>OX415250.1:122548593-124948593 GCA_948329865.1 Linaria vulgaris | reverse complement strand
ACCTCCAGATGTCTTGTGCTCTTATTGATCCCCTTACATTCCAGCTTAACAACATTGTTGAATGTCAGGTGGCTCTCCAGGGCCATCTCCAATCCCTAGGGCCTTAAAGCCATTCATATCTTCTATTTTCAGTTCTCCAAATCTCATAGGGGGGTGGTCTGCTTATTCCCCTGCCCCCCTACTGTTTTCCATTGTTCCCCTTCCTCCTTGTTGTCCACTGCATCTTGCTGGTTGTGGTTTCCACTGTTCTGTTCTACTATAGGCTTTGGTTTCCACTGTTTCTCTGCTGGTTGTGGTTTCACTGTTGGTTTATTCTTGCACTCATGTCCCAATATCTTACATTTCTTGCAGAATGGTGGAGTCCACTCATATTCAACTTTCTGTATTAGCTTATTGCCTTTCTTGTCCTTGATGTTCACTGTTTTTGTCAGCTCTACAGTGATATCAACCTCCACTAGGACTCTGGCATATGATACCCTTAGTTTTTTACTAGTGCATTCATCCATCATCATTGGTTTTCCAACAACACTAGCTATTTTGTTTATGCTTTTCTCTCCCCAGTACACCAGTGGTAGTTGTGGTAGTTTCACCCATATTGGTATCACTCTAAGCATGTCTTCTTTCAATCTAAATTCAGCACTCCACTCTCTTAGGAATAGGGATTTTCTATAGATTGTATAAGGCCCTGCTTGCATCACAACCTTCATATCTTCTTTACTTTTAAACCTTGCTAAGAAGTATCCTTCCTCGTTGTAAAATAAATCAGGCATAGAAGCAAAATTCCAGGAATTTACCATGAAAATTTTGACTGCATTCATTGAGAGATCCTCTCCCATTGCATACATCACCAGTGCATTTTCCTAGAACTTGATTTCAGACTCCATGTCTTCATCCTCAATTTCTACTTCAATTTCACCATTCACTAGTTTGGGAGGTGTGTATTTTACTCCAACTCCATTTTCTGGATGTCGGTTCCCCTTAATGATGTCAACCCATGGCACCTTTCTTTCCTCCCCTGCCGGAGTTTGTACTGGTTGGTTCATCGTCGGTGGTGTCTGCTCCGCGTTCGTCGGAGTTTGTTAATTTTGTGTCTTCTTTTTGAGCTCCCTATTTCCTTCTGGCGTCATCTGCTTGTTCGTCGTAGTGTCCTGTTGGGACGGAAAGATTGCCCTTATCACTGTCGACGGTGTTGCCACCTTTCTCGGCCGTCCTCGTGGTCGTTTGGATTTGGTCATCCGCCCTGTTAGGGAATAACCCGATCGCACCTAAATCTCACATGACTGTGTTTTTTAGGGGCGCGTGGGGCGCGTTAAAAATTATAGTCAGCGTGTATTCACTGTTAGTAAAATAAGTTTTCATATTATATATATAATATATATATATATATATATATATATATATATATATATATATGTATATATATTAAACGTTCTCAAAGGAAACAAATAAAATAAAGAAAAGAAACAGTCAAAGGATATTAGTAATATATATATATATATATATATATATATATATATATATAAGTTAAACTTTCTCAAAGGAAACAAATAGAATGAAAAAAAGACAAATCCAAAGGATATTAATAGTTAATTTTAATGTAGTGTTTTAATATGCGGGATTGTAATTATGGATACTCAACTAATAAAATTATAAATGTGTCATGAGTCGTGACACGTTTGCACTACAAGATTTGAGGGACATCTGCAACCGTCCCCCCAACCGCCCGGGCGGTCGCCATTAACTGCGACCGCAACGCGACCGCCAGGCGGTCGCCATGGAGAAGTGGCGACCGCACGGGCGGTCGCGCGGCTTTTATATGACCTTGCAACCGTTAGGCCCTCGCTTGGTACCATGGCAACCGCCCTAGCGGTTGCAAATATTCAGTCTCCACAACCGCTGGGCGGTTGCGAGGTCAAATGGCAACCGCCTGGCGGTTGCTGATACGAGAATCTGCAACCGCCTGTCGGTTGCAGACAACATTCATACTTGATTTTTTACTATTATGGATGATACGTTGTGGTACGTTGTTTGATCAATTGATAATTACCCTAATGATAGTTAAAACAAGCTGAATTATAAGGTTTCATTGGAAATCAAGCTTAGGGACAACATTAAGAACTAAGTGTGATGATAAGTTGTTGAATATAATATATAGGTGTATCGTTAATAACTCACCTAACCACATAATCTACTATTTTACTAACTTAATTACTAGTTTTGTAGTTATTTAGTACTACTATTCACATGTAATAATGATATTTGAGTTCAATAAACACAATCACATCAAGATACCTCCCAAAAATCACTAATTTCGAATATGGATGTTTTGGCAACCGTCAGACGGTTGCAAATATTCAGTTCTCGCAACCGCTGGGCGGTTGCAAGGTGACATGGCAATCGCCTGGCGGTTGCTGATACTGGATATCTGCAACCGCCAGGCGGTTGCAGATAACATTCATACTTGATTGTTTACTATTACGGATGATACGTTGTGGTACGTTGTTTGATCAATTGATAATTAGCCTAATGATAGTTAAAACAAGCCGAATTATAAGGTTTCATTGGAAAATCAAGCTTAGGGATAACATTAAGAACTAAGTATGATGATAAGTTGTTGAATATAATATATAGGTGTACCGTTAATAACTCGCCTAATCACATAATCTACAATTTTACTAACTTAATTACTAGTTTTGTAGTTATTTACTACTACTATTCACATGTAATAATGATATTCGAGTTCAATAAACACAAAAACATCAAGATACTTCCCAAAAATTACTAATCTCGAATATAGATGTTTTTGCAACCGCCAGGCGGTTGCAGATATTCAATTCTCGCAACAGCTGGGTGGTTGCGAGCGCTTCTCGCAACCGCCCAGCGGTTGCGAGGTCACATGGTAACCGCCCAGCGGTTGCGAGGTCACATGGCAACCGCCTGGCGGTTGCTAATACTAGATATCTGCAACCGCCTCGCGGTTGCAGATAATATTCATACTTGAATTTTTATTATTTTCGATGATTTATGTTGTCTATAATGATATATGTTGTCTATAAACACAAACACATCAAGATACTTGCCAAAAATCACTAATTTTAAACATGAATATTATTTGCAACCGCCTAGCGGTTGCGATGTCCTACTATCGCAACCGCTAGGCGGTCGCCAATGAGAGTTGCAAATTTTGCTGAAATTGGGCGGGATTGGGGGAGAAATTCAAATTTTCACGAAAATTCAAAATTTTCAATACATTGCAACCGCCGAGCGGTTGCAAATTCTGCTGAAATTGGGGGGAAAATTCAAATTTTCACGAAAATTCAAAATTTTCACCCAAATCTTATATATAACCACCATTCTTCCACTAATTTTTCATTCACAAATCTTACACTCTCAAAAAAAAACCTTAGACTTCATTTTATCTTCAAATCAAAACACAAACACTCTTCTATTCCAATCCACAAAAAAAACCCAAAAACTTCTTTTTACCTACAAAACAAATAATCAAACACTTTTTTTTCTTTTATATCTTCAACAAAACACTCAACCACATTCTTTTCTTTTTTATCTCCAACAAATACCAAACACTTTCTTTTATCTTCATAACAAAATACCAAACAGTCTTCTTGTTCAATCCACAAAAACTCAAAAACTTCTTTATATCTTCAACAAAACACCCAACCACTTTCTTTTCTTTTATATCTTAAACAAAAATCCAAACACTTTCTTTAATCTTCATGACAAAATACCAAACATCATTTTTTTTCCAATCCACAAAAACTCAAATACCTTTCTTTTATCCCCAAAGCAAAACACCAAACACTTTTTTGTATTCTTATATTTTTTGTTGGTGTTTTTTTTTTTTTTTTTCTTCAGTTTTACCATTTTATTTCGACAAAAAAACAATAATATTTCAGAAAATTCCCGGAATATTATTGTATTTTTTTATTTTGAAGAATATTATTTGCAACCGTCACGCGGTTGCGAACTAAGTCTCGCAACCGCACGGCGGTTGCGAGGTTTGCACGAAGATTGTAATCGCCAAGCGGTCGCCCTGGACATCGCCACTGTCAAATGGTGGCGAAGTATTTGGCAACCGCTAAGCGGTTGCCCAAAATGTCGCAACCGCCTAGCGGTCGCCCCTTGGATGGTGACCGCTCGGCGGTCGCAAGACACCCACGACGAGGGGTATCCGCGACCGCCTAGGCGGTCGCAGATGCCCCTCGGGCGACTGCTTATGGGGCATCTGCAACCGCCCGCGCGGTTGCAGATGCCCCTGTGATCTTGCAGTATTGGCCTTTGGGAGCTTTTCTAAAATTTACTTCACGAAAACTAATTGCATGCACATGACTAGAATGTAACATAAATTATAGTATATAATTTTGCTAACTCACATTTTGAGATTATAAATTATAAATACATTTGTTCTATTTTTTTAATTTTTTTTGACACGGCATTTTCTCCATTTTAAAAATATATATATAAACTCAAATATTTGTACACATGCCACTTTTGTCTTCACTTTATTAAGAGTATACAAATTATAAATATTTTGTACATGTGGCAAAAATAATGATATTTTGACAATTATTTTCGGAAGAGTGTTATTTTGACAAATAATTTTGTAGAGAGTGCTAGTTTGACAATTTAGTTTTGTATACTTGGCATCATATATGGCAAGACGATGCTAGTTTGACAATTATTTTTGGAAGAGTGCTATTTTGACAAATAGTTTTGTAGGTAATGCTATTTTGACAATTTAGTGGCTAATATTTTAATATTTCAACTTTCTAAAAATGGACCCCACTTAGGCAGAAGATTCGAACTAGCCGGTCCAAATTTGTGTCCAAATGAAACTGGATGAGCTGGCTCGTCTGAGTCGTGTATACTTGAATAGTCTGAGTCGTGTATACTTGAATACGTTAACCAGTGGCTGTTGGGACCGAAAACAAAACCCAAGAGCGTTCATGTCAAATCATCAAGAATTAAACACATAAGCTAAATAACTGGATTGCGGAAGCGTACCTTACACCGTATGATTAATTGCTTGCGAAACGTCGTGTGGTTAGTCTTCCAAATCAGCACGAACCTCTTGAGAGTTCCTTTAATTCTCTCTAGATCTAACTATCGATGGGATGTAGTATAGAAAGTGACTCGTGTGATTTGGGGACCATGACCACCTTTATATATTAAGTCACCAAAACCCTGGTGCCCTAATTCCGTAACTTGGGCTTCGGCCCATCATCGTAAGCACAAGTTACAACAGTCTCTACCCATTAAAGGCCCACACCCTATTAGATACATTAAGCCCATAGTTTTACCGAACTTTAGATCACTTTTATCGGGCTTATTATTAATGACATATTGTATCACATAATTATTAACATATGAGCCCAACATTGGATTAACGATCCAACATTATTGGATAAATGATCCAACAATCTCCCACTTGGGCTATATGTGAACTTCATAATTATGCTTAACCGAATTGAGCTCCTTTACTGTCATTACTGAATGTATCTACAACCAATCCCGTCCATCAATCATACCAACATAGAATCGAAGGGGTCTTTGTCGCATTTATCGTGACTCGACCCATCAACGGTCACATATATCAATATAACTAAATGACATAGATCATGATGTGGATGTGTAGCATGGAAACTTCATGTAACGTGACCATAACATGCCTGTTTCCAACTAGTCCTCCTTAAACCTTAGTGAGATCAAACCTCAAACTGAAATCAGAGTATAACTTTACTTGAAACTTTATTTCTGCAGAAACAACCTTAAAATCCTTAAACTGGACTAACCAAAAGCGTCTATATGGTAAAACACCTACAAACTCCCACATAAGCTGAATTTCCTTAACTGATGTGTCATCCATATGAGCGACCAGCTCATAAAACCTTTTGGATGATACTTCTTTAATTAGTGGATCCACGATATGGAGTTTGTGTTGATGCGCTTTATAGACGACTGTTTACTCTTAACTCTTTATTCAACAACTAGGAATATGATGTCTTGTGTAATTTGACATTATCAAGATCCTACTGTTAGAATGTACAACTGCTTATTATTGTCACAAAATAACTTTAGTGGCACGTTTCAACGCTATCCACTTCACGCAGCCTCGTGACAAAAGTATACAGTCATACTTTTATAATTGGACGCCTTATAACACACTATGGACACCGTTGTCATGAAAGTAATTACCATATGAGACGGTTAAGTACTCTTTCTAAAATGACTCTCATAACAAGCAGATGAGCATAGTTTGATGTAAAATCATACTTTTAGGCAACCACCTAAATCGGAGTCAGTATACTTTACGATCTCAAACTGACCTGACATCCGACATGTAAGCATGTATCCTTTAAAATACTTTAAGTACTATAAGCCTCATTTGGCTGCTTACTAATGGTCTTTTCTGACTTACTCAAATAACTAGCCAACATTTATTATAATTCGAACACACTAAGAATCTCCATTGCTAAGGCACATGAAAAATTCTTTATTACCTTTTGCTCAAGAACAACTTTTAGGGTATTAATTAAATTGTACTATTCTCTTATAAGAAAGAGTATCAAAAGCAATGGAATTACACTATAGTTTTACTCCCACGGACCTTATGATATTTACTAAATTCATCTCAAAATTAATTGAGACAATTACTTGATAAACTTGAAATACCATTCAAAACTTTACTAAAATACTCAGATGGATTTTTAAAACTTGCAAACCATAATCCATGCGTCTTTTGACACAAGGTTTTCTAGATGCACTATATATACTGTCTCACAATGTTGCCATTAAGAGGCAGTAATCATATTCATCTCGTAAAATTCATAGTATATCTTTAATGTTATGGTTCTTGAGATGCTGAAGTTTGTTCTTTTGAAAGTACTATCTAAACGGGAGTTTCCTTGACATTGTCTTAACTTGCATAGTATTGAATAGAATGACAAAGAAGTCAAGACCTATTCAACATCCATAAGAATACAAACATATTCCTTCTAAAAGACAATGTCTTCAACTTTATCTCCCCCCGCAAACTCCGCATCGTCAAAGACCCAAACATTTATTTTGTCTTAAAAGTTGACTTTAATGTGGGATCTAAAACTTTAACTTAGACTTCTTTAGAATACTTAAAGTAACTTACCGTTATAGAATTCAGATTATGATCTTAAAGTCAATAAGACTTTACTTTTAATTGGATATTCTAAACAAGTAAGTACTTTAGTAAATATTCTATATAATGTAGGCTGCAATCTCAAGAGCTTCACTTTAGAGAAATTTTAATAGTCATATTTCATCTTTTAAGTGACACCATTATTGTGGAATTAACCCTTTATGATGTACCTAAAGATGATATTACATTTCTCTATAGGAATTTAACAAACTATATTGGGTGAACTTGAAACATTAAATACACCAAATAAATTAAAATTTTGGATGAACGTAATGTTTTGATCCTTAAGTTGAGTAAACTCTCAACTTTAACAACACACCCAAAGTTTGAGAATTATAGTAACATGAGTTCTTATTCTCCTTTAGGAGGTATGACTTGATCTCATATACCATAACTCGACTGAATTTTCACAGATTAATATAACTTTTGTACCTTAAGTACTATATTAAAAGATTTATGAGGCAATTATATTATTTTAAAAAATGATTATCACAACTGTAGAAAGAACTCGAGAACTTTTAAAGCCAAAACTTTTATAAAAACTGAATTTTCTTTAGTAACTTGATAAATCAAGAAATGTCTTAATTTATTTAAAAGGTAATGATTTTCTCCCGAAAGACGAAATAGAAAGACTTTACCAAAATAAACCTTGAAAATAGTTCTTTCATAGTAAATTAAATTTCATTTATTGCCTCAAATTGAACTTATTGTCATCACGCAAATAGATGCATCTTTCAGCATCATTTGACTTTAGACATTTTAGAGCACATTTCATAGACATAGTGATGTAATATACTGCGACTTAATCTATTCATCACATGGATCTATGTAACCAAAATTAATTTAATCTGTGAAATTATCAAATTAAGAAGTACACCATTTGGCAAGCCTAACATGACAATTAGTGCACTGTTTCTCCTTAAGATTAAAACTCAAATGAGAAACAACTTTTTCTTTTCCAATTTAATTGGTGGCTTTTGTTGTTTCTTCTGAGTTGCTATATTTGCAGCTTTTGTAAGATTGCATTTTGCTTTGTCCTTAGGTATTAAGGTAATACGGGATATTTCGGATGTACTCCCTAATATCATCCTTTCCTCATACGTATTTAAAAAATTAAAATTGTCAAGAATGTATATATTTTAGACTTATCATTCTGGACAACTTTATTTTTATATCCTTAAGGAACTTAACTTTAATATATATATATATATATTTTAAATAATACCCCTAAAAGTTACTAAGATTGTCTTGTTCATGAATATCCTACACATGCGTTTATCATTTTCTCCCACAGTTTTATATTACCCTTGTTGCAAAGGTAAATTGTATCCTTAAAATGTGGTATAGAAGTAATCCTTAACGCAATATGAAGTATCATGATAAAAATAGAAGTGCTTTAACACCGAAACAGAATTTATGTTGGTAGTTATGTTGGTAGTTATGTTGGTAATTATAAGTAGCATGTGCTACAACGAAATAGATCTTATACATGCTCACATTAACCTTGAAGCAAAATCAAATTCAAGTATTGGTAATTCCCATCTCAAGATACCGGAACTCCATTAACATTTTATCTTTGACCAAATGTTAACTTGTAAGTGGTATCTTGAAGCAGTAATTAAACTTCGACAATAAATGTCGAACATAACTCTACCTTTGGCCGATATTATGTTCACATGCAAAACCGTGTAATCATCACAAGTTTAATTCTGCAAGTATGCATGCAATTCTGACAAACATCGATCTTCCTTTTGGCCGATGGACATTCACATAAGTTACATGCACATTACCATTTATATTTTCAAATAAATTAATTTCCACAAGAGAGCTCACTTTTGCGAGATGTTGCTTCAATTAACATATCTAAAAATATATATAACTTTTCCAATATTAGAATTCAAGATTGCACCGAAAAATTTGGGCTTCTATAAAAGGTTATCCTTTTTAATCACAAGTCAATGGTCAAGGTTTTGACCTTTGACTGAGTCGGGACTGGACAAGTCAAACTCGACTTGTATCCTGCTCCAGTTTCTTAACCCCACGCCCAAATTTTTAATCTTTTGCTTTAATTTTATTAAAGGCTAAAACTTTAATACTTTAACTTTAGTTATAGTTGGGCCATATAATTTTATTAAACTTAAAGGCCAATTTGGAATTGGAATTTTCTAGGACTATTTTGTAGTAATAAGAAACTTATCTACAATATATTAGGGCTTCTTTGCAATTTGCAAGATGTAAAGACTGGAATTGCAATATAACTAGACTTGATTCCAATTCGGAAAAAAGATCTTGGCAGAAATTGCAATTGTCAGGGGACGATTTGCAATTAACAGGAGAGGGATGCAATTTTACGAAACTTCTGGACTAGATTGGTAATTGGCAGGGGCCAAATTACACTTGATAAGACTTGATTGCAATATTAGTGGAACTGTTTTGCAATTTGAAGAAAGTTTAGGTTAAAATTGTAGTTTCTTTATTTAGTAGGGACGGATATGTAATTTCGTCATCTTCTTCTTTCTTCTTCAACCAACAACTACATCCGCCGCCTCCTTTTTTTTTTTTTTTTTTTAAGAAACACTGCAGCGCCCGTCAGCAACACCGCTTCTTTTTCCGGCGTGTCCTTTCGCTGCCAAAAGACTGACGACGTACCTCCTTCGCCGGAACTCTTCAATCCGGCGCTGCAAATTCTCTTCCTAATAAATTTTTTTTTTTTATTTTTTTTTTTATATATATTTTATTATCTGTAACAGCGGCGGCGAACCGCTTTCCGTTCCGCCGTGGTCGGGCGGTAAATCCTTATCGGGTGACCTAAGTTCTTAATCGCCGGTGGAAGACGTCCGCCGGCGGAATCGTTTCTTAAACCGAGTTAAGTTTCTTAATTTCCTTATATAAATATATTTATGCATATAAGCATTGAAATTTTTTGATTCTTAGAATTCCTAATCCATCGTCTTAATTTCCTTGCGGTTTAAGGTTCTTAAGGAAATACAGGATATCAGAATCAAAAGGAAATCGTAATTGGATTTCTTACTCCACCTTATAATTCTCAACATTAAACAAATCCAAACAGTAAACTCATGCTCATATATTCATACGATTAACAATCAAATTTAATAAAATTCTGGAAAATAACTAAATTCTATCGTACCCAAAACATACCTTAGCATGAATTTAGATTAAAAGAGAATCCAGATTTCCAGAATTATTCATTCAATTGGGAAAAAAAGAAACCATCACATCCGTTCTCAAATTTGATTATACAAAAAACAAGGATTTGTAATCCCAGTCACCCAATCCTCTAATTAAACAACATCACGAATCAGATTTGAGAAACCTTAGAATCATAGTTAAACCACATCAAACATATTCTTTATTATTTATTTCACCACATACAGCCGTTCTCAAATTTTACGTTAAATTAACATAAATCCTTAAATTTGAGAACACGGTTAAACAACTAATCATTGAAACATAAGTTATAAACTTTAATCCCAATGATTCAACATGAGGTAGCTCTGATACCACTTGTTGGGACCGAAAACAAAACCCAAGAGCGTTCATGTCAAATCATCAAGAATTAAACACATAAGCTAAATAACTGGATTGCGGAAGCGTACCTTACACCGTATGATTAATTGTTTGCGAAACGTCGTGTGGTTAGTCTTCCAAATCAGCACGAACCTCTTGAGAGTTCCTTTAATTCTCTCTAGATCTAACTATCGATGGGATGTAGTATAGAAAGTGACTCGTGTGATTTGGGGACCATGACCACCTTTATATATTAAGTCACCAAAACCCTGGTGCCCTAATTCCGTAACTTGGGCTTCAGCCCATCATCGTAAGCACAAGTTACAACAGTCTCTACCCATTAAAGGCCCACACCCTATTAGATACATTAAGCCCATAGTTTTACCGAACTTTAGATCACTTTTATCGGGCTTATTATTAATGACATATTGTATCACATAATTATTAACATATGAGCCCAACATTGGATTAACGATCCAACATTATTGGATAAATGATCCAACAGTGGCAACTTTGAAAGTACACTTTTTTTTTTTTTTAACAAAATTTTGAAGATGTAATTTATTTGTTTTTGGGGCAAAAAGCCTAAAGCAAAAACGGGGCAAATCCCATAGACCAATAATTCAGGAGAGTATTACGACGAAAAAAACAGTTTTGGAGGGATTTGGCAAAGTATGGAGGGGTTGGTGCATTTATTAACATATGGAAATATCAGCATATAGTACAGACAACTGTGGCTCATTTTGTACCACACAAAAACCTCATGCGGATCACAACTATTTTTATAAACACATGCAAATATCACCAGAACAGTACAAGTGAATTATAGATAGGTCTTACATTAAAATCTCTTAGCGACCGACACATACGGAAAAATTACGTGCTATTTTCAAGAAAAAAGTACTCCTCCTGGAACGTGTGCAGGAAGAGTATTAAGTGTATATATATATATATATATAGGGGCGGACCCAGGAATTTTTTTCACCCCGGGCTATAAAAAAAAAAAAAAAACTTGAATGTTATGGGCAGGGGTTAGTGAGTTGTTAGAATCGATTTTGTGTCCTTTCGATTAATTCTTATATCTTACATGTTATTTTTTTAAGTTCGTTACGAAACAAATTGCAAATATACTAACCTTTTTACGATATACCAATTTATTGGGGAATATATAACATCACAAATCTTTAATATAAAAATATTTACTCTTGAATTTATTCTAATGGTAAATTCTGGTAATGAAATAATCAAATAATCAAATTTAGATGTACTTTTTAATATTGTATTTAAAAGATGTAATAATACTATCTCGAAGTTTTGTGCATCAAATCAATCTAAAATATTAAAAGTTTTAAATGCAAGTTTGTGAGTCCTATAATAGATTGTGGAAAGCTTTTATCTATTTTGGGAAAAGTAATAACCGTGGACAGAATGAAGAATATTTGATTTTTTCCTAAATATTATATTAATAGCGGATTGAGAAATGAAATGAATTAAGTGGATTAGTGGACTAATTGGCTAGAGCCCAAATAATTAATAATACTAGTCTGCCAAAATAATTCCACCCCGGGCTGGAGCCCAGGTAAGCCCTCTACCTGGGCCCGCCCCTGTATATATAGCCAATAATTATTAATGAATGATATCATCAAGTACTCTATTCTATATTATAAATTTTAACTTTTAGTTTAATTGATTACTGAATGCTAACAACACTAAAAGATGTAAATGTTTTCTGGATCGAACTTTTAGTCTTTTACCAATTCATTTGCATGTACTTAAACTTATTAAGACCTCAATATCTATACATATGATGAAACCTCATGCATGATCGATTAGGATCTCCACTTTTGCCTTGCTGATGATAAACTAGTGTCTCTATAAAATGTAAGACAGGCTTATATTTGATTTGGCGATAAGTCGTTTTATATATATATGCGAGTGTCGGTTACAAGTATGTGATCTAGCAATACAACGAGCCTATCTGAAATCAGACTTACACTACGTGTCTCGTGTAGGCTTGGTCCGGAACACCTCGGACCAACGCTTCGATGCTCGGATGGGAGAGGAATATCGGTAAATAGATCGAACGGACGTCGGTGATCGCCTTCGATGTGATGTCGGGGATGACCCCCGATGAGAGATCGGTAATGAGGTGGTATGACGTGTCACAAGCGTGTGGTGTGGTCACGATATCGAATGAGACATCGAAGGTAACATCGGTGATGTATTTCGATATGACGAGTGGTAGCTGAGGGATAATAATTGTTTGTTTTGGGATCCGGGCACCGCGTATTTATAGACCTCGGGATCCGGGGACCACAGTAACATATCGGTGATGATTACCGATATGACATCGAAAGTTATCCCCGATATACTCCAAAACGGGCCTGGTTTGGGCGTGGCCCAATGTGCGGGAAATGCCATATCAATATTGTACTAAGCTTTCTATTCACCTCTTCGAGAGGTGGTTGGTTGACAAAGTGCCTCTTAAAGAGGATTCAATTTCTTGTTGTAGTAGTCTTCCTATTTTCTTATATATAGACAAGAGATCATCCAAAAATAATTAGTTTCTTATATGCTACGAGTCTTTCGTAAATTTTCATATTGATAAGAGTGTTTATTTAATTTGGTGAGATGTTTGTACACGTGAGTATAAAATAGAGAGTTTTGAGATTCTAATCTTGTGAGTTATTTTACTAATCATGTATTCGAACGCACATGCATAAATTGTGTACATGCACTCCATCCAATAGGTTATTTCCAATTTTATGTACGTATACGTATACACAGCCTCCGGTTTACGCACTTAATTTTGTGATCCCCGTTCTTCAAAGGTACGTAAGTTAACAATTCAGTTTCTAGTAGTCTTCATATGTTCAGTAAGCTAAGAAATCAATTTCTTGTTCTAGTAGTCTTCATATTTTCCTATATATAGACAAAAGATACATAATTATTTTCTTATATGTTAAGAGTCTTTAGTATATTTTTATAGGGGTAATTACATTAAACCCCCCATCGTATGGTCCCTTTTTTAATCAACCCTCTTAACTTTGTTTTGACTCAGTCAACCCCCTATCGTATGCCAAAATCATCACTTTACCCCAAGTCAATTTTGTGCACTTTTTTCAGGGGTATTTTCGTCAAATGTCAAAATTTTTATAATTTTGTTTAAAAAAAAAAATTATTAATCGACAAATATTAATTTTCGGCAAAAAAAAAAAAAATTCGACCAAATTTTTTTTCCCGACAACTTTTTTTATCGACAATTTTTTTTTTCGTCAAATGTTTTTTTTCGGCAAAATTTTTTTTTTGACTATTTGTTTTTTCGACCAAATTTTTTTTTTCGACAATTTTTTTTCGAAAAAAAATTTGTTGAAAAAAAAAATTTGTCGATTAATATATTTTACATTTTTTAAAAAATAAATATTAAAATTTGTGACATTTGACGAAAATACCCCTGAAAAAAAGTGCAAAAAGTTGACTTGGGATAAAGTGATGATTTTGGCATACGATGGGGGTTGACTTAAAAAGGGACCATACGATGGGGGTTTAATGTAATTACCCCATTTTTATATAAAAGGGTGTTTAGTGAGTAGTTTGTATATGTGAGATATGCAATAGAGAGTTTTGTGATTTTAAATATATATCCAATAGGTTATTTCCAATTTTATGTATACACAGCCGCCTCAGGTTTACGCACCTATAATTTTGATCCACGTTCTTCGAAGGTATGTAAGTAAACAATATAATTCCATATCCCTTCTTCTGTATGTCCTATTCTTCTCGATATTAATTAGTATACTTAATTATACTTCATATATAAGCAATTATATTCCACACATGTAAAAGTAAAATGTTAAAAAGAGTTAATTAGAATCTGAATCAGGTTGCTGTCTTGCTGATTGTCCAATTAAAGAAGTATGGCGTAACTGTGAACATATACAAGTGGTTTATAACATAAAACTGCTTCGTGCTTTATATGAACCTTCACAAAATTTCTCAGTGGTCTTATAATGAAGTTTATTTCTGAATAACTTAAGTATATTCTTCCCACAGTTAATATTATTATAGTATACAAAATTAATGTTCTTAATAATAAGTGACATTTAGCCAAAATAGCAAGATTAGTTATGATATTCATCTACTAGTGAATCAACATTTAACCAAATCAATTTCTTTTCAAAGTTTCTCGATCGATCTCAAGTTGGATTTTGATCATTATTATAAGCTCTGCACATTTTTTCTTCAACTTATTACACCTACCATATTGTTTCATGAACTATATATATATTACTTTTCTTGATATAGGTACTAGCTAGCATATAAACATGATGATGATTTGGCTGCTAATTCTACCACTTGTGTCACTCTTCTTAAAGCGTTTCCTATTTAGAGAGCTCCATCTTCCACCAGGCCCTTATATATGGCAAGTTTTGGCAAATCTACGAATTTTTACAAAGACGCCTCATGTTGCATTCATCTACCTTGCTAAAATCTATGGTCCGATCGTCTCTATTCGTGTTGGAGGACAACTTTTAGTAGTCGCCTCGTCGCCAAGTACCGCTAAAGAGATTCTCAACAACCAGAGTTTTTCGGGAAGGTACTTGCCATCATATTATTACGACATTCCTGGCTTAGCGCACACGTCCATAATGGCATCAAAAGAATGTGATACTAAATGGAAATTGGTACGTGGTATTGGCCAACATAACTTATTCTCGTCAAGGGGTGTTGAATCAAATGCCCAAATTAGAAAGATAAAGGTAAACGAGATGGTGAATTATATCCGATCCAAGGAAGGCCAGATCATCGATATTGAAAGTGTGACATTTTCAACTTTTGCTAACATTGTTACCAATGTTTTAGTTTCAAGAGACATGTTTTGTGTAGATTTTACAAGTGAGATGGATCGAAAGGTTATGAACTATGTACTCGAGTTGAGTGAAATGGCGACTACTATTGGTTTGGCGGAAATTTATCCGGTTTTACAAAGGATAGATATTTGGAGTAAAAAAAGATCCATGAATATGTATCAAAATATACACCATATTTGGGGAGAAATCATCAAGGAAAGAAGAGAAAATTGCAATCCTACTTGGAGTCGAGATTTCTTCGATGTTTTATCTGAAAAGGGAAAACAATTTTCCGAGGATCAGATAGCCATTCTTTTGATGGTTCGGACTTATTTAACAAAATTCTTGTTTGCAAATACTTATGATTTTTTTTTTTTTACTATCTTGCGACGTATATGCAGGAGTTACTAACCACTGGCACTTATACTACTACCACGGTCACAGTGTGCTTAATGGTGGAATTGATGAGAAATCAAGAAATCCTGCGCAAGATTCGCGATGAAGTGTCAAGAAAGGCCAGCGAAGGAAATTCACTAAACGAGTCGCGCTTATCTGAGTGCGAATACCTCAATGCATGTATAAAAGAGACGTTAAGACTTCACATTCCAGTTCCATTTGGGATTCCTCGTCGCGCAATTGAGACGTGCAGAGTCAATAATTACGTAATTCCAAAGGACAGCGTAGTGCTTGTGAATTTATCGGCTATTCATTTAGACCCTGAGAACTGGGAGGACCCTATGAGCTTCGAGCCGGAGAGGTTTCTCGATTCAAAAGAAGCTAAGTCCAAAGGAACAAACTTTGAGTTCTTACCTTTTAGTGGTGGGCTAAGGATGTGCCCAGCATCGAATGTGGCTACCAAAGGCGTGCAGTTGATGGTAGCAACTTTTGTGCATCACTTCGACTGGAGTCTCGTAGATGGGGCTGACACAAAAATTCAGCCTATTACGAGCTTGAAGATGGAAAAACCATTGTGTTTGATTTCCAATATAGGAAAAAAATGTGGTGTCGTCTGATCAATCTCCTGTTTATATATATATATATATATATATATATATATATATATGCACAATGACGCTTAATTGCATTTGATTATTGTTCATAGCATGCAAGTTTCCTATGGAACTAGCGAAGGACTGATACAAGTAGTGTATCACAATATAGTAACCACATTAATCAAAATAAATCTATATATTCAACTGCAAGGCACATATCATGATGGTTGAGAACTGCAAAAATGGAACATAATCGTGTTGCGATTCAAATAATTAATCATAGTAGTCAACTTACTAAAACTTGCACTACAACAGAAATCGCCTTTACCGACGGCTCAAAAACCGTCGGTAAAGGCCCCTTTTCCGACGGAAATGGTTATTTCCGTCGGCAAAAACCGTCGGTAAAAGCCGACGGAAAAAAGCTCGTAAGTAAAGAGCTTTTCCGTCGGACTTTTACCGACGGAATAGGGCTTTTCCGTCGGCTTAAAGCCGACGGAAAAGCCTTTTTCCTATACCGTCGGCTTTAAGCCGACGGAAAAAACCCCTTTTCCGTCGGCTTAAAGCCGACGGTAAAAAAGGCCCTTTTCCGTCGGCTTGTACCCGACGGAAAAGGGCTTTTCCGTCGTTTTTTTACCCCGACGGAAAAAAAGGGCCTTTTCCGTCGGCCCAAAACGCCGGGCCCGACGGAAAAGGCCAAATCTGTTGTAGTGTTGTCTAATAGATCACATTTAGGATGATCGAGTAAACCGAGACTTTCAGACACACAAACGACACGAAATGCCAATGGCCACATTGTCGGGTCCTCCGTCTCCCAGGGCGTCCCAGCAATACCTAGACCGAGACTGCTAATCACATTCTCAGAGCATGTTAAGAGTGGGAAGTCCCCATCGAACATCGCCGCACACACGACTTTTCCTCTTGTTTTTAGCCATACACAAACCCATGAATTCATGCATGCTAGTGTCTTTGCCTTCCACAAACTTTCCGACTTCTTGTTGTAGTATTCTTCGCTCCCTTTTGTTATCATAGAACAACGAAGGACCTCCTCATGCGAATTCAAATCCTGAAGTTGAGGCTGGAGAAAGACTTTCGATAAATTTAATCCTCGGGCTGAAAGTTCCATCTGCGTCCCGAATTTAACTCCCTATCGATATCAAACCACACGGTTGTAGGAGGCATGGGTGGTGCTCTGCTCGGACACTGTGGTGGCATCCCCCACCAGACGACGCAACCGTTGATGAAAACGCCGCCTATTTTCAAAACCGTCCACGCTGGAACAGGCAAGAAGCAGTCAATACTCTTCCATGAATTGGATTTCGGCATTATTTGATGAAGTACTAACTTTATAATTGTCGTAAGTAATCCTTACGACTCTATAGCCGTTGTGCTTGCACCTATAACCAAATCCTAATGGTCTAATACCCTGACGAAGACTCTATGAAAGAGCTGCTTTGCTTCAATTTGTTTGGAAGAGAATGGGGGGAGGATTTTGAAGATTTGAAGGAGGGGATTCCAAATACATAATTGTGAATTACGGGTTACGACACAAACTAAGCCCTTATAGGACCTGATGACCCTAGTAGTCGCAAACGAGGTGTCCTACAGTTTGCGGGACCCTGCGCTAGTGGAGTTAATGAAAGGCGAGGTCCGAAAAGGATCTTCGGGCATGTAAAAGAGGTAACGGTGGTCTTGTTGTGGGTGGAGATAAAGTTAGGGCTACGAATGAAGAGTTCCATGATTTCGAGATGGATGTGAATCTCAGTAGAGATTTAATGGGAAGTCTTGTCATGAGTATGGCGGTAACGAGGTCGTCACATAGACAAGTTTCAGAGAGGTTCATGATCATACTCTTGTGCTCAATACCTAACATCAACTACTCGTTCTCAATTCTCATCAAGCTCTCATGTGCTGATTCAGTTGCTGCAGATGGGGCTCTGAAATCCAGCTATTGCTGATTGTTGTTTCTGATACTCCTCCTCAAGATGAGAGTACATATTATGTACTCCCATCTTGAGCATTAATCCTTTTAACCTTTCAACACTTAGAGCTTTAGTAAGGGGATCTGCAAGTTGAAAATTAGTTGAGACATGAAACAATTTTATAACTCCTCGTTGTAGCTTCTCTCTGGTAACACGACAATCTATTTCAATGTGGTTAGTTCTCTCATGAAAAACTGGATTGGAAGCAATATGAACTGCAGCTTGATTATCACAGTAGACTAGAGCAGGATGTTCATGTTTGTCACCTAGATCATTGATCAACTGTTTCAGCCATACTACTTCACATACTGTTGTTGCAAGAGCTCTATACTTAGCTTCAGCTGATGATCTAAACACTGTATTTCTTTGATTTCCAGGACACCAAAACATCTCCAATAAAGACACAATATCCTGTCACAGATCTTCTAGTGTCAACACAAGCACCCCAGTCTGCATCACAGTATGTTTTAATATGAATTTTGTTGTTGATAGGAAAGAACAGTCCTTGTCCCACAGATCCCTTCAAGTATCTCACCACTCTGAGTGCTCCATCTATGTGCTGTTGTTTAGGATTACTCATGTACTGACTTAATGTTTGAACATCATAGGATATATCAGGTCTAGTGACACCTAAGTATATGAGTCTTCCTATCAATCTTCTGAATTGAGTTGGATCATTTAAAGGATCTCCCCCTGACTCTAAATACTTCAAGTTCTGTTCAATGGGAGATCCTGCAGGTTTAGCTCCAAGTAGTCCAGTATCAGCAATGATATCTAAAGTATATTGCCTCTGATTGATAGAAATTCCTTTAGTACTTCTTGCTACTTCTATACCTAGAAAATATTTCAAGTCTCCTAAGTCTTTTAAATTGAAATGTTTCTTCAGATATGCTTTCAATTCATCAACTGTGTGCTTATTGTTCCCACCAATTATAATATCATCAACATATACTAACAGAATTGTAGTGGTACCTTTAGAATGTTTGATGAATAAAGAATGATCTGCTGCAGGCTGAATGAAACCTTGATTACTTATAATGGAGGTAAGCTTTTGGTTCCACTATTTGGATGCATGTTTTAACCCATATATAGACTTATGTGAATGACAGTAAAGCTTCTCCCCCTCATGAGCAACACCAGGAGGAGGGATCATGTAAACTTCCTCATCCAGATCACCATATAGAAAAGCATTATTCACATCTAGTTGTGAAAGATGCCAATTGTTAGCAGCAACATAGGCTTACCAGCATCTTACAGTAGTGATCTTTGCTACTGGTGAAAAAGTTTCAAAAAAATCCAAACCTTCTTTTTGATTGTATCCTTTTGCAACCAATCTTGCCTTATATCTCTCAACTTGTCCAGTAGAGGTGAGTTTAACTTTGTATACCCATCTACTTCCAATGGCATTCTTACCAGAAGGTAAAGGAACTAAGGTCCATGTGTTGTTATCTTTCAGGGCATTGAGTTCAGTAGCCATAGCTTTTCTCCACAATGGATCTTGTTGAGTTTGCTCATAAGATGATGGTTCAGAATGAGAGGATACAGATAGAATGTAATTGAGATAAGAAGGGGAAAGTTTCTGAAAAGATAAATTAATAGGATAAAGAGTACCTGCATGATTGTCACCAGTAGGAGAACTTATGGGAGCAGCAGTAGAGTGAGCTAGGTTGTACTGGTAGTCTGCAAGATGTGAGGGAATCTTACTAAATCTAGTAGAGCGCCTGAGAATGGTAGGAGATGGACTGTTTGGTGGAGATGATGTAGGAGAAGGAAGAGAAGGTAGTGTATGTTCTTGTGAAGGGAAGATGGTAAATCAAGAGAATGAGGTGAATGAGATATTTCAGGAGATGAGAGCTGAGGAATTGAGGTGTTATGTGCTTTATTGTCAATGTGCATAGGCAGAATGTGATTCTGGGGTGCAGTGGGATAAGGAGTAGGAGTGACAGTATGAGTTTGATAAGGAAATATGTGTTAATAGAAAGTTACATCTCTAGATACAAACACGGTCTGTTTCTGAAGATCATATAACTTGTATCCTTTGATATTGGCTGGATATCCAATAATGTTGCATTTAGTAGCTCTAGGCATGAACTTATTGTGAGGTTTAGGCATGGTAGCTACATAACACAGGCATCCAAAGGTTCTAAGATGGGAATACTTTGGATGTTTTGAGTACAAGTGATAGAATGGAGTGAGATTGTCTAAGAGAGGAGTTGGTGTCCTATTGATGAGATATGCTGGAGTGAGTGTACAGTCTCCCCAAAAAGATAGTGGTAGATTAACATGAATGCGCAGTGATCTAATGTTTCCTCTCAGCAACAGAATTCTGTTGTGGGGTGTAGGTACAAGTTTGTTGAAGGATCACACCATGAATGTTGTAAAATTCAGGCATATTGAACTCTTGTCCCTGATCTGATCTCAGAGTTTTGATATGCTTATTGAATTGAGTGAAAACAAACTTGAAGAAGTTACTAAGAATGGTTCTTGTTTGGCTTTTGTTTGTCATGAGATATAGCCATGTGAATCTGCTGTGATCATCCACTATTGTGAAGAGGTATCTGGATTTATTAGTAGACTTAGTACTAAAAGGTCCCCAGATATCCGCATGAATCAAGTCAAAACAGTTATTACACTTAGTAGGATTAGAAGGAAAGGAAGATCTGGTTTGTTTAGATAAATGGCATGAATCACAAACAACATCATTAAACTTCTGTGGAAGATCATTACTTGTGGGACATATCAGAGACATTCTACCTATTGATGCATGTCCTAGTCTATTGTGCCACAAGGCTGATGAGAAATGACAGAGTGTATGATGGAATGACAGACATTATTTGAGATAGGAGATTCTCTATCCTGCATTAAAAAGTACAACCCTTGTCTCTCTTTAGCTATCCCAATCATTCTCCAGCTGGCAATGTCCTGAAATACACAAAATTCAGACCAGAAAATCAGTGAGCGTGATGTATTATGGGTGAGTTTGCTTACTGATAGAAGGTTGAATGAGAAAGATGGTACATACAAAACATTAGTTAATAGTTTGTGTGGATTGAGTTGTATTGAGCCTGTCATTGTAACAGGAACAGATGTGCCATTTGGCAATGTAACATAAGAATTTGACAGCATACTACACTCTACATACAGTGATGAGTTACAAACAATATGGTTTGTAGCTCTTGAATCCAGAATCCAGGTCTTAGTATCCATGAGTTGATGTGAAACAGTTGATTAAGCAAAGGTTATGGGAGTGGAGCACTTTAAAGTAAAGTGAGTACCTGATGGTGGATTAATTATGGTATTGCTACCTTTGGAATTTGAATTCATCTGATTAGCAAGCCCAACATTCCCTTTGAGTAGGTTGCATAGGTGTTGAAACTGCTCCTGTGATATTGGAGATTGCTGTACTGCACTTACAATTTCTTGGTTTAGCTGATTCACACTTCCAGTGACTTGCTTCACTCCACCGTTCTGTCCAGGTTTGAATCTTGCATATTTATGCCCTGGTGGATATCCAAATATTTCATAACAATTCTCTATAGTATGATTGTTCTTTCCACATTTTGGACATGGTGGTCTGCTCTTAGCACCATTTGGTTTGTTCCATGGTTTGTTACCTCTCTAAAAATTTCCAAAAGCAGCAACAACTTGTGGTAGACTTTGAAGAGTTGAATGTGTTTGTACATTCATTGCTGCTGATTCAACGTTGTTCTGCAATCCATATGACATCTCCATGTTTGCCTCTTCTTGGAGTATAAGACTAAAAGCATCATCAAGTACATGAAGAGGATCTTTTAATAAGATCTGGTTTCTAACCTGACCATATGATTCATCTAAGCCCATTAAGAATTGCATGACTCTTCTTCTTTTGTTCTTTTTATGTAAGACAGCTATAACTCCACAGTTTAAATTCTCACAAGTATATGCTTCTTCATATTGAGATATTTCATCCCAAATAGATCTTAGCTTGGAGAAATATAATACTACAACAATGCCATCTTGTTTTGTATTTATCAACTGTTGTTCTAACATGAAAATTCTGTTATTGCTTGATTTAGCAAACCTGCGTTTGATTTCATTCCAAACTTTAAAGGCATTATCAGAGAATAAAGTATAATCTCCAAGCTCATCAGACAAGCTTGCTGAAATCCATCCTAACACCATATAGTTGCACCTCATCCACTTTCTATAAGATGGATTTGTGAGGGCTGTTTCAGGAAATGATCCATTTACAAAACCAATTTTATTTTTACCTAATAAAGCTACATACATGGCACGACTCCATTTGTGGTAGTTCTCTGTGGTTAATTTTTGACCAACAAGAGGTGTATTTGGATTTTCACCATGATGCAAAAAGAATGGGTCCAAAGGATCATTAGCTATGGCCTGGTTCTGTGCAGTTGGCGCAATGTGCCCTGTACTGTTAGTAGAACCAGGTGCAACTGACCCTCCTTGATCTGTCATGGATATAAAAAAGAGATTGTGCGAAAGATAGGATACCTAAGGCAATGATGGATTCACTGCTCTGATACCATTTTAGAAAACAATGCATTCATATCAGAAAGCAATGTATTCATATTGTTATAAATAATGTATAAAATGAATGAAGAAGAAGTGTAAATGAAGCCTGTTGTATTGAATTTCTAATATAGTTGTGTTGAATCACATTACATTGATTGTCTTCTATTTATATACAACTGAAAAGTACATTAGATCATGTAATAAACATAAAGAATTCTGACTAATATTTTTTTTGTCTAAAGTGTTCTTCCACTACTTGAATCCAAATCAGTCGACATGTGCTACCATGTGTTGATCAAATGAAGCAAGGTATTGCTTCTCATGTGCTGATTCAGTTGCTGCAGATGGAGCTCTGAAATCCAGCTATTGCTGATTGTTGTTTCTGATAGTACGGAGCAATAGATATTATATATTTATTATTTATATATCAGTGACCTAATTCGTAGTTCTTGTGTATATCACTCTACGTACTGTGTAAAGTTGTAAACCAATAATTTTGTACAATCTAATCCTATTTTGGAGTAAAATTAGTAATTATGCAAAATTTTGAAAAGAAACGCTACAAGAAATGAGGTTTTTACTAGCACTTTTTCTGCTCTTCGCCAGCGCTATTTTGCGTTGGTGAAACTCTGTACCAATGGTCGCCCTACCGCTAAGGTAGTTGGCGCTGGGGATCCATACACCAGTGAATTTGGCAACCATCGGTACAGAGAGGAATACACCAGCGGCTCTTGGGCCGCTGGGGATTGTAAACTGCTATGCCAACGTCTCATCTGTAGATGCTGGGGAATAGAATGATTTCGCCAGCACGTCATGCTAAGGCGCTGGTGTAAACAAGAAATATTCCAACTACTTTTTTAGGCTCTTCTAAAGCACTAAACTGAATCTATAACACTTTTTTTTATTGTTTTTTATAAAAGAATTTAAGAGCCTTTTTAGTTGAGATGCAACATAACAAAATCAAACTAATTCATTAAATTGTACCAACCACATTTGTTGAAGGTCTAAAGTTTACAAGATAAAACATGATTCAAAAATTATTCTCCCTGCTATAATAGTGTGTTAGGGATAGGGTTCTATTCGAACTAGAACGAGCTCCAAGAATTAATTAAGAGAGAAGAGAGACTATAATTAAATTTAACTAAGATTTTATTGTTTCTGAATTCTAAAAATTACAAGACTTGGACTATTTATACTAATAAACTTAGACTACTTAAGGAATAAAATAATACTACTTTAATTAGATAAAGATTCCTAATTTAAAACTAAAATAACTTTAATAAACTAGTTTCCATAATCATTCATCCATGTGGACTTCTTCTTCATGCGAATGGGCCTGGAATTAATAAGTGTTGTAGGTTGGGCCATATCAATACCCTCCTCTGAAAAAGAGGCATTGTCCTCAAGGCCCACTTGCTTGTCCACTTGGCCCACCAGATCAGCTGCAGGTATAAAAGCTTGAGTGGAAAGTGAGGAGTCATTAGGTTTTTCTCCACTCTTCACCAAACTAGCGACCACTTCCAAAATAGGGTTTTTTTCCATTTTCTTCATTTCCTCTGCAGAACTCTTTTTCATCACCTTTAGCCATTTCTTCAACATTTCTTCCCCAAAACTTGTGTAAATCAGATTCTTCAACCCATGAAGCATCAGCAATCGAAGATCCTATCCACGAAATCAAGCATTCTTTCACCTTGTTCCCGTTTTTCCACACAACTCGTTGATCCAAAATCTGTTCCGGAGGCGATAACATAACATCCTCGTCATTCATCGGCGGTAGCATAGCGGCGGTATCCGGCGGTGGTCCGTGGCATGACCGAAGCAGTGACATATGAAAGACGCGATGAATCCGCGAATTTGGTGGTAGCTTGAGCTCGTATGCGACAACTCCGATTCGACGGACTACCCGAAATGGCCCGTAGAACAGCCGGGTCAACTTGTTGAATCCAGCACGGCACACCAAAATTTGACGATAGATATGGAGTTTTAGGTAAACCCACTGACCCTCATCAAATGTGATGTCGAGACGATGTTTGTTGGCTTGTTTTATCATGCATTGTTGTGCGGTATGCATGTTGGATTTTATCTTGTCGAGCATTTGGGACCTAACTATGAGTGTCATGTCAATGGCTTGATTAGTGCATGTACCTGTTATGTAGATCGAAATAGTGTATGGACTTCTTCCAAAAAGTGCTTCATATGGTGAAACTTGTGTACTTGAATGTTTGCATGAATTGTACCAAAATTGAGCCAACGGAAGAAATCTCGACCACTGTTTTGGTTCTTCCATACTAAAACAGCGGAGATAGCATTCCAAAGATCGATTCACCTCCTCAGTTTGGCCATCGGATTCGGGATGATAGGCTGAACTGTAATGTAGATTTGTACCTATTTGCTTGAAAAGTTATGCCCAAATTTTACTTAAAAAAATGGAATCTCTATCTGATACAATGGAACGGGGTAAGCCGTGCACACTATATATATCAGTTAAAAAGATGGATGCCAAATAAGAAGCAGTAAATTTTGTAGGTAGAGCTATAAAGCGAGCAAATTTCGTCAATCTATCAACAATAACCCATATAGCTGTTTTTTCATGAGACATTGGTAGATGAGTTATGAAATCCATGCTAACATCACACCAAACCTTTTTGGGAACTGGTTATGGATTTAATAGACCATACGGCTTTGTGGTGAGATATTTCTATTGTTGACATACTTGACAAGATTTTATAAATGTTTGAACGGTATTCTTTATGTTTTTCCAATAGAAAACCCATGTAAGGCGTGACAACACACTTGAAATTCCCGAATGTCCACCTTGGGGTGTAGATGAGATTCACCAAGTAGGGTAGGGTGTAGGCCACTAGATTATGGTACAAATATTCTATTCTTACAAAATAATAATCCATCGTGCACCTTATATGCTAGATCTGTGTTTGCCAACTATTCATACTTCTTGACTAACTTTTTGCCATCTTGCGAGGATGTGAAAAATTGGCGCAACTCATGGAGCAAGGAAGAAGGGGTAAGATATCGCCAGAAAAGCACTAGCACCAACTCGGGACAAAGCATCCGCCACGACGTTGTCACGTCCAAGTTTGTAACGAACCTCATAATCAAAACCCAATAATTTGACTATCCACTTTTGTTGTGCTGGTGTGTGCATACTCTGATTAAGAAGGTGTCGTAGACTTTGCTGATCGGTATAGATAATGAATTTACGACCAAGTAAATAATGGCGCCACTTCTTGACAGCTTCCGCTAATGTATAAAATTCTTTATTGTAGGCTGAATCTTCACTCATGCGCAGGGACAATTTCTTGCTGAAGAACGCCAACGGCCGCTGATTTTGAGAAAGAACTGCACCAACAGCAAATGCGGATGCATCCGTAGTTAGTTCAAAAGTTTATTAAAATCTGTAGGTAGTTGTTGCATTTTCTTTGTTAGCTTGTCAAAGGCTTGCTGAGCCTGTGAGCTCCATGTAAAACTGCCTGACTTTAATAAAGATGAGAGGGGAGCGGCGACGGTAGCATAGTGATGAACAAATCAACGATAGTATCCCGGAAGCCCCAAAAATCCCCGTAGGGCCGTGAGTGACGTTGGCACAGGCCAAGCAACCATTGCATGCACTTTATCTGGATCAACACAAACACTACCAGAACAAATGATATGACCCAAATAATGAACTTTAAGGACAACAAAAACACATTTAGAAAGTTCAACATAATATTGGTTAGTCAACAGTAGCTGGAAAACCAATTTTAAATGTTGGAAATGACTTTCTAAAGAGTTGCTATAGATCAATATATCATCGAAAAACACCAACACGAATTTACGTAAATGCACACGGAACAGATCGTTCATGGCCGATTGGAAAGTGGACGGTGCATTCGTCAGGCCAAAAGGCATAACGACGAATTCATAGTGCCCGTCACATGTCCAAAATGCGATTTTGTGAATGTCTCGTGCATCAACACGGATTTGGTGATAACCAGATCGTAAATCCAGCTTGGTAAAAATTGTTGCCCATTTTAAGTTGTCTAATAATTCGTCAACAACGGGGATGAGAAACCTGTCTTTGATAGTGATAGCGTTCAAACCCCTGTAGTCAACACAAAATCGCCATGTTCCATCTTTCTTGCCCACAAGTAAAACAGGGGAGCAAAATGGGTTGGTACTCGGACGAATTTGACCTGCAACAAGCATTTCTGAAATTAACTCAGTCATGATTGCTTTTTGGTAATGAGGATAACGGTAAGGTCGGGAGTTCACCGTTTTTTTACTGTGGGTTGAGGTGAATATGATGATCATGTGTTCGGTGAGGAGGCAAACTTTTAGGCTCAGAGAATATAATATCAAAGTCCTGAATAGTTTTGGTTAACTGTGGCGTAACCACTGACTTTGTGTCGTGCTGATGACCATCAGCAGCTGTATTGTTAACAACCGATAACATATGAATAGAAGCAACATAGTCTGTTTGTAGCATGTGATGCACCTGTGCCGGTGTGGCTGCTGAAACAGTAGAGTTCCCCTCCAGGACAATCTGTTGACCGCCTCATTCGAAAGAAATTCCAGGTATTGAAAAATTTGCCATAATTTCTCCTAACTCACGCAACCACTCAATGCCCAAAAGGAGATCTGCACCTTAGATTGGTAAAACTAGCAAGGGAACACACAATTTAGTGTCCTTGAGGTGTAGCTTTGTGTTGGCACAATGGCCCTCGCATTGCAGAAATGCGCCATTACCAACAATTACTTTAATTGGAGTTGCATCCAGAACAGGCAACTTAAACTGAGTAGCGATTCGAGGGTGTATAATATTATGAGTACTACCAATATCAATTAAAATGGTTAGCGGATGACCTTTAATATAGCCAACTAAATGCATTGTTTGAGGTGATGCCAGACCCATATATGCGGCAAGTGATAGATGAAATTGGCCAATTTGTGGATCCTGTTACCCAGCATTGATGTTGTCTTGTTCTGGTAAGGAATAAGCATCATTGCCGTAATCCATGATATCACCTTGTGGACCCTCCTCCTCAAGCAGCATTAAAAACTGAGGAGTTTTACACCGATGTAGTGGGCCAAACTTTTCATCACAATTAAAACAAAGGCCCTTTAATCTTCTGGCCTGCATCTCACTAGGAGATAAGCGTTGAATTGGTAAAGTAGGCTTATTTTGGGGTGGTGGCAAGGCGAGTGTTGGGATAGGTAAAATCGGGAGCGATGCTGCTTGTGTTCTAGGAACAAAGCGGGGCCGACTTTCCAAAATCTTCGTCTCAAATAATTTAGCCAAACCAATAGCATGATACATTGAGTGTGGTTTCATAACTGCCAACTCATTACGAATATATGTTCGCAACCCTAAAATAAAACAATTCATGCGGGCTTTAGAAGATAAATCTGTAACAAAGTTAGAAAGTTGTTCAAATTCTCTTTGATAATCCATAACTGTCCCAACTTGTCGAAGTTTAAAAAGCTCAGTCAGATGATTCTCAAAAGAAGAAGGCCCAAATCTAGAAAACTAATCTTGGACGAACATATCCCATGTACATATCATTTCATTATTTATCATCCAATTAAACCAACTGAGAGCTATCCCTTGCATATAGAACGAAATATGTGTGATACGCTGTTCTAGAGGAACGTGGTATAGGCAAAAATAGTGTTGGGCCTGTGCAACCCAATCCCTAGGGTTGGAGCCATCAAAGGCTGGGAGATGCACCTTAGGTGGCTTTGGCAGTGAATCTGAGATAGGTGAAAACGAATTAAAATTTTGTGAATGGGAAGGAATATTAACCTGGTATGATTGATGAGGCTGTCCCGTGGGAGGTGCAGTCTGTTTTGGCTGCATTAGGAAATTTGTGTGATCAACAACCGTCTTCAAATCAGTTTGCATAGCAGCCATCATCTGCATCATAGATTCAAAACGTTGGTTGTGTGTTGCGGTTGTTGTTTCGACTTTCGCCAATTTAGATTGGAACTGTCGAACAGACTCGGCAAAGTTTACATCTTACGACGAGATTGATCCTTCCTTTCGGGGAGGCATGATCACAAGTGAGCAATGAAAGCACCAATTGTTAGGTATAGGGTTCTATTCGAGCTAAACGAGCTCCAAGAATTAATTAAGAGAGAAGAGAGACTATAATTAAATTTAATTAAGATTTTATTGTTCTTGAATTCTAAAAATTACAAGACTTGGACTATTCATACTAATATAGGTAAACTACTTAAGAAATAAAATAATACTACTTTAATTAGATAAAGATTCCTAATTTAAAACTAACATAACTTTAATAAACTAGTTTCCATAATCACCCATCCATGTGGGCTTCTTCTTCATGTGAATGGGTCGCGGGACTCGGATTAATAAGTGTTGTAGGTGATGAGCTTGGGAAATACTCATCATTATCATACTATTACACTTGTTTAATTGATTATTCTTGATAGTTTTGTGGTATTTTTATGTTTGTTTTCATGTTTAGTAGGTTAAAATATGATTTGTCAATCAAGAACCAAAACTTCAAACATTCACCGACACCTGTGTAGATTGTGTTATGTTTGGTTCTTTATATCACCGGAAAGCCACATATGTCTATTTTCCAACGCAACAAGCGCTTTGTGATTCTGACATCTGGAGAGAACGTTATGACCAAAACGGTGAAGTTGCGCAAAGCTGAAATGTACATATGCAACTCGCGCGCTTGATGACCGTCGGATCAAAATAGCTAATCAATGGTCTATATTCAGTCTTGCAAGCTTCCAAATGGAAGACTCTAGAGTGTCATGACGTTTGTGATCAATAATTCATCAATTAGATGACTTTTGTGATCAATTAGATGACTTTTGTGACAACTTTGGACCATTGGATCAAAACGAGATGAACGGTCGAGATGTCATCTTATGCTTTTGCTTCAACTATAAATACACCTCACATTTTCCATATTTCAACACACCAATCTTCTTCATTCTCTCTTCACTTAGTAGTCTTTCTATAGTAGTAGTATTCACTAGTAGTTTGTAATTTTGGAGGAGTAATCCGTAGTTTGTACGAGGGAGTCCACCGGAGGCTTTACGGAAGTAAAAATCTGTAACGATCTCTAAACTCTCTTTACTTTTCTCTCTTTACTTTATTAGGTTATATTTATCTTATAGTCTTGTTCTATATTTCATTATGTGCTAAATTTACTTTGCTGGGATAGTGACGTAGCCTAGTTACGATGACCTAACCTTTAATTAAAACGTATTGTTACGATGTCAAAATAGTTGGTGTAATTATGTTTTTTACTGTGTTAAATTTTTGTTTTTTTTCTTACTGTTGTTTTTTTCTTTTCTGTTTACTTCCAAAATTGAGAAACATAAAAAATCAAAAAGAGTTACAAGGAGTAAGAACTCAACACTTTTACCTTTTGATCCTGAAATTGAAAAAACTTTACAAATACTGCGTAGGATAGAAAAGGGTAAAAGCAAAATGAGTGGACTTATAGAAAATGAATCAAAAGCCTTGCGGGACTACGATGTCCCAACAATCTTAGGTGCCAACACAAGCATCCAAAAGCCGTCAATTGCTGCAAATAATTTTGAAATTAAACCAGCAATTATTCAGATGATCCAAACATCGGTTCAAATTTGTGCACTCCCGAGTGAAGATCCTAATGCACATATAGCTAATTTTTTAGAAATATGTGATACTTTTAAACACAATGGAGTTTCAGAAGATGTTATCAAGTTGAGACTATTCCCATTCTCATTACGGGACAAGGCGAAAAACTGGCTCAATTCACTTCCTCAAGGTAGTATCACTTCCTGGGAAGAATTAACACAAAAATTTCTAGCTAAGTTCTTTCCCCCCAGCTAAAACAACAAAAATGAGGAATGAAATCACTCAGTTTGTGCAACATGGCATGGAGAATCTGTACGAAGCATGGAAAAGGTACAAGGAAATGCTTAGGAAGTGTCCTCACCATGGACTTCCCAAATGGTTGCAAGTTCAAACATTCTACAATGGGTTGAGTGGAAACACTAGAACCTTAGTAGATGCAGCTGCAGGAGGAGCTTTAATGGCGAAAACCACAGAAGATGCCTATCAAATATTGGAGGAAATGGCATCGAACAAGTACCAGTGGCCTTCTGAACGACAGAAAAGGCCGGTTGGTGTGCACGAGATAGATGCTATCATAGCATTAACAGCACAAGTCGCTACTCTCACCAAGCAACTGGGAACAATGAGGGTAAATGCCATTCAGTCGACATTAGCAACATGTGATTTTTGTAGAAACTCACATTCAACTGCCAACTGCCATTTGGTAAGCAATTCTGAAAATTCTGCTCACAATGAAGAATCAAATTTTGTGTCAAATTTTAACAGGCCGCAGAATAATCCATATTCCAACACCTGTAACCCTGGATGGAGGAACCACTCTAACCTCTCTTGGAGCAACAACCAGAACCATATCAGGCCTCCTCCTGGATTTCCACTGCACCAAGAAAAGAAACCTTCCCTGGAGGACATTGTCACTCAGTTAACCACTACCACAAACCAATTAGCCTCAAGAACTGACCAATTCATCAATGAAACCAAGTAACAGTTCCAAAACCAAGGAGTATCCATCAGAAAATTAGAAGTACAAATGGGTCAACTTGCCACCACTCTAGCCGAAAGAGCACAAGGAGAATTGCCGAGCAACACAGAAACCAACCCTCGAGAACATGTGCAGGCAATTACACTCAAAAGTGGAAAAGTGTTACCAGAACTTGTTGCCTCACAAGCAGAGAAGTTTCATACACCTGAACAGGAACGTGAATCTGAGCTAAAGCACACTTCTGCCGACGCACGACCACCGAATGTGCAAGAAATTCCATTTCCACAAAGATTGAGGAAAACTAAACTGGATAAGCAATTTTTTAAATTTCTTGATATCTTTAAAAAATTGCACATTAACATTCCTTTTGCAGATGCTATTGAACAAATGCCCAGCTATGTCAAATTCATGAAAGAAGTTTTATCAAATAAGAGAAAGCTGGAAGAACATGAAACTTTATACCTAACCGAGGAGTGCAGTGCCATTCTACAAAAGAAATTGCCACCAAAGCCCAAAGATCCAGGGAGTTTTACAATCCCTTGTGTAATGGGGAATTCACATTATGAGAAAGCATTGTGTGACTTAGGTGCAAGCATTAACCTGATGCCTCTTTCTATGTACAAACCAACCACCGTGTCCCTTCAACTAGCAGACAAATCGATCAAGTATCCTAGAGGTATGGTTGAAGATGTATTGGTTAAAGTTGATAAGTTTCTCTTCCCTGGAGATTTCATCGTCCTGGACATGGAAGAAGATCATGATATTCCAATCATTCTTGGTCGCCCATTCCTTGCAATTGGGAGAACTCTAATTGATGTGCAAAAAGGAGAACTTACCATGAGAGTGCAAGATGAAAAAATCACCTTCAATGTCTTCAAAGCTATCAAATACCCATCAAAAGCTGATAGTTGTGTCAAAATTGACATTCTCGATAAGCTAGTTGAACAAGTATTCGACAATAGCCACTTGGAGGATTCACTCGAGGTATGTCTAATAAAAGAAGAGATAGATTTTGATAATGATGATATTGAAAGATGTATTTTAGCCCTTGATGCAATACCGATTGATTACAAAGGAAAGGTTGAGGAGCTAGAGAAAGGTACGAATATCACAATCCCATCTATTATCAAGCCACCAACTCTAGATCTTAAACCAATTCCTTCTCATTTAAAGTATGCATTTTTGAGAAATAATTCAACTCTACCTGTTATCATCTCATCATCATTGACTAATGTTGAAACAGATAAGTTGTTGTGAGTTCTAAGAGATCATAAAACTGCCTTAGGGTGGTCCATTGCTGATATCAAATGCATCAATCCTTCGACTTGCATGCACAAAATACTAATGGAGGAGAACTACAAGCCAATTGTCGAACATCAACGCCGTCTGAATCCTAATATGAAGGAAGTGGTAAAGGATGAAGTATTAAAGCTTCTAGATGCTGGAATTATTTACCCAATCTCGGATAGCTCATGGGTGAGTCCAATACATGTTGTGCCCAAGAAAGGAGGAATGACTGTAGTGAAGAATGAACACAATGAAGATATTCCCACAAGAACAAACACTGGATGGAGGGTGTGCATTGACTATCGAAAACTAAATAAGGTAACCCGTAAAGATCATTTTCCTTTACCATTCATTGATCAAATGTTTGATCGACTTGCAGGTCACCCTTATTACTGTTTTCTTGATGGTTATTCTGGATATAATCAAATACCCATTGTACCTGAGAATCAAGAGAAAACAACTTTCACTTGCCCATATGGTACATTTGCATTTAGAAGAATGCCTTTTGGTCTTTGTAATGCCCCTGCTACGTTTCAAAGGTGCATGATGTCTATTTTTTCTGACATGGTGGAAAAATTCATTGAGGTTTTCATGGACCATTTTTCTGTCTTTGGTATGTCATTTGATGACTGTTTGACTAACTTGATTTTAGTCTTGAAGAGATGTGAAGAAACAAACTTGATCTTGAACTGGGAAAAGTGTCACTTCATGGTACAAGAAGGAATTGTCCTAGGACATCATATATCTGCCAGAGGCATTCAAGTTGATCGAGCCAAGATTGAGGTAATTGAAAAACTTCAACCTCCTACATCAGTAAAAGGTATTCGTAGTTTTCTTGGACATGCATGATTTTACAGGCATTTCATCAAAGATTTTTCTCAAGTCACAAAACCTTTGTCCAACTTGTTGGCAAAGGAATCCACTTTCACATTTGATGAAGAATGTCACAAAGCCTTCAACTTGCTGAAAAAGAAGCTAACAAAAGCACCAGTAATTTCCACCCTCGATTGGAATCTTCCATTCGAACTGATGTGCGATGCAAGTGATTATGCTATTGAAGTAGTGATGGGCCAAAGAAAGAACAAAGTCTTACATGTGATCTATTATGCCAGTCGAACTCTAAGTGACACTCAAATGAATTATGCAACAACAGAGAAGGAGTTATTAGAAATTGTTTTTGCATTTGATAAATTTCGTTCATATTTGATTGGTTCTAAAGTTATTGTCTACACAGATCATTTAGCAATCAAGTACTTGCTTTCAAAGAAAGATGCAAAACCAAGGTTGATTCGATGGATCCTGCTTCTTCAAGAATTTGATGTGGAAATCCGTGAAAAAAAGAGCTCAGAAAATGTTGTTGCAGATCATCTATCACGATTGAAAGTTAAAGAATCACATGAATTTCAACCAATCAATGAAGAATTCCCTGATGAGAGGCTATACGCTATGCAAACAACCAATACTCCATGGTACGCTGATATTGTTAATTACCTTGCATGCAATATTATTCCATCCGAATTAACTTACTAACAGAAGAAGAAATTCTTTTTCGAAGTCAAACATTTTTTTGTGGGATGATCCATACCTCTACAAGCACTGTCATGATCAACCTTTAAGAAGATGTGTTCCAAAAGACGAAATTGCTGAGGTATTGCAACTCTGTTATTCTTCAGAATATGGAGGACATTTTGGTGGAACAAGAACTACAACGAAGGTGCTTCAGTGTGGACACTATTGGCCAACTTTGTTTAAAGATGCTCATGTTTTTGTTAGTTCGTGTGATCGATGTCAAATGACAGAAAATATTTCAAGACGTAATGAAATTCCCTTGAATAATATTCTTGAAGTTGAATTATTTGATGTTTGGGGCATTGACTTCATGGGACCATTTCCTTTGTCATACAACAACAAATACATTTTGGTAGCAGTTGACTATGTCTCAAAGTGGGTGGAAGGCATTGCTTTACCTACTAACGATGCCAAGGTGGTGATCAATTTTCTTTGAAAATACATATTCACCCGATATGGCACACCTAGGGCAATCATCAGTGATGGAGGTAAACACTTCCTTAACCACTACTTTGAATCTTTATTAGCTAAATATGGAGTACGACACAAAGTTGCAACTTCTTATCATCTGCAAACCAGTGGCCAAGTGGAAATCTCAAACAGGGAAATAAAGCGAATATTGGAGTAAACAGTGAATTCTTCAAGAAAAGATTGGTCCAAAAATCTTGATGATGCACTTTGGGCTTATCGCACTGCTTACAAAACTCCAATTGGTATGTCACCATATCGTTTGGTTTTTGGAAAAGCTTGTCACTTACCGGTCGAATTTGAACACAAAGATTATTGAGTTGTGAAAAGGCTGAACATGGACATGAAACTGGCTGGAGAAAAGAGAATGCTACAACTCAATGCTTTGGAAGAATTCTGAAATGAAGCTTATGAAAATGCCAAAATCTACAAAGAGAGAACAAAGTGATGGCATGACAAACGCATTATACAACGTGATTTTGAGCCTGGTCAACAAGTACTTTTGTATAACTCACGTCTTCGACTTTTTCCTGGAAAGTCAAAATCAAGATGGTCTGGCCCATTTACAATCACGAAAGTCTTTCCATATGGAGCTGCTGAAATTCAAAACAATGACAAGGAAGCATTCAAAGTTATCGGGTAAAGACTGAAGCACTATATTGGTGGCGAGTTTGAGAGACATAAAATATCCATAACTCTACATAATCCCACTTGAAGTCATTACCAGAAGTCAAGCCGATGACTATAAATCAAGCGTTGTTTGGGAGGCAACCCATATTAGTTCTTTCTTTTTATTGTTATTTTCAGTTGTATTGTATATATGTTTTTTTTTCTCCTTTTTTGTTCTTTACCGTTAACATGGAAGCAGCTAGTGGCATCTTGGGAATCTGATGTTACAAGATTCTGTTTGCCAATTTTTAAGAAAATTGGATGGGAAGTCAATCCTCGACTCATAGAAGGCGTTTATGCCGTTTCTGGACGTAAAATCAGAGGAAGATGTGAGCCACAATCACAACTACTATCTTTCTATCAGCTGCCATTGTTTTTATTATTGTTTATATTTGTTTCTTTGGTTTTAGACATTAGGGGCAATGTCTCATCTAAGTTTTGGGGACATTTTTGATTGTGATGGTTAAAAAAAAAAAACTACCACTTTACTTCACATAACTGTTCAGATTATGGATTAATGATGAGAAATTTGATACTTATGGTATTTTTGTGATGATGATGAGTATGATACACTATGTGAACAACGTCTCATTTAATTTATGTTTGAGCATGCCTATCTTCATATACACTTTTCACACATTGATTTGCATTGGTGGTTGAGCATACTTGGAGAACGGTTATTGAGATAAGTAAACTAAGGAAGATACACCCGAGCTTTATAAATAATTGATCACCTCTTGAAGCAAAATCGTTGATGATGATTCACTACAGAAATGATTTAGGCCATGTTTTCTTTAACACGTTTGAGCCTTTCAAGACATACCCTTCACAAATAAAATAATCACCAGAACCCCTCTGAGCCTTTCATTAAAGCTTTTTTTTATGAGCCAATTTACCTATCCCGTGTAGTCACAAAAAGTTATCCTACCCTTGTAGAGACTAATTTGAATTCAGGAACTTGAAATGGAAGGAAATATAAAAAAAATATATTAAAAAAAAAGACGTGAAATATGAAGATCACCCCTATGGTACATATGAATAAGTTTGGGGGAAATATGAAGGAAATAAAAAAGAAAAAAAAAGAAGAAGAAAGAAATGAGGGATATGAAATGTTGTGAAGAAAGAAAAGGAGAAAGAAGCGAAGTGCAAGAGATTTCTGAATGTAATATATTACGTCTCTAGCTCTGCTTTTACTTATCCTTCAGTGAGCCCATACCTGAGCCTAATGTTACAAGCTGAAAAAGTCATATTGATCTGTAGTGAATCTTAGGGCTGTTCACTGGTCGGTTTCGGTCGGTTCGGTTCGGTTTCCAGAAGAACCGATAAACCGAACAACCATTATTTGGTCGACCGAAATCGAACCGAGTTACATTCGGTTCGGTTTCGGTTTTTAAACCGGTTTTCGACTTCTTTAGAGAAAAAATAATTTATGGTTCTTAATAAGATTTTTACGTAATTGCTACTTACCATGCTTATAGTTCTTAATCAGATCATGAATATCAAATAAAGTCTTCCACAATTTCACCACGTCCTTTCTAATATGCTAAGTAGATATGGATGATTATAGCACAAATACTTTTTGATAGTATATATAAGACAACGTTGAAGAAATTTGTATTTTGATTTTAGATTCCTAAACTGATAACTTTTATTATTTTTTCCATAATTATAGCTATTTAAATGTTAATGACTAGTCAACTTTTCCTAAAAAATATCCATAAAACCTTATATTCCCTTTTTTGGATAATTATAGTTATTTCAATGTTAATGTTAATAAATATCTATATCATCTTAATTAACGTCCCTAAATTTTAGGGATTAACAGGATATTCCTCAATCCTTTCCATCAAGTAACGTGATTTAATTTTATGTGAATTTCTGGTATTTGGTAAAAGGAAAAAAAAATACAAATCTACGGATTATTAGCGCAGAGATAACAATTAATGATTTAACTAGATAGAAGTTAGTGCTATAATTTAGCTAGGGACATCAAATGACAGAAAAGATATCCCAATATTTAAGGGAATAATTTTAACATTCCTTACCTGAGAGGAGTAATATAGAGACGGTAAAAAGCTTTTGTGATTTTGTAATATTGCTAGACTTTTTTAAAAGTTTATAAGTCATGATATAAAGGTATAAGAAATTTGAAAAATAAAATTGATATATTTAGATTCCTAAAATCTCTCTTCGTGATAACTTTTATTCCTTTTTCCATAATTATAGCTATTTAAATGTTAATGATTAGTTAACTTTTCATAACAAACATCCATGAAACCTTTTCTTCCCTTTTCTCGATAATTATATATAGCTATTTGAATGTTAATGTTCATAATTAGTCACCAATACTTTTTTCCTTTCTAGCAAAACCGGTTCGGTTTCGGTTTTTTCGGTTCGGCCACCGAAGAAACCGCAAAACCGAATAGTGGTAAACTAGCCGACCGAAACCGATCCGAAGTGCAACCGGTTCGGTTTCGGTCGCGCCGGTTCGGTTCGGTTTTGGCCGGTTCGACCGAACCGGCCGAAATTTGAACACTCCTAGTGAATCTTATTCAGATTAGCAGAGAGATAGTGTGAAAGTTATACATATGGAGTTAGGATGATTAACTTTGATGAACTTATCCAAGTAAACTCAGTAATCATTGCATTTATTGTTCACACATTGCACATGGAGATTTGTTTGTGAAAACTTGATTAACCGCCAGGTTGTGAACGAGTGTGTCATTGCTCTGATTCTTCGCATTATCATCAAATAGTAAAGAAACTCTCAAAATTGATCCATGATTTAAATGATAATGTGAAATAATTTTTGCGTTGTTTGCTTTAAGCATTTTGCTCGAGGACAAGAAAATGAACAAGTTTGAGGGTGTGATGAGCTTGGGAAATACTCATCATTATCATACTTTTACACTTGTTTAATTGATTATTCTTGATAGTTTTGTGGTATTGTTATGTTTGTTTTCATGTTTAGTAGGTTGAAATATGATTTGTCAATGAAGAAAAGAAACTTCAAACATTCACCGACACATGTGTAGATTGTGCTATGTTTGGTTCTTTATGTCACTAGAAAGCCACAGATGTATAGTTTCCAACACAACAAGCGGTTTGTGATTCCGACATCTGGAGAGAAAGTTATGACCAAAACGGTGAAGTTGCGCAAAGCTGAAATGTACATACGCAACTCGCGCGCTCGATGACCGTCAGATCAAAATGGCTAATCAATGGTCTATATTCAGTCTTGCAAGCTTCCAAATAGAAGACTCTAGAGTGTCATGACTTTTGTGATCAATAATTCATCAATTAGATGATTTTTGTGATCAATTAGATGACTTTTGTGACAACTTTGGACCATTGGATCAAAACGAGATGAACGGTTGAGATGTCGTCTTATGCTTTTGTTTCAACTATAAATAGACCTCACATTTTCTATATTTCAACACACCAATCTTATTCATTCTCTCTTCACTTAGTAGTCTTTCTATAGTAGTAGTATTCACTAGTAGTTTGTAATTTTGGAGGAGTAATTCAGAGTTTGTATAGGGGAGTCCACCGGAGGCTTTACGGAAGTAAAAATCTGTAACGATCTCTAAACTCTCTTTACTTTTCTCTCTTTACTTATGATGTTATATTTATCTTATAGTCTTGTTCTATATTTCATTATGTGCTAAATTTACTTTGCTGGGATAGTGACGTAGCCTAGTTACGATGATCTAACCTTTAATTAAAATATATTGTTACGATGTCAAAATAGTTGGTGTATTTATTTGTGAATATAATGCTTCTAAAATTATGGCCAACTTTTGGATGAACTAAGAATCGAATTGAAACCTAGAGGAGATTTTCGTGAAATAGCTTTGAAGTAAATACCGTGAATTATCAATAGAATAGAAATATATCTATCGTTTTCACGTGGTTGATAAAATCACCACCGATCATACATGTGCACATCTTCGTAACTAGACACATTTTCTAGTTGTAAAGCTGTAGAATTTATGTATAACTTGAGAAAGAGTATATAAAGCATAAATAGTGATAACCAACAACAATTTTGAACGTGAAACTCGTAATAATATGCTTAATTAAAAGTTAGATCAGACTAATGACGGTGAAATCATGATTTCCAGCTCTTCTCTCATTGTCTACTCTTATTTATTGAAATACCCTTGTTATTTTATTGTTTCGACTCCCCACTTTGTTACATGTTTTTATTGTAGTTAGTAAATTGTTAATCTTTTCACTTGAACAATCTGAAATTCGATTTCTCAAATAAAACTAGAGTTAGTTAATTTTGGTAATTAATTATTTATTACTCGTGGTATCGACCACCCTATCTATCACTTTATTACTTATTACGATTTCGTGCACTTACGAATTTAACCACAACAGTAGGTTGGGCCATATCATAGTGTAGGCATAAACATGATTCAATTTTTTTTTGAAAAGAAATGAGAGTAACACCTGGCTTGATGTTTAGCTTAATTTTTAATTGTTGCCACCTGAACACGTGTAATATCTGTTAAAAATAACATGCAATATATATATATATATATATATATATATATATATATATATTGGGCCTTGCAGTACAAATGAAGCCACGGCCCAACGGAAGAATTGCCAAGTCAGTTATTAATCTAACCGTTATTTCAAGATTATCTATTTTCTTTAGCAAAGTCAGTTATTTTAATTGTTATTAAAGGCCAACATTATATGCATGTCTATGTGTGTGTAAAACTATTGTAATGTATATTTATTTCTAATCCTTACAAATACTACTTTGTGTTTCATTAACGTGTCTGTAATTGCTAATATTATTTTCATTTCTCAAGTTAGATGGTATTTTTATTCATATTATATGGTTCATATTGGGCTCAACTCTGTAGTTATGAACAACACAAGCATACCCCATCGTTATGTGAGATGCTGTCATGACCCTGGTTAAATGACGTTGTTCGACTTAAGTTGAGGACTCATCAGAATTGGCACGTGTCTTAATTTGGAGCGAGTCGCGAGGTTTTGAAGGAGTCGTATGCACTAGTTAAATTCGTTATTTCATTTACGTTCTGATGTTATGTTTTTTACAAATCTTGTTATGTTATTTTGTCTTCAAGTGTAGTGATTGTTATAAAAGTATGAAATGATAACATAACAAAAAGTTTAGCAAACTCTTTTCTCTCTTATTTTCTCTCTAACTCTCATTCTTCTCAACTATTCCTTCCCTTCAACTCTTTTATCTGCAATTTTTTGCTTCATGCTTTATTTATAGAAAAAATTATTAAAAACCATTATTATCACAAAAATAAATTTATCTTATTCTTCCATTAAAAAGCAAGAACATGACTTTTGGTATCAGAGCAGTTCCGATCCCAGGGAATGGCTCGAAGGCACCAAGAATGTTCATTACGACAATAATTTTGGCCAAATGACTCATAGTATCAGTTAGCAGTTGAAAGAGATAATGGTGACACTCGATAAGTTGCAAGCAGCGCACGAAAGAACTCGACCATCATTGACAAGTTGCGGCACAAAAACTTCCCACTGTCTCAACAAGGTTCTAGTGCACCACGAGCATTCAAAAGAAAAATTGAGTGACATTGCAAAAAAAGAAGAGGTGCATGATGCAGTCCACATGTTTGATGAAATTTCTATGAGTGCTAAGAGAGTCGGATGAGAAAATAGTTGACTGCCAACTGTTTGATGAACGGCCTGTGAGAGGGACAGTAATGTTTGATGATGTTCCTATGAGAGTATTCAAAGAGTTTGAAGCAAAATCTGTTGTACCCCAAATGTTCGATGAAATTCCTGTTACGTTGCTCAAATATGTGAATCTAGAATCAATTGACAGCAGATGTTTGAGAAAATGACTGTGAAGGAGGTAAGTACAGTAAGATTAACACAAAGTGTTACTAGAGATGTACTTGAAATAAATCGGAATATGGCCTTCGATGGTGGAAGTGAAACTACATTTGAGCGTGCTCGACTTGAGAAGTATGACGTATCTATGAAAGGCAAAGGTGAGTTTGAGAAAAATGGAAGCAAACACAATGATGATACGGTCCCTTTTAGCTATATACATAATGAAGTTGTTATGAACTTATTTGATCCAGGTGGATACAATGTTAGTAAAAAGAAACTGTTGTTATTCATTAGTTTTGAAGGTGGCTTTACTGAAACGAGTGAAACACTCTTCAACTTTGTAAGAGGTGTAAACATAATATCCTTGGACCATAGACACGATTCGATTAGGATTGCTGAACTTTGGAGTATGGTTACTACAAATCTGGGAAATGTCAGTTCTGTTCTGGTTGGCACTATAATTAGGATGCCGGTGATTTCTTTTAGGAAAGCATTAAGGAATTGGATTGGCAGAATGTTGATCACTAGTGTCGCACATGTTACTACAAGTTGTGTTATAGTACTGCATTTGCCAGGAATTAGAATACTTGGTGTAGTAAATACACATTTGATACCTATAAAAAATATCACTCCAAGTGATTTTCTGCATCGTTTTCACTTGGTATTACTTGAAGGTGCAAGTTTGTTTTTGACGATTGATTCTCTTGGCGTTATTCTTGATGTGAAAGGTTGGATACTGCTACTCTCGTATGAGAAAATTGGCAGGAAGTTGGACAAATTGTCGTTGGGGATAATTGCTGAATATGGTTACCAGAAGTTTGCTGAACTGCTGCATTTTGTTGGATTTTTGAGGATTGTTGTTGGAAGTACATGCTGGAAAGGATTAGAACTTAAGAAAGGACATGTCGGTGTGGTTTTCAGGGATTCCTTCTTATCATCCAATGCTCTTGTCTTAATTATTGATTGTTTGAAGATATGTAAGTTGCAAAGTTTTTCTATTGGCAATCTGGAAGGGAAATGGATAATTGTCCTGTCATGCACAAATGATCATTTGATGATAGCAACCTTTATTTACTTTTTCTTTCCAAAGGTGTTGAGGGGAACTCAAGAAACGGGGTTGTCTGAATGTTTGACAATTGTCATGGAGATAAGCACTGTAGTAAAAAATAAAACAGGGAAGAGCAGGATAACTTGTAAACAGATCATGACTATTGGAGTGCTTAGTGTTATTGCAAATTCAAGCTTTGTGGAATGAAATGGATATTCATTTGGTTACATATTTGAAGTTTGTGAACTGGATTTGGGAATGAAGCACTATGATCTGACTCAGAATATTGATGTTGGTAATGTTATGGATATGATGATGCTCAACACAACCGTATGGCTTCATCAACATGTTTACAAGAAGACTGAGCACAAAGGAATTGACACCTGCATGACATTCTGTTCAAAAAACTTGGAGTTAGTAATTGGTGCAGCAATTATACTTGTGTTTGATGATGTTTTAATCCTTGTGGCTACGGTGAATTTTGGCGCGAGTATATCAAACAAGGAAATCTTAGAAATTGTGATCCTTAAGGACAAGGATCTTTCAACGGCGAGACAATGTCATGACCCTGGTTAAATGACGTTGTTCGACTTAAGTCGAGGACTCATCAGAATTGGCACGTGTCTTAATTTGGAGCGAGTCGCGAGGTTTTAAAGGAGTCGTATGCACTAGTTAAATTCGTTATTTCATTTACGTTCTGATGTTGTGTTTTTTACAAATCTTGTTATGTTATTTTGTCTTCAAGTGTAGTGATTGTTATAAAGGTTCAAAGTATGAAATGATAACATAACAAAAAGTTTAGCAAACTCTTTTCTCTCTTATTTTCTCTCTAACTCTCATTCTTCTCAACTATTCCTTCCCTTCAACTCTTTTATCTCCAATTTGTTGCTTCATGCTTTATTTATAGAAAAAATTATTAAAAACCATTATTATCACAAAAATGAATTTATCTTATTCTTCCATTAAAAAACAAGAACATGACTGATGCTAGCATATTCACGTGTTTCACAAGCGTCTTCAAAGTGCTGCTAGTGAAGACTGATCTACTCCAGCGCCTCTACAGAGCCGCTGGTGTAATATGCGCCGGAATTTATTTGCCAGCAGCTAATATTGAGTCGCTGGAAAAAAAGCGTTGGTGAAAACCGTTTTTCTTATAGTGAAATTAGCTTTTAGATTTGATTCCATATTATGATTTTTGCAGGACTATCTTAGAGATTACACGTAAAATGAAATTAAATAAAGGGATAAAAACACCCAAACTCGCAATACTATATATGAGGTCATTTGTCAAATACCCACATAACTATTGTTTTATTCAATTTCCCCCTCAACTATCAAATGTGTGGAAAGTACCCATGTCGATTTTTGCATATGGTCATTTTTGCTTTTTAAAAGTGAACCAATCTTTAACATTTTAACAGTTCACCCCTTAACTCTTGGTTTAGTGCGGAATTGTCTCTAAACTAATGCACAAATTAAGTTTTTCGTGTAACGACTTTGAACTTTACAATACCGCCACCACCACCGCTTCGATGCAATGAAGACTCTATCCAGAAAAGGCCATATGTTTTCGACAATCAGCGGCGTCAGTGGAGCCATGGCAAAAAGGGTCATCATCGAAATCTTTCCCTCGTCAAGAAATTTCCAATACGGTGAAAGTATTGCAATGTTCACATCTGTTACATGGTAAATTGAGTTAAAATTCAAGTAATTTTCAGAAAATATGAAGATTACTTTGAAGATATGATAAACTCTTTAAAATGTTTTTTTCGTATTTTTCAAAAATTTCTTGAACTTAAATTAATTCTCTGGTGTGCCAGTGTTGAATCTTGTGATTTCGTCACCACTATCAAAACCGTCTCGACGAGGGGAAAAAGTATAGGGTTTGCTCGAGAAAAAGAATCTGCTAAAACGTTTCCGACAATCGACAACGACGGGTGGGGGCTGTCGGATTTTTTTTGTCTGCATTTGTTTTTTTGGCCATAAATTGTTGGATCGGGACTTGATACTTCTTACTCAATGTTAAACTTGATGTTTGTCTAACACTGATCTGCTCTTCCAATGTTATGCTAACACTAGACTCTCCGATGTTATCTTAACATCCGTTTAACAGCAGTTAACGTTGGCACAAATCTACTTGACAGAGAATATAACGCAGCGGATAAGTAAAGAACACAAGTGGATGTAATTTTAAGAAGATAATATATTATTATGATCTTGCGAGCCGTAGGCGAAATACCACAAGGGTTTAACAAAAATGTTTGTCACAACTCTCAAGTTCCTCACTCTCGAATTGCTCGAACTCAACAAAGCGGACAAGAATTATTTTCTTAATTCCAAACCTAGAACTAATCTAACAACTCACAAACTTTGCAAAACAAGACAAAGACACTCGACTATAATAATTTTCTCACGGGATATTTTCGCTCTTGTCTTCGTATCGTTTTCTTGATGCCCAACATGCCTATTTATAGTGTAGTCTTTCTTGATGGCCAAAACAAGTTGTGCACATTTTTGATTGCTATTAGATCTCCTTGTATGACTCTAATTTCGTTCATGGCAAGTCTCCTTCAATAGGGAAAGGTTTTCTTGTCCAACTTGAAGTTTTCAATGGAAAAGTTTCTTTTTTGACTAGAAGTCTTGAATGGAAAAGTTTCATTCTTTAACTTGAAGTCTTCTAAGGAAAGAATCTCCATCTTGTAGTCTTAGGAAGAATCCTACTACATGTAATCTTATTTCCTTCTTGCAGTTCACTCGCCTTGATTTTTCCTTGTAGCGCACATATCTTTCCTTCTTTGATTATGGAAAGTTCTTCTTTGGAAACTTCTCTTTGAATGGCAACTTCTCTAAGGAAATAGATCATTCCTTGAAGTCTCTTGACCTGGAGCACATACAAATACCAACTACAACTCGTGGAACTAAGTTAGTAACTGAATAAAGGCAAAAACAATTATAGCAATAATCTTGAATGTGCAGTTGTTCTGTGTTCAATGTTATCATGACATTGCAGTTACAATGTTGATCTAACATTGTCAAAATACTTGCACTTTCATGGCCGATGGTGGTGATTAGTATGTAAAACTCAAAGTTGTTCACATAAAATTTAATTGAAGTTCAAGAAATTTTTGGAAAATTTGAAAAACATTTCGAGTATATGATGAACACTTTCAGAAAAGACAAAAAATTCTATGCCAAAGTCAGCGTGGGGTACTTCGCAAACATTTGACAGCTGATGCTAGCAAAAAGATAAGTTATGGGGGTATTTAATAAATAATCTCATAGTATATGGGGTTCTACGCGATATATCTCTTAAATCAATAAGGAAAGTTTATGTAATCAAATGTAACCATCCCTTATTTATAAGTCGGAGTCTCGGACCGGTGTTCTTGATTATCATATATATACAACCTTGAACCTTTGCATGAGTCTTTGATAGGGTGCAACCAACGACTAAGTTTAAAATAATTCCTATGATTTCATTTTAATTGCCACCGATTTCTCCACACCCGCGAGAATAAAATAACTCGAGGTAACTAAACATTTCAATAAAATTTATTAAAACGGAAAATAAAACCGAAAACTAAAGTTTGCTTTGTTATCTCCACGAACACAACGGATCCTATTTTTCTTGATCGATCTCTTTTACAGAAACAGTCAAATAGACAAATTGGTGAAAATCAATAAATTAGAAAAAGATGTCCACTATCCGAATTCCAGATGATGTTCCTTTGCCAGATGAAGACTGTGACGCCCTCAAAAACGCTTTTCATGGTACACACTACAATACTATGATGTCCTCTTTATTCAATGTGAATATATATATATATATATATATATATATATATATTATATGTGTATACACTCCAAAAAAATTTATATGGTACGAATGCTTTATTATTTAGTAATTGTTGTTGTTGGTACATAGGGCTGACGAGTGATGGGAAAGCAATTATAAAGATTTTGGGTTGTAGAAATGGGAAGCAGATTAAAGAGATCAAAGAGACATATCAAGAGCTATACGATAAGTCCCTTATTGACACTGTCACATCCGACTTAATTGGTGATTTCAAGGTATGTTATTATCTTCTTTTATAATTAATATTTTGGAGTGAAAGGTAATTGAAATGAAGGAAATTCATAACTTTTGATAATTTTAAAACAAATGCCCATGTACCTAGAAATGAGTTACATTATTTTCCAGCCGCGCAGCTTAACCAATGACATGTTCCGTGGGGGTTCAATGGCCCCTATTGGGAGACGGAAAATTAAAATCCTCAAATTCATCTAATAGCTCAATTGTCCAATGATTATTAATTTATATATTCCGCGAGTATGTTTGTTCATGTGAAAGTAGTTATTTTTTTATTTTATTTTAATTTTTTTTTACGTTTTTTGACACATGACATTTGTTGGAGCTCTGATACCATATTGAATTACATCCTCATCTAACATCTAAGACTTTTTCGAAATGTTCTTGATATTTATTTGTTTTTGTACAATCTTCAACATTAATTGGGGTGTTGTTATGTTTGTTTCATGTAATATGCTTTAATCTTTTGGTTCTCCGTGATTCGTGTCATTTTCCATGTACAATAGAAAGTAATGCTCTCATGGATATGCGACCCTGCCGAAAGAGATGCAAGGCTTGCCAATGAAGCGTTAAAGGTGTGGCGAAAGACCATAACTCAACTACAAGTAATAGTAGAGATAGCATGTGCTGCCTCCCCTCATCATCTTGTTGCGGTAAGGCAAGCCTATTGTTCTCTGTTTGACACATCGTTCGAAGAAGACATCATATTGAACGTCTCTCAACCCATGCAAAAGGTAAATGAATCAGTCGAATTTTTGTGGCGTTGTTTCACAACCTCATATGTGCATTGCATACCTTGTAACTGAAAGTAAATATCTTTTGTTATTTCTTTGGTGACTACTGTAGACAAATTAATTTTGTCTACTCTAATTAAATATTGACAAGTGTCAATTTAAATTTTTAGAAATTAAATTGATTATTTCTGTTTTTAATTTGGAATTTTACTAAATTAAATTCCAATTATTAATAGGTTAATTAATTGATTTTCTAATATCTATTTGATTGGCCAATCAAATAAAGCCACGTGGGAAAAATGATGATGCGAGTCAACCAATCAAACAAGGCCATGTGGAAAAGAAGATATATTTCAACCAATCACATTATTACACGTGGAAATATGATGTGTTCTAAATATTTCTTGATAAGCAAGACTAAATTAAATCCATGCTTATCTTGAAATAAAACCGACCAATCACAAGCAAGGAGCTCTAGGTTTTTACAACTATAAATAGAGGTCCTCTCATAAAGAAAAAACACACACAAAATATTCACAAGTTTGAAGAAGGAAAAGCTCAAGTATTTTCTCTCCATCAAGTCCACCAATCTTCAAGGCGTTCTTCGCGGGATTCAAGGCGTTCTTCGCGAAAACCTCCATTTGATCCGGTGTCAAGCTCCAAGTCCATCAAATAACCGTTTTTGAAGATCGCGCTTCTGCCGAGGAAGATCGAGCTTCAACAAATTCAACAAATCCAACTCAAGTTCATATCGTTCTTCAAGAATCTTCAAGTCAAAAGTCCGTTTGATTCGAGATCAAGTCACAAGACCCTCGAAAAACCGTTTTTGAAGATTCAAATCCCTTTCAAAGAGGATCAAAGTCCACATATTCGAAGAACTGAAGACGAAGATCATATCGTTCTTCATCAACCTTCAAACCAAATTCCAAATCAAATTTCCGTTCGATTCGGGATCAAGCTGCCAAGCCCTCGCATCAACGTTTGTCAAGCATCCAAGTATTTTTGAAGATCAAGATTCCTCTAAAGAAGATTGACTTTCAACAAGTTCAACAAGTTCGTCGCGAAGATCAAATTGTTCGTCGCGAAGATCAAATCAAGTAGATTGGGAATTCAAGATCAAGCTCAAAGCCTTTGGATTAACGTTCAACTTAAATCACGTGGAAGAGATCAAATCAAATCCACTTTCAAGTCAAACAAGTTTCAAGATTAGAAAATAATCAGAGGATTACTAGAGATTGTAACCCCATATTGCTTGAAGAAATACAAAAATTATTTGTACTTAATTTTTCTTGTCTTTATTTTAAAGATTTAGAATTTTTAACGCTACAAATTTTGGCACGCCCGGTGGGACCATCTCTACCTCTCATCTCTTTTCTAGCAAGTCTACAAGCTTGAAGTCACAAGAAGTCAACGTTGCTCAACAATGGACAAGTCAATGGGGGCAACAAGCGGAGGCTCTTCTCAACCGATGATGAAAGCTACACTCGCATCGGGGGCAAGACACGAAGCTAAAGAAAAGAATAAAGCATCTTCAATGGGGGAGCGAGTTTCTGCACTGGCGAGAGCTATTGAGAGCTTCACAACACAAGTGCATAGACGTGAAGAGCGCTTGAATTGTCTTCTCCAAAAGCTAGAGATCCAATAAGGAAATCACAACATTGAAGAAGTCGTTGGCAAAGTCGAAGTTCAAGGATGCATCAAACCTTCGAGCAAAGAAGTTGAAGTTGCCACTTATCCTGCAAAACAAGAACGCATAACAAGCAACAGTCAAAGCATGGTGCATGGAAAGGCTACTCAAGGCATTAAAGCTCAAGAATTTGGTGAAGTCCTAAGTGAAAGAATCCAAGCCACTTCCCTTTTCCACAAGTCAAATTTCTCAAGGAAGGAAGAGCAAGGCATCATGGCGCACACAAAGCCTTCTGAAGAAATCATTCAAGATGTGGAAGTTGGAGAATACTCTAAGTCCTCAAGCCAGCAAATTCAAGTTTCCTCACAAGGCCTTGTCTCTGCCAATCAATTGAAGAAGTTCATCAAAGAAGTTGCAAAGGAACATGTAGCTCAACACAAGTCTTCCAAATCTTACGTGAAGCCCTACACTCAACGAATCGAGCAATTGCAAATGCCGGAAAGCTATCAACCTCCAAAGTTTCAAAGATTTGATGGAAAAGGAGACTCAAGACAACATGTTGCTCACTTCGTCGAAACATGCAGTAGTGCCGGAACTGATGGAGATCTTCTAGTCAAGCAATTTGTTCGATCCTTAGAAGACGTCGCTTTTGATTGGTACATTAATCTTGAACCAAAGTCCATTGACAGCTGGAAAGATCTACAAAGTGTGTTCTTCAATCGCTTTTATAGCACTCGGCGCACTGTGAGCATGATCGAGCTTGCAAATTCCCATCAACAAGAAGACGAGCCAGTGATTGAGTACGTCAATAGATGAAGAAATATATCCTTAAGATGCAAAGAGAAATTGTCTAAAACCTCAGCCATAGAGATTTGCATTAAAGGGATGGATTGGGGTCTCGCATACATACTTCAAGGAATCAAACCAAGAACATTTGAAGAGTTGGCAACGCGTGCGCATGACATCGAATCAAGTATGAAATCTACTAAAGAAGAAAGCCCAACCCACGCCCTTGAGACTGAAGGTGATGATACGGATGACACCGACGATGAAGAGGGTGCGACATCAAATTTCATTACAGGCAATATGCTCCTTGATACGAGCTTAAACTATCTAAAATCTTCAAATTAAGTGCCAAATCATGTACTCCTTGATAAGAGTATAAACTATCAACATTCTCCTTAACACGAGTATAAACTGTTTGCATATGTGAACTTAAAGTAAACATTCAAGTCTTCAAGTCTCCTAGACACGAGCCAAAATGTCTGCAAGTTCTTCAAATCCAAGTCTTCAAAGCAAATATTCAAGTCTTCAAGTCTCCTAGACACGAGTCAAAAGGTCTGCAAATTCTCCAAGTCCAAGTCTTCAAAGCAAATATCAAAGTCTTCAAGTCTCCTAGACATGAGCCAAAAGGTCTACAAATCCTCCAAGTCTTCAAACCAAATGCGCAAGTCCTCTAGACACGTCGAAGGTCTGCAAATCCTTCAAGTCTTCAAGTCCTCCTAGGCAAGCAAAAAGGTCTACATGTTCTTCAAGTGTCCAAGTCTTCAAGTCTTCAAATATTCAAGTCAATTGCTCCATGACGCACGAGTTTAAACTGCACGTTACTCCTGGCTTGCATGAGTATAAAATGCATCATCTCTAAATCAAATTTGATGTACTTTGAACTACGTTGTGACTTGATTCCTTTATTGGATACGTAGGCAGCTTAGCATTTCTGAGCTCAGTCATATCCTTTCACCAAGATATCTTGAGTTGAAGATGTTACATGAAACTCCTTGAGATGTGATGTTCCAACAAAGACGAGTAAAGATTCCGTCAAGTAGGAAATAAAGAACACCAATGCTTTGAATGTTGACCTCGAGATCATGCCGCAAGCTTCTGAACGCTTCTTGAGTTGATACTGCAAAGTTCAATTCCAATCTTCAATGACTTCGCTCCTAGAGGATAGCTGCAATCTTGTTCCAAGCTCACTTGATCGTTGATTAGACACTTCTGTGTTGTTAGATCAAAGTCGATACTTCCAAACTACCATTCCGACTACGAAAAGGATATGCCTTGCATGTTTAACTAGAAAAGTCCTTTAAGAAGATGGAACATAGTTTGACAAGCATGTCATTTGACCACTCCCATATCGGTGAGGTTCTTTGAAAATTCAGGGTAGAGTGCAACAAGTACGTCATTCCGGTTTGCCCAACAAAGAGAATTTGCGAAGTTCTTCAAAAGGGTTGTGAAAACAAGCCCACTCCCGCTGAATGTCTTTGATGCCAAGCCTTGAAAACAAGTCCACTCCTGCTGAATGTCTTTGATGCCAAATCCCGAGAACAAGTCCGCTCCTGCTGAATGTCTTTGACGCAGAGTCTCGAAAGCAAGTCTCTTCTTTTTGGATGCCTTTTGAAGCCAAGTCTTGGGGATAATGTCTCTCTCAAGGTTTCTTTGATGCTGAGTCGTGAAAAGGTTGTCTTCTCATTCGAGCTCACCAATGATGTTGTGTTGATTAAGGTTTGAGTGTGCTCCTCATCTCATTGCAAGTGATCCGGAATTTGTCAAGCATTGGTGCACGCATAAAAGCTTTCATGATCTCCAAGTTGCAATTTATGTGAATATGAACGCAATGGTTGCCATGTATCTTTGTGGAGGTCGTTTGCTCTAGCACCGAACACGGATGTCTTCTGTCCACTCCCAATATCCATGAAATAAGCGAACCTCGCCAGGAATGTGAAGAGATGCGTTTGTCCATGCGGCGTCGCCTTGCATGATGCGTCGTCCCAAAGTTGAAAGAGGCGGGTAGTCAGTTGATGGTTGGTGATGAGCGGCACGGAGCACCAATAGTCGGGAGGATCTACTCGAAGACCGGGGATATTGTTCAGTCCACTCCTTCAATTGACCGTTGTTCGTCAATGGTGGCCACAGACTCGCATAGTATCCATCAATCGGAGTGTCCACCGTCAAGATTGTGTCTCGCCTAGTTGATCGACTGTCGTCGTCAATGAGGATCAAATTCTCTACGCCAGAGGAGGAAGAGCCTTTCTTGAATGAAACCATTATTCTGAAACGACAAGGGAGATAAGTTAGTAATTGACGGGAAGAATAGTGCAAATAATCAAAAGAAGAGAAAGCAAAAACAAACAAAAAAAAAGAAGTATGGGGTGGGAAATAATAATACCAAAACTTATGTCTTTTTTTTTTTGCAATTATGCGGTCAATTTCCCTTTTGAATCCAATTTAACCTGCTGTACCTGCAACCAAAAAGAAAAGGAAAAGGGGGTCAGCGAAAAGGAAGAAGAAAGAGAAAGAAAGAAGAAGGAAAAAGAGGAAAAGAAAGGGGAGGGGCGGCCAGAAGAAAAAAAGAAGAGAAAGAGCAAAAAAAGAGGCGCCCCATTTTTTTTTTTCTCCGACCTTGACCGCCGACCTCGCCCGCCGGATTTTCGCCGGTTTTCGACTTGCCTTCGCCTGCTGAATGGGACGGAACTGAGAAGAAATAACAATGCGACCGAATTCGAACGAGATGGCGAATTCGCACAAAGCCAGTAATTCCGCCTGTCGAAGTCTTTGATCTATTCCGTCGCACAACGAATTAAAATTCTGAAGATGACGAAGGAAGTCTCGGTTTCGGCTTCCTTATATAGGAATTTTTGGAGGAGTTTCAATTCAAGTGGAACTCAGCCGATGGAGTTTCAGAGGACGTGGAATCTTGGATTTAATCACCAGTTTTAATCCACCGAGAGTTTGAATTTTGTACGTTCCTAAGGAGTGCTGATCTGTTGGGATTTTGAAGAAGTATGAATTGAAAAGGAGTCCCTGCGCAATTCTATTAAAGAGGAACAAAATAAAAAAAAAAAAATGTGCAGGGAATGGATCGTACCATTTGGAGAAGATGGAAAGAAGGAATTATGCCATGTTCTTGGTCTACATAGACCAAGTCTGAAAAAAAAAAGGAAAATGTCACGTGTAGTGTGCAAAGAAGAAAAGGAAAAAGAAAAAAATGGTTTGATACACAAATTGCATTTTGGTCCTTCAGGAAATTCACATAGAAGTCCTCAAATGTTGATCTTTTTCAGATGAAGTACATATATTTCATCAAGTCTTATTAATGGCCCAAAAAAAATATGTTGCGACATATTCACTTCAAGACGCATTTTCACAATGCTTTTCGTGACGAGTCGCAAGGGGGCATTTGTAGACAAATTAATTTTGTCTACTCTAATTAAATATTGACAAGTGTCAATTTAAATTTTTAGAAATTAAATTGATTATTTCTGTTTTTAATTTGGAATTTTACTAAATTAAATTCCAATTATTAATAGGTTAATTAATTGATTTTCTAATATCTATTTGATTGGCCAATCAAATAAAGCCACATGGGAAAAATGATGATGCGAGTCAACCAATCAAACAAGGCCATGTGGAAAAGAAGATATATTTCAACCAATCACATTATTACACGTGGAAATATGATGTGTTCTAAATATTTCTTGATAAGCAAGACTAAATTAAATTCATGCTTATCTTGAAATAAAACCGACCAATCACAAGCAAGGAGCTCTAGGTTTTTACAACTATAAATAGAGGTCCTCTCATAAAGAAAAAACACACACAAAATATTCACAAGTTTGAAGAAGGAAAAGCTCAAGTATTTTCTCTCCATCAAGTCCACCAATCTTCAAGGCGTTCTTCGCGGGATTCAAGGCGTTCTTCGCGAAAACCTCCATTTGATCCGGTGTCAAGCTCCAAGTCCATCAAATAACCGTTTTTGAAGATCGCGCTTCTGCCGAGGAAGATCGAGCTTCAACAAATTCAACAAATCCAACTCAAGTTCATATCGTTCTTCAAGAATCTTCAAGTCAAAAGTCCGTTTGATTCGAGATCAAGTCACAAGACACTCGAAAAACCGTTTTTGAAGATTCAAGTCCCTTTCGAAGAGGATCAAAGTCCACATATTCGAAGAACTGAAGACGAAGATCATATCGTTCTTCATCAACCTTCAAACCAAATTCCAAATCAAATTTCCGTTCGATCCGGGATCAAGCTGCCAAGCCCTCGCATCAACGTTTGTCAAGCATCCAAGTATTTTTGAAGATCAAGATTCTTCTAAAGAAGATTGACTTTCAACAAGTTCAACAAGTTCGTCGCGAAGATCAAATTGTTCGTCGCGAAGATCAAATCAAGTAGATTGGGAATTCAAGATCAAGCTCAAAGCCCTTGGATTAACGTTCAACTTAAATCACGTGGAAGAGATCAAATCAAATCCACTTTCAAGTCAAACAAGTTTCAAGATTAGAAAATAATCAGAGGATTACTAGAGATTGTAACCCCATATTGCTTGAAGAAATACAAAAATTATTTGTACTTAATTTTTCTTGTCTTTATTTTAAAGATTTAGAATTTTTAACGCTACAACTACTAATATACAAGCGATTGAACAGATTTTGGTTAGGTTAGTGAGTTCCTACAGATACGACAAAGAGCGAGTGGATCCAAGTATAGCGAAAATGGAGGCAGAGAAATTACGTAACGCGATTCAAGGGAAGAAACTAGATTGTGATGAGTTTGTGCAAATACTCAGTACTAGGAATGTGTTTCAGCTGAAAGAAACTTTCTCGTGTTATAAACATAGCTTTGGGAACTCTATAGACAAGGTTAATTTAGTTTTTTATCGTATGTGATTGAAAAACTGTCGGTTTTGTAAATACTTTTGTTTCTCTGAAACTTGTCACTGCAGGACGTAATGAGTTGTGGAAAAGGCCTACTGGAGTCAGTCGTTAAAGTGGCGATTTGGTGCATAGACTCCCCCGAAAAACACTTCGCTGAGGTACTTCAAAACATTATCACTTGAAGTTTTGTAGTATCAAACGAAATCAAGTTACTCATACATGTTACCTGTGAATCTTGAGTTTAAGTTCGATCGCTATGTATTTATGTTTACATCAGTTGTATTACTCTTAACTTGTAACAAAATCATCGAAAACTTCGTAATGACATAACTTTCTTAACTTGCTGCGGACACCTAACCAGGTCTTACGAGCTGCAATTTTAGGATTGGGGACGGACGAGGATTCATTGAATCGAGCTATCGTGAGTCGAGCTGAAATCGATATGATTCAAATAAAAGAAGAATATATGAACACAAGCAAATGTTTCTTGGAGGATGATGTTATAGGTGACACATCTGGGGACTGCAAGGATTTTCTACTTACTTTGCTTGGGAAAGATCTCTTACTTTTTCATAAGTAAATTATTATTGAGTTTGTATGTTGAACGAAAGTTGATGGATTGAAAATGAACTATTTGAAAGAGCTGATTACTTAGCATGATTTTGAAAATAAAAGAAATCGAGAAATGCCTGCAGGCAGATTTACACTGCTCTACTGTACAGTGATGTGAGCTCGCTACAAGAAAACTGCTTTTTAATTACCAGCGTTTTTGTGGTCTTTACTGGCGCTTTTAAGCGCTGAAAAATCCTGTATCGGCGCTTTTGGAAACGCAATTGTTGCCGCTGCAACTAAAGGGTAAAGTGGCGCTTTTTAGAAGCATTGGTACAAGTAGTGTAGAAGTTAGTGCTTAAGAAACACTGATTTTAGAAGCATTGGTACAAGTAGTGTAGAAGTTAGTGCTTAAGAAACACTGAGAAATGGTGGTATTTTTCATGGCGCTTTTCTGCGAAGCGCTGAAGAATTGTGTAGGATTTGACGAGACTTTTTGGCAAAGCGCTGAGAATGTTTGTAAACGCCATTAAAGGCTTTAGACAAAAAAATAGATTTTTTTTTTATTGAAAGAAATATTCTATAATCACATTTGCAATTTATATGCTCAAAATCTAACATTCAACACAATGTATAACCCAAAATTTGAGAAATTATTGTCAACAGCTAAATAATAGCAACAAGACAAATCCACCATAATATATTTGCTCAAACAGTGAGAATAATCCCAAAAACAAAACAAGCATCCATGCTTTAGTTTTATCTAATTTCAAGCATACAACTGAATCATAATATTTGCCAAACACAATCTGGATCATTGTCAACATGAAACAATAATACTTCACCATAATTTTCACAAACAAACAGTGAGTTTCATGTGCATTCTCCTCAAAAACTTAAAACTAACACAATTTTCAAAATCAAAATCAAAACAGTTACTTTCATGCTACGCATATTCTATCTTCGTTCTCATAGCACCTGAAATAGAGAAAAAATAAATCCAATTAAAAACTAACCATCAATCAATATTAAGTTAAATTTATTTAGGAAACAACTTTTAGTTGGCTTACCTCAGTATCAAAAAGGCTCAAGAACGGTTATTAAGCCTGGAGGTGGAAGAATCCATTGGTCGCTTACCCTAACACATAAAGAAATCATTAAATTCAGAATTATAAGAAAAAAAAGAGTTTTGTAACTAAGATCCCAGCGACTTATGTCATATGTTTTTGTTTATACCAAGACACATTGTCCGTTCACCACTAGAATACTTACATCATCTATCAAAACACAATATATACTAATGTCCTACCATTTCAGTGAACATCCCCAAATCCCCAATTTCAGTCATTACTAGCAGGATTAAATATCAAATCAAACAAAAGTCACAGAAAATGGTAAAGCAAAAATAGTGAACAACAACAACAAATCTTACATCCATTCATCATTCGTATCGATTACCCATACCACAATATATAATTCGTTGCTTAACAAAACAGAAAAATTGATTAAAACAGAATTACAAGAAAAAAAGAGTTTTGCTTTTTGAATGTTAATCTACGAAAATAAATTTGCCTTTAATTCTACTAAAATCCAAAACCCAAACAATAAGATTACGTCAAATATGCATCGAATATCCTGTAATAGGTCCTAGTCTGGGGAGTTCAACGAGTACTCATAGCTATTATTGTGACACCAAAGAAGAGAGTGAAACTATGGCTAATAGTGACTTGTTTGATCTTGCTTCGACATTATAAGTATACTGATTTCTCTCCAACAAGCAGTACAAAAAGAGATAACAGTATATGATGGAAATGAATTCACATAATGGTAGACAATACTATATTATCCTGTCACGTGAACTAAGATTAATTACCTATGATAATAGTAAAACTGAAAACGCTCCCTCCTCTAACATCCATTCATCACTCGTATCGATTACCCATATACCAAAACATATAATTCATTGCTTAACAAAACAGAAAAATTGATAACCCAAGAAAAACTTACTTTGGTTTTAGCGCGACCAGCTCCAGAATCCGATTGACAATGCATCAACCTTCTCATATCAGCCATTTCTTCTTGCATCTTTTTCAGCTTAAGATAATCTTTATATACATGCTAAAGGTCACTGCTTAGAACATATAAACAAAAATATAACTATCAACTGAAAGAAATATTTAAAAGAATGAAAAGATTGGCTTTGCAAGCTATTTTAGCCTTGCATAAGACCTCTGTATTTATAATATCATCTGTAACTGATTTACAAAGAAAAAGAAATATACGAACTAATCTAACAAATCTACAAAACTTTATCAGCAAAACAATTTCAAATGATAACAGAAAATCACATCTAACGGACCCTATCACTTCACAATTATTTGAATTTGAAAGCTCTAACACCCCCTCGCAAACTGAGAGGGAGGATACAGATGCTCAGTTTGGTACGTAAGAAAATAAACCGTGATGATGTCTGCCCTTGTGTGAATGCATCAACAACTTGATCAATTGTAGAGACATATCGAACAACAATATCCTTATTAAGAACTTTCTCTCTAATGAAGTGATAATCAACTTCAATATGCTTTGTTCTAGCATGAAAAACTGGATTAGTGGCCAAAGCTAGTGCACCAATATTGTCACACCAAAGTGTTGGAGACTGTGGAATGACAACTTTCAAATCACGAAACACCATTCTTAGCCAATATAATTCAGCAGTTGCGAGTGCCATGGATCGATATTCTGATTCCGTACTTGAACGAGAAACAACGTGTTGCTTCTTGGAACTCCAAGAAATAAGATTCTGACCGAGAAAAATAGCGTAACCACTTGTTGACTTCCGATCATCTGGATTTCCTGCCCAATCGGAATCAGAATATGCTTGCAAATTGATAGAAGTTGGCTGATAAAGAAGACCAAAATCCACACTCCCTTTGAGATAACGTAACACACGTTTAACAGCTATCCAATGAGGTTGTCGTGGAGAGTGCATATACTGGCACAATTGATTGACCGCATACGCAATATCTGGACGTGTAATTGTGCAATATTGTAGTGATCCAACTACTTGTCGATATTCAGTAGGATCATCAATTGGATCACCATATATTGCTGATAATTTACTGCCAGAGACAGTTGGTGAAGATAAAGGCTTGGCTCCAGACATTTTAGTGCGTTCAAGGAGGTCTACTATGTACTTCGTTTGTCGAAGATGAAGCCCTCCAGAATCTTGTGATGCCTGTACACCAAGGAAGTAGTGTAACTCCCCGAGATCTTTAATTTTGAACACTTCGCCTAACTTGTCAATCAAAACAGATATGGCTGCAGAAGAACATCCAGTAATAATAATATCGTCAACGTAAATTAGGATATAAATCGTGGCCTTATCTGTATGAAGCGTAAACAACGAATAATCAACCGATGACTCAATAAAACCAAACTCCAATAGTTGTTGAGTAAGTTTATGAAACCAAGCTCTTGGAGCTTGTTTTAGACCATACAGAGACTTGTGAAGTTTGCAAACATAATCTGGGTATTCAGTGTCTACAAATCCGTGAGGTTGTTCCATAAATACTTCCTCTTCCAGTACCCCGTGCAAAAAGGCATTCGAGACATCGAGTTGGCGTATTGACCAATTATAAGTAATAGCCAAGGCAAGAACAAGTCTGATTGTTGCTGGTTTGATCGTAGGACTGAACGTCTCATGATAATCAATTCCACTTCGTTGTTCAAAACCTTTAGCAACGAGTCGTGCTTTATACCTGTCAATGGAGCCGTCAGGTTTCACTTTTATCTTATAAACCCATTTATTTCTTACCACATGTCGATGAAGAGGTCTCGGACACAACGACCAAGTCCCATTTTCCATAAGAGCTTCGAATTCTTGTGCCATAGCAGAACGCCATGCTGGAGAAGTTGCAGCTTTAGTATAGCAAGTTGGTTCAGGAGTGCAATGGAAAGATGACAAGGCGTGAAGAGGATGCCGAGTAGAAAGAAAAAGCTTATAGTCAGAGAATTCTTTCGGCTTGGATTTTCCTGTTTGAGACCTAGTAACAATCTTATTTTCTTGTATATGGTTTATAGATGAAGAGGTTTCATGATTTGTAATTTGAAGTGGAGTAGATGATTCGGGTAAGGATGGGGAAATGATTTGAAGTGGACTAGATGAGTCGGGTGAGGCTGGTAGTATATGAGCAGATTGTGGAGAGGAGTTAAAATCTTCACCAGATATACTAGATTGTATATGACTGTCATGGTCAGAATGGTTTGTGATTGGTGCATTGACTTGTGTATATGTTATTGGCGTAGGGAACTCTGGACCAATTAATTTAGTTTCAAAATCTGCAGAAGACTTATTAGAATTATTATGAACAGTAGCCAATTCTGTTGAAGTGAGAAAAGGAATATTGCATTTACCTACTCCTTTTGTCTGGTAAGCATGTGATGCATCCTTGGCAGGAAAAGATGTCTCATGAAAAATTACATGCCTTGAGATATATACTTTGCCACTAGAAGGATCAAGACACCTATAACCTTTTTGATTAGTCATGTACCCCAAAAATATGCATTGTTTACTTTTAAAATTTAGCTTGTGATCATTATATGGTTTCAAAAAAGGAAAACAAGCACAACCAAAAGTTTTCAATTCACCGTACGACGGGAATCGAGCAAACAATTTGTAGTATGGGGATACATTTTGCAAAACTTTAGATGGAAGCCGATTAATTAAAAATATAGCCGTTAAAAAAGCTTCTACCCAATATTTGTATTAAGCCCGGATTCAGAAAGTAAAGTTAAACCAGTTTCTTGTATATGGCAATGTTTCCGTTCCGCCACACCATTTTGTTGAGATGTGTGTGGACATGTTAGACGATGGTTGATCCCATTTTGTATCAGAAATGTTTTAAATTTATTTGATAAATATTCACCACCATTATCTGTTTGCAATTGTTTAATGGAGCTTGAAAACAAATTTTCAACAAGAGCTTTGAATTTTATAAAGGTGGAAAATACTTCAGACTTACTATGAATTGGGTACAACCAAGTGAACCTGGAAAAATCATCGACAAATATAACATAATACTTGTAACCACTAATTGAATGGATAGGTGAAGTCCAAACATCAGAATGAATTAAATTTAAAGGAAACATAGACTCTCGACTTGAACTAACAAAAGGTAATTGCTTTGCCTTTCCCATGGGACATGAAGGACACAAATTATTATTTTTATTAGACACAAACACAGGAAGCTTAAATTGACGAATTAAAGAATGTACTACTGAAAATGCAGGGTGTCCGAGACGAGAGTGCCAACAGTCCACAGATGTCTTAAGCCCGATAGTTGCAGTAAGGTAATGTAATTTATTTTGAGATTTCTTTTGAAGAGCCAGAGGATACATGCCATTCTCAACCATTCCTTGGAGTAGGATTTTGTCGGTTTTGTTTTCCTTCACACAAAAATCAGAATCAGTTAACTGAAAATAACAATCATTGTCTTTGCAAAATTTATTGATTGAAACTAAATTAGAAGATGCTGATGGACAATGAAGGATATCTTTCAAAATGAATTCAGAGTTTCCAATAGAAAAAGGAGTAGAACCAGTATTTTGAATTTGCAAACCTGAACCATTACCAACTGTGACCGCTTCTTCTCCTTCATAGGTTTGCTTATGGACTAGATTCTCAGCATCAGACGTAATATGGGCATTGGCACCACTATCAGCATACCAAACTTCATTCTCGTAAATGGCATTGCGTTCAGCGACCATGGCAGCAAGCTCCATTGGTGGATGACGCCCTTGATATGCATAATCATACCGATGAAAGCAATCAAGTGCCTGGTGAAATTCTTTCTTACATATTTGACAAACATCTTTGCTAGAATCGGCCTTCGACTGTCCAAGAACATGTGGTAGTGACTGTTGGGGACCAGTTGGTCTAGCATGTCCAGAAGTTGTACCTGTTGAATATTTAGGTACTGGAAGATTCTTAGATTTAGACTTTCCTCGTGTTGCTGCCATTGCAAAGTGGGGCTCCTGAGCAGGGTACAAATTATTTTGGTTTTGTAACATTGAGTCATAGCTAAGAAGTTCAGCTTGAAAGTCATCGAACGGAAAATCCTTTTCACGAGAGGCAAAGTTGTAAGAGGTTACAAAAGGATTATATATTGGATTCAAACCAGAAATAATATATGAAATTAAATCCTCGTCATCAACAGCCCTACCAGACGCAGATAATTGGTCAGCCAAATTCTTTGCATGTTCAAGATAGTCAGTGCACGTAGCGTTACCTTGACTGATGGATTGAATTTGTCGTTTGAGATGGGATATTCTGGATCGAGACTGTGATGAAAAACGCTTGGAAAGAGATGACCAAACTTGATGAGAAGTTTTAAGTCCATATAAAGTAGACATAACCTTATCAGACACAGAATGAACAAGACAACCAAGCAAATGTTGGTCCTTTTGATTCCAAACAACATACGCTGGATTAGGGGAACCATCGGCATTGGTCTTGTCAGGTGCAGTGCTGGAGCCATCAATGAAACCTTCATAATCAAAACTACGGAGAATTGGCAGAACTCTAGAGCTCCAATTTAAATAATTAGGCCCTTCAAGTTTAACAGTAAAATACTGCGCAATATTTGGAAGATTGGATTGTGTTTGAGGTTCTGTCATTGTGGAAAAAAAAAGGGAAAAGAAATATTATTAAAGTGCGGAAGCTACCAGGATCAAGCGTTTGCTTGAAGGGATGATACCATGAAAGAAATATTTAAAAGAATGAAAAGATTAGCTTTGCAAGCTATTTTAGCCTTGCATAAGACCTCTGTATTTATAATATCATCTGTAACTGATTTACAAAGAAAAAGAAATATACGAACTAATCTAACAAATCTACAAAACTTTATCAGCAAAACAATTTCAAATGATAACAGAAAATCACATCTAACGGATCCTATCACTTCACAATTATTTGAATTTGAAAGCTCTAACATCAACAACTTCATTTTCCACACCACAAGAACCGCAGGCATTTCGTTACAACAACAAAGCTATGGCATCACTCAAGTGGGATAGAAAGATCAACGATACACAATTGTTTAATAGAAATAACGTGTTGGCCAAAGTACCTTACTAACAGAGTTTTGCTGTTCATCTATGGAATAAGCAGAGCAGAAGGTTGAAAGTTAAAAAAGGTAGCATCATTCAACATATAATGTTAAGTTCTTGTTTATTCTGCAATTCTTTTTCAATTGGGAGCCTTGTGAGTGTACACTAACGATAGAATCTCTGACAAGAGATAAAAACCAGATGCAATATCTTTTGTACTTGTAACAATACTTATGCTAAAACTATAACATAATACTAAGAATCTTGCAGCCATTTTTGCTGATCATGAAATACAATCCCTGCCACTCAGAGAAAAATTATACAGATTTTGGATGATTATTCTATGGCTTCTTTACGACAATTTCTAATATGGTGCCCATGTTTTTGAACTTAAAATGTGATATTTACACTTTCTTTGCCTGCATTTTTTATTTTGTCTCACAACTCATTTTTTAGTAGTTTGTTTGATTCAAATTGGTGAATATGATGATACTGGATTCACAAAAATTAGAAATTAGAATCAAACCAGTCCAATACCTTAATGGACAGGAGGACCAACTACCCTGAAAATTGGCACTTAAGCCATTAGTAGCATAAACCTTTATGAGCCATCCCTTTCTCTATTTATCTTGCATGTACTATTTTAAACTTTTTTCAAACAGGATTAATAAGTAAATGCATTACAGATGAAAAAAGAGGGTAATGCTAATGCAGATGATGTTTGCACCATCCAATCTTCTTAATTCATCAAGTTAACTAACAGATTCCCCTATGTTTGTAAGGGAGGAATATAATTAATATCTGTAGTTGGTAACACAAAATTAAAATCAATATATAGGTTGTATCTAAGACTACAAGACATCACACCAGAATCACGTTACGCTAAATGCAAGAATCTAAACCCTAATCGAACATAAATCGCACAAATCGAGAGCAAAAAACACAAATCGCTATAAATCTCAAAAATTTCAGCTCAATACAGAGAGATACCGCCGCCGTAACGAGAGAAGCGGCGAAATGAGATTTGTCGCGGAGTGAGAGTGAGAGTGAGAGTGAGAGTGAGAATTGTGGAAAGTGAGAAATGAGAATTGTGGAAACTGGAAAGTGACAACCGCGGCGCCAGGTGTTGTGTTACTTTTTCATCAATTGCATTTTGATTAACTATAGTGGCGGTATTTATATATATATATATATATATATGTGGAGTATATAATCCAATTGCATATATAATCCAACACCATATATAATAAATCCATATCTTCTCTTTCATTTCCAATTGCATTTTGAGTCTCTCTTTCCTTTTTTTTTTTTTTACTGTTTAAGAATTAATTCGAAAAAGAAAAAAAATAACGTTTAGTGGGTGTGGTATAAAGATGAAAAAAACTTATCCACTTTGGAATTCCTAACTTACAGTTGGCTCGGCTTGACTATAACAGCGCTTCCCAAAAATAGTTTAGCATCATAAATTGCAACTTTTCAATAAACTTAAAATGAGACTATAACACTATTTTTTTTTTGAACCGAGACTATAACAGCTAGTTTAGCATGCATGTGTGAATAAAGGAAGTGAGATCACATATATGTGTTATATATCCCCACAAAAAACAAACTTAACAGTTTAGCATGTGTGAATAAAAAGGAAGTGAGATCACATATATGTGTTATATATATCCCCACAAAAAACAAACTTATTTATTTTAACGGTTATATTTTTTTTATTTTAATTGGTCTTCAATGGCGCTTTTTGTAAAAGCGCCATCGAATACAGTAAAAATGTGGCGCTTGAACAAAAGCGCCATTGTAGGTGAAAACTATGACGACGCATTCAAAAATTCGACATTGACTTTGGAAGCCGAATAATTCTCGAATTCCACATATTCGATGTTAATCTCACGATCGAATTCAGCCTATTCGATCGTACCCTAAGCCCTCATTTCTGACTCAACATGTTAGTCGTTGAGATTTGGCACCCTGTCATGGATATTACGGATTCCAAATAGGGGGAATATTTTTAAACAGGTGTTCAAATATAAACATAACCAAGTCCGCGGATGTGCACGCAATGCGGTACGAAAGATTGGGAAAGCATAACGAACATCGAAGTTTGGAACCCGCTCTTGTACCAACACCAACTCCCAAACTGAGGGGACTATATGATGGGGGTATTTTAGGAAGGCCCATAATAATATTATGGGCCGGTCCAATCCAGAAAAGCCCAATAAGTTCTATATTTAACGATGACCATTCGACCTATATCTGAAGGTCGAATCAAGCCAATTCGACCTATGCAATTTGAAGACAGTGCGGGCCCCACAGGACGGAATCTATAAATACCCCGTCCCCAAATGTTAACACACATATTAAATACTCGATGCATACGCACATTGATTGAATTCAGTGATTTGATACTCATCCCGATTCAATATTCCACCAGATTCGATACTTGTCCCGATTCGATCACCCTAAAGATTTGACCTTATAAATTAAAGCAGCACAGTTGAACCGTACCCATTCGAGGGTCATTAGCGTCGAATCAAGATCATTCGAGACTCATTAGATTCGACATAAAGCAGAATCAAACCCCTACAGTACGAGATTTGTGAATCGAACGCCCATCGTCGATCGATTCATTTCTTTGTCTTAGAAGGTTGTCTAATCTAATTGGGCTTTACTTAAAATGAGACTATAACATTTTTTTTTTTTTTGAACAAAGACTATAACAATTTAGCATGTGTGAATAAAGGAAGTGAGATCACATATATGTGTTTTATATCCCCACGAAAACAAATTTAGTTATTTTAACGGTTATATTATTTATTTTAATTGGGCTTCAATGGCGCTTTTTGTAAAAGCGCCATCGAATACAGTAAAAATGTGGCGCTTTAACAAAAGCGTCATTGTAGGTGAAAACTATAACTGCGCTTTCAAAAAAGCGCCTTTCCCATTTTTCTTTGGCGGCGCTCGTAAGAAGCGCCACAAAAAAAGCGCTGCTAAATACCCTTATTTCTTGTAGTGGAGCGTGTGTGCATAATTTAGTCTTTTTGCAAATTAAGCCTAGTGTTTGTCTTAATTGCAAATATATTCCCTTTTCAATATTTTAGTATGGATTAATACACTAGCCCTTGTATTATCCAAGACAGACGAATTACTCCACTATGAAAAAAATAACTTTTCTAGAAAAAATATAATTATTGTGTATTTATTGTTTTTAGGGGCAAAACTACATTAGGTGTTTTCCAGACTTCCTTTCTAAGCCATTTCAAATTTAGTCGTTGACGATGAACGATGGGTAAAATTATAGGATTGGGATGTTAAACCAAGACCGGATCGTCAATATTGCTTTAACACTGATCACATAATATATTGCATCGAAAATAAAGAACACACAAATTTAAGAAGATTACAAATAGTTATAATCTTCCGAGCATTAAGCAAAATAATCACTATACAAATAATGATTTTAACAAAGATGTTTCTCTTAACTCTCAAGCTCACACTCTCAAGTTGATCAAACTGAACAGAGCAAACAAAAACTAACTCCTTAAATCTAAGAACTAGACTTAACTCGTTAATCTCAAATCTCCGTAAAGCAAGACAAAAACCTAACAACAATTGAGACTTGGTCTTAAAGGTATGTTGTAGACGATTTGGGTAACACTTCAATATTCCTTGTTAAACTCTACATCCTTTTGTCTCAGACTCCTTCAATAAAGTTTCTAAATATACCGAGTTCTAATTAGGAAAGACTCATTCTTCAATTCAGAGATCATCCTGGAAAGTTTTGTAGTTGTTGCACTTGAACTGCAATTCTTTCCTTCTTTAGAAAACGTGTTCGGTCAATAAGGAAATAACTTGAACAAGGAACTTCATGCCATAGATTATGTTTAAGCTTGATCCTGAAACATACTAAGTCAACTAAAATCGTGGGACTAGATTAATTGGTGAATAACGGCAAAACTAATATTAAAATAGTAAAACCGAGATAGTTAAAGTGTTTTAGTATTCATTGTTAAAGTAAAATATAAAGATCAATGTTATCTTAAGATTTCATAAACTCAATGTTAAGCTAACATTCGAGTTTCCATGTTTAACTAACATTGACTGAACACCTTGCACTTTCAGTCTCCCTCATTTTTGCATTTCTTCACAAAACCATCAAACACGTTCACATGAAATATATGTTCTAGAAAACAAACATAAAAACTAAGTAGACTACTGAAACTGCTACCCCTTAATGCAAATTCCCAAACTCAATGTTGGCATAGCACTGATGTCTATCAATGTTGCATTAACATCAAACTTTCCTCAATGTTAACTTAATATTGAAACCAAACTATAGTTCTAACATCATCGTTTATTAATGTTGTCTTAACATTGGAACCAGAATGTACCTGCATAAGAAATAACACAAACCAACAGAAGTATAAAGTACTCATAAGTAGAGTTAAAGCAGCAGTTATCAGTACTTAGAGTTTACAGACCCAAGATAGTAATAGGGAACACACTTTGTGTTCAAATAAAGCATTAGCAAACCAGAAAAGTTCCAGCAGTTACACAAAACAACAAGTATAAACTGTTCAACAGATAATGAACAACAGGAAAAAAAAACTAGAGCCCTTTAGTTACACTCCCTCTATTTGTGAAGACGGGAGGGTTTCCAGCTGTTTCATCATGGCATCTAGGTCTTTGACTTCTCTTGCTTATAAGTTCCCTTTGGGGTATCAGTGTAGGTCTATCTTATCCAAATGAGTTGTTGCTCAACAAAGGAAGTTGTAATAACTTTGCAGTCATTTTCATTTGATAGAGGTTTCGTAGATCTACAAACTTTTGTGCTTTCTTCTTTTTCCTTTTGTTGGGACCATCTCCACCAGCAGCCTTCCATGGAAAATCCATCACCCTAATCTTAGTGAAATAGCTAGCAATGATAGACATCTCAGCTTCATTAGCTATCCAACCCCACAATCCTCTTAGATTTGAAACCTTGTTTGAGCAAGATTAGTGAAGGATATGGTGAATTTCCTCTTCGCTTTCCAACTGCTTCATGAAAGAACTTCAAGATTTTCTTCCCCATGTTTACAACCAGCCCATGCTTCAACTTTTACACCAGGATAGCTGACTCCATAGTCATAACATCTGAATATGATGAAGGTAGCCAGTTATAAGTGACAATCTTGTGTAGCATAGCAATAAGGGAGTATAATCTTGTGGTTAGGAAGCCATCTTTCAGACTTTGGCTAGTCCACCAGTCAGGTTATCAATCACATCATTCATCTTTAGATCATTGGACTCTTCAAGACCAGGAAGTCCCCAAGCTTCATTGATTGTAGAAGGGATAATGTCATAAATAACCCCTGCAACCCAAGCTTTCCCACACTTGGGAGACCTCTTCAAACATATCCACTCATACATATTCATATAAAATTCCCGCATAATGTATGGAGCATATCATTCCAGCTTTACCGTAGAATTAAAAACCCCTCTTGCCTCCAACAATCATGGATGAAAATTTCGGTTTTGATATATGTTTCGGTACTCTAAATATTAGAAACGTTTCGAAAAATTTCGGAAACATTTCGAAAAGTTTCGGATATGTTTCGTCTTGAAAAATATATGAAAGAAAGATATAAATTTAAACTCATTAAAATATTTGATAGCATATACTATTTTTTGTTAGTCCGAGCCAATGTTCACTTTAACAATCACATTACATACGAAAATACTAAGAAATAATAAGAAAACATACGAAAACTTTATGGAGAATCCAATTTTTATAGCTCTTTATAAAATCAGTACATATTTAATTGCGTAATATAATTACAGAGTCCAATATTGATAGATATTGAAGATAAAAGAAAATGTTTCGTAGTTTCTAAAAGTTTTCTTTCCATTAAAGCATTAACTAATGTGGATCACATGCGCAGAGCACTAAATGCTTTAATCTTGATATTAAATAATATTTAAACATCACAGGTTGTGTATAGAATTTAAAAAGAGATGAACTAAGAAAAATGATTAAGTTTTAAAAATGCACATGCGTTTCGGTTCGGTAAGCTCCAAAATCGAAAAAAATCGGCCGTTTCGTAAGAAACGGCTCGAATTTTTGAACCATGCCAACAATTCATACAACCCATTTTTCCATAAAACTGGACTCATATAGTGCTCTTTTCTTGTGGATTACCCTAGCCTGGAAGGATTCCCATCTCCCCTTAGCATCCTTAGAGATGTAGTAGGTAGTGTGTGAAACCTTGGGATACCCTTCCTCTGGTTCATAAAAGTACTCATCTGATTCTTCAGACTCTTCTCATGTTGAGCTTACATTGGTCGCAACATCAACAACATTCTCCCCCTTATTCTTAACATTCTCTTTAAACTCAGACACTTTCTCAGATTCCTCTGCCATAACCTTTTTCACTTTTCTTTTTCTCACAACAACAACACCATGTTGCTCAACCTCAACACCCGTGTGTTCATTCACAACCTGATTTTCAAACTCAATGTCACCCCTACAGTCAATACCCATTCATCCACTAAACTCTCAGCAATTCAGACCCCCCCCCCCCCAACATCATCGTTTGCAATATCAGCACGAGTAAGGTTAGCCTTATTTACCTAAATTTCAGCTTCATGTGCGGTGGTGGTTGGAGCAATGGTTTCTTCTGTCTCTAATGTTGGTGCAACATAGCTGGAGTTGTGGATTTTGCACCCCTTCTTAGATTTTGCTTTGCGGTGTTGGTATGTGGTGCCAGCCTTCTTTATTTCAACTGGAGTGGTGGATTCTGCACCCCATGGATTGTACTCTCTGGGTTGAGTTTGGCTTGCAGTTTGCTTACTGGTGAAAGAAGCCTGTGCAAAAGCATCCATTGAAGACTTGTGAACCATTATTAGAGTAATTTAGGAGAAAAAGTGTTAATTTGAACAAAAGAAAAGGTAATTCTGAAGAAATTATGAGGAATCGCAAAAGAAATAATGAAAATTAAGGCATACATCTAACTAAGAATGTGTGAAACTGGTGTGAGTGGAGAATGTGAGGAGTTACCAAAAATAGCACACGAAATCTTCCCGCGTACTTTCTTACCACGTGTCAGTGTTAAGTTAACACGTGACTAAAGCGGTTTCCAAAACATTGAAAAATTATAAGTTGCAGTATTACAATGTTGGACTAACATTAGGTAAGCAATGTTGGTGTAACATTCAAAACAGAAGGTGGAGGTAAAGGGTTTTCTGCTTAGCAATTTATGTGAGAGCGTGAGATAAATCCAAAATATTGTATTTGAAACATAACCATATAGCAAGTGAGTACCCCATACATAATATTTACATCAAAATCATAAGTAAGTAACATAGATAACAGGAGAACACAGAGAAAATGAATTATGAATTAGAAAAAAAGTAATCCACTTCCACAGCAGAGGAGTCACAAACCAGTGTTTCACATGCATTATGTCACCCAAAGTGTAAGTCAAAACATGAATTAGGACTATATACTCCGCCTAAGCCCAAGCTGACACAACCAAAATATAAAAAGGAATGAAGTTCTAAGATGAATGCACAATGTTATGTCAACATTGAAAGATGGTAAACACTTTGTGAAAGCTTCCCAAACCAGCAACAGTTCACATCAACAAATCTTTATCAATTTTTATAACTCATCTGAACCACAACTGAAGGTTGCAGAAAAAGGATAATGACACCACTGCATGAGGGCAGCTCAAGACTCCAAACATCCTAGTAACACCATTATCAACAACAAGTTAGGCAAGTACATAGGCCTTGGATCATGGTAACACAGAACCCCAACACTCATATTCTTAATGCATACTTGTTTACCAACCTACATACAAGGGATTTACGCCAAGTGATCAGTGCTACTGAGTGCAGGCAATCAAAATTCCAAACACTCCAGTAGAAAGGATCACCACATGTACCCTTTGCCGAAAATAAAAACATGTAAATAAGCATAACTGTATATCATTGAAGTTGTCAACATCATGAACCCTAGCTTCTCTATATGTAAAACCTACAAATGGATAAGATGCAACTAGATAGAGTAGTGAACTTTGTCTACTGCATCTTCTCCACAAGTTATGTTAACAGCCTCAGACAAACATAAGAGTTTTATTAAGCTTTTCAAAACAAAGAAGTGAACTGTCAACCAGAAAGTTTTATCACAAAGTTCAATCGCACTAACCAAATATGACAAAACAAATGAAGGAATGAGATTCAAAAGAAACAAAATAAAAGGAATTATAATCTACACCACAAACAGAAACTAGTGCTAGACAGTGGTGTTATGACAACACTTTGGTTTCCAACATTCTCACATATTGCACATGCCGATAGACTTTTTCAAACTGAAGAATTTCTCACCATCCAAAGGTTTTGTAAACATATTAGCAAGCTGATTATTAGTCTCAATATGTTCAATGTTGATTAACTTTTCCTCTACCATGTCTCTCAAGTAATGATTTCTTATATCATTATGCTTGGTCCTAATATTGTCACAAAACACGATAAGAGTATCACTATCTACCCTATAGTCTAAAAGGATGTGTTTAAGCCATACAAGCTGGGTAACACAATTGCCTGCGGCTACATATCTAGATTCAATAGTGAATAGTGAAACACGATTTTGTTTCTTTCTATACCAAGAAACCAGATTATTTCCCAAATAAAAACAGCATCCACTTGTGGATTTCTTATCATCAAAGTCACCTGCCCAATCAGATCACTAAAACCCACAAGATTAGTATTTGTTTCCTAAGAGTACAAAATGCCCAACGGTGAAGTTGCAGAGATATATCTAAAATTCTCTTCATAGAAATCAAATGAGGATGTTTTGGATCAACGTGATACCTAGCACAAACACAAACAGAGTACATAATATCTAGTCTAGTGGCAGAAAGATACAGTAAGCTACCAATAATAGATATGTACAATATTGGAGTAAAATTGTCTCCACTACCATCTCTAATAATCTTCACAGAAGAAGACATGGGAGTTTTTCTTGGCTTTGACTCCTGTAAACCAAACCTTTTCACCAAAAATATAGAGGGTGTTAATTTCATTGCATACTTCTCCTGGTTCAAAAATATTCCATTCTCCATTTGCTTCACTTGCTGTCTGAGGATAAAATTCAGCTCTCCAATCATGCTGATATGAAAAGTACATGTCATGGACTCAACAAACTTCTCTAAAGAAGACTTGTTAGTAGGCCCGAAGACAATATCATCAAAATATATTTGAGCAACATAAACATCACCATTCTTTCTCAGAATAAACAAGGTTCTGTCACCATCTTCTCTAGTGAACCCTAAACCTAACAGAAAATTGGTTAGTCTTTCATACCAAGGTCTTGGTGTCTGTTTCAAATAATACAAAGTTTTTTCCAGTTTATACACATAATCAGGATGTTTTGAATCTCCGAAACCTTTAGGTTGGTCAACATAAACTTCTTTATCAATTAAACCATTCAGGAAAGCTCATTTAACATCCATCTAATAGAGTTTTATTTTAAGACAACAAGAAAAAGCAAGCAATAATCTGGTAGACTCAATTCTAGCTACTAGAGCAAATGTCTCATTGAAATTAACACCCTCTAGATGTGTATATCCCTGAGCAACCAGCCTAACTTTGTTTCTTACAATCACACCATTTTCATCACTTTTGTTCTTGAAAATTCATTATGTTCTTATAACATTCACATTTGAAGGCCTAGTTACTATATTCCAAACATTATTTTTGGTGAATTGTAACATCTTGAATAACATTGATCCAATAACTATCTTTTAGAGCTTCATTCACATTCCTATGTTCAAAGGAAGACACAAAACAAGAAGCATTCTCAGCAGTACATATGTTGGACATACAAACACATATCCTTACCATATCCCTGTAATTTAACTTCTTTTTGTTGCATGTTTTCATCATTTCAGTAATTTTACCAATCACTTAAGTAGCTGGGGGGAATGCAGATGTTTTCCTAACATTTGGTCTCATATGTGTTAAGTCAACATTGGGCTCAGTCTCATTCTGAGTTTCTTCAGCTGCAATGTTTGATGTTGGTGTAACATTATCTATTTCAATTATTTGAGTAACATGAGAAACATGAAATTCTTCAGTACATGCATCAATAGTCAAAAACCACATTAAATTATTCTTGCACAGTATGCAATCTAGGATTATATATCCTAAAATCATAACTATTTGGAGAATAGCCAACAAAGATACACTTTTCACTCTTTGAATGAAACTTGCTCATGTATTCTCTATCATTCAACAAACGTCAGTCACATCCAAACTCATGAAAGTGTTCAAACTAGGTTTCAAACCCTTCAAGATTTCATACGGATTCGTAGTAGTACTAGGTCTAAGATAAACTTTATTGCTAATATGACATGCAGTGTTCAAAGCTCCAGCGGAGAGTCTCCAACATAGGTTTCTAACATTTAACATTACTTTAGCCATATCTTGAATATTTCTATACTTTCTCTCAACAATGCCATTATGCTGAGGTTCTAAGGTGCAGAGAATTCATGGAAAATGCCATTTAAATCACAAAACTCAGAAAGTTGCGCATTCTCAAGTTCTTCCCCGGTCAAACATAATTCTACTTACAAAAGTGCCATAGAGGTTCTTGATGCTAACATGTAAAATCTTGAATGTATTGAAGGCTTCTAGATTTTCTTTCAAAAATTTAACCCATGTATATCTTCAAAAATCATCAACAATGACAAAAGCACACTTCTTACCATTCAGGTTACTAACCTCGATAGGGCCAATAAGATCCATAAGTAGTAGTTCAAAACACTTGTTAGTTCTATAAGTTGTACCTTGTACCTTACTGCCTTACTGGTGTATGAACAAATTTGGTTTGTTTACCTTTTAGGTAGTCTCCACAAACACGTTTACTTGGATGAGACAGTTTTGGTAGTCCTCTTACAACATCTAACTTCTGAAGTTTCTCCAGATTTCTATAGTGCACATATCCAAGCTTTTTCTGCCATATGACAGATTCATCGACTTTCGCATGAAAGCATTGTACTTCATCTTGTGCAGGATATTAGTTGTCTCTTGATCTTGTACCTGTCATAATACAAACATTTTTGCTATCAAACACATCACATGAACTTTTATTAAAAGTAACTAGCAAATCATCATCACAGAGTTGACTAATGCTAATTAAATTCTCTTTCAATCCTTCAACCAACAGAACATCCTTTGAGAGGTGGAAACCTTCAACATCCAGGACTCATTTTTCCAATTATGTTTCCCTTGCTTCCTCCTCCATAGGTGGTAGTCCTAGTGGATAATGAAACCACTTCTTTGCGATTCTCTTTGTTTCCTGTCATGTGTCTTGAGCATCCACTGTCAAAATACCACTTACCTGTAAAGCTAGAGTGAACAACAAAGAAGACGACATTGTAAACAATTTTAATCTAGGAGTTTTCAGTTTTTCAATCTAAGTTTTACTTTTCTATCCTATAGCTTTGTCCTCTAATGTTGTGATAACATATAGATCTGATGTTGTCTTAACATTAGCACTGCTATCAATAACTGTTTTCTTCTCTAGCACCTTATTATATTTCTTACAATAAGGCTTAATGTCACCAGGTTGAAAACACTTTTGTCCATGTTAGGGGGAATTACACAACTCAAGCTTTTACTTTACTTGAACATGTGATGATTTACCCAACTGAAAGTAGCATTGGGAGATTTTTCATTGAAGTTATAGAGACTTACCTCGACTGTTGTCCAATCAGCTTCTGATATTGGCATAAGATCATTGTCCCCATCTCTTGGTAGTGTAAGGAGGGTATAAGCATTGACCACATATTGCCAAGCTCTAAAATTGATGGATTTGATGTATATCTTGATTCTGATATTTCAGCATGCATAGTTGGAGCCATTCAAAACTGGTAATCCGTAGGCATTGGGATTGATGTTGTCCATCACGTTGTATCAACTCCAAACACCAATGAAATCGGTGTTTGTCTCTAACGCTAATTGAAATTGCAGAATCATGATTGATACGTTTAAGCATGATGTTAAACCAACACTATATTGCCAATGTTTCTTTAACACTGTTACAGAATATATTGCAGCGAAAATAAAGAACACTTAAATTAAGAAGATTATAAATAGTTATAATCTTTCGAGCCTTAGAAAAAATAATCACTATAGAAAAAATGATTTTAACAAGGATGTTTCTCTCAACTCTCAACGCTCACACTCTCAAGTTGGTCGAGCTCAACAGATCAAACAAAAACTAACTCCTAAAATCTAAGAATTAGACTGAACTCGTTAATCTCAAACCTCCGTAAAGAAGATAATAACCTAACAACAATTGATCTAATCACTCTGGATTATTTAGCTATATTATTTTTGTCTCGATGTACTTCATCTCTTTATATAGTAGTCTTGAGACTTGATCTTCAAGGTATGTTGTACACGGTTTGAGTAACTATTCAATCTTCCTTGTTGAACTCTACTTCCTTTTGTCACAGACTCCTTCTTGAATAAAGTTTCCAAATTAGATCGAGTTATAATTAGGAAAGACTCATTCTTCAATTCAGAGATCACCCTGGAAATTTTTCTAGTTGTATTTGAACTCCAATTCTTTTCTTCTTTAGAAAACATGTTTAGTCAATAAGGAAATATCTTGAACAAGGAACTTCATGCCTTAGCTTATGTTTAAGCTTGATCCTGAAACATACTAAATCAACTAAAACCGTGGACTAGATTAGTAGCTGAATAAAGGCAAAATTAATATAAAATAGTAAAAACCGAAATAGTTAAAAAAGTGTTTCAGTATTCAGTATTAAAGTAACATTCAAAAATCAATATTATCTTAACATTTCATAAATCCATGTTAAGCTAACATTTGAGTTTCAATGTTAAAATAACATTGACTTAACACCTTGCACTTTCAATTGAGTTTTGAGATCTTAGAGAATTTAATGTGCTGCTTCTTACTAAAAAGCATGGAGAATTCGGAAATACCCGAATAGCCTTGTGGGTGAAATTTCCACGGCTAAGTATTTTCCAAAATGCTCTATCTCTGAGGCTAAATGCAAGAATGCACAATCTTTGTCTCGGAGAAGAGTTTTTGTTACGATTTTGATTTTGTGGCGAGTGGGTTGTGATGGCGAATTGGGAATAGTAACTTAGTGCTGGCTTGATGGATGCACGGATTCCACGCCCCGTTACCTTCAAGTTGATTACCACACAAGGGGATGGATCCGAGGATTTGCGGGTAAAAGACCTTATTGACGTCGACATAGGCTGGTGGGATAGGGATCTTGTTCGAATCCTATTCTGAGAGGTTGACGCCAATATTTATTCGCTCCTTGCCGCTGGGAGAAAGAACTAATGATGACATGCAGATTTGGCACTATGGTAAGAATGGTGATTTTTGGGTGAAAAGCGCATATCATATGATTATGTCATATGGACTCTAATTCATCTCTAAATTTGGAGAGTGTTCTTAAAGACTATAGATTCATTTGGAATTTATAGGGCCCAAACAAGCTAAAACTATTTATTTGATGTGGTTGTTTGAATATTCTTGTAACAAATGAAAGTCTGATGTAATGTCGTATCGCCGTGGACATAAATTGTGGAGTGTGTGTGGGGGATGTGAAGATGTTAAACATGCGTTATTTGATTGTGAGGTGGCTACACAAGTGAGGGCGCTGGCTCACTGATAGAGATTGACAACCAATTGAAAGAATGAACGAAGAACGCAAAGAGAAACTAGAGAAAAATATAAACAAAATAATATATCAATATCAATAATCATCAAAATCTGTCTCAAGGCAAATTCTAAGCCTATATTTATAGGCTAGATAACCAAAACATACAAAAACTAAAAATCTTAATAAAAGCAACTTACCAACATAGTAAAATCCTAATTACTCAATATAAAGAAACCTAATTTAATAATACTACTAGAATCCTAATTAATATGGAAATACTCCTAATGTGAGATATCAATAATATATTATTATTGATCCCTATCATTCTCCTGGACTTGAAAAACTCGCGTCCCGAGAGTTTGCTTGAAGTGACGCTCCAAAAAAATGGGAAAATGAGCATGGAATCTCGATCTAAACACTTGACATCCTCATTAGGACGACATTTCCATCAGACAAGATCCAAGAAATGTCCATTTCCGACGTTGTTGACAATATATTCTTTCTTCACTTTCCATCGAACTAGGTATAAGAAGTGTCCATCTCTAGTGTTGTTGACCACGTATACTTCCTTCATGACCAACAATAGTATAGGAAGTAGCTTAGGCACTAAATTCGAATAAGTCGCGAAACCACCTATAGAACTAGCAGAAAATTTGGGAGGCTCAAGAATGCCTCGAGAGTGAGTTAAGTCCTTACTATTGAAAATTGGACTAATCGATAAATTTGGAGGCAAGTCTCGCAAATATGCATTAGAGCCAAAATATTTTAAGTCACAAAAGGTCCTGAAAATTTAGAGAAAAACTTTTCAAAACCATATGCAACAGAATTATCAAGACAAGTTGGCATAATCAAATCATCCCCTTTATGTAGCTCTAAGTTGTCACAGTGCATGCCAATAACCAATTTATAATCTTCATTACATTGTGCAAATATTGGTTGATGATCGGCATGCAACTCATGATCTATGTAACGTGACACACTAGACTCAACTTCCTTTGCAATAGATATGCAGAAACATCATGCAATTGTACACTAGACATTTCATCACATGAAAGTTCTTGATTATTCGCATTAGACTCGAGATGTAAAAAACTAGCTGGCAACTGGTCAACCTCTTTACATGAAGCACACACAACAGGATCATAAGGCGAATTAATGTTAACACTAGACAGAGTGACGAAGTTATTTGAATTAGATTCACTTTCTTGATTGAGAGACTTATTATCTTGAAATGACTTGAATGAAGTATCAAAATCTTGAATCGTAACCTCAACTTGCGTAGGCTCCTCGACTTGAAAAGCCGAACTACATAGAGGAGAAGACTCTTTAAAAATAATTGGACTTTGCCTAGACTCCTAGACTTGAAAAGCCGAACTACGTAAATGAGAAGACTAAAGGTACTCCTCAGAATTTAAGGCGCTTTGATAGGCATCAAACAAAGTTCTAGGATTCGACAAAATGACTTTCTTTTAAAGGTCGTACCTTAATCCCTCAATGAATCTATCTATTGTGATATACTCTACTTCTATAATCTGCAATCTTTTCTTCAAGTCATTAAATGTAGTAAAATATTATGTCACACTTTATGTCCACTGTCTCAACTCGAACCACTTAAATGTTAATTGTGGCTTACGAAATCTCTCTCTCAGAATGTATTTCATTTCTTTCCAACTAGTTACTTGTGGTTCATGGTAGTAATCACGCTCCTCTCATATTGCTTGCTAATATGTCCTAGCACGCCCAACTAATTTCAATGGAGTAAATCGAATTTTATCAATGTCGGTTAAACCATAATATTCAAAGTGGTGTCCCAAGTAAAACAACAAATCATCAATTAAAATACTCTTATTCTCTACATCAAACTCAGGGATGTCATCAAAATACAAGTACTTAGGATATTCATAGTAATGGCTTGGAGTATGATGCATATGTCTATCTAGATGAGACTTATCTCGAGTGTCGTAATGTTCATGCTCTCTAAAGCTATCATGGTTGTAGACACGAAAACTACGATGCTCAATGCAAGAACTCTTATCATCTACATGGACATGACCTTGAATGACTGAGTGGAAGACAAATACAACAACATCCTAGAATGCATTATGTTGCCGACATCAAGTCAAATTCGCAAGTAAATCAATTATAAACTAGGTGAAAATTCACGTTGACAATTCAAAGGACAAGGATAATTATATGACTACGAAAATAATAATTTTGTTTTTTTTTTCTTTATGTAATAAACTAAACTTGCCAACTAAAATTCATGAGTCCACTATTCAATAACATGAGTACGTTATCGAAGCAAAATTGAGCCAACCAAATTGTGATTGTGAATGTGGTTCCACTTGTTTTCAATCTTGGGCTTCAGTACTCCAAAATACCACTGAAAATGAAGAAATCAATATAGTCAGCAAGTTGAGGATTAAATTGCAAATAACCAAAAAGACTGAAAAGCGAGGAAAAATCGTATGGCTCTGGTGTCAATTTGATAGATATTGACAACCATTTAGAAGAATGAACGAAAAACGCAAAGAGAAACTAATGAAAACTATAAACTAAATAATATATCAATATCAATAATCATCAAAATATGTCTCAAGAAAAAGTCTTAGCCTATATTTATAGGATAGATAACCAAAACCTACCATAACTAAAACTCTTAATAAAAGCAACTTACCAACATAATAAAATCCTAATTACTCAATATAAAAAACCTAATTTAATAATACTACTAGAATCGTAATTAATATAGAAATACTCCTAATATGAGATATCATTAATATATTATTCTTGATCCCTATCACTCACGTGTCGTATATTGCACAGATCCGAGAGAGGGAAACTTTGGTGGATTGGTTTCGTAGAGTCTGCATCTCATGGGACACAAAGATGGTGCTTAAGATTGTGGTTGTTTGTTGGGCGATTTGGGGGAGCAGAAACAATCGTGTTGCGGGGGAGTGCATGGATTCGCCTATATATAGATATTGCGCGGTATGCAGACCTTTTCTTTCGCATGCAACTGGTTGGAGGCGAACAAACTTGGGAGCAGTCAGACGACTGCGTCGCCCCAACTTAGCCATGGATTAAGTTTAATTTAATGGCGCGGTTTTTGCCGAACAAGAAGCAATTGGCATAGGTGCGGTGGCGAGAGACTAGAATGGGGTGGCTGTGGTGCAGTTGCAACGTTGGGTGAGTGGAAGTCTTGGTGCTCTAAATGCGGAGATACTTGCGGCAAAGGCGTGTGTTAGTATGGCGATTGGGTTGGGTTGGGAGAGCGTGATCTTTGAACACAATTGCTTAGAAGTTGTGGATAATATTTCTCGCCACATTGAGATTGATGCGGAAGGAGGCAATGTCATCCATGATATATATCAACTGTTTGTGATAAAATTTTGCTTTGCCCATCAAAAAAAAAAAAAACTTAAAAAAATCAACTGTTTGTGTGCGGACCATCGATCGCGAACATTTTTCTTCCAGTGGACTAGTTGTGATAATAACGTGTTGGAGCATGATCTTGCACGCTCTGCAACTACAAATACTGAGTGGATTGTTGATTTCTGTTTTGTTCCTCATGTTGTGTTATCTTTGTGCTTTAACCAGCTGTAATGACGTGATTTGCCCACGGTTTGGGCCTTTTATGCTATTTGATTATAAAAAAAAAATCAACTAAATTAATTCTTTAAAAAAAATAAAAAACCATGCTAAGTCTAAAATAATTCCTACAATTTGATTATAATTGCTACCAACTTCTCCACACCTACGAGAATAAAATATTTCGAGTAACTAAACAATTTAGAAAATATTAAAACGGAAAATAAAACCGGAAACTAAAAAAATTTTGCTTTATCATCTCCACGAACACAACGGATCGGATTCTATTTTTCTTAATCGATCTCTTTAATATAGGAAACAGTCAAATAAACAAATTGGTGAAAATCAATAAATTAGAATAAGATGTCCACTATTCGAATTCCAGATGATGTTCCTTTGCCAGATGAAGACTGTGACGCCCTCAAAAATGCTTTTCATGGTACACACTACACATACTATGATGTCCTCTTAATTCAATGTGAATATGTATGTATATATATATATATATATATGTATGTATATGCTCCAAAATGATTTATATGATACGAATGCTTTATTATTTAGTAATTGTTATTGTTGGTACGTAGGGCTGACGAGTGATGGGAAAGCGATTATAAAGATTTTGGGTTGTAGAAATGAGAAGCAGATTAAAGAAATTAAAGAGACATATCAAGGGCTATACGATAAGTCCCTTATTGACACTGTCACATCCGACTTAATTGGTGATTTCAGGGTATGATATCATCTTCTTTTATAATTAATATTTTGGACTGGAAATTATTTAAATGCAACTTTGATTATCTCTAAAAAATGTCCGTGTAGATATGAGTTACATTAATTTCAGCCGTGCCAGCTTAACCACCGACATGTGCCCTGAAAGGAGCTTAATGGCCCCTATTGTTAGTCGCAAAATTCTCATATACATCTAAGAGCTCAATTGTCGAAAAAATATTAATTTATATATAACCTTAAGTATGTTCATCCACGTGAAAGTAGTAAGAGCCCTGATACCATATTGAATTACAATCTCATCTAACATCTAAAGCTTGATCAAATGATCATTGATATTAATTTGTTTCTGTTTAATCTTCAACATTAATTGGTATGTTGTTATGTTTATTTCATATAATACGTTTTAATCTTTTCATTCTCCATGATTCGTCTCATTTTCGAATGTACAACAGAAAGTAATACTCTCATGGATATGCGACCCTGCCGAAAGAGACGCAAGGCTTGCTAATGCGGCGTTAAAGGTGTGGAGAAAGACCATAACTCAACTACAAGTAATAGTAGAGATAGCATGTGCTGCCTCTCCTCATCATCTTGTTGCGGTAAGGCAAGCCTATTGTTCTCTGTTTGACACTTCGCTTGAAGAAGACATCATATTGAACGTCTCTCAACCCGTGCAAAAGGTAAATGAATCAGTCGAATTGTTTTGTGGTGTTGTTTCACAACCTCAAATTTGCATGGCATATAGCATACCTTGTAACTGAAAGTAAATGTCTTCTTTTTTGGTGATTACTAAAATACAACTGATTCATGCGCAGGTTTTGGTTAGGTTAGTGAGTTCCTACAGATACGACAAAGAGCTAGTGGACCCAAGTATAGCAAAAATGGAGGCAGAGAAATTACACAACGCGATTCAAGGGATGAAACTAGATTGTGATGAGTTCGTGCAAATACTCAGTACGAGGAATGTTTTTCAGTTGAAAGAAACTTTCTCTTGTTATAAGGACACGTTCGGCAACTCCATAGATAAGGTTAATTAGTTTTTCCATCATATGGGTTTGAAAGGTGTCAAATTCGTATTCACGTTCTTTCTGTTATCGGTGCTTGAAAAATTTCACATTGCAGGATGTAATTAGTTGTGGAAAAGGCCTTTCGGAGTCGGTCATTAAAGTGGCGATTTGGTGCATAGACTCCCCCGAAAAACACTTTGCTGAGGTAATTTGACGCAGTTTCTCTTTTTGGGATTCACATTTTATATGAGTAGTGTCACTTGAACTTACCTAGTAGTCTTTAATTGACAACAAGTTATTCATGTATGTTGTATGTGAATCTTGAGTTTAAGTATGATCCGTGTATATCATTTGTCTTGGGATCGTTTGTATTGTTAGTCTTAATCTGTGTCTAGTTTATAGAAATTTCGTGGAACTAACGCTCTTTACATGGTATGGAAACCTAATCAGGTCATAAGAGCTGCAATTGTAGGATTGGGAACGGACGAGGATTCACTAAATCGAGCTATCGTGAGTCGCGCTGAAATCGATATGATTCAAATAAAAGAAGAATATTTGAACACAACCAAGTGTAGCTTGGAGGATGATGTTATAGGCGACACATCTGGGGATTACAAGGATTTTCTACTTACTTTGCTTGGGAAAGATCTCTTACTTTTTCATAAGTAAATTATTATGAGTTTGTATGTTGAAACAAAGAGGATGAATTTAACATGTACGAGAACATACATTTTTCAGTTTTCACTATTCAAAGAGCTGATTGTTTAGCATGATGGCTTGCATAATCCAATTTCTTCTCTGTGTCACTTCCATTGAGGTGGCATATGCAATATCGGGTAGGATTAAGGCGGAGTGGAGTAATCTTTTTTGAATATATAGGCCAAATTCAAGCCATATTTATCGTATTTATTTTTCAGTAGTGTTAAACAAAAGAAGGACGAATTATTAAATTTGCCCTTTATCTTTTCTAAAAAGTTAGTATGCCATTTTTTTCGGGCCTTGTTTATTTGCCCCATATGTTTTAATTTTTTTTAACAAAAATGCCCTCGACCCTTATTCGGGCCAAAATTGTCTACGTGGCGGTACAGTTAACAAATTGTCAATGCCACATCATATATTTCAGCCAAAAAACATTTTTTTTACATAAACCCTTGTAATTTTAAATATTGTATTTGCACCCAAAAATAAATTGCACTTTGCACCCCAATGTACATATATATATATATATATATATATATATATATAAAATAATAAACTTATAAATGAAACATAATAATAAACATATATAATTATATATATATATATATTAAAAAATCCAAAAAGAAAATATATTTTTAACACATATCAACTCTTAAAATAATTTTTTTATTATTTAATTCTAAAAAGAAGAAAAATGTTGGTGTTCAAAAAAAAAATGTTGGTCGTCTTCCTCACAGACCCCGCCGCCGTCGTGCCGCCACCACAACCATCTTCATCGGACCATCACCGCACACTACCACCATCTTATTCTCCACTACCACCCACTCCCCACCATTATCGGATCCATCGGCGCCACCACCTCCCAAAATCGAGCTACCCCTACCTTCTCTAAAAATTAGGGTTTTTGATTTGGGGGAATTTTTGGGTGGTGTTGGTGTGCGGCGCGACGGGGGCAACAGTGGTTGACGGCGACATCGGGGGGGGGGGGGGGGGGGGGGGTACGATGATGATTATTTTATTTTTTTAATTGTATTTTTGGTTGTTGTTTTATTTATTTTTATATATTCTTAAAATATTTTTTATTTTATAAATAGTTATATATATATATTTATTATTATTTATATATATATGTTTATTATAATTATTTATATATATTTATTGTTTTTACAAAATAGTTATATATATGTTTTACATATATGGTTATTATTATTTATATATATTGGGTTGCAAAGTGCAATTAATTTGGTATATATTGGGTTGCAAATATAATTTTTAGTATTATAAAGATTTGTGTAAAGAATATTTATTGGCTAAAAAATATGACGTGACATTGATAACTTATTGACTAGGCTTAGCAACTTGTTGACTGTACCGCCACGTAGGCAGTTTTGGGCGGAATAAAGGTTGTGGGCATTTTTGTTAAAAAAATTAAAACATGTGGGGCAGATAAACAAGACCCGAAAAAAAGGGATTATTAACTTTTGAAAAAAGATAAAGGGAAAATTTAATAATTCGTCCAACAAAAATATTATGTTCACATGAGCTTCATTATGAACAAATTGAAGAGCATTAAAAATTGAGAATATAAGCCATATACAAAATCATAAAAAACCAAATTCTCATAAATTAAAATGTTGCTAATGCAACTAATAGTCTAATACATTGAAAACAGTCTTACACAACAAGCAAGAGCATGAAATCTCTCTTTGCGAAATAAAGGAAATTGAAAGAAACAACACAACATAATTATTCTAAGAGCATCAAAGTTCGAATAAAATGCTCTCATTGGATATTTTGATGGTTTAATCTCCTCTTGCAATTAAAGTTAGCAAGAAATCTTTGTAGCATCCAACAGCCACATCTTCAATCTCCTTGGACAATGTGACACCAAATTTGTTGTGGTACTCTTCTTTAATTTGCTTCTTGTCCATGTCGGCTCTAATGGCAATCACTCTGCTCACAGCATCTTTCACTACAAGAAATTCGCGCATTTCCGACGGCCTCCGACGGAATCGGCCGTCGGAAATGAGCGAAAGTCTTTTCCGACGGCACCTGATCGTCGGAAAAGGCCTTTTCCGACGGGTGAAGCCCGTCGGAAAAGTACAAAAAAAAAATTTGTAATTAAAAAAAATGTCACCTTTTCCGAGGGCATAGTGCCGTCGGAAATGAGCGTATCCGGAACCTTTTTGACGCGGATCGCTGACATGGCACCATTCCCCCTCCAAAATCTATAAATACCCCCAAATTTTACACCTAAAATTCATTCATTCATACACAAACACTCAAATTATATCTCCCTAACTACATTTCTTCTCTCAATTCTTTCTTCAATTATTTTTCTTACTTATATTTTCTTTATATATATTTTGTTTTCTTACACATATCATATATTATTCTTAATACTTTCATAATAAACTATTTTTATTAATCTATATATATTACAAATTAGTTTATATTTATATTTTTCGTACCAAATAATTCATTTTTTATAATTTATATATATTATTAATGTTTATATATATATGTTTTAATTATAGCCTTTTCCAAAAATTCGGACAAAATTTGAGATGATAATTAACAAAAAATTGTTTTTTCCGTAATTTTTTTTTATTATTTATGATTATTATTTCCGACGGTAATGAGCCGTCGGAAATAATTTTTAATAATATTTAAATAGTATTTCCGACGGCATCGTGCCGTCGGAAATGGTCTTTTCCAACGGTACTATGCCGTCTGAAATGACTATTTCCGACGGCACGAACACGTCGGAAAAGACTTTTTCCGACGGCACTGTGCCGTCGGAAAAAGCTTTTCCTACGGAAGCTTTACCGTCGACCATTTCCGACGGACTAAACCGTCGGAAAAGACCATTTCCGACGGGAAATAGGCCTTTTCCGACGGGTTTTGTGCCGTCGAAAATGGCCGTTTCTCTTGTAGTGTTTGATCGCCTCATCCACATCATAGCTCAATGATGCATTCAAAACCTAAAATATATGATTTGGCAATAGATCGTTTTATATATATTTGAGCGTCGGTTACAAGTGAGTAGTCTGGAGATACAACGAGTCTATCTCAAATCAGGCCTACACTACGTATCTCGTGTAGACTTGGTCCGGAACACCTCGAACCTACACCTTGATGCTTGGATATAAGTGGAATATCGGTAACTCAATCGAACGGACGTCGGTGATTGTATTCGATGTGATATCGGGGATGAGCTGGTGTGACGTGTCAAAGGTGCACGTGATAATCCCGATATCGAATAAGATATCGAAAGGGATATCGGGGATGTATTTCGATCTGAAGCGTGGTAGCTGAGGGATAATAATTGCTTACTTTGGGATCCGGGTACCGCGTATTTATAGACCTCGGGATCCGGGGACCACAGTAACATATCGGTGATGATTACCAATATGACATCGAAAGTGATCCCCGATATGGTCCAAAATGGGCCTGGCCCAATATGCGGGAAATGCCCATATCATGTAGTCCCCCAATTTGGGGATTCTTATCTTAGAGGTAAGAATTCACAAATTTAATTTTAAATTTCTGGGTTACCTGTACCCTTCGTCCCGCCAGTTCAAATGACGGAGATCAAATTTGCGGAGAATGCACCTGTGATGAACTTCAATTAGTTTGAGGTCCTCGTTTGAATTCTAGTTCCCTTGGTATTTGGGTTCCTTGAAAATTGTGATGGGGTTGCCGGGGCAGTTGTTATACTCTCGCGGTTCTTTGCGTAGTAGAGTAGGATGTCGGGTTTCATGTTCGATATTATGTCGAAATGCATATTCGATATGACATCGAAAGTATATTTCGATGTAGTTGAGGCCTACGTCTATAAGTAGGGCTTGTAGGAGACTCTGAAGTTCATAGTTTTCCGTGTTTTCTCTGTCGCCTAGCGTAACCACATCGGTAAGTATATCGGTAATTGTATTCGATCTATTCCCCGATGTGTGTTTTCGATCTCGCCTGATACTTGAGTTATTTATTATTATTTTCTCCTGCTCATACCCTGACTATTCTGCAGGTTCATTACCTTTTTCTGAAATTCTTCGTTAGAATGGGGTTCAGACAATTGATGCTGAAACTTCAAGCCGACCGTGACGCTCAAAAAGCTGGAGAAACGGCGGCCATCGCCGTGGCGCCTGAAATAAAGTATGCGTCTAGCTTCGACCTGAATAATGCAGCCGTTGAGTTTCGGGCAGAGGAGTCGGGAGTCGAGCAACCTCCCCCTAGCACTGTAGTGCCTGAACGCGTTAATGAAGAACGTTTTAACAATGTTCCTTCAATGGTTGGGTCACTTAGCGAGGATATCCTTGACGTGGTAGGAGGCCCAGATGGTGCGGCCAACCTCTTGGAAGTGTTGACCTCGAATCGGGAGGGTGTGTTTCCTCGACCTGATGGGCCTGGAGCGACAGAGAGACCATTTTCAAAGTCTCTTTCCGGTGAGTGTGTCGTTCCACGTTCTGAATCATTGGCCGACGTTCATTTGACCAAGGACGTTGGAGGTTCGGAATCGAATACCCATGTCAATTTGGGTGATTTTGTGGATGTGCCTTTCATAGGGGGGTCGGGTTCTTCACGCCCGAATCCTATTAGTGACAAGGGAAAGGCGACCGTTTCAGGCATGACCGACAAGGGTAAGGGGCCACTGTCGGAGCCCTCGATATTAGGGGGTCGTGCCCCTATTTTTCCTGGGATCCCGATTACGAAACCTGCCGTTGACCTGACTAGGATAGCAGGTAATAAAAGGTCTCGTGAGGGGACTGTCCACAGTGGCCACTCATCTTCGAGTTCTGGCCCTCGGAAGGCGGGTGCGGTCAAACCCTCAAAGCGAGTAGAATTCCCTGAAGCTAATGTGTACGGGGCATGATGCGGGCTTTCCCTCCTCCTACGAATGTACGGGTGCTCACAGAATTTGAGTGGGCCCATAATATACGCCGCATCGCTCATCTGTTCCAAAGTGTATGTATCTAAACACGGCTTCGACCGTTTTCATTTGAGTTTTTGGCATAATGTTATGTATTGTATTGTGCAGACGACCAAGCTGGCGGTCTCGTGTCTGGAGACCATTCAGGAGTCCAAGGGTGACCCTGATGCTGTTGCTGCCGAGCTCGAGGCTGACATCTTGAAGATGGGGGATTTCAATCCCATGGGGCTGGAGAGGTTGGAGGCTGAAAAAGAGGATGCACTGAAGACATGTCATACGCTCCGGGGGGAGTATGATTTGATGAAGGGCAACTTCAAAACACTAGTGACTAAGCTCGATCAAAGAAAGGCGCGTGAATTTGCGGCCAACAAAGAGCTGGAAACATTGAAGGCTGAGGTGGCGGCGGTAAAGGCTGCTAATGAACGTCTCTCATTGGAGCTCTCCACTGCCAGATTAGCTCCCTTGGACTTGGTATGTATCTTGTGTACGATGTATGTTTCTATTTTTTGTCTTCTTGTATTTAATAGAGTTCAACTTGTAGGAACGTCGTCCTGATCTCCTCTGTGTTGGGGCGGAGAAGTTTATGGAAAGCTCGGGCTTCCGAAATCTAATTTTGAAGGTTCGAGATGCAGCCTTTCATGCTTGCGTAGGGCAAGTGTTGAGAAATGACGGTTTCAAAGACTCCCTCGATTGGTGGCCTAGATGAGGTGGAAGAGATCAAGTCGACCCTGTGTTTTCTGAGGACGTGGAGAAAAAGACTGAATGGTCCTCGAGGGAGTAGCTGTTTACTGTCTTCATTGTAACTTAATTTTATCCCTTTCCGGACTATCTCCGATTCGTGGTTCTGTAATTGAATATTTATTTCTCTGTTGTCTTCATAGTATGTGACTCTTCGTGGCCTTGTTGTCTGATAACTTGTTGATTTCTTTTATTGTCGTGATGATAGAATACGCAGTATTTCGATATCTAAGGCGCAGTCATTTCGTTCTCGTATTTGATGAGATTCGTTTAATCTGTTTGTTGTCAATTAAGGAATGATTAGAATTTCCTTGGGGTTGGTAGAAACGTGGGTAATCTGCCACTGCTTCTGTGTGTAGGATCGACCACATTATTACAAGGGATATTCTTCTTGTGGTTAGGGGCCCATAGAGCCTGCCTCTTCACCAATAGGCTCTTCATCTAGCTTGATTTATGGGATTTTCACCAGATAGGCTCTTCACCTAACGTAATTTATGGGATTTCCACCCAATAGGCTTTTCACCTAACTTGATTTATGGGATTTTTGCCCAATAGGCTCTTCGCCTAACGTAATTTATGGGATTTCCACCCAATAGGCTCTTCACCTAGCTTGATTAATGGGATTTTCACCTAATAGGCTCTTCACCTAACGTAATTTATGGGATTTTCTCCCAATAGGCTCTTCACCTAGCTTGATTTATGGGATTTTCGCCCAATAGGCTCTTCACCTAACGTAATTTATGGGATTTCCACCCAATAGGCTTTTCCCCTAGCTTGATTTATGTGATTTTCACCCAATAGGCTCTTCACCTAACGTAATTTATGGGATTTCTACCCAATAGGCTCTTCCCCTAGCTTGATTTATGGGATTTTCACCCAGTAGGCTCTTCACCTAACGTAATTTATGGGATTTCCACCCAATAGGCTCTTCACCTAGCTTGATTTATGGGATTTTCACCCAATAGGCTATTCACCTAACGTAATTTATGGGATTTCCACCCAATAGGCTCTTCGCCTAACTTGATTTATGGGATTTTCACCCAATAGGCTCTTCACCTAACGTAATTTATGGGTTATCCACCCAATAGGCTCTTCACCTAGCTTGATTTATGTGATTTTCGCCCCATAGGCTCTTCACCTAACGTAATTTTTGGAATTCTTTCTTGAATCGACCCCGTTATCACCGGGGATTTTTTCTTGAATCGACCCCGTTATCACAGGGGATTTTTTCTTGAATCGACCCCGTTATCTCCGGGGATTTTTTCTTGGACTGACCCCGTTATCACAGGGAATTTCTTCTTGGATCGACCCCGTTATCACAGGGAATTTTTTCTTGAATCGACCCCGTTATCACAGGGGATTTTTCTTGGACTGGCCCCCTTATCACAGGGAATTTCTTCTTGGATCGACCCCGTTATCACAGAGAATTTTTTCTTGAATCGACCCCGTTATCACAGGGGATATATATATATATATATATATATATATATATATATATATATATATTTTGTGTCGCCCCGTTATCACAGAGGATATTTTTTGATCGACCCGGTTATCACTGGGGATATGTTTTGATCGACCCCGTTATCACAGGGGATATTTTTTATAGGTAGGGGCGCATCCCGTTATCATAGGGAACCCACTACCGTTGAATTGTTTTTGATCGACCCCGTTATCACAGGGAATATTTTTTGTGTTGTAGGCGAGCCTTTTCGTTGTCTTTTTGACTATGTCTCTTGGTGACTCTGTCGTCGTTGAATCTGTAGGTCATTAAGCCCTGTAAAACAGATCAAACAAGAAAAAATTTCGACGTAAAAGCTAATACGAAAGCACGAAATGATGTGCATGTGTTATCTGCGGGATGTCCCCTCAATTTGGGAATATCAGTTTTATACAAGAGAAAGTGTTTCCATTGTGCTCTATCGTGCCTGGTGTACCTGTTTGTACCTATTGTACCTGTTTGAATAGATAATATTGAATATTCTGGGCAATGCCCCCTGAATCACCCTTTTAATATACTCTATGTCCTTTTCGGATATAGTAATGTGCGATCCTTTGAGCCATGTACCTGTAAGAGGGAGATGTGCTAAACATATATCTAGGGGAACATTCCCCCATTCTTTGTGCCATTCTCTGCACTTCTATAATGTCCGCTTAGGACATATCCCTGCAGGAAATATGAGATTGCGCCAAGCAACAAATAAAAAGCTAATAAAGGATAATGGTCGAAGGCTAGGTAAACCTAACACGCATACGTATCCCATTGAGTGAGGAATCAGACCGGCGTAGTTTCCCCTATTTTAAGTTACATGCCGACCCACGAAGGGCAAAATAAGAGATAGCGGTCAAGGGCTAGGTAAACCTAACCCGCCTACGTATCCAGTTGAGTGGGGAATCAGACCGGCGTAGTTCCCCCTGTTTTAAGTTTACAGACCAACCCACGATGGGGCAATGTTTCAAATGTTCAAGCATAATTTAAAAACTACTGAAATTTAAAATATTGTTCTGTTTGCTCCTCATGGCGATCACTCCGTGCGCGAAATGTATTCTTGGTGTGAGACTTGTATTTCCTATCTCCTTCTGATTCTTGGGTACTTCAGCGAGTCCACATAGCACATCCATCCCTGTACCTGGTCACCTATAATCTCACCAACTCCTTGAGGCGTCGGGAATTTAATCTTCTCATAATAAGTAGAGACCACTGCCCTGATCTGGTTGAGCGCCGGTCGGCCAATAATGGCGTGGTAGGGAAACGGAGTGTCGACAATCGTGTATTTTATCGGTGTGACCCAGGTGCGTGGGCTTCTGCCAAACATGGTGGGCAATATAACTTACTTCTACTCCACCACATCCGGTCAACGGGGTGGATACCGGCTTTAGCCGGTCTGTGGCTATCTCCATCTGCTCATAGGCCTTTGAGAATATCAGGTTTCTGGAGCTCCCGCTCTCCACCAACACTTTATGCACCTGATAGCCATCCACATTAATCGTGATAACCAGTGGCCAATCTAGCTTCCCTGCGGTCAAGGCCAATGGACTAAGCTGCTCCAAGTCTTTCTTGGTGAAGGAGATCTCCTGCTCCAAGTATGCTTTCGACATGATTGCGTTGGTGTACCCAACATAGGCTCCACCCTGGAGTCTTCGCGTTATGGTTTCTCGGCCCTGAGCCGTGTCAGCTCCCAAGCCTCCCCCGTTGATCACATTTATAAAGCCTCTGCTCGAGGCATTCACTATGGTCCTCACTCGCTCCTCCGGTGCCTCAAGCATTTTCTGCTTTCCTCTTTCGGGTGAGTAATCTCTTCTCGGGGATGAGGAACGTTCTGCTCCTCTAGCATCGTCCCTGGCGCTCCTGACAAACTCGACCAGTTTCCCTTCCTTGATCAATCTTTCGATTTCGTTCCTCAGATGTGTGCAATCCTCTGTCATGTGTCCAGGTTGGCGGTGGTACGCGCAGTATTTTCCCGATGACTTCATCCCGGGAGTCTCATTCAATGGCCTGGGTTCCGTCAACCATCTGTTTCTTTTCGCCACGGACATCACCTCCAGAATGCCTCTATTCAACGGGGTGTACATCCTTGGGGGCCTTTCCCTGTTTCGGTCTCTGTCTGCGTTCCTGTTGGAAAACGAACTCTGACGCGTTGCCATCATTTCGTCTTCATAGACCATTTGGTTTGCAAGCATGTTGATCTGTGCTATGGTGGGCTTAGTTAATCTGATCAGCTCCCCGGCGAACCTACTATGGGTCGTACCTTTAAATAGCATCATCATGACCTGCTCGCCATGCGTCTCGTCCACCTTCAACAATTCATCATTGAACCTCTTCATATAGTCCCTGAGGTTCTTCCTTTCCTTTTGCTGCACAGCACCGAGGTGTAGCAGGTTGGTCTTCGTTCTTTTCTGGGTAGAGAATTGGTTCTCGAATTTCTCCCTTAGCTGCTCGTAGTCCGTTATGGATCTGGCCTCCAGTCTAGCGAACCAATCCAGTGCAGCGCCCGTTAAAGTGGTGGACATGATCTTTGCCTTTATGTTTCTCGAGTAGTTGTGCAGGTTCAGGATGTTATCGACCTGATGGAGATGATCCGTATGATCACCTCTTCCGTCGTATGGCTTGATTACTGGGATCTTGTCCCCTCTTTGCAATACCTCGGCCTCTATCTCATCCGAGAACGGGGTGCTACTGCGACCTTTCCCCTTACTCTCAGTTAACTTCCTCGACAATTCCGCCCTCTCGCGGTCTAGCTGTTCCATCCTTCTTGAGATTACCCATAGCATTTCTGCATCCTCATTCTTTGAATAGGCAACCTCGGCACGGTCACGACCACGTTCCATTCTCCGGACTACTTCCGCCCTCTCGCGGTCAAGCCGCTCCATCTTTCTTGCTATCTCTCGATCTAGGGTCCCGGGGTCCCGTCTTTCCACCCTGTCATAAGCAGCGGGCGATATCTCCCTGAAAGAGTCCCCCGTATCCTCCTATTCGTCGTGACCTTGCCTTGCCCTTCTCTCTTTCGCTCCGGATTCATGGGGCCTTGCCTGAATGTCCTTAGTCCTTTGCTACACCAGTCGTGGGAGGAGGGTCTCCAAAGTGGAATCCAGTGCCGCTTTTACAGAGGCGTTGATATGCGCTTGCATTTATGGGGTTATGGTGGCGGGGTGAAAGGCGCTTCGTCCCGCGGGCACTGTCTCCTCCGGACCGGGAAAATCCGCACTTGGCGCCTCGGTCATTGGAACGTCTGCTGCGGGGTTCTCGGTGGGCGGGCCCTCAGTCTCGGGCTTCGCCATACTTGGTGCAACGAGGGTCGGACCTGCATTCGCTACTCACGGCGGCCTCCCGGGTCCGCGCCTTCGTTGCGGCTCGTTCGGTGGTGGTGGAAGGTCCATCTCAGCCTGAGCCACAATCGGTTCTTGGTCAGTTGGGTGTTGAGGGAGTTGCGTGCCCTCCATTCTTGCGCTCCTAGTCACAATTCCGCTAACTTCGGATCAGGTCCTCCTTCCCTGCATCTCGGCGTCCTTGTCTGGGAAATGGTGTTCCCACATACGGCGCCACTAATTTGGCAATAGTTCGTTTTATATATATTTGAGTGTCGGTTACAAATGAGTAGTCTGAAGATACAACGAGACTATCTCAAATCAGGCCTACACTACGTATCTCATGTAGACTTGGTCCGAAACACCTCGAACCTACACCTTGATGCTTGGATAGGAGTGGAATATCGGTAACTCGATCGAACGGACGTCGGTGATTGTATTCAATGCGATATCGGGGATGACCCCTGATCTGATGTCGCTGATGAGCTGGTGTGACGTGTCAAAGGTGCACGTGATAATCCCGATATCGTATAAGATATCGAAAGGGATATCGGGGATGTATTTCGATCTGACGTGTGGTAGCTGAGGGACAATAATTGCTTACTTTGGGATCCGGGCACCGCGTATTTATAGACCTCGGGATCCGGGGACCACAGTAACATATCGGTTTATCGATATGACATCGAAAGTGATCCCCGATATGGTCCAAAATGGGCCTGGTTTGGGCCTGGCCCAATATGCGGGAAATGCCCATATCAATATAATTAAGATTTTACTAAGAAAAATATAAAAAATTAGTAATTTGGAGAGAGTACATTCATATATAGAGTAGATCTAATGAAGTGTTTAATATATAATTAAATTTATACATAGATCCAGACTTGGATCTGAATGGATCCGCTGCAGACTCGTGTGGATTTGAACATGAATAGCAGGGATCCTTGGTGGATAAAATGCATGGATCAAAGTTTCTTTCTATTGTTCACTTAAAGTATAGATCCTGTTGTGGATAAAATGCATGGATCAATTCTCTCTCTAATCTGCTCCATTTTGTTCATCTTGTAACCTAGCACGATCATCAATAATTGGTATCAACTCCTATGTATGTAGATCACAACACGTGTTGATTGATCGAACAAAGTAAAATACTATACTCTTGATTGCTTGTGTGTGAGTGTGTTCTGTTGTTTGCGTTTGATTAGATTGGTATAGCAAAAAATAGTGTTGTGTTTGATTCAATTGAGAATTGGTTAATTGTAGAAATGACGATTGAATCAAGCTACGTGAATTGATCATCAACTTTTTACAGAATGCGTTCTCTTTTTATAGACAATATTCTCTATTTGTTTAATTCTGAAAGTGTAAGATGTTCTGGATTCAATGTTGGATGGATGTTGTGCCAACATCCAGAGGACAAAATTGAAACCTGAAACATACTTAACCTGAAACATGGTTCTGAACATGAGTACAGTGTTCTGGATTAAATGTTGGATGGATGTTGAGCCAACATTCACAGGACAACGTTGAAACCAGAAACTATTCTGCCAATCTCTCTTTAACTGCTTTATATTAGCTTTGCCTTTATTCACCGATTAATCAAGTTTCACGATTTTAGTTGTCTTTGTTTATGTCTATGAACATCTCCTAATCATAAGGAAGAGCATTACAAGTTTCCTAAGCTGAAGTTTCCAAAATTCAAGAAGAGGAGATCGGTCAAGTTAACACGGTTCCAAAGATGGAAAGTTTTGGAATTGAAGTGCAACTAGGAATCTTTCCAAGATCAATTCTGAATTGAAGAAGGAGTATTTACTTATTAGAATTTAATCTAATAAAGGAAACTAGTATTCAAGAAGGAGATCGAGTTCAAGAAGAAAATAAGAGTTCAACTAAGAAACAACATAAGTTACCAAAACTTTGCACAACACACCTTGGAGATCAAGTTTGAAAAAACCTATATATAGGGTGTAAAGTACATCAAGATACATAAGAAACAATAGAGCTAATTAATTCGTAGAGATTATATCTTTAGCATTGTTGCTGTGTTTCTTTCTTTGCAAAGTTTGTGAGTTTTCGAGTTAAGTCTAACATTATATTTAAGAAAACGAATATTGTCTGCTTTGTTGAGTCCGATCTACGAAAGTGCGATAGTGATTTTGTGGTGAGGAACATCTTTGTTAAAACCTGCGTGATTATTTTGTCGTAAGGCTAGATGCTTGATTATTTATAATAAACCATTGAAATTTTATCTTCGTGTGTTCTTTAATTTCGTTGCACATTATACTATATCAAGAAGATTGTTTAAAATCAAGTAAAGGCAAAGAGACCTTAACATGAAATTTGAAACTTTGGAAAAGTTGTATCAATCTCGATCCAACAATTTCAATTGGCGCCAGAGCCAAGCACCGATTTCACTGGTGTTTAGATGTGATACAACGCGATGGACAACATCATTCTTATTCTGGCAGACTCCTAGTCTTGGAAGGATCCATCAATTATGCTTACCTGAAGACCAGGCTCAGAGTTCACATCAAATCCATTGACATGAAAACATGGGATGCAGTCCTTTATGGATATTCTGTCCCAAAGATTGAAAATGACAGAGATGCAGATACTGTATCAAAACCGAAGTCACAATGGACAACAAACGATGTAACATTGTACAACTACAATGGGAAAGCTCTTAATGCTATTTTTAGTTATTGTACCAATAAGATGTTTAAGTTAATTCAGAACTGCAATACAGCTAAATCTGCTTAGGATATCCTTGAACTTCATTGTGAAGGAGATATTGTAGTTAGAAACTCTAAACATAGACAATTGCTTAAAGATTTTGAAAAACTTGAGATGGGTGATGATGAGAGTATTGATAGTTATTTTGAGAAAATCATTGACATTACAAATCAATGTGAAAATCTAGGATTTCCTAGTTCAAATCAAACTATGGTTTATAAAGCTTTTAGATCTTTATCACCTAGATTTGCTCTCAAGAGAATTGCCATGAGAGAGACAAGAGATATTGCCAACATGGAATTTCAATCCTTGTTAAACACTCTTAGAGAATTTGAGCTAGAATTCTCTAATAGAACTACCAAACAACAAGCTATTGCTTTGCTAGGCACAAATTATCTAAATCATGAGAGTAAGGATGAGGATGAGATTATTTCTTCTAACTATGGAAATATTAGCAAGAAACTCAGTAGGTTGAACTTTAAAGATAATTCTAAAGAGAAACAAACAACCTGGCAATACTTCCACTGGTTATAGAAAATCGCCTCCCAAATTTGTTAAATAAATGGCAACAAATTCTAGTCCTGAAGAAATTGAAAATTTGAAAACTACTCAATGTTATGAATGTAAAGGTTATGGTCATATTGCTCTTGAATGTGCTAACACCCTCTGCAAGAAGGGAATGTCTCATTGGGATTGTGTAGATGATTTCAATGAAGAGGATTATAACTCTGGATCAAGTGCTGATACTGAAGAAAACTTTGAAGAGATTCATACAGCTGTGCTATTCACTCAAGTCAACTGGACAGAAGAAGATCTCCAGAACTGCTATGGGTCCCAATGTTGCTCCAACATCCAGGACTCCACATCAGAACAAGAGACTTTCTTTGGGAATTGGACTGAATATGATATCAATATTGATCTTAATTCTTTGTCTGATAATGATGAATCTAACTTTGAATGTTTTCATGGCTTAGTTGATCTAGATGTAGAGTATTATTTTGAAGGTGAAATGTCCCAGGAGGAAACCATTGAAGACTTGAAGTCTGCTTTTCATAATCCTCTAAAAGAAAATCAGAAACTCACCCAAAAGAATGAAGCTCAGAGACTGGAGATTGATGGACGCAAGAAACTGATAATGATGTATGAAAGAGACCTTGGCAAGACATAAGCTAAACTTAAAGAGGTAAAAGGAAAGCTTGAAAAAGATAATCAGATCATGGCTAAGTGGAACTCAAGTATATCTAAACTTGATGAGGTATTGAGCATGGGTAATCAAGGAACAAATGGTATTGGATATGTTGAGAAACCTACCTCTAAAGTTGCTAATTCTGTTTCATTAAAGAAGGGTTTGTTAAAGAATCAAAAGACCTAAGCTATGCTAATCCCAACAAAATTAAACCTACTTATATTTGTCAATTTTATTTTCAACCACGTCACATAAAACCTTATTGCAAGAAATATTTGAAAGAAAATGTGAAGAAAACAGAAACTGTTTCTAATGTTGAGTTTGTCACGTACAAATGTTATCCCAACAATAGGAACATGACAAAAAAGTAGAACTTGGATTGAAAAGATAAAAAATCCTAAGATAAAACTTGTTTGCAATGTTGTTTTTTCTGCTGTGTACTTTAACCTTTCAGGTAAGTGGTACTTTGATAGTGAATGCTCTAGACACATGACATGAGATAAGGAAAATCTTAAACAATTGGTCCCTCTCAATGTTGGAACTATCACCTATGTAGGAGGCACAAAGGGAAGAATAATTGGAAAAGGAGTGCTAGATGTTGAAGGATATCCACCCCTCAAACATGTTCTGCTAGTTGAAGGATTGAAAGCAAATATAATAAGAATTAGTCAACTTTGTGATGATGAACTGCTTGTTACATTTGATAAAAGTTCTTATGATGTATTTAATAGTGATAATGTCCTTGTTATGACAGGTACTAGATCTAAAGATAATTGCTACCTTGCTCAGGAATAAGCAGATTACTTTCATGCTAAAGTTGATTATGCTGTTCTGTGGCAAATGAAGCTAGGGCATGTTCACTATAGGAACCTTGAGAAGTTACAGAAGGTTGATGCAGTAAGAGGCTTACCAAAGATATCCAGCCCAGGTAAGGTTGTATGCGGGGACTGCTTGAAGGGTAAGCAAACTAAAGCTGGTACAAAGTAAAATTCCTAGGACTCGTAAGTGTTTTGAATTATTACACATGAATCTCATGGGTCCTATTGAGGTGATCAGCCTAAGTGGTAAGAGATATGCCTTTGTTATTGTACATGATTTTTTCTAGATATACATGGGTTAAGTTTCTTAAAGAAAAATCTGATCCATTTAACACATTTAGGATCTTACATGCTAGCATCAAAAATCTGTATGGTTCCTCTGTTTGTAAGATTTGGTCTGATCATGGGAAAGAATTTGAAAATGCTAGTTTCAGTGAGTTCTGTGATAAGAATGGAATTTTCCATGAGTTTTCAGCACCTAAGACACCTCAGAAAAATGGGATAACTGAGAAGGAAAATAAGACATTTCAAGAGATGACCAGAGTTATGCTTAATGCTAGAAACTTATCTATAATAATTTGGGCTGAAGCTTTGAATACTGCATGTCATATAAGTAATAGGGCTTACCTTAGACCTGGTACAAATATAATAATGCATGTCATATAAGTAATAGGGCTTACCTTAGACCTGGTACAAATATGACACCATATGAAATCTTGAAGGGTTTGAAACCAAATATTGCTCATTTTCATGAATTTGGATGTGATTGTTACTTGTTGAATGATATAGACTATCTTAATAAGTCTGATCCAAAAAGTGAATGTGCATATTTGTTGGTTATTCTGTGAATAGTTCTGCTTTTAGAGTTTATAATCCAAGATTGAAGATTGTTCAAGAATCAGTAAATATAGTGTTTGATGATTCCACCTTTGATACATATACTGATGAAGTTATTGTCTCTGATATTGCCCCAACATTGGAAATAGAGACTTAGTAGCACTGATCACTTGGTGCTCTCTTGTATACAGGTTGGTAAACAAGTATGCATAAGGAATTGGGGTGTACTTGCCTAACTTGCTGCTGATAATGTTGTTACTAGGGTGTGTGGAGTCTAGTGTTGCACTCATTTAGTAATGTCATTATCCTTTTTTAATCAACCCTCATTTTTTCTCTCAAGAGATAATGAAAATAGTGAAGACTTGATGTGATGTGAACTGTTGCTGGTTTGAAAAGTGATTCACTGTGTATACCATCTGTCAATGCTGTCATAAAATTGTTGCATTCATACTAGAACTGCATTGTTATTCTTCTTTGATTAGTGTGTTTGACTAGGTTTGGGCTTAGGGGGAGTATATAGTCCATTTCATGTGTTGAGGCATACTCTTTGGGTGACATACTGCAGGTGACACACTATTTGTGACCTTCTATGCTGTGGACGTGGATTATTCTCTAATTCAAAACTGCTTATCTCTGTGTGTTTTCTGTTGGATATGTTGCTTATTCATGATTTTAATCTAAATCTTATCTTTTTGGTACCCACTTCCTGCTTTGGTGCAGTTTCAGAAATAAGTTTGGATATATCTCACGCTCTCACATGAAATTACCTTGAAGAAGCCCATAACCTCAAATATTTTGGTTTAAAAACCTTATGGGTTGAATTTTGCTCTACTCTCTAATCTGAATGTTATCCCAACATTGCCATAGTGTTTGCCCAACATTGAAAATAGTAACTTATAAGTTTGTTTAAAAGTTTAAAAACTGAGTTTTTATTGTTTTATTTTGAATTGCTCTGGTTACTAGTTGTTTTTAAATGACACGTGGTGAAGTTCTTAGACGAGAATAGCGTAGTGGTTAAACTTATTTGATCATATTCCACGATCCCACTAACATTCATCCTTTTGCTTTCCACTCTGCACGACTTAAATGAACAATTTGCCCTAATTTATTTTTCACTTATGCAATTTGTTTTCTCTTTGCAAATAATTATCTAAAAATCTCTCATATTTTTCTTTCAATCCTCAATTTAACAACATGGCAAGCAAGTCTACATTGGAAACTCTTGCACATATGGTTGAGGGGGAAACTCTTAATGATGTGATTGAGGGGGAGGGATCTGGTTTTGATAGAAAGAGAACACCAATTGGGTCTATGCCAATGAGTAAAATAGCCTTACAAAGAGCTGAGGCTAGAAGAGCTCAAAGAGAGAGACTTGAGAAGAAAAAGGTTGATGTTAAGGCTAAGGCTGAGGCTTAGAGAGTGAGATAAGGAAAACAAGTTGTGGATGAATAAGTTGAGGTGGTTGACATTGAGGAAGAGGAAGATGAAGAAGAAGAGGAAACTGCTGCTGAAGAGGTTGAAGCTAATGATGATGATGAAGAGTACTGTGACACTCTTGAGTTATCCTATCATAGTAGATCTGCTAGGTTTAGATACTATCTTAATAAGGAGATAGAGGACAGTGCCTATGATTTTATAAGGGATTTTTACAAAGAGAGAGTCGTGGACATGGACATCCTTAAAAGAAACAGAGTGTTTGAGTTGTTGAAGCAAGAGGGGTTCAGAATTCAATAAAGAAGCATGGTGATTATGCTCCTGAGTTTGTACAAGAATTCTACTTGAATCTCTCAAAGTATATCATTTGTGAGATATCTCCCAAATATGGTAAGGCATGGGTAAGAGAACAAGTGTTTGACATTAGTCCTAAGAAGTAAATGAGATTTGGGGACTGCCACATGTTGAGGAATCTAAATATCCAAAGCCAGATGAGGTGATTGAGGATATTACAGGTGGTCTTGTGAGAACCTTGGTTGAACAATTACCAACAAGAAAGCTCACTGCCCTAAGTGATGTTTTGCACAAATGTGCATCTTATAATTGGTTGCCTTCTAAAAATTCTACCGTTGACTAAGGAGTCAGCTTACTTGGTCTACAAACTGAAGAATGGGCTTGTTGTGAATATTGGGGAGAGAATTTTGAGGGCTATGCAAGATGTTGCTGGAAGGAAGCAAAGGATTCTACCATTTCCTTATTTGATCACAACTCTGCTACTAAAACAGAAGATGAACAAGAAAGAGTTTGGAGGAATGTTAGAGAACAAGGCTAGGTTCACCATCACTCAATCCTACTTCTCTGGCACAGAATCGTTAAGATAGAGTTGCACCTGGAGAGGAAAATGAGGCTAAAAATTTTGTTGGAGCTTCAGTGCCTCAATCTGATGAGGAAGAAACCAGGGTAACAACAAAATCCTTTGTTGATCACCAACTGACTTAGTATAGAAGTGTTTATCCCAATATTCAGAGGGAAATTGCTTACAAGGAAAGGCAAATGCAGGAGTTGGATGTCATGATTAAGAACATGGAGGATCTTTCTTCACAAAAAGGGGGAGAGTTATCCATTTTTTTATTTTTTATTTTTGGTTTTTATGTTTTTGTTTTGATATGTTTTTAAACTGTTTCTATTTTGCTGCTAGTTCTTTATCTTTGATTTGGTCTATAATGAGTGTGCTACTTAGCTTAAACTGGTCTTAATAATTTTGCTTATGAAGATAGTTTATATCTGATGTTTCTGTTGTTAAACTTATATGCAAGTACATTTTGGTCTTAATGTTGAGACTACATTGATGAGTTAAATGTCTGAACAACTAGTTGTTGAGTTGTGGTGATGACTTTAATGAATATCTTTGTTATGCCAAGTTAATGCTTGATAGTTTGCATTAAGGGGGAGCAATTTAGTAGGTTTAGATTATTATGCTTAATTTGTATTTTGACATATTATCTGTTATGGGAACATGTTGATTGTTTTTGTGAAAAAAGGCAAAAAGGGGGAGATTGAAAGTGTAAGATGTTCTGGAATCAATGTTGGATGGATGTTGTGCCAACATCCAGAGGACAACATTGAAACTCGAAACATTCTTAACCTGAAACATGGTTCTGAGCATCAGTAAAGTGTTCTGGATTAAATATTGGATGGATGTTGAGCCAACATTCACATGACAACATTGAAACCATAAACTAGTCAGTCAATCTCTCTTTAACTACTTTATTTTAGTTTTGCCTTTATTCACTTATTAACCAAGTTTCACGATTTTAGTTGTCTTTCTTTATGCCCAGGAACATCTCTTAGTCATAAGGAAGAGCATTACAGGTTTCCTAAGTTGAAGTTTCCATAATTCAAGAGTAATAGATCGGTCAAGTCAACACGATTTCAAATATGGAAAGTTTTGTAGTTCAAGTACAACTAGAAATCTTTCCAAGATCAACTCTAAATTAAAGAATGAGTATTTCCTTATTAGAACTCAATCAAATAAAGGAAACTATTATTCAAGAAGGATATCGAGCTCAAGAAGGAAAGAAGAGTTCAACTAGGAAACAACATAAGCTACCAAAACTGTGTACAACACACCTTGGAGATCAAGTTTGAAGAAACCTATATATAGGGTGTGAAGTACATCAAGATACATAAGAAATAATAGAGCTAATTAATCCGTAGATATTATATCTTTGGCATTGTTGTTGTGTTTCTTGCCTTGCAAAATTTGTAAGTTTTCGAGTTAAGTCTAAGATTAGATTTAAAGAGAAAATTCTTGTCTGCATTGTTGAGTCCGATCTACAAAAGAGCGAGAGTGATTTTGTGGTGAGAAATGTCTTTGTTAATACATGCGTGGTTACTTTGCCGTAATGCTAGATGGTTGATTATTTATAATAACCCATTGAAAATTTATCTTTTTGTGTTCTTTAATTCCGCTGCACATTATACTCTATCACGAAAATTGTTTAAGATCAAGTTAAGGCAACGCCAGCTTAACTTGAACTTTGAAACTTCGGAAAAGTTGTATCAATCCCGATCCAACAATTTCAAATTTCGTCAAAAATAAATTTTCACTATCGCTTAGAAGATTTTAATTAAACTTTGATTCAGACTTTTTAGTTTGAACATGTGCACCGAATCATTATCTTTTTTATTCATACTACAATAGTATATAAACTTATTTATTTTCTCACTTAAACGTAAAAATTAGTTGATTTTGGCGTATTTATATATGATGTGTCTTTGCTTATATTTTTATTTATTACATATTTATTTTAACGAATATATTTTTTTGTGACTAAAAATTTAATAAAAAATGTCGCATATAGTTACAAAAATACTAAACCATCTCTGATCCACCTTCTATATAGGGTTTATCTTGCTTAGGCAAAAATGATGTTCAAGTACGGCATATTGGGACCAAAAACGAAACCCAAGAGTGTTCATGTCAAATCATCAAGAATTAAACACATAAGCCAAATAACTGGATTTCGGAAGTGTACCTTACACCGTATGATTAATTACTTGCGAAACGTCGAGTGGTTGGTCTTCCAAATCAGCACGAACCTCTTGAGAGTTCCTTTAGTTCCCCTTAAATCCAACTATCGATGGGTGTAGTATAGAAAGCGACTCGTGTGATTTGGGGACCATGACCACCTTTAAATATTAGGTCACCAAATTCCTGGTGCCCTAATTCCTTAACTTGAGCTTTGGCCCATTATCGTAAGCACAAATTACAACAACCTCTACCCATTAAAGGCCAACACCCTATTAGATACATTAGACCCATAATTCAACCGAACTTTAGATTACTTTTATCGGGCTTATTATTAATGACATTTCGTATTACACAATTATTAACATATAAGCCCAACGTTGGATTAATGATCCAACATTACTGGATAAAAGATCCAACAATTTTGCACTTGGGCTATATGTGAACTTCATAATTATGTTAAACCGAATTGAGCTCATTTACTGTCATTACTAAATGTATCTACAACCAATCCCGTCCATCTATCCTACCAACATGGGATTGAAGGGGTCTTTGTCACATTTATCGTGACTCTACCCATCAACGGTCACGTATATCAATATAAATTGAAATTGTGGATCGGGTTGATACGTTGTTGTTGTTACCTTAACACTAGAGTGTTAACAGCAGATTTGTATGTTGTTACTTCAGCGATGTTACTTTAACAACATACCAGAATAATAGTGCAGCGGAATAAACAAACACCAAGTTTAAGAAGTGAATATAGAATTATATTAACTTTCGAGCCATAGGCAAAATAACCCGTAAAGGTTTTAACAAATGTCGTTCTCTCAATTCTCAAGCTCCTCACTCTTAAATTGATTGAACTAAGCAAAGCACACAAGAATTGCTTCGACTATCTCTAAAAGCTCCTACCTCTTAGATCTATTCTAACAATTCACAAACTTTGCTAAAGAAAGACAACACTCAACGACTGTAAATTAATCTCTCAGATTGATTGGCTCTCGTCTCTTGTTTATCTTGATGTACTTCACACCTATATATAGGTTCTTGATCTTAGACTTCAAGGTGTGTTGTACACGGTTGGTAATTCTCCTTGTTTCCTTCTCGAACTCCTCTTCATTGTTCTCGCAGTCCTTCTTGAATAATAGTTCCTTCGTTAGTGATCTAACTAAGGAAAGACTCCTTCTTCAAATCAGGACTTGATCTTGGAACGGATTCCTAGTTCCACTCGAACTCATCTTTCCTTGTAGAGTGGTTTGCGTAATTAAGGAAACTTTTCTTCTTGGAAACTTGAGCGTCCAACCTATGACAAGTTTGTTTTTCTGAATAATAATCAAAGACAATTACAACTGTGGAACTCGGTTAGTTAAATGAATAAGGCAAAACAATAATAAAGAATACAATCAAGATTGTAAATCGGATTCTGCTCCAGCAATGTTACTCTAACATTGACTTCTCAATGTTATACTAACATTGACAGAATACGTGCACTTTCAATCTCCCCCTTTTTGCCTTAATCACAAAACTTAAGAACATGTTCTAAGCAGATCAAATTATTCAGACAAACTTTACTATCAGATCATAATGGAAAATAAGTACTCTTCCCCTGAACATCAGAAGGGACTAACTCAATGTTATTAAACATTGATACTTTCAATGTTGTCATAACATCTGTCTTTAGATCAACATCGAAACCAGACAGATGTTCTAACACTGAAAATCTCACTGTTAACTAACATCACAGAACAGTTAACACCTGCAGAACAGAGTTAGTACTTTGTATCCAAAGTTCAATGAGCATAAGCAGAAACAGTAAGCAATAAGATAGAAAAGTACTTAATTACAAACCATACTATGTAGCAAGGAACACACTCCTTGATGAAACCAAAAACAAACAAAGAAAATAGAATTGTTCTTACTGACAGAAAATTAACAGAACTTAGAAATTTTGAAATTTGATCATTCTCCCCCTTTTTGTGAGGACGGCAGATCCTTCAAATTCTTCCTGAGGCTGTCTATCTCCTGCAACCTCACTTGCTTGTCTGATATCTCTCTTTGGGTATCTTTATACTCTCTGTCCAGCCACACCAGGGTCTCCTCCACAAAAGCATCAGCAATGATAGAACAACTGTCACCACTAGCCACAGGAACTGAAGAAGCAGCAAACTTGTGAGTCTTCTTCTTCTTCTTCTTCTTCTTCTTCTTCTTCTTCTTCTTCTTCTTCTTCTTCTTCTTCTTCTTCTTCTTCTTCTTCTTCTTCTTCTTCTTCTTCTTCTTCTTCCTGCTTAGACCAGCTGCATCATTGGGATTCTATGGCAGATCCTGAATCCTGACCTGAGTGAAGTAGCTCATGGTGATGCTCATCTTGGCCTTGTTTTTGATCCAACCTTCTGTCTTCTTTGTCTTGAAGCCTTGCTTCACAAGAACGCTGGATATCAGAGAGGGATATGGAATGATTCCCTTTGCCTTGGTTGTGATTTCCCTCATGTGCCTCAGAACCTTCTCCCCTATGTTCACACTCAGCCCATTCTTCAGTTTGTACACCAGCTTAGCAGATTCTTTTGTCAAAACAGTGGTGTTTGAAGAGGGCAGCCAGTTGTAGGTAGAGAGCTTGTGAAGTACAACACTTAAGGAAGTCAGCCCTGTAGTTGGAAAACTGTCATTCTATTTCCTTGTGAGTCCACCAGTGAGGTCAGTGATCACCTCATCCATGCTAGGATCCTCTGTCTCTTCAGGATCAGGAAGTCCCCAAGCTTCATTGATCACAGATGGGCTGATGTCATAGACCTTCATCCTTACCCAAGCTTTGCCAAACTTGGGAGAGTCCTGGTGGGACACCCATTGAGAGAGGTTCATGTAGAACTCTCTGATCACTTCACGGACATATGATGACTGGTTCATCACAGAGCCCAACACTCCACTTGCTTCAAGCAGCTCAAACAACCTATTTTCCTTGAACATCTCCTCATAAATGTTCCTCTCCATGTGAATGACCCTGGCTTGATAAGCCTCCCACTGTTCTTCTGCCTCAGCAGACACATAAAAGCTAGAATAAGGCCTTTTGGGGTACTCCTCATCAACCACATCAAAGTACTCATCACTGCCTGATGTTGGAGTAACATCAGCAGGGTCATCACCTACCAGTAGGTCTTCTTCCTCAACTTCGTCGTCTTCTTCTTCCTCCTTATCCTCTTCCTCCTCTTTTTCTTCTTCTGACTCAGACTCAGAAGCTTCAACCATCACCTGCTTTCCCTTTCTTTTCTTAGCAGCAGCAGCTAAGGCAGAGAGAGTCATGCTCTCTTCTTCTTATCTCTCAACCTCTTCAGGTTGAATGTCACCCCCATTATCAACATCTTGGTTACCCTCAGTAGTAACCTCCTCAACCACAGTCTCCTCAACCTGATCATCCTCCTCATGAAGAGTCTCCATCTCATCAGCAGTAACCTGCTCAGCAACATCAGCCTCAGCAGGCTCAACCACTTCCTCAGCAACAACCACAGATTCATCCCTAACATTACCCTCAGGGACCTCATGCACAACCTCAGACTCACCTGCAGCACCATCATCATCATGGGCCTCTTTCTCCCCCTCAATACCAAAAACAGTAGTATCAGGCATATCCAGAGTAGGGTTAGCCATCATTACCTCGTTTTCAGGGTTGGAGGGAGTGGAGGTTTGCTCAGAAGTTTTTGATGTTGAATCAACATCACCCTTAGCGGCTTTCTTGCCCTTACGCCGTTGATAGGTGGATTTCCTCTTTGGTGCGGCGGCGACGATGGCTTCAGCGGTTGCACTTCTGGTACTACGGCGACGTGGTTCTTCATCTGCTCAGCAGCAGCTGCAAGGGTGTTAATGGAAGACTTGCGGGCCATTGTTAGAGTGATTTAGAGAAGAAAAAATAGAAACTTGATTTGCAGAGAGAGTTGATTTTGCAAAAATTTTGAGCACGTAAACAGTGAGAAGAGATTAGGGAAAATTATACAATTAATCAGCTGAAGAATAGTGATAGTGGTGTTGTAACATGTTACCAACATAATCGGACCACTGTCACACGATCATACCCATGTTCACCTTACCACGTGTCAGTGTTGGATTAACACGTAACTAGAGCGGTCTCCAAACCTGAAAACTTATAAGTTACAATGTTTCAATGTTGAACTAACATTGGTAAGTTAACATCGGAAAAGGAAGTTGTAGGTGCAGAGCTTCATCCAAGGCAACATCATTTGAGAGCGTGAGATATTCCTGTACTAATCTGAACCCTCACCCAAGTACATGAGTACAAAGACATAAATTCAGATCATCAGTATGAGTAAGTAACACATCCAACAGAAAAACACAGAGTGGATACACATATCCTGGGAAAAGATGTTCCCATAGCATAGAAGATCACAAAACATAGTGTTTTACCTGCAGTGAGTCACCCAAAAAGTATGCCTCAACACATGATTCCTAGGATTACTACTCCCCCTAAGCCCAAACCGAGACAAGGAAAAACAAATGCAGAACTAGAAAGAATGCAACAATGTTAGATCTACATTGGGAGATGGTAACCAAGTACAAACAACTTTACTGACTGGGATCAGGACAAATCAATTTATCTTTATTTATTATCATGAACACTTTTGAACAAAAAAATAGTGAATGTAAAAGGATAGTTTCATCACTGAATAAGGGCAGCACAAGACCCCACATACCCCAGCAACTTAACCATCAGCAACAGATTAGGCAAGTACAAAGGAACTGAATGAAGACAATACATTTATCATATACTTCTCCACCCCAACTCCTCATGCATACTTTTTTTCCAACCTGTTTACAAGAGAAATACCAAGTGAACAGTGCTACTGAATGCAAGCAGTCGAAACTTCAAAGCACCCCAGTAGTAAGGATCACTATCATGCATAACCTTGGCCAGAGACAAAAACACAAAAATAAGCACAACTGAATAACAATGAAGCTTTCAACATCATGTACCCCAGCTTCTTTTCATGCTTTGTCTAACCTAACATGGATAAGTCACAACTGAATAGCATCAGAGTAGTGAGCTCTGCGTACCCCAGCTTCTCTCAGATGTTAGGTTAACATTCACAGACTAACAACAGAGTTCTAACTTTACAAACCTTTTGATGTGTACATGTCCACCAGTCAACTCAGCTATTCACACAGTTTAACCACACATCCCAACAGAATCTCTAACGAAGATGTAATATGCAAGAAAGAAGAATGCAGAAAGGAAACAAAAAGAATTACAGATACACCACAACCAATAACCAGTGCTAGACAGTGGTGTTATGTCAACACTGGTGTACTAACACCCCTAGACAATGCACATGCCAAGAGAATTCCTCAAACTGAAGAACCTCTCAGAATCTAAGGGTTTAGTGAACATATCAGCAAGCTGATTGTTAGTTTCAATGTGTTCAATGTCAATGAGCTTGTCCTCTACCATGTTTCTTAGAAAGTGATGCCTTATATCAATATGTTTAGTTCTAGAGTGTTGCACAGGGTTCTTAGAGATGCTTATAGCACTAAGATTATTACAAAACATAAGTAAGGTATCACTGTCTAACCCATAATCCAGTAGCATGTGTTTAAGCCATACTAACTGAGTGACACAGCTGCCTGCTGCTATGTATTCAGATTCAGCAGTGGAGAGTGACACACAGTTTTGCTTTCTACTGTACCATGAGACCAAGTTGTAGACTTTTTGTCATTAGTGTCTCCTGCCCAGTCTAAGTCACTGAAACCTACAAGATTTGTGTTAGTGTCATAAGAATACCATATACCAAGGGCCAAGGTGCCAGAAATATATCTAAGGATTCTCTTCACATCAATCAAATGTGACTGCTTTGGACATGTCTGGTACCTAGCACAAACACAAACATAGATCATTATATCAGGCCTTGAAGCAGACAAGTAGAGTAGGCTTCCTATCATTGAATGGTACAATGTTGGATCAACATTAGCACCATTGACATCCCTGTATATCTTCACTGATGAGGACATGGGCGTCTTGCAAGGCTTTGAATCTGCCAATTCAAACCTTTTTACCAAATTCTTTGCATACTTTTCCTGACTTAGGAAAATCCCATTACCTGTTTGTTTTACTTGAAGACCAAGAAAGAAGGTTAATTCTCCCATCATACTCATCTCAAACTGCCCTGTCATTGATTCAACAAAGTTTTCTAGAATAGAATTGTTAGTTGAGTCAAAAACAATATCATCTACATATATTTGAGCTATACAGACATGAGAATTTTTGTTCAAGACAAACAGTGTTCTATCTCATTCACCTCTAACAAAGCCTAGACTTAATAGGAATTTTGTAAGCCTTTCATACCATGCTCTAGGTGCTTGTTTAAGCCCATACAGTGCCTTTTCAAGCTTGTACACATGGTTCGGGTACTTAGGATCTGTGTATCCCTTAGGTTGTTCAACATATACTTCCTTATCAATCAGCCCATTCAGAAATGCACCCTTTACATCCATTTGGTATAGTTTTATCTTGAGACTGCATGCTATGACTAGAAGTAACCTAATAGATTCAATCCTAGCAACTGGAGCAAATGTCTCGTCAAAATCTACACCTTCAACCTTAGTGTACCCCTGAGAAACTAGTCTAACTTTGTTTCTAACTATGACCCCTTCCTCATTACTCTTGTTTTTAAATATCCACTTTGTCCCTATTACATTAACATTAGGTGGTCTAGGTACAAGTATCCAGACATTGTTCTTAGTAAACTGTAATAGTTCATCCTGCATGGCATTAATCCAAAAGTTATCAAGAAGAGCTTCATTCACATTCTTAGGTTCTATGGTGGAGACAAAACAAGAGGCATTATCAACAATACAAGTGAATTTCATACAGACACACAGTTTTACCATATCTCTATAGTCAAGTCTTTCTCTGTTGCGTGTCCTTACCCGTTCAGTGAGTTCACCTATTACCTGGGATGCTGGATGGTCTTTCTGAAGCCTAGCTGGGGAATTTCTTCTAGGTTCAGAGGCAACTTCATGTTCTGAGTCAGAATCCTCTGCTGTTAGTCTAACATCGGATCTTGCTGGTGTTAGTCTAACATTGTTCCCTGACTCCTGTTCAGTGTTTCCAGCTTCCAGTTCCAATGTTGGAGTGACATTGTCAGGAGTAACATTCTCGGTTTCCGCTGTTGGTTCAACATTGGGAAGTAAGATGTCATTAGTACCTGTATCAGGAGTGAAATCATCAAACACAACATTCACTGATTCTTGAATTGTCTTCAATCTAAGATTGTAGACTCTAAAGGAAGTACTATTGGCTGAGTATCCTACAAAGATGCATTTTTCACTTTTAGGATCAAATTTACTCAGATAATCTCTGTCATTAACCAGATAACAATCACATCCAAATTCATGAAAATATGCAACATTTGGTTTAACACCCTTCAAGAGTTCATAAGGAGTCATGTTAGTTCCAGGTCTAAGATACACCCTGTTACTAATGTGACAAGCAGTATTTAAAGCTTCAGCCCAGAGCCTTTTGGATAAATCTTTAGCATTGAGCATAACTCTGGCCATCTCTTGAAGAGTCCTGTTCTTTCTCTCAGCAATCCCATTCTGCTGAGGAGTCTTAGGAGCTGAATATTCATGGAAAATACGTTTAGTATTGCAGTATTTATCAAAACTAGCATTTTCAAATTCTTTACCATGATCAGACCTAATCATAGTCACAGTGGAGCTATACAAGTTTTAATACTAGCACAAAGAATTTTGAACTGATCAAAAGCTTCTGAATTTTCTTTAAGAAATTTTACCCAAGTGTATCTAGAGAAGTCATCTACAATCACAAAGGCATATCTCTTCCCACTGAGACTACTAACCTCAATTGGACCCATTAAGTCCATGTGCAGCAATTCAAAACACCTACTAGATCTAGGGTTAGCATTATGTACCTGTAGGGGTGTATGAACTGCTCTGGTTTGCTTACCTTTGAGGCAATCACCACACACAACCTTACGTGGACAAGACAGCTTTGGTAAGCCTCTTACAACATCAAATTTCTGTAATTTCTCAAGGTTTCTGTAGTGAACATGTCCAAGTTTCCTATGCCATATAGAAGCCTCATCTATCTTGGCATGGAAACATTCTGCTTCCTCCTGGGCTAGGTAGCAGTTATCTTTGGATCTAGTACCTGTCATCACAAGAACATTGTCACTATCATAAACATCACAAGATACCTTGTCAAATGTAACCAGTAAGTCATCATCACCCAGCTGACTAATACTGATTAGATTTGCCTTTAACCCATCTACCAACAACACATCCTTCAAGGGTGGGAATCCATCAACATCCAGTGTCCCCTTGCCAATGATATTTCCTTTAGTGCCTCATCCATAAGTCACTGTTCTAGCACTCAAAGGTATCATTTGCTTAAGATTCTCTTTGCTGCCTGTCATGTGTCTTGAGCATCCACTATCGAAGTACCACTTACCTGAAAGGTTAGAGTACACAGCAGAGAAAACAACATTGCATACAACTTTAATCTTTGGGGTTTTAGCTTTTTGTCCTACTTTTTTGTCCTGCACCTAATGTTAGTCTAACATCAGAACCTGTTGTAGTTTTAACATTGGACACATAGGCTGTTTTCTTACCACATTCTTTTATGAATTTTCTACAGAATGGTTTAATGTGGCCTGGTTGAAAACAGTACTGACAGATAAAAGTAGGTTTACTTTTTACAGTGTTAATGGTTCCAAAACTCATATTACCAGATTCTTTAACAAAGCTTGTAGTTAAATAGGCAGAATTAACATTGGAAGAGGAAGGTTTTTCAACAAATCCCAGACCACATGTACCTGAGTTACTCAAGTTTAGTACCTCATCAAGTTCAGAAGTACCTCCATTCCATTTGGCAATGATCTGTGAATCATTTTTGAGTTTCTCCTTTGCCTCTTTCAATTCAGCTTCAGCTTTGTCAAGATCTCTCTCATAGAGTCTCAGGATGTTCTTTAAACATTCAATGTCATGTTTCAGTGCTTTGTTACTCTTCATGAGTTTGGTATTCTCTCTCTCAATTCTGAGAAAAGTTGTATGTAGATCATCTAGAATTTCCTCCTGGGACATCTCTTCTTCATTGAAGTATTCCTCTTCTAGATCAACTGAGCCATGAAAACAATCAAAGTTAGTATCATCAGAATCAGAGAGCACATCATAGATAACCTGTGTATCATGGTTGTTCCAGTCTCCAAAAAAGATTTCTGGTTTTGCTGTTGGTTCTCCAATGTTAGAGTAACATTGAGGACTTTGGCAGTTCCTGGAGTCTTCTTCTGACCAGGTGATCCGAGTGCACAGCGCAACATTGTTGATTTCCTCTGATTGTTCATCGACACTTGTTCCAGATTCGAAGTCTGCTTCATTGAAGTCATCTACACAAACCCAATGAGAATTCCCTCTTGTTCTGAGGGTGTTAGCACATTCATGTTTAAAGTGACCATACCCCTTACATTCATAACACTGGACATCTTTCAATTTCTCAGTTTCTTGAGGCGTGCTCTTAGATGCCATGTACTTTACAAATTTTGGGGGTAGTTTCTTATAACCAGGGGCAGCATTACTGGGTTGTTTTTCTTTATTTTTATCTTTGTAACACAATTTACTAAACTTCCTAGTAATGTTACCATAGTTGGAAGAGATCAACTCATATTCATCCTCATCACTCCCTATAGAATCTGAGCTAGTACCTAGTAAGGCTAAAGCAAGTTGTTTGCTGGACTTTTCTAGGAATTCTAGTTCAAATTCTTTTAGAGTGTTCATTAATGTTTGAAAGTCCATGTTGGCAAGATCTCTAGACTCATTCATAGCAATTTTTGACAGTAAACTTTGAAGATAATGTTCTAAAAGCTTTATAGACCACGGTTTGATTAGGGATGACAAAACCTAAGTTTTGACACTGATTAGCAATATCTAGAAGTTTCTCAAAATAACTATCAATGCTTTCATCCTCACCCATCTCTATCTTCTCAAACTCCCTCAAAAGTTCTATATTTAGAGTCCCTCACAGCCACATCACCCTCACAATGTAATTCAAGAACTTCCCATGCAACTTTAGCAGTAGAACAAGTTTGAATAAGTTTGAACATATGATTACCTACCCAGCTAAAAATAGCATTGAGAGCCTTTTCATTGAAGTTGTAGAGAGCAATTTCGTTGTCTGTCAATTGTCCTCTTGGATTAGGTACCAGATTGGCATCTCCATCTCTTGGCAAGTAGGGGATGGTGTAGCCTTCTAGTACTGCGTCCCAAGCTTTTAGGTCGATGGACTTGATGTGGACTCTGAGTCTGAACTTCCAGTAGGCATAGTTGTTGGGACCCTCCAATACAGGCAACCTGCTTGTATTGGGGTTGGAGTTGTCCATCTTGTCGTATCAACGCCAAACACCGGTGAAGTTGGTGCTTGGCTCTGATACCAATTGAAATTGTGGATCGGGTTGATACGTTGTTGTTGTTACCTTAACACTAAAGTGTTAACAGCATATTTGTATGTTGTTACTTCAGCGATGTTACTTTAACAACAGACCAGAATAATAGTGCAGCGGAATAAACAAACACCAAGTTTAAGAAGTGAATATAGAATTATATTAACTTTTGAGCCGTAGGCAAAATAACCCGTAAAGGTATTAACAAAGGTCGTTCTCTCAATTCTCAAGCTCCTCACTCTTAAATTGATTGAACTAAGCAAAGCACACAAGAATTGCTTCGACTATCACTAAAAGCTCCTCACTCTTAGATCTATTCTAACAATTCACAAACTTTGCTAAAGCAAGACAACACCCAACGACTGTAAATTAATCTCTCAGATTGATTGGCTCTTATCTCGTGTTTGTCTTGATGCACTTCACACCTATATATAGGTTCTTGATCTTGGACTTCAAAGTGTGTTGTACACGGTTGGTAATTCTCCTTGTTTCCTTCTTGAACTCCTCTTCCTTGTTCTCCCAGTCCTTCTTGAATAATAGTTCCTTCGTTAGTGATCTAACTAAGGAAAGACTCGTTCTTCAAATCAGGACTTGATCTTGGAAAGCATTCCTAGTTCCACTCGAACTCATCTTTCCTTGTAGAGTGGTTTGCGTAATTAAGGAAACTTTCCTTCTTGGAAACTTGAGCGTCCAACCTATGACAAGTTTGTTTTTCTGAATAATAATCATAGACAATTACAACTGTGGAACTCAGTTAGTTAAATAAATAAGGCAAAACAATAATAAAGAATACAATCAAGATTGTAAATCGGATTCTGCTCCAGCAATGTTACTCTAACACTGACTTCTCAATGTTATACTAACATTGACAGAATACCTGCACATTTTCATAAATGAATGACATAGATTATGATGTTGATGCGTAGCACGGAAACGTCATGTAACGTGACCATAACATGTCTTTTTCCAACTAGTCCTCCCTTAAACTTTAGTGAGATCAAACATCAAACTTCAATGAGAGTATAACTTTACTTGAAACTTTATTTATGCAAAACAACGTAAAAATCCTTAAATTGGACTAATCGAAATCGTTTATATTATAAAACATCTACAAACTCCTACAGAAGCTGAATTTCCTTACCTGATGTGTCATCCATATGAGAGACCAGCTCATAAAACCTTTTGGATGTTACTTCTTTAATTAGTGGATCCACGATATGGAATTTGTGTTGATGCGCTTTATAGACGACTCTTTACTCTAAACTCTTTGTTCAACAACTAGGAATATAATGTCTAGTGTAATTTGACATCATCAATATCCTATTGTTAAAATGTATAACTGTTGATTATTGTCACAAAATAACTTTAGTGGTGCGTTTCAACGCTATCCATTTTACGCAGCCCCGTGACAAAAGTATGCAGTCATACTTTTATAATTGGACGCCCTATAACACACTATGGACATCGTTGTCATGAAAGGATTTACCATAAGAGACTGTTAAGTACTCTTTCTAAAATGACTCTCATGACAAGCAGATGAACATAGCTTGATGTAAAATCATACTTTTAGGCTTCAACCGAAATTGGAGTAAGTATACTTTACGATCTCAAACTCACCTGACCTCCGACATGTAAGCATGTATCCTTTAAAATATTTTAAGTTCTATAAAACTTATTTTGGCTGCTTACTAATGGTCTTTTCTGAGTTACTCAAATATATGGCCAACATTTATTATAATTTGAACATACTTAAGAATCTCCACTGCTAAGTCATATGGAAAATTCTTTATTACCTTTTGCTCAAGAACAACTTTTAGGGCATTAGTTAAATTGTACTAGTCTCTTTTAAGACAAGAGTATCAAAATAATGCAATTATTTACAATATAATTTTTTACTCCAACATACCTTTTGGTATTTACTGAATTCATCTCAAAATTATTGAGATAATTACTTGATAAACTTGAAATACCATTCAAGACTTTATTTCACGAGATGAGTTCTCTAAAGTTGCAAGCCATAATCCATGCATCTTTTGACACAAGGTTTTCTGGATGCACTATATATATTGTCTCACAATGTTGCTATTAAGAGACAATAATCATATCCATCTCAAAAAATTCAAAGTATATCTTTAATGTTATAATTTCTTGAGATACTAAAGTTTGTTCTTTTGAAACTACTCTCTAAAGAAGAGTTTCCTTGACATTGTCTCAACTTGCATAGTATTGAATAAAATGACGAAGAAGTCAAGACTTATCCAACATTCATAAGAATACAAACATATACCTTCTGAAAGACAATATCTTCAACTTTATCTCCCCCCGCAAACTCAGCATACTAAAAGAACAAACATTTCTTTCATCTTAAACGTTAACTTTAATGTGGAACTTAAAACTTTTAACTTATACCTCTTTAGAACACTTAAAGTGACTTGCCTTTATTGAATTCAAATTATGTTCTTAAAGTCGCTAAGACTTTACTTTTAATTGGATATTCTCAAACACGTAATTACTTTAGGAAAAATTCTATATAATGCAAGATGCTCCTTTGTTCCAGTTTAGAGAAATTTTAATTGTCATATTTCATCTTTTAAGTGACGCCATTATAGTGGAATAAACCCTTTATGATGTACCTAAAGATGATATTACATTTCTGTATAGGAAATTACAAACTATATTGGGTGAAGTTCACTTGACACATTAAGTCTATCAAATAAATTAGGACGAATTATTAAAATTGCCCCTTATCTTTTTTCAAAAAGTTATTATGCCCCATTTTCCGGGCCTTGTTTAAATGCCCCATATGTTTCAAATATTTAGTTAAAAATGCCCTCCGGCCAAAATTGCCTACGTGGCGATACAATCAATGCCACGTCAATAAGTTGCTCCGCCACGTCATATTTTTAATATATAAATAATAATAAAAACATATAGATATATAAATAATAATAATGAATATATATATATATAACTACTTGTAAAAATAATAAACATATATATAATATATATAAATAATAATAAATATATATATATATATATATATAATTTAATAATAAAGATAAATATATATAAATAATAATAATAAAGGTGTATATATAATAATAATAATATATTTATAAAATAAGAAATATTTTAACAATATATAAAAAAAACAACAAAAAATACAATTAAAAAAAATTTAAAAAAATAAGCATCATCTCCCTCACCCCCTTCCCCGCCGCCGCCGCCATTGCAGCCCTCCGTTTTCTTCATCACATCATACCACCACCTCCATCACCACCGCCATCAAGTTTAGATTTCGATGCCGATTTTCTAGAATTTCGAGGTAGCGGCGCCAGAGGAATTCGATTTGCTTTCGCGGTGGTGAAGGCGGTGATTTGCTTTCGCGGTGGTTTGCTGCGTCTGACCTAGATCGGGTAAACGGCGGTGGTGGGTATGGTAATGGTGGGAATTATGGTTTTTGATTTGGGTGAATTTTTGGGTGGTGGTGATGGATTCGGTGGTGGTGGTGGTGGAGGCGGCGCGATGGGGTCAACGGTGGTGGTGACGATGACGGGGGGTGGGTGTTGGGGTAGTGTGAGGAAGATGATGATTATTTTATTTTTTTCATTGTATTTTTTTGTTGTTATTTTTTATAAATAGTTAAAATACTTATTATTTTATAAATAGTTATATATATGTGTGTTTATTATTATTAGCTATATATTTATCTATTATGATTTTATTATTTATATATATGTTTTTTATTTATATATATATATATGTTTATTAATATTATTATTTATATATATGTGTTTATTATTATTTATATATATTATTATTTTTATAAAAAAGTTATATATATATATATTTATATGGGAGAATTACATAAAGTCCCCCTCAACTATGGGTAAATTACACAAAGTACCCTTCCTCTTTGGGAAATTACACAAACTACCCTTATGGTCAAAAAAATTAAAATAATTAAGACAACCTTTCAAATTCAAATCATAGCAGAGACTAAAATTTGCAGATAATTTATTTTTTCTTAGAAGAAATTATTTTTTATAAATATTTTTTGTCTTTTAAAACGAGATAAATGAGGTTTAATGCAATAATTTTGACTTATTTTTTATTTTTTGTGCAAAATAATTGAAGAGCATGAATTTACATTCAATAGTTTGAAATAAAAAAAATTACGAAAAATCGGTCATAAGGGTAATTTGTGTAATTTCCCAAAGAGGAGGGTACTTTGTGTAATTTACCCATAGTTGAGGGGTACTTTGTGTAATTCTCCCTATTTATATTTATATATATATGTTTATTATTTATATATATATATATGGTGGTGCAAAGTGCAATTTATTTTGGGGTGCAAACACTACAAGAAAACATAGCAATTGGATCCCTTTTTTATGCATGGAAAATTAAAATTCGATCCAAAATAAGCTGGATCAAACATTTTGGACCCATCCAAGGCAATTTCGATCCATAATGGGCCTGTATAGAAAAAATGCGATCCAAAATAATCCCGAATTGAATTAATTCGACGCAGCCCACAAGCATGGATCAAAATTTCCGTGCGTTTCCTCGAAAAATACCGAAATGTTTCCATTTTTGACTATATTGAAACGAAGCATACATGTAGTTTCCATGTTAGCTATAACCACAATTTTACGAATTCTTCGAAACATTTCGAAAAGTTCTCGAAATATTACGAAACGTTTCTAATTTTTAGCTAACCGAAACCTACTCCAAAACCGAAACTTTGATCCATGCCCACAAGTCTGCGTCGAATATAAGTGATGCTGGCGTGGCATCTCTTATTTTCGACGCAACCTACATGGCTGCGTCGCAAATTTGCCACACAGGATTTATTGGGTCGAAATAATTCGACCCAAAAGCCAAATGGGTCGAATTATTTCGACCCAGTACTAAAAGGGATAATTTCTTCTTGCTTCTCCATTGACAGAATAGAACATAACTGACAAATCTCCCGCGCCAACGCTGCCAAAGATTCCCGCGCCGCCGTGGACCGCCCTCACGTCGCCGTGGACCGCCGACCCATTACTAAAAGGGGAAATTACCCTCTTGCTTCTCCATTGACAGACGAGAACTGCCAAAGCTTCCCGCGCCGCCGTGGACCACCCTCACGCCGCCGTCGACCGCCGATTCTTCTATCTAATACCGGTAATCAAATCCTCTCCTCACAAGGAACACTTTGATATCCTTCAATTCGTTTTTCATCCCCTAATTTTCGTAGCCCTAATTCGATTTTTTTTCGATTTTGTTTTGTTTAAGTAAGTGATTTACGCAATTGCAACTAACGCACGCCGCACCGTACGCCGCCGTGGACCGCCGCGTCTTCAAACAAAAACAGGTAATCAAAGAGAGCTCCTTCAATTCGGGTTTTTTTTTGTGGCGTAGATTTGACCAGTCGCGTGCCTGAAATATTTGTTCCCTTCTTCGCCAAATTTCCAGTGCTCTGGCTCGTGATACTTCACTCCTCTGCCAAAATTAATTTGAATTAGCTAATTAAGCACATATCAATAACATATTCTAAATACACTATTAACTATTAAGAATATGCAATTTGTAATTGCTGGTCTTTACTTACTTATCAGAAAGCACAGGTCCAGATTTCATTTGATCTGTGCTTTGCTAGCGTGCTAGCCAAAGTACCTGGAAAAAGGATGCATGCAACATAATTTTCTATGGACTATCGCTATCAGTCGTTTTCATTTAATTAATTATTGGGATGTTACATTTACACCTCCTGAGGTTAACATTAATTACACAAATCTAGATTACCTATCAGACTGTTTTTTCAAATTTTTATGATTACAAATTATGCAATTAGCTTTTATTACTTGTGATTAGCTGCTGTTGTTACTTGTGATTAGCTGTTGTAGCTCTTCAGTGAGCAATGAAATTTTGGATGCCAGTTGCAATGAAATTAAATGCCTACCAGTTGCAATGAAATTTTTCTTCGATGGCATACTTAGCCTTTGGAATAGTGACTACCCAAATGCGCATGTCTTTTAAAAATGTTTACCATCAGTTAATCATTTTCATTCTGTTGGAAAAATCTGATGTTAGAATCTATTAGTCTTCATGTAAGTGTACTACATATTTGAAGTAACATGGGTGTAAAAAGCATGTATGGTCTACCTGATGATATATTCACACATGAAGAATATGCATACGCTATACATCATTTCTTTCAGGCATCTAATGACTTCTAGGCTCATGTATGGTTGAATATATGGCATACACACCAGCAAAATGATTCCATCACTATATGTAATTATGTGTGTGTGTCTCTATCTGTTCATTTTTTTCTGTTTTATCTGATTTTTCTCAATTAAGAAATCTTTCTTATCCTAATATTATTTTAATGTGTATGCTTTTAGCATTACTTATATTTACGTTATTAATCTAGTTATTACTTGGTCTTTTGTTGGTGGTGCACATTCATGCGAATACCTTTGTAAGGAGTTTTAATTACATATATGTTTCTTCTGATTCCGTTGTTAATTGTTGGCCTTTGTTCTTCGCCTGAATAGACAACATTTGAAGATATATTTCCTGAATAGGCCTTTGTAAGTTCATTATCTTTCTAATTCAAGTAGCAAAATCGTGGTTCTGACTTCCTCGATCTACTAAAATTTGATTCTGAAATTGTTGTTCATTATTTCTCGTTTATTGAAATTTATTAGATGGCAAGTAGAGACGGTGGAGGATCTTCTAGGGGCAATAGGAGAAAGGACAAGGCACCAGCGACCACGAACGATGACGATGGTGGTGTTATGTTTGATATGCCGGATGATGATGTACCGCTTGATAGTTGCGAGGACGCTTGGGCGTTTGTGGGTGGGGATATACCAGAGGACTATTCTATTCCAGTCGAGTCACCCCATGGCTCGTCACATCCATCGAGTAGTTCCCATGCGGCAGGGCCACCAACCTCTCAAAAGGATACATCCATCGGTATTGCACGGGGCCACCAACCTTTGCTTCCCACGGTAGATGAATCGCTAGATGCTCCATGGAGTCAAAGAATGAGGGTGGAAATATCAACTCCAATTTGCACATTGTCTCCACTATCGACCTCTCAAGCTTTTCCATGTCAGATCTACGTATGTTAGTGGCGGTCAAGGCCCTAAAGAAGTTGCTTACCTCCACAAGCGGACCCCATACAGCATCAGGCAAGAAGTCTCTAAAAGCAATAGGGATTAACCTTTGCATAAATACGTGACAATCATGACTTTTCATGCCGGTTACTTTTAAACTATGCATATGCACACATCGACCGATATCAGAAGCATACCCATCAGGAAACTTCAAACTGCATAACCATTCACACACAGCCCTCTTCTGATCCCTTGTTAGACAATAGACCGCATGTGGCTTGTCAAACTTATTATTACGGGTTGGCACAAGAAACAACTCACTCCGATTAGTGTAATTCCGCAAGTCTTCACGAGACTTCAGGTTGTCTTTGGTCTTATCTGGATCATCCATGACTGTGTTCTTAATGTTGTCAAAGAAGTTTTTCTCACAGTGCATCACATCTAGATTGTGACGTATCATGTTCGTTGACCAATATGGAAGCTCCCAAAAAATACTCCTATGGCACCAATTGTGGCGCCTACCAAAGTGTTGGATTTTCTTAACACCTTTGCCAAAGCCCACAGATGGGAGCCGTTCAACGTGACGAAGCATCTCTGCCCCTGTCCTCCTACGTAGTGGTGGGTCTGTCTCAGGTCGACCAAAATAGAAGTCAGTATCGTTCGCTCTAAACTCATGTTCCATCGGTAGGAATCTGCGGTGATAGTCAAAGAAACTGGTTTTTCTACCTTTCGCAAGCTGGAATGACTTGGTGAACTCCATACAATAAGGACACGAGTACTTTCCGTGCGTACTCCATTGTGACAACATACCATATGCCGGAAAATCGCTTATAGTCCAAAGGACACACGCTCGTAACTGAAAGTTCTGTCTTCTAAAGCTATCATAAGTGCGAGCACCATCTTGCCAAAGTGAATGAAGTTCGTCAATCAAAGGTCGTAAGAACACATCAATGTTCTTCCTTGGGCTCTCTGGACCAGATATTAACAAACTAAGAAATATGTACTCTTGCCTCATGCAAAGATCGGGGGGCAGGTTATACGGTGTTACAAAAACGGGCCAACAAGAATAGGGGCCCGAAGAGCTGCCCCACGGGGTGAACCCGTCTGTGCAAAGTCCTAGTCTTACGTTTCTAGGCTCGACCGCAAAACTAGGATGACAGTGATCAAAGTATTTCCAGGCCTGCCCGTGTGCCGGATGAAGCATATGATCGGTGTCCTCTCGACAATTGGTATGCCATGTCATGTGCTCAGCAATTGAACGAGACATGTACATTCGTTGAAGTCTCGAAGTCAGCGGAAAGTACCACAACTTCTTACGCGGAATGGGCTTGCCTCTTTTACTCAGAATCAGGCCAGGCTCGTAACGCGGTTGATTACACTCCGGACATTTGTCGTACTCGGGTGCCTCGAAATCCCCGTAGAACAAGAAACAATTATTTGTGCACGCGTCATAAGTTTTACAACCTAGGCCCAAATGTTTCATGAATCTCTTCATTTCGTAAACAGATTTGGGCAATTTGGCCCGAACTTCAGAAGGCGACAATTGGTGAACCTGTTTGATCTGTTTATCAGCATAGACGGTACTCGCCTTGTGCATCACCTTGTTCGACATAAATTGAGAAACCCATCGAAGTATAGTGGTGGTCTCACTTCCTATGGTCACGAGCTTTTCTGCTGAACTAAGCATATCAAAAAAAAGCCTTTGCTTCCCTATTAGGTTCATCTATTAGGTTTGCCATATCAGAGGTATAGTTTAGAAACTGACCACCAAATGCATCATCGACCAAATTCCTCATTTGGTTATCAACTAGACCCGCATAACTATGTGTAGATGACTCGGCTTCGACATGTGGGTTAATATTACCCCTAACGGTGCGCTCAGACTCACCGTGTAAATCCCACACCATATAATGAGGTATGAACCCCCATTTGTACAAGTGCAAATGAAGGGTATCTCTTTTTGAAAATCTTACATTATTGCATTTTACACAGGGACAACGAACTCTACCGCGAAATAGATTACTACTTTGCGAGAATGCGAAATCGACAAAGTTTGACACACCAACCTCAAAGTGATGATTCAAGTTACCGCTTGCATCGAGCCTATCGTACATCCAACTACGATCACCATTGTCATCCATCGTCCATACAATTAACTACCATTACAACAAAATGAGAGATTAATATCCAACTATAATAAATTATCAATAATTATTTTGAAAAAGAAAAAAAATGACAAAGATTAATTCAAACTCTATACGTACCTTCGTAAGACTAACTTTGAGCTTCAAGTAGACCGTTAAATACACTAGTAATTTTTTTGACTCTTTAATTAGGAAGAAGAAGTGATGAGTGATGAGAAGTAGTGAGTAATTTGACTGAGAAGTGGTTTCTTAAATAGAGGAAGAGTTGGAGGAATTTAGCAATTTTTATATTAGATGGATTGGATTTTTTCTATCCAAAGTAAAAATGCAATGAAATATTTCCTTCCAAAATAATAATGAAAGGGATTTTTTCCATCCAAAGTAAAAATAAAAGGGAATATTTCCATCCAAAATAATAATGAAAGGGATTTTTTCCATCCAAAGTAAAAATAAAAGGGAATTTTTCCATCCAAAATAAAAAGGAAAGAGATTTTTTCCATTCAAAGTAAAAATGAAAGGGATTTTTTCCATCCAAATTTTTTTTGGGAAACTTCATGTAATTATGTAAAATATGCAAAGATGCAAAAACAACTATAAAAAACATGAAAATTCCTTTTTTTTCACACAATTATCATCACAACATTGAGTATGTGTATTCTTTCAAATTTCGTGAAAAAATTAGTGACGAGCGACGTTAAAAAGTTTTTGGGGTAAAAAATGTAATTACAAAACATAGTGTCTAGGGGCAATTTTTTAAATACTTATATAAGATACATTGCAAATTTTCAATGCAAAATTATATACGTTGGAATATTTCAATGCTATTGTTTAAATTCGGACCCACAACAGTTTTGGATTGAAAATTTGGGACCCAGAAATTGTTTGGATCGAAAATTTGTAACTCAGAATCCTTTTGGATCGAAAATTTGGGTCCCACAGTCTCTTTGGATCGAAAATTGGGGACCCAGTAGGCTTTTGGATCGAAATTTTGAGACTCATACAGTAAGTTAGGTACAACACTTCTCCTATAAATACTCCCATCTTCTCACCATTCATTCCACAACTCATCCTTCTCTCTCTTCACCATCAAAGTTTTATTGTTGAGAATTTCATTGTTAGTCTTGTAATTTTTGTAATTTTTGTAATTTATGTAATTTTTGTAATTTTATTTTGTGTATTAGAATAAATACATATTCTGTTATTAACGAAACGTAATTAGTTTTTTTTTTTGTATTTTTTGCAAGTGTTTCTAATTATCATGCTTATCATAATAATATTTTAATTTTATATGTATAATCACACAAAATTATTAATACTTATAGTTTAAATCATATACTAAAACATAAATTTCTATAAATAATAATTCAAATATGGCGGATTCCCGCCCTTTTTTTTTAAAAAAAATCAAATAATGGTGGATCGAATTATTGCGATGCTAAACATGATATGAATCGAATTAATTCGATTCTAAATACTGTTGGATCGAAAATATGCGACCCAGAATAGTCTGCATAGAAAAATTTCGATCCAGAATTTGAGCCACTCACCTGTCGCCACGCGTACACTGGCTGCTTTTTGTGAAAAAGCAGTCTGGATCGAAATATTCGGACCCACAACACTGATGAGTCGAAATTATGTGATCCATTCTCTTTATGGATCGAAATTTTCGGACCCACTTTATGAGTTGAATAATTTCGATTCAAGTTCTATTGCATCCCAATATTTCATTCCAATTGCATTTGGATCGAAACTTTTCGATCCATAATGTTCTGCGTCGAGACTATTAGGATCGAAATTTATTATCCAAATATTTCGATCCAATTGACCAAAAGGATCGAAATTTGGACCTTTTGGGTTGAAATTTTCAGTTCTTTTTGAGCTGTTTTCTTGTAGTGAAATAGAATGTTTAAAATTACAAGGGTTTGTTTAAAAATCGTTTTTAGCTTAAAATATGACGTGGCATTGAGAACTTAGTGACTAGGATTAACAACTTGTTGATTGTACCGCCGTGTAGGCAATTTTGGCCCGAATAAGTGCCGAAGGCATTTTTAACAAAATATTTCAAATATATGGGGCATTTAAACAAGGCCCGAAAAAATGGGGCATAATAACTTTTTAAAAAAGGATAAGGGGCAATTTTAATAATTTGTCCAATAAATTAATACTTTGAATGCACATAATGTTTTGATCCTTAAGCTTAGTAGTAAACTCTCAACTTTAACAACATACCCAAAGTTTGAGAATTATAGTAACATGAGTTCTTATTCTCCTTTAAGAGGTATGAGTTGATCTCATATACCATAACTTGACTGAATTCTCACACATCAATATAACTTATGTACCTTAAGTACTATAGTAAAAGATTTATGAGGCAATTATATTATATAAAAAAATAATTTTCACAACTGTAGAAAGAACTCGAGAACTTCAAAACCGAAACTTTGACAAAAGTTGAATTTTCTTTAGTAACTTGATAAATCAAGAAATGTCTTAATTTATTCAAAAATCATAATTTTTGCCCAAAAGACAAAAATAGAAAGACTTTACTAAAATAAATCTTGAAAAATAGTTCTTTCATATTAAACTAAATGTCTTTATTGCCTCAACTTGAACTTATTGTCATCACCCAAATAGATGTATCTTTCAACATCAGTTGACTTTAGACATTTTAGAAAATATTTCATAGACATAGTGATGTAAGATATTGCGACTTAATATATTCATCACATGGGTCTATGTAGCCAAAATTAGTTTAATCCGTGAAATTATCAAATTAAGAAGTACATTGGTTGGCACGCCTAACATGACAATTAGTGCATTGCTTCTCCTTAAGATTAAGACTCAAAAAAGAAATGACTTTTTCTTTTCCAATTTAATTGGTGACCATTGTTGTTTCTTTTGAGTTGTTATATTTGCAGCTTTTGTAAGATTGCATTTTGCTTTGTCTTTTGGTATTAAGGTAATACGAGATATTTCGAGATGTACTCTCTATTATTATCATTTCCTCATACATATTTAAAAATTAAAATTGTCAATAATGTATATATTTTAGATTTATCCTTCTAGACAACTTTATTCTTATATCCTTAAGGAACTTAACTTTAATATATTTATATTTTAATTAATGCCCCTAAAAGTTATTAAGATTGTCTTGTTCATGACCATCATACACATGAGTTTAATATTTTCTCCCACAATATTAAATTACCCTTATTAAAAAGGTAAATTTTATCCTTAAAACGTGATAGAGAAGTAATCCTTAACGCAATATGGAGATTCATGATAAAAATGAATGTGCTTTAACACCGAAATAGAATTTATGTTGGTGGTTATGTTGGTAATTATAAGTAGCATGTGCTACAACGAAATAAATCTTATACATGCTCACATAAACCTAGAAGCAAAATCAAATTCATAAATTGGTAATTTTCATCTCATGATACCGGAACTCAATTAACATTTTATCTTTGACCAAATGTTAACTTGTAAGTGTTATCTTGAAGCAGTAATTAAACTTTGGTAATAAATGTGGAACATAACTCTACCTTTGGCCGATGTTATGTTCAAATGCAAAATCGCGTAATTATCACAAGTTTAATTTTGCAAGTATGCATGCAATTCTGACAAACATTGATCTTTCTTTTGGCCGATGGACATTTACATAAGTTACATGCATATTACCTTTTCTATTTTCAAATAAATTAATTTCCAGAAGAGAGCTCACTTTTGCGAGATGTTGCTTTAATTAATATATCTTAAAATATATAACTTTTCCAATATTAGAATGCAATATTGCACCGAAAAATTGAGCTCCTTTAAAAGGTTATCCTTTTTAATTGGCAAGTCAAACTAGACCTGACCCATGCCCAACTTTTTAATCTTCACGCTTTAATTTTAATAAAGCATAAAATCTTAATATTTTTTAACTTTAGTTATAGCTGGGCCATATAATTTTATTAAACTTCAAGGCCAATTTGGAATTGAAATTTTCTAGGGCTATTTTGTAGTAATAAGAAACTTATCTAGAATAAATTAGGGCTGATTTGCAATTTGTAGGAAAGAAAGAATGGAATTGTAATATATCTAGACTTGATTCTAATTTTAGAAAAGATATAGGCTGAAATTGCAATTGGCAGGGGCCGTTTTACAATTTATAAGAGCTGTTAGTAATTCCAGAAGAATTGAGTTGCAATTAGCAGGGGGCCATGTTGCAACTTATAGGACTGTATTGCAATACTAAAAAGACGGATATGCATTAGGTAGGAATTTCATGGACTGGGCTGCAGATTGCTAGGACTAATTTGCAATAAGCTAAGCTATTTTGAAATAATAGTCATCTTCTTCTTTACCAAGGAGCTGCAACAACCACCTTCACCAGTAGAGATGCCGTTTCATTTCAGTAATTTGTAGCAGCCGCCATCTTCCTCCGGCGTAGACTTTCGCAGCCAAACGACATACCTCTTTCGTCGGAGTACTTCGATCCGGTGCAGCAAATCACCTTTTTTAAGAGAACTGGTGCAACGGCGACTACAGAGCCGCCGCAACTCCTTAATCCGCCGTGGTCGGGCAGCTTAAGTTCTTAATCGCCGGCAAAAGACATTCGCCGGCGTCTCCTAATCTTTGGTAATTTCTCTTTTATTTAATTACTGTAGCAAACGGCAAAGTGCGGTTGGCAGTTGCAATCCCTCATCCGCCGTGGTCGGGTAGCCATATGGGAGTTCCTTCGCACCGGCGGAAGACGTCCTGTAGACACTAAAAATTTGTGTCTAGTTAAATCTGGATACGTGGAGAATAATATATTAATTTTTAATTTATTTTTCTATTTTATTTTGAATTTATAATAAATTTATTTCCAAAGTAAAGTAGTTAAATTTATTAATTTTAATATATATGATGGATAAATTTAATAATGTCTTATTTATTAATTGGAGTTAAATTATCCAATTAAATTAAATAATGGCAAGTCTTGTAGAGCAAGAAAAGGAAAATAAATATATATTATTTAATCCTAATATTTTAAAGAGTTAAATAAATATATTTATCAAATATCACGACAAGGAAAGTCTTCTCCTCCAAGATTGAATATTCAAGAGATATCTAGAAGATTCATTTAGATCAAGTCTTCCATATCAAGAAATTGTAGACACGATCACAACCGTTCATCTCATCAGGAGATTCTGATTAAGATTTACTCCACAACTATAAATAGAGGTGGTCTTGAAGAAGAAAAACACACACAAATACTCACAAGTTGAAGAGGGAAAAACTCTTAAGTTTTTCGCTCCACCAAACTCATCCATCTTCAAGTGTTCTTCGCGGCATTCAAGGTATCCTTCATCCATCTTCAAGATGTTCTTCGTTAAAAACTTCTTTCAATCCGCCATTAAGCCTTATGTTCATCTAAAAACCATTTTTTGAAGATGGTGTGTCTGCCAAGAAGATCAAATCTTCAATAAATTCAAGAAACCCAAATCAAGTTCATACAGTTCTTCAACAACATTCAAACCAAAAATCCATTTTGATCCGGGATCAAGTCACAAGACCCTCGGAAAACTATTTTTGAAGATCAAAATCCATGCTAGGAAGATCAAAGCCCAAAAATCCAAAGAACTAAGGACGAAGATCATATCATCCTTCACCAAGTCCTCAAGTCAAATCCATGTTCATCAAATCCTCAAGTCAAATCCTCAAATTAAACCACCGTTTAATCCGAGATCAAGTCCAAGGACCCTCGAACTAACGTTTCCCCAGGTTCAAATTATTTCAGTGAAGATCAAATTGAAGATTTTCACCACCAATTTTAAGATTGTTCTTGTAGAATTGAATCAGAGGAATAAATAGAGATTGAACCTCGATTGTATCTTTAATTTTATCCAAAAAATTATTTTGTAATATTTTTCTTGTTTTATTTTTAGAATTCAAGAATTTGTGACTACAAATTTGGCACGCCCAGTGGGACTTCTCTACCTCTCATCTCCTTTCATCAAGAACAACAAGTCAACCATATGGCACCAGTCAAGACAAGAAGGATGTCCGACTTATTGGCTGATCCATCCACGAAAATGACAAGTGAAGTCGTCCACGACGCTGTTCAAAAGGACTTATCTGTCTCCAACAACGTCAACAATGACGAGGATGTTGAGAGCGATGACTCCTCCCCACCAACTCTTCACTTTGCATCGGGTTTTTCATCTCTGCCGGATACAGTGCATGCATTGACAACAAGCACTACAACTTTGGAGGAACAAATTGGGATGTTGACCAAAGCCATAGAGATGCTAAAGAAACATGTGCAAGACCAAGACTCCAAGATAGAAAAATTGCTAGGTAGGGAAGAAGACAAGGTGGAAGAAAGTCATGTAAAGGAACTAAAGTTTGGAGGCTTTGAAGAGGGTGAAACATCCATGAAGCAACTATCCAATGAGAAGGAAAAGTCTGTTGCCAAGGAGTTCCAAGTCTCTTCAAATGGCATGATCCCGACTGATCAATTGAAGGAGTTCATCATGGGGACTATCAAGGACAAGCTACACGGAGGCTTCAAATCATCATTTTTCTATTCCAAACCGTACGCTCAAAGGATAGATAGCTTGAAGATGCCAAATGGTTACCAACTACCCAATTTCCAGCAGTTTGATGGCAAAGGCAACCCATAGCAACATGTAGCTCATTTTGTTGAGACTTGCAATAATATCGGAACATACAGTGATCATCTTGTCAAGCAATTGGTCCGCTCATTGAAGGGAAATGCATTTGATTGGTACACTGACTTGGAAGCAAACTCGATTGATAGTTAGGATGAGTTGGAGCAAGAATTCCTCAATCGCTTCTACAGCACAAGAAGGACCGTCAGCATGATCGAACTCACAAATGCTCGCCAATGGGATGAAGAGCCAGTGATTGATTACATAAACTGTTGGAGAAACTTGAGTCTCAATTGCAAGGATCGATTGTCCGAGACTTCGGCTATAGAGATGTGCATCCAAGGCATGCAATGGGGGCTTCGTTACATTCTGCAATGAATACAACCAAAGACGTTTGAAGAGTTAGCAAATCGTGCTCATGACATGGAATTGAGTATGGTGGCAAGTGGAGTCAATGGACCACCTATGCAAGATCCGAGAAGATTCAAAGACAAACAAGATGCAAGGAAGGGAGGCAAACCTTTCAACAATGCACCTACCAAATAGTCTATGGCGGTGAATGTTGCTCCATTAAGAATCCAAGCCAAGGCAAATGATAAAAGTGACCAATGAAAAAGCGTTGCGGTATCTGAAAAGGCCAGTAATTCACAAGCTAATGAGCGAAGGAAGATGACACTCACGGAGATGCAGTCAGAGAAATATCCGTTCCTTGATTCTGACGTTTCAGCCATATTTGACAATTTGCTCAAAGCTAACCTGATTGAACTGCCTGAAATGAAGAGACCAGAAGAGGCTAGTCGCTCTGACGACCCTAAGTACTGCAAGTATCACTGTCTCGTAGGACACCCAATCCATGATTGCTTCATATTCAAAGATAAGGTGATGCGATTGGCTCGTGATGGGAAGATCACTCTAGAAGAGGATGTCGCGTCATCAAACCTTGTTGCACTCTCAAGCCAAGTTGATAGCCTAGACGAATCTCGCATCGTCGTTTCATGCAATGCGACTCACGAAGAAGAGAAAATTGCAGACTCTACTTCAAAGACTGCTCATGTCACGAACCAATGTATGTCCACTATATGCTTCACTAATGAAGACCTCCTACTAGGTTCCAAGCTCCACAACCGACCACTGTTTGTCGCCGGCTATATTCGCAAGCAAAGAGTCAATCGAATGCTGATCGACGGAGGCTCTGCAGTCAATATCTTGCCTCTACGCACATTGAATGGGTTAGGGATCTCGGTGGATGAGCTATCAAGTAGTCGTCTGATGATCCAAGGTTTCAACCAAGGGGGGCAAAGAGCCATCGGCATCATAAGATTAGATCTTCTTATTGAAGATATGTCATCTAGTACGCTGTTCTATGTCATCGAATCCAACACATCCTACAACGTGTTATTAGGTCGACCTTGGATACATGAAAATGGCATTGTTCCTTCAACATTACATCAGTGCTTTGGATATTACCAAGATGGAGTCGAAAGAAAGGTACATGGTGATGTAAAGCCTTTTTCTGATGTTGAATCACACTTTGCAAATGCAAAATACTACTTTGAAGGAAAGAACACCGTGAGAATCAATGGAACCGAGCAACTCCAGCAGCATGGTGTAAACGGCTCCGATAACACAAGTGACACGGAGAAGAGTAAGATTACTGGATCTCCCCTTGGGACAAAACCTTTGAAGGAACTTACATTTCCTCTTACAACACTTGAAAGGAAAGGGCCATCTCCTCCACTTGAAGGATTTATTCGTCCATCCAAAGGACCCGAAACAGAGCATGGAACATTGCCCACAAAGAAGATTGAGGAATGCTTTGACCCAAAAGCTTTCAAGTTGCTAGTCAAAGCTGGATATGACCCTGATGGAGGACCACGATTGGAGGGCCTCGTTCTTGATGCTGCTGCAGAGAAGCCATACGGAATCAATACCACACAAGTCATGTTAAAGGAAAAAGAGCATACCGTTCCAAACATTTGGATAGGTCTTGGCTACAAGCCATCAAACCCAATTCATATTGCTATAAAAAGAGCTAACGCCAACTACGTAGGTGAAGTAGAGGGCTCAGCCATGGGCCGTGAAGGGAAGATGCCACACATGTCGGTCTTTGATAGACTTGGTCCAAACAAAATGGTCTTTGATAGACTTGGTCCGAACAAAACAATCTTTGATAGACTTGGTCCGAATAGAACGGTCTTTGATAGGCTTGGGCCGAATAAAACAGTCTTTGATAGGCTTGGTCCAAATAAAGGTTTGATTGGAAAAGGTTGAGTGTTTCGCATGTGTCGACACGCGCTAAGAGAAACCTCAAGTCATCAAACTCTAAGAAAGTTCAAAGTTTGATCCCATCTCAAATGACTCGCCGCGAAGACTTGATAGTGTCTTGTGGTGAATCGCTCAAAGTCAAGTTACAAACCGTGGTGCTCACGAAGACCAAACACGAAGATGAAGAAAGTGTAAGGTCATCATACCATATCACTTCTCATGAAGAAGATGTTGAAGAAGACGCCGAAGATGCGCCTGCTGAGTGGGAGGACGGTGTCAAGGCCATTGTTGATGAATTAAAAGAGGTAAACTTGGGCAGCGTCGATGACCCAAGACCAATTTACATAAGTGCATTGCTCGGAGCTGATGAAGAACAAAGTTACGTTGAGTTGTTGCACGAGTTCAAGGATGTATTTCCGTGTCTTACTAAGAAATGCCAGGCTTGGACCCAAAGGTGGCGGTACACAACTTATCGGTAAAGAAAGATGTTCGTCCCGTCAAGCAAGCCCAAAGAAGGTTTTGGCCTGACTTAGTCCCATTGCTCGAAGCAGAAGTTAACAAGCTCATTGAAGCCGGGTTCATTACAGAAGTCAAATACCCAACTTGGATTTCTAGCATTGTGCCGGTAAGAAAGATGAATGGACAAATCAGGGTTTGAGTCGACTTTAGAGACTTGAACGAAGCATGCCCTAAGGATGACTTTCCTCTATCGATCGCAGAACTAATGATTGATGCTTCCATGGGACACGAAGCCTTGTCTTTCATGGACGGATATCCTGGGTACAACCAAATTCGCATGGCTCCCAGTGATGAAGAATTGACTGCTTTTCGTACTCCGAAGGGTATATATTGCTACAGGGTGATGCCGTTTGGATTAAAGAACGCAGGTGCTACCTATCAAAGAGCAATGCAAAACATCTTCGACGACATGTTGCACAAGAATGTTGAGTGTTATGTGGATGATCTTGTCGTAAAGTCGAGGGAAAGGAAAGATCACATAAGTGACTTACGAAAAGTCTTTGAGAGACTACGGAAGTATCAACTAAGGATGAACCCCATGAAGTGTGCATTTGGCGTAACATCTGGGAAGTTCCTTGGTTTCATTGTTCGTCAACGGGGCATTGTAATCGAGCAAGCCAAAATTGATGCAATAGTTAAGATGCCGGAGCCACGAAATATTCATGAACTCAAAAGTCTACAAGGAAAATTGGCGTATCTCCGAAGGTTCATCTCAAATTTAGCCGGTCGTTGCCAACCTTTCAGTCACTTGATGAAGAAAGATTTTCCATTTAGGTAGGATGAATCTTGTCACAATGCTTTTGAACGAATCAAGGCATATCTGATGAAACCTCCCGTTTTAGCCGCTCTCGTGCTGGGACGTCCCTTGATCCTATATATTGCTGCCCAAGAAAGATCAGTGGGGGCATTGCTCGCCCAAGAAAATGACAAAGGGAAGGAAAATGCACTTTATTACCTAAGCCGAACAATGACGCCAAATGAGTTGAAGTACGCTCCTATTGAGAAGCTTTGCCTAACCCTTGTGTTCTCAATTCAAAAATTGAAGCATTACTTCCAAGCTCATACTATTCGTCTTGTATCCAGAGCATACCCTTTGAAGTATCCAGAGCAAGATGGTACCTTCAGCTGCAACAGTTTGAGATTGCATATATCCCTCAAAAGGCTGTGAAAGGACAAGTATTGGCGGATTTTCTGGCTGACCACCCTGTTCCTGCCGAGTGGGAGCTAATGGACGACTTACCCGATGAAGATGCGCTCATGATTGAAGTCACTCCTCCATGGGAAATGTACTTTGATGGTGCCGCACATAGAAATGGAGCCGACACCGGTGTTATCTTTCTCACGCCTAATGGAGAGGTCTTGCCGTATTCCTTCACATTAACTCAATATTGCTCAAACAACGTTGCGGAATATCAAGCTTTGATACTCGGGGTTAGAAATGGCAATTGAGCTGAGGCAACCTCACCTAAAAGTGTATGGCGATTCCAAGTTGGTCGTCAATCAATTCTATGGCGAATTCGAGGTTAAGAAGCCAGAGCTCCTACCATATGTTGAGTATGCAAGAAATTTGGTCAAAACTCTTTGTGACGTTACAGTAGAGCATGTGCCGAGGAAATATAATGGCCAAGCTGACGCGTTAGCTAAACTTGCTTCTATGTTGGTTACATCAGAAGAGAAGACGTCCATACCCGTGTGCCACAAATGGGTACTCCCTCCTATTCTAGAGGACAAAGGTAATAATAATGAAAGTCATGTGGTGGAGGTATACGAAATTGAAGTGGAAGACTGGCGACAATCATTCGTGGACTACTTGAAGCACGGAAAGTTGCCCGATGACGTACGTCAAAAGATCGACATTGGGCATCGTGCAGCTCGCTTCATCTTCTATAAAGACACACTCTATAGGCGCTCGTTCGAGGGGGTTTTATTGCGCTGACTAGGAAAAGAAGAAGCTATGCAAGCTATGGAAGAAGCACATTCCGGAATTTGTGGAGCTCATCAGTCCGGTCCAAAGTTGCATTTTTGCATCAAAAGAATGAGCTACTATTGGCCCACCATGGTCTTAGATTGCATGAAGTATGCGCGAAGATGTCAAGCTTGTCAATTCTACTCAAACTTCATCCATCAGCCGCCTAAACCTTTGTATCCAATTGTAGCTTCTTGGCCTTTTGATTCTTGGGGTTTGGACGCTGTCGGTCCTATGACAAAGTCTTCTGGCGGGCACTTGTACATCTTGGCTGCAACTGACTATTTCTCAAAATGGGCCGAACCTGTGCCTCTGAAAGAAGTCAAAAAGGAGACTTTTGTCAACTTCATTCGTACCAATATTATTTACCGCTACGGAGTTCCCCGATGCATCATCACTGATAATGGAAAGCCATTTTGCAACAGTTTGGTAGACAAGTTGTGTGAGAAGTTTGGATTCAAGCAAATGAACTCTTCCATGTATTATGCTGCTTCTAATGGCCTCGCTGAAGCATTTAACAAAACTCTCTGCAACTTGCTAAAGAAAGTAGTGGTGAAGTCAAAAAAAGGATTGGCATGAAAGAATTGGAGAAGCTCTATGGGCATATAGAACTACACACAGAACGCCAACTCAAGCAACCCCGTATGCATTGGTCTATGGAGTAGAGGTAGTTCTCCCTCTTGAGCAACAAATCCCGTCTTTAAGGATAGCTCTGCAAGAAGGACTCACCGAAGAAGAGAATGCTCGTTTGCGCTTGCAAGAGCTAGATGCCCTTGATGAGAGAAGACTAGAAGCGCAACAATAACTGGAGTGCTATCAAGCCCATATCTCCAAGTCTTTTAACAAAAAGGTCCACTGACGCTCCTTTCAACTTGGTGATTTGGTTCTCGCAGTGAGAAGGCCCATCATTATCACTCATCCAACCGGAAGCAAGTTCACTTCAAAGTGGGATGGTCCTTATGTCATCACAGAGGTATACACGAATGGCGCATATAAGTTGGTTGCCGAAAACGGATTAAGAATTGGTCCTATCAATGGAAAATTCTTGTAACAATACTACCCTTGATGACTGAAGCATGCTCCATGACGCACGAGCCGAAACTGCATGTTACTCCTGGCCCGCATGAGTATAAACTGTGGATGGCAACCACCAATGGTAAATTATGTGGTTAAAATGATAACTTACCCCACTAAAGGTGTTTTATGTGGTTAAATTGTAAATACCCCACTTTGTTCAAAGTGGTTAAACAATGAATACTCCTGGCCCGCATGAGTATAAACTGTGTACGGCACCCCCCCTTAAATCAATTTTGATTTCTTTGAACTACGTTATGACTTGATCCTTTTATTGAGGTACGTAGGCAGCTTAGAAGTTTTCTAAGTTCAGTCATGAAATTTGCTTAAGTTGTTCTTGTTGCATTATGTTTAAGTATTCATGGGAAAGAAACATAATGCCAAATGCAATGAATAACTCAAAAAATGAGATAAATAAAGGTAAATCTTTTATTAATCTTTAAGTTCTGATGATGCTACAATCCAAAGCAAAACAGAATAAAATATACCACTAAAGCAAAGATGAAAAAAAAACAAGAGAAATCTCTCTCAAAGAAAAGGCCTCACATCCCCCAACTCCAATTGTGCAGTCTCCAAGTGTATCCTCATAACGTCCAATTCTTCCATCTCCGCGTCAGTAAGTGAAGGAGTGCTTCTAAGGACGGACATCTTCTCTTCCAAATTAGAGATCTTATCTTCGGCACCTCGAACAAACTCTTTTTGGCTCTTTAAGGATGACGTCAAGCTTTCTTTCTTCGACTTTAAGTCTCTCAATCTTCTTTTAACACTTTGAAGTTCATCTTATGTGGACTTGATTTGTAAGGATCCCTTTTCCTTGTCAACTTTGGCATCGGATATTTGGCTCCCTATTTCTGAATTTTGTTGAAGAACTGATGAGCTTTCCAATACTACGGAGTTTCGCACATCATAAGCAGCAGCTTGATCAAAAAAATTGTTCACTAAGGCCTCCAAGGGTGCAACTTTTTCCTTCCCAACCAACTTTATTCTTTCAAAAACAATGCGGAATTCATCTTTAAAAGAAGAAACTTGGTTAATTGGTGCACGGACAATCCTCCCGCTAACATCGGCCCATAGAGAGTTGAGATACCTCTTGTCATGAATTTTCAATAGACTTTCACCCTTGAAAACAGAGACGGCAACAGGTGGAGAGCTCTCCTTACCATTCTTTGAGTCTCTTGGTTTCAAATGCACTTTGCCATCCTTTGAAGGTTTGGTGCCAGCACATGAAGTAGACCCTTCGCTTGTTTGAGGTTGTTGCTCATCACCCTTCAAAGCAGAAATCCTCTCTTTACCTCTTTACCCGCCTACAAGGAATATGTCGGAAGTTAGGGACATATACATGTATATATATATATATATATATATATATATATATATATATATACCCATATATGTATGGAAATAAAGAGCAAAGTTGGCCAATACCTGTACAACCAAGTCCAATGTCGCGGATGGGATGCTCGGAAGGCGGCAAAGAGAATTGACTTCTCTAGGATGCGAGACACTTGAGTCTTTCTTAACCCTCTTCCAGTTGCGGTCGTCATTTTCCCTGCTGCCGCTCTCTTTGACAATGCTTTTTCTCTTCGCTGATTCCTCTACCGCAATGTGTGGCAAGTCTCGCGAGTTCTTCCCAAGATGAGCAACTTGGTTGTCACGACTTTGTGCGACCTTGTCATCTCCACCAAGTATAAAGCGCTTTCGGGATAAAAGTAAAGAGTCAATATTGTCTTCAAGGTAGCTCATATGGGTTTTGGTTATCCATGACTTATAACTATTCGAAAAGTGCCTTCTTGCGTTGAGAGGAGCATTGGGGATCCAAGCCTTTGAATATGTCCTTTGTGCAAGACTTAACCTCCAAAAACGAGGTCCTTCATGCAAAAAAGCTTCATGGTAGTCATTGATGAGTACGGCAGGAGAATAAAGCACGAACGACGACAGAGATCGATTGGAGGACTTAGGAAGCTCTTCGGTCCAGTCTTTAGGCTTAGGGGTGTTAATCAAAGTGGGCCATCGACTTGTGAAAATTCTGGCAAGAGGGGTACCAACTTCCAATATCGTGTCATGTTGATTTTCATCGCCCGTGATGGTTAGAGTCTCAATTCCCTTCGAATTATAGGCGTGACCGAATTTCACCATTGTGCGTGAGGTGTCAGCACAAAGAAGGAAACTAAAGGGTTAGAAAGACGAGTTAGCAATTGACGGAGAATAATAGAGCAAATAGCCAAAAAAAAAGTAAAAAAAAAACCTGCTGCCGTTGAGAGAAAAAAAATAGAAAAACCTTTGCTGCTGCTGCGTAAGAAAGAGAAAAAAAAAAGCTGCTGCGGCCAAAAAAAAAAAGAGAAAAAAAAAGAGAAAGAAAATAAGAAAAAGTTGACATTCCTACCGTACGGAGAAGAAGATGATGTCTCGTTCGTCGGTTGTTGTGCCCGTAAGTTGGTTGCCTTCCCCGAATCGCTGCACAAAAAAAAAAGTGAAATCCTTGTGATTATATAATATGCATCATATATATATATATATGTGTGTGTGTGTATATATATCGGAAAAAAAGGAAGAAGAAGGAAAAAAAGAGGCTTCTCATTTTCTGTCCGTCGCACCGTCAAGGAAGTATGTGGCAAAATATGCACCCGAATTGGATCAATTCTCGCCAAGTTCGATGAAATTGCAGCAAGGTCTGTCTAGCAAAAGAAGAAGAAAATATTTGTTACTGAAAAAAAAAAATTGTTGGGAAAGGTTTCTTTTGTGGATGAAGAAGAACTTATGCCCCACGCCTTCTTTTATAGTTAAAAGTGGATGTTGAGTTTGGAAACTTTATTTCTCTATAGAAATAATTGATGCACAAGAAATTTCCTTTTTGAAGAAAAGAAATCTCTTGCAACTATTTCCTTTGAAAAAAAAAAAATTGACCGGTCAAAGAAGGTGGGAGGGCAATTACCACATGTTCCTGGTCCGTGTGAGCCAACAAAAAAAAAACAAAAAAAGGGGGCAAAAGCTGGGAGAATTATCTCATGCTCATGGTCTACCTAAACCCTCCATATACATGCCAAAAAGAAATAGTGGAAAATAGCTATCTCCATGTCAAAACAAATTGTGACTCGTCCATGACGTGTTTCATCACGATTCTGTGAACAAGTCACAAGCGGACAATTTGTAGACACTTAAAATTTGTGTTTAATTAAATCTCGATACGTGGAGAATAATATATTAATTTTTAATTTATTTTTCTATTTTATTTTGGATTTATAATAAATTTATTTCCAAAGTAAAGTAGTTAAATTTATTAATTTTAATATATATGATGGATAAATTGAATAATGTCTTATTTATTAATTGGAGTTAAATTATCCAATTAAATTAAATAATGGCAAGTCTTGTAGAGCAAGAAAAGGAAAATAAATATATATTATTTAATTCTAATATTTTAAAGGGTTAAATAAATATATTTATCAAATATCACGACAAGGAAAGTCTTCTCCTCCAAGATTGAATATTCAAGAGATATCTAGAAGATTCATTTAGATCAAGTCTTCCATATCAAGAAATTGTAGACGCGATCACAACCGTTCATTTTATCAGGAGATTCTGATTGAGATTCACTCCACAACTATAAATAGAGGTGTTTTGAAGAAGAAAAACACACACAAATACTCACAAGTTGAAGAGGGAAAAGCTCTAAGTTTTTCGCTCCACCAAACTCATCCATCTTCAAGTGTTCTTCGTGGCATTCAAAGTATCCTTCATCCATCTTCAAGATGTTCTTCATTAAGAACTTCTTTCAATCCGCCATCAAACCTCATGTTCATCTAAAAACCGTTTTTTGAAGATGGTGTCTCTGCCAAGAAGATCAAATCTTCAATAAATTCAAGAACCCCAAATCAAGTTCATACCGTTCTTCAACAACATTCAAACCAAAAATCCATTTTGATCCGGGATCAAGTCACAAGACCCTCAGAAAACTGTTTTTGAAGATCAAAATCCATGTTAGGAAGATCAAAGCCCAAAAATCCAAAGGACTAAGGACGAAGATCATATCATCCTTCATCAAGTCCTCAAGTCAAATCCATGTTCATCAAATCCTCAAGTCAAATCCTCAAATTAAACCACCGTTTAATCCGAGATCAAGTCCAAGGACCCTCGAACTAACGTTTCCCAAAGTTCAAATTATTTCAGTGAAGAACAAATTGAAGATTTTCACCACCAATTTTAAGATTTTTCTTGTATAATTGAATCAGAGGAATAAATAGAGATTGAACCTCAATTGTATCTTTAATTTTATCCAAAAAAATATTTTGTAATATTTTTCTTATTTTATTTTCAGAATTCAAGAATTTGTGACTACACGCCCGCCATTGTTTCTTAAACTGAGTTCCGTTCCTTAATTTCATTTTATTTCTGATTCTTAAATAAATATATGTCCCACCCGTATATAATATTTTGTTTTTTTTTGAAACTACCCGTATATAATATTTCTTATCTTACAAAAGTATGCTTTATTTTCCGGAAGGAAATTTACTGCATCTTATCAAAACAAAGAAAAATAATATATTAGGTCCCGAATAAAAAAACAAGCACTAGAAATTAATCATTCTCTTATGAGAACAATTTACCAAAATAATCGTAGAGCATACAGAGTTCTGATCAGAAACTAAAACTTAACAAAAAATTCAACCACATAATTATACCTTAAATACCGAAAGAACAAAGTTACTGAATAATTCTTTATCCTTAATTCAACCAAAAGAAGTCATTATCAAATTTAACTTGCACCAAACCAGTGTTTTCAGAACCCGACCGGTCAATTGGTGGGACCGGTCGAACCACTGGTTAGACCGGTACTTCCAATATCTTTTTTAATTTTTATAAAGTATATACTTTAATGTATATTGCCAAATTTATATAACACAAGAAAGATTTTTGTTTTAGAGTATAATCAACATTTTGGTACTTCACAATCCTTAATTTATTTACTAATACATTTGAAATATAGAGGGGAAAAACTTAGAGAAAATAAGCATAATTCTTAGATGGTAAATAACAAATGTATCCAATATTACTTTTTTAATCATATTTGAAAACGATTTGCACTATAGGCTACAGAACATGAATTTAATTTTAATATATTACAAAATATGTATGAATATATAGTTGTGGTGCTCTTATTTTAAATATGAAATCAAAAAAATATGTGCCACATTCTATCCGTTAGTTTGAGATTTTATAACTCATGAATGACTACAAAAATAAATAAAATTGAGTAGGATTTCCATTAGTTGTCGCTAATGAAGTCCATAATTAATAATTACTTAATTAGACAAGTGAATTAAAGAAAACGTGATATGCCGGCCGTTAATTATGGATTTTGTCAAATCAAAAATGGATCTAATCATGCATTTAATTAAGGAATGTGAATCAATTAATATTAAGAAGTAACTACTTCTTTGGGATTAACACAAATAACTCTTGGTATTCACATTTCTATCCGAAATTGAAGGCTTCACATTTATTGATAATTAAGAATTCGAAATTTGGGAGAAATCCAAAATTAAGTGAACATTTTTTCCAAAAACAATATATGAAGAAATGGGCGGCAAATTCAGTCCGGGTTTAACAACACTGCACCAAACCGTATCATCAATTTGAGAACATAATACAATTAACCAGTGAATAATAACTTATTAACTTTAGTCCCAATGATTCAACAAGAGCGTTCATGTCAAATCATCAAGAATTTAACACATAAGCCAAATAATTGGATTGCGGAAGCGTATCTTACACCGTATGATTAGTTGCCTGCGAAACGTCGAGTGGTTGGTCTTCCAAATCAGCACGAACCTCTTGAGAGTTCCTTTAGTTCTCTCTAAATCTAATTATCGATGGGTGTAGTATAGAAAGCGACTCGTGTGATTTGGGGACCATGACCACCTTTAAATATTAGGTCACCAAAACCTTGGTGCTCTAATTCCGTAACTTAAGCTTCTCTCCATCATCGTAAGCACAAGTTACAACAATCTCTAACCGTTAAAGGATCACAACCTATTAGATACATTAAGCCCATAATTTAACCAAATTTTAGATCACTTTTATCGGGCTTATTATTAATGACATTTCGTATTACATAATTATTAACATATAAGCCCAACGTTAGATTAATGATCCAACATTATTGGATAAACGATCCAACACGACATTCTCAATTATTTAGAATGCTGAATTTTAATAAGTTTGTAAGTAGGAGGAATTTATAAAAATACCCATTATGTTTGCCATTTTGATTAATATGCCCAAAAGAATTTCGGGCTTAAAAAATGAACTGTAACTATGGGCACCCTTTGTTAAAAATGCTCAATGGCTCTTATTCGGGCTATTTGGCCTATGTGGCTGCCACATCATCGCCACGTGGAAATTCGTTTTGGGCATTTTCATCAAAACTGCAAACATCATGAGCATTTTTAATAATTCGTCCATTATAGAATAATAAAATTTCCGAACTACCCTTATAATTTTAAAATTGCTTTTTGTACCCCAAAACTTGTAATAAAAGTAAATCATTATTTTGTTTAATTTCTTATATTTATATCTTAAAAACTAAAGTACTAGTATTTATATTTATATCTTAATTTTGTTAATATTATACTATTTAAAAACCTGATATAAAAAAGAAAATAAAAAAATAGAATTTCATTAATTAAACTAGATTTTTGTTTAATTAGTAATTAAGAAAAAAAAAACTTCATCTTTATCAAATGATATATATATTCAGAAATTAAATTTTTGCATCAAATCTAATTAATACTATATGAGCTTGATGTTTTAACTGGAAATAATTTTATACTTCAAAAATCAAAAAACGAAAAGGAATAAAAGAAAAACAACTCCACGTGGCTGCCATATCATCGCCACGTGGAAATCCTTTTTGGGCATTTTCATCAAAACGACAAAGTTCATGGGCATTTTTAATAATTCATCCATTATAGAATAATAAAATTTCATAACTACCCTTATAATTTAAAATTGTTTTTTGCACCCCAAAACATGTAAGAAAAGTAAATTCATTATTGTTTTTAATTTTTTATATTTATATCTTAAAAACTAAACTACTAGTATTTATATTTATATATTAAATTTTTTAATATTATACTATTTAAAAACCTGATAAAAAAGAAAATAAAAAAATAGAAGTTTATTCATTAAATTAGAATTTTGTTTAATTAATAATTAATAAAAAAAACTTAATCCTTATCAAATGATTTATATTTTCAGAAATTAAAATTTTGCAACAAATCTAATTAATACTTTTTAAGCTTGAAGTTTCAATTAGAAATAATTTTATAACTTTAAAAATCAAAAAAAGAAAAAGCATTAAAGAAAGCAATTTACTCTTCACACACCCCCCCCAACCCACTCACTATGCGTACCTCTACCCGTCCCCTACCAAATCGACCTCCACCAAGCACCGAATCAAAAAATTAACGTCATGGAGGTGCGACGACGATGGATTTAGGTCGATTGGAGGTGCGAGGGTTTTGGCGGTGGTGAATTTGGTTGGACACGAATAAAGATACGTAGGGTGGGTGGGGGTGTATGAAGTTGTTTTTCTTTTCTTTTATTTGTTTTCCTTTTTTCTGATTTTGTTTATTTTTGAAGTTTTAATTTATTAGTAATTAAAACATCAATCTTAATAGAGTACTAATTATGTTTGTTGAAAATATTTAATTTTTGAAAGTATATGTCAATTTGTTTTAAGGTAAAAAATATATGCCAGTTGAAGACACAACTGTTTGAAAAAATATTATAATGTTTAGTATTAAATTTGTAAACAAGAAAACTTTACTCTATAATTATATGAGTTAGAGTTCATTATTTTTGAATGTTTTGAATATTTTTTAAGTAACAAAAAATTTTAAATTATAAATATAAATTACGTTTGTTGCAACGTTTAATTTCTGAAAATATATATCATTTGAATAACAGGAAGTCTTTTTTCAATTATTAACCAAAAGAAATCTAGTTTAATTAATGAAATTCTACTTTTTTAATTTTTTTCTTCTCTTATTAGGTTTTTAAATTGTATAATATTAATAAATATAAGATATAAGTATAAATACAAGTATTTTAGTTTAAAGATATAAATATAAAAATTTTAAAAATTAATGAATTTACTTTTCTTGTATATGTTGTGGTGCAAAAAATAAATTTAAAATTATAAGGGTAGTTCTGAAATATTATTATTGTATTATGAACGAATAATTAAAATTGCCCATTGTGCTTGTCGTTTTAATGAAAATGCTCTAAAAATTCCATGTGGCGACGATGTTGCAGCCACTTAGGCTAAATAGCTCGAATAAGAGCCATTGGGCATTTTTAGCAGAGGGTACTCATAGTTATAAGCCCGGGCGGTCGCCGAGGCGTTCGCAGATACCCCTCGTCGTGGGTACTTTGCGACCGCTAGGCGGTCGCAGATACCATTTGGTGACCGCCAGGCGGTCGCCACGTCTTGGCGACTGCTTGGCGGTTGCCATGTTCTTATAAACATGGCAACCGCCCAGCGGTTACGAAGTCCCTAAGGACCTTGCAACCGCCTAGCGGTTGCGAGTTCATGATTTTTGTAAGCTCGCAACCGTCCAGTGGTTGCAAAGTCCCTAAGGACATGGCAACCGCCTAGCGGTTGCGAATTCAAAATTTTCGAAAGCTCGCAACTGCCTAGCGGTTGCGAACTCATTATTTTCGCAACCGCCCGGCGGTTGCACATAATATTCATCTAAACAAAAAGAAAAATAATATTCCAAAACTTTTCTAGAATATTATTTTTTTGTTGTTGAAATTAATAGGGTGAAACAAAAAGAAAAGAAGAGAAACAAAAAGAAGAGAAGATAAACAAAAAAGAAAAGAAGTGAAACAAAAAGAAAGATTCGAAAAAAAGTGTTTGGGTTTTTTGTTGGAGATATAAAAGAAAAGAAAGTGTTTAGATTTTTTGTTTGAGATATAAAAGAAAATAAATTGTTTTGTGGTTTATTTTGGAGATAAAAGAAATTGTTTGGTGTTTTGTTTTGGTGATTAAAGAAAGTGTTTGGTGTTTTATTTTGGAGATAAAAGAAAGTGTTTGAGATAAAAGAAAGTGTTTGGGTTTTGTGGATTGGAAAAGAATAGCGTTGAATATGTTTGGAGGGTGTAATATTAGTGAATGAAAACTTAGAGAGAAGAATGGTGGGTATATATAAGATTTGGGGTGAAAATTTTGAATTTTCGTGAAAATTTGAAATTCTCCCCAAGTCCCGCCCATTTCAGTGGAAATAGCAACTGGCAAGCGGTTCCTAGGTACCATGGCGACCGTCCGGGCAGTTGCGACAATAGGTAACGCAACCACTCGACGGTTGCAACAGTGGGATGTTCGCAACCGCCCAGCGGTTGCGAATAATATTCAAGTTTAAAATTAGTGATTTTTGACAAGTATCTTGACGTGTTTGTGTTTATAGACAACATATATCATTATAGACAACATAAATCATTCAAAATAACAAAAATTCAAGTATGAATATTATATGCAAACCGCCCAGCGATTGCGAGAAGAATTGGCGACCGCCCGACGGTTGCTTATACTGATTATCTGCAACCGCCGGGCGGTTGCAGATAACGTCCATTTTCGAAATTAGTGATTTTTGGAAAGTATCTTGATGTGTTTGTGTTTATTGAACTCAAATATCATTACTGCATGTGAATAGTAGTAGTAAACGTTTACAAGGCTAGTAATTAAGTTAGTAAAATAGTAGATTATGTGATTAGGCGAGTTATCAACGATACACCTCTATATTATGTTCAACAACTAATCATCATACTTAGTCCTTAATGTTGTCCCTAATCTTGATTTTGCAATGAAACCTTCTAATTTGGCTTGTTTTAACTATCATTAGGGTAATTATGAATTGATCAAAAACCGCGCCACAACAAATCATCCGTAATCGTAAAAATTCAAATATGAATGTTATTTGCAACCGCCAGGCGGTTGCAGATAATCAATATCAGCAATCGCCCAAGCGGTCGCTATGTGACCTAGCGATCGCCAAGCAGTTGCGAGGAGCACTGGCGATCGTCTAGCGGTTGCCGATAATGTCCATATTCAAAATTATTGATTTTTGGGAAGTATGTTGATTCGTTTGTGTTTATTGAACTCAAATATCATTATTATATGTGAATAATAGTAGTAAACGTTTACAAGACTAGTAATTAAGTTAGTAAAATAGTAGTTTATATGTGAGTAGGCGAGTTATCAACGATACACCAATATATTATGTTAACCACCTAATCATTTTTTTTAGTTCTAAGCTTGATTTTGCAATGTTGTCCTAAGCTTGATTTTGCAATGAAACTTTATGAGTTGGCTTATTTTAACTATCATTAGGGCAATTATCAATTGATCAAACAACGCGCCACAACGAATCATTCATAATAGTAAAAATTCAAGTATGGATGTTATCTACAACCGTAAGGCAGTTGCAGATAACCAGTATCAGCAACCGCCCAGGCGGTTGCCATGTGTCTTAGCGACCGCCCAACGGTTGCGAGATGTCGTCGCGACCGCCCAACGATTGTGAGCAGCCCTCGCGACCTCTCAGCGGTTGCGAGAAGCCCTAGCGACCGCCCAATGGTTGCGAAAAGCCCTAGCGACCGCCCAACGGTTGCGAGAAGCCCTTATCTGCAACCGCCCGGCCGTTGCAGATAACATCCATATTCGAAATTAATGCTTTTTGGGAAGTATCTTGATGTGTTTGTGTTTATTAAACTCAAATATCATTATTACATGTGAATGTAGTAGTAAATAACTACAAAACAAGTAATTGAGCTAGCAAAGTAGTAGATTAGATGTGATTAGCCGAGTTATCAACGATACCATATATATTATGCAACAACTAATCATCATACTTAGTCTTTAATGTTGTTTCAAGCTTGATTTTGCAATGAAACCTTATAATTTGGCTTTTTTTTTTTTTTTTTTTGCACGAAAGGTAAATAGAATAGAACTGAAAGAGAGTCAATACAGAATACGAGGGGCATACCCCAAGACGAACCTACATTTAGCTAAGCTAAACAATTCATAACGAAATCAATACCCTATCAAGCTTAGGAATACCTCGAACTCTAGCCTAGGACTATGATTCGGGTACATCCTAACCAAAACTACAACTCCATTAGAAGATCCCCTCTCCATTCCGACTCCGAGACGAACTCGTGATCGTACTCTCCAGGCATCTTCCAGTAGCTCTTAGTTGCTTAAGTGAATAGGCGCTCCTGTACTGATCCTGCTCTCTTTCAGGGAGAAGAGGAAAAGGTTAGAGTTTATACCTGTCAAGTTTTGCCCAACTTCCTTTTTGGATATCCAGTTTCAATCTGTTACAAGAAAAACACAAACTCCTTCCCAGCCAGCTACTAAGATCATGTTAAGCCTAGAGGGAAAAAAAAATGAATTCAAATCCTAGCTAGATTCTCTAAGATGCTTTTAGTAATTCTATTTTCTTTTCTTCCCACTCTAGATTTTATTCTTATTTGCAACTCACTAGCTATATCTTTGCAAATGTTCTGGACTGGGATCATTTTACCTTCGGATACTCTTGTGTTTCTCCATTTCCAAATTCCAGCCAGGACACTCCCAAATGCAGCTGCTCTCAATTGATATACTATCCCCTTCTTATAGTTTGAAGTGTTGAACCTGTTCACCCATTCCTGCAATTTCAACTCCTGGAAACAAAGTCCCATGGCCCTCATTATAACATCAAGCACAGGTTTAACCAAAGGGCACTCAAAGAATAAATGGTCAAGAGTTTCAGCCTCTGAGTTACACATAACACAGTTATTATCAGCTATCATTTTGAATCTCAATAATCTATCCTTAGTAGCCAGTTTCTTGTGCATGATCAACCAGTTTATGAAGGAAACCCTAGGAGTAGAGAATGGGTTCCAAACCTGGGCACTCCAGTCTATGGGAGGAGTTTCCTTATGAAAAGCTTGGTAGCATGATTCTATCATATCCTTCTGTGTAGTTTTCCTCCAATCTATTTCCTTCACTGATGGTATTAATGTATTTATTTCATCTCTGATTATTAGTAAGTCTTTCCACCAGGGTGAGTCTCCATTCTTCATCTCCACATCCCAGATTCTCTTCCCTTTCAGCTTATATTCTTGTATCCACTTCTCCAAATAGTTGGCTTTTTCCTCTGATTATCAATTCCAGCCAATTGAGAGGAAAGTAGTGCTTTGTTCCAGCTCAATATTTCTTTTATTTGGAGTCCTCCATGATCATATTCCTGGCAGACCATTGCCCATGCAACTAAGCTCTTTCTGCCTACTTCCTTGCCAGACCACAAGTAGCTTCTACACAAGGCTTCAATTTTCTTTACTACCCCTGCAGGAACAGGAAAGACAAAGCACCAAAATCTCTGAATTGACATTACTACAGCCCTTACCAATTGCAACCTTCCTGCATAGCTAAGTTGCTTGGCCATCCAACTTTGTATTCTATCACTGATTCTTTTGATAAACGATTCATATTCTTCAATTCTGAGTTTCTTGGGATTCAAGGGTATTCCAGGGTATCTCACAGGAAACCTTCCTTCTGGGAATTGCCATATCTTCATCAAATTCTCCTTCTCCTTTTCCTTGACTCCATCTATGAATATAGTGCTATTTGAGTTATTGATTTGCAATCCAGATGTTTCTGAGAATTTCTCCAAGGTACATTTCAGTGTCTGTAAGGAGTCTGGATCCCCTCTACAAAATAGTAGAAGGTCATCTACAAAAATCATATGAGTTAGATTCAATTTAGCAGTTTTAGGGTGGTGTTTGAAACTGCTCTCTTTTACCTTAACCTTGATTAATCTAGACAAGTATTCCATACATAAGACAAACAGATATGGGGACATTGGATCTCCTTGTCTCAATCCTTGTTTACCTGGCATATGACCTTCTAGGCTCCCATTAACACAAAAGGAGAAGCTGGCAGTAGACACACATGTCATTATGAGCTTAACAAAGCTAGTGTTAAAACCAAGTCCAATTAATACTTCTTCAACAAATTTCCAGTTGATTGTGTCATATGCTTTTCTAAGATCAATGTTAATCATGCTCCTAGGTGATATATGCTTCCTATTATAACCTCTAATGAGCTCTTGAGCCAAGAAAACATTTTGGAATAGATCCCTCCCTACAACAAAAGCATTCTGACATACACTTATCAAATCAGGCAACAAGTGCTTAATCCTATTAGCCAAGACTTTTGTAATAATTTTGTACACAATGTTACAGCAAGCAATAGGCCTATAGTCCCCTATAGATGAAGCATTAACAGTTTTAGGAATAAGACAAACCGATGTGGAGTTGATCTGTTTGAGAATCTTACCAGTTTGTTGGAATTCCCTAACTTCTTCATAAACAAGGTTACCTGTGATGCTCCAACTGTTCTTGTAAAAGCCAGCATTTAAAACCATCTGGCCCTGGACTCTTTGTGTCACTCATGCTAAATATGGCATTTCTCACCTCCTCTTTCAAGATGGGTGCCAGGAGTCCTTTATTCATATCTTCAGTGATTCTTGGTCCTGCCAAAAACACTTCAGGGTTAATTCTTTTCACTTGCCTGTCCACACCAAACAATTCATAGTAAAAGCTAAGGATATGATTAGTCATGTCATTTCTTGCGCTTAAAACTGTCCCATCATTTGAGATGAGAAGGTGGATGCTATTTGTCTTTCTCCTGGCCTTGATGTGTTGAAAGAAGAGCTTGGAGCATTTATCCCCTTCCTCCACCCATTCTGTTTTTGATTTCTGCTGGAGTTGATGATTAAGAAGCTGTTGGAGTTGTATATACTCCTCCTTTCTCTGCTTAATGTCCAGGTTTTGTTGACTGTTTCCTGGGTGATACAATTTCTCCTTTTGAATCTCTTGCAGTCTGTCAAAGCTTTCTTGAACCCTTCTCTCTAAATTCTGGAACTTGTGAGCATTTAGTTGCTTTAGCTTCTCCTTAAGTGCTTTCAACTTCACCATTAGTTGGTACATTTTACAGCCTTTTATCTGTATATTCCAAGCTTCCTCTACCAGCTCCTTAAATTTGTCATCCTTAGCCCATATGTTCTTGAACTTAAATGGAATTCTTGCTTTGTGATCTGTTGCAAATATCCTGATAATACTAGGTGAGTGATCTGATATCCCAGGAGAAATAAAGTGCACAGCTGGTTCTCTCTGGCCCAGAATCCAGTCTTGGTTCACAAGTACCCTATCCAGCTTACAAAGGTATGAGTATTATTCCAAGTGAATACAGGCCCATTATATTGATGGTCCTGTAGCCCAGTGTTGTCCAGCATGTCTTGCAATTCAGTCCCAACACTTATGGCGGTTACAGCTTCACTCCACTTTTCCTCTTTATTTAACACCACATTAAAGTCTCCAGCTAGCATCCAGGGACCCTGCATGCTCTGAGCAATATCCTCTAGCTTCTTCCATAGCCCCTTTTCTTTTATCAGCTTGATTATGAGCATAAATGAAAGTGATGTGGCCTTTCCATCCTTGATCCTTGGTGCCAATGGTACAGTGTATGTACTGATCCCCCATATCTTCAATACCCAAGTTAACTAAATCCCTATTCCAAACCACCATGATCCTACAATTCTTACTGAGGTTCACATTGCTTTCAACTTCCCAGTTATTCTGCAAATTCTTTCTTATTTTCTGAAAATTCTTATTCCTCAATCTAGTCTCTACCATAGCCCCTATGCTACATTTATTAGTACCTAAAAAGTTCCTCATAGCTACCTGCTTAAGGGGATCATTCAGACCCCTTAAGTTCCAAACCCCTACATTGATTTCTTTATCCATTAGGTTTGTTGGTGTTCCCCTTCTTCCCCTGTCCTGCTTGTCTCTGAGATTTTCTCTTGCTTTCCACCTTATGCCATTTTTCTTTTTCTTAAGTTTCCTTCTCTGTCAGTTCTGTTCTAAGTTCAATTATGTTGCTCCCCTGATTCTATGAGTTGCCTCTCTTTGGCGTTGCAGCTGTAGTTGCAGTTGTCACTCACACATTTTGCTCCTTTTCCTTTCTTACACTTTCTATTGTAGTCTGCCCTTTCCCTTTTTCACTCTCATTTTGAGGTATTTGTAGTACCACCTCCAGATTGCTAATCTTAAAATTGCTATCCTCTTCTTCTGCATTTATTCCCTTGTCAGCAGTGTGTATCTCTTCTAAGCCCTTCTCACTGACTACCTCATTAATATCCATCTGCTTCCCCTGTTCTACTGCTCTCTCTTCTGTCTCTTTCTTTTGAGCCACCCAAGCTGTTTTTATCACTGGACATACTCTAGCATTGTGCCCAAATTTATGGCACTTAAAGAACTGGTGAGGCCTTTTTTCATATACTATTTTATGTTCATAATGTCTCCCACCAGGCCCCTTCAATACCACCTTCTCTATTAGTTTCTGTCCAGATTGAAGCTCAACAAAGACTCTAGCAAATGCCAGCCTATCTTTTGTAGTAGTCATTTTATCCACATACACAGGTTTCCCCACCATGCTAGCTATCTTTCCTATCATAGTTATTGTCCAAAATTGCAAGTTTAGTGATGGCAACTATATCCACACAGGGTAATCTTGCAATTTCTCAGGGTCTAGCCTCATACCTGGAGCCCACCGTTGTAGTACTAGCGGGTATGGCCCTTTCACCATCCACGGTCTGCCACCATAGATTTCCATCATCGCCGCCTCGGATTTGAATCGGAAGACAAATACTCCGTGTTGAACTACATGTATATGTGGTTGTATGCTCCATCTACTTTTGATATACCTCTGTATCGCCTCATATGGTAGCTTGAGCCCAACAACCGCCCCTATCAGTGCATACTTCCAATAGTCGACGGATTCATGTATATCTTCATTGGTGAATTCCAAAACCTCACGGTTTACCGGCGGGAAATAGGTCACCGCTTCCCCATTCTCGAATCGTCGGTTGCCCGTAAATAGTTCACTGTACCTCTTTGTGTTTCGTTGTTGCGTTATTCCGATAACAACACGCGATATCGAATCATTCGAAATAAAAAAATTAAATTTTGAATGTTATCTGCAACCGTCGGGCGGTTGCAGATAACCAGTATCAGCAACCGCCCGGGCGGTCGCCATGGTGCCAAGTGACGGCCTAGCGGTTGCGAGGCCTTATAAAAGCCTCGCGACCGCCCGTGCGGTCGCCACTTCTCCATGGCGACCGCCTGGCGGTCGCTCTGCGGTCACAGTTAATGGCGACCGTCTGGGTGGTTGTTGGGGGGGGGCGGGGGGGGGGGGGGGGGGGGGGGGGTTACAGATGCCCCCAAATCTTGTAGTGAACTAAAGTGGAGACAATTTAGTACTTAACAAAAACATAACATAGCTAAATTAAATTTTGGCAGAGGGTTGTGCGCGCAAATAATTTAAAAAAAGTATCATCATCGTTTGAGACGATATATATAAATATAACTCATCTGGAAATATTAGTATATTCTCTAAATTTAAAGTGCAGATATACCTAACTAACTAACTAACTTCAAGCTAGTGAACTATTACCTATTGATCAAAAAAATAGTATACTATACCTTATGTATTGCAATGTACAATTTTATAAGTGGCATATATATATATATATATTTATGTATTGCATAAGTCGGTCATTTCCTTTTGTTGAATAAATTAATAGTGTTTAGTTCAAACAATATTTCCGTATGATTATAGTTGTCGGGTATTTTTGTTAGAAAAGGATATAGATTAAGTAAATGTTCATAAAGGTATACATATATATATAACATGTGTGCGTATGCATGTTTGTAACTATTAAGTAAAAGTGGAGTCTAACTTGATTCATATTTGGCCTGAAATAATTTGCGGTGAATACTCTTACAACGTTCCGTGCGAAAACAATAAAAATAAAATTAATCAACGGCCTTTGCTGGATACTCAATATAAATGTTCATGACAATGAGAATCAAAATAATAAGTAAGCAATTTGAAAGAATCATGGCAATATTTGTCATTTAGCCTTCAAGTTTCAAATATATGGTCAGTGTTTGGCACTTGGCAATGTTCGAAAAAATTCTGAAGTAGCAATTAAAACGTGGAGAACCAGATTATGTCGTTTATTTTTTATAGAAACCCAGATTATGTCGTTTAGTTGAACATATATATATATATATGTATATATGTATATATATATAATTTTTTAATATATATATTTTCTTAGGACATACATAAGTATGTAGTGTGTTCCTTCATTTCGCTTCAGTTATTTTTTTTAGTAGGCAAGAATTTCATTAAAGATAACGAAATACAAGAAGGAGCTTAATAACACTACAACAAATTGGGCCTTTTCCGTCGGGCCCAGCAATTTGGGCTGATGGTAAAGGCCCAATATTTTTCGCCGGGCTAAATCCCGACAATAAAGGGCTTTAACGTCGGGTTTGGGCCGACGGAAATAGTAGGCCGACGGTAATGGCCCTTTTTAAAAAAAGACAAAAAAAAATAAAATTCATGTCAGCCATTTTTTTCAATAAAAAAAATAATAATGGTCTTTACCGTCGGCTTATAGCCGACGGAATAGTCCCGATCCGTGTGATTTTCATCAGACGGATCGGATCGTGCCATGTCACCGATTTGTGTTAATTTTCACATGGAAATCCCTTATTTTACCCCCACTTCTCCAAAATCACTATAAATACCCCTTATTTTACCCACTAAATTCATTCATTTTTACCATTCTCCAAAAACTATCAACTTTCTCTCCAAAATATCCTTAATAACTAACAAAAATTCTTCCATATTAACTAAATTATAATTAGAGTTTATTATTTGTTTTATTATTTCATTTCTACTTATGTTTATTCATTATCTAACTAATAATAACTATAAAAAACTTATATTATCAAGATTTTATTTTAAATACGAAATTTTATTGTTAACGGGTTTGGAATTATACCCTAATACGAGTATTATTTTTGGGTTGGAACGCCGATCCCGACCTGAGGGGATTGTTGGTTTTTATTGATTTGTGGCTGGACCCAGATATTTTCCGAGATGCCTACGTATCCCCCGATTGGGAATCAAGCCACTCGTAGTTCTTGTTATTTGGTGGCGCTAGAAGGAGGGGGAGAGAGAGGTCTCCGAGGGGGAAGATGGTTCTCCGAGGGGGAGAGAGGGTTCTCCGAGGGGGAGAGAGAGTAGGTCCGAGGGGAGGAGAGAAAGAATGAGTTTTTTGTTCGCAGGTTGCATTCTCTCTTTTTCTCTCCATATTTTTTCCCTCTTTTTTCCCTCCTCGTGTGTGTCTTTTCTCCCCTTGTGTGTGTTTTTTCTTTCTCTGGAAAGAGAATCCTCTGGAAAAAGAATTCCCCCAAAAAGTCCTCATTCCTCTATTGGTTTTGCTCCCTTTTATAGGAGTTTTTTAGGGGCAGGTGTCACGGTGCATGCAAAGGTACATGTGTCGGTACGCGTGTGTTGATACAAGTGTCGTTATGCATGTGTGAGAAGATATATCTGTTGACGGGGCACTGACGAGGATAATCTATATCATTTACGATGGCTCCGAGGGGTTCCAATGGGCCGACTCTCATGTTTCCTTGTCTCCGAGGGGCTGAGTTTCTTGAGGAGGTTCAATTGGTCTGGTTAGGTGGTCGTCCGAGGCTGTTGTGGCTCCGATAGTAGTTGATTTGGCGTCGTCTTCTTTGGTAGGGTGCTCCGAGGGGTGTATTTGCCTCTTCTTGCTCGTGGCGTGGGCTCCGAGGGCTTTTAGGCTTCGGAGAGGGGATGCTCCCGTATTCTTTAGCTATAAATCCGGTTGATAGGCGTGTGTCGTGATTTACGAATAATTTTTAACAAAATAAACTGGTATTTAAACCGTGCTATAATGCGATGTCGTTTATGAATATTAATATACCAAGTAATTTTGGTAATTGAATTATCGTTTATTTTAAGCAGGTGATTTTCTACCCTGTTAACATTTATTTATTAGAATAAATATTTTTAAAAAATCGCTCGAAAATGTGCATGTTATTATTTAAATCGATTTCTTTTAAATAAAATCGCCAAATAAACATAAAAAGATTATTTAAAATCGTTTTATTTTAAAAAAATGCCAAAAAATTATAAAATAATTATTTAAAATCGATTTAATTTAAATAAATCGCCAAAAAATCATAAATCAATTATTTTAAAATGATTACTTTTAAATCAATTGTTTTAAATCATTTTTCTTTTAAATCAATTATTTAAAATTGTTTTTTTTTTTATATTTTTTAACCCTTTACCGTCGGCTTTAAAGGCTTTCCCGTCGGCATAAGTACGACGGGAAAGAGAGGCACTTGCGTCGGCTTAAAGCCGTCTGAAAATATACCTTTTCCAACGGCTTTAAACCGATGGAATTAAAATAAACTTTTCCGTCGGCTTAATGCCGACGAAAAAGCTCTTTCCCGTCGATAAAAATCCGACGGAAAAATGCTTTAGTGAAGAGCTTTTTTCCGTCGGGTTTTTTCGACGGTTTTTGCTGACGGAAAAGGCTTTTCCGTCGGCAAATGCCCCTTTACCGTCGGCTTTTGTGCCGACGGTAAAGGGGTTTTCCCTTGTAGTGTAAGTACAAGAAGTACTTAAGACTTACAACTCCAAACAAAACGAAGAGACCCTACCCCAATCAAAGAAGGAGTAAAAAAAACCGTTTTTATGCACCGTGATTCCAATTCCATGAATTCAACTAAATAGATTCAACAATATCGTCAACCTCGAAAGACTCGCTTTTAAAAATACTCTTATTATGTCCTTCCCAAATGGCCCAAAGAGCAAAGAACCATAATCCATGCCACAATTTCTGATTTGTTGCACCGTTAAGAAGAAATCTCTCTTGTAAGAAAAAATCTGAAACTTTTCTTAGCAAGACCATGTTGAAAGGAAGCCACCCATAAAATTTCATCCAAACCTCATGAACCTTAGTACAGAGACAGAACAGATGGTCCACATCTTCAAAGACAACACTTATCATTATCAGGATTTATGGAATGCCTTTTAAGAAGACTATCTTTTGTTGGAAGCCTGTTCCTGATAGTCTTCCAAGCATGAATGAGCAACTTGAGAGGAGCTTTTGCCGTCCAGATAAGCGATAGCCTTGCATCAAACTCATCAACCTCAGCTGATATCAAATTCCTGTAAGCCGAACTTATAGAAAAGACACCATTCTTTTCCTACTTCCAATGCCAAGCATCAGAAATACCAACCTGAACTTGAACACTTCTAAGATCATTTTGCAGAGCATCAAACTGATCCCTTTCCCATTCAAATAATTCCTTCCTCCACTCCCAATTCCACCTCCAAGATTCTTCCTTCCATCTTCCCTTCTCAGTAACTTTAATATTTTTATCCAAGGCAATAGTGTGTAACCTCCTGTACTTAGTCATCAAACTTTCAGAGTTAAGCCACTTACCCTCCCAAAACATAGTATTTTGCCCATTTCCAGTCTTTCTCATAACGCTATCTTCGAACCATTCTAAGCATGGTAGAGAGAGATGGAGACTTTTGATATCTTTCCACCAAGCTGATTCTTTGCATCTACTACCATTTTTATATTTTGATCGAACTAATCTAGCCCAAAGTTTATTTTCATCACAAATGAACTTCCACTTACATTTCAGTAACAAAGCAACATTGAAGACATGAAGATTTCAAACAGCGAGGCCTCCCATTTCTTTCTCTTTACACACATCACTCCACTTTACCCAAGTTATTTTTCTTTCATCTTGCTTTCCCCCCAAAGAAACTTTGTTTGCATTCTGATCATAGATTTCACAACCTGTTTTGGAGCTTTAAAATTCGAGAAAAGAAAAATTGGGAACCCAAAAATAACAGAGTTTAAAATAGTAACTCTCCCTCCCATAGACAGATTATTATTTTTCAACCCATCTAACCTTCAAGCCATAACCTCCACTTGATCATTCCAGAATTGCGCCCGCCTCAGATTCTCTCCAATTTTCTCGCTTAGATATTTAAAAGCTAACATACCAATTTTACATTTTAAAATTCCAGAGTACGTTATCAGTTCACCTTGTTGGAAATTGAGCCCATATAAGTAACTTTTTTGATAATTAACTTTGAGTCCAGAACACAACTCAAACAACCTTAGAATAGACTTTAGAGATTTCACATTGTGGACACCTCTTTCACAAATCAGCACGGTATCATCGACAAATTGCACGTGAGTCGCTTCAATTAGATCCATTCCAATCCTAATGCCTTTGAATACACCAGTTCTATCAGATGACTTAATCACCCTACTAAGTCCTTCTGCTGCAAGGAGAAAGAGGAGAGGAGACAAGAGGACACCTTGTCTAAGTCCTCTTGAAACCTTAAATTCCTGTGTTGGTGACCCATTAACAAGTACATAGACACTCGCAGATGAGAAGCATGCCAATATCCACTTTCTCCAAGTTTGATGAAATCCCATTTTCATCATCACATGATCTAAATAACCCCAACTAACTCTATCAAAGCCTTTTCAAAGTCGACTTTAAAAGCAATACCAGGTTCTTTCTTCTTTTTTATGTAGTCAACAACCTTATTAACAATTACAATACTTTCCCCTATTTGTCTTCAGTTTACAAAGGCTTCCTATTCCTCCGAAATTATGCCCTCCATCACCAAACTCAATCTGTTAGCTAGCAACTTTTCCAGATTTTGACGCCACCACCACTGCAAATCGCGGTGGTGGTGGCGACGCCACTCCCGCCGCGATTCGCGGTGACGCCACCGCGAATTGCAGCGGTGGTGGCGTCGACGCCACCGCTGCGATTTGCAGTGGTGGTGGCGTCAAATCGACGCCACCACCACTGCAATCGTGGTCGTTGGTGGCGGGGGGGGTGGGGTTCCGAGGGGGGTGGCGATTTGGCAGTGGTGGCGGGGCGGGGAGGGGGGGCGGGGATGGAATTTTTTTTTAATTTTTTTTTTGTTTTTTATTTATTTTGCATAATGTTAAAATATTTATTATTTTAAAATTTGTATAAATAATAATATATGTTGATATTAGTTATATATATATATATTACAAATGATTATTCTTTTACATATATAAATGAATATTTACATAACATTCTTTTACAAATGAATATAAATTATTCTTTCCATTACATTTTCTTTTACAAATGATATTTATTTATATATATATATATATATTTATTACAAATAATATTTATTCTTTTACAAATGATTATATATATATGTTTAATATTTATATATATATATATATTTTGGGGGGCAAAGTGCAATTTATTTTCGGGTGCAAATACAATATTTAAAGTTACAAGGGTTTTGGGGTGCAAATACAACTTGTTGACGTGGCAGCCACTGTACCGCCGCATAGGCAATTTTGGTCCAAATAAGGCAATCGGGCATTTTTGCAAGATTTTTCAAGACCTACAGGACATTTTTGCAAGGCCCGAAAAAAACAAGAATTTTTAGTTTTGAAAAAAAGTTATAGGGCAGTTTTAATATTTCGTCCTTAATAAAATACAGCTGTTCAAAAACAGATATTGGTTTTATTCTGGACATGCCGGTGTCATTTTCTTGCAACCTGATAACTAATATATATAACATAATACAAAGTTTTCAATATGTGGACAAAAATGGTTGCTCGTCGATTATTCCAAAATAAGAAAATTGTTGCAACATAAATTCTACTCTTGTTTTCTCTATTGTGTGTATAACTTTCTCTAATTTGTGGTTTGTTGCAATATTCTATATAATAAAACTTATCAGCGAATACGCGCGGGTATATAGTTATATCTCTTTAAAATGTTATATATTCTTCTGTTAACCAATGTTGCTTCTGTGAAATTATTTTTCCTCGATCGTGTACTTCAAAATAATCTCAAAGTGCTGAATATATAATTTTGACCTTTTGCGTAATTCAAAAACTAATAAGATTTCAGTAGCGGGAACCATATAAATTATTATTTTGGTTGGAGAAACTAGAAACGTCATTGATAGGGGAAAAAAAAACAGCGAGCACGCGGAAATCTGTCTGTCTAACTTTTCAGTCCATCAGTCCCGTACAAATATATATCAATCAAAAAAAAAAAAAACAAAAACAAAAACATATATATGCATATAATAAATGCCATTATATTATTCTTAAATATGTCTATAGTTGGGCTTGTGTATTAATAGCGTTTATTCATTAGGCCCATTTGTTAAGATAGTTGGTCCATTTCTCTTATTGGGGCCTGATCCGAGTTATGTAAATATAAATACGGACATTGTAATATTATTAATTAATTAATTCAGTTTTTACTATTTTTCTCAAACCCTAGTTTTATCTCTCTCGCTCTCTCTCTCTCAGGCGATTCTGCCGCCACCACAACTCCGCCGCTATTTTGACATAACTCACCGAATTACATGGTATCAACCGCCGGGAATACCAGATCCACTCACTACACTTCTCTCATCATGCTTCCGCTCTCTTAAACAACCTTTTTGATGACTACACCGTCCACCGGTTTCACTTCCGCCACCTCCCTCGCTAAAAATACGTCTGAAGACTCTTCTTCGATCTATTTCCTTGGATCTCACGACTTCACCGGATCCTCTATCGTCGCCGACAAACTCAACGGCACAAACTACCTTTCCAGGTGCAAGGGGATCGAGATGGCGCTCAACATAAAAAATGAATCGCGTTTCATTGATGGATCTCTGACGATCCCCTCTGTCGCCAACAATATTGAACAGACTTGCTGGATTCGGACAAATAATCTCTTCCTCTCTTGGATTCTCAACTCGGTGATCTTTGAAATTCGCCAAACCTTGCTCAATTACACGTCCGCCTTCACCGTTTGGTCTAAGTTACGCACCAGATGCGCACGCACCGATGGATCTAGGGCTTTTCAACTCCGCCGCTCTCTGTCTACTATCTTTCAAGGTACTCAGTCGATAACTGCCTTCTATAATGCTTTTCGTACTGTCTGGGATGAGTATGTCACTCAGCGTCCGTTTGTGAACTGCTCGTGTGGTCTCTGTGCGTGTAATATGGCACAAACTATGTTGGATCATCATCAGTCTGACTGCGTGTTGTCGTTCTTAGTTGGATTAAATGAATCATATTCTGCTCTTCGTAGCCAAATCCTCATCATCACGCCTCTACCTTCCTTATCCCATGTTTACTCTATGCTTCTTCAAGAAGAACAACAACGATCCCTTCAACCCTCGCCCACTGCTATCACTGACCACCTGGCTATGTTTTCTCGCTCCTCTGCTCCATTCAACCCTCCCCCTCGCCCCCAATCTTACCAGAACCCTAACCCTAACCGCTTCAATAGAGCCCCTGGTACCAAGAACAAGAAGAAAGTACGTTGTACGCACTGTGGTTTCGAGAGCCACACGATTGAGTCATGTTTCTAGGTTATTGGATACCCCCTAGGTGGGATGGACCCAATTGGCAAGCTCCAACAGCTTCTGCCTCCTCGGTTAACTCTATCACTATTTTAGATGATATCCCTCCTCCACAGGGAACCACTTCTGCTCCTCTGGCCTTCTCTCACCAGGCACTGTTTGAGCAATTGTTGGCCTTCACTCAGCGCGAACACTCTGCTACTGTAGTCACTCTTACTGAGGCACCTCAACATTATGTTGATTCTGCTGCCACTATGAGTGCTCCATCACATGGTGGGTATATATCCTCCTTCTCTCTTGCTTGTTCCTTTAAGGAATAAACCATGGATTTTATATTCAGGGGCTTCTGACCACATAATTTGTGAACCTCATTTTTCTTCGCATGCTTTATCTGTCAATGTGCATATACATTTACCTAATCAGAATCTGACTTTTGCCATTGCCAAAGCTAGCTTTTAAACTCAATGATTTTTTAACTCTAAGAGATGCTTTTCATGTCCCAACTTTTAATTACAATTTGATTTCTGTTTCAAAATTACTCTGCAGTTCCAACATTTCCCTTTTTATTTTTTCAACTGTCAGCATTATGCAAGATTTTCTGTTGGGGAAAATGATTAGTTCTGCTAAAGCTGTAAAGGGTCTCTACTTTTTGGACTTTAGTCATTTTTCAAATAAAAATTGTAACTCTTCTGTAAATTTTTCAAAAACTGGCATTGATGGAAACTTGTGGCACTTGAGGCTTGGTCACCCTCCGGCTCAGAAATTATCTTCTATACATGCTCTTTCTATCCCTAATTGTACTGCATAGCCTGTTTGTGATGTTTGCCATTATGCTAAGCGGAAGAAATTAGTTTTTTCTCCAAGTGTTTCTAAATCTGATGGGATTTTTGACCTGTTGCATGTTGATGTTTGGGGTCCTTTTCTACACCCTCTTATACTTGAGCCAAATATTTTCTAACTATAATTGATGACTTCTCCAGATGTACATGGCTTTTCTTCCTAAAATTCAAATATGAGGTTCAATTATATCTTGCTAAGTTTCACACTTTTGTCCTTACTCAGTTTTCTAACATATGAAGGTCATTAGAAATGACAATGGCACTGATTTTTTTTGAAAGTTTTTTACTCAAAATATGGCATCATTCATCAAACCTCTTGTGTTGAGACTCCTCAACAAAATGGAGTTGTAGAAAGGAAGCATCAACACCTTTTCCAAGTTGTTAGAGCACTTAAATCCCAATCTAATGTTCCTCTTATTTATTGGTCTACTTGTGTGTCCACTACTACCTTTTTAATTAGCAGGCTTCCTTCCCTTGTTCTAAATAACAAGTCTTCTTTTTAAATGCTTTTGGCAGAAAACCTGATTATTCTCTTTTAAGAGTTTTTGGATGTTTATGCTTTGCTTCAACTTCGAGTGCTGTTAGATCTAAGTTTGATTTTAGTGCTAAAAAATGTGTCTTTCTTGGTTACCCTAGGGGCACCAAGGATTATCTTTGTTTAGATCTGGAATCAAATGCTTTATCTGGTTCTAGAAATGTTGTATTTTATGATTCTACTTTTCCTTTTAAGTCTGCTTCCTCCTTACCACTAACCCAACGCTTTTGCACAGATCCATTTATTTTGCAGGCTCCACCTTTTGTGGCTGTCCCAGTTCCTGCTGCTAATGCTCTTGTCCCTGCCTTGGCCCCTGCACCTGCTGAGTCCAGTCTTGTCACTCCTGACTTTCCTGTTGAGCTTGAGCATCACCCTCACTTCTCAGTAACTGATATGTCTGACTCTTTTAGTAGTTCTTCCCCCCATTCCCCTGTTTCTGATTTTGAGCATACTTCCGCTAGTTCTGATAATGTTGGTACTTTGCCTCTTGAGTCTGATATTCCGCTTAGAATATCATCTAGGGTTGTGCAACCTCCTGCTTATCTGAAATTATATGAGTGTGACTTGCATGCTTCTTTGCCTAACTTGACTTCTTTCTCTGACAACGACTGGACCGGTTGCCTTGAGACTCGTCGCAGCGTCACATGATACGTTGTTTACCATGGCCATTCTCTTGTTTTGTGGAAATCAAAGAAACAAGCCACCGTTAGCCGCTCCTCCACCGAAGCCTAGTATCGGCCAGTGGCCTCCACGATTTGCGAGCTTCTTTGGATTAAGCAACTCCTTCTCGACCTATTTATCCCAATTCAGAAGGTCCCGCTCCTCTTTACGGATAGCCGAAGTGCCGTATGTATTACCTCCAACCTGGTGCATCACGAGCGCACCAAGCACTTGAAAATTGACTACCATTTCGTTTACGAGAAGATCAACCTTGGTTTAGTGAAGATTGTTCATATTATCAATACTCATCAAGTGGCCGATATTCTCACCAAACCGCTCTCACTGTTACCATTTTCTACGATGACCTCCAAGACGGGCCTCATTGATATCCATGCCCATCTTGAAGGGAGGGGGGGGGGGGGGGAGGGGGGTCTCAAATATAGTCTATAGTTGGGCTTGCATATTAATAGTGTTTATTCATTAGGCCCATTTGTTAAGATAGTTGGCCCATTTCTCTTATTGGGGCCTGGCCGAGTTATGTAAATATAAATACGAACATTGTAATATTTTTAATTAATTAATTCAGTTTTTACTATTTTCCTCTCAAACCCTAATTTATCTCTCTCTCTCTCTCTCTCTCTCTCTCTCTCTCGCTCGCTCTCTCTCTCTCTCTCTAAGGCGATTCTGCCACCACCACAACTCCGCCGCTATTTTGAACTAACTCACCGATTTACAATTATAGAGTTATAGTTTTTTTTGTTAGCAAAAAGAATTTATTAAAGGAGTATAACAAGAAATACTCCGAGAAAGCGTTACAGATTACAATCCAAAAGGTTATTCAACTAATGAACAACTAAAGCAAAACGTTATTCTCCCTAACTCTAAACCATTTTCATGATCTAAATTTGACTATCTCAAGTCTCAACCACCCAATCGACACCACTATCGATTCCTTCAAGGATTTTTCTATTTCTGGCCGACCAAATCTCCCATAAAGCCACAAACCAAATGCACATCCATTTCTTTCCTTCCTTTAGAAATTGGAAACAGATTCGTGTGTTGCCAAAAGTGCAATTTAACACAACAATGAATTGTGTGTGAATGCACACCCATTCATAAAGTTTCATTCAGATTCTATAAGAGACTGGGCACAGTAAAAGGACATGATTTAAGAATTCACTTGAGAGAAGGCCCAATGAATAATCAGAATTTTGCTTTGTATGAATACCTCGTTCCCGCAGATTAGTTTTAGTTGGAATTCTGTCAAGAATTGATTTCCAACCAAACATCGTAGCTTTGAAAGGGGCTGAATTAATTAAAAGTTAAATCCATCCATGTATATGGTTATTATTTGTGGAGTGTGACTAATTAGGTTATAGTACTAGAGATTTTCGAAGGATTGTCAAAAGGTTTGTGGTGTTATTCAGAATTTGTTTTTGATTGAATTTATAAAAAATAAAAAAAAAAGACAATCATTTTATTATTACACGTTAATCCTGATATTTATCTTTTTAAACCGAAGTACATACTTTTGTTTTGTACTTTAAAAAGAAAAAGGACAAATTATTATTGTGCCATGTAAGTTTTACCTTTTGAAAACAATGCCCAATAAGTTTCGAGTTCTTAGAAATGCCTTGTAACTACGCCATTTGCTGAAATTTTTTTCCACGTGTCCAATGCGAATGAAATGCCTAAAAATATTTCAATGTAAAGTCAGCATTTTGTGCTGCGAAAACAGTTATATTTTGGCTGCAAAATTGTTGTCCAATGCGAATGAAATTAGTTTTCAGTTATTGGGCATATTTTAAAATTAGGTCTAACTTAAAGGGCATAAAATATATAGATTGTCATACTTACTGGGCAAATTTATTTAAAAAACGAAACATAAAGGGTAGAAACAAAAACAATTTTATTCGCATTGGACACGGGGCAAAAAAATCAGCAAATAACATAATTATAGGATATTTCTAAAAACTCGGAACTTATTAAACATTTTTTTTCAAAAGGACAAACTTACATGGCACAAATAGTAAGTTGTCTAAAAGAAAAATACAGAACTCCGTGCGTGACACTGTGTTACAACTTACAAATTGGGGAAACAAATTTATACAACATTTTTTTTTTTAAAATAATGTCTTTGACTTGAAAAAGTAAAACAATAACTTGGGAAATAATTTGGGCTGTTGGAGTCCTAGACTCCTAGTTCGCAAGAACATGCCGCTTAGTAGGGGTGCACGTCGGCCGGTTCGGTCCGGTTCGGTTCGGTTTCCGGACCGGTCCAATGAACCGAAACTTTGCTTTTCTGCTGACCGAAACCGAACCGTAAACATTACGGTTCGGTTCGGTCGGAACCGGTTACAAACCGGTTCGGTTTTTCGGTTTTCGGTTTTTTTTCTGTTTTTTTTTTAGAAAACCTGCTGCTTTGTGTGCATATTCCGGTTAAAAACATAACAACATTTTCTAAAAACCACGCAGCAACCACGCAGCAGTGATGGAAAGTGAAAAAAAAAAAGAGATTGATCAAGATAACATGAATATTCCATTAACAGATGAATAAAAACAAAATAAGGCATGAATAAAAACACAAGAAAAAAATAAGGCACGAATATTCCATTAAGGCATCAACTATATCAAAGCATGTGAAATTATGAATTAATACTAAGGCATAATAACAAATCAATCAATTTGGGGAAAAAATTAGGGTTTTTAACAAATTAAAAATTACATTCATGTTGAGAACTTGGTGACTTTGATGAATTTTTAGGAGCCCTCATGGAGCTGCGGTGCGGTGGAGCTGCGCGCGGCGGTATGAAGGTCAACGGCGGAGCGACGGCGTTTTTTTTCTGCGCAAGAAATTTCTTCCAATTTTTTTTTTCCTTTTCAGACTTCTACATTCTCTTCTGCCCGTCTCTCCTCTGTTCTCTAATCAGCACATTTTTTTTTTATGTTTTAATTGGGCTGTTAGTTACTTAATTTTTTAAAATGGGCCCAATGCTAAATATCAGCCCACACAACAACTGGCACAATCATCAGCCATTCAGCCCATTAGTATCAGCCCAAGCAGTCCACGGTTTCCGGTTCGGTTTCGGTTTTTTCGGTTCGGTCACCGAAAAAACCGAAAACCGAAAATGTAAAAAAAATAAGACCGAAACCGAACCGTACTCAAACCGGTTCGGCTTCGGTTCGACCGGTTCGGTCCGGTTTCGGCCGGTTCGGCCGAACCGACCGGAATATGGACACCCCTACCGCTTAGGTTATGAAGCCCGATTAGCGCCGAATTTTTAAACAATATGCCAAAATTTGTTATTTTGTCTATTTAGCTATATAGTATATATATTCTTATATACTTCGACTTAGTAATTATAAATAATTTATTTATAGGAATATGTGTGTCTCCATACTTTATTGCAACTTCATCTTTTTAGATATATGTATTTTTGGGTCTATATACGTATCCATGCAATATAGGTTGTAGCCTTGTAGGGATGTTGTATAAGTTCTTGTTTCAAGTCTAGTGTTTTTATATGGTGTAAAGGCATTTTGAGTGAAATGTGTGATTCTTCTATTGTATCTTTTAGGCCTCCAGATGTAGTATGTAACTTTGGATATAGAATATCATTTTAGCTAGGAGTATTACATGTCATGTGTATAGTTTAGGTATATCGAGTAAAGTTGTGATTTTTATGCAGAGTATGTTTTTCCATGCATAATAGGTGTTATGTGCATCTTCTTAGGTATAATCTGGGATCGTAATTCTTTCGGGGTTTGCCTGAGTTCCTTCAGCAGTTTTGCTCAAATATTTTAGCATGGTATATATGTACCTTCTTAGTGAGTAATTTAGTTGTTGATGGGTAGTAACTATTCTTTAGGTGTCTTGGGGTGAAATTTAAGTTTTTCTTGGTGTATCTTAGATGTACTAGTATATATTTTGAATGTGTACAATTTCGGGCATTTTCAATGTATTGTATATGTTTTTTTAAATGTTTGTAACGCAAAGAGTGTGTGTTTTGTAAATTGTGTGTATTTTTCAAGTAGTGTATTAAGTATATATGGTGTGAGTATTTTTTTTTCATTTTTCCATAATTATGAGCACGTTTTTCTGCGATAGATTTCTCCGTTGGATCCTATTTTTTGGGCCAATTGGATCCAATTTTTTCGATCCAACACCTTTTGAATCGAATTTGAAAAGTTCTTGCCCAATGTTGGCTCCAATTGACGTGTTTTGTTGTACCCAGGAAATGTGCTCTTTGCATATACAATAACATCAGGGGTTGGATGGGGGCAGTTGAATAGTAAATATGACAAAACTGAACTCCTTTATGATTTAATCCATTATAAATAAGTTGTTATAAGTTGGCTCGCTTTTGTCCAAACTATTTATTACGCAACCGGTTAACAACCTAATTAAGCAACCTATTTGTCACCAAGAATTAGGTAGAGCGGTGTGTGTTTAATTTTACAGAAACTTTTACACACACATCTCTACCCGTGAAAATTAGGTCCTTATGCTCATCCTAATCCTCTTTATGGTAAGTTAAATTCCCAATTTAGGATAAAGCTTATGCCACTTTTACGTATTGTGTGCATCGAGTTGACTATAAGGAACCGTGAAGTCTCATTCATGCAATACTAATTAACTTATATTACTTATCACTTATCACTAAGTGCTTATATGCGACAAGCCTACAACAACTTGCTATTAATTTTGGATATATAATCTTAACTGTAAAGTAACTCATATAGCTATTATCATTGTTGTTGTTATTTTAATATATTGACATTTAAACGACTAGATACAGGTCAATCATAAAAAATAAGGCTGCTAGCTAGTAACAAAATTAATTTCGTAGACTCACAATTAGGATATTACAATATATTAATTATTACCAATCCAACCAAGTTAAAATTAAACTAATATCAATAGTACGAAACCAAACAACATCTGTTATTATTATAACTCGGTAAATTCTCGTACATTTTCGTTCATCTTATTCTAATTAGTCGCCACAGAAGAGCACAATATCAAAGGACTAACTATTTATGACCACAAAACCGAGTTTTGTTACATTGATAAATATTCAAAATCTGCAAAATTATACCACAAATATCACTCACACTCTCATTTTCGGCCGTTAAAGGAGATGCAACCGCCGGCGGTGGCTCTTGGAACGAACTCTCGCAGAAAAGAGGCATGCGTTTACCCTGGCCAATGACTCCAAGATACATGAGATAGTTGTTGTCATGATTCAAACGAAAAAAAACTGCGAGTTTCAAGTACCCAATGATTTGGTGATACAGGACGAGACACGATTTTAGACCCTCTTCTATGTGATTGTCGCCCGTTGTCCCTTGTAGACTCCGAATCTTAGTATAGGTATTAATAGCATTTGATAGGGCTCTGTCCCTTAGGATCATCCCTACGCCCTCGGGGCTGTTTTTAAAAATGTCTCGGGGATCTGCATCAACTACCGACAGACAGAGGGTGGCGTTTGTTGTTCGATTGCACCATTGATGAGCCAAATCGTTGGTGTTGGGAGCGGCATTGGCTCGGTGAGGAACAAAAAGAACGGTCAGGGTAATGAAGAAAAAAACTAAGTAGATTAATTTAATAGAAGCCATGTCTAATATGTGGACAATTGATTTTTGATGCGTACGTATATATAGAGAGTATTATAAATCTTGATTTTTTTTTTATAATGGAAAACATATGATTTGAATATGGCAAATTGGTAAGGACTAAGGAGGGTTTAAGATTTTCCTTAATATTTAGAGGTTTTTCGCGTGATTATTGGCACAAGATTGTTACTATCTGAGACTATATTAATTAAAGGAGTTCATTAGATCTCTTTAGTCTTAATTGCATTTATTTTAAAAAAACTAATAATTGAAATTTTGAATTTTTACATTGTAATAAGAAATTTGCAAATATGTACAAAATTCTTAATATTTAACTTACTCAAATATATATGTCTCGTAAAAAGTGAAGAAGTGTCTCTCTCTTGAGAGTTTAGGGTCTCTTTTCATAGGAGTCGTTATCTTCTCGGGAAGGCATTCTTCAAGATCGTGGATGGGGTATTTTTCATCCACCTCCCCTGAGGTTTGGCTCTTTGGCAAACACCCCCCTGAGGTTTGGTATTTTTTTAAAGACCCCCTTCTGTTAGTTGACCAGTTAGTCAACAGTTTAAAACAAGGGCAATAATGTTATTTATCATTCACTTCAAAACAAAAAGTCATGTACTATATATTATAATCTTCATTATCTTTATTCACATAGAAAAAATAAAATCATTAGTAATTTAATGTAAATATTACGTGTTTTTTTCTTCTTAATTCACAAAGTGTACATTATTATTATTATTATTATTATTATTATTATTATTATTATTATTATTATTAGCTATGGTTGTTGGTGGGTGTTGTGGTGGTTTTATACCAATCTATAACTAAATAATGTATCATTTTTAAAAATCAACGGGAGGTTTACTATGGTGATTTTCAAATAATAAATGTAATAAGAGATTTTGTGATTTATATAATGTCCTTAAAAAATTCATTTCAGAAACAAAACTACCATGTATTGTACCATGAAAAGAAGCAGTACTAATATATACATAAATATATATATATATATATATATATAATATTAGAGAACAAACGTAATTTATATCATTTATGGAAATTACCAAAGATTTGGTTTTACCGTGTTATATCATTTACTAGTTAACATTTCGTTAATTGACTACTTTGACCACATTTTGTTTTTTAAGGCATTAGAGATAAGTAAAGATTAGTCCAGTTTCTTTTCATTATTTTTTTTCCTGTTAATTTCTACCATTTGGTTACTTGTCTCATTATTGTATTTGGTATATTGGGATACGATACATACATAGTAAAAATTAAAAATATCACTTACCTCTAATTTGTTGACTAAAAATTTAGTTTTAGTATTTGAAGTGAATTATTTAGTGACGTTAATATAAATCTCAATTTTTTTATGTGAATAAAGTTAATGAAGATTATAATATATAGTAAATAACTTTTTGTTTTGAAGTGAATGATGAATGACATTTTTGCCCTTCTTTTTAATTGTTGACTAACTGGTCAACTAACATAAGTTTGCCAAAGGGCCAAACCTCAGGGGAGGTGGATGAAAAATACCCCTCGTGGACGCGCTCTTGCTGATTTTGGTGTCATTGATTGCGATTTCTCCCCGTCTTCTTCAGCCTGCGCAATTCAAAATAACGAATTGACCCTGATTCTCTCGCACAGGGAACTAGGGTTTATCGGAGTTTTTTCTCTTTTCGCTTTCTCTCTCTCCCTCTCGCTCTTTTTTCTTTTTCTTGTGGCTCACGTCTTCTAGGTTTCCCTCGTACAGTCATCTCTTTAAACATTGTTTTTACCTGGTTGTGTCGCGGATTGTGGCGGAAGGGGATTGCTTGCTGGGTGGCTGCCACGGCCAAAGCTTTAATGTAATACCTCTTCGCAACATCTTCAGTCAAATCATGGACGACTTGAATAGTCAGTTACGTCGCAGTTTGTTGGTTACGGGAGCGGAGGAGGGGACTACCGTGCCTGATGGTGTATGGCAGCATATTAACATGTCCTCGGAACTCATGTTGGGGGTAGAATTCTTGCGGGGAAGAATTTCAATTTTCCGGCCTTCTGCACTCTCATTAAAAACCTATACAAAGCTAACAAAGGGATGGAAATTTCTCGTATTAATGAGGACCGGATGATCTTCTAATTTTTTCACGTTATTGATGAAAAGAAGGCTTTGAACGGGTGCCCGTGACCGTTCGACAAACAAGTTCTTATCCTGAGCGACATTGGTCCCGATGGAACCCTGCAACCATTAATTTGGACCTATGCCGCTTTTATGTGCGAATTTACGACCTCCCACTCGCACGTTAAACGAAAGAATTTGCGAGCTCCATTTGTCATAGGTTGGGTATGTTTGAGGATGTTGAACTTAGTGACTCGTGCGACCTTACTATGAGGATCAGAGTGAAGATTGACGTCACAAAACCATTGGCGTGGTTTATGACTATTAGGGGAATGGGGGGACAAGAGTTCACAGTCAAATTCAAATATGAACCTCTCCCAAACTTTTGCTACATATGTGATATTTTAGGGCATATTATGGCAGATTGTGACGCGCAATATGATCAACCAATGAAGTCATTGCCCTTGCATACTCCGTATGGCGCATGGTCGAGGGAGCAGTCGGATCAGGGGGAATCGGTATAGACAACGCATCTCGGATCGAGGTATTTTTTCGCCTACTTTTTGTCATCAACTGATAAAATACATCTAGTACAACACATATGTGTCGGGTAAGGGGAAAAATTCAGGCCAAAAATGGCCAAAAATAGCCGAAAACCCGGCTAGGGGGCAAATCGCACAGAATGGCATAGTTTAGGGGGCAAAGCGCTTATTTATTTAGTTTAAGGACGAAAACGCAAAAACCTGCATAGTTCAGGGGGTAAGGGGTTTAATGCATTTATCTCAAGAATTAAATATGGATATTTTATTTATTTAAAAGAATGTGTCTAGTATGGAAAATTTATAATGAAGATTTAATATATTTGCCATGTATGTTAGAGCACCAAGTGATTTTGCGTGACTAACAACATGATATTGTTACTATCTTAGACTATATTAAAGGAGCTCTTCGGGACTTTATTGTACATTCTTGTGAAGAAAACTAGGTTACAGTTGTGAACTTATAGTAAGTCCGATTCTGCAAATACATGTCTAGCAGTTAAGTTTTTATCCTGAAATCAATATGGTCTAATAATTTTGTTTATAATTAAGATTCTATCCCGGAAGCAATAATTCCATTGCAATCACTACAAGACTGGGCGGTCAATAGGGACCGCCCAGTTAGCGACTCAAGTTGAGTCGCTGGCCATCAGCGACTGCTGAAGGCAACAGCGACTCAATTTGAGTCGCTGAAAGTTTCGAGATCAACAGCGACTCAATATGAGTCGCTATTGTCCTCAGGGACAGTTAGCGACTAAAACTGAGTCGCTGAAAATAATACAGCGACTCAATTTGAGTCGCTGGGACGTTCAGCGACTCACATTGAGTCGCTAACAGTCCTTATATTACGTGGGCCACACAATTCGGCCCAAAATTGGGCCAAATTGTGGGCCTCGTCCGCCCTAATTTCCGAGGAAGGAATCAGCGACTCAGAAGCGGTCGCTGATTCCTTCCTATAAATTGAAAAAAAAAATACATTTTTTACAAAACGCGGATACTTCTCCTTCACCCGAAATTGACCCGACCCGACGCCATTTTCCGCCTTAGCGACCTGTTTGTGATTATTTGCGACCCAAATTTCGTCCCTAACCCCACCAAACCCAAATCGCCTCGTTTCTCCCAATTTCCGCCTCAAATCCGCCGTGCTCCGCTTCCATCTCCGTCGTGCTCCGCCTCCATCACCGCCCCTTTGAATTTCCGTCCATTTCCGCCGCCGGTGCTAAGGTATAGCTTCGGTTTTCATTTTTTTTTTTTGTTTTGTCATTTTTGTATTAAATCCGAAAATTGTGTTATTATTTTAAGAAAATGTTATATTGTTAACTTTGTGTTAATATTATTGTGTTAATCTTGTGTTAATCTTGTGTAAATTTTGTGTTTTATTGTTAATTTGTTAAATTTTTGAAGAATTATTAGTTAATATTGTTAATTAGATAGTTAATTAGTGAATAATGTTAGATTGTTAGAATAGATTAGTGTATGATTAAGGAAAAAAAATTATTTGTGAAATTAGATTAGTGAATGATGAAATAAAAATTTAGTGAATGATGAAATTAGATTTAGTTAAATTTAGTGAATGATTAAATTAGATTTAGTTAAATTTAGTGAATAATGAAATTAGATTAGATTAGATTAGTTTATAATTAGATTGTGAAAATTGGATTATTAAAATTTAATTAGTAAAACTTGTTAATTAGTGTTCATTTGTAAGATTATATTAATTAGTGTAGATTATATTTTTTAGATTATAATTTGTAAATTTTGTAATTAGTGTAGATTTGTAAATGTTGAATTGATATTGAAATTTTTTTTACAGTACATATATATATTCGGCATGTCGTCACGTAAGACCCCTAGCGGTACTGGAGATCGAGGTCTTGGAGGTCGAGGTCGTGGTGGGGTATCGAGTTCAGGTAGTGGTAGTGTTGCTCGTGGAGGTGTTGGAGGTAGTGGAGGTCGAGGTCGTGGTGGTGGTACTGGTAGCGTTGGACGTGGTGGTACTGGTAGCGTTGGACGTGGTGGTGGTAGTGGTGGCGGGATTGGTGGTGGTAGTGGTAGTGGTAGTGGTAGCGTTGGGCGTGGTGGTGGTAGTGGTGGCGGGGGTCGAGGTAGTTGCCGACCTATACGGGTTGTTCGATCGGGACGTGGTGCAGGGTCGAGCCATCCAGCCGAGTCGTCTGTCCCGCTACCTGGGTCAGGTGACAGATCTACATCGATGACACCTCCACTACATCGGCAGTTATTTGTAGACGATGAGGTGACCATCTCCGGAGCGGGTGTCCGATCATCAGAGTCCACCGCATCCCAGGTGGTACGACCACATACTGCGGATTCAGTTGGGACTCACGTGCCCCCATCAGTTGAGTCTAGCAGACTTCAGACTCCACCGCCTACAGTCGACACCGGAGCAGGACCGAGCCAGAGGTCGACCGGTACTCCACGACCGACCGATACTCGACCGGGTAGGGGACCCAATGTAGGGCTTACGGCGCTTCCTAAAGGGAAGAAGAAGGAGCTTATTGAGTTGAAGAGGGGTTGTTTTTCTAAACCCCCCAGTCGCGAGATTTCCAAGACGATCACTTCACTCATTCGACAGTTTATGAGTGAGTTTTGGCCCTCCTACTTGAAGGTTCCTGAGGAACGAAGAGAGATGTACTCGAGATTTACGGTGCGTTTTAAATGAATTATTAATATTTATTGATTTACTCGAGGTTCAAAATATTGTTTAATTTAGTTTATTAATTTAATGTATTAATTTATTATTTAATATTTATATTTTTTGTAGAATATCTATGGGATTCGGCGGTCAGAGAGGGAGCAGGTACATAGGGCATACCAGTTGAAGGCGAGAGGGATTTATAAGCGTATGCTTAACAAGGCGAAGGAGCAGTACATGAAGAAAAAGGACAAGGAGGAGTTTAAAGATAAGCCTAAGACGCCGTGGATGAGCCAGAGTTTGGAGGATCAGGTGGCAAAACACTGGGACACTGAGGAGTTTAAGGCGAAGTCCGTGAAGGGAAAGAAGGCTCGACGAGGCGGCAAGTTGGACGGCGATGCGCCCGCCACCTTTTACGGTGGTTGCATTGACTAGTTTAAGATTATTGTTTATTGATTAGTTTAAAACAATGTAATTTTAACATTTTAAAAAAAAGAATTATAACCAACTATTACTTACAATTTGAAGGAGAGGAATCAGCCCAACCGCACCCACCCTATCAGGCACGACGAGATTTATAAGGCAGGACATACGAAGAAGGTGGCAGGGACTGGCAGAGGTACAGGCGTACCCTTGAGGCGGGAGTGGAAGTCTGAGACTACCAGACTTATTTACGTAAGTGTTTTAAATTTTATACTCTTTTTTAATGATCTTTGTTTTAATTTAATTTCTTTTTTTTTAATGATATTTGAATATTCAACAGAAGACTTATAAGAGGGAACTGAGGAGGAGAAATCCGGATGCAGTGGAAGATAATGACTTGCCTGAATGGGACGCCGATTCGTGGAAGAAGGCGATAGGGAGTATCAAGAAGGGGAAGGGATCGGGGTTACCGAGCTATGCTGATCCTCGAGACTTCGACTTGGAGGTCGAGAGGGAGCCAGACTACAGGCGGGAGTTGCTCAGGCAGCTCCAGGAGGAGAACAACGAGTTGAGGTCAACAAAGGACCCGAGAGTCGACTCCATGTTGTCTTGGCTCCAGTCTTTTAGAGAGGACATGCAGAGGGATACAGGCCGACTAGTGCGAGAGCTTCCGTCAGACTTGTTCATGGGGAACGCTATTAGGAGCGGAGGCGCATTTCGGGTTCAGAGGCCGATACGTGAGAGACCAGATCCTTTTGCTCCAGGTACTTCCAATCCCACCCAGTATGTCGATGATCTTGATATTGATACTAATGAGTCGGAGGGTGATGATGATCTTGGTCTGATGGATGTTCAGGCAGAGGACCTCGGTGAGGGTGAGGGGGTGTTGGCGTTGATGAGGGTGGGGTTGGTGTTGATGATGATCCACTGGCGACCTTGGATGAGATGTATGATTTGGCGGAGAGTTCTGGTGATGAGGGGGTCGTGTATTCGCCTAGTGATGATGAGGGGGGTCAGTGATCTTGTTGCGGGTTTTTATTTGTAAATATGGATTATGATATTTTGGAACATATGGATCATTTTTGGTTTATTTTGGTGTTGATGGTTGGTCATTTATGGTGTAGTTGTTTTTGTTTATATGGTGTTGATGGTTGCTCATTTATGGTGTAGTTGTTTTTGTTTATATGGTGTTGTTTATATGGTGTTGATAGTTGTTCATACTGGAAAAATCACACTGTCATAGTCATACTGAAAAATCACATAGTCATAGTCATACTGAAAAAAAGAAAGAAAAGAAAGAAAGCACTAGTCTTCTTCTGAATATTGAAACTCATAGTCATATTCATTTGCATCACTATCTACGCCTTCTTCTGCTTGTCCATCATCGTCCTCGTTACCACCTAGTGCATCAACGACATCGAAGTCACCTCCACCCAACTGAATATCCATGTTGAACGAACTCAAGTCTACAAACATATTAAGACTTGCTGATTCGTTCTCTTGAAATACTGTCTCCGGAATTTCTGGGTCATCAGGGGTAGAATCTTGAATTGTGAGTGACGACATGTCGATAATGTGTCTAGCTGGAATATGTGATACTGACAACCAGCCTTTTCTCCCTGGCCTTCCATTTGGTAGAGACGGATATGGGGCGTAATACGCATGCATTGCTTGATTAGCACAAATAAATGGTTCATTGGTCTACAGTTTTTTAGTAGGGTTAATTTCCACCATTTTGAATGTCTCGTGGACATTTGTGCCGCTCGGTCCAATATCATACCACAAACACTTGAAGAAGACAATGGACAGTTGTTTTCCAGTTCTACCTCCCCAATATTCCACTTCCAATATCTCCTTTAAAGTCCCGTAGAAATTGGGTGAAGCGGTGTCTCCCATGTCACCCTTCACGTAAACCCCACTGCAGTCACTTTTCTTGGGCCCCAATTTCGTATCAATGTGGAACCTAAATCCATTCACAATGTATCCATCGTACGTGATGGCATCGTTCAGTGGACCGTTGAGCAACAGCAGTACCCTATCGTCTATCATGTAATTTCCACTGCGGTACTCTTGCTTGAACCAGGCCACATACTCCTCGTTCCTTTTCGTTTGCACCTCCATGACATTCAATCTACCGCACTCCTCTTCTATGAACAAACTGCATGTTACAAAAAAATAGTTAGTACTAACACATATAAAAGAAGATGATACTAGATGAAGAAAATTGTAGTAGACTCACTCTTCCCATCCCTCAAATTCTTCACAGTTAAGAAGTGTGTACAATTCAATCTGTTCTATTTCTTCCCTCGTTAACTTCTTCATCTTCGCCGATGGGCCAAGCGGTCGTCCCTTCTTTCGGAACAATAAGAGCTCTCCATCCCAATCCGCTCCATCCCAAGTCTCGTTCCTGTTAAGTCGTCGGTGTGTAGCACCAGGGGTTACATCGAGATACTGGGAAATCAAATTTGATATCTCTGAATTTAAATAGGCATTGGCCATGCATCCCTCGGGCCTCGCTTTGTTCCCCACTGACTGCTTTAAATCAAACATTTGCCTGATATACACAACAAAAGGAACCATCTTACATTACAAATAAAATAAATTAAAGACAATCATCAATATATACACCAAAAGTGATTTACCTCTCGAATGGATACATCCATCTGTAGTGAACTGGACCGCAAACTATAGCCTCATACGGTAAGTGAATGGCCAAATGCTCCATAGAATCGAAAAAAAAAAAGAGGGAATACTCTCTCTAGCTTGCACATGGTGACAATAATAGATTTTTCTAGTCCCTCCATAGCCTCTACCGATACCTCTGATGCGCAAATTGCCTTGAACAACAAACTAATCTCCACAAGTGTTTCCCATATGTCTTTCTTAAGGAAATCACGAAAAGCAATTGGAATCAATCTCTGCATGAAGACGTGGCAATCGTGACTCTTCATTCCAGACAACCGTTGTTGTTGCACATGTACACACCGTCCCAAGTTAGAAGCGTATCCATCTGGAAATTTTAGCGTGCCCAACCATTCTAACAAATTTCTCCTTTGATCTTTTGAGAGACAGTACAATGCCTTTGGCTTCTTCGTTCCCCCCCTCGGGATGTTGAATCTAAAAATAGCTCACTACGGTTGGTCCAAAGTCTCAAATCTTTTCGTGATTTGATGTTGTCCTTTGTCTTAGGGTCATCCAAAATCGTGTTGATGATGTTATCGAAAATTTTTTTCTCACAATGCATGACATCTAGACAGTGACGAACCAAGTTTGTGGACCAATAAGGCAGTTCCCAAAATATACTCTTCCGCACCCAATTATGATTTTGGCCAAAACCTGGGAGTGGTCTGCATTGGGTACCGAATCCCACATTCCCAAGGCCATTAACAATTTCCAACATTTCAGCACCAGTCTTTCTACGAATCGCGTCTTCCTCTCGAATTTCCCCTTTTTTAAATTTATAGTCATCGTATCTCAAGTCATGACCTTCAGGCAAGAACCGGCGATGGCAATCGAACCAACTTGGCTTACCCCCATTCACCAACGGAAAGGATTGAGTGTCACCCATACAATAAGGACACGAAATCCTTCCGTGCGTACTCCATCCCGACAACATCCCGTAAGCGGGAAAATCACTAATCGTCCACATGAGAGATGCACGTAAAATAAAGTGTTGCTTCCTCGAGCCAGTGCTCCATAAAAGCTTGAGATCATCAATAAGTGGCCTAAGAAAAAGATCCAAGTTCTTTGTTGGACTATACGGCCCGGAAATGAGTAGACTCAAAAAGATGAACTCTTTCTTCATGCAAAGATCCGGTGGAAGGTTATAAGGGGTGACAAACACCGGCCAACAAGAGTACGTCTTACCAGACATTCCAAAAGGTGTGAATCCATCTGTGGACAAACCAAGTCTTACGTTCCGTGGTTCCGCTGCGAAATCTGGGTGTGTCCGGTCGAAGTGGCGCCATGCCTCCCCTGAAGCTGGGTGAATCATTTGGTCATTAACCCCATTACACTTCGTATGCCATGTCATATGTTTTGCAGTTCCTATTGTATAATACAACCTCTGAAGTCGAGGAGCAATAGGAAAATACCACAATTTCTTCTTCCCAACCTTAGATTTTAGTCCATCCACGTATCTACCTGCGAGGCATATCGGGCACTTATCGTAGTCCTTCGTCTCCTCTCCGTAGAACAAGAAACATTGTTTTGGACAAACATCATACGTAACGTACCCTAACTCGGGCTGCAGCATTTTACGGATCCCTTTCGTGTCCTTAGGTAATAACATCCGCACCTCAGGCGTGAAACCTCTCTTCGCCAAATTAAAAACCTTATCAGAATAAATAGTACTAGCCTTGTGTTGTGTCTTGTACTCCAACCACTCCGACATCCACTGAAGGATACTTATATCTTCACCCGAGTCGGAATCCGAATACATGGGTATATTTCCTAGGTGCATCAACTTGTAGAACGCATGTGCTTCCGGGTTGGGCTCCTCGTTAGTTGACTCGTCCTCAAATGATCGACCTCCACGTGCATCCACGACCATGTCTACGAATGGCACATCAACATATACTGGGTTGTCGGGAATATCGGTGTGTGACGAGCCGGGGGAATCGGACACATACGACGGTGTAGTATCTATTAACGTTTCCCCATGAAAAATCCACTCTAAATATCCATTTGTAAAACCCGACTTATGAAGATGATCCCGTACAACCTTTTTATCGAAAAACCGTATATTATTGCATTTCATGCAAGGACACCTAATTTCGCCCCGTAAATCTACGAATCTAGGACCTTGTTGCGTAGCATATTCAATGAAAGCCCGAACCCCAAACACAAATCTATCGCTTAAACAACCATCACTATCATACATAGCATACATCCAAGATTTATCTACTATATAATCCATTATTTATCTAATAAGTTGTAAAATATAAAACAAATAATTACAAATAATATAAAAAGAATTTTAAAGATCTAAATAGAATGATCAACGTACTTCTTGAAGCGTGAAAAAATGCGACGCAAGAATGTTTTGTACACCACGATTACTCTCGGTGTGTGTAATATTACCTATCACCAAATAAATATAATAAATTTAAGTTAGAATAATTAAATAACAAATTACATTGAAAATAAACATTTGGGATAGTGTAAGGCAAAAAAACGTGCATACCTTAAGGATTAGTAAAGGATGTAATGAATTTTAGAGGAGAATGGAGTGGCCTTTTTATAGGCCACTAACAGTCAATAGGGACCGCACTTAGGTCACTATTGCCAACGGTAAGTCTCAATAGCGACCGCATTTTGGTCCCTATTGATAACGGCTATTGTTAATAGCGACCTACCTGCGGTCACTATTAACAATAGCCGTTATCAATAGGGACCAAAATGCGGTCCCTATTTAATAGCTGTTGTTATTAGCGACCAAAACGCGGTCGCTATTGACAATAGCCGTTGTCAATAGCGACCGCAAGTAGGTCCCTGATATGTCAATAGTGACCGCGGAACAGGTCCCTATTGACCCAACACGCACCTATTTGCGGTCCCTACTAATATTCAAACTTTAAAATCATTATTTTATGATGATTTGAGTACACCGTTGTTTGTTTAGTTCATAATTAATAATGTAATAGTTAAAATAACAACAATTCACATGTTGCAATGTGTTTGGTTGTTTGGAATCACAAACACACCTCGTTCCTAAAAAAAATCAAATTTCAAGAATAAATATTAGTAGGGACCGCTCATAGGTCCCTAATAATTAAACAGGGACCGCTCTGCGGTCTCTATTAATTATTAGTGACCTAAGTGCGGTCCCTAATTATTAATAGTGACCGCAGTTAGGTCACTAATTCTTAATAGTGACCGCATTGCGGTCCCTGTTTCCTTATTAGGGACCTAAGTGCGGTCCCTACTAATATTCAGCCTTGAAACTTGATTTTTTTATATTGATGTTGGTGTGTTTGTGATTCCTAGCAACGAAACTCATTGCAACATGTGAATTGAAGTAATAAATGATTGCAAAACCAACCTCATAATAGTTTAGTTGTAAAATAATAGATTGAATGAAATTGATCGAGTTATGAACGTTCAACGTATATTTCATGTTGTACAACTAATCATCAATATAGTTAGTTATAGTTGTTATTCATAGTTTAATCTTTTGTTTAACAACATCAAATAACATGATAACTTGATTAGTTAATAACTACAAACAACTATAATTAGCTATTGATGATTAGTTGTAGAACATGAAATATATGTTGAACGTTCATAACTCGATCAATTTCATTCAATCTATTATTTCACAACTAAACTATTATGAGGTTGGTTTTGCAATCATTTATTACTTCAATTCACATGTTGCAATGAGTTTGGTTCTTAGGAATCACAAACACACCAACATCAATACAAAAAAATCAAGTTTCAAGGATGAATATTAGTAGGGACCGCACTTAGGTCCCTAATAAGGAAACAGGGACCGCAATGCGGTCACTATTAAGAATTAGTGACCTAAATGCGGTCACTATTAATAATTAGGGACCGCACTTAGGTCACTAGTATACAAAAATTTGAAATTTTGGCGAAAATTTTAGGCGGGATTGAGGGGAAAATTTGAATTTTACGAAAATTTGAAAATTTTACCCTATTCTCAATATATACTCACCACTCTTACACATCAAAATTACTTAATCTCATAAAACACCCAACACCAAACACTATCTTCTTTTCCAAACCAAAACACTATCTTATTTTCTCCAAACACAAAAACTTTTTTCTTTTTACCAACACAAATCCAAAACAAAAATCACACAATATAAAAAACAAATCACCTACTCAATCTTTCATTGTTATTATTTTGGATCTACACTTTCTTTTCTTACTTTTCTATTATTTTGGATCTACACTTTCTTTTCTTACTTTTCTATTATTTTGAATCTACACATTCTTTTCTTATTTTTCTATTTTTTTTGGATCTACAATTTCTTTTATTTCACTTGTTTTTTTATTCATTCATCTTTTTGTTTTTATATTATTCATATTTTATATTCTATTATTAGTCATATTTCATTCATTTTTTACATTTTAATACTTTAATGTCATTATATTAATTTTTTCTTTAATATTTTATTGTTTTGATCTTATTATAACCATATTTCCGAAATATTATTGTTTTTTTTATTTTTGTCGCAGACTATTAGGGACCGCAGTTAGGTCCCTAATAATATTCATAGAGTTCTATGAATATTATTAGGGACCTAACTGCGGTCCCTAATAAACGTAATAAGGACCGCAGTTAGGTCCCTACTAATATTCAAAGACCCTATTACGTTTATTAGGGACCGCAGTTAGGTCCCTAATAATATTCATAGAACTCTATGAATATTATTAGGGACCTAGTTGCGGTCCCTAATAATTGTAATAGGGACCGCAACTAGGTCGCTACTATTAGTAGCGACCTAGTTGCGGTCCCTATTACAGATATTAGGGACCGCAACTAGGTCGCTACAAAATATTCATAGATTCTATGAATATTTTGTAGCGACCTGATTGCGGTCGCTATTAGTCTTATTAGGGACCGCCTATAGGTTGCTAATATTTATTATAGCGACCGCTCTCAAGTCGCTATTGTTTTTGCGACATTAGGGACCTAATGACGGTCCCTATTGTTTGAAAAAAATAGTGACCCAAAAACACAATAGGGACCGGCATTAGGTCGCTATTGTTTAAAGTGTCAGGGACCGGAAAGCTGTCCCTGATACTCCGGTCGCTATTTCCCTCATCAGGGACCTAACTGCGGTCCCTGATGGCAAGCGACCGAGGTCAATAGGGACCGCACAATAGCGACCTACGTGCGGTCGCTATTGAGCTTTAGGGACCGCGGGAGGGGTCAATAGAGACCTAATTTTGGTCCCTATTTGCCCCTTTTTCTTGTAGTGAATACTTGTGTTTACTATTTTATTTTCTAAAATCATCAAATTAATTCGTCTTCTTGTTTTAGTTCCTTATTATCTACAACCCCAAAGACAAAATATCTTCTCATATGTTAATGATCGTGATGGGAATTTCCTTAAGAACAAAAAAAAACAAATATAACAAATACTCTTTTTCGAATCAAAAAGAGCTATTATTTTATTAAAACCACCCCAAAAAGAGGCCACAATTCAAGTCATTACATAATAACCAAGAAAGCCCTAAGCAAATCACTAACAAAACTCAAAAGACCAAACTATTCCTCAAAGCTATCCGCGTCCTCAACCGCATTCCGAGTTAGAGCGTGCGCGACTAAATTGGATTCTCGACCGACCCACCGAAAAAAGAAGCCTCCATGTCTTCTAAGTAACCCATGAATGTCGTCAAGCACATTAACCACATGAATATCTCCCGTCGTATTATGGATAACGTCGTGCACCACATTAAGACAATCGCCTTCAAACAAGACTTCACTCCACCCTTTCCCGACCGCTAACTTTACTACCTCCAAAGCTGCGAGAGTTTCCACACCCAATTGACTTGTACACGAAATCAGTCGACGTTGTCTCCACGCGACCATGATGCCGTCTCTATCGTGCGCGACCATCCCTAATCCAATCGCCAATTCAGTAGGGAATAGAGCGCTATCAAAGTTCATTTTAATAACGGCGACCCGCGGACCCTCCCACCCTGCTGCATGTAACCTTGCTTCATGCCCCTTTCGTCCATTCGATTCAGCCCACATCGCAGCAAATAATCTCACACAAGTAATCACCTCATCCGCTCGCTTCGCCTTTTCGCCCGCTAGTACACAATTTCGATTCCACAAAAAAGCTGCCATCCTGACTCATTATCACTTGTTTATGCAACTCCTTATAAAACTTTCTGTTTTAATTTGATTCATAAGTGGAAAATATTGTAAGAATCTAATTTAGATAAGAATAAATGCAAATTTTGGTAAAATAAAAAATTTATTCACTCGTTAGTGATATCATATTGTAATTTAATTAATTGTTATCATTTCATTACCTTATAATAATTAATATGTGGCTCTTTAAATAATATTTTTACATATATTAAAAGGATAATAAATAACTTAATAATATTCGATACTATAGAGAATATAAAAAGAAAAAACTCTTAAATGCAAAGCCTGAAAATTGAATCTGCAGGCAGAAACAAAACTATTTCCCAATATACATCAACTATGGTAGTTTGACTTAAATACAAATACAAATTATAAGAGATTAATAATTGGTAACTGTTTTTATTTCTCTGAGGGGGTGTTTGTAAGAGCTTTTAAAAGCTCCTTAAAGGTTTTAAGTCACTGAAAAATATTTAATGTGTGTTTGTAATTGCTGCTATTGATTCTCCTCTGGAAAAAAGTAAAAAAAAAAAAAAAAAAAAAAAAAAAGAAGAAGCCCATAAGCATGTCTTGAGATGCTTCCATAAAGAGCTTATCCCCAAATCATAGTGAATATCTTATTTAGACTTATTAATCCCTTAAATTTCTCTAAATATCCAATTTTATCCTCAAATAAATTCCATGGTTTTTCTCTTTCCTTTTTAATGCAATCTTCTTTTCCATAATTTTATATTTTTAGTGTAAGAAAATAATTAAAAAAATAAATAAGTCTTAAAAATGATTTAGTTAATAACATGTACAACATTATTATATTAACATCTTTTAGATATAGTTATTTTTCCTATAAGATATATGCACCATGTAATTATGCCAAATAACTTGTATATTGTAATGTAATAGACATATATATTGATTATACTATATTAAAATTTAAATAATTTTAATTGTTAATATATAACTATCCTCCTTATGATTGTGCAAATGTGAGTGAAGGAAATATGTCTATATCTATATTATAAATAATATAAAAAAATAATTAAATATTATTGTATTTTAATTGAGGTTCAAAAGTTGTTTCTATCTAGTTATTGCAAACACCCCAAGACTACCTTTATCTACTTTAAGTTACTTTCAAAAATAGATTTGCAAACACTCATAGCTTTAAGTCAGAGCAACTTTAAGTAACTTTAAATAGAAGCTATGAAGAAGAAGCTTTCATAAGCTCTTGCAAACACCCCTGAATGATCTTTAAAGTTTTGCTTTTCGTTTTTTTTTTCTATTTAAGCTATTTTCACGTAACAATGCATGCATATTAAGCAATGCTAAAGAAGATTTCCTTGATGCATAATTAAGTATAAAGAAACTCACTGAAATTAAAGGTCAAGTCCGAATTTAAAATCTTGTCGACGATGGATATGTGATGATTAACCTCAAAGGACACCAAAATATTATATGTGATGAGACGACCAAGAACAACGCAGATTGAAACAGAGAAATAATAGAGGGTAAAAAAGGCTTCAACCGATTAGCAATTACTTTGGATGCAATCTTGAAACACACATTGTTGAGGCTAATCGGTCAAAACTGCGTCATCATGTTAGGGTTAGAGCATTTGGTAATATAAACAATATGAGTAAAATTAACACATGGATCAAGAATACGCTCATTAAGAAAAGAACGCACAAAACGAGTAACATCCTCACCAATCGCCCCCTCAAACCTTTTGAAAAAAGATGACAGAAAAACCGTGGGGACCAGGAGATTTAAAAGGATACATATCTTTATGCGCCTTACGTACCTCATCTGCCGTGAATGGTTGGAGCAAGCTCTTATTCACCTCAGGACTCACCCGCACCTCAACCTCCCGTAACATATCTTTAATGGCCGCCTCCGTCGAATCCCCTGAATGAAATCTGAGTAAAGTAATGAGTAGGTATCTGATTAATACCTTGCGGATCCGTGCATAGCGAACCGTGCTCATCCCGAAGCCCCCTAATTTCATTCTTTTTTTTCCTCTCTTACGCCCTTCTATGAAATTATGCAGTATTACGATCCCTCTATTTTAACCACTGAACCTTCGCCCTCTGTTTCCAATAAACCTCCTTAGCTGTAAATAATTCCTCCAATTTTGTACTAATTCGCTGCTCCTCGGCCTTAGTTTCTAAAGTGACGATACCCGCGCAAAGCCTGCCAACACTGCTACACCACCTCCGCACTCTCGAACTTTAATAACCATGAAGCTTCAAATTGAAACCACGCGTGTTGTCGAATCGAAGCCCTTCGTTCCATCATTCGTACAAAAATAGCATGGTCATTTGACGTGGGTGTCGTCGTGTGTTCAACCCTCGCATGCGGCAAGCGTGATCTCCATTTAATATCCATACATGTGCGGTCAAGACGTTCCACACCGTGTGCGGTGCAGGACGTCGACTACACCATGTAAACTGTGGTCCGACATACTCAAGCTCACTGAGTCCCGTATCAACAAGCACATGCCTAAAATTCCGGATGAGCCAATTCGATCGACGAGGCCTGCCCCGCTTATCTAATTGACTCGAAATTCTGTTAAAATCGCCCACACAAAGCCAAGGAAGGGTCGTTATGCCTTTGAGATGGCGTAATAAATTCCACGTCTGCATACGCTTTGATATGTGCATTTCCCGCATATTGGGCCGGGCCCAAATCAGGCCCATATTGGACCATATCGGGGATCACTCTCGATGTCATATCGGTAATAATCACCGATATGTTACTGTGGTCCTCGGATCCCGAGGTCTATAAATACGCGGTGCCCGGATCTCAAGGCAAGCAATTATTATCCCTCAGGTACCACGCATCATATCGAAATACATCCCCGATATCACTTTCGATATCTCATTCGATATCGGGACTACCACGTGCACTTCAAACACGTCACACCACCTCATCACCGATATCACGTCGGGGGTCATCCTCGATATCACATCGAATACAATCATCGACGTACATTCGATCTAGCACCGGTATTCCACTCTCACCCAAGCATCGAGGCATTGGTTCGAGGTGTTCCGGACCAAGTCTACACGAGATACGTAGTGTAGGCCTGATTTGAGATAGACTCGTTGTATTGCTAGACTATTCACTTGTAACCAACACTCATATATATATATATAAAATGATCTATCGCCAAATCAGTGGCGTCGTCTGTGGGAACACCAGTTCCCGGACAAGGACGCCAAGATGCAAGGAAGGAGGACCCTATCCGAGTTTAGCGGAATTGTGACTAGGAGCACCAGGATGGAGGACACACAACTCCCTCAACACCCGACTGACCTAGAACAGACAGTGGCTCAAGCCGAGATGGAGCTCCCTCCACTACACAACGAGCCGCGAATGCAGGTCCGACCCTTCTTACACCAAGCACGGCGGAACCCGCGACTGAGGGCCCGCCCATCGAGAACCCCGCAGCAGACGTTCCGATGTCCGAGGCACCAAATGTGGATTTTCCCAGCCCAGAGGAGACGATGCCTGCGGGACGAAGCGCCCTTCACCCCGCCGCCGTAACCCCGGAGATGCAAGCGCAGATCAACGCCTCTGTAAGAGCGGCGCTGGATTCCACATTGGAGACCTTGCTTCCACAACTAGTGGAGCAAAGAACAAAGGACATTCGGGCAAGGCCCTATGAATCCGGAGCGGGTGAGGGAAGGGCAAGGCAAGGATACGACGAACAAGAGGCTACGGGGGACTCCTTCAGGGAGATATCGCCCGCTGCATACGACAGGGCGGAGAGGCGTAACCCCGGGACCCTAGATCGAGAGATAGCAAAAAAGTTGGAACGGCTTGACCGCGAGAGGGCGGAAGTAGTCCGGAGAATGGAACGCGGTCGCGATCACGCCGAGATTGTGTATTCAAAGAAAGAGGATGCAGAAATACTGCGGGTAATCTCAATGATGATGGAACAGCTAGACCGCGAGAGGGCGGAATTCTCAAGGAAGTTGACTCAGAGTAATGGGAAGGGTCACAGTAGGACCCCGTTTTTGGATGAGATATAGGCTGAGGTATTGCAAAGAGGGGACAAGATCCCAGTGATCAAGCCATACGACGGAAGAGGTGACCCTACGGATCATCTCCATCAGTTCGATAGCATTCTGAACCTGCACAACTACTCGAGAAACATGAAGGCAAAGATCCTGTCCACCTCTTTAACAGGCGCAGCACGGGATTGGTTCGCTAGGCTGGAGGCCAGATCCATAACGAACTACGAGCAGCTAAGGGAGAAATTCGAGAACCAATTCTCTAGCCAAAAGAGAATGAAGACCAACCTGCTACACCTCGGCGCTGTGGAGCAAAGGGAAAGGGAGAACCTCCGGGAATATATGAAGAGGTTCAACGATGAATTGTTGAAGGTGGACGAGCCGCATGGCGGACAAGTCATGATGATGCTGTTTAAGGGTACGACCCATTGCAGATTCGTCGGGGAGCTAATCAAATTGACTGAGCCCACCGCAGCACAGATCAACATGCTTGCAAACCAAATGGTCTACGAGGACGAGATGATGGCAATGCGTCAGGGTTCGTTTTCCAGCAGGAACGCAGACAGAGACCGCAACCAGGAAAGTCCCCCGATGACGTACAACCCATTGAATAGAGGAATTCTGGAGGTGATGCCTATGGCGAAAAGAAACAGATGGCTCACGGAACCCAGGCCGTTAAATGAGACTCCTGGGATGAATTCATCGGGGAAATACAGCGCGTACCACCGTCAACCTGGACACAGGACGGAGGACTACACACACCTGAGGAACAAAATCGAAAGATTGATCAAAGAAGGAAAACTGGTCGAGTTTGTCAGCAGCGCCAGGGAGGATGCTAGAGAAGCAAAACATTCCTCATCCCCTAGAAGAGATTACTCTCCTAGGAGAGGAAAGCAGAAGATTATTGAGGCACCCCAGGAGTGTGGTAGGGCTATAGCGAATACCCCGAGCAGAAGCGTCATAAACATGATCAATGGATGAGCCTTGGGAGCCGACACTGCTCGCGGCCGAGAAACTATAACATGAAGAGTCGAGGGCAGGGCCTACATTGGGTACACAAATGCAATCGTACCAGATGCGTACTTGGAGCAGAAGACCTCTTTCACCAAAAGAGACTTGGAGCAACTTAGTCCGCTGGCCCTGACCACAGCGGAAGCTCCGCAAACCGGATATTCTCAAAAGCCTACGAGCACATGATGATAGCCCCGGGACAGGTAGAGCCGATATCCACCCCATTGTCCAGATCCGACAGAGCAGAGGTAGTTCCACTCGGACAAGTTATATTGCCCACAGTGTTTGGGAAAAACCCACGCAGTCGGGTGACGCCGATAAAATACACAATAGTCGACATCTCATTCCCCTACCACGCCATCATTGGCAGACCGGCACTCAACCAGATTGGGGCAGTGGTCTCTACTTATTACCAGAAGATCAAATTCCCGACACCTCAAGGAGTCGGCAAAAATTTAGGTGGCCAGGTACAAGGATGGATGTGCTATGTGGACTCGCTGAAGCACCCTAAAATCAGAAGAAGACATGAAATACAAGTCCCACACCAAGAATACATTCCGAGCACGGAGTGATCCCCACTTGAACTACCCCCTCCCCTTTTTATTTTTCGCCCTGTGGACATCCCAACATCAACGTCATGTTGAGATTGCGAGGCATTACCCACCCCGGCAGTATTACCACTCGATAAGGGAACAGATTTCTTCGCACTCTTGCGTACGCCCTCACGACCCCTCTTCTTGACAAGTGGAGGTGCGTCATCTGTAGCGGCTTCGGCCCCAAGCTGTCTACGTTCCGCTATCGCTTCCAGACTACAGTACTCTACCAAATCGGCTACAAGATACATGAAACATAAGATCAAGAGATAAATCGAAAGGAAGCTATCGATTTGTAAAGATATAACACTTACCGAGAGTAGAGGGACCGTTATAACGTACGGGAGATATCCCACTTGTTCGCAAAACTATGTCACTGCAACGCAGGGTACCGTCGTACGGATGGTTAATCAGATTCCTCAGAAATTTGAGGCTATGTGCAGTTGTCCCGACAGCGGCTCGTCTCTCGTATTTGGTGACTTCGCACCACACACTAGGAAGCACATCAAATTCACCAGTCGTCCTCTCATGGATATACATATACTCACCCTTATTTCCAAATCCATAACATGATTGAGTATATTGCACGAACCTAAGACCCGCCTGGGCCCGCACGCAAAAGAACCCCTCATCACCGCCCTTCCTGTTGACCATGACACTAAAGAGTTGCCAGAACTCATTAACTCCGCAAGGGGCACCCAACGCTCTCATGACAAACATGAAAGCCACGATGTACCTAAGAGAATTGAGGGATAGCTGCCCCAAGCAGACGCCGATGCTCGCAATGATAGCACTAACCGCATGATCAATTGGGAAATGCAGTCCGTTCTTAAAATGCTTGGCATTAACAGTAATACAACCTTTCGGTGGAGTATGCATTTCCGCGTTAGGGAATATGACCTTATACCCCTCAGGGATGTCATACTCGTCGGAGTAATAACCAGCATGATGAGGAATATGAGAGTCATATCCTCGTACTTCTCCGAGGTCTTATATTTCAGGGGGCTGATCCCCAAGCCCCATTCACCTACATTGGGACCGTCAGCCTCCGGCGAAGAAGAGAATTCAGCACCAGACTGGTCGCCAATCAACTAGTCAGACCCGAACATCTCGTTTTCAGAAAATCCCACTCCGATCTCTTCGAAATCCATCTCGAGCAAACCTGAGCCAACACTGTTCTCGACGAACGACATACTGAGGCACTAAGTAAGAAAAAATCCCATGTGATAACGGGGTCGATCCAAGAAAAAATTCCCTCTGATAACGATGCCAATCCAAGAAAAAATCCCCCGTGATAACGGGGTCGATCCAAGAAAAAATTCCCTGTGATAACGCGGCCAATACAAGAAAAAATCCCCTGTGATAACGGTGTGGATCCAAGAAAATATTCTCTGTGATAACGGGGCCGATCCAAGAAAAAATCCCCTATGATAACGGGGTCGATCGAAGAAAAAATTCCATGTGATAACGGGGCCAACACAAGAAAAAATCCCATGTGATAACGGGGTTGATCCAAGAAACAATTCCCTTTGATAACGGGGCCGATCCAAGAACAAATCCCCTGTGATAACGGGGTCCATCCAAGAAAAAATTTCCTTTGATAACAAGGCCAATCCAAGAAAAAATCCCCTGTGATAACGGGGTCGATCCAAGAAAAATTTCCCTGTGATAACGGGGCCAATCCAAGAAAAAATCCCCTGTGATAACGGGGTCGATCCAAGAAAAAATTCCCTGTGTTAACGGGGCCAATCCAAGAAAAAATCCATTGTGATAATGGGGTCGATCCAAGAAAAAATAGGTGGAACTACGCCGGTCTGATTCCCCATTCAATGGGATACGTAGGCGGGTTGGGTTTACCTAGCCTTCGACCGTTATCCGTAATTACCTTTTTTATTTTGTGGCTTGGCGCAATCTCATGTTTCATGCAGGGATATGTCCTAAGTGGACATTAAAGAAGTGCAGACAATGGCACAAAGAATTGGGAAATGTTCCCCTAGATATATGTTTAGCACATCGCCCTCTTACAGGTACATGGCTCAAAGGATCGCACATTACTATATCCGAAAAGGACATAGAGAATATTAAAAGGGGGATTCAGGGGGAATTTCCCCAGATTATTCAATATTATCTATTCAAACAGGTACAAACAGGTACAACAGGCACGATAGAGCACAATGGAAACACTGTTTCTCGTATAAAACGGATATTCCCAGATGAGGGAACTTCCAGCAGATAACACATGCACATCATTTCATGCTTTCGTATTAGCTTCTACGTCGAAAACTTTTCTTGTCTGTGTTGTTTTACAGGGCTTAATGACCTACAGAGTCAACGACGACAGAGCCTCCAAGAGACATAGTCAAAAAGTCAAAGAAAAAGCTTACCTACAACAAGAAAAATATCCCCTGTGATAACGGGGTCGATCAAAAACAGTTCAACGGTAGTGGGTTCGCTGTGATAACGGGATACGCCCCTGCCCACAAAAATATCTCATGTGATAACGGAGTCGATCATAAACACTTCAACGGTAGTGGGTTCCCTGTGATAACGGGATGCGCTCCTACAAAAAAAAATCCCCTGTGATACCGGGGTCGATCAAAAAACACTTCAACGGTAGTGGGTTCCCTGTGATAACGGGATGCGCCCCTACCCACGCGAACTGTCAAGCTAGGTGAAGAGCCTATTGAATGGAAATCCCATAAGATTACGCTAGGTGAAGAGCTTATTGGGTGAAAATCCCATAAATCAAGCTAGGTGAAGAGTCTATTGGGTGGAAATCCCATAAAATTACGCTAGGTGAAGAGCCTATTGGGTGAAAATCCCATAAATCAAGCTAGTGAAGAGCCTATTGGGTGGAAATCCCATAAATTACGCTAAGTGAAGAGTCTATTGGGTGAAAATCCCATAAATCAAACTAGGTGAAGAGCCTATTGGGTGAAAATCCCATAAATCAAGCTAGATGAAGAGCCTATTGGGGGAAAATTCTATAAAACAAACTAGGTGAAGAGGCGGGCTCTATGGGCCCCTAACCACAAGAAGAATATCCCTTGTAATAATGGGGTCGATCCTAAACACAGAAGCAGTGGCAGATTATCCACGTCCCTACCAACCCCAAGGAAATTCTGACCATTCCTTGATTGACAACAGACAGATTAAACGAATCTCATCAAATACGAGAACGAAATGACTGCGCCTCAGATATCGAAATACTGCATATTCTATCATCATGACAATAAAAGAAATCAACAAGTTATCAGACAACAAGGCCACGAAGAGTCACATACTATGAAGACAACAGAGAAATAAATACTCAGTTACAGAACCACGAATCGGAAATAATCCGGAAAGGGAAAAATTCAAGTTACAATAAGGGCAGCAGACAGCTACTCCCACAGGGACCCTTCAGTCTTTTTCTCAACGACCATGGGAAAACACCTAGGGATAACCCCGTCATGTCTATATCGAAATGTACATCGAATATCATCCCCGATATGCCATATTCGACATAGATCCCCGACATACCTTCGACATACCTACGACATACTGCAATACCTGATATTATATCGAACATAACTACCGATTTACTTATCCATTCGACATGTATAATATATGTATGGAAAGCTACATGTGTCAGCTACCCATAGGAAGAAACAGATCGAGGTTTCGATATACCGATCTCGACATATGGCCGATATGGTGGAACCTCAACATATCTCCGATGTGCCAGAATACCCAATCTTATATCGGATGTCACTACCGATATACTTATCTCCCCAACATGTACCTTATATGCTTGGAAAGTTAAAGGAGTCTACTTTCCATATCAAGAAGCGATTTGAGATTTGGACCTTCCTGCAAGGAGATATGGTCAAAACCGTAAAGCCGCGCAGTGTAGAATAGACAAATGAACTACGTCCGACTTTATTCCCCCAAAGGGATACGTAGGCAGCTTGGAATAACCCGAGTTCAGTCCGGAATCATCAACGATCCATCCGTCCCCTCACTGCGTCGTTTGGAGTACATGTGGGTAAAGGACAAAGCTGGCTCCAGCACATCCTTTCATTAGCATACGACAACACACCAAATCATCGAAATATACTTTTGACATCATATCGAATATGAGTTTCGACGTAATATCGACGATGAACCCCGACATCTTATCCTATTACGCAAAAAAGCCTCAAAGTGTGACTCCCATATTTATGAGAAAGTCAACTCCAAGGAACACACAATTCAAACGAGGACCTCAAACTATGCGCCCACTGCATTAGGGGGACCATCGAAGTTCATCACAAAGCGCATTCCCCGCATATTTGATCTCCGTCATTTGAACTGGCGGGACGAAGGGTACAGGTAACCCAGAAATTTAAAATTAAATTTGCGAATTCTTATCTCTAAGACAAGAATCTCCAAATTGGGGGACTACATGATATGGGCATTTTCCGCATATTGAGTCGGGCCCAAACCAGGCCCACATTGGACCATATCGGGGATCACTCTCGATGTCATATCGGTAATAATCACTGATATGTTACTGTGGTCCCTGGATCCCGAGGTCTATAAATACGCGGTGCCCGGATCTCAAGGCAATCAATTATTATCCCTCAGCTACCACGCATCATATCGAAATACATCCCCGATATCACTTTCGATATCGGGACTACCTCGTGCACCTCAGACACGTCACACCACCTCATCACCGATATCACGTCGGGGGTAATCCTCGATATCACATCAAATACAATCACCGACGTACATTCGATCTAGCACCGGTATTCCACTCCCACCCAAGCATCGAGGCGTTGGTTCGAGGTGTTCCGGACCAAGTCTACACGAGATACATAGTGTAGGACTGATTTGAGATAGACTCGTTGTATTGCTAGACTATTCACTTGTAACCGACACTCATATATATATAAAACGATCTATCGCCAAATCACGCTTATTCCCATCGGGTTCCCCATAAAATCCTGTGAGCTGCTAATCATACTCAGAAGCTCCACTTCCCAATCTTTATGCCAAAGTTGCGCCAAACCACCAGAAAGACCTTTAACCTCAACACAAACACCAAAATACTCAGAAGCTCCACTTCCCAATCTTTATGCCAAAGTTATGCCAAGATACGGCAGGACTGCTCAACAGTCGCCGCGAGAAGATCATTAATTTCCATTGAGAGTTTTTCCAAACGTGCCTTCTTATCTGTCCCCCGGTTCACCACTTCTTCATCATAATGGTGTTTCGTACCAATTTGCGTAGTGCAACCATCAACCCCTGCAGCTATAAATCCCTCCCTTCGCACCATGCGCACACCCCGACTGTGATGCTAGTTCGTAGTTTCAGCTCGGGTTTCCACAACCATCATTACATTTAAAGGCTCGGTTTGTTGCAATTCAGCGTTCGAGTTCCAATCTACATCACTAAATAGGCGCTGAAATACCTGTTGACGCCCCACTACGGCATTTGGTCTATCTCGGCGTTCAGACTCAGCAATATCATGTTGAATCCAGTCCGCTATTTCACGCTCTTCTACCCTCAAAGCTGCCAGTTGTGAAGTTCCACTAAAGTCCACATGTTCTATGGCCGCTATAACGTAACTAGCTGTTCTCGTTCTCTCAGAAGAGTGCGAGGATTCAGCTTTAGTTTCGATCCATGATTGATCAAAATTTCAATTTCTTGCTGACTGAAAAAAACCTCTACCTCGTGTCACCCCTACACGGCCTCCAGCACTTGAACGTCCACCCCATCCTTGATCCATAAACCTTTGACCCTTCACATTCCTTGGCCGAGTAATTGTATCCCGTAGCCAACCTCCATACGGTAGCTGAGAGTCATTATCAGTATCTGCATCATATTTCATTTCACGGTCCGCTATGATGTGCCCGAGCTTGCCACAAAGATAGCAAGAATTTGGTAGTCGCTCATATTTAAACGAAACAGTCATGGCATGTCCTTCGGCACATAGAATTTTCACAAAGCGAAGCAATGGTTTTGTCACCTTTATCTTGACTCTTACTCGCATGCTAACCCCTCGTGAATCTGCAAAGTCCATATCCTCCATAATTCCAAGGAGATTACCAATAGTAAAAGCCATTGCGCGATTTTGACGGATACGAGGAATGTCGTAAATACGCAAAAAAAAACTGCACCAGTCCAGATCGTGTCGATTAGATTTTCTTCCTTAGTTACCTCTGCCAAACCAAGAACGTGCTTGTCAAAGGACCACAGACAGCCCTGTAGTGCCATGTTCTTATCCAACTTACGGAAAATTTGGAAAATGAAATGATCCTCATTCAGTCGGGTGATTTAAATCCCCTTCCCTGCTTTGAATAGAGTTTTGATCATCGTGCAAAACGCGGCAAAATTTGTTGTTTTACCCGACAACAGGCATCCTACGAAAACGAGCTCCGAGTTTTTGTTCTCCTGCTGCCACAAATCGTCCAAAACGAGGAAGCCACCCTGCAAACCCTCGGCTTCGGTGAAACAAAGTCCATGACGTAGCTCCTAACATGCATCGTCCATCAGATGTGTTACGGTTTGTCAAGAAAATGGGTTCACCAATCCATAAGATGAGAACCTAAATCAACCAAAACACAAAACTGACAAGACACACAAAACACAAAAAAATAGTAAACCAAAAAAGTACCTAGAGCCAACTATTATCATGAAGGAAAACCAAGCTTCAGGCGTGAAACTTGGAACGCAAGAAACCAAGCAAAAAGAAAAAAAATGAAGGGAAAAAACACAGCCCTCGCCCCCGCGACAGGTAGACCGGTGTCGGTGACGCGTGAAGCTAAATCCTGATGCTCCGCCGAAATTGCAGGAGACCTTTCCGAAGGAAACTTTTATTTTTCGCCCTAACAGTTAGAGACCCAAACTCTCATGCGAGAGACATCACAACCCCAATGTTTATGTGAACTAGACATATAACAAACTCTCTTAAATACCATAAGTTTATATTATTCTTACTAGAAATATTTACCCGCGGTCCCCGCATGTTTAATAACTTATTTTAAATATATATAATTAGTTTATATGGTAAAGTTTGTAATTTAACTATGAATAAAAAATCCTCTATTTTTCCTTTCATAAGAAAGTTTAAATAATGATAAATTTAAAATAAATTACTGATATATCTTAATTCTTAACTATGGTTGTTAAATACGCCGGGCGTAAGTGAGACATTTTTCATAGTTAGAGGCGAGGCGTAAGCCCTGAGGCGTGGGGGCGTAAGCCCAATAAAAATGTCACTGTAGACACATTAATTTTGTGTCTAAATTAAATTAAATAGTGGTAACTCTTAAGATGCAAGAGATATAAAATATATTTTATTTAATCTTAATATTTTGAGGGATTAAAATAAATATATTAATTAAATCTTAAGACAAGGAAATAATTGCTCATCAAATCTCAAGACATGGAAAGTCTTCTCTTCCAAGTCTCAATCTTCAAGAGATGGAAAGAATTCTCCACCAAATCTCCACAATGAAAGAATTCCCCACCAAGTCTCAATCTTCAAGAGATGGAAAGAAAATTCTCCTAGATAAAGTCTTCCATATCAAGGAATTGTAGACGCGATCACAACCGTTCATCTCATCAGCAGATTCTGATTGAGATTCACTCCACAACTATAAATAGAGGTGGTCTTGAAGAAGAAAAAAAGACACACAAATATTCACAAGTTGAAGAGGGGAAAGCTCCAAGTTTTTCGCTCCACCAAGTTCATCAATCTTCAAGGCGTTCTTCGCGGGATTCAAGGCGTTCTTCGCGAAAACCTCCATTTGGTCCGGCGCCAAGCTCCAAGTCCATCAAATAACCGTTTTTGAAGATCGCACTTCTGCCGAGGAAGATCGAGCTTCAACAAATTCAACAAATTCAAGTCAAGTTCATACCGTTCTCCGACAATCTTCAAGCAAGAAAGTCCGTTTGATTCGAGAACAAGCTGCAAGGCCCTTGACAAACTGTTATTGAAGATCAAGTCCCTTTTAAAGAAGATCAAAGTCCATATATCCGAAGAACTGAAGACGAAGATCATATCGTTCTTCAACAATCTTCAACCAAATTTGAAGTCAAAAGTCCGTTCGATCCGAGATCAAGCTGCCAAGCCCTCGCATCAACGTTTGTCAAGCATCCAAGCATTTTGAAGATCAATATTCCTCTAGAGAAGATTGACATTCAACAAGTGCAAGAAGTCAAGACGAAGATCAATTGTTCGTCCCCAAATATCAAGTCAAGTCAATTGTCAATTCAAGATCAAGCTCAAAGCCCTTGGATTAACGTTCAACTTACATCACGTGGAAGCGATCAAAGTCAATTCCGCCTTCAAGTCAACCAAGTTTCAAGATTAGAAAAGAATCAGAGGAATTCATAGAGATTGTAACCCCATATTCATTTGAATAAATAAATTTTATTTGTAGTTAACTTTTCTTGTCTTTTATTTTAAAGACTTAGAATTTTTAACGCTACAAATTTTGGCACGCCCGGTGGGACTACCTCTACCTCTCATCTCTTTTCTAGCAAGTCTACAAGTTTGAAGTCACAAGAAGTCAACGTTGCTCAACAATGGACAAGTCAATGGGGGCAACAAGCGGAGGCTCTTCTCAATCGATGATGAAAGCTACACTCGCATCGGGGGCAAGACATGAAGCTAAGGAAAAGAGTCAAGCATCTTCAATGGAGGAGCGAGTTGCTGCGCTGGCGAGAGCTATTGAGAGCTTCACAATACAAGTGCATAGACGTGAAGAGCGCTTGAATTGTCTTCTCCAAAAGCTAGAGATCCAAGAAGGAAATCACAACATTGAAGAATTCATTGACAAAGTCAAAGTTCAAGGATGCATCAAACCTTCAAGCGACGTAATCGAAGTTGCAACTCATCCCAATGAACAGAAAGATGTAAAAAGTGACGGTCAAGGCATGACATATGTAAAGGCTATTCATGGAGTTGAAGCTCAAGAATTCGATGGAGTCCAAGTCACTTCTCTTTTCCAAAAGTCAAATTTCTTAAGGAAGGAAGAGCAAGGCATCATGGTGCACACAAAGCCTTCTGAAGAAATCATTCAAGATGCGGAAGTTGGAGAATACTCTAAGTCCTCAAGCCAGCAAATTCAAGTTTCCTCACAAGGCCTTGTCTCTGCCAATCAATTGAAGAAGTTCATCAAGGAAGTTGCAAAGGAACATGTAGCCCAACACAAGACTTTCAAACCTTACATGAAGCCTTATACTCAAAGGATAGAGAAATTGCAAATGCCTCAAAGTTATCAACCTCCAAAGTTTCAAAGATTCGATGGAAAAGGAGACCCAAGACAACATGTTGCTCACTTTGTCGAAACATGCAGTAGCGCCGGAACTGATGGAGATCTTCTAGTCAAGCAATTTGTTCGATCCTTAGAAGACGTCTCTTTTGATTGGTATATTAATCTTGAGCCAAACTCCATTGACAACTGGAAAGATCTACAAAGTGCATTCTTCAAATCGCTTTTATAGCACTCGACGCACTGTGAGCATGATAGAGCTTGCGAATTCACGTGAACAAGAAGATGAGCCTGTGATTGAGTACGTCAATAGATGGAGAAATCTATCCTTAAGCTGCAAAGAGAAATTGTCTGAAACTTCAGCCATAGAGATTTGCATCCAAGGGTTGGATTGGGGTCTCGCATACATACTTCAAGGAATCAAACCAAGAACCTTTGAAGAGTTGGCGACGCATGCGCATGACATTGAAACAAGCATGAACTCTACTAAAGAAGAAAGCTCGACTCACGTCCTTGATACTGAAGGGGATGATACAAATGACACCGACGATGAAGAGGGCGCAACATCAAATTTCATTACAGCCAATATGCTCCTTGATACGAGCTTAGACTATCTGAAACCTTCAAATTAATTATCAAGCATGCTCCTTGATACGAGCTTAAACTATCTCAAATCCTCAAATTAAGTGCCAAAATATATGCTCCTTGATACGAGTCTAAACTATCTCAAATCTTCAAATTAAGTGCCGAAATTCACTCCTTGATAAGAGTTTAAACTATCAACATCCTCCTTAATACGAGTATAAACTGTTTGCATATCCAAACTCAAAGAAAATCTTTCAAGTCTTCAAAACAAATGCACAAGTCTCCTAGACACGAGCCAAAAGGTCTACAAATCCTTCAAGTCCTCAAAGAAAATGTTCAAGTCTCCTAGACATGAGCCAAAAGGTCTAGAAATCTTTCAAGTCTTCAAATCAAATGTGCAAGTCTCCTAGACACGAGCCAAAAGGTCTACAAATCCTTCAAGTCTTCAAAGCCTCCTAGATATGAGATAAAACTGTCTACAAATGTCCAAATCAAATGTTCCATGGCGCACGAGCTTAAACTGCATGTTACTCCTAGCCCACATGAGTACAAACTGTGTATGGCACCCCCTTTAAATCAATCTTGATTTCTTTTGAACTACGTCATGACTTGATTCCTTCATTGGATACGTAGGCAGCTAGAAGTTCATTCTTAGCCCAGTCATATCCACACAAAAAAAATATTCTCATGCAACATTCAAGTTAATGGATCCAATGATGAAGCTCGCAAATGTTCTAAACTCATGAAGTGGATGTATCGTGGTTGAATTGAAGCACGAGAACAAGAAGAAGAAAGATGTCGAGACTTATCCACTCATTAGTGCTTTTCAACACAAATTGTGAACAAGTCTCGAGGGGGCAATTTGTAGACACATTAATTTTGTGTCTAAATTAAATTAAATAGTGGTAACTCTTAAGATGCAAGAGATATAAAATATATTTTATTTAATCTTAATATTTTGAGGGATTAAAATAGATATATTAATTAAATCTTAAGACAAGGAAATAATTGCTCATCAAATCTCAAGACATGGAAAGTCTTCTCTTCCAAGTCTCAATCTTCAAGAGATGGAAAGAATTCTCCACCAAATCTCCACAATGAAAGAATTCCTCACCAAGTCTCAATCTTCAAGAGATGGAAAGAAAATTCTCCTAGATAAAGTCTTCCATATCAAGGAATTGTAGACGCGATCACAACCGTTCATCTCATCAGCAGATTCTGATTGAGATTCACTCCACAACTATAAATAGAGGTGGTCTTGAAGAAGAAAAAAAGACACACAAATATTCACAAGTTGAAGAGGGGAAAGCTCCAAGTTTTTCGCTCCACCAAGTTCATCAATCTTCAAGGCGTTCTTCGCGGGATTCAAGGCGTTCTTCGCGAAAACCTCCATTTGGTCCGGCGCCAAGCTCCAAGTCCATCAAATAACCGTTTTTGAAGATCGCACTTCTGCCGAGGAAGATCGAGCTTCAACAAATTCAACAAATTCAAGTCAAGTTCATACCGTTCTCCGACAATCTTCAAGCAAGAAAGTCCGTTTGATTCGAGAACAAGCTGCAAGGCCCTTGACAAACTGTTATTGAAGATCAAGTCCCTTTTAAAGAAGATCAAAGTCCATATATCCGAAGAACTGAAGACGAAGATCATATCGTTCTTCAACAATCTTCAACCAAATTTGAAGTCAAAAGTCCGTTCGATCCGAGATCAAGCTGCCAAGCCCTCGCATCAACGTTTGTCAAGCATCCAAGCATTTTGAAGATCAATATTCCTCTAGAGAAGATTGACATTCAACAAGTGCAAGAAGTCAAGACGAAGATCAATTGTTCGTCCCCAAATATCAAGTCAAGTCAATTGTCAATTCAAGATCAAGCTCAAAGCCCTTGGATTAACGTTCAACTTACATCACGTGGAAGCGATCAAAGTCAATTCCGCCTTCAAGTCAACCAAGTTTCAAGATTAGAAAAGAATCAGAGGAATTCATAGAGATTGTAACCCCATATTCATTTGAATAAATAAATTTTATTTGTAGTTAACTTTTCTTGTCTTTTATTTTAAAGACTTAGAATTTTTAACGCTACAGTCACAATTTAAAATTATAGAGAATATCATGTAAAAGAGGAAAGAGAGAAATCATGAGATTTATTTCTAATTAATTCAGGCTAAAATAGGATGTTTAGATAAATTTAAGGGATATATAAGTAGAAGTTGTTTATGGAAGCAACTCATGACATGCTTCTCGGCTACTGCTTTTTTTTTTTGACTTTTTTTTTAAGAGAAGGAGAAGTAAAAGCATGCATTGCAAACACTAAATAAATGTTTCTCAACGACTTAAAGCCCATAAACTACTTTTAAAAGCTCTTGCAAACACCCCTTAATTGCCTCCGCCCCATTATGTAATGTATATATATATATATATATATATATATATACATCTTTTGATGTATTTTTCCTTACTAGAAACGATAGCACGTGGTCCGGGCGTGATTAACCTTTATTTATTTAAGTCTAATATAACTCATTTGTGTTGTTAAGATTATCACTTAAATATGAATATAGAATATATATATATATATATATATATATAAACCTTCTTTTTCTATAAAGGGGAGAGTTAAATAATAATTGTTTCTTTTAATGAAAATATTTAAATAATGATAAAATTAAAATAAATTAAAAATATATCCTAACTAAGGAAAAAATTTAATTGTGTGTCTGGAGATATATAAAGACATCAAACAATTGGTATCAACATGACTTCTCGTGACTTCATTTATATAATAGTATATTATAGCATGCACTAACTCTAGTTATTTCACAATAAGCCTACATCATCATGGGTAAAACATAGTTGTACGTAGTACATGCTTTTATGATATTGCAACATTTTTTTTTAAGGAAAGTGATATATACAGAGCAATATCTCTATTATTCTCTATTTTACCCTTTCCAATCAATCAAGGGATAATCATTGATTCCTTAATTAATTTAGATCTAGGAAAATCAATCTTCTCTTGTGTATCACAAAGATTCTCTTATTATAAAAGATACCATCCCTTAAACTATAAAAGTTTTTCTTTTTCTTATATTCATCTGAACTCAAAATTAAAGTTATTCTGCAATTAATTTTTAATCAAAATACGTGGTAGGTTCAATAATGAAGTTTATTCAAAAAATAAAAAAAATTTGTAACTACGTGAATGCATTAAATAATATATATATATATATATATATATATGTCAGTTTTTTCTATTGCACTGGTGCATATTTATTATCTTAAAAATTAAAAGTTTGTTATAAAGTCTGCTAAGCTATCAATATATTTTGTACAATATGATTTACATTTGTACATTTACATTTTTATCCATTTAAAACATAAATATGAATACATATATATATATATATATAATTTGTTTTAAATATGGTCTATAAATTAAACACGGCAGCTCATTTGAATTCTACACTGATATTTACATGTATGTTATGGAATACATATATATATATATATATATATATATATATATATATATATATATATATATCTTCACCTAAATGTTATTAAGTACTTTATTTTTCCTACATATAATTATTTTTATGTGCATGGAGATCTGACTTAATTTCTTATTTGTGAGGTAGAAAATGGATTTCTTTTATATTATGTATAAGTATTTTGCTATCTTGCTATTCATTTGAAATTAATGTTGGTCTCCTTTATTTTATTTTGATATTATATTATACCGTACTTTATTTCTGATATATTTAATGAAATTTACACAAATTCTGCAATTACATCATATCTTAATTAAGAATATATCTTTCTCATACGTTATGTTTAAAAGTTAATAAGATTCTCCACTAATTTTGAACCAATTAGTCTAAAATAGAATAATTTACATAAATAAAGAAGGGTACGTATAATAGAGAAAAATAAGGCATTGCTCTATATAGAGGGATTTTGCTCTTATGCCAGCTCGGAAAAAAAGGAATAAAATTCCCCAGGGTTATTAATGTCATGCACTAAGTTCGTGTTATTTATTTTCCACGAAAATCTCTTTTGTACTTTTAGAAATCTGACTTCGTATTTAAAAAAAAAAACTTGCATCAAGTTCCCTTGTGTTATTTATGCGGGGTAGATCTTTCTTCTATTTTATAAATTTCATGCACTAAAGGCCCTAATCAAATGTGAATTGTCAACTTTATGCTCTTTAAAAGATGGGTTCTGATGCTTGAATTAAAAAACACGAGGCATAGTGCAAGTTTTAAAAATCGTGAAGGGATTCACTGTAGGATATTTGAGATCACAAGGGGCTTTTGTCAGGGGCGGAGCCAGAATTTTAGACCAGGTGGCGAGATTATATTGATTGCGATAGCTCCTTAATTTTGAAGGAGCTCGCACCCAAAGCACAAAAGACATGCTTTTTGAGCCCCACACCATTGAGCTTAGACCTTCATATATTAAATATGGCTACGTATTTTATATACATATGTGTGTGTGTATTTATATAAACAGAATGCACAAAGGTTGATTACAAATTTTTACTTGTCATAATATTACTAATTAAGTAATTAGCTTGAGGTGAGGGGGTGTAGCTGCCCCCACTGCATCCCCGCTCCCTCTGCCCTTGGCTTTGGTGCAACATAAATGACACGAGAGGATTTGATGCAGGATTTTTGAAAGCTATTCAACACAAGACGGTATATGTCGCGTGTTTTCAGGGAAAGCTACATGTACATCATCTCAAAGTTTTTGAATGCATTGTTTATCCTCATATTTATTCCCAACAACGTGTAAAATTTGATTTAGTTAAAAAAAGGTTTAAATAGTATCTTTGAAATTATTGAGAACATGTAGCGTTTGCGGGTTTTTTGCACAGCACCCCATGATAATTTGCGAAACCCCCCTGTTAAAAAATAATAGCCATATTACCCCACTGTAATCCTAAAATGGTGCAAAATACCCATTTATGGAAGGAGGTGTAACTCACTTTCCAAGAATTAAGAGTGGGATTAACTTTGTTGTTATCGTTTTCTCTTAAAAATCAATATTGTTTTTATTTTTTCACTTTAAATTACAAATAGATGATACAAAATTTCAATAAATTACTAAATAAACAAAAAAATATTGAAATAATAAAGTAAAATACATTGAAAGTTCGACAATGAGGATAATGCGACTGTTTTTTATATTACAGAGGGTAATTTGTCATTTGCTCAACATTTGCACATTCTCAAATTGTTATCTTGTTATTTACAACTTATAATACAAATTTTTTAGGCCCAAATTTTATCATCTACATTCGACAAAGAACAAGCATCTCATTAAACGTTAATCATTGCAAATTTGCAAGTTACTTTCATATCTTTACGCTTCACGTGAGCTTATCTATAGATCACAAAGAACAAGCACACTTTTTAAGAAAATATATCTCTTTGTCTTTCCTAGTGTTCTTAATTTAAAATTTTAAATAACGAAAGGGCATGCATTGATTTATCTTGATTTTGTTTTGGCTTACGATTCTTTTTGTAATTTTGTAATCTATAAAGTGAATTAACAATTATAACTTTTAAGATTTATGGGGTTGTATGTAGATTTTAAAGTTTTTCGGTACGTTTTAAGAATTCATAAAGTGTGTTGGATTGTCTTGCACTTACAAAGAACCAATAAAGAAATAAACATGGGGAGTCCATAAAAAATATAAAAACTAAAAGGACTATTTTGCAATTTACAACAGTAAGATTTTCGTACAAGTAAAATTAAAAGGACTGTTTTGCAATTTACAGCGGGCCAATAAATAAAATAATATAAAACATTGGGGCAAAGATGTAAAACAAAGAAAAAGGGTAAAAATGGTATTAAAGAATTGGAGCATGGAAAACTAACCTTTTATTATTATTATATATATATATATATTACATTAAATCAAACATTTTATGGTAAGCCTATGAAATTGCCGGCCTTATAACCTCATTGTCACTTCATCCCTTTCCTTTCACTCAAGCTAAATTACTTATGAAAAAGCCGTCTACTCATTTCAGTTTCATACGACCAGGTGGAGTGGCACAAGATCTGTCTCTTAGCTTATTGTTTCAGTGTTTGAGAGGAGGGAGGATTACAAGCAAGTTGTTAAACCCTTGAGATGAGTTCGTTATCGAAAAGATCTTGTTCATATTTACTAAAGTTCGTACGTTTTAGATGTTTCTGAAGAATGGTTTGGCTACTGTCACTATTGACCAACAACCGAGCTCAAACTCTTTTATTTATTATATTTTCTGCGATTTATCTACATGGTTATCACAACGTGATCTTTCCACAATCACCCGGCCCTGTACACACAGCCGGTCACACCCTGTGAATTGGTTTCGCCCGGCCTCTCTCGGGAAAACATGGCCAAATTTCTCTTCTTTCTTTTTGTCTCGCCGCTATGCCACAACATTAATTAAATTCCTATTAACTAGTATTACATCAAACCGCTACGAAAAAAGAATTTGTTATAGGGTCACAAACTTATTTCAGGCTTTTTCGGAGCTGTCTGGAGAGGAAATAAGTAGCTAGTTGAATTCGAGTAAGGAAGCTGCTCCTTCACTCCCTAGCAGCAGGCCTTGCGAGAGCCTCTTAAACAGTCTTCGGGCGTAGACCAACCGATCAGTTGAATCAAAGTAATGACAACTGAAAAACTACCATGCTAAATTTTTGCTAGTACTACTCCTTGCATTTCCCAACTACTCCGGTATATATATCCTAAAAAATGAATTAATTAATTCCAAAAAACATTAATATCTCTTAAAATACAAGCTTTCTCTTCTTTTTTTTAAAAGGATCACTTTGCCCCCCTAAACTATATATTTGTATGACTATCACTTATCATGTGACTGTTTAACAACAATTTAATGGCTTAATTACGTCGAAGGAGGGAATACAATTTGATTAAAATGGTTGACGGAAAAAGTGATAAAATTAGAAGTTCAATGGAGATAAGTGAAAAATAAGTCATAGTTTAAGCGCACAAAGTAACCTTTTTTTTTCCTAGAATAATCATGTTATGTTTTTTGGAAATTAATATACACTTTTGATATTGTTCCAAAATATTAATTGTATTCATAAACTTGTAACAAGTTCATAATACGATGTAGGGAACATGTGCATCTCTTCAATTTGTGCTTGTTTTTCTTCATTGTCTTCAATTATGCCTTGTCTTCTAGAGTACACTTTTCTGATTTTTGTTCGATCGACAATATTCCAGAGTTTATATGATGAGAATAACGCATGCATTAAGGCGCTCCATATTTCATCATTTTGGCTAACAAATACTGGTACACCTTGCCGGTATCATGCAAAGATGAGTTTGATTTTAGGGAGTTGATTCGTTACTAATTTAATAGAAAGATATTTCAGATCTCGAAATATGTTGTTCGTATAAAATAATTTAAAGGAGATGAAAGATTGCAATAATTTAACTATAATTAGGAAAAGGTCCAAAAAGAGAGAGTCAAGTGAAGACTTTGCCAGGATAAGTCCACATCCAAGAGGACCCATAATTTTGCTTTAATTTAAGTGGTTTAGCCCATCCATGCTAATGGTGTAGCAATAAATGATTCGTCAAGTCTTTGATAATACCACATATGTCTCTCCAAGTTGACTTTTTATCAGTAGACTCATCCACAATAAGTGTGACAAAGAAGAGGTGATTGCCCTATTAAGAGGAAAGTGGATAAAGCTAAAATTATTTGTGAATTATAACAATATATTAAAAAAATATAGGGAAAGAAGAGCAAATAAGGAGTATATTACTTGTGAATGAGAATTTTTCTCTTCATCTTGATGGCTCTTTATATAGGCAAGAATTTTCAATATCTTACATTATTTACAACAACTACTATTATTATAAAATAATATTTGTACATAATTTTTAACAGTGGCCACAAAGCATATTCTACCAACCATATTTATAACACTCCCCCTTGGCCATTTGAAGATTTTGTTATGTACATGATCCGTCTTCTGCACACGTCTTATGTTGCCTCGTTAAAAACCTTATAAAGAAAAACCAAGTGGGAAAAAACGTTAATAAGGGAAAAAGAGTGCAGCCGTGTGAACTCCCCCTCAGGTTGGCATCTCCAATTCTTCATAAGTCTCGTAGGTGACGCATCCCAATACTTTGAACATGTTTCTTAAAAGTTACAGTAGGGAGTGTCTTTGTAAAAAGATCTACCATATTGTCACATGATTGAACATATTGGATATTAATTTCTTTGTTCTTCTCGAGTTCTTGAGTGTAGGCAAAATATCTTGGGGGTATGTGTTTGGTTCGATCACTCTTGATATAGCCTTCTTTCATCTGTGTAATACATGCAGAATTGTCTTCGTATAATATTGTAGGACCCTCTCTAATAGGTAAGCCAGATGTACTTCTTATATAATGTGTCATTGATCGTAACCATACACATTCCCTACTAACTTCATGGAGTGCAATAATCTCAGCATGATTCGATGATGTTGCAACAAGTGTCTGTTTCTGAGAACGCCATGAAATAGCAGTGCCTCCATACATGAATACATATCCAATTTGAGATCTGGATTTATGTGGGTCTGATAGAAAACCTGCATCTACATAACCAATCAAATCTTGTTTTGCATTGTTAGGATAAAATAGACCAAGATCCACAGTTTCTTGCAAATAACGGAATAACTGTTTAATTCCTTTCCAGTGCCTTTTTGTGGGTGATGAGCTAAATCTGGCTAATAAATTCACAGTAAATGATATAGCAGGTATAGTACAATTAGCTAGATACATTAAAGCTCCAATGGCACTTAAATACGGAACTTGATAACTAAGAATTTCTTTATTTTCTTCACGTGGACGAAATGGATCTTTATTTATAGATAATGATCTTGCAATCATAGGATGGTTCAAAGGTGTTGCTTTATCCATGTTAAAACGTTTCAATATTTTTTTAGTATAGTTAGATTGATGCACAAGTATTCCATTTTTAACATGTTCAATTTGCAAACCAAGACAATATTTAGTTTTTCCAAGATCTTTCATTTCAAATTCATCCTTTAAATAATTCATTGTTTAATGAATTTCTTTGTCAGTACCAATGATATTTAAATCATCTACATAAACCACAATAATTGCAAAACCAGATGATGTTTTCTTAATAAAAACGCATGGACACAAAGAATAATTTATATATCCTTCTTTAATAAATATTCACTCAAACGATTGTACCACATGCGACGTGATTGCTTTAACCCGTATAATGATCTTTGCAGTTTAATTGAGAACATTTCTCTAGGTTTGGAACTTGATGTTGCGGGTAATTTAAGTCCATCAGGGACCTACATGTAAATATCATTATCAAGTGATCCATAGAGATAAGCAGTGACAACATCCATGAGATGCATGTTTAGATTTTCATAGACCACTAGACTGATCAAGAATCGAAATGTAATCGTATCCATTACATGAGAATACGTTTCTTAATAATCGATTCCAGGTCTTTGAGAAAAACCTTGCGCGACAAGGCGAGCTTTGTACCTTACAATTTCCTTTTTCTCATTTCATTTGCGAACGAAGACCCATTTGAACCCTACCGGTTTCACACTTTTCGGTGTGAGAACAATGGGTCCAAATACATTTTGCTTATTAAGCGGATCTAATTCAGCTTGTATAGCATCTTTTCAGTTATCCCAATCATTCCTATTTTGGCATTCAATTACAGATTTGGGTTCAGGATCATCATTTTCATTCACAATTTCATAAGCGACTAAATATGAAAATATTTCATCCATATTTTCCATCTCATTTCGATCAAATACCACTCCTGTATTGATATAATTTATAGAGATTTCAACGTTCTCTTTATTTATAGGATCTGATTGGATAACTTCTTGAGGTATCTAATATGTAACATTTTGCGGCTCATCAGGCATAGATTCCTCAATAATAGGATCATTAGGTCATTTTCGAGGATTTTTGTCCTTTAAGCCAGTAGGACGCCCACGTTTCTTAGTTATATCAAAGATATCATCCTTTGATGTTTCTTTTGGAATTACAATATGAGCAGGAGCATTTGCAGCTAGTATATGTGATTTTGTTAGCCTGTTTATGTCAGTAAATGCATCGGGTAATTGATTTGCAATAGCTTGTAAATGCAAAATTTTCTTTACTTCCAAATCACATTGCTTTGTTAGCATATCAAAGCTTGTCAAAGATGGATTATACCATGATATATCCTTTTCCAATTGCTTCTTTTCTCCCCCTAAGATTGGAAAATTTGCCTCATTAAAATGGCAATCGACAAAACGTGCCGTGAATACATCACCTGTTAGAGGCTCAGGATATCTGATTATTAATAGTGACTCAAATCCAACATATATTCCCAACCTTCTTTGTGGTCCCATTTTTGTTCATTTTGGTGGTGCAATTGGAACATATAAACTGCACAACCAAAAATCTTTATATGGAAATATTAGGTTCATGACCAAAAGCAAGTTGTAATGGGGAGTATTCATGATACGAGCTGGGTCTAATGCGAATTAGTGATGCAGCATGTAAAATCACATGACCCCATAGAGAACTTGACAATTTAGATTTCATCAACAATGGTCTAGCAATTAATTGAAGACGTTTAATTAATGATTCAGCTAAAACATTTTGAGTATGTACATGTGCAACACTATGTTCAACCATAATTCCAGTTGACATACAATAATCATTGAAAGCTTGAGATGTGAATTCACCAGCATTGTCAAGTATGACTTTCTTGATCGTATAGTCAGGAAACTGAGCTCTTATTTTAATTATTTGAGCCAAAAATCTCGCAAATGTCATATTGCGAGTAGACAATAGACATACATGTGACCATCGACTTGAGGCATCAATTAATACCATAAAATATTGAAATGGTCCACATGATGGATGAATAGGTCCACAAATATCACCTTGAATTCTTTCAAGAAATGTGGGTAATTCTGTCTTAATTTTAACTGGTGAATGCTTTATAATTAGTTTTCCAAGAGAACATGCTTCACGTGGACTATTATTGATTAAATTGAGTTTTGATCCTTTTAATGAATGTCCATGTGTAGTTTCAATTATTCTTCGCATCATTGTTGAACTAGGATGACCTAGTCGATTATGCCATAAAGTTAATAATTCAGGATTTTCATTGACTACCGTATTTGACTCGATAGCATTAATATATGTATAATGCAATCCCAATGAGATATATGGTAGCTTTTCAAGAAAATGTTTCTTTCCTGGTATATTCTTAGTAATGAAAACATATTTAGCGTTATTCACAGTCATTGACTCAGTATCATATCCATGACGATATATATCTTTAGAACTCAATAAATTTCTTCTGGATTTTGTGGCAAATAAGGCATCATCGATGATAAACTTTGTTCCATTTGGTAAAGTAAAAGTAGATGTAGTAGATCCTTCAATCAATTTAATAGGACCTCCTATTGTACCGACTTGGAATTTTGAGGGTTCTAAATATGTAAAATATTTCTTTCTTGTGAGAATTGTATGAGTTCTACAACAATCAAGTAGGCAGAAATCACCAGTATGCTCCATACTTGCTTAATGTCAAACAAATAGAGTTAAACATGATATAACAATAAACGAAGCATATATTTGAGAAAATGAAAATAGTTTCATTAAGATACATAAGGAAACACAATTAATTGAACACAACACATTACAAGCGAAAATCGCAAATACATATCAATTCATAAATCACACAACAAGGATTCACATAATGCAAATCAAACCAGAAATTATGCAGACATGAATCACATAGCTCATATTAAGCCATAGTAACATCATAATCATCTGTGAAATCAGATGATGCTAAATATGTGGGATTATTATGCATTTGTTCAACCAGGTTCACATCTTTTTCTTCGCCTTTACTCTCTTGGTAAAATTTACAAAAATGTTCAGGTGTACAACACGTATTGGCCCAGTGTCCTTTCATTCCGCAGTTAAAACAGTAACCTTCAGATTAGTATGAGCATTTTTTCGTTTATTATGATGGTTATTATTATGGACCGTATCACTGGTCGAAGGGTTGTGATAACTACCTCAACCACGTCCACGACCACCATTGGCATTATAGTTGTTACCTCGTCCATAGGAGTTTGAAAATTTTATGGCATTTGCCTCAGGTAATGTAGAGGAAGAGATTGATGATTTTTCATCAATAAGTTATTGTAACTTTCTGCCATTAACAACCTTTGTTGCAAGTTGTTATATTTTGAAATATTCAGCAATTTGTATTGTTGTTGGACATTTATCATGGACACATGGAAAGTAGAAAGTGTTTTCTCATATATATCACAGCCTCACATTTTTCTGTATCCGTATTTGTATTTACTGCAACAAGAGTTTCAACGATACTCTTTGATCCGAGCTATAATTTTGTATCTGATTTCCATTGTCTATAATTCTTGCCAGTGTTATTGAGTATACAACTAACTGTACTCGTGAGGTTAGACATTTTGCTAGCTAAATACATAACCAAAAAAAAATATAATTAGAGTCGAAATATTTTATGTAACACATAATCATAGAAGCACAGTTATTACAATAATACAATGTAGTTATCTCATCTCTAGCCAAATCTTGAACTCGAACATTATTATGATAAAAGGGAAGAATATCATAGGAACAAACATAGATGTGTCTTCATCTAATAGCATAAAAATAAAAATTGAAAGGTAAATGAGGGTCAAGATCGCTGTTGTCGTAGAGATCATTTTGCAAGATGAGAGAAATAAGGTGAAGATTTGTGTTGAGTTTGTGTTATGAAATTTGTGTATTTATAGAGGAAAAATATCCGTAAGTAGCCGTTTATAACCGTTAGAAAAACAATCATTTTTTTTTATTTTGGCATGTTTTATGAACGGTAATGTCTTTAATAATTTAGCAACAAAAATTAATTGTAATAACATGTAAAATAATTTCCGCCGCATTAATGATATTTTAACAGGCATATGGAATAATATTACGATAAGTGAATACATATATATTTTTCGCCACATTACTATGTAAAAACTTTCATGGGCTTAAGGAATAATATTAACAAGTAAAGTAAATGCAATGAATTAAGTGGGTAAATAATTTCCGCCACATTACTATGTAAAAACTTTCATGGGCTTATGAAATAATGTAAACAAGTAAAATAATTGCAATGAATTACGTGCGTAAATAATTTCCGCCACATTACTATGTAAAAATTTTAATGTGCTTATGGAATAAAATAAGCAATAATAAATTGTCAGTATTCGTTTCTAGCTTGGGGTTAACTCGCGCATCAATGAAAGTTAAAATTAGCTTTAGTGTTAGAGTTAGATGAGAGATAAAATTTAATCATAAAATTATAGATAGGCGGTAGTCCGCATTGTCTATAATAATGTAGATAGATGAACCCGTAAATATTAAATTTTCACAACAAAATTATAAACACATATTCATCTAATCATAAAATTATAGATATAATAATGTAGATAGATGAACAAGTAAATATAAAACTTTCGTACCTTTTAACGTTGAACGTTTTCTCTAACGAAGGAATTAAATTCTTCCGGATCGAGCACTATCGTGATGATACTGTGTTATAGAAAAGCTAAAACTATTTGGGAATTATAACAATATATTAAAAGAACATAGGAAAAGAAGAGCAAATAAGGAGTATATTACTCGTGAATGAGTATTTTTTCTCTTCATCTTGATGGCTCCTTACATAGGCAAGAATTTCCAATATCTTACATTATTTACAACAACTATTATTATTATAAAATAGTATTTGTACATAATTTTCAACAGTGGCCACAAAAGATATTCTACCGCCCATATTTATAACAGTATGGCGTTTGATATGTTAGAAAGGAAGCGATGAAGAGTGTGAATAGTGTGGATGTTTTACACAAAGAAATGGTGAAAGTTAGATGCAATTATTTGTTAGTTGTTCAACCAAAGTTTCTTACATGTTATCTAAATTGTCAATCAAAACATTGACAAACAATTTTATGTTACATAGTAATGGGAGTTGGTTAATACACCTACCCTTATTAATGTTTTTTTGGTTAGAAAGTTTGTTGCACTCACCAACTACCTATATTAATTTGTTTTATCGAGTTAGTTGAGATTACCAACTACCATTGATGGCCATGAAGTCCACCATAAATAAGCCATTTGCAATGAACAAAGGCAAGAAGAAAGGCACTCTATGCAAATTGAGTTTTCTTCTGTGCTATATAAACACAACTAAAATATTGAATTCAAGTTAAGCACCTGTACGATATAAACGAGTTTTGTTACAATGAAGACTTATATAAAGTTTGCATGCATCGCGTTATGGCTAGTAGTTTTGTTTTTCCATCAGGTTGATGCAGAAATTGACTTTTTTCGACAATTTTGCAAAAGAACAGGCTTCGAAGATCTGTGTACATCGATAATTGAGTCAGATCCTCGAGAAGATCTAAAGAATAGCCCTACTGGCCTCTGCATAATTCTAAGTGAGAGGGGTCGATTTGATTCTAATGTCGTACGAAATAAAATCACTGATCTCCTGAGGCGCCGCTTTGACCCGCCATTTAGGAGATGTCTCCAATCTTGTGATAGTTTATACGGGAGGGCATATAATACATTCTTGATTGTGGATTTTGACAAGGAAACCTATTTGGAATTATATACAGACTTTGTATATGCTATCAGTTCAGTCGATAGATGCGAAAAATGTTTCGCCAAGCTACCAGGAACACCACCCTCTCCAATAACAGCTGAAAGCACTAATGTTGAGAACATTGGTACTATTATCTTAGTCATTCTAAATCTCAAAGAATGCAACAAAACTACAATTTGTCTCTAGATCATGTTTTATATATAAATGAATATTGAAACTAAATAAGAATTTATCTATTAACTTTGTCTTGCGCCTTTAATATTTGTACATTTTTATTGACGTTTTGTTCAAAGTGTTACGCATTCTGTCAGATAACACATTTGTTGCACACGAACAAGGACATGGCAAGATAAGGTCACGACAACACGAATTTTTTTAAGAGTCTCACTCAGCCATGATATGGCTGTGTTTCTTGTGTCATAGTATCTTTAATATCACAAATTCCTAGTAAAAACTCATAAAATACTTAAATTCAAACAAAGTTACCACCTCACAGTCAACCCTTATTAACCAAAACAAAGTGCGAAATTATGCTCACCTAAATTCACGTACTAGTGTTAAACAAGAACACAAAAGAAAATGAATAACAATCAAGAGTTATGCAATATTCATGAATATAAATACTACTCAATCCAAATCATGCACTAATTAAAAATTATTAACATTTGGGTTTTTTACTTCGTTGGTAAGTGTTCAAAATTTGTATTCAATCTTTTTAGCTTTTAATTGTCGATTCAAATATTTTTTTCTAAATAAGTTTTACAACACAAGTGTAAAACACGCCACATCGCATGTTCAAATTAGTTTATATTTATTCTAGTCCAGGCACGCCACGTGTTATGTACTACAAGATTTCGCAGTATTAGCTACCACAGATTAGCTACCGAAATTCCATAGCTAGTTATTAGCAACGAAAATTCCGCAGCTAACGAGTCTCCCAACATAATTTTCGTCGCTAAAACTCTTGGCGACAACCAATCGGTGGCCATCCAATATGGCGACGGAAATTTCGTCGGCAATTCCGTCGCTACTAATCAGTAGCAACGAAAAATATGTCGCTAATTTCCATCTTTCATTAGCTACCGCAATGCGGTAGGTAATTTCAACGGTAACACCTATTAGCTACCGCCTAGCGATAGCTAATAACAACTTTAACATTCATTAGCAATGGAAATGCGGTAGCTAACCTTTCTTATCGTTGACATTAGTTACCGCAATGGCGTAGCTAACCTTTCTTACTGTTGACATTAGCTACCACAATACCGTAGCTAACCCTTCTTATCGTTGACATTAGCTACCGCAATGCCGTAGCTAACCTTTCTTACCGTTGACATTAGCTACCGCTTGGCGGTAGCTAATTGTCACAAATTTGAAAATTTGAGTATAACCTTTACCCAAACCCTAACAGTAGCGACCAAATAGCGGTAGCTCATATTTATACCCTAACAGTAGCTACCGCTAGTCCGTAGCTATAGACTATATCAGCTACCGCATGGCGGTAGCTACTAATATTCAAGTGCTTAAATTGTGATTTTTCAACGATCATTTTAAATATAATTGATTGTTTGTTATCAATTACAGCAATAACAAATATTAAGTAACTAAATAAACATAAAATGATGATTTCGTTGCACAATCAAATGACATTACTAATGTCGGTTCATAACAATAATAATACATAATGTCGTTTGTTTGTCAATAGTATATATATGTATCGATCTCCCAATAGAACGTTAAATAAAGAATGTAACTTCACATCATAACCAATCATCACATTTCATCGATACATCATTCAACACGTCACAGCGATATTTCAATCACATACACGAAACCTGATTAAGTGTATAAGTAAAACTAATATATACATCACACAACAATGCATTAATCGTAATAACAACTCGGTTACTATCAAATAAGTTAATTATTACTTATTATTGGTAATATTACTAAACTGAAAACATAAAGAAATCAAAGTCACACAAAGAAATATACAAAATAGAAAAAAAAATAACATTAGCTACGGCCAAGCGGTAGCTACTAATATTCAACGGGCATTAGCTAACACTTGTCGGTAGCTACTAATATTCAACGGATATTAGCTACCGGAACTCGGTAGCTACTAATGTTCAACGAACATTAGCTACCGAAAGTCAGTAGCTACTAATATTCATCCTGATAGTACCCAGAAAATTGGCAATCAGCTACCGATTTTCGGTAGCTAAATTTCGATATCTTTTGGCCGCCCATGTGCAGGAAATTCAAATTTTTGGAAAATTCAAAACTTTTGACCATTAGCTACCGATTTTTGGTAGCAAAATATCGAAAATTTGGGCGGCCAAGGGAAGAAAATTCAAATTTTTCGAAAATTCAAAAATTTTAATCTCATATTATAAATACCCCCAATTCTTCAATCTACGAAATAATCCCAACACTTCTCCAATCTAAAAACTATCCCTACAATTTCTTTATTTATCAAATCTATAAAATCATCCCAACACTCTTTTCAAATCATCAAAAAATCATCACTTCTCAAATCTTAAAAACTATCCATACCATTTCTTTATTTCTTCATATCTTTCAATTTATTCCATAAATCAAATCCCACACTCTCTTCAAATCTTCTAATTGTTTCTCATTTCTCAACACTTTCTTCATATCTTCAAAACTCCAAACCTTTTTTATTTTACAATCATTTTGTTACAAAAGAACTTTCTTCATTTATTTAAATGCTCGATAGTGTTAAATTAACAACTCAACATTGATTTTCATATTGGTGAAACAATAAACCAATAAATTTTCGAGAAATTTCTGGAATAAATTTTTTTTTTAAATCTGTAAATGTTATTACCTACCATAGTGCGGTAGCTAATAATATTCATGGCTTTAAATATTATTAGCTACCGCCATTCAGTAGCTAATAAGACTCAAGGCTTTAAAATATTATTAGCTACCGCATGTCGGTAGCTACTAATATTCATAAAGTTAGCTACCGAAAATCGATAGCTACTAATATTCATACTATTAGCTACCAAAATTCGGTGGCAAATGTGGGTTAAAATGGGCAAGCAAACTCGGTAAGTTAGTGATGGAATTTCGGTAGCTAACTCCACAGTAGCTACCGAAATCGGTAGCTAGTTTTCAAAGTTGTGAAAACGAAAGTGGGGACGAAAATTCGGTTACTAATGTGAGCGACGGAATTTCGGTAGGAAAGGGCTTTATTAGCCACCAAAATTCGGTAGGGAGTCATTAGCGACGCGATTAGTAGCTACAAAAAAATTAGCGACGAAATTTCGGTAGGTAATGATCATTAACGACCGCATTTGGGTCATTAGCTACCGAAAATGCAGTAGCTAATGACTGAAAATCTTGTAGTGATGTCCAACATGAATTGGGGAAGTGTTGAACAATTAGACACAGAAACTAATAACGTTTTGTAGTATGGGTGCATGACAAACTTAATATTATCACTACAAAAAAAAGTGTCATTCGCGACCGCTAGGGCGGTCGGGAATGACCAAAAAGCTGTCGCGGATAAGCATTTGCGACTGCCCGACCGTCGGATCATCCCGGTCGTGGCTCATCCGCGACCACCGGGCGATGGCAGAACGCCTTTCGGCGACCGCCCGACGGTGGCGAAATTGCCACCTCACGCCTTGACTGTCAAGCGGTCACCAAGTCACCATCGCCATTGGTGACCGCTATGCAGTCACGAGCCGCCTCCGTGACAGCCACGCGGTCACGAGCCGCCCTCTTGACCACTCGACGGTCACGGTGGCGTTTCGTGACCTCTCGGTAGTGTTTAGAATATAAGAAAAGAAAAAAAAAGAGAAGAAAAGTGTTAGCTTTTTTTGTGGGGGGGGGGGGGGGTAGAAAAAAAGAAAAGAAGAGATAAGAAATTGTTGGGGTTTTTTTTTGGATTTGGGAAAAGAAAAAGTGTTGTAGATTTGAAAAACGATAAGTGGGTATAATGGTGAGTATATATAGTTATATATATAAAAAAAAAAAAGATGGCCGGTATGGTATATATAGAATTTTCGGTGAAAATTTAAACTTTCAGAAAATTTGAATTTCTCCCTGAATCACGCCAAATTCTAGGGTCTTCCACGGAATATTTCAAATCAGAAAATTTTTGACATCTCGTGGCCGTCCGGCAGTCACAAAAGCATCCGCGACCGCCTGGCGGTCACGTACGCTTGTCGCGATCGCCAGTTGGTCGCCCTATTTTTTTTTGGACTGCCACACGGTCACGAATGACACTCATTCGATATTTTTTGATCTTCGATTGTTTATTTAAGGCACGTTGTTTGTTAAATTGATAAAATAGTTAAAACGAGGCAAATTATAAGCTTTTATCGCACAATCGCCTATAACAATTAAATCAACTTGGTATATATGATAATTAATTGTAGAACAAAAAATAGGTTATTCGTTCATAATTCGCCCAATCACATCTAATCTACTATTTTGATAAGTTAATTACTAATGTGGTACTCATTTATTACTTCAGTTCACATGTGATAATGAGACTTCATGTTAAAAATCATAAACACATCAAGATCGTTACATAATATAAAAGACTTTTATATATTAGTGACGCTCGGCGATCACGAAAGAGAGGTCTTTCGTGACTGCCTGGCGGTCAGGAAAGAATTCGCGATCGCCTGGCTGTCACGAAATATTGTTGGTGACCGCCAGGCGGTCGCCCTATTTCCGGGCGGTCACGAATAACCGTCATTTGAATTTTTTTGATTTTCGGTGGTTTATTTAAGATGCGTTGTTTGTTAAATTGATAAAATAGTTAAAACGAGGTAAATTATTTAATGTTAAGATTTCTTAGCAGGCTATATAGAATACTCCTTGTAATGCAAGACACTTACTTTTCTATCAATACAATCATTTTCCATTATGCTTTTGTTCCTCAATATGCTAACACAGAACATGAGTTCTGATACAAAGAGCTTTAATATATATATTCCCGAAGTTGGAATTCGAGAGTTTGACAGTAAAAGTTTCTCTCATTTTACTTGGTGCCCTGTACTCTTATAAGAGTATCCATTTTACGGGAGTTTACTGATATCTATTTAACACCAATTAGTGTATATATTCACTATCTTCGTCCTATACGTTGTCATACGTGCTTAGCCTATAACTCTCTGGAATGTCAATTAAAACTGCGTTCTAGTATAACTCTCTTTTGAACTTTTTTCAGGCTTTCAAAAGTTGAGTTAAATGAATATTCAGGCTATAGCAACCAAATTAGTTATCACTGAGGTGTGTTTCATAATGAGCTTTGGATTCTGGATTTTAAGTCTTTTGTATTGAATTGATGTTATTGTTCTAGCTCCTAACATAGTTCTTTTTTTGGCTTTCTAGGAAGGTTGGGAATCTTTGTGCTTGATTTGCAAACGTGATTTACAGATGAAGTACTCAAATGTTTCTAAATATGCTTCTAATAACATTTTAGTAGTCTTATTGACAGGAAAAGTTTCTCTCGTTTTATTTGGTGCCCTGTACTCTTATAAGAGTATCCATTTCACGGGAGTTTACTGATATCTATTTAACACCAATTAATGTATATATTTTACTATCTTCATCCTATACGTTTTCATACGTGCATATCCTATTTGATTTATTAGTTCACATTCTATTTGATATGGTACATTGGAAAATAGCAGTTTCTTGTCTTCTGCTTTTAGGTTCTTTCCTTGTTGCCTTAACCCATGTTGATATGCTAAAAAAAAATCACAAGGAAATGGTGTCTACAAAGTCAGACTTGAAAAACACTTGTGTTTCCTTTCGTTTCTCATGAACAGTTGGAGGCTTATGTCTTATTTATGTTGCAAATAGAATTGACACTTTTTCTAACCTGATCATTGTTTTCTGTTTTTTGACAAACTCGGTAACAGTTTAATCATTCCTAAGAACAGTTTTTGGCACGTTTTGTAGTAATCAGTCCAGCGCTCAACTGCCGGAGGCGCCATCCCTTGAGACAAAGGGCAGAGGACCCCCTTCCAAATTAGATCAAGAAAGTGTACATTCTCCAAAAGGACTGGGAAGGAGATTCGGGTATGTCCATTGAAAGTGACTATTTTATCATATGCATTAATGCCATTAGAATACATTTGTCCAGCCGACTTGATTATCTCGTTTGTTTGATAACTTGATATAGCCTGAGGCCCTGACACTATAGGAAAACTCCACAGTTGGAACCATAAATCGGGTTCCAATTGCCCCTTTTTCCGTTCCCGAAGACCAAACAGGAACAGATTTGGACACTACAGCATTGGTTTCGGTAACCTTCGTAGCGATTGCCATATGAACGAAACAATTGCTTCCCTTTACCAATAGGAACGAATGGGGTTTGGTTTCCGTTACACCTGGGAACCAAGTGATTCTTTCCCATCCACGAAACCAGCATTTCGTTTCCATTGAATAATGTGAACGAATTCCTTGTTTCCATTGCTTTACGACTGGGACCCTAAATTCTGACATGGGAAACACATTACTCAGTCAATGGGAACCAACTGCTCCTCGTTCCTATTGCCCATTTAAAAAAATTTAAAAAAATTGGCGGAAATTTTGAATTTTCTAATAAAAAGTGCCTGAAAATTTGAATTGTTTTCAAAACAGTGGCGCCATTTTTGAATTTTTCAAACTGGTGCCATTTTGAATCTGAATAATTTTAGAAAGTGAATTTTTCAAAAAGACTGCGGCATCATTTTGAGTTCGGATAATTCAAAAATTTCGCATTTTTTTAAAAAAAGTGGAGCCATTTTATTCATTTAAAATTCGAATTTGTTTTATTGTTGTTGTTGTTGATTATGAAATTATCATTTTAATGGTACTAATGATTAATTTCCTTTTATGTTATAACATTATTGCATCAGTTGTATTTTTAGAATATCACTTATGTTGCAATAGGGAAAATGTGTAATATTAAAAATTAAACAATACAATAGAAATTTATTGTGAAGAAAATTGTAGATAGAACTATACAACACAAATTTTAACAATAAATATAGATATAATACAACATGGATTTAAGCAATATAATAAAAAAATGATTTTGTTTCTTCTTCTTCTTTCATTACTCCATTTTGGATAAGATTTGGAATAACACGCATAATTAGCGTTTTCAAAAGATCGGTAAAAGAAAAAACTGAATTCGGATTTTTCTTTAACTTTTTTATAATTACATATTCCTCCCGTTTATTTGTTTAACGTATTTCGTTACTCAGTTTTGGACGAGATTTGGAATGACACACATAATTAATGCTTTCAAAGGATCGGTAAAAGAAAAAACTGAATTCCGATATTTCTTTAAACTTTTCTATAATTACATATTCCTCCCGTTTATTTGTTTAACGTATTTCGTTGCTCCGTTTTGGAAGAGATTTGGAATGACACGCTTAATTATCGATTTCAAATGATCGGTAAAAGAAAAAACTAAATTTGGATATTTTTTTTACTTTTCTATAATTACATATTCCTCCCATCACTACAAAAAAAAACAAGTTTTTGGTAACGAAATATTGGTAACAAACGTTAGTTTCGTTACAAAAACAAGGAATAACTGTAACGAAACTTAACTTTCCTTACCAAAAATTGCACTTCGATAACAAAGTCTTCTCTTAGTTATAAAAAGTCTATTTTCGTTACGAAATGTTAAGTATTTGTAACTAATAAAAGGATTTGTTACTAAAAAGCAAGAGTTTTGTTACCATAAACATCCATCTTTCGTAACTAGTCGAGGGTGTTGTTACCAAAACCAAACTTAGTGACCAAAAGTGTCCCCCTTTCTTAACCAATCGAGAGTTTTGTTACCAAATTCAAACTTAGTTACCATACATGTCCACCTTTTGTAACCATTCGAGAGTTTCGTTACCAAATTCAGACTTTGCTACAATAGTATTATTTAGTTACATTTTTTCACTAAACTTAATTTGTTTTACTAGTGCTAAAGCCTAAATGTAATTGTTAGTTGTAAAACTCCTTGACTAAACAACCTTGCTTTCCTATAATTGACCACGTAAAATAAAACACTATCTTTGACCATATCTTTTTTTTTTAGATTGACCATAATTTTATTAAGGGATAAATGCATTAAACCCCCTAAACTATGCACGTTTTTGAGTTTTCGTCCTTAAACTAATTTAATAAGCGTTTCCCCCCCTAAACTATGCACGTCTGTGCGATTTGCCCCCTGGCCGGGTTTTCGGCTATTTTTTGGCCATTCTTGGCCGGAATTTTTCCCCTCACCCGACACATATGTGTTGTACTAGATGTATATTAGTAGTTGATGACAAAAAGAAGGCGAAAAAACACCTCGAACGGGGCATATTCCGGCCAAAATGTGATTTCGTCTTCTGTGTATTTTAGCCGGAATATGCCCCGTTCGAGGCATTTTTTCGCCTACTTTTTGTCATCAACTACTAATATACATCTAGTACAACACATATGTGTCGGGTAAGGGGAAAAATTCCGGCCAAGAATGGCCAAAAATTGCCGAAAACCCGGCCAGGGGGCAAATCGCACAGACGTGCATAGTTTAGGGGGGAAAACGCTTATTAAATTAGTTTAAGGACGAAAACTAAAAAACGTGCATAGTTCAGGGGGTTTAATGCATTTATCCCTTTTATTAAACATTATCTCTAGGTTAAGAAGAGAGGGTCTTAATAATTTAGTTAAATGCTTTAGATTATATATATATATATATATATATCAACAAAAATTTTGAATTAAGGGATTATTCTTATTAGAATCAGCCAACTAATTGCACGAGATTTCCTTAAAGTTTGAGCCCAAGCATATTATAACTATAATTATAATTATGTTCTTAAATAATTTATTAATAGGAAGTTTAAGGGTTTATAAGCGTCAACCAAACTTTCAGGTTTTATATGTTCCTATATTTTTCTTGTCTCATAGTCGCTTTGCTATCAATTTTTCTCCGCACGCAGGTACACAACTGCAGTTTCCTCTTCTCTTTCCCTTTGATCGGCTAGTAGTGTTGCATGAGTCTTATTGCAATTGTATAAGAAATTCGATTGATATACTTAGATGTAGGTCTACATACGGTTCTTACCATGACATGTGATAAACATGATTTCCATATACATTAAAGAATCAGATCACTTGATTATATAATTACCATTACGATGTATTATTATATGGATACTCAAGCCCAAGGAGTTTAAGGAATTTTAATTCGTGAAGATAAGCTTGAGCGTACTGCAAGATCCCTTGGTTGGAGAAAAAAAAGGGCAGAGATAAATAAATTTTGAAAAACAAGGCCAAAGATAATCCTTACTTTCTACCTCGGGTTCCATGTTAGTGCCAAATTTAACCATCTTCCCTTTATCCTCTTCTATGACTTCTAACATTTTCAACTCTTCTACAACCTGGACCTTTACTTCTTCTAACTTTCTCTTTTTGTTTGAGAATGTTGTTATTGATTCGTCTGTTTCTAGTGGTTTAGCATTCATCATGCATTATCTAGCTTTTACTTGCTCCCCTATAACCTCTCTGATCCACGACGGAGTAGGGAATCTGATCTTTAGATGCACCGTAATTTCAAAGGTGTGAATGGAGGGTCTTCCACATATAGCATTGTAAGTTTGTGATAGTGCATCTACCACACAGAAGTTAATTGCCTTTGTTCTTCTCAAGGCTCCATCTCCCCATGGCATCAGAAGAGTTATTGTTTCCAGGGTTCAACAAGATTCATCAGAAAAGCCTACTAGTTGCATGTCTATAGGATTCAACTACTCTCGACATAATCCTATGGCCAACGGATTAGTTGGGATAAACTATGCCTCTCAAGTCTTATGGTCAAACGTTATGCTGGGTATTTTTGCATTTTCCAGAGAACAAACTTGTAGTTTATGTTCCACCTTTCTGGTTTCCTTGAGGTATCGCCTCCTTTTTCCTGTCAAGATTACCGCTATTTCTCCTCCTTCAACCATATCTATAGTTCTCCATGTGGGCGTTTTTTCTTCGTATGAATCTAGTGGAGGTGGAGGGCAGAATTTATACTCTTCTTCATGGAAACTTATCTTCTTAATTACCATCTTCCTCCATCCCTTATTCTTCATTTCGTGGCCTTTTGCGGGAGTCAGGTTCCCTTGCTTTCTGGTAGCCTTTTCCAATGAAGTGCTGAAGATATCCTAAGTCTAGCAACCAATGGATTTCTTTTCTCAATGTAGCGCATTGATCTATTGTGTGCTCGCATGCTTTATGGTATTTGCAAGACTTTCCAGAATCTTTCTTTTTATAGGATTCACGACACGCCATGGCCATTGCAGGTCTTTGATTCCTTCCATGACGTGTAACACTTCTGTTGGAGTGATGGTCAAGGGAGGTAAAAGCACTAGCAGCAAATGTTTCTTCACATTGTGCTTTTTGTATCTTCGGTGTGTGGTATGCTTATCTTCTTAATTTTTGCGTTGGCTTCATTAGCCTCATTTTTTGACTTGATCTTTGAATTTTGGGCTTCTTCCATCATGATGTTTATCTCCGCTTTTTGCATCAGCTCATTCATGTCTCGTACTCGATTACCCATTAGATATCGAAAGAACTCTCCGGATCATAGTCCTTGTGCTGAAGTCAAAAAGACTAATTGTAATATTGGACTAAACAAAGAACCAAAATAAAATCATATATATATATATATATATATAAAAGTTCTAACCATGATCACGCTTCAACAGTCAAAAAGTAAATTTGAGTTTTCCTAAAAGAGCTAGTAAAAAAAAATAAAAAATAACAAAAATGCTTAGTTAAGAGCTTAAACAGTTTAAGCTGCCCGAAAATTAAAATGTTTAGGCGATAAGTTCAACTTTTGGCCTTGTTCTGATTTTCGAATTAATAATTTTCTGGATGATCTCAAAACCTAATTGATGTACTTTTTCAACAAAGTAGTAATTATTTGAGAATTTTATATAATCACAACAAGGTAATAATTTTATTTTTATTTGTAATATTAAGTAAAATTAGAGAATTAGATTTAATTTATGCCAACTATATTGGAAGAGGAAAATAATATATATATATATATATAATATGTTTTATATTATATGTATTACTAAAAAGAAGTCTAATTACCCTTTAAAATAAAAAAGAAACGAAAAACATGGTCTTAGGCGCCAAGTAAAAGAGAAGTGGCGCCACAATCCCAAGAATTGAGGGTGAGTTACTTCTTAATTTTGTGTTTTTCCTTTTAGTCCCCGTCCAAATCCCTCCTTCTCCATTACCAGATCCAACTGCTTTCGACGGATGCCGGTAAGTATTTCTATTACCGCTTTTGTAATTTTCCCCAACTAAAATTGACGTAATCGCGTAACTTCAGTTTTCGTGCGTGTGGACTCATACATCGTCGATTCATTCCTTTTTTTTTGCAGCTTGCTCTCGGATGATCTGCAACAGAGTTGCTAGAGGTAAAAATAGTTCCTTTTTTGGTTTCAGTTTCGTAATTATTGCTTTTAACTGTTTTAGAGAAGAATTGCGTCCCTAAGTTCTGGAATTTGGGTCCTTTTTTAGGGATGGGTGTTGGAGAGATACTATCATATTCGCTCAGTAAGTCCAAAAAGGAGAGCTTAATGAAATAAAAATTGTGTTGTTAAGATATATTTGTCTGTGTATGTAAGCTTTCCAATTTTAACCCCTCTATTGTACTTTGTTCGCGGTTATTGCGAAATGCGAATCAAGTCATTCGAAATATGTTTGTGGGAGTTGTTGCATTTCAATGGCTGGTGTTTTGATTTGATCGTAGCTAGTTTCACATAGGTTGTGTATATTTGGTATTGAATAACATTTTGATGTTTGCTCAAAAGTGTTGTTGTAGATGCAAGTTCTGGAGGAGATCTCTGGGTGTAGAGAATTGTTTTAGAAGTAACGGTAACGAACCAAAAAACACGCGAAAGGAGGACGTTTGTGGACCGTCTAGCGAAAATTACATTAATAAAATGAAGCATTGATGAATGGATACGATAAACCTTTACCATTTTATGATCCCGGTGTCAAAGCACACGTACTTGAGTTATTGGGAACACTAAGACTTTTATAGGCTGCATTCTCATGGTGACATTGGCAGCTGAAATCGCCGTTGACTTCCCTGGTAAGAAGGTAACGCTGGTGCACCGAGGATCAAGGTTACTGGAATTTATTGGAGAAAAAGCTGGGAAAGTGGTACTGGACTGGTTGGTCTCAAAGAATGTGGAAGTTATCTTGGGCCAATCTGTGAAGTTGGACTCTCTATCAAATGGTACTTATGAAACATCTGGTGGAGAAATCATAACAGCTGATTGCCATTACCTTTGTATCGGTTCTCCTCTCGGCTCATCGTGGCTTAAGAAGACTTGTCTAAAGGATAACTTAGACGCTCGAGGAAGGCTAATCGTCGATCCACACTTGAGGGTCAAGGGCCATAGTAACATCTTTGCCATTGGAGATATCACTGATATTCCAGTAAGTTTATCTTTGATGCTTTGCTTTGTTTGAATAAAACTCAAGTAGTTTCTTAAGTTCATTAATGAAAAAGATACCATAATTACACGGTCTCTTATATAGTGTATGTGAGGAATCTTTAGTGAAGGAAAAAACAGAGTATCAAAAGATCTTAAAGGGGAAACAGTACACGATTGCGAATTATGGAAAGAATCTACATTTCGAGATTTGTTCATCTTGAAAAATAATTAAGATTAAATTCCTAGTCCGGTTGGTTAGTTTAGACCAGGATTTGACACTTCCATATATATGACCCCAGTAAAATATCTCAATGAAGAGGATATGTATATCATGGATCAAATTTTTGGATGATCATGTAGATTTGCATGCTAAACTATCCTATATTGGCTTATTTGTATGTAATCAGTTTAATCCCCTATTGGATTAAACTGAGAGGGGATAAAACATATCAAGTAGTGCTCTATACTTATATCATTTTATTGATGTAAGATAAAGATATGCCAAATATGAAGATTAATAATTGGCATGTTATAGCCAATCTTATTTTAACGCTCTGATTATCATCATAACCCATGTGCTCTGTTAGTGATATTCACATGCATGTGGTTAATATAGAGATCTGTTTACTCAATATGTGAGTTAATTTCCATATCATATAAAATTATATGTGTATCTGTTAAATGTTTATAGCTCTTAATATTGTTTTCTTTTATGATTCTAAATAAGCAACAGGATAAAATGAAATGTAAGAGGATTAAAACAAGTCAAGAAGAAAATCCACTTTCCGAAAGAGAAACTCTAAGGGGTGTACTTGGTACACGAAGGGTTATGAAAGAGGTTCTGGATCTGGAATTTTGCCCCTTCAAGGGAATAAAAGGTTGAGACGCGAGTCAATACAAGAAAGGTTGAACAATGCTGAAAATGAATTACAAGATGCGAGTTCTCTTATCCAATCTAAAAAAGAATGATTCAAATTATGACGAGCGTGTTCAAAAGCAAGATGCTGAAATAACAAGTCTAGAAGATGGTTAGAATGAATTAAAGCAGTTATTGATGAGCTTGAGTGCACAAAAACTCTCCGAAACGTCGACCTCCCAAACTCTTTCAGGTATTACTACATATTAATTTTTACTATCATTATATTGCCTTTTCTTATAGCTACTTATAGTGACCAGAAAAGAGTGAGAACATTATCATAGAAGGCAATCATTTTACTTTCTTTGATTTGTGAAGATAATTATTGTAGACTGCTAATGTGTTGTTGTGTGCGTGAAAAAGTGATAGTTATTTTGTAGGTCTCGTTTATGCTTTGTTTCATTTAAAGAATAATGTTAAGTGCTAATATTTCAGTTGTATTGATAAAATGTAATTGATGACATTGTATAGGTTTATAGTTTCTTTTGTTCTTAGATATCATTTGTGCTAATTCAAATTTTATTAGCTTTAAAATCTTCTATTGGTACGTGCATGGTGTTTGTCACTTTATAGTTAATATATTGTACTTCGTTCCATACAAAGTAATGGTTCATAAACTCAGTGCAACTTTACATGCGCATATCGTTTTTTCTTGTGCATTTGGACCGAGAACCATTAATTAATGTAACATTTTATTGTGTTTTAACGATAAATTATATGTTATAGTTTCTGGTGATGGGATGATATATGCTTATGTGATTTTGTTTTATGGTATGTGTTGAGTGTAGCTTTTCAATTAAGTTTTCATATCATATTTTGGTTCGATTGCAGGTTTGTAAAACAGTTATACCATGTGGGGCAAGTTGCATGAATATTCAAAGAGTTTAGAGCATTTAGATGTTATCTATATTTTTATCAGAACATTGTTGTTGCAAATTGGTTGTATCTTGAAGTTAGCACCAATCAGTTCTTGTTTATATTTGTTTAGTTGTTGGGATGGATTATTCTGATGTAATAGACATATTTGTTTTTGGTATGAATTTATTATTGTGTGATTTATATTAGTAATTGCTAATTCATATTTTCAAAATATAGCAACAAATGTATTGTAACAAAATTACTCAATTATAACAAAATTATTGAGTTAAAATAATATATTAAAATTATTATTAGTCACAAATAGATTTTAAGTAACAATTTAAAGTTGTTTTTATAACAAAAATATTGGTAACGAAAATACTTTGGTAACAAATTGCACGACTTTTCCTAACAAAATGTTTGTTACAAATACGAAAGAGCAGTAACAAAAATGGTATCCGTTTGTACCAAAGCAATGGTAACGAACATTTAAATTTCGTTACCAGAACCTTTCGTAACGGGGTTTAAAACACTAAATATTGGTAACAAAATGTTCGTTAATATTAGATTTCGTAACCAATAACGATACATATGGTAACAAACGTATTCGTTACAAAACCAATTTTCTTGTAGTGCATTTATTTGTTAAACGTATTTCGTTATTCCGTTTTGGACGAGTTTTGGAATGACACGCGTAATTAGTGTTTTTAGAGGATCGGTAAAAGAAAAAACTGAATTAAGAATTTTTTTAAACTTTTCTGTATTTACATATTCATCTCATTTATTTGTTTAACGTATTTCGTTACTCCATTTTGGAAAATATTTGGAATGACACGCGTAATTAGTGTTTTCAAAGGATCGGTAAAAGAAAAAACTTAATTCATATATTTCCTTAAACTTTTTTGTAATTACATATTCCTCCCGTTTATTTGTCTAACGTATTTCGTTATTCCGTTTTGGACGATATTTGGAATGACACGCGTAATTAGCGTTTTCAAATGATCGGTAACAGAAAAAACTTAATTCGGATATTTCTTTAACTTTTCTATAATTACATATTCCTCCTGTTTATCTGTTTAACGTACTACAAGAAAACTAAGCAACAGCTACGAATTGCTTCCAACCAAAAATCATTTGTTGCTCTTAGTAACAAGTTTCCAACTATATACCAACAAAAAAACGATAACATGCAACAGCTACAAAGTGATTCCAACCAAAAAAATATATGTTGCTCGTAGTAACAAATCTCCAACGGTATACCAACAAAAAAACTTTTATAGCAAGCAGATACGAAGTAATTGTAACCAAAAAATACTTCTTGTTGTTAGTAACAAATTTCTAACGAAGTACCAACGATAAAGTTACTAAGCAATAATTTTGCAACAATTTACCTACAAAATATTCAGCAAAATGTTTATCAGTTGCAATTTTGTTGCTATATTATTGGAAATAAATCATAAGCATCTAGTATAGAGCATCAACAACGTATTTTTTCAACAAGAAGTTTTTCATCGTTGTCAGTTACGAAGTAGTAGCAATATACCCAACAAAAATATTGACAAACTAATATTTACCTAAAGATTACTAACAAATACCAAGTTTTATCACAATACTACAATTCCTTTTGGTTTATAGTCAACTAATCGTTAAAAGAAACAAGAGTTTTACACTTGGGACAAAAATTTAAGACAATAATAAAGGCGAGCACTTACATTGACGGGAGAAGAACAAAAGTCAAAAGTTCTTCTCCATATAAAGCTTTTACTTTACGATGCTCCTAACAAAACTGTTAGTGCTTCTGTTATCTTACAACTATCTTACAACGTGAATTATAATTTGTATAAACAAATTTTATCCAGTCATTAAATTGAGTCTTATGTTAAACATATAATTTAAGTATGCAGGTTTGACACCTGATTCAGGATGGCTTGACTTTTTGTTGAAGACAAGACTAAATAATGGTCATAGCGCAAACAAATAATTTCTCCTACAATTTAACAGATTGAACTTTTATCCAAATTTAACAGAAGAAATATGCTAAACAAATCTTATTTGGAAGAAAATCGTCATTAGCTAAAAGTAAGTGAAATTTTTTCCTAATGTTTAAATATAGGAAAATGATTTCCTTACGGGACTGTATGCTTACAGTCCCTTTCTTTATTATTAGATATTTTAAAGGAAAATAAGATGTCCACTAAATTAGATTCAATATTATCTTGAACAACTTGAAAGTGAAATAATTTTCATCATTATTCATTAAAATGTATACACATGTTGTAATTTTTGTGGGATTTATTGATAAGCTACAATAAAAACACTTATCATATTTTGATGTGATAAATATGAATTACGATTGCTGGGCTTCCAGTAGGATGAAATATTATTTCAGTATTTTTCGGAATTTAATTACAAAAACAGAAGGAATCCGGATTTTGTTTGGCAAGATTTAAATCACTAACATCATTCCCTTGTTTCTAAGGGACTCCTGCATTTTTCTAGAGGAATAAAAAAAAAGAGAGAAAAAGAAAAAAACTCTTAACTCCTTGCTGTATATAGAGAAGAACATTAATTCTTCTTTATATAATTTTTATATAAGGATAATTACTTCTTTGAATTATTTGGTAATCTATGTGTATAGCTGGTCCTAATTAAGAAATATGGATTTTTATTACTTTAGACAAAATAGACTCATACGTGTAGATATCTAATCAATTTGATAAGTTTTTTTTTTCGATTCTATCAATTTGATAAGTTTTAAACACGTATGAATTATATTAATAGGGAAAATAGATAAATACAAATATAACATTTTCTTTTAATTTATCACACGGTTTGTTATAATAATATAATATTATAAACAACCGGTTGTAGAACTTATCTCACAGTAGGGCTGTGAGATAAGCATAACTCTTAAATATATTGATTGATTGACATGCCAACTCCTCTGTTTTGATCTACTAAACACTTTTTTCTTTATTTTTAAAACAGAGCAAAAATCCATTGATCCTCTGGCAGACTATAGCAATATTACAATAGTGAATGAGAACTTATCAACATACTACTCAGTGCACTATATTGCAGCACCAACCAAGTAATATTTTATCAATTCATAAGCGTTCACCTTTTAACTTGTGATCAGAGCTAGCGGATAATCCAATTTACAGAAAGGCATCCACAGTCCATGAACCACAATATCATCATTTTCACCATATTAAATCTCTTCACCCTGACGTGGTTAATCCTCACACACCCTCCGTTCGCGAACGCCACTGGTCACCACCAAACATTCATCCTGCCATGAAGGCAAAGTCGTACCACTCGACAATGACGTCAACTTCACCCTCATCAAAAGCACGTCAAACAACAAATGATCCTCCAGCCGCCACTTATTTTTCTCGGCTCTGATCGATTCATCGCCAAACCGCAAAAATGGTAATGCACCTCAAGCTCCAAACCACGTCGATATTGTGTTTAATTCCGAAGCTACTATATGAAACCTGCGGCCGCTCAGCCTCTTTATAGCTTCCCTTAGCCTAATCTCGATCACAAAGCCTCCTTCTTGTGTTGACTGGCGGTGGAAATGGGATAAGGGCGGCGGCGGTGGTGGTGGCGAAGAGTGAAAACGCTGTTAAAATGAGATATAGCAGTCAACGACTGTGGCCATTGGGAATTTGTCCCTTTTAAGCTGATTGGGAATGTCCCTTTTTAAGCTGGTTGGTGTGCTAGAATGGTATAAAGAGTTGAAAGATAATACTTGTAAATAACCAAACGGGACATATTATCCCATGAAAATCATCTTGTTGCATAATTGCTTCTGTTCAGTGTCCCAAAATATTGAGACAGAACAATAGTTTGGATCTTATTAAGATTCTCAACCTAGTCAGTAAGCACCACCACTATTTGTGCATATATAAACCTTAATGAAGTATAGATGCACTATATTTCTAAATCAAGAGAACATTACGTTCTCAGAAAATGACAAGTTTAAATTCATAAAAGATCATCTAGTATATCGAATTGATGCAAGCATATACCTTGGAAACATTCCGGGAAGAGGTGAACGCGAAGCAATAGGCATCGCCTGCAAATCCCAATCATTCTCCATAGCAGAATGATAAACCCGGCACCTTGAATAAGTCTCACAAGTAGCAATTCCAATCAACCAGAGTCTTCTATCAACACCACCATTATTATCCTCATTACCGCAGTTTCCCCCTCCGAACCTCACCAACAACCTAGCCATTTCCGCCACCACTGTCTTCCCCGTCTCCACCCCACCAAAACTCGATGGCTGCTCCACCAGCCACTTCAAATCACCCAAATCAATAACCACCCCGCCCCTCCCTATTTTATTCTCAATCACCCATCCCAATTCCTTAATCTTCGCCGCTATCTGATTCCTATCCGACAATGCTCCTTTATCAGCGAAACAACATAAATATTCATCAATACCCCAAACTCCTTGCCCTCTATCTTCCTCAATACTTCCTTTACCACAAAACCAGCCTCCGTGGCCAAAATACAAGCTCTGATTACTCGAATTAGACGTGAAAGATCTTAGTATCTGCAATACTTGTAATTGTGTCCAGTTGCACTTAGCAATAGTTGCAACCGTACACTGAAGTACAACAGACGATAGTTCTTTAACGTTTAAAATAGTTTTTGCAGTTGCAATTGCGAAAAACAGTGAAACATAAGCAATAAAGAACACAAGAGATTTTAACGTGGTTCGGTCCAAATGGTCCTAGTCCACGGGGCTTTCACCCAAAGTTTGACTCAAACTGTTTCCTACTTAAGAATTACAATGAAGGATTTAAATCAACTTATATACTAGACTCCCTCTAACATATGCAGTTGCAACACCTAACCCTTAACTTGTTTTTAGAAACACGATTGAATCGAAGACACACTAAGCTACTCCAGAGACACTCTGACTTAATGTTCTTCACAAATGACTCGATACAAGACTGACTGCTTAATATCTTTTTCAAAGTGCCTTGTAACCATCTCGAGTCTTCTCTTTATATAGGCGCAACAGAATCTTCTGTGAAATCTTCAGTTGCAATCCACTGGCGATCTTCTTTCCAAGTAAGATGAGCACGACAGTTGTTCTTGTAAATTCGTGAGGCTGTCCTTCCTTATTAAGGGGATTCCAACCGATCTTAATGAACCTGCATGCTTATTAGTCCAAGTGCAATAAAGAGATAAGGAATAAAAATCATGTTTTAGAAGATAACAAATCTTTTAAGATATCTACAAGATAACCCAATATCCTTTAGGATAATTACCAAAACATGTTAACTAAATCTTAATAATTTTGACAAAACAATATCAATAAAGATAATGAATGGGCCGATCGGGTCAGGGTCCGGATACGTGTGAGACGCACGGCCCTAACAATCTCCCCCTTTGATTTGTTTTGTCAAAAGTATTTACCAATCTGCACAAGGGTTAGCCTGCATTCATAACCAAGTAGTACGAGCAGAAAAGTAAAGCGAAGAGTAGAAAATGTACTGGTTGCAACAGCAATGCAACCTTCCGCCAAAACGTCTAAATCAAGTTAGAAATTGTCCAGATTTAGAGAGAGAAAAAAAATTGTACAACTCCCCCTGAGCACAAAATCTCCCCCTTTTTGAAACAACAAATCAAGAGGTACCATGCCCAGACGATTCACCAGGCCCAGAGCGGAGACCAGCGTGTTGCAACAGACAGTCAAGCTTGGAGGCTTGAAGAGCCATCGAAGTGCGCAGCTCCTCATTGGCCTGAACCAGCTCAGCCACCAGGTTTCTCAACCTGGAGAGTTCCAGGTGCACTCCATCAAGACTGGCAGAGGCGTCGGGAATGGAGCTGGATTGCTTCTTGGAGGATCCAGTTGCAGCTGGGGAGGGTGGCGGCTTGTTCAGGATTTTAGTGCTGGCACGCATGACCGGACACTCGAGAAGGTCATCTTTATCCAGCATGATGGAGGGATGCCTGGAGGCAAAGTACCTGTAAATGAGGGCAGGGAACCCAAGTGAGAGATGGAAATTGGGAAAGGTACCCCAATAAATGCGTTCGAACACAAGTGTTCCCAGGTCAATTGCAACTCCCGTGCCAACACGAAACAGCACACTGGCAACCTCAGGGTGGATGTTGGAGGTTTGCGTGCAAGGAAGCCAGTGGCTGACAAGGATGCAGAACAGCAGGTTGTACCGGCTGGTGAGTGAGCTGGTAGGAAACGGGTCTAGGGGCCACACACGGATTGATCCTCCAGTCAGCTCGTATGAAACTTTGTCCATGTTGCGCTCTAGTCGCAACTCAGATTGCCCGGCTGTGTCCACGACTGGTGCCTCCATGGCCTGGGACAGAAGCTCAGCAGTAAAAGGGCAGACACTTCCCCGAAGATAGATGACATGGCGCTGAAGAGACCCTTCTGCATCTAGCTGAGTCGTGAGGTTAGCATAAAACTCTTGAGCCAGGACCTTGTTGTATTTGGTGGCGTTATGAGTTGCAACTAGCCACCCGCGTTGTTGAAGGAGATCCAACACACCAGTCTCTTCATAGGACTTGAGGTCTAATGGCCGTTCCACAACCATAGGGCGCTTCCGACTTTCCCCCATTTTGGCCTCTGCGTCAGAAGAGTAGAAACGTAGAGAGTGAGCCCGAGCAGCTTTCAAGGAGGTAGAGGCAGGGGCAACATCGGGAAGAACAAAGGTAGACTCGGGCACCACAGGGGAGGGTTTTCTTGGAGGAGCAGAGGATTTGGTTTTGTTCCTGGGGGGTTCAGGTGGAGGTGCATTGTCTGCGGAATCGGTGTCAGAGTCGGACTGCACGTCGGCGAGCTTGTGAAGGCGGCGACGGCGAGGAGGCTAACGGACGGGAATCTTGGACCGCTTCCTCGTATTCATACCAGATGAGGAAGGAGGGGCAACAGGAGATGCGGGAGTGGTCTCAGGTGGTGGTGGGGGTGCATCGGAGGTGGATGCCACCTTGGATTGCGCTTTGGTTGGAGCAGGGGAGCGCGGCAGAGGGGATGGGGATCGGCGCGGCGGAGACGGGGAAGATGGTGGTGATGGAGGTGAGGGCTGATCAGTTGGATGGGAAGTATGTCGGTCACCTGAAGCGGCGTGAGCCGTCGTCGGGGATGGTGGGTGGATGGTACGGAGAGGAGGAAGGTCAAGTGGCTCTTCGGAGAAGGTGGCGGCAGGTTTACGCGCAGATCCTCCCATCCTGTGAAAATAATCTAGACGACAAGAGAGAGAACGTGAGATCTGTGGCAGGAAGTAAGAGAAAGAGGGTGAATTATATAAGATACTCCAAAACCCTAGAATTTTAGGAGGGAAAAACAAACACTTAGCAAGCCCTAGATACGTTGTTCAAAAGATACAGGATATCAAAAGCGGGAAAGAGATAGGGTTAAAACTAGATAAGATACGAAAGATACACATCTTAACAACTTGCAAAAACAAACTTGGACTCACAATGTGACACCCAGTGAGGCCCAATCACAAGTAATTAGGGCTCCGGTATGTAAAATTAAACACGGCAACACGGGAACCAAGATAACCAGTGGAGAGAATCCATCCAACTACCAACCCAATTCAGTCTCGTCAAGGGGTTCATTGGATAACACTCAGTTGCAACTAACGAAATGTTAACAACTGGTAGCTTTCACACTGACACATTTGTGCACAAGGTAGCTCTTTGCAATGAGAAGACGCGTGAGATAAAAATTGCTAGCTTTCACACTTGCTGCTTCTAGGTCAGGTAGCTTTTTCCAGTTGCAACTCATGTTTTTTTTTTTGTTTTTTTTTTTTGAGTAAGATTACAACAAACAAACATGAGGAGACTGTCAGGGATCAGTAATAGGCAGATGGTCTGACACTGGTCATCCTCAGTTGCGACCAGGTTCCTGTTGCAATTCACATAAGGCAGAGCCCTAATGACTTGCGAAGGTGCTCAAAGCATGTTACATCCAGAGCTTTGGTGAAAATATCTGCAAGTTGAAGGTCAGTGCACACATGTCGTAACTCAATAGTTTTAGCCTCAACCAGTTCCCTAATATAATGATATCGAATATCAATGTGTTTAGTACGAGAATGTTGAACTGGATTTTTTGAGATGTTAATGGCACTAGTATTATCACAATAGAGAAGTATTTCGTTCTGGGAGATACCATAATCTTCTAGCATTTGTTTCATCCAAACCAGTTGGGTGCAACTGCTCCCAGCAGCGATGTATTCAGCCTCGGCTGTGGACAAGGTGATTGAGTGTTTCTTCTTACTGAACCAGGACACAAGGTTTGCTCCTAGGTAGAAACATCCTCATGTGGTACTCTTTCGATCATCAGCACACCCTGCCCAATCTGCATCACTGTATCCTGCAAGAGCTAGATTATCATTGAAATTGTAACTGAGCCCAAAATCTGCTGTACCTGAGACGTAACGAATAATTCGCTTGACCGCCTTGAGATGAGATTCTTTCGGATTGGCTTGATATGGTGCACATACTCCAACACTGAAGCAAATGTCGGGTCTGCTAGCAGTAAGGTACAATAGACTTCCTATCATGCTTCGGTAGAGACAAGGATCCACCGAGTTGCAATTGTCGTCTTTGCTGAGGCGATCTGTAGATCCCATAGGGGTTTTCATTGGTTTGGCAGAATTAAGGCCAACGCGCTGGATAAGATTCTTCGCGTACTTTGTCTGGGATATAAATATTCCTTCATTGTGCTGCTTGACCTGCAAACCAAGAAAGTAGGTTAGTTCGCCAACCATGCTCATTTCAAACTCATTTTTCATAATAGAAATGAAGAGTTGCAACTCTTCCTGGGATGTAGATCCAAACACGATATCATCTACATAAATTTGGGCAATAAGAATGTTTGTTCCAAAGTGTTTATAGAATAGGGTTCTGTCAACACTCCCTCTCGTGTATCCCTTTTCAAGAAGGTGCACGGCGAGTCTCTCATACCACGCCCGTGGAGCTTGCTTCAAGCCATAAACTGCTCTTTTTAATTTCAGCACATGGTCAGGAAAGTGTGGATCGGTGAATCCTTTAGGTTGTTCGACAAACACCTCTTCGTTCAAGTATCCATTCAGAAATGCACTCTTAACATCCATCTAGAAGAGTTTGAAATGCAACCCGCATGCAACTGCGAGAAGAAGACGAATGGACTCTAGTCTTGCAACTGGGGCAAATGTGTCATCATAGTCGACTCCTTCGAGTTGCGTGTATCCCTGTGCAACTAGTCTTGCTTTGTTGCGCACAATATTTCCCAATTCGTCGGTCTTGTTCTTGAATATCCATTTGGTGCCGAAAATGTTCACTTTTTCTGGGCAAGGGACAAGTGTCCAAACATCATTCCGTTCAAATTGATTCAGTTGCTCTTGCATGGCTTCTATCCAAGCTTCTTCCAGTAGTGCTTCCTTTATGTACTTGGGTTCAACCTTCGAGGTGTAACTCACAAACCGCACCATTTGGTCATACCTCCTTCGAGGGATGTCTCGCGTTCTTATCCCGTCACCTATGTCCCCAATGATAGCTTCAGGTGGGTGGTTCCTCCTGATGTGTGGTGGTGCTTGTGGGTTCTCTGCTTGCACTGCAGTGATAAGGATCGTCTCTGTTGGAACTGTAACCGTCGGAGTATCCTCAGGTTGCTGGTTAACTGTATCAGTTGCAACTGGTGGTGAAGGTTTGTGTGTGCGGTGTGATTCTTCCTCATCATCAGCATCTGTTAGTTCAGTGATTCGGGCTTCAGATGATGTGGTTGCAAAGTCCCTGTAATCGTCAAACTCAACATTAGATGATTGAACCACAGTTTGAGTGCGCATATTAAATACGCGATAGGCATGACTATACCGTGAGTACCCAACAAAAATTCCTAAATCAGATTTGGATTGAAACTTTCCTCTAGGTTCCCTATCATTTAAAACGTAGCAGGCACAACCAAAGACATGAAAGTGTTGAACATTTGGTCTTTTACCTTTCCAGAGTTCATAGGCAGTTTTAGTTGTACCTGGTCGTAGGTAAACTCGGTTAATGACATAGCATGCCGTGTTCACTGCTTCAGCCCAGAACTTGACGGCTAATTTTTTTGAGTTGAGCAAGACTCTAGCCATTTCAACTAGTGTCATGTTCTTCCTTTCAACAACCCCATTTTGTTGTGGTGTGATGGGGGAAGAGTATTCATGAAATATGCCCTTGTCAGAGCAGAATTCAACAAAGCTTGAATTTTTAAACTCCCTACCATGATCACTTCTGATTCTTTTAACAGTTAGGTCCTTCTCAGTTGCAACAGTGTTGCACAGATTTTTGAAGAATACAAAGGATTCATTTTTGTCTTTTAGGAATTCAACCCAAGTGTATCTCGAGAACTCATCAACACATACAAAAATGTAACGCTTACCGGAGATACTTTCCTTTTGCATGGGTCCCACAAGATCCATGTGTAGCAATTCCAGAATTCTTACCGATGGTATGTGTTGCAACTCACTATGGCTCGCTCTTGTCTATTTTCCTTCAATGCATGAGCCACATTTTCCAATTGGCTTTGCTCCAAGATTTGGTAATCCTCTCACACTTTGATTGTTAAAGAGCTGTGCCAGAGACTTGTAGTTGAGGTGACCAAGTCGTTGGTGCCATAATTCTGCAACAGATTCTTTGCTCGAGTTGCAAGTAAGTGACCTGAAAGTAGCTTTACAGTTAGTCATAGTGTAACAATTTTCAGTACTTCTTAGTCCTTTCAAGACTATATTTTGAAATTGATCTACAACTTCACATTCATCTTTGGTAAAGTGGACAAAGAGATCATCGTCACACAACTGACTAATACTAATGAGATTTGCACATAGTCCATCAACATAGTGAACATCTTTTAGTTTGGGAAAGCCTTTAACACTTAGGGTTCCTTTCCCCATTATTTTTCTTCTGTTTCCATCACCGAAAATAACATCGCCCTTTCGTTCATGCACAAAGTTAATTAGGATGTCCTTATTTCCTGTCATGTGCCTAGAGCAACCGCTATCAAAGTACCAAGAGTTAGAGTAGGATCTTTCTTGAGAGGTAGAGTTGCGAGCAGTAAGACAAATAAGAGGGTTAGAAGATTTCTTAGCCCAAACTTGTCGAGGTGGCACGACAGTTGCAATTGTGGGTGCATCCAGTATGATCTTCTTCTTTCTTTGATTTCTCCTCTTCTTCTTCTGTACTTCGGAAACAGTGATGGAGGGTGTGTCCGGAGATGTCCATAGTTGATAGCAGTAGGGACGAATGTGTCCTTGGACTCTGCAGTGGTGGCAGATAGGAATGAATCTTCCTCTTGCAAACCTGTTCACAGAATTTCGGTCAGATACTGTTGCTGGCAAATTACAACTGACACGTCCCTGATCGTTGGTGTTGGAATAGTCGAATGGAATTTCAACTCCCTTGGGTATCCTCTTCCTGTTGGACACGGATATCTTGGTATTCCTAAGAAACTTTGGTGAAGTAGAGTCAACATATCCTACTCCTGTTTTCCCAGTTGCAACTTTCTGGGTGTCCATAACTTTTTCCAAATTTTTTGTGCCTGGTGTGAGCAGCTTCACATTCTTAGCCAGTGTGTCCAATTCCTTCTTGGTGAGATCGCATACTTCAACAAGTGCTTTGTGGGCTTTAAGTGCTGATTCCAGATCAGCGGACACGAGGTCTCTCTCCAAGGAGAGGGCGAGAACCTTTCTTTCGAGTTCGAGGATTCTGTTGTTCATTCTCACAGGGCTGCCAAAAGTAGACACAATCTTGAGTTGGGCCTCCAATTCGGAGTTTCTTCTGCAGATTGACTCCATATCCTCTGTAAGTTCCAACTTGTTATTGTCAAGTGAGTCGCAATCGGAGTCAGAATTGCTGCGAATTGTAACTCCCATGTTGGCTCTAAGAGGAATGAACGATGAAAATGCAATGTCATCGATCTCTTTTGTGTCTTCTTCATTGTCATCATATTCGTCCTCACTCCATGCGAGTAACGCACGACTTTTGTTTTTCTCGAGCAGATTTGCACAGTCTGCCCTTATGTGTCCAAAGCCTTGGCATTCCCTGCATTGAATACCCTTTCCAGACCTTTTGTTGTCATGTCTATTAGTAGCGGAAGGCTTATTATTAGGTAAATCAGAGGGACTTACAACTGGGTTTGAAGGGTTACCTCTACTCCAACGTTTGTTCATTCTGTTGAACTTCTTAGTGAGGAGTGCTAAGGATTGCTCTAATTCTGAGTTGGGACTGTTTTGTGGAAGACTGGCCTGAAGTGCAACTCCTTTGGAAATGGTGTCTCCTTCTCTCTTGAGTTTCATTTCCCATGCGGTTATGGATCCCATGAGGTCAGCCAGGGGTAGTGTGTTAACATCTTTTGCTTCTTCAATGGCTGAGACTTTCATTGCAAACCTTCAAGGGAGAGATCCTAGAAGTTTAAGCACGATCCTAGATTCAGGGAAGTCCGCTCCAAGGATGGTGGCTTCACTGGCAAGATGCCTGAGTTTGGAATGGAACTGAGCGATGGCATCTGTTTCTTCCATGCGTACATAGTTGAACTGGTCATTGAGTAGTTGCAACTTGATGTGCATTCTCGATAGCCTGCCAAGCATCTTTTGCAATTTCACAGTTAGATATACTCTTATATTGATCATAATCAACTGCAACTAAAATAATGTTCAAGGTTGTAGAGTTGTAATTTGCTAAGAGTTCTTCAGCATCGGTCCATTCCAGCTCGGATTTCACTCGTCCTTGATCATCTGTCGGTGGGGTCCACCCTTTTAGCATGCTCTTCCAGGCCTTCTGATCCTGTTGTTTTATGAAGTTTCGCATGCGATTCTTCCAGTAGGAGTAGTTTGTGGCCGTTAGCATTGGTGGCTTAATGGTCGACAGACCTTCCCTCATTTCTTCCATAGATAAATCAATTTAAACAAAACAAAGATCTTTTAGACCAGAATCTACACTATGTAAATATAGTGACCTGCTCTGATACCAATTGAGAGATCTTAGTATCTACAATACTTGTAATTGTGTCCAGTTGCACTTAGCAATAGTTGCAACCGTACAATGAAGTACAACAGACGATAATTCTTTAACGTTTAAAATAGTTTTTGCAGTTGCAATTGCGAAAAACAGTGAAACATAAGCAATAAAGAACACAAGAGATTTTAACGTGGTTCGGTCCAAATGATCCTAGTCCACGGGGCTTTCACCTAAAGTTTGACTCAAACTGTTTCCTACTTAAGAATTACAATGAAGGATTTAAATCAACTCATATACTAGAGTCCCTCTAACATATGCAGTTGCAACACCTAACCCTTAACTTTTTTTCAGAAACACGATTGAATCGAAGACACACTAAGCTACTCCAGAGACACTCTGACTTAATGTTTTTCACAAATGACTCGATACAAGACTGACTGCTTAATATCTTTTTCAAAGTGCCTTGTAACCATCTCGAGTCTTCTCTTTATATAGGCGCAACATAATCTTCTGTGAAATCTTCAGTTGCAATCCACTGGCGATCTTCTTTCCAAGTAAGATGAGCACGACAGTTGTTCTTGTAAATTCGTGAGGCTGTCCTTCCTTATTAAGGGGATTCCAGCCGATCTTAATGAACCTGCATGCTTATTAGTCCAAGTGCAATAAAGAGATAAGAAATAAAAATCATGTTTTAGAAGATAACAAATCTTTTAAGATATCTACAAGATAACCCAATATCCTTTAGGATAATTACCAAAACATGTTAACTAAATCTTAATAATTTTGACAAAACAAAATCAATAAAGATAACGAATGGGCCGATCGGGTCAGGGTCCGGATACGTGTGAGACGCACGGCCCTAACAAGAAGCAACCCCAACGAAACTCACATTACCACGAGCAAATATCGATTTTTAGTACTCTTGAAAATAACACTATTGTGTAACGAATCCCATTGGCACAGTCCCACATGCACAGTACTAGAGTGTAGTCATAGAAACGGAGAACGAAAAATCCCAATGCGACTATGAATACTGAAAAGAATGTATAGCGATAACTCGAACATACTCGACATGCTCCGTATTTAATTATAATTTACAGTTTTAGATAAATCTGAATCACCTGCATAAACTTTTGACTTGTAGCAATTTATCAAACAAGTTATCACTGAAGCAAACTATGACAAATAGACAAACACGCAGTAAATGATACATTTCAAAACTCCAGCAATTCAATAGAAAATATTAAAGGAATCTCGATTATAAGCAGTTTTCTTAATCCAAGTGAAAATGACTAAAGCATGCATATGTTGTGATGCCAAATCCTCTGTTTTGATCTACTGAGCACCAACATAAGGTTCATCTTTAAATACTCAAAGGACCTGCACTAGTATATTTGATCAAAAGTACTTCAATTGGTTCCAGTAACTTCAAAATTCCAGAACAATTCACTTAACTTTGATATACTTAACAAACAACTTAAACACGTCAATACTTATAACAAAATCTGACCCTGTTTGGAAATTCAGAAAAACCAACGGGACATTTAAGGAAATCTTAATAAACAGCTTAACTACAAACCTATTGCAGCTTTGGAAATTCAAGAAAAAAAAAACAAAAAAAAAACTAAGAAATAGAGCATGTATAAGTTATGCAGTTTGATGAGTTAGAAGATAATAGTTCATATCTTTGATAATTAGTTACTATACTTGATCACCAAATCCACCAATAACAAACTAAACAAAGTTACTATATCTTTTTATCTCTGATAATTAACTAAATGAAGTTCATGCATCAGCTAAAGAGCAGCATATCTCTCAAACGATGATTCACGTCGCACTTAAACAGTTATGGAACATGAAACAGGTAACAATATGAACTAATTGTGTTAAAGTTCAACCCTTTAACTGACCAAAACCAGTACAGTACACAATGGAAAAGAACATGGTGACTACACAGCGCCTCGACACAAAGAACCAAAATATCAAATACCACGAGAAAGAAAATTTCCAAAATAATATGTTGATCATGCATCTGAAATACAAAATATTCCAAGTTTTTTTTACAATAATTAAGACAGCTATAATAGCCCGAACCATCAAGATTCAAGTCACGGAGGTAAAAAAAAAAAAAATCTTAAACCAAAGCAGCTCATTGAAACAAGTCATGAAAGAGACAATGAGAATTGTAAATAGTAGTAGAAGTTCACCTCAAGGCAAGGAAGTAGAATCCCGGATACATTAATCACCCTTCCCTTGAATCAAGTCTCCTTTGATGCAAAAAAACAAATCGAATAGATTTACTTTCAAAATTATTCAGAACAGAATTATCCTACTTACAAAATAGAGTTCTAGTCTAACCGTGTAAGTGGGCGAGTTGGCTGCGTCATCGGGCCCTGACGTATTCCCCCCATTCTCTTTCCCTTCCATTTGAGCGAAAGCTCATTCGTTTCCTTTTCATTATATTCGGGCGGCTAGGGGTTTTTTCACATGTCATAACTGTATTCTTTTTCTCTCTATTTGGGCGCCAAACATCAATCCATTTGGGCGCCAACATCAATCCATTTCCCTCACAATTTTCATCAATTAAGAAACTATAATTTTTGGCTTACATAATATATTTTTCATCTAAATAAGCCCCCATTATTTATTTTTTACAAGTTTTCTTTTGAAAGTTGCTGCAATATAATAAGAAAATTAGACCTATTTAAAAGTTTTGTTACAATGTATATAAAATTAAGAATATTTTATAATTATGTAAAACGAGTAAAATGACGAAATAACTTATTAATCGTTTGTATTTAACTATAATATCATAGAATTCTCTACAATATCATAGCAGGTTAATTTCAGTCAATGTCGTTATAGGTGTTCGTGTAAGGCATGGTGTTTCATGGGTATACAGGTGAGGTATGGGTCTAGAGGTGAGGTATGTGCTTTGAGAAGGTGGGCGTAAAGGCTCACAAGCTTATTCATCATCTATATTTGATTATAGTAACATAAGAGTTTATATAACTTGAAAACAATTAATTGATTTATAGTATCAAAAGAGAAGTTGAGGATTAATTATTTAAAAACTTAAGCTATAAGGATGTCAATCTCTATTGAATGTTGTTAGGCGTAAGGCAAGGTCCTGCACGGGTGTAGAAGCGAGGCGCAAGCTTCGAGACATAGGACATATGATCCGAAACACCAAATTGGAGAGGGGTTCTTCTGCTCCAAACTTGGTGGTTGTGGATTCATTGTGAAAGGAGTTGGAGAGCAAACGAGTTTCTTAGGCAACTCTTCGCGTTTAACTAAAGGAGTCTCAGAAGGTGCCACATCGTTGAAAGACAACTGAGGAGGACACATCCTTTCGTTGTGGAGCAGGTGAGGACAATGAGCTCCTTAAACTTCAGAAAGAGTACCGAGATTTAGATCTTCGTTGGGAGGACTCTATCTCATGCGCAGGTTGTTACTTAGGGTGAAACTCGAGTTCTGGAGGAGTATAAGGATTCGAAGGCACATCAAGAGTTCTTTACTAAAGACTTTGTTGCTCGTATGAAGGAGGGCTTCGGTCGTAGTAGCTATCAATGGATACGTTCTTGGTTTGTTGTGGAGTACCTATACAGAGTCCCTCTATCTGTTGTGTCCCATTTCTGCAGACGATAGGGAAGGTTCTGACGCAGACTCTAGCTCTGAGGCTTCTGGTGGTTTATTACCTCGTTTCTTCCGCCCCATTTTTATGCCATGTAATTAAAATTTCTTCGTATGAATAACAGAGTGGTATATTATTACGTTTGTTCTTTGTGGCATTCTCTTGGGTCGCTTGCCTTTGTGTTTGCTTTTGGTGTCGATTGTGAGACCTGACTAACTCTGACCAATGCGCGTTCGCATGGTCTTGGGGACCAATGTCAATCAATTGGACCTACCTCGCCAACACTCGTTCTATTGGTCTTTGTCGCCAATTTTAATTCATTGGACTTGATTTGCTAACATGCGTTCGATTGGTCTTTGATGCCAACATGTTTCCATTGGACTTAATTAGCCAACTCTCATTTGATTAGTATTTTGTGTCAGTGACAATTCATTGGACTTAATTTGTAAATACGTGTTTGATTGGTCTTTGGTGCCAATATTTTTCAATTGGACTTAGTTTGCTAGCACGCATGACTCGTCTTCCCCTTTATCTCAAGTTGTCTACAGCATAAGCGGTCTTCTCTAGCTTAGTTTTTGGATTCGAGGGCCATTACTGATCTTACGGTGTGCTACTGATGCAACATGTATCCCGCTATGGGTCGGGAATTTGATCTTAAGGTGTATTACTGACACGATACGTTTGAAGGATTAAATGGTTGGTCATCTGCATATGATGTTTTATGGCTCAGTTGGTTCCTCTATGATGTGGCAAGTGATCATTTTTTCCTTTAATGTGGTTCTATCCCCCAGGTCATGAGAAGTGAGATTGTCCCCTGAGTGAATAAGGGTGCCCTAGAGAGTCCTTGGAGAGGGACTTGTCATAGTTTGACATGGGAATTTACTCAGGGATGGGAAGGTGGGCGATACATGATGTTGACCATGCTTCGTGTGTTTATGAGTATGTTGGTTATGTCTCTTCCGTGGATCCATGCTGGAATGATGATAGGATCTAATTGAGGGAATACAAGTCCTCTTTGGTCACTGGGTCGGAAGCTGATAACCCCTTTTCTGTAGTTAGATACAACCTGCTCTAGACTTGTGTGGCGTTAGGTGAGGATTATCACTTCTTCTGTGGGGGTGGGTGGGGGCGTTGCTACTTCGTATTCTTCTATTACGCGATTCGACATCGTATGATTGTCTGGTTGTGGTAAATTCTTTTTTAATCATGCTAACAGAATCTTTCTTAGGACGTTTCCGCACACGACGCCAAAATAATAACACAGAATTCTTTGAGTTGTGTAATTCTTAAATTATCGTGAGAGATGTGGTTCGAAACACAATTCCCATGATTCGTAAAAGAAAGTGTATAAGTATTGGTCATAATACAAAGGGGTTTCGGTTTACGAAGTCCCTTTAAAATATGAAAGGAGAGAGAATTCATGAAGAATATTTAAAGATATATATTGCTTTGTTTATAGTTAGAGTACAATATATTTATTGCACCTCGCTTGGTTACCATGGTGGAATTTCTAATTTATTTATAGAATTTCAGGTGTAGTTGCAAGAATTACAACTTGGCCGTGGTCAATGATAAATATGGACTTCCATTAATGATGTGTCGTAGGAGTTGTGCGTGTGGCAGAGTTAGGTGCGGGTCACTCGTGTTATAAAGGTGATTTGTGTTAATAATGACTGACATTCCTTTATTTCGCACGTCATACTTCCAAGTGGGTAATTAAGGCGCCTGTCAGTATCACATGAGTCATTCGCATTTTCATGTGTGGTTATACGATCCTTTCTTATCTTTGGATGTCTAGACGTTGGCGAGTTTAGTATGCAAGGGGGTGTAATCGTCTTTTCTTTGTCCGGTGTATTTATGTGCTATCAATTATTATTAATATTATTATTATCATTATAATAATTATTATTGTTTCAATTTGCATCTTTTAAATTGGCGTGAAAAATGACCAAAACCTCGACTTATTTTCAACTATGCTGCTTCACCACATCCATGACGATACTTCTGATCCTACTCGTAGTTCTCCGACTAACCCTATTCCTAATGTTAAGAAGAGACCACAACCACTAGTGACGCACGACAACAATGATCATAGAATTTACGATTTAATCGCTAGAGAGGTGAAGTTGTGAAAGTCAAAAAATGATATTTTGATTTCATTTTTTTGAACTAAACTCTCTTTCTACAGTTCAGTTTTGATTAATTATGTAAGTTCTTTAACTAGCTAAAAGTTTTTATTGATTAATTTAAGTCACAACAAATGTCAAAGTACATAATCGATGTGATCCAAATTAGATATTTACTATTGCCTATGATAGGCAACGTGGCCTATAAGCAACTAATCTCTCTCTCTCACACACACACATATATATATATATATATTTGAATATTGACACACACACACACATATATATGTATATTTGAATATTGATGTAAAGAAGGGAAACACATTGAAATCTTGGAATTATGAAATCACATACATGCTCTTTTGATTTTAGTAACCAAATTTACGTTAGTTTTGGAACAGTTTTGTGAATGGCTATTTTAATCATACGTGATTAAGTTACGAGATAAGGACTAAATGCCTTATATGTGGATATAGAATATCATAATCATATACATGGTATATATGAATCCTTTCAAATCTCTTCTAATTTCGTACTTGCTGTAATTCTAATTTTTCATCCTCCCGCCTTTGGTTTCTTAATTTAAATTAGATCTCCGCAAATCTTCTTTTCATCTCTACCTTTACGTATGAACTCAACAGAATTCTTATATATTATAGCAATTCCACGAAATCATATTATTATTTTGCAATAATAAGGCAACTTGGCAGATTACCTCTTCATTCAATTAGATGTACATAAAAGCTCCGTCTTTAAACTCTTCCAAAGGAAATTAGTATTACCAGGTAATGTTATTTTCTGTTTCAATCAATAAGACGCAATTTTCTATTTTTTTGTTCATTTGATTTCATTTGATCAGTTGTTGCGATCCATGAGTTACGACAACGATGAGGACCCAAAAGGGGAGACACTTACAACTCACAACAGAGGAATTTTGATTCTGGCTAGGAAATGGTAATTTTAGTATATCATAAATCTTGATTTTATTATATGCATATTTATGCACTACATGCGATTGTAGGATAAGGAAATGAAGCGCCTGGCAATGCTTGATCTATATGAACAGATGCACACGACAAATAAAAGTACTAGAGACTAGTATTAGGCCACAAGGCAATACAAGCCATGCTACAAACAATGTCAAACCAAGAAGAAGCATATGACAAGATCAGAGGAATTCGAAAGACAATGAGAGAGTTATTTTTGATACTTTTTTTTTTTGGAATATTTGGTCAGATGTATAGTTCATTCAAGTTTATTAATAAATAAAAGAATTATATTTTTCCGTTTGATTTTAATGATTCTTTAAGTAACAAATTAGTTCAAACAAATTTGACAAAAACAAGAAATTAGTTACAAACTCATCTGTAGCAAGAAAAAAGAAAAAAAATATCATTCTACGATTACTCGTAGGTGATTTCATACAAATTTCAACAATATTTTGGATTATTAACCACTAAATACCAATATTAATTTGTAGGTAATATTCCAACCATAATTTTGTCACTATATCATGTTGGTAACTTCCTACAAAATTTGTTGTTATTTCGTTGCTATCTTTTTGTATTGTTACCAACTAAATACCAACAATATTTTGTAGATATATTCCAACCAAGATTTTGTCTCTAGTTTATGTCGAAAAATTGCAACGAATCACCATCAATAACGTTTGTAGCAAAGCCTAGATATCCAACAAAATTTTGTATGTGTAGCAACAAAAATAATCGTTACAAATTTTGTAGGTGAAATTCCAACAAATTTTTTGTTGCAAGACTAACATATTGCCAACAAAAACATTTGTCCCATATGCCGTTGTCTTCAACAATATAGTAACAATTATACCAACAAAAAAAAGTCGTTGCAAATTATACCAACGAAACAACTTTTCGTTGCTGGCTTTAGCGGCGGGGCTTTCACAAATCGTTTAACCAACAAAATTTCCGTTGGAGTTTCATTAACGAAAATCATCGTAGTTGTTACTCCGTTTTGGACGAGATTTGGAATGACACGCGTAATTAGTGTTTTCAAAGGATCGGTAAAAGAAAAAACTGAATTCGGATATTTCTTTAAACTATTCTATAATTACATATTCATTCCGTTTATTTGTTTACCGTATTTCGTTACTCCGTTTTGGACGAGATTTGGAATGACACGCGTAATTAGTGTTTTCAAATGATCGATAAAAGAAAAAACTGAATTCAGATATTTCTTTAAACTTTTATATAACTACATATTCCTCCCGTTTATTTGTTTAGCGTATTCCGTTACTCCGTTTTGGACGAGATTTGCAATGACACGCGTAATTAGTGTTTTCAAAGGATCGGTAAAAGAAAAAACTTAATTCAGATATTTCCTTAACTTTTCTATAATTTCATATTCCTTCCATTTATTTGTTTAACGTATTTCGTTACTCCGTTTTGGACAAGATTTGGAATGACACGCGTAATTAGTGTTTTCAAAGGATCGATAAAAGAAAAAACTTAATTCAGATATTTCTTTATACTTTTCTATAATTACATATTCCTCTAGTTTATTTGTTTAACGTATTTTGTTAATCCGTTTTGGACGAGATTTGGATTGGCACGCGTAATTACTGTTTTCAAAGGATCGGTAAAAGAAAAATCTGAATTCGAATATTTCTTTAACTTTTCTATAATTACATATTGGGAAAAATATTCGTTCGGTCACATAAGTTGGCAACCTCACGCATTTGGTCCCGTAAGTTGGCACTCTACGCAATTGGTCTCGTAAGTTGGCACCCTACGCAATTTTAGTCCCGTAAGTTGGCACTACACGCAATTGGTCCCGTAAGTTGGTAAAAATACTCAATTTTAGTTCCGTAAGTTGGCACCCCACGCAATTGGTCCCGTAAGTTGGTAAAAAAACTCAATTTTAGTCCCACTTCCGCCTGAGCTCAATAAAGTCACCGGATATTGCTGATGTGTTCATCGGTTTAACTCAAAACATAGGAATGTTGACCCAAAAAAAAGTACCTAATTACATGGCATGCCAACTAGACGTCATGTAATCAATTAATTAAAAAAATTGGAAATTATAAACAATATTTTAAACTTCAAAACGTTATACATGAACTTAAAATTGCGTGGGGTGCCAACTTACGGGGCTAAAATTGCGTGGGGTGCCAACTTACGGGACCAATTGCGTGGGGTGCCAACTTACGGGACTACAATTGCGTCGGATGCCAACTTACGGGACCAATTGCGTGGGGTGCCAACTTACGGGACTAAAATTAAGTACTTTTACCAACTTACGGGACCAATTGCGTGGGGTGCCAACTTACGGGACCAAATGCATGAGGGTGCCAACTTATGGGACCAAACGAATATTTTTCCCTTACATATTCCTCCCGTTTATTTGGATAACCTCTTTCGTTAAACAATACGTATTTTGAATAAGTATTTGATTTGTGAAATAAAATATACAAGAGCTTCAATTGTAGTAATTTCAATTTACGAGATACATAAACGTAATATATTTATTAAATATGAGTCCAACTAAACTACATATAGTCATAATACTACAAATTACCAACATTATTTATAAAAAAAAGTGTAGAGTAAAGAAATACTATGTTCTAGTAATTGTAGTTTTATGTAATGTTGTTTTATTGGGAAAAATAAATTTGTTTCGTTTCATGTTATTATTTGCTTTCATTTTCAAAATGTCTTAAAAAAGTGTCGAGTAACGAAATACTAAGTTATAGTATTTGTCGTTTTATGTAACGTTGTACAATTGAAAAAATATTTTAGTTTTATTTTATGGTATTATTTGGTTTCATTTCCAACATGTCTTAAAAATCATTATTCCAACTAATCACTCTGAAACTACAAATCTATCTAAACAGTATAAAACTAAACACCATCCCAAATCCATAAACATCAGTGATACCACCACCACAAAGTTGTCTTAAAAATCATTCATAAAACTAAACAATTTAGTTAAAAATCAGTTCAAAGAGTATATAACTAAACACTACCAAAAATATATGTAACTGTCAATAATACCAACACGACATGTCTCGAAAATGCACAATCTGTCAAACTGGAGGTAAAGCAAATTCTAATAAATTTCAAACTTACTCACATTCATCAAATAATCCAACATCATAATCCAACGGTATCACAGATACCATTCTGTCTCAAAACATCACAAAATATTACAAAATAATTCCTAACAGAATAACTTAATAGCATACATAACAGAATACCAAAGTGAACTTGTCCCGAAAACTAAACTACTAGTTTTCCACTCATGTATTACTTCAATTCACATGTTATAATGAGGTTGGTTGCTAAGAATCACAAACACATCAACACCAAGAAAATAAAATCAAATTTGAAGGATGAATATTAATAGGGACCGACAAGCGGTCACTGTTGATCTTGAAATTGTGGATCGGTTGATACGTGTTCGCTGTTAACTTCTCAATGTTACTTTAACAACGTCCAGACTAACAATGCAACGAAAAATAAACAACACGAAATTTAAGAAGTGAATATATTAATATTACCTTCCGAGCTGTAGGTAAAATACCACAAGGGTTTATCAAAATATGTTTCTTACAACTCTCAAGCTCCTCACTCTTGAATTGCTCGAACTCAACAAAGCAGACAAGAATTATTCTCTCAATTCTAAATCTAGAACTAATTGAACAACTCATAAACTTTGCAAAAGCAAGACAACACTCAACAACTCGTGAATTAATCTCTTGGATTTGTTAGCTCTTGTCTTGTGTTTGTCTTGATGTACTTCACACCTATATATAGGCTATTGACTTGGACTTCAAGGTGTGTTGTACACGGTTGGTAATTCTTCCAATTTCCTTGTCGGACTCCTCTTCCTTGTTCTCGGCGTTCTTCTTGAATAATAGTTCCTTTGTTAGTGAACTAACTTAGGAAAGACTCATTCTTCAAATCAGAACTCAACTTGGATGTTTCCTAGTTGCATTCGAACTCTTCCTTCCTTATTTGTTGAGCAGTTAGCTTTAATTAAGGAAACTTCTCTTTATGGAAACTTTGAGTGATCAAGCCATGACAAGTTTGTTTCCTGATTAATAACCAAACACAATCACAACTGTAGAACTAGATTAGTCGAGTGAATAAGGCAAAATAATAAATAAAAATATTCACAACAAGATTGTAAAAAGATTCTAAGTCAATGTTACTCTAACATTGACCTTCTAACATTGCCAGAATACATGCACTTTCAATCTCTCCCTTTTTGAATTACTTCACAAAACCTTATAACCTATTTAGTTAGATCAATTATTCAGAACAAACTTATTCAACCTTGTGGTACATATACAACAAGTAACTCCCTCTTAATATCAGGAGAGTTCAACACAATGTTGTTCTAACATTGATTTTCCAATGTTGTCATAACATCAGTCTGTATCAATGTTAACTTAACATTGAATTTTCCAATGTTATATTAACATGAGATATCAGCTAACACCTGCAGACAGAGTTAGTACTTGACAAAAGCTCAAGATTTCATAAGCAAAAACACACAGTACCAATAAGCAGAATACTTAATTACAGGCCATAACTGTAACAAGGAACACACGCCTTGATCAAAAATGAAGAAAGATAAAGAAATAGAAACAGTTCATGCAAAAATAGAAAACGTTCAGAACAGGCTAAAAAAACTGAAAATTAAGACTTAGAAATTTAAATTTGATCTACTCTCCCCCTTTTTGTGAGGAAGGCAGATCCCTTAGGTTCTTTCTGAGGCTGTCAATCTCCTGCAGCCTAACTTGTTTGCCAGCAATCTCTCTTTGGGTGTCCTTGTACTCTCTGTCCAACCACTTGAGGGTCTCTTCCACAAAAGCATCAGCTATCACTAAGCAGTTGTCACCACTAGCTATTGGAACTGAAGAGGCAGCAAACTTGTGAGTATTCTTTTTCTTCTTCTTCTTCCTGTTGGGTCCATTTGCATCCTCAGAATTCCATGAAAGATCATGAATCCTCACCTGTGTGAAGTAGCTCTCGGTGATAGGCATTCTGGCCTTGTTCTTGACCCACCCTACTGTCTTCAAGGTTTTAAATCCTTGTTTTACTAGTATGCTAGATATCAGAGAGGATATGGAATGATTCCCTTTGATTTTGTTGTGACCTCCTTCATAGACCTCAACACCTTTTCCCCTATGTTGACATTTAGACCATTCTTCAACTTAAACACCAGCCTTGCAGACTCCTTAGTCATCACTGTTGTGTTGGAAGATGGTAGCCAGTTGTAGGTAGAAATCTTGTGCAGTACCGCACTAAGAGAAGTCAGCCTTGTTGTGGGAAAGTTGTCATTCCATTTCCTGGTCAGCCCACCAGTGAGATATGTGATGATCTCATCCATGCTTGCTTCATCAGACTCTTCTGGATCAGGAAGTCCCCATGCTTCATTGATAGTGGAAGGGCTAATGTCGAAGACACCCTTTCTAACCCAAGCCTTCCCATACTTGAGAGAATTATGGTGGCACACCAATTGAGAGAGGTTCATATAGAACTCTCTGATGACATCTGGAGCATAAGATGAATGGTTCATCACTGACCCAAGCACACCTCTTGCTTCTAGCAGATCATAAATCCTGTTTTCTCTGAAACTATCCTCCTCTATTTCCTTTTTAATGTGAATTACCCTTGCTTGATAAGCCTCCCATTGCTCTTCTGCTTCCACAGACACATAGAAGTCAGAATAAGGCTTCTTGGGATACTCTCCCTCCATAACATCACAGTACTCCTCATCATCAGATGTTGGAGTAACATCAGCATCAGCAGGGTCTTCTGCCACAAGTTCTTCCTCATCCCCAGTTTCCTCCTGGTCCTCTTCTTCCTGTTCCTCTTCCTCATTTTCCTCTTCTTCTTCTTCAGCTTCTTCTTCAGCTGCTTTTGACTCATACTCAGAAGCAACCAGAACTTTCTTGGCATTTCTATTTCTAGCAGAAGTAGCTAGAGTAGTCAGAGTAAGGCTCTCTTCTTCTTCCTTCTCACTCACATTGTCCTCTTCAACATTATCAGCAGGGATACCTTCAGTAGTATCCAACCCAGCAACAGTCTCCTCCACCTAATTGTTCTCAGCATCAGAGGTATTCTACTCACGAGTCACATCCTCCTCAGCCACAACCTCAACATCCTCCTCATTACTATCCTCAGACTCTACTCACGAGGGACCACATTCTCCCCCTCAATATCAACTTCAGCAGGTAAATTTTGAGTAGGGTTAGCCATTATTACCTCGTTTTCTGTTTTGGTGAGAGTGGAGGTGTTCTCGGTAGCTTTTGATGTTGAACCAACATTGCCCTTTGCTGATTTCTTTCCTTTGCGCTGTTGATAGGTAGTTTTCTTTTTTGCAGCAGCGGCGACGATCGATTCAGTAGATGCATGCCTGGTATTGTACCTCCTTGGTTGCTCAATCTGCTCAGCAGCATCTGCAAGGACATCAATTGAAAACTTGCGGGCCATTGTTAGAGTAATTTTTTTAGAGAAAAAGAGCTTAAGCGTAAACAATTTAGGTTGCACAATTCTGATTCAGAGAGCGTGAAGAATTAGAAGAGTCAAGGGCAAATTATATATGGCAATCGATTATGAAGAGTGGTGTTAGTGGTTTTATAACATGTTACCAAAATAATCTAACCACTTACACACGTTCCCGTGTACAGTACTTACCCACGTGATATTGTTAGATTAACGCGTGACCAAAGCAGTTTCCTTAATTGAATACTTATAAGTCACAGCGTTGCATTGTTAGCCTAACATTGGTAAGTTAACAGAAGGTCAGAAAGTTGGAGGTGCAGGGCTTTCATCCAAATAGCTTCATGTGAGAGCGTGAGATATTACTAAATACAGATCTGAAAACTTCATCCAAGCACATGAGTACACAAGACACAGTTTAAGATCATCAATATGAGTAAGTAACACTTCTGACAGAAGAAACACACAGATAGTAGATATAAATATCCAGAAGACATTCATTCCCTTAGCATAATAGATCACAATCCAGTGTGTTTACCTGCAGTATAGTCACCCAAAGTGCGTGCCTCCACACATGAATTTGGATTACTACTCCCCCTAAGCCCAAGCCCAAGCCCACACAACAATAAAATGCAGAAAAATGAATGAATGCAACAATGGCAGATCAACATTGAGAGATGGTAACCAAGTATTAAGAACTGCACTGACTGAGTCCAGGACATATCACTTTTGAGTCTTTTACAATTATCATGAAACTCTTTTTGAATTAAAGCTGAGAATGGGTAAACAAGGATAATCTCATCACTGAATGTGGGCAGCACAGGACTCCACACACTCCAACAACTTAATTATCAGCTACATATTAGGCAAGTACAAAGAAGCTGAATGAGGACAATACACTTATCATCTACTTCATCACCCCAACTCATTATGCATACTTGTTGACCAACCTGTTTACAAGAGAAACACCAAGTAACCAGTGCTACTGAATGTGAGGCAGTCGAAACTCCAAACATCCCAGTAGAAAAGATCACCATCATGCATTTTCTTGGCCAAATATAACAAAAACATGAAAATAAGCACAACTGAATCTCATTGAAGCTTTCAACATCATGTAACCCAGCTTCTCTTCATGTTCTGTTTAACCTAAACATGGATAAGTCACAACTGAATAACACTAAAGTAGTGAACTATGTGCATCCTAGCTTCTCCTGATGTTAGGTTAACATTCTCAGACCAACAACAGAGTTACTTACTTTACAAAACTTTTGATATGAACCTGTTCACCAGTCAATTTAGTCGGTTGCATAGGTTAACCACACAATCCAAATGATGACAAACCAAGATGAAATATGCAAGAACGAAGAAATGCAAAAATGGAAATAAAAGAATTACAGACACACCACAACCAATAACGAGTGCTAGACAGTGGTGTTATATCAACACTGCTGAACTGACATTCTTACACAATGCACATGCTAAGAGAATTCCTCAAACTGAAAAACCTCTCAGAATCTAAGGTCTTGGTGAACATAACAGCAAGCTGATTGTTTGTCTCAATGTGCTCAATGTCGATTAACTTGTCCTCAACCATATTTCTCAGATAATGATGCCTTATGTTTATATGCTTAGTTCTAGAATGTTGGGCAGGATTCTTAGATATACTGATAGCACTAAGATTATCACATAACATAAGTAAGGTATCACTATGCAACCCATAATCCAGTAACATGTGTTTGAGCCACACAAGCTGGGTGACACAACTACCTGCTGTGCATAGAGACACACAATTTTGCTTTATGCTATACCATGAGACCAAATTGTTCCCCAGATAAAAACATCATCCACTTGTGGACTTCCAATCATCAGCATCACCTGCCCAATCTGAGTCACTGAAACCCACAAGATTTGTGTTAGTGTCCGTAGACAAATAAATTTTGTCTACTCCAATTAAATATTGATATGTGTCAAATCAAATTTTTAGAAATTAAATTAATTATTTCTATTTTTAATTTGGAATTTTACTAAATTAAATTCCAATTATTAATAGGTTAATTAATTGATTTTCTAATATATATATTGTTGGCCAATCAAATAAAGCTACATGGAAAAAGATGGAGAATTGCAACCAACCAAATAAAGCCACATGGAAAAATGATGAGGTGATTCAACAAATCAAATAAAGCCACGTGGAAAAGATGGAGCATTTTAATCAATCATATCATTACATGTGGAAATATGATGTATTTCTTGATAAACAAGCTAAATTAAATCCATGCTTATCTTGAAATAAAACCGACCAATCACAAGAAAGGAGCTCTAGGTTTTCACAACTATAAATAGAGGTCCTCTCATAAAGAAACAGACACACAAAATATTCACAAGTTGAAGAGGGAAAAGCTCCAAGTTTTTCGCTCCACCAAGTTCATCAATCTTCAAGCGTTCTTCGCGGCATTCAAGGTGTTCTTCGCGAAAACCTCCATTTGATCCGGTTTCAAACTTCAAGTCCATCAAATAACCGTTTTTTTGAAGATCGCGCTGCTGCCGAGGAAGATCGAGCTTCAACAAACTCAACAAATTCAAGCCAAGTTCATACCGTTCTTCGACAATCTTCAAGCAAGAAAGTCCGTTTGATTCGAGAACAAGCTGCAAGGCCCTCGACAAACTGTTTTGAAGATCAAGTCCCTTTCAAAAAAAAGATCAAAGTCCACATATCCGAAGAATTGAAGACGAAGATCATATCGTGCTTCAACAGTCTTCAAATCAAATCCAAAGATAAAAGTTCGTTCGATCCGAGATCAAGCTGCCAAGCCCTCGCATCGACGTTCGTCAAACATTCAAGTACCTTGCAGAAGATCGAAGTGAAGATCGCCTTCAAGATTTGTCAAAAGTTCAATTCGTCGTCCTTGTAAAATCGAATCAGAGGATCAAAGAGATTGTAACTTTATAAAGTCATCAAATTCGCAAATTTTATTTGTTCAACTATTTTTCCGTCTTTTATTTTAAAGGCTTAGAAAGATTTGTTGCTACAAATTTTTGGCACGCCCGGTGGGACCATCTCTACCTCTCATCTCTTTTCATCAAGGACAAGAAGACGCATCTACATGAGTTCGATAAAGACTCGCTCAATGACCCAATCAAAGGAAGACCAAAAGGCAAAGATGACGGATGGGTTTGCACGCGACGATGATCAACGCGATGAAGCTGCTTTTCTTGAAGAGTCCGACAAGGATGAACAATCTCCTCCAACATCTCCACGCACTAAGTCAAAACCTCCTACCTCGGCAGATGTAGCACCCGCCATGACAACAAATGCTACAACTTTGGAGGAACAACTCGCTGCAATAACGAAGGCAATGGAGTGGCTTACGAGGCGTACTGTTGAGCAAGATGCAAAGATTGAGAAACTTCTAAGCAAAGGAGAAGTTGTTGAGACAACTGACGTAGCACAAAAGCGCCCGCAACATCTCGAGGAAGGGGAGACGTCTATCAGGTGCAGTGCAATTGCAAAGGATAAGTCCACAAGTAAAGAGCTCCAAGTCTTTCCCGGCGACATGATTCATGCGGCGCAGTTGAAAGAGTACATCATGGGAGCCATCAAGGAAAACATTGGAGGAAGTTCTAAGTCCTCGTTCACATACTCAAAGTTGTATACTAGAAGGATTAACATTCTGAAGTTGCCAAGCGGATATCAACCCCCAAAGTTTCAACAGTTTGATGGCAAAGGCAGCCCTAAGCAACACGTTGCTCACTTTGTGGAGACATGCAACAATGCAGGGACTTACGGGGATCAATTGGTGAAACAATTCGTCCGATCACTCAAAGGGAATGCATTCGACTAGTACATTGACTTAGAGGCAGAGTCCATTGATTGATTGTTGGGATCAATTAGAGCAAGAATTCCTCAACCGTTTCTACAGCACTCGGAGAACTGTCAGCATGGTTGAACTCACGAGCACTCGTCAATGGAAGGAAGAACTCGTCGTTGACTACATCGACCGTTGGAGAAACTTGAGCCTCAATTGCAAAGATCGGTTATCCGAGACCTCGGCCATTGAGATGTGCATCCAAGGAATACATTGGGGACTTCGGTACATACTTCAAGGTATTCAACCTAGATCATTTGAAGAGTTGGCAACTAGAGCGCATGACATGGAGTTGAGCATGGCTGCAAGTGGAGCTGATGGGCCGCTTATAGGTGACCCCACAAAAGCACAAAGTAAATCGGAGCCAAGGAAGGGGGCAAGTTCTTTGCTAAGGCGCCATCCAAAGACTCCATGGTCGTGACTACCGCACCTCTTAAGATTTCATCTAGGGCAAATGAAGGGAAGCAGTCATATGTGACATCCGAAAAGAAGAATTCCTCGCAAGACAAGGAACAAACAAAGTTGACTCTGAAAGAACTGCAAGCAAAAGAGTATCCATTCCTTAACTCCGATGTTCCCGGGATTTTTGACGACTTACTTGGATCTGGTCTTATTGAATTGCCCGAAATGAAGAGACCCGAAGAAGCTGGACGTTCAAGTGACCCAAAGTATTGCAGATATCATCGCCTTCTTGGACACTCGATTGAAGACTGCTTCGTGTTCAAGGACAAAGTTATGCGATTGGCTCGTGAAGGCAAGATAACCCTAGAGGAAGACAAGGCGACTGCAAATACTACAACAACCCCTCTCGAGACTTTGGAGAATGAAACAAGCAAAGAGAAGAAGCTAAGTTGGTTTTGTGAAGAAGACATTAGCAAATCATGCACCGTGACTGACGTACAAGATGCCTTATCAAATGAATCATGCCTAAAGACTTCCATGAATACCAAACAATGTGCGGCAACAATTTGCTTTGGAGATGAAGATCTCTTACTTGGTTCGAAGCCCCATAATAGGCCACTTTTTGTAGCTGGATTCAGTCGTGAGCAAAGGGTTAATCGAATCTTGATCGATGGAGGCTCAGCCGTCAACATATTACCCTTGCGTGTGATGAAGGAAATGGGAATACCAAATGAAGAGCTCACAAGTAGTCGCTTAATGATACAAGGCTTCAACCAAGGGGGGCAAAGGGCAATAGGCATCATACGACTGGAGTTGTTAATGGGAGATATGTCATCAAGCGCCTTATTTTACGTCATAGATGCCAAAACTTCATATAATATGCTTCTTGGACGACCGTGGATACATGAGAACGGTGTTGTCCCTTCAACTCTGCATCAATGCTTTCAATATCGCCAAAACGGGACAACAAAGAAGGTGCTCGCGGATGACAAGCCGTTCACTGAAGCCGAATCTCACTTTGCTGATGCCAAGTACTATCTTTCACAGATGAATGCGCCAAAGGTTGAAGCAAGATCATTTCATGAGGATTCCAAGAAGACAGACGATAAGAGCAATGATGAAACTCATTCGTTAGACGAATGCCCCGCGCAAGGCGACGTGTCCTCTCACAAAGATGTCTCATTGGAAGATCTGATTGTGCCTTTAACAAAGCTTGACATAAAGACACCATCTTGTCCTTCTCTTCTTAAAGGATTTGTCCGCCCAACGAAAGGCCCTCAAGTTGAACATGATCCTTCAATCGGGAAACAAGTGGGAAAATGTTATGATGCAAAATCATTTAAACTCTTGATCAAGGCTGGCTATAATCCTCGAGAAAGATCACACATGGGAAAACTTCTTCCTGAAGTCGTTATCCCAAATCCTCGAGCAGGTCTGGGGTTTCCTCCGCGAGAGCCTATGCGCATCACCATCAAAAGAGCCAATGCCAATTACATCGGTGAAGAAGATAATTTGTCAATAATTGAAGGGAAATTGTCGCAAGTATCAGTCTTTGATAGACTTGGCCCATTTGGTAAGACATTGTCTCGAACTTCAGTCTTTAAGAGACTTGGTCCTCGCAAAAGACCCATGCATCAAAGGTTGGGACCCTCGTGTTCATCAAGGCATCGAAAGGACAATCGTAATCCATGTTTTCCTGAAAGACTCCAAAGTGCAATTCCTTCTCGCATGAGGCGCCATGATGAGTTGATTATATCACACGACAAATGCATGAAGGTTAAGTGGCAAACAATTGTACTTACGCAAGCTCAACGCAAGAAAGAAGACGATGAGGAAAGCGTAGGATCATCACACCATATAACTCTGAAAGATGGGAACATCGAAGAGGAAGATGCTGAAGAAGCACCCCCGGAGCTTGAGGAAGGCGTCAAGAACACGGTTGACGAACTGAAAGAAATCAACCTTGGCGATGAAAATGATCCTCGACCAATATATGTCAGCGCACTGTTGAAAAGGGAGGAAGAACAAGCATATGTCGCCTTGTTGAAAGAATTTAAAGATGTATTTGCTTGGTCTTATAAGGAAATGCCGGGTCTAAACCCGAAAGTTGCCGTCCATCAACTAGCGGTAAAGAGTACGACACGTCCAATCAAGCAAGCTCAACGAAGGTTCCGCCCCGAGTTGGTCCCTTCGATTGAAGCTGAGGTGAACAAACTCATTGAAGCCGGATTCATTCGAGAAGTTAGATACCCGACGTGGATATCAAGTATAGTCCCAGTGAGGAAGAAGAACGGGCAAATTCGGGTTTGCGTCGACTTTAGGGACCTTAATGCCGCATGCCCCAAAGATGACTTTCCATTACCAATCCCAGAATTAATGATTGATGCCACCACGGGTCACGAAGCCTTGTCTTTCATGGATGGCTCCTCCGGATATAACCAAATTCGCATGGCCCCAAAGGATGAAGAATTGACAGCATTCCGAACTCCAAAAGGGATATATTGTTACAAGGTGATGCCATTTGGACTAAAGAATGCCGGCGCTACCTATCAAAGAGCCATGCAAAAGATTTTTGACGACATGCTACACAAGAACGTCGAGTGTTACGTCGATGATTTGGTTGTGAAGTCAAAGAAAAGAGAAGACCATCTCAATGATTTGAGAAAAGTGTTTGAGCGGTTGCGAAAATATCAGTTGAAGATGAATCCTTTGAAGTGTGCCTTTGGCGTGACATCTGGGAAGTTCCTTGGCTTTGTTGTTCGTCAACAAGGAATTGAGATCGAGCAAGCTAAGATTGATGCAATCCTCAAGATGCCAGAGCCACGAAACATACATGAACTCAAAAGTCTCCAAGGAAAACTAGCATACATCAGACGGTTCATCTCAAATCTAGCCGGACGATGTCAACCGTTTAGTCGCCTCATGAAGAAAGACGTTCCGTTCAAGTGGGATGAGGCCTGTACCAATGCCTTTGAGCGTATAAAGTCGTATCTGATGAAACCGCCCGTGTTGGTTGCGCCAGTGTCCGGACGCCCATTAATTCTATACATTGCCGCCCAAGAAAGTTCTGTAGGGGCATTGCTAGCCCAAGAGAATGATAGCCGGAAAGAAAGTGCATTGTACTACTTGAGTCGAAGGATGACGCCAAATGAGTTGAACTATTCCCCAATCGAGAAGTTGTGTTTGGCTCTTATCTTCGCAATTCAAAAGTTGAAGCACTACTTTCAAGCTCACACTATTCGTTTGGTCTCTAAAGCTAACCCATTGAAGTATGTCATGTCAAGGCCGGTACTCTCTGATCGACTTGCTAGGTGGTACTTGCAACTGCAACAGTTCGAGATAGCATACATCCCTCAGAAGGCCGTAAAGGGACAAGTGTTGGCCGACTTCTTAGCTGACCACCCAATTCCTGCTGACTGGGAGCTAGTTGATGATTTGCCCGATGAAGATGTCCTCCTAGTTGAAGTTACTCCACCATGGAAGATGTATTTTGACGGAGCCGCTCATCGAGAAGGCGCCGATGCGGGGATTGTCTTTCTTACGCCTGATGGAGAAGTGATGCCCTATTCTTTCACCCTTACACAAAAGTGTTCCAACAATGTTGCAGAATATCAAGCTCTCATATTGGGGTTGGAATTAGCAATTGGAATGGAGCATTTGAATCTTGAGGTATATGGAGACTCGAAGTTGGTGATCAGTCAAGTACTTGGTGATTATGAAGTGAAAAAGCCTGAATTGCTTCCATATCGTGACTACGCCCGAAGGTTGGTCGAACAACTTGGGGGCATATCAATTGAACATGTACCAAGGAGAAAGAACGGACAAGCAGATGCTTTAGCGAAACTTGCTTCGACCCTTGTTATGACTGAAAAGAAGTTCAACGTTCCTGTATGCCAAAGTTGGGTGATACCATCTGCAATGAGTGAAGAAGAAAGAAGTACTGAAGAAAACCATGTTGTGGAAGTCTACGAGATTGAGAAGGAAGACTGGAGGCAACCTTTTGTCGACTACTTGAAGTACGAGAAGCTTCCTGATGACCCACGTAGAAGAGTCGATATTAGGCGTCGTGCTAGTCGCTTCCTATATTACAAAGGCACTCTTTACAGACGTTCATTCGAAGGGATCTTTTTGCGTTGCCTAAGTGATGACGAAGCTGCTCAAGCCATGGAAGAGGCTCATTCTGGAGTATGTGGTGCTCACCAATCTGGACCTAAGTTACACTTTCGAATTAAGAGGATGGGATATTACTGGCCCACGATGGTCATTGACTGCATGGAATACGCGCGCCGATGTCAACCTTGCCAATTTCACGCAAATTTTATTCATCAACCACCAGAACCTTTGCATCCAACTGTAGCTTCTTGGCCTTTCGATGCATGGGGACTAGATGCCGTCGGTCCCATGACTAAGTCTTCTGGTGGACATTTGTACATCTTGGCCGCCACTGACTACTTCTCTAAGTGGGCTGAAGCAATACCTCTCAAGGAAGTAAAGAAAGAAAATGTTGCTGACTTTATCCGCAATAATATCATATATCGCTATGGAGTTCCGCGATACATCATCACCGACAATGGGACACCGTTTCACAATAGCGTCATCAACAAACTTTGTCAAAAGTTTGAGTTCAAGCAAAGAAACTCTTCGGCCTACTACGTCACTGCTAACGGCCTCGCTGAAGCTTTTAACAAAACTTTGTGCAATTTGTTGAAGAAGGTGGTCGCAAAATCGAAGAAGGACTGACACGAAAGAATTGGAGAAGCTTTGTGGGCTTATAGAACAACTTATAGGACACCGACTCAAGCAACTCCCTACGCCTTGGTATACGGAGTTGAGGCGGTACTCCCTCTTGAGCGACAAATCCCATCTCTCAGAATAGCGATACAAGAAGGCCTTACTGAAGAAGAAAATGCACATTTGCGATTGGGAGAATTGGAAGCTCTAGATGAGAGAAGGTTGGAGGCGCAACAAAGACTGGAATGTTATCAAGCCCGCATCTCAAAAGCGTTTAATAAGAAGGTTCGCTTGCGATCATTTCAAGTTGGTGACTTGGTGCTCGCTGTGAGAAGGCCTATCATCATCACCCATCGCACTGGGAACAAATTCACATCAAAATGGGATGGTCCTTATGTGGTTCAAGAAGTCTATACAAATGGCGCATATAAGTTGATTGCTGAAGATGGTTTAAGAATTGGCCCGATAAATGGGAAATTCTTGAAGAAGTACTACCCTTGATGATTGAAGCATGCTCCATGACGCACGAGCTTAAACTGCATGGTACTCCTGGCCCGCATGAGTATAAAATGTGCACGACACCCACCAATGGTAAATTATGTGGTTAAAATGATAACTTACCCCACTAAAGGTATTTTATGTGGTTAAGTTTTAAATACCCCACTTTGTTCAAAGTGGTTAAAGAATGAATACTCTTGGCCCGCATGAGTATAAACTGTGCACGACACCCCACCCCCCCCCAAATCAATCTTGGTTTCTTTTGAACTACGTTATGACTTGATCCTTTTATTAAGGTACGTAGGCAGCTTAGAAGTTCTCTAAGTTTAGTCGTGAAATTTTCTTAAGTTGGTTTTGTTGCATTATGCTACATTGCTCATGAAAAACAAAGATGGTGCAAAATACGAAAGAATAATTCAAAGCGAGAGAAATAAAGGCAAAGCTCTTATTAAATCTCAAAGTTCGATGATACTACGAGTACAAAGCAAAAGGCAAAACAAAATAAAGCAAACAAATAAAGAAAAGAACAAAAGACTCAAGCAAACGGTTTCGCATCCCTCAACTCGCGTTGTGCGGCTTCCAGCTCCGCTCTCAAGTTGACCAAGTCTTCGTTGTTAATCTGATCATCAAGTACCCTTAGCTCTTCTTCAAAGGTGGAGAGGTCATTCTCGGCAGCGCTAAACAATTCTTCTTGGCGTTTCAAGCAAGAGTTGAGCTTCTTTTGCTTCTTCTTCAAGCCTTGCAACCTCTTCGCGATGCTTTGAAGCTCATCTTTGGTAGATTGGAGGTGGACTGCTTCTTTGTCTTTCCTTTCCGCGGCTCCTCGAATACGGTCTTTAACTTCACCACGTTGCACCTCGACTCGCTCAATAGATGTGGAATTCTCCTTGTCAAAAGCAGCAGCTTTCTAGACTAAAGGTTCCAGTAAAGCTTCCAAAGGAGAGATGTTTATGCCCTTCGTCTTAGTGAGTCAAGAAGAAATTGAAATTCACCCTTCATAGAAGAAATAGCTTCAACAGAAGTACGTGAAATCCTCTCACTTAGGCGCTCCCACAAACCAGCGGCGTACTCCTTGTCGTAGTCACTTAGAAAACTCCTGCCGTCAAAAACCGAGGTAGCGGGAATAGGAGGCGTGTGTTTCCTCGCCGGGACATGTTGTTCATCACCAATGGAGATGGTTTCTTCCTCCAGCTGCAACAGATAAGCACGAGAACTTAGAAAGAGAAGGAAAACGAGAATCAAGCAAATTTCAACCAAATACCTTTTCAGTGGATGCTGAATTTGCAGTACGAATGGTCTTGCTAGAGGCATCATTCTTCTCTTGCTTTGATGAACTTAAGTCCCTCTTGGATCTTTTCCAATGGCGATCGGCGTTGCTGCTACCACTCTCTTCGGGGGTACTTTTCCTCTTCATTGAGTCCTCCACCTCAATATGTGATGAGTCTCGCGTGCTCTTCTTGGTAGAAATGGCTTGCTTGTCAACACTTGCAGCAACTTCTTCAACCCCGCCAAGTATCATGGGCTTTCGTGGAGAAAGCAAAGAGTCAACATTGTCCTCGAGGTAGCTCGCATGGATCTTGACCAACCATGTTTTGTAATCCTCCGTGCAAGACCTTTTGGCGCTAATAGGAACACCCGGAACACAAGCTTTTGAGCAAGTCTTAGACGAAGTACTCATTCTCCAATAACGAATTCCCTCCGCTAGAGTAGCCTCGCGTTGGTCATGCTTAAGTGCGCCTGGGACATCTTGATATTATCCAAATTGCCGACTAAATCGATGTGGACTGTATGGTTCAATGTCGAAAGTCTCTCTTTGCCTCAAAGTAAGGTAGCACGAACGAAAGTTGATGAAGTAGTCGCGCTCCGTCTCGTTAATGCTGCCATTCTCCACAAGCGTAACGTCCTTGATATGCGAAGGGACGTTGCATACCCAATTGGCGTAGTCGGCTCGGTGAATCCTCTTGCGGGCTTCCCTGGGATCAAAACCCTTTGCGCCACCTTCTCCAGAGTATGAGGTCATTCCAGGCCCGCTCAACCCTTGATGTGTGGTAAAATGAGTCTTGAAGTATTGCGCCACCCAGCCATAGACGAAGTGGATTGGAAAAGGGACGTGATCGTAAGAGGATTGTGTAGATCTTGACATTGTGTTGAGCCCTTTGTAGATGGATGCTAAAACCAGAATTGCGAGGCCTACACATTGCTTATTTGCTATGATACTCGCCATCTTGAACACGCTGGGACGGATAAAGCCTACATCTTTGACAGGGAGAACGAATAGGCACAACCAGCATGCCAAGTGCGCGGCTAAATATGTTTCTTCCTTCAAGCCTTCTTTGACGTCAAGCCGTGAAAATAGCGTTTCTTCTTGTGACGACCATTTCTCGTAGGATCCAAGGTTGCCAAGAGGGTTGTGTGTTGACATAGGACGGCGTGCACTCTTTGTTATCTTTCTCTCTTTGCGAGGTGGAGGTTGCTTGTATTTGATGCCCTTCTTTGACCACAAGTTGATCCACTTCTTGATTGACACTCGAGAATCATCATCGCCGTCTGCTCGAAGCATGTGGAATGCATGGAACAAGGCTTTGCATGATCGTGGAATGTACGGATCTCCTTTCGCGTCTCTTTCGCATAGCTCCCTCTCGCTGGGCATGACCTCATCGTATATGAACCCTCGCAATGGTAGACCGCTAAGAAATTCCAAGTCCCATAATGAGATTGACAGCTCGCCGAGTGAGGTGAGGAGAGTGTTTGTTGAAGGCGACCACGCTTCGCATAAGGCTTTCACGATTTCTGTGTTGCACTCGTACGTGAAGAGAGACGCGTAGACTGAGTTGTATATCTTTAGGGATTGAAGTGTGGTCCTGCACCGAACAAGGATGTCTTCTGTCCACTCCCAATATCCAGGAAAGAAGCGAACCTCGCCAGGAATGTGAAGAGAAGCGTCTGTCCACGCGGCGTCACCTTGCATGATGCGTCGTCCCAAAGTTGAAAGAGGCGTGTGGTCGGTTGAAGGTTGGTGATGCGCAGCACGGAGCACCAACAGTCGGGAGGATCTACTCGAAGACCGAGGATATTCTTTAGTGCACTCCTTTAGTTGACCGTTGTTCGTCAATGTAGGCCACAGGCTCGCATAATGTCCATCAATCGGAGTGCCCACCTTCAAGATTGTGTCCCGCCTAGTTGATCGACTGTCGTCGTCAATGATGATCAAATTCTCTGCACCAGAGGAGGAAGAGTCTTTCTTGAATGAAACCATTATTCTGAAACGACAAAGGAGATAAGTTAGTAATTGACGGGAAGAATAACGCAAATAATCAAAAGAAGAGAAAGCAAAAAACAAACAAAAAAAGAAGTATGGGGCGAGAAATAGTAATACCAAAAACTTGTGTCTTTTCTTGCAATTATGTGAGCAATTCCTCCTTTTCCTACGCGCTGGTAACCTGCAAACAAAAGGAGAAGAAAAAAAAATTTATCAGTGAAAGAGTGAAAGAAGGAAAAGTGATCAACAAAAAAAAAAAAGGTAAAGGAAAAGGAAAAAAAAAGGAGAAGGAGAAAGGGACGGCCAGAAGAAGAGAAAGAAAGAAAGAAAAAAAAAGGGGCGCTTCATGTTTTCTCCCACCTTGCTCGTCGGATTTTCGCCGGTTTTCGATTCGCCTTTGTCGCTGGACGGAACAGACCGATTTAGAAGAAGAAGAAGAAAAAAGGATGCGGAGAATGAATTGAGATTGTAGTGGTGAAGAAAAAAAACGTGGGTTTGACTCTGTATATATAGAGTTTTCTTGAAGAGAAATCCCAGTTCAAATATAACTCCGATTCTCGAATTGCAGTTGAGTTAGGATTGATTTCGGAACTTATCAGGAATTAAAATTTTGAAGCCGGGTGTTGATAATCCAAATTCGCAGATTTATGTATCGTGTTTTGTTGAGTCTCTGTTCAATTAAAAGGGAGTGATTGAAGTCTTAATCGGTTATTATATGATTAAAAGTGTTGGAATCTTAAAAGGAGTCCAAAATCAGAAAAAAGGTTGTGCGTGTGCGTGTGCGTGTGAAGTTTGATGGGGAAGATGAATGAGAAAATGTTCTATGTGCTAGGTCCACATGGACCACCCTTTGAAAAAAAAAAGAAAAAAAAGGAGAGGAAAAGGAAAATGTCACGTGGGGTGTACAAAAAGAAAAAAAGGGAAAAGAAAAAAAAAGGAAAAATAAATGGTTTGTACACAAATTGCATTCTAGTCCCTCAAGTAATCCACATGGAAGTCCTCAAATGTTGATCTTTTCCAAATGAAGTATATGTATTTCATCAAATCTTAGTAATGACCCGAAAATAAATATGTTGCGACAAACCCACTTCAAGACGCATTTTCACAATGCTATTCGTGACAAGTCGCAAGGGGGCATTTGTAGACAAATAAATTTTGTCTACTCCAATTAAATATTGATATGTGTCAAATCAAATTTTTAGAAATTAAATTAATTATTTCTATTTTTAATTTGGAATTTTACTAAATTAAATTCCAATTATTAATAGGTTAATTAATTTATTTTCTAATATATATATTGTTGGCCAATCAAATAAAGCTACATGGAAAAAGATGGAGAATTGCAACCAACCAAATAAAGCCACATGGAAAAATGATGAGGTGATTCAACAAATCAAATAAAGCCACGTGGAAAAGATGGAGCATTTTAATCAATCATATCATTACATGTGGAAATATGATGTATTTCTTGATAAACAAGCTAAATTAAATCCATGCTTATCTTGAAATAAAACCGACCAATCACAAGAAAGGAGCTCTAGGTTTTCACAACTATAAATAGAGGTCCTCTCATAAAGAAACAGACACACAAAATATTCACAAGTTGAAGAGGGAAAAGCTCCAAGTTTTTCGCTCCACCAAGTTCATCAATCTTCAAGCGTTCTTCGCGGCATTCAAGGTGTTCTTCGCGAAAACCTCCATTTGATCCGGTTTCAAACTTCAAGTCCATCAAATAACCGTTTTTTTGAAGATCGCGCTGCTGCCGAGGAAGATCGAGCTTCAACAAACTCAACAAATTCAAGCCAAGTTCATACCGTTCTTCGACAATCTTCAAGCAAGAAAGTCCGTTTGATTCGAGAACAAGCTGCAAGGCCCTCGACAAACTGTTTTGAAGATCAAGTCCCTTTCAAAAAAAAGATCAAAGTCCACATATCCGAAGAATTGAAGACGAAGATCATATCGTGCTTCAACAGTCTTCAAATCAAATCCAAAGATAAAAGTTCGTTCGATCCGAGATCAAGCTGCCAAGCCCTCGCATCGACGTTCGTCAAACATTCAAGTACCTTGCAGAAGATCGAAGTGAAGATCGCCTTCAAGATTTGTCAAAAGTTCAATTCGTCGTCCTTGCAAAATCGAATCAGAGGATCAAAGAGATTGTAACTTTATAAAGTCATCAAATTCGCAAATTTTATTTGTTCAACTATTTTTCCGTCTTTTATTTTAAAGGCTTAGAAAGATTTGTTGCTACAGTGTCAAATGAATACCAGATGCCAAGAGACAAGGTTCCAGATATGTATCTAAGGATTCTCTTCAAAGCAATCAAGTGAGACTGCTTTGGACATGCCTGGTACCTCGCACATACATAAACAGAGAACATTATGTCAGGACTAGAAGTAGATAAGTAAAGTAAACTTCTTATCATTGATTTGTAAAATGTTGGATCAACATTGGTTCCAGACCCATCTCTGGTGCTCTTGACTGAGGCAGACATAGGGGTCTTACAAGGCTTTGAATCTGCAAGTTCAAATCTTTTCACCAAATTCTTTGCATACTTCTCCTGGTTCAAGAATATGCATCTACATGTTTGTCTTATCTGGAGACCAAGAAAGAAATTTAATTCTCCTATCATACTCATCTCAAATGTTCCTGTCATGGATTCAACAAACTTTTCCAAAATAGAACTTTGAGCAATACAGATATCGGAATTTTTCTTTAAAAGAAACAGTGTTCTGTCTCCATCACCTCTAACAAAACCAAGACTTAAGAGAAATTCAGTAAGTCTTTCATACCATGCTCTAGGCGCCTGTTTAAGACCATACAGAGCTTTCTTCAACTTGTACACATGATTGGGAAACTTAGGATCAGTGAATCCCTTAGGCTGTTCTACATATAATTCCTTATCAATCAGCTCGTTTAGGAAAGCACCCTTCACATCCATCTGATATAGTTTTATCTTAAGACAGCAAGCAATGGCTAGAAGTAACCTAATAGATTCTATCCTAGCAATTGGAGCAAAAGTTTCATCAAAATCTATATCTTCAACTTGAGTATACCCCTGAGCAACAAGCCTGGCTTTGTTCCTAACAATTACCCCTTCCTCATTACTTTTGTTTTTAAAGATCCATTTAGTGCCTATTACATTTACATCAGGTGGTCTAGGTACCAAGATCCAGACATTATTTTTAGTAAACTGTAATAGTTCATCCTGCATAGCATTAATCCAAAAGTTATCTAGAAGAGCTTTAGATATACTTTTAGGTTCTATGCCAGAGACAAAACATGAGGCATTATCAACGGTACAGGTGAAGTTCATACAAACACACAGTTTAACCATATCTCTATAATTCAGTCTCTCTTTATTGCGTGTCCTTACCCGTTCAGTGATCTCACCTATTACCTGAGAGGCTGGATGGTCTTTTTGAATCCTAGCAGGGGGATCTCTTCTTGATACAATGCCACATTCAGTTTATGAGTCAGACTCTTCTGTTATCTGGCTGGTGTTAGTATAACATCAGTTTCTGTCTCCTGCTATGTGGTTCCAGCTTCAAGCTCCAGTGTTGGAGTAACCTTCTCAGTTTCGAATGTTGGTTCAACATTAGAAACTGTTATGTTACCAGTACATGTTTCAAAAATAAAATCATCAAACACAACATTCACAGATTCTTGAACAGTCTTTGTTCTAGGATTATAGACTCTAAAAGAGGCACTGTTAGCAGAGTAGCCTACAAAGATGCATTTCTCACTTTTTGGATCAAATTTACTCAGATAATCCCTGTCATTTAGTAAATAATAGTCACATCCAAACTCATGAAAATATGCAATATTTGGCTTCACTCCCTTCAAGATTTCATAAGGAGTCATATTAGTTCCAAGTATGAGATATACTCTATTACTAATGTGACAATCAGTTTTTAAAGCTTCGGCCTAAAGTCTTTTAGATAGATCTTTAACATTCAACATCACTCTAGCCATCTCTTGAAGAGTTATATTTTTTCTTTCAGCAATACCATTATGCTAAGGTGTCTTAGGAGCTGAATATTCATGAAAGATGCCTTTAGCATTAAAGTAGTTATCAAAGCTAGCATTCTCAAATTCCTTTCCATGATCAGACCTAATCTTAGACACAATAAAACCATACAATATTTTGATGCTAGCACAAAGAATTTTGAACTGATCAAAAGTTCAGATTTTTCTCTAAGAAACTTTATCCATGCATATCTAGAGAAATCATCTACAATCACAAAGGCATATTTCTTACCACTCAGAATGCTTACCTCAATTAGACCCATTAAATCCATATGCAGCAATTCAAAACACCTACTAGTTCTAGGAGTAGCATTCTGTACCTGTAAGGGAGCATGAATAGCTATAGTTTACTTACATTTGAGACAATCACCACACACAAGCTTACTTGGACTGGATAGTTTAGGCAAACCTCTTACAACATCAACTTTCTGTAATTTCTCTAAGTTTCTATAGTGCACATGTCCCAGTTTCCTGTGCCAAACAGAAGCTTCATCTATCTTGGCATGAAAACATTATGCTTCTTCCTGAGCCAGATAGCAGTTGTATTTAGATCTAGTACCTGTTATAACAAGAACATTGTCACTATCATAAACTTCACAAGACTCTTTGTCAAAAGTAACTAGCAGATCATCATCACAGAGCTGACTAATGTTAATTAAATTTGCTTTTAACCTATCAACTAACAGAACATCCTTGAGTGGTGGAAATCCTTCAACATTGAGTGTCCCATTTCCAATGATTTTCCCTTTGGTGCCTCCTCCATTGGTGACTGTTCCAGCACTTAGGGGAATCACCTGTTTAAGATTCTCTTTGTTGCCTGCCATGTGTTTTGAGCATCCACTGTCAAAGTACCACTTACCTGAAATGTTAGAGTAAACAGCAGAGAAAACCACATTGCACGCAATCTTGATCTTAGAGGATTTCACCGTTTCAACCCAAGTTCTACCTTTCTGTCCAGAACCTAATGTTGGACTAACATCAGGAACAACTGTTGGTTTAACATTAGCTACATAAGTTGTTTTCTTACCACTCACTTTCAAATATTTTTAACAAAATGGTTTAATGTGACTTAGTTGAAAACAGTATTGGCAGATAAAGATAGGCTTACTTTTTGCTATGTTGACTGGATCAAAACTCAATTTAGAAGATTCTTTGACAAAACTGGTTTTAAGGTAGACAGACTTCTCATTAGAAAAGGAAGATTTCTCAACACAAACTTTCTCAACAAAACCTTGACCATTTATACCTGTGTTTCCCATGTTCAGTACCTCATCAAGTTTGGAAGTTCCTGAATTCCATCTTGCAATGATCTTAGTGTCCTTTTTGAGTTTTTCTTTTACCTCACTCAACTCAGCTTCTGTTCTCTCAAGATCTCTTTCATATAGTTTTATCATGTTCTTCAAACACTCAATCTCAAATTTCAGGGCTTTATTGCTTTTGATGAGCATAATATTCTCTTCCTCAAGTTTGATGAATGTGGAATGAAGATCTTCTATGATTTCCTCATGAGACTGTTCTTCTCCCAAGTAGTATTCCTCCTCCAGATCAACTGAACCATGAAAAGAATCAAAGTTAGTATCATCAAAATCAGAGTAAAAATTAGAATTAACCTTTAAGTCATTAACCTTTGATGCCATGTACTTTATGAATTTAGGGGGTAGCTTCTTATAACCATGACTCGCATTACCAAATTGCTTCTCTTTACCTTTATCTTTATAGTCTAATTTGCTAAACTTCTTGGTAATGTTTCCATCGTTAGAAGAGATCAATTCATACTCATCATCATCACTTCCTACATTATCTGAACCAGTTCCAAGTAGGGCCAAAGAATGTTGCTTACTAGACTTACTTAGAAATTCTAGCTCAAATTCTTTCAAAGTGTTCATTAAGGTTTGGAAATCCATATTTGCAAGATCTCTAGACTCATTCATAACTATTCTTTTGACAGTGAATTTAGTAGACAGGGATCTGAAAGCTTTGTAAACCATGGTTTTATTAGAAATAACAAATCCTAGGTTTTGACATTGGTTAGCAATATCAAGCAGTTTCTCAAAATAGCTATCAATGTTGTCATCTTCACCCATCACCAGTTTCTCAAAATCTTGAAGCAACTTCCTATGTTTAGAGTCCCTCACAGCCACATTTCCCTCACAATGCAGTTCAAGAATATCATATGCAGATTTAGCTGTCGTGCAGTTTTGAATAAGTTTAAACATATGATTACCTACCTAGCGAAAAATAGCATTGAGAGCCTTTTAATTGAAGTTGTAGAGAGCGATCTCATTGGCTGTCCATTGTCCTTTGGGTTCAGGCACCAGATCAGCATCTCCATCTCTTGGTAGATAAGGGATTGTGTAGCCTTCCAGAACCGATTCCCATGCTCTCAGGTCAATGGATTTGATGTGGACCCTGAGTCTGATCTTCCAATATGCATAGTTGTTTGGTCCTTCCGACACTGGCAATCTGCTGGTATTGGGGTTGGAGTTGTCCATCTTGACGTATCAACGCTAAACACCGGTGAGGTTGGTGCTTGGCTCTTGATACCAATTGAAATTGTGGATCGGTTGATACGTGTTCGTTGTTAACTTCTCAATGTTACTTTAACAACGTCCAGACTAACAATGGTGCGGAAAATAAACAACACGAAATTTAAGAAGTGAATATATTAATATTAACTTCCGAGCCGTAGGCAAAATACCACACGGATTTATCAAAATATGTTTCTTACAACTCTCAAGCTCCTCAGTCTTGAATTGCTCGAACTCAACAGAGCAGACAAGAATTATTCTCTCAATTCTAAATCTAGAACTAATTGAACAACTCACAAACTTTGCAAAAGCAAGAGAACACTCAACAACTCAGGAATTACTCTCTTGGATTTATTAGCTCTCGTCTTGTGTTTGTCTTGATGTACTTCACACCTATATATATGTGCTTGACTTGGACTTCAAGGTGTGTTGTACACGGTTGGTAATTCTTCCAATTTCCTTGTCGGACTCCTCTTCCTTGTTCTCGGCGTTCTTCTTGAATAATAGTTCATTTTTTAGTGAACTAACTTAGGAAAGACTCCTTCTTCAAATCAGAACTCAACTTGGATGTTTCCAAGTTGCACTCGAACTCTTCCTTCCTTATTTGTTGAGCGGTTAGCTTTAATTAAGGAAACTTCTATTTATGGAAACTTTGAGTGATCAAGCTATGACAAGTTTGTTTCCTGAATAATAACCAAAGACAATCACAACTGTGGAACTAGATTAGTCGAGTGAATAAGACAAAAGAATAAATAAAGATATTCACAACAAGATTGTAAAACGGATTATGTCAGTCAATGTTACTCTAACATTGACCTTCTAACATTGCCAGAATACTTGCACTCTTAGATCCAATAGGGACCGCCTAGCGGTCCCTATTGACTCAACAGTGATCGTCGGGCGGTCCCTACTAATATTTATACTTTAAAATCGAGATTTTATGATGATTTGAGGTGTCGCGTTATTTGTTTAGTTCATAATTGCCATTGTAATAGTCAAAATAACAATAATTACAACGATGCATTGTAAATCGAAACATTATGTAGAGGGAACGGTGTGCTTTGAAGATTCTTTTACTATTTTGAACGACAAATGTCATAATATTGCTTACAAATTATATATACACATATATAAGCATGATGATTAGTTGATCTAATAATTGAACCTCATAATCATATCTATGCTAACATTAATGAAGTAAAGTATAAAAACTAATAACAACTACAACTAACTAGTGATGATTAGTAGTAGAAAATGAAATATATGTTGAATGTTAATAACTCGCTCAATCTCATTCAATCTATTATTTCACAACTAAACTACTTGTTTCGCAATCATGTATTACTTCAATTCACATGTTACAATGAGGTTGGTTGCTATGAATCACAAATACATCCACATCAATCGAAAAATTCAAATTTGAAGGATAAATATTAGTAGGGACCGTACGGCGGTCCCTACTAACATAACATGGACCGCACTGTGGTCACTATTTAATATTAGTGACCGCATTACGGTCATTATTTCCTTTTTGTGACCGCATAATACTCACTGAAATTTGAAAATTTGAAAATATGGCGAAAATTTTAGGCGGGATTGAGGGAGAAATTTGAATTTTGCAACCATTTAAAAATTTCAACCTCCCCTCTATATATACTCACCACTCTTACATCTAATTTCATTAATTTCTAAAAAACACGCAACACAAAAACACTATCTTCTTTTTCAACAAAAAAACACTTATCTTTTCTCCAACAAAAAACTTTAATTCTTTTCACCAACACAAATCCAAAACAAAAATCAGCAACACAAACTTTCTTTTTTTTTTCTTTTCTATTATTTTGGATCTACAACAATTCTACTTTTATTCTTTCACTTATTTTTTTATTCATGTATTTTATTTGTTTTCCTTCAATTTTTGTTCATCTATTATTAGTCATTTTTGTCTTCCTTCAAATTTGGATCTACACATTTTATTTTCTATTATTAGTCATTTTTCTTTATATTTTTACATTTATTAATACATTAATGTCATTATATTAACTTTTTCTTCATTCTTTTATTGTTTTGATCTTCTTATATTAATATTTCTACAAAAAAAACCAATAATATACCGGAAAATTTCCGAAATATTATTGTTTTTTTTTATTTTCGTCGCAGACTATTACGGACCGCCGAGCAGTCCCTACTACTATTTATATAATATCTATGAGTATTAGTAGGGACCGCAATGCGGTCCCTATTGCTCCAACAGTAGTGACCGCTAAGCGGTCCCTATTGTCTAAAAAATAATAGGGACCGCATTGCAGTCCCTATTGTTGTTAAGGCAATATGGACTGCATTGCGGATCCTATTGTTGTTGAGTCAATAGGGACTGCATTGCGGTCCCTATTGTCAAAAATATAATAGGGATTGCGTTGCGGTCCCAGCTGCTGTTAAGGTAATAGGAACCGCGATTCAGTCCCTATTGCTTTTAAGGTAATAGAGACCGATTCGCAGTCACTGATTTTCGGTCCCTTCTGAGCCTCATCAGCGACCTAATTTCAGTCACTGATGGGAAGCGACCGAGGTCAGTAGCAACCCAAGTGCAGTCCCTATTGACCTTCAGTGACCGAATTGGGGTCAATAGGGACCGCATTGGTGGTTTCTATTGACCCCAGTTTCTTGTAGTGGTAACATGCAAATATAAGCTTGATTTTAGGGAATTGATTGGTTTTAATTTAATAAGAAGATATTTCAAATCTCAAAATATGTTGTGTGTGTGTAAAATAATTTCAAGGAGATGAAAGATTGCCATAATTTAATTATAATGGGGAAAAGGTCCAGAAATATAGAGTAAAAAGCCATGAGATATGCGAGTAATAAGTAAAGACTTTGCCAAGATAAGTCCACATCAGAAAGAACCCATATTTTAGCTTGAATTTAAGTGGTATAGCCCATCCATGCTAATGGTGTAGCAATAAATGATTCGGCAAGTCTTTGATAATACCACATGCCTCTCCGAGTTGACCTTTAATTAGTAGACTCGTCCACAATAAGTTAAGCAAGAAGAGGTGATTGCGATATTTAGAGAAAAATGGATGTATGGTATTTGATAGGTTAGAAAGGAAGCAGTGAAGAGTGTGCATAATATAATGTGGAGGTTGTACGCAAGAAATGGTGAATATAAGGCGCAATTATTTGTTAATTGTTCAACACAAGTTTCTTACATGTTACCTAAACAGTCAATCCAAACATTAACAAAAAAAAATTATATTACATATTAATGGGAGTTGGTTAATACACCTACCCTCATTAATGGTCTTTGGTTAGAAAGTCTGTTGTACTCACCAACTACCTTTATCAATTTGTTTTATCGAGTTAGTTGAGATTACCAACTATCCTTGATGGCCATGAAGTCCACCATAAATAAGCCATTTGCAATGAACAAAGGCAAGAAGAAAGGCACTCTATGCAAATTGAGTTTTGCTCTGTGCTATATAACCACAACTACAATATCGAATTCAAGTTAAGCACTGTTGGAAACACTTTACGAAATAAGCAAGTTTTGTTACAATGAAGACTTATATAAAGTTTGCATGCATTGCGCTATGGGTAGTGGTTTTGGTCTTCCATCAGGTTGATGCAGAAACTAACTTTTTTCGACAATTTTGCAAAAGAACAGGCTTCGAAGATCTGTGTAGATCGATAATTGAGTCGGATCCTCGTGAATATCTAAAGAACGACCCTATTGGCCTCTGCATAATTCTAAAAGATAGGGATCAATTTGATTCTAATGTCGTGCGAAACAAAATCACTGATCTCCTGAAGGACAACCGGTTTGACCAGCCTGTGAGGAGATGTCTCCAAGGTTGTGATAGTTTATATCGTGAGGCATATTATGCAATCCTCACTGTGGATTTTTACGAGGAAACCTATTTGGAATTGTATAAAGACTTTGTATCTGCTATCAGTCCAGTCGATCGCTGCGAAAAATGTTTCGCCAAGCTACCAGGAACACCACCCTCTCCCATAACAGCTGAAAACATTAATTTTGAGAACATCAGTACTACTATCTTAGTCATCCTAAATCTCAAAGAATGCAACAAAACTTCAATTTGTCTCTAGATCATATTTTCTATACAAATTAATGCTGAAACTGTATAAGGATTTATATATTAAACTTGTCTTGCACCTTTGCATGTTTTTATTGATGGTTTGTTGAAAGTGTTATGTGTTGTGTCACATAATACATTCGTTGCATGAACAAGGACATGACAAGATAAGGTCACCGGCCGCGACACAGATTTTTTTAAGAATCCCACTCAGTCATGGCATTGTTTCTTATGTCATAATATCTTTAATATCACTAAAACTTAGAGAATTAATATCACAAATTTCTAGTAAAAACTCATAAAATATTTAAATTCAAACAAAATTACCACCCGGCACTCACCCTTATTAGCCAAAACAAAGTGCGAAATTACGCTCACCTAAATTCACGTACCAGTGTCAAACAAAAATACAAATAAAAGTGAATAACAATGAAGAGTTATGCAAGACTCATAAACATAAATACTACGACTCAATCCAAATTATGCACTAATTAAAAATTATTAACATTTGGGTCTTTTACTTCGTTGGTAAGTGTTCAAAATTTGTTTTCAAACTTTTTAGCTTTTAAATGTCGATTCTAATATTTTCTTCTAAATAAGTTTTACAACACAACTATTAATTTTGATCTTTTCACTTTTCTTTCATGTTTTGAAATTAATATACAATTGTTTGTTAATTGAATTTTGTTGTGTTGTTTCAACGGGGATTCTATAAATGTTGTTGGCTCTTTGAGTTCTTGCACTTGGTCTAGTGCTTCCGTGGATTTAATGTTGTTTTCATGTGGAGCTATACGTTTTATTTCTATAACTCATGTGAAACCGACACAATGAGTTTGATAACCTTTTGTTGTATAAATTAATAGTTGTGTGGAATTGAAATACGTTTTATTTCTATAACTCATGTGAAACCGACACAATGAGTTTGATAACCTTTTGTTGTATAAATTAATAGTTGTGTGGAATTGAAATACCATTTATTGTATTTATTTTATATATAGACAGAATTTCTAAAAATGCCCGTTATCTTTCTCTTACTTTAATTTTTGCATTTATGTTTTTTCGCTGTTAAAATACCCGTTATCTTTGCTTAAAATGCCCAAAACACTGTTCATTGCCATTTGGCTGCCCACATCATCAAATTTTGCATATGTAAAAAAAAAAAGTGGCTACCATGTCATCTAATTTATAATTTTTAGATTTCATTATAATTACCTTTATTATATAAATTATAAAAACTCATTTTATAATGCTAATAATTAATAATTTAAAAAGAAATAGAAAAATAAAAAAGTTAAATCTTAATAATTAACTTTATTATTTAAATATGAGAAGCCTATTCGATAATTCTAATTTAAAAAACATAATTTTTAATGACAAAAGCAAACATGAAAATAAAAAATAAAGAAATAAGGAAAAATAGATATTTAATAATATATTCTTTTAAATAATTAACTTTATTTATTTTAATTATAAAATATTTATATATAAAATTTGAATTAGAAAGCTCCTGATCGTCATTAGTGGGATCTGCATTGTTAGCTAGCTGCGTAATTACTCCCTTAAGTGCTATTTGAGTGACTTAACTTCCTCTGCTGAACTGAACCATCTTGGGACTTGCAGCAAATGTAATTATTGACGTTACCAGCAATTGCTTCCGGAGTATCGAGATTGGTCTCTTCGACGGCGTTGACTGAGCCGTTGAAGTCGCCGGAAAAGTTCTCTGAGGACTCCGAGTCTGACGGATATGGCGAGCAAAGCCAATTATGGGGGTTGACGATCGAAGCATTCGATGATAGGATTCAAGATCCTAACGGGTTTTGTTCTACTTCGAGTGAGAACGAACTCCTAAGAATGGAGATGAGAAATTTAGAATTTAAGTAAAATAATTTAATTTCTTTTCCTCTTGAAAATAATGTGTACAAAGCCTTACATATAAATAGCAATAAATATAACTTCTAATACCCACTAACACCACTAACCATTATCTCTAATTAACTACTAACTTTAATTCACTACCACTAAGTTCAAACAACTACACGGTCCATTCTACAATAATAATAATAATAATAATAATAATAAACAACAACATTAAATACAAATATAATATAATTTAAATAACTAAGTCCCATATCATTCCCACCCAGTTCAGATGGGCCTTGTCCTCAAGGCTTGAAATTGAGATGGGCTCCTTCAAGAGAAATCTGTAGACCAAATGATGTTTGATGGAGGTTTGACCACTAAGTGGAGAAGTAGCACTGTCGACAGCAACATTTTGATGGCCATGAAAAGAAATCTCAATTCCCAATAGTTGATTAGTAGGTTCAAATCTCTTGGCAAATTTAAATATGCTGGGATGCTTCTTCAAATGAAATTTTACATCCCCGTATTGAGGCCACAACAACAAGGAACTTGTACATTTATCCAATTGGTGGCCTTCGTGTTCCGGTACTTTCCCCTGTCTTTTGGAAATGTAAGTAATGTTAATCCCAAAATGACAAGCCATATTAATGGATCAGTAGATGGTAGGAGTACAAAAACATTTCGTGCAGCTTTAAATTTCTTAGTTACATGAAAAAGAATTTGTCTCTTGAGTTGCGGGAGTGCTTCATGAATTGGAATTTGGATTTGGACGGATGTGTATGAAACTTTGTTATAAGACGAAGGAGGAAATGCTTGTGGCAGCAGACTTTCGGGCAGACAGTTTAGATTTTTAATATGGGTAGTTATAGACTCGATTTTGTCGACAAAAATCGTTGGGGGCTTGGAGGGTGGCATAGGTGGAGGTGGTGGTGGTGGTGACAATGGTAATTGTGTTGGCGACGGAAGCGGTAAAGACAAGGATTGTGGCTGGAGTTGTGTCAGTGGATATGTGGAAAAATTATTTTCCAACTTAATTCGCCATTCGTTATAAAATTTAGCCATTCTTGCTTCATGTCGTGCAAAAATTTCAAGCATTTCACACAACAAATTTTGTTTTGCTTGGAATTCCATTACGAGAGGTAATAGAGTTCAAATCGATGAAAGCACCAATGATAGGATTCAAGATCCTAACGGGTTTTGTTCTACTTCGAGTGAGAACGAACTCCTAAGAATGGAGATGAAAAATTTAGAATTTAACTAAAATAATTTAATTTCTTTTCTTCTTGAAAATAATGTGTACAAAGCTTTACATATAAATAGCAATAAATATAACTTCTAATACCCACTAACACCACTAACCATTATCTCTAATTAACCACTAACTTTAATTCACTACCACTAAGTTCAAACAACTACACGGTCCATTCTACAATAATAATAATAATAATAATAATAATAATAAACAACATTAAATACAAATATAATATAATTTATATAACTAAGTCCCATATCATTCGACGTACTACGGGATAAACCTCTTCTAATAGTCTGGTGACAAAAACCTTCCCATTTATTCTACTGGCCCGAACTGTTTTATTAATGAACTCAGGCGAGGTTGTCGAGAGGATGAACATTCTGGCAAAGTCGAAACGGACCTTGTTTGATGTAAGCTCATCGAGTTTAATCAACTCACCCACACTGCATGATAAAATCTTGAAAAACTCATAACACCAAGTATGCAAAGGAACTCCATGACAAAAGATCCAAGCAAATCTTTCAGCGGGAACAAAATCCTCGGACCATGGTCGAATTTCTGAAAAGATCTCCTGCCACCAACAATCTTCCCCAAAGAAAAGCTTTCCCACTTCATTTCTCTCTTCTGAAGTGATGAGGATCGTTTTATACCCCATAGGTTTGCAGGAGATTGAAAAAATGCCCTCTTTAGTCAACAAGTCCTGGAGGTTGGAATGATTGTCCACATTTTTAAGTAAGCCCACAAAGGAGTCTTTGAGCCAGGCTGTGTCATTGTTTTTGGTGTTGAACTCCAGGTCGCTTCCTTCTTCAAGTTGCAGGTTTTGCTTCAGTGCTTCCACGTAGGATTTTGAATCCCTTGGTATGTTCACTCTTATTAGCTTGAAACTGCCAATCCAGATTTTGTCGAGAACTTGCTCAAGATTCTCGATGTTCGTGACTCCTTTGAATCTAACAAAACCAAATTTCTTTCCACTCCGATTTTTCTTGCTTGGAATGAACATCGGCCAGAGATCCTCGGACTTCCAAAACTCTGGGAAGTTATTGAAGTAGAAAGAGTCAACTCCGTTCATGGTTAAGATCATAAAATCAAAGTTTTGTTCTGCCCTTATTGAATTGCCATTTCGCTCGTCAAACATGACTCAACAGAGAAAGCAATCGAGCATAGCTGTTAAAATATTAATTTGCAACAATAGCATCCAGCTCTCACGAATTCTGGAGCCTTCTCAAGAGTCCTTACTTGGGGCAACAAGTCACGCAATAAATTGAGTAGGAAATACAACTACTAGCTGAAATAAACAATTAAGGATGATGATTGGAAGATATTTGTATAAGATTAATAATTGAGACATTAGTATGGCGGTTTAATGATCTATAAATATGGGATTATGGATTAGTTGTAATCGAGCCAAAAAAAAGCTTCAGCCGTGTAATATATTGGATTCAAGTCACGTATTGCAAAAGCTTATAATTGCATAAAAATCTTCCAAGTCCTCTATATTCTAATTGAGCACCAAAGCTTTTTATATCTACCTAAATTTATCCCTAACACCAAACATATTGTGGTATCAGAGCCACCCCTGGCTCGATATATTGTGTAAAATAAAATAAAAATGAATTCAACACCTTCCAACGAGCTCGCCTTCCACTATTCCCAACAAGGAGTGCCTATCTTTGTTGGACAAAATTATAAATTATGGAGGGTCCTAATGCAGAAGTTATTCTAGTTCCATGAGCTATGGGATATTGTCAATCAAGGTTACGACAAGTATATGCCGGAGGAAGAAGCGACGTTGACGGCAGCAAAAAAGAAGGAGCATAAGGAGAACAAGACCAGAGATGCTAGAGCCTTGTCCTTTATGCACCAGGGGGTAAGTCGAGCCATACTTCCACGCATAATGGGAGTTAAAACATCAAAAGATGCATGGGATGTTTTGCGTAAACAATTTGGTAGCTACGATAAAGTTATCTCCATTAAATTGCAAAATTTATGGCGTGAGTTTGATAACATTTTCATGAATGAAAATGAAAATATTCAAGAATTTCCGTCATGCATCACAATAATTGTGAACCAAATACGTGCATATGGAGATAACATTCAAGACAAGAAAATTATCGAAAAGGTGCTACGGGGCTTGCCAGCAAAATTTGAGCACGTTGTTGCAGCCATAGATGAATCTAAAGATTTATCGAAATTGCCGTTAGATGACCTCATGGGGTCATTAGAGGCTCATAAAAAAAGAATGAGCCGGTCATAAAAAATGCCTACCATTTCGACAGAGATTGCTTGCATAAGGACGACGACAACACGAAAGAATCCAACGTTACCGAAGAGGCCAACAACAACCAGGTACTCTATTCATGTTTAAATTCACAACAAAAAATTGAAAGTACTTGCTATGTTGATAGCTGCTGCAGCAATCACATGTCCAGAAATAAAACTATATTTGTGAAGCTCGACAACTCATATTCATCAGAAGTAAGGCTCGGTGATGGCAAAGAACAAAAAATTATCGGAAAAGGAACGGTTGCAGTAAAGACAAGGAAGGGCAAGACGAACTTTATCAAAAACGTCTTATATGCCCAGTTTTGACCCAAAATTTACTGAATGTCGGCCAATTACTACAAAAACAATTGTAAAGTGGAGTTCAATAATGACCAATGTGTATTGATAAAAAGAAAAGCTTTGTTGTGGCAAGAAAAAAAGTGACTGCGAATAAACTGTTTCCACTAACCTTGTCATTGACGAAGAAAATGGTTCCTCAAAGCACCACCGATGATCACATGATCTGGCATTTGAGGTATGGAAATATAAACTATAAAGATTTAAATATGTTAAAAAAATATGGTTCTTCGCCTTCCAACTAATCCAGATAGGGACAAGCCATGTGAAGGATGTATCTACGGAAAAATGCATCGCCTGCCATTTCCAAAAGTGTCATACAGAGCAAAGCTCCTCTGGAATTAGTCCACGCTGACGTTTTTGGACCAACTCAGACACCGTCACTAAACGACAACATGTAATTTCTTCTGTTTGTCGATGATTACACAAGAATGATGTGCATATATATTTTTAAGCAAAAATCAAAATCGTTTCCCAAGTTCTTGGAGTTCAAGGCAAAAATCGAGAATCAAAGTGGCAGAAAAATAAAGACCCTCAGAACTGATCGAGGTGGAGAATTCATTGGAAGAGCCTTTATGAACTACTATAAAGAAAAAGGCATCTATAGTCAATTAACAGTCCGCTGTAGGCCACAACAGAATGGAGTAGCCGAGCAAAAGAATTGCACAATTGCTGAAATGGCACGGAGCATGGAATAGGACCTTCTAAAGGTTTTTGGGTAGAGGCTGTGACAACGGCGGTTTACATCTTGAACCGGTCACCAACTAAGGCCTTACCAAACAAAATGCCATATGAAGCGTGGTTTCACCGAAAGCCACAAGTACACCATTTGAAAGTCTTTGGATGCATTGCTTATTCTCATATTCCTTCCCTGCAACGTGAAAATTTTGATGAAAAAGGAGAAAAGTTAATCTTTATTGGTTATAGTGAAGAATACAAGGGATATCGTTTATTAGACCCAAGAACATATAAGCTTATCATTTCTCGAGATGTTATCTTTGATGAAAAGCAGTCGTGGAACTAGGAAGAGAGTACGAAGACAAATAATGTCTATCAACCACCGCTATCCTTGTTTCAACAAGATGAATCAAGTACTGGTCCAAGTGCAAGTCCAGACCAAAGTCCAAGTGTAGGTGCCGCAGGACCATACGGAGAATTCTATCCAGAATCTAAAAGTCCTATTAGAAATGTACGCACCTTACGAGAGATTTATGAATCATGTGATGTAGCATTCTTTACAGTTGAGCCGCATACATTTGATGAAGCTGCTAAAGATGAAATTTGGCTAAAAGCGATGGACGAAGAAATGGCGAGTATTGAAAAGAACAAAACATGGGAGCTTGTAGATCTTCCCAAAGGAAAAAGAGTTATTGGCCTTAAATGGGTGTACAAGACGAAGTACAAGGAAGATGGCTCAATTTAGAAGCATAAGGCACGCCTAGTACCAAAAGAATATTCATAGTAGCCAGGCGTCGACTTCAATGAAACATTTTCTCCAGTTGCACGCATGGAGACTGTAAGTCTCGTACTAGCTCTAGCCGCTCAACTAGAGGTTCCATTTTATCAGCTGGATGTGAAATTAGCTTTCTTGAATGGAGATCTAGAAGAAGAAGTTTATGTCGAGCAACCACAATGTTACATCGTCAAAGGGAAAGAAGGCAAAGTATATCTCAAGAAAGCGCTATATGGCTTAAAGCAAGCACCAAGAGCGTGGAATAACAAAATTAACAGTTATTTCCAGAAGACTGGGTTCACCAGAAGCCAGAGTGAAGCATCGCTCTACGTAAAGAAACAAGGTATTAAAAATTTTCTTATCATTTGTCTTTACGTGGATGAATTGATATACACAAGCACAAGTGCATAAATGATGAATGGATTTAAAAAGGCTATGATGCAAGAGTTTGAAATGAATGATCTCGGGCTTATGAAATATTTTCTGGGAATTCAAGTCCGTCAATCCAAAGGAGAAATATTCATTTCTCAAGAAAAGTATCTTGAAGGAATTCTAAAGAAACTCCAGATGCAGAACAGCAAGCCAATATCCACACCACTTGCAGTTAATGAAAAGCTGATGATGGATGATGGTGCAGCAAAGTTTGATCAGAAAATGTACAGATGTTTAGTAGGCTCCCTCATTTATCTGACGAACACGAGGCCATATATAGTTTATCCAATCAGCCTGATATCAAGGTTTATGCAGGATCCAAGCAAATTGCACTATGCAGCAGCAAAAAGGATTCTACGATACCTCCAAGGTACGAAGAAGTTCGGCATCAAGTATGTCAAGGAAAAAGAGAATAATCTCAACGGCTATACTGACAGTGATTGGGCTGGATCAGTTGACGACCGTAAAAGTACGTTGGGATATGTATTCTGTCTTGGATCAAAAATAATATCGTGGACGTCAAAGAAGCCAAAGACAATATCACTTTCATCAGCAGAAGCAGAATATATCGCAGCCTCAGATGCAGCGCGAGAAGTCGTTTGGCTTAGAAGAATTCTTGAAGACTTGCAGCAGAAACAAGAAGCTCCAACAGTAATCTATTGCGACAACATGACGACTATTGCAATGACGAAGAATACAGTATTTTACGCAAGATCGAAGCATATCGAACTTCGACATCATTTCATCAGAGGTCTAGTTCAAGATCAAGAAATTCAGTTGGAGTTCATAAACACCAAGAAACAACTCGCGGACAATTTCACGAAGGCATTGACCGCAGAAAAAATTGCGCAACTTCGATATGAAGTACAAGTTGCAAATTAAAAGGGGGAGTTAAAATATTAATTTACAACAATAGCACCAAGCTCTCAAGAATTCTGGAGCCTTCTCAAGAGTCCTTATTTGGGCAACAAGTCACGCAATAAATTGATTAGGAAATACAACTACTAGCTGAAATAAACAATTAAGGATGATTGGAAGATTTTTAATATAATAATGTATAAGACAAATAATTGATACATTAGTATGGCGGTTTAATTATCCTATAAATATGGGATTATGGATAAGTTGTAATCAAGCCAAGAAAAGAAGCTTCAGCCGTGTAATATATTGGATTCAAATCACATATTGCAAAAGCTTATTGCATAAAAATCCTCGAAGTCCTCTATATTCTAATTTAGCCCCAAAGCTTTTTATATCTTCCCAAATTTATCCCTAACAGCCAACAATAACTTGGCAACCACTTGACATGCAAACACTCGGGCAATGGAGGTATACTCATAGAGTTCAAAAACATCTTGCTTCACGTGGCTTCTCATGTTTTCAATGATTTTTATATTCATTTTGTTCGGACTGCTCATCCCTATCACTTAGAGAAACTAGCATTTTGCTTCGTTCAGCAGTTGTAAAGCAGGAAGTCCTTCATTGTAGCTTTTAGAACAGTTCATTCATTATAAATTATTGTTTGGTTATGATAATAGAAGTGAACAAAAGAGAAATTAACCAAATGTTCGTGAAAATGTGTGATATATTTCACATTGGCATCCTATTATATTCAGTGTTTCTCGACTTTTAAAGCAACAAAAAGAACATGGGCTTTCGTAAAATTAGGGGTGCATGCCAGTATGGATCTAGATCTGTGAATCATCTAGATTTGATCCAGATTTACAGGTATAGATCCACATAATGTTAACATAAATTTTAACTCAACCCAAATCTGTTGAGTATAGTTTGGGTTGAGATCTATTTGCAGATCTAAACCCACATTTAATTTCAACTAGAATCAGATTTTTTTTTATTTTTTAAAAACTCAATTTACGTAAAAAGAAAAAAAATTACACAAACAACACACACTATGCCTAAAATTCATGAAAAAAACATGCACTACACCTAAAATGGACACTACGGTTAAAATTTACCAAAATAGATACACGTAAAACGCAAAAAAAAAAAAGTATTTTTTGTAAAACATTTTAGTCTTACGACAACGTGATTTCGGCGAAATTGCAACGTTTGGGGGCTACGAACGTCATTTTTCCTATTTCCAACGTGATTTTTTGGGTCAACGAAGTCCATTTTCAGCAAGTGATATCAATTTTTCAAGTAAAAACGACTATCTAAGGCTAGCGTAAGACTAAAGTCTTTGCCCAACGTCATTTTGGCGAAATTTCAACGTTTTGAGGGTGAAAACGTCATTTTACTACTCTAAGTGAAAACAATTATAAAGATTTTGGAGTTTTTTTTTTTATTTTTCTTGGGGTGGGGGGGTGGTTGTAATGTATTTTATAAAACTGTAAGGGTATTTGACTATTGTACAATTTTAAAAGTTGAGGTTGAGTTGAGAATTTCAACCTATAAAGTTTTCTTAGATTGAGAAAATTGAGGTTGATTGAGATTGAGCTGAGGCTGATATGTGATCCATATATGTGGATCCAATAATAAACTCAATCGTTTCTCACCTCAACCTAGTGGATCTCAACCAGATTCAACTAGTTGAACCATATCGCAGCCCCTGCGTAAAATTCTTGATCAGATATAGAAGAGTCAAAAGCAAATATAAGGTTAATATCTGTAAAAGAGAAAAATGACAAACTAGACCCATCCTTTGAGCGTTTTCGCGAAACTAAGCCCGTCCTTTCAGTTTTTGCAAAGCTAGGCCTGGACTTTTCATTTTGGAAAAAATGGCCGGTGGGTGATGGTGCGATTCGCAATTCATCACCGCCACCACGCGATTCACGATCGCAACGATGACAGAGGTGTGGTGGTGGTGGTCAATTGCGAATGTGCAGAGGATGGGATGGGGTGGGGTAGGGTGGGGGATATTTTGTTGTTTATAATTTAAAGGTGACTAATATTAAGTTTTACCTTAAAACTAAAAAATATAAATAAATAAATAAAATAAATTGGTGAAATAATGATTCTTTTCTTTTTCTTATAAATCGGAAAATGTTAAATATAGCTATCATTTATTTTTTGGGTGCAAATGTAATAACTCAAAAGATTGGAGGTTATATTTTTGGGGAGTGTTAGTGTGATTACTCAAATTGTTTGGGAAATGTAGTACCAATTTTGCCTTTGTATGATTTTAAATTTGGCCGGAATAAAAATTGAGGTATAGTTTTTTCCAAAATGAGGCCTAGTTTTGCAAAATTTAAAAGGGTGTGCATAGTTTCTCGAAAATGCGCAAATGATGAATTTAGTTTATCATTTTTCTCTCTGTAAATTGCTAAGTTATGACCATAAAGGACTGGTTATAATAAGATTAATACATGAAAGTATACATGAACGTTATGATTGAAATTTGAAAGTATAAAGTGTACTAAATACGTAAAATTACATATCCATGACCTTATATATTAATCTATCGAAGTATATACTATATACACTACAAGAATAATCCGCATAGGAGACGAAAATATGGGCACCAAAATCCGTTCCTACCTAATTGGAACGACATTTCCGTTCCCATTGCCTGTTATCCATATTATATATTAAAACACTGTATGCACATATTAAAGGCGACTAGTATTTGGTTCCCATTGAGTGTTGTGCCCGTTATACTTATCACTTTACTCTTTTACTCAACACACACACACACTAAACACACAAAAATCACACACACACTTTTTGTACGCCTTCCTCAATTATTGGTACCAATGGGAACTAAATATTTAGTTCCCATTAATTGGTTTCCATGAGAACCCATACTTATAAAAAAACTTAATTACATTTTTGACCACAAATATATTTTAAATGTGTTTCGTTTCTCCGTTTGTCGATAAAATTTGAATTTACATGCCTCATTAGTGTTGTGAAAATAGTTGTTCAAGAAAAAACTGAATTTGAAGTTGTTTTACATCTTTTGTATAATTGCGCTTTCTTCCCAATTTTTTTTTAAACATCATCCGACATTCCGTTTTGTACGAAATTTGGAGGAACACTCCTATTTTACATATCTTAGTATATGGTTAAAACAAATTAAGGATTGAATACAACCTTTCTGTATGAAAATTCAAGTTAGAACTATGTTGTCTATAGGTTCTAAGGATAAGGTTTAGGGTTTATAGGGTTTAGTGTTTAGGGTTGAAGAGATGTATAGTATTTTATATTATAATATTTGTTTATCGTATTTCGTTACTTCGTTTTGGACGAGATTTAGAATGACGCGCTTAATTAGTGTTTTCAAAGGATTGGTAAAAGAAAAAACTTAATTCAGATATTTCTTTAACTTTCCTATAATTACATAAACCCCCGGTTTATTTATTTATCGTATTTTGTTCCTTCGTTTTGGACGAGATTTGGAATGACACGCTTAATTAGTGTTTTCAAAAGATTGGTAAAAGAAAAAACTTAATTCAGATATTTCTTTTAACTTTTTTATAATTACATAAACCCCCCGTTTATTTATTTATCGTATTTCGTTACTTCGTTTTGGACGAGATTTGGAAAAAAACGCTTAATTATGTTTTCAAAGGATTGGTAAAAGAAATAACTAAATTCGGATATTTCTTTAACTTTTCAATAATTACATAAACCCCCCGTTTATGTGTTTATCGTATTTCGTTACTTCGTTTTGGACGAGATTTGGAATGACACGCTTAATTAATGTTTTTAAAGGATTGGTAAAAGAATAAACTTAATTCAGATATTTATTTAACTTTTTTATAATTACATAAACCCCCCGTTTATTTATTTATCGTATTTCGTTACTTCGTTTTGGACGTGATTTGGAATGACACGCTTAATAAGTGTTTTCAAAGGATTGGTAAAAGAAAGAACTTAATTCGGATATTTCTTTAACTTTTCTATAATTACATAAACCCTCCGTTTATTTATTTATCGTATTTCGTTACTTCGTTTTGGACGAGATTTTGAATGACACGCTTAATAAGTGTTTTCAAAGGATTGGTAAAAGAAAGAACTTAATTCAGATATTTCTTTAACTTTTCTATAATTACATAAACCCCCCGTTTATTTATTTATCGTATTTCGGTACTTCGTTTTGGACGAGATTTTGAATGACACGCTTAATTAATGTTTTGAAAGGATTGGCAAAAGAAAAAACTTAATTCGGATATTTAATTAAAATTTTATAATTACATAAACCCCCCGTTTATTTATTTATTGTATTTCGTTTCTTCGTTTTGGACGTGATTTGGAATGACACGCTTAATAAGTGTTTTCAAAGGATTGATAAAAGAAAGAACTTAATTCGGATATTTCTTTAACTTTTCTATAATTACATAAACCCCCCGTTTATTTATTTATCGTATTTCGTTACTTCGTTTTGGACGTGATTTGGAATGACACGCTTAATAAGTGTTTTCAAATGATTGGTAAAAGAAAGAACTTAATTCGGATATTTCTTTAACTTTTCTATAATTACATAAATCCCCCGTTTATGTGTTTATCGTATTTCGTTACTTCGTTTTGGACGAGATTTGGAATGACACGCTTAATTAGAGTTTTCAAAATTAAGTAACGAAATACGTTAAACAAATAAACGGGAGGTTTATGTAATTATAGAAAAGTTAAAGAAATATCCAAATTAAGTTTTTTCTTTTACCAATCCTTTAAAAATACTAATTAAGCGTGTCATTCCAAATCTCATCCGAAAAGAAGTAACGAAATACGATAAACAAATAAACGGGTGGTTTATGTAATTATAGAAAAGTTAAAGAAATATCCAAATTAAGTTTTTCTTTTACTAATCTTTTGAAAACACTAATTAGGCGAGTCATTCCAAATCTCGTCCAAAATGAAGTAACGAAATACGATAAACAAATAAACGGGTGGTTTATGTAATTATAGAAAAGTTAAAGAAATTTCCAAATTAAGTTTTTTCTTTTACCAATCCTTTAAAAATACTAATTAAGCGTGTCATTCCAAATCTCATCCGAAAAGAAGTAACGAAATACGATAAACAAATAAACGGGTGGTTTATGTAATTATAGAAAAGTTAAAGAAATATCCAAATTAAGTTTTTTCTTTTACTAATCTTTTAAAAACACTAATTAAGCGTGTCATTCCAAATCTCGTCCAAAATGAAGTAACGAAATACGATAAACAAATAAACGAGTGGTTTATGTAATTATAGAAAAGTTAAAGAAATTTCCAAATTAAGTTTTTTCTTTTACCAATCCTTTAAAAATACTAATTAAGTATGTCATTCCAAATCTCATCCGAAAAGAAGTAACGAAATACGATAAACAAATAAACGAGTGGTTTATGTAATTATAGAAAAGTTAAAGAAATTTCCAAATTAAGTTTTTTCTTTTACCAATCCTTTAAAAATACTAATTAAGCGTGTCATTCCAAATCTCATCCGAAAAGAAGTAACGAAATACGATAAACAAATAAACGGGTGGTTTATGTAATTATAGAAAAGTTAAAGAAATATCCAAATTAAGTTTTTTCTTTTACTAATCTTTTAAAAACACTAATTAAGCGTGTCATTCCAAATCTCGTCCAAAATGAAGTAACGAAATACGATAAACAAATGAACGGGTGGTTTATGTAATTATAGAAAAGTTGAAGAAATATCCAAATTAAGTTTTTTCTTTTTCCAATCCTTTAAATACACTAATTAAGCGTGTCATTCCAAATCTCGTCCAAAACGAATTAACGAAATACGATAAACAAACATTATAATATAAAATACTATACCTCTCTTCAACCCTAAACCCTAAACCCTAAACCCTAAACCCTATAAACCCTAAACCTATCCTTAAAACCTATACAACATAGTTCTAACTTGTATTTTCATACATAAAGGTGGTAAAACACATTTAATCACTAATATTTTTTAACCATACACTAACATATGTAAAATAGAAGTGTTCCTCCAAATTTCGTACAAAACGGAATGCCGGAAGATGTTTAAAAAATAATTTGGGGAAGAAAGCGCAATTATACAAAAGATGCAAAACAACTTCAAATCCAGTTTTTTCTTGAACAACTATTTTCACAACACTAATGAGGCATGTAAATTCAAATTTTATCGACAAATGGAGAAGCGAAACACGTTAAAAATATATTTGTGGTCAAAAATGTAATTTTATTTTTATAAATCTGGATTTTTATAAACATATACACAATACACTGTCTTACACAGTTACACATACTTAACACACGAACTTCACACACAAAACCCTCTCTCTCTCACCAACAACACACACTCTCTCTCACCAATAAAACTGCGCCGCCATGACCACCGCTCCACCGTCGCACTCTCCTCACCAGCCTCTCCTCTCCTCACCGTCGCTCTCTCCTCCACCGTCGCACTGTCCTCGCCGTCGCACTCTCCTCCACCGTTGCACTCTCCTCGCCGTCGCACGCTCCTCGCCGTCGCAATCTCCTCCACCGTCGGCATCTCCTCACCGTCGCAATCTCCTCCACCGTCAGCCTCTCCTCACCGTCGCAATCTCCTCCACCGTCAGCCTCTCCTCACCGTCGCAATCTCCTCCACCGTCAGCCTCTCCTCACCAGCCTCTCCACCCCGCCTCTCCGACCTCCCCCATGCTCTACTCAACCAACCTCTGCCACCGCCACCACGAACGAGCGCTCGAGCCTCTATTCTCCACCACGACACCACGAACGCTCCACCACGCCACAACACCACTGCTGTTCCATCCGACTCACCACCACCACTCCACGACGACACCACGCCACCACCTTCCCCGTCCAAAACAGTAAGTTCTTCAACTTTCCCCAAATTTTTATTTTTGTTTTTCGATTTAGTCAGCCACCACCTTCAATTTTTGAATGCTTTTGGTTTCGATTGAGTCCGGTGAACGATTGAATCCGATTTGAGTATGAGTTTGATTTATAAAGCAACCTACAACATATATACATTTTGTTAGAGCAGAAAATAAATAAATTGAGCGTTGTTGATAGAAAGGTCATTGAGCGCTTATTCAAGATTTCTCTCTGTAAAGGTACTGCCTTTTTTGAATTACATTCATGGGGTTATTTTTCTTTCTTGACTTTTGTGTTGTTATTGAGTTTTTTTTTGTGTGTGTTGTTATTTACAGTGACTGCTGTTGATAGTGGATCAAGGGCTTTGCAGTATCTTGGATTGGATGGAGAAACTAGCTCTGTTGGGTTTGATGATGTAAGCACTGTTGTGGTTTTGTGATCAAAATGGGGTCTTTTTGGATTTAGTAGTAGTCAAGATTTTGTTGATTAATAGGAGGAGGATGCTGATTGATTTTGGTATCTGTTTGATTTTTAGGAGTTGAAGGTGAATCTGATAATGACTGACTACTCTATGCCTGGTATGACTGGATATGAGCTTCTCAAACAGATCAAGGTTTGTCTTTTGACTGTAAATTCTTATTTACAAAATTGTAGTTTCTTTGTATAGGTTCTTGTCTGAAAGCTTTAGTTTTTCTTCAAGAATTAGTCATTCTTTAGTAAAACCCTATGGACTAGGTTTGATTTTTATGCTACTTCTTGTAAAGCAGGGCTCATCGAAGTTGCATGAGATCCCAGTGGTGATAATGTCCTCAGAGAACATATTGGCTCGTATTGACATGTATATATGCTTGTAGATCTAACGTAATTGAGGCTCTATAGTTTGGGTGCAAGATTTATGCTTGATATTTTCACATATGTGGGTTTGAATACCTTTTTGATAGAAAATTGAGGGTGAATATCATAAAGAATAGAATAAAATTGTGTCTAAATCCAGAATGCTTTCATTGAAACTGGATCTGTTGTTGCATAATATTTCTGATGTTCATGAAAGTTATTATCTGGACCCTGCAACATATTTATTTATGTTGAGAAATCTAATAGTGCAATAATTGTCTAGAGGAAGGAGCTGAAGATTTTCTTGTAAAGCCAGTAAAGCTCTCTGACCTCCAGAGGTTGAGGGATTTCATACTGAAAGGAGATGAGAAGGATGAAATGATTACTCCGCAACCACGGAAGAGGAAAATGCCCGACAACCTTTGCTCTCCAACAGCTTTGGCTCCATCACCATCACCTTCTGGGCATATAAGGCATCGAATAGGGGCATCGAATTGGGGCATCGAATAGGCGCATCGAATAGGTGCATCGAATAGGGGCGCATCGAATATGCGCATCGAATTGGGGTGCATTGAATTGGGGCGCATCGAATTGGGACGCATTGAATTGGGACGCATTGAATTAGGACGCATCGAATTGGGGCGCATCGAATTGGGACGCATCGAATTGGGACGCATCAAATTTGGACGCATCGAATTGACTTGGATTCGATGCGTGGAATCTCCGTCGGGCCCCCTACTTGTGAGGAGTGAGGGGATATATATAGGCATGATTAGAGGGGCTTAAAGGTCATTTTAGGACCGCATCGAATTGTACAAATTCGATGTGGTCAATCCGCATCGAATTATGCAAATTCGATGTGCTCTGCGCAGCTTTACTATTTTGATCATAACTTGCTCTCTGGACCTCCGAATCGCATTCCGCTTGTTGCGTTGCGACCTAGATTCATGTAGCTTTCCAACGACATATTACTCAATGTCTAATTAGCTATATAGATATAATGGTGACCGAAATACGGCTAAGGTAACTCTACCTCTAAGCCTTCTCGACACACACCGGTCAATTTCGTGCCATCGTGGCTTTTCTTCGACATGACACATTATACCATATCAGATATGACGTAAGCCTCAACAATATTTGTGATCCGTGCTCTCCCTATCTGCTTATATATAGCTTGTTTATCTAAAGCTACATAAATAAATCCTCAAAAATATCGTTTTTATTAATTAATTGCATTATGGGACTAAAAATGGCAAAGCTTTATATTGTGTTTTTATTTCTGATTTCCATCCTTTGCACCGGTCAATTGGTGGCAGCCGTCCCGCAGCCAAGAGGTGTCTGTCGTTAATTAATGATAATCTATAATTAGCTTACTTAGATAGTTAATAACGACATCGCCCGGGCTAATTACCCTAGCTCGTGAAATTTAAGCAGTACGTAATTTATACATGCATCTTGATTATGCGTGTTAGTCACGTCCAATCATATGTAAACATTTAGGAGGAATCGGTTCACATAAGCTATATTATTAAATATAGTTTCTTATCATGTGGTTGATTATATAATTTGTATTGCTTTTACGTATTGGTCTTAATATGTATCCATAAACTAATCTCTCTTGATACGTACGCTATATGTTTACATATATGAGTTCAAACTTCAAACCATTTCTAATTGTTTTTATCAACTAGTCATATACTCATATTATATATTTTCGTATATATGGCCGGTCGCGCACGCACTTTTCACAATTTAAAAGAAGTATTTGTGAGTGGTGGCTGAGAAGAGTAATAAAGCTATCCGTACTACATTAAGTTGTCACAATGTTTAATTAGCACGTAGTTCAGTATCTAATTAAGTGGAGTTTTTCATAGAATAATCTAAGAATATAAAATTTAATAGCGATAGATAATTCTTGCACTTAGCATAATTTCTCGCTTTTGGGAATTCTGAGGAAAAGTTGTATTTGTAATTCTGAAACTGTTTTTATATTTTTTTCTTTTAATTAATAAGAAAGCCACCTAAAGTTATCAATGCATGAATTTGCGTGTACCAAAAATTACAAGCATTTAAACTCTATTTTTGTCTCCGTATCTCCTATCCCACCTGGAAGTGACTATGGTGGTCCTAACTACCCACCAGGAGCCCGCTATGCTGAAACACGTACTGGAATAGCATCCGAGCCTCATGATTAATCAAGGAATAAATTGAGAACGTATTTTTCATTAATGAAGAATATTGCTCATAAATATCTTAGTTGTGTTTTAAATAATTTTGAATAATCAATTCCTTATGTGTACTCTATTGTAACTTAATAGTTGTATGTAACAACTCCGCCTACATATGTATGTTATTATTAAGGTCATGGGCCACGCAAGAATATTGCATATGCTTATATTCTTAAACTTGTTGCGCAATATTCCCTTGTTTATACATTTCATATTCTTAATTAACAATATTCTAGAGTGTTTTATATAGCATGTGCATTAAGACGTTCCCCGGTTTATAATTTGGATTATCTAAGATAAGGTCGCGTTAGAAATAAATTAATTAAAGCATATTAGAAAGATATTGGACAATAAGATAGCTGTAATACCAAAATATGTTGAGTTGTATGAAAGAACTTAATTAAAATAACATGAAAGATTGCAATATTAGTAAATATTTTTCTCAAGATATTAATCTAACATGCTATCACTACAAGAGAAAAGACCTTTTCCGACGGCACGAAAACCGCCGGAAAAGGCCTCTTTCTCGTCGGAAAAGCTCTTTTCCGACGGCATTACACGTCGGAAAAGATCGACGGAAAAGGTCTCGCCGAAAAAGAGCTTTTTCGTTAGCCAAATGCCGTCGGAATTACCGAGGGTCTTTTCCTGACGAAAATTTGAAAATTTAAAAACTATTTGAATTTGATGAAAATTTAAAAATTTCACCCTCTCCTCTATATATACTCACCACTCTTACACATTTCATATTCTTAATTAACAATATTCTACAGTGCTTTATATAGCATGTGCATTGAGACGTTCCACGATTTATAATTTTGATTTTCTAAGATAAGGTCGCGCTTGAAATAAATTAATTAAAGCATATTAGAAAGATATTGGGCAATAAGATAGCTGTAATACCAAAATATGTTGAGTTGTATGAAAGAACTTAATTAAAATAAGATGAAAGATTGCAATATTAGTAAATATTTTTCTCAAAATATTAATCTCAGCCGCTATCACTACAAGAGAAAAGACCTTTTCCGACGGCACGAAAACCGTTAGAAAATGCCTCTTTCCCGTCGGAAAAGACCGACGGAAAAGGTCTCGTCGGAAAAGAGCTTTTCCGTTGGCCAAATGCCGTCGGAAAAGCTCTTTTTCGACGGACAAATGCCGTCGGAATTACCGATGGTCTTTTCCTGAACTATTTGAATTTGACGAAAATTTGAAAATTTCACCATCTCCTCCATATATACTCACCACTCTTACACATTTCATATTCTTAATTAACAATATTCTACAGTGCTTTATATAGCATGTGCATTAAGACGTTCCATGATTTATAATTTGGATTTTCTAAGATAGGGTCGCGCTTGAAATAAATTAATTAAAGCATATTAGAAAGACATTGGACAATAAGATAGCTGTAATACCAAAATATGTTGAGTTGTATGAAAGAACTTAATTAAAATAAGATGAAAGATTGCAATATTAGTATATATTTTTCTCAAAATATTAATCTCAGCCGCTATCACTACAAGAGAAAAGACCTTTTCCGACGGCACGAAAATCGTCGGAAAATGCCTCAAAACTAATCTAAATGCGATGTTGAAAATTTGTATGTCCAATTGATAAGGGTGGTATATGAAGCACAAGATTCATTTGAATAAGGTTTCGCAGAGTAAGTAAGTCATCCCAAATATTTGCAACGAGGAAAGTTGACGGTACGAGTAGAATCGGACATGTTGCCAGAATATATATGATCCAACTTTTTGAACCTAAAAGAAAACAAGGTAAATACACTCACTTGAGAAGAATTGGAGCTCGTTTGAAGGATCTGAATAGGAGTGCTTATCACCTTATCATCAGTTTTTTTTTTAATCAGCCAATTTTTTTTATTAGAGAATAAACGCTACATGAGTTTAAGTGAGTTTGAGTACAAGAAGTACACACCCTCAAAAGTCAAGGAAGGAAACACTCGTAAGGCGAGTTAGACCAAACTACAAACGAATAAGAAAAGTCCTTACATCTAGCTTTGAAAACTATCTGGAAACTACTAATCTAAATCCGCCTATCATCCTCTGTTGTTCTTGAAATTGAAGTTAGATCCCTCCACCAAAGTGAAAATGAGCCTCTTGAGCGGGATCGAGCTTCGTGAACGAATGGATTTTCAGTTATGCCATATTTAGAGATAACAATCCTTTTCCACGAGGGAGAGTCTTAAACAAGAAGCCTCCATTTCCGCTTACCAAGGAGTTCCGTGTTGAAAACCTCCATGTCTTTTATGTTAAGCCCACCATGAACTTTATCTTTACAGAGTTGTTGCCACTTAATCCACACAATTCTTTTTGACCCGTCACATCCACCACAAAGGAAATTGCGTTGAAGTCACGTAATAGCTTTCAAGATCTTCCTGGGTGCCTTATAGAAAGAAAAATAATACACAGGAATACCGGTGAGAACAAAGTTGACAAAAGTTAATCGACCCACAAAAGACAGAGAATTATTACTCCCTGGACAAATTCGCTTATTCAGAATACTCATTTCCAATTCCCATATCTCCAAGCTTCTCGGATTTGTACCAACCATCACCCCTAAGTACTTGAAAGGGGTATCTCCAGTGCTGTAATTAAGTAAGTTAGCAAAATTATACAACACGTCTTCTGGCAGATTGATATCCACCAACTTACTCTTAACAAAGTAACCTTAAGGCCCGACATGACTTCAAAGATTCTAAGAATATATTTTATAACACGGACGTGTTGGCTGTTAAATTCACACAGAAGAATAGTATCATCCACATACTGTATGTGGCTGACTTCCACTTTATCCCAACCAATTTCAAAGCCCTTAAAGAGCCCGATCTGTCTTGCTCTATTGATGAGGATTGAGAACCTTCTCCAGCAATTAAATAGAGTAGAAGCGACATCTGGTCACCTTGCCTAAGACCTCTAGTCATGTAAAACTATTTTGTCGGACTTCCGTTCACGAGGACTTAGACCTCCGCTAATAGAAGACACCGCATAACCCATTCTCACCATTTAATGGAAAAGCCCAGAAATTTCATCATGTTGTCTAGATATTCCCAGCTCACACTATCAAAGGCCTTTTCAAAATCCACCTTAAAATCGATCAGTTCTTTCTTCTTCCTCCTTACCTTATCAATAGCTTCATTGATAATTAAGATACCATCTCCAATCTGACATCCATTAAGAAAGGCTGATTGTTTGCTTGTGATTTCCTTGTTTAGGATCGGGCTAAGTCTACTTGCTAGGAGCTTGGCAAGTATCTTGTATGCACTGCCGAGAAGAGAGATCGAACGATAATCGTTGGTACCTTGTGGATTACATTTCTTTAGAATAAGTGCGATAAATGACGTATTTGCACTCTTGACGATTCTCCCATAAGAGTGAAATTCAAAAATGAACCTGCAAATGTCGTCTTTCACAACATTCTAAAACTTTTTGATAAAGCCCATGTTAAACCCGCCCGGCCCTGGGCTTTTCCTGACATCACAGCTGAATACGACCTTCTCAATTTCGTCCGTCGTAAAAGGAAGTGTGAGGGTTGTTGTATCAGATGGAGTGATCTGATTTCTCTGATTATTTTCGAAAAAGGGTTGGTTGAGAAGATGCTCCTTATAAAGAGCGGCAAAATAGTCTTTGATTTTCTGTTTTACCACATTGCAATCATCATACCATCTGCCTTCAAAAGAAAGACCTTGCAAGTTAGAGATAGCTTTGTTCCTATTAATGCAACGGTGGAAATAATTAGAGTTGACATCCCCTTCACATAGCCATCGAATCCGTGCTCTTTGAAAAAGGAACTTTTCTCTCGAATTGTAGGCCTACCATAAAAGTCCATAGTGCAATTTTATTTCTTCAAGCTCATCAAAAGAGAGCCGCTGGCATTCACCCTTCTCGTCCAGCATCGCTATATTATCCTTTGACGTCTTAATTATACTATCGAGGTCCCCAAACACCTGTTTACTCCAGATCTTGAGAAAATTCTTATGGGCCTTAAATTTTTCCTTTAACACGTATAAACCCCTGAAATTGGAACGACTTCCATTGCTCCTCCACAAAATCACTGTAACTAACATGATCAGCCCAACAGTCCATAACCCTTCACGACTTAGGACCCCAATCCAGAACTTTGTGACAAAGCAAGATCGGGGAGTGAATTCTTTCCTTTTCACCCTTCCCCCTAACCCTCTTATGTTCCAAGATAGAATCATCGTGATGAAACCATGACATTCCCTACCCTGTTCTGCTCCTTCGAATTAGAACATGTCAGATCGTGAAATTGGAAAGTTAGGGTTTTTGAGTCGAATTGGGGATCTGGCCTATCTTAGTAATATTTAGAGTTTATTAGGTTTTAGTTTTTGTAATCGCGCTTCTATAAGTCGTGTTTGGTCAAAACGGGGTCGTTTCTCAGTTGGTAGCAACAACGTCGTTTTGGGGTAGCTTTATTTCAGTTGCTTTTCATTTTATTATTTTACCGTTATTTCCAGTTAAGTAGCCTAGTGGTCCCAATCTCGGGATTAGTGTGTGGAGGTCATTATCAGCATGTATAAAATCACTGCAGAGCAGAGCTTTTGAGGATATGAATATTATTACAATTAAAACTCTCCATCTCGTATTAATTTCTCTCTGCAAAAAAGCAAAAGCTAATCCTCTTCCTCTTGTTGGTTTTTTTTCTTTATGCTTTATCCTTCACCTGCAAGAAACACCACAAAGAAACACTGTTAGGGTTCTGTTTATAACATTAGCCTCAGAGCAAGAAAAAATGGCAAAACCAGGATCACATGCAGCTAGACTCGATGATGTGGAAGCAGGTCAACAACTACTACAAGAAAGCCACGACAGCATGAGGGATAGCTTCCAGAAGCAAATGGACTCAGTCACTGAAAAGCTGGATCAGCTTTTGAAAGCGGTTCACTCTAACAAGGGTAAGGAGCACGAGGGTTCCACTACCCTCAACTTTGGTTCAGTACAGTCTACACCCTTTGCAAGAAACCGAGATGATGGAGGAATAATGCAATCACCTAGAGAAGGAGTGTTCAACAAAGGGCTGAAGATGGATTTCCCTAAGTTTAATGGGGAAGATCCTAGGGCTTGGGTGAGGAGGTGCCAGAGGTTCTTTTTACTACACCATTTATCAGATTTGAGAAGATTGTGGGGGCTGGCATTAGTATGGAGGGGGTAGCAGATATTTGGTACTTGGATAATATAGAGGGAAAAGAAAACATGGGGTGGGCCAAGTTTTTGGATCTGGTGATAGACAGATTTGCAGAAGACAAAGGAGAGAATCTTGTGGGAGAGTTTAACAAGCTGAAACAGATAGGAACTGTGGATGGGTATATTCAGAGATTTGAGGAGTTAAAAGCATTTATGACTCAAAAAAATAGAAACCTAAATGAGGAATACTTTGTGCTAAGCTTCACTAGTGGGCTCAAAGAGGACATAAGAGTAATGGTGGAGATGTTGATGCGTTCCACCCTTAACCATGCCATTTACTTGGCAAGGAAGCAAGAGGTACAAGTGGAGAATCTTAGTAGACATTACAAGGGAACTGGGAAAGTACACAACCCAGTTTTTAAACCTAGGGGAGGTTCTAACTTCACTAATGAAACAGTGAAAGGACCTGGTAACAGTGATAGATATCCACCTCTCAAGAGACTAACCCCTGAAGTGATGGACAATAGAAGGAGGAATGGCTTGTGCTTTAACTGTGATGAGCCTTATCACATAGGGCACAAGTGCAAAAGACTATTTGTCATCATGGGGACAGAGAAGTCAGAGGGAGACCAGTCCATGACTTGACATCGGTAGAATGCTACCTCCAATTCTCTGTATGAGGAAGAGCTGGAGGAGTGCTTGGCAAGTAATGAGGGATAGGTTTATAAAATCTCTGTGCATGCTCTGAAAGGGGAAGATGCAGCATAAACTATTAAACTACAGGGAAGAGTTAGATGAGAGATAATCAGTATCTTAGTGGATACAGGGAGCACTCACAGCTTTCTTGATGAGTGTACTGCTAAGAGGCCTGCTAAGAGGCTCCAATGTGACGTGGAACACAATAAACCCCTACTAATTACTGTTGCTGATGGGGGAAGAATGAAGTGTGCAGCCAGATGCCCTCAATTCCAATGGAAGATAGAGGATAAGGAATACACTACTGATGTCAGGATTATACCAGTAGGAGGGTATGACATGGTGGTGGGAGTAGACTGGTTAAGGACACTGGGAAAGATAACTTTTGATTTTGATAAGCAAACTGTGGAATACAAAGAGAAAGGGCAGAAAGTCATACTCCAAGGGGGGAGGACAGTCAAGTCCTTACAAGCTATTTCTGGGAGCAAAATGTGCAAGTTACTCCAGAAAGGGAAGGAAAGAATCAGGAGTATCATCTTCATTAATACACCTGTGAAGGGAAAAACTAAAGAGGAGGTCAATGAAGTGTTGAGTGACCTGATGGAGGAATATAAGGATCTAATTGAAGAACCCAAGACTCTACCCCCTGAGAGGGGACTAGAACATGGGATTGAGCTGATACATGGGACTAGTACTTTTAAACATCACCCTTACAGATACTTTTATTTACAAAAATAGGAGATTGAGAAACTTGTGAAAGAAATGATGGAGGCAGGGCTGAATCAAGACAGCAACAGTCCCTTTTCTTCCCCTATACTACTGGTCAAGAAGAAAGATGGGAGCTGGAGGTTCTGTGTAGACTACAGAAAGCTCAACTCACTCACCATAAAAAACAACTACCCTATTCCACTAATAAAGGACTTTTTGGATGAGTTGGGAGGGGCAAGAGTATATTCAAAAATAGATCTAAGGTCTGGTTACCATCAGATTAGGATGAAGGAGCAAGATATACCAAAGACAGCTTTTGTAACCAGCACAGGGCATAATGAGTTCAAAGTCATGCCCTTTTGGCTGACTAATGCTCCTGCCACTTTTCAGAACTTGATGAATAAAATATTTAAAGAAGAATTGGGGAAGATGGTCCTAGTTTTCTTTGATGATATACTTGTATTCAGCAAAGACATGGAGGACCACCAGGGGCATCTGAGATTGGTGTTTGAGAAGCTGAGACAGAATGGCTTGTTTGCAAAGGCATTTAAATGTACTTTTGGGCAACCTAAAGTGGAGTACTTAGGTTACATCATTAAGGGGGAACTGTGAGGGTTGATCCCCAGAAAATTCAATGTATGGTTGAGTGGCCCAGGCCAAAGAATGTGAAATCTATGAGGGGGTTCCTAGGATTAACTAGATACTATAGAAAGTTTATAAGACATTTTGGAGTGATTGCAAAGCCCTTGACAGATATGACAAGGAAATGTGGTTTTGTGCGGAGTGAAGAAGCTGAGGTAGCTTTTTGCAAACTGAAAGAAGCTATGACCTCAGTTCCAGTGTTGCAACTACCTGACTTTAAGAAAACTTTTACAGTAGAAACTGATGCCTGTTACTTTGGATTGGGTGTTGTGTTGAGCCAAGAAGGCCACCCAATTTATACATCAGTAAAGCCCTTGGGCCAAAGAATTTGGGGCTTTCTGTATATGAAAAGGAATTTCTGGCTATAGTGCTAGCTATTCATAAATGGAGATCATATTTGTTGTAGGGACAGTTCACCATTAGAAGTGATTAGCACAGTCTAAAGTACTTGCTGGGGCAACAAAATTTCAACCCCCATGCAGCAGAAATACTTGACCAAGCTCCTTGGCTTTGATTATAAAATTGAGTATATGAGAGGGAGAGACAATGGAGTAGCAGACTCTTTGTCAATGAGGGAAGTGGAAGTAGCTGAATGCAAGGCAATCAGTATTGTGCAGCCACAGTGGATGGAGGAGCTGCAGGATAGCTACCTGGGGGATAAGGTGGCACAGGAAGCAGCCAAAGAATGCATGGTATAGCCCTACAATACATCTTATTTTTCCTACAGGGAGGGGATCCTAAGATACAAAGGGAAGCTTTATGTAGGAGACACAACTGTCCTAAGGGGCAAAGTGATCCAACTAATGCACAGCAGTAGTGTGGGAGGGCACTCTGGAATTCAAACTACTTACCAGAGGATCAATGCCATCTTCTTATGGCCTGGAATGAGGGCAATGGTGAAAGAATTGGTGTCACAATGCATTACCTGCCAACAGTGTAAGCATGAAAACTTAAGGTATCCAGGACTCTTGCAACCTCTACGAGTACCTGAAGGGGCATGGAAACACCTAACTATGGATTTCATTGATCAGCTACCTAGTCAGGAGGTAAGGAATTCTTATGAGTGGTAGTAGACAGGTTTACTAGATACTCTCATTTCATTCCTCTCTATCATCCCTACACAGCTTCAAGTCTAGCAAATTTATTCCTGGACTCTATCTACAAGCTGCATGGTCTACCTATGAGTATTACTTCTGATAAAGACAGGGTGTTCACAAGTGAATTTTGGAAAGAGTTGTTGTCCACTCTGGGAATCAAGCAGCGCCTCAGCACTGCTTACCACCCCCAAACAGATGTGCAAACAGAGAGGGTGAACCAATGCTTGGAATCATTCCTCAGATGCATGATAGGAGGCAATCTCAAGCATTGGTCCAAATGGGTAGCCATGGCTGAATGGTGGTATAACACAAGCTATCATTCCAACATTCAAATGACCCATTTTGAGGCTCTATATGGGTATAAGGCCCCTCAGTTAGGGATAGGGCCTTATCAGGATTTCAAGGTGGCTGGGGTAGAGCAATTGATACAAGACAGACAACTTATCAACCAATACCTCAAGGAACACATCACACTAGCACAAAACCGCATGAAGAACTTAGCAGATAAAGGCAGGAGTGAAAGGAGTTTTGTGGTGGGGGATTGGGTGTTTTTAAAACTTAAACCATACAGACAACACTCAATTAAGCAGGATAAAGCATGGAAATTGAGCCCAAAATATGCAGGCCCCTTTAAAATTACAGCAAAAATAGGCACAATGGCTTATAGATTGGACTTACCAGATGGAGCTAAAGTCCACCCTGTGTTCCATGTGTCCTTGCTTAAGCGAAAGGTTGGATCTTTAGACTCCCCAACTCCAACAATACATGAAATTGAAGAAAATAATGAGTTAGAATGGAAACCATAACGAATTTTAGCCCGACGAGTCGTAAAAAGGGAGAACGCAACTAGGGTTGATTGGCTAATTCAGTGGAGGGGTCGACCAGAAGCGGAGGCTACTTTGGAGAAGTATGAAGTGCTCAAGAAGAAGTTTCCGGATCTGATTGATAAGCTTGAGGACAAGCTTGAGGAAGGAGGGGGTAATGTCAGATCGTGAATTTGGAAAGTTAGGGTTTTTGAGTCGAATTGGGGATCTAACCAATTTTAGAAATATTGAGAGTTTATTAGTTTTTAGTTTTTGTTATCGCGCTTCTGTAAGTCGTGTTTAAGAATCAAAGCCTTGAACTCTTTCCTTTTCACCCTTCCCCCTAACCCTCTTATGTTCCAAGATAGAATCATCATCGTGATGAAACCATGACATTCCCTACCCTGTTCTGCTCCTTCGAATTAGAACACCTGTTGACTGCATCTTTTTTTTTTAAGTCAACAAGAGTATTAATGATTTCCTTATTTTTCCCGCGCCCCACAACTCAAAGCTTTTGACCAAACTCCCAAATGCCATTAGCTTTCCCGAAGCTCACCCTCGCGCAAGATAGACTTATTACGATATGCTATATGGCTGTCGGAAATAGAGTTACTGAGGGAAGTTGCTAAGTTGCTAATTGTTTCCCTGTCCTTTTTGTGCCAAGTTTACGATACCCCTTAGCCTTCCTAAACTCGTCCACGAAGGATTCCTCGTCGTCATCAAAAGAAAAACCTGCGCAGAAAAGTTTCCAAGATTGTTCTCTTTCAGATTGAAGGAGAGATTTTTTCGAGCAGCTTCTATTCTGCGTGTGCGTGCGCCGATGTGGGAAAGAGAGAGAAGCACGTGACTTTGAGCTATTCCCTATTCTAAACTAAACTCAATTCGTCCGTGTTTGGTTTTGATTTTATTTGGACTTGAGCTGGGTTTAGATAAAGATTTTGGGGCCTGCAAGTTAATTACTGGATCAAGAAAATTAGTAGGGCCAACGGGATGGGCCTGACTTCAATTCCTTTGCTTGGCAATTTTTATTTGAGTTGTTGAAGGAATTGCCAGGCCCAATTTGTGGATTCAAATTTGAATTAGAAAGATTCTGATAGTCATTAGTGGGATCTGAATTGTTAGCTAGCTGCGTAATTATATTACTCCCTTAAGTGCCCTTGGAGTGACTTAACTTCCTCTGCTGAACTGAACCATCTTGGGACTTGCAGCAAATGTAATTACCGTAGTAATTAATTATTGACGTTACCAGCAATTGCTTCCAGAATATCGAGATTGGTCTCTTTGACGGCGTTGACTGAGCCGTTCCGGAAAGGTTCTCTGAGGACTCCAAGTCTGACGGATATGGTGAGCAAAGCCAATTATGGGGGTTGACGATCGAAGCATTCTGGTGACAAAAACCTTCCCAATTTATTCTGGCCCGATACGGGACTTGTTCAATGTAAGCTCATCAAGTTTAATCAAATAACCCACACTGCATGATAAAATCTTGAAAAACTCATAACACCAAGCATGCAAAGCAACTCCATGACAAGAGATCCAAGTCAAATCTTTCAGTGGGAACAAAATCCTCGGACCATGGTCGAATTTCTGAAAAGATCTCCTGCCACCAACAATCTTCCCCAAAGAAATGCTTTCTCACTTCATTTCTCTCTTCTGAAGTGATGAGGATCATTTTACCCCCTATAGGTTTGCATGAGATTGAAAAAATGCCCTCTTTAGTCAACAAGTCCTGGAGGTTGGAATGATTGTCGACATTTTTAAGTAAGCCCACAAATGAGGCTTTGAGCCAGGCTGTGTCATTGTTGTTGGTGTTGAACTCCAGGTCGCTTCCTTCTTCAAGTTGCAGGTTTTGCTTCAGTGCTTCCACGTAGGATTTTGAATCCCTTGGTATGTTCACTCTTATTAGCTTGAAACTGCCAATCCAGATTTTGTCGAGAACTTGCTCAAGATTCTCGATGTTCGTGACTCCTTTGAATCTAACAAAACCAAATTTCTTTCTAATCCAATTTTTCTTGCTTGGAATGAAGACCTCTGTCACCTTGCCATATCTGCTTCCGTATCTACTGAACACCAGCCAGAGATCCTCGGACTTCCAAAACTCTGGGAAGTTAGTGAAGTAGAAAGAGTCAACTCCGTTCATTGTTAAGATCATAAAATCAAAGTTTTGTTCTGCCCTTATTGAATTGCCATTTCGCTCGTCAAACCTGACTCAACAGAGATAGCAATCGAGCATAGCTGTTAAAATATTAATTTGCAACAATAGCACCAAGCTCTCAAGAATTCTGGAGCCTTCTCAATAGTCCTTACTTGGGCAACAAGTCACGCAATAAATTGATTAGGAAATACAACTACTAGCTAAAATAAACAAATAAGGATGATTGGAAAATATTTAATATAATAATGTATAAAGCTAATAACCGAGACATTAGTATGGCGGTTAAATGATCTATAAATATGGGATTATGGATAAGTTGTACTCAAGCCAAGAAAAAAAGAAAAAGCTTCAGCCGTGTAATATATTGGATTCAAATCACATATTGCAAAAGCTTATTGGCATAAAAATCTTCCAAGTCCTCTATATTCTAATTTAGCTCCAAAGCTTTTTATATCTACATAAATTTATCCTAAACACCAAACATATTGTGGTATAAGAGCCACCCCTGGCTAGATATCTTCCGTAAAATAAAATAAAAATGAATTCAACACCTTCCAACGAGCTCGCCTTCGACTATTCCCAACAAGGAGTGTCTATCTTTTTTGGACAAAATTATAAATTATAGAGCGTCCTAATGCAGACGTTATTCCAGTCCCATGATCTATGGGTTATTGTCGATCAAGGTTACGACAAGTATATGCCGGAGGAAGAAGCGACGTTGACGGCAGCAAAAAAAAAGGAGCATAAGGAGAGCAAGACCAGAGATGCTACTGCCTCGTCCTTTATGCACCAGGTGGTAAGCCGATCCATACTTCCACGCATAATGGGTGTTAAAACATCAAAAGATGCATGGGATGGTTTGCGTAAACAATTTGGTGGCTATGATAAAGTTATCTCCATTAAATTGCAAGATTTATGGCGTGAGTTTGATAACATTTTCATGAAAGAAAATGAAAATATTCAAGAATTTTTTTCGCGCATCACAATAATTGTGAACCAAATACGTGCATAAGGAGATAACATTCAATACAAGAAAATTATCGAAAAGGTGCTACGGAGCTTGCCAGCAAAATTTGAGCACGTAGTTGCAGCCATAGAGGAATCTAAAGATTTATCGAAATTGTCTTTAGATGAGCTCATGGAGTCATTAGAGGCTCATAAAAAAAGAATGAGCCGATTTGCGAATCAAAATTTGGAACAAGCTTTTCAAGTCAAAGACACTACATGCGATAGAAAAAATAATAATAGCCACCAAGAAAGAAGAAATGCCTCAACATCAGGAGGGGTCGAGGCAGAGGAGGAGGTCGCAGCAAAAACCAAAATTTCCAGCGACGCGATCTATACAAAGGAGGTGATAATCAAAATTCAAATTATGAGCCGAGTTACAGAATATGCAGAAGAAATAATCATGCCACAAAGGATTGCCGATTCAAGTGCAAAATGTGCAAAACCGCCTACCATTCCGACAGAGATTGCTTGCATAAGGATGATGACAACACAAAAGAATCCAACTTCACCGAAGAGGCCAACAACAACCAGGTACTCTATTAATGTTTAAATTCACAACAAAAAATTGAAAGTACTTGCTATGTTGATAGCTGCTGCAGCAATCACATGTCCGAAAATAAAAGTATATTTGTGGAGCTGGATAACTCATATTCATCAGAAGTAAGGCTCGGTGATGGCAAAGAACACAAAATTATTGGGAAAGGCACGGTTGCAGTAAAGACAAGGAAGGGCGAGATGAACTTCATCAAAGACGTCTTATATGTCCCAGGTTTGACCCAAAATTTACTCAGTGTCGGCCAATTACTAAATTTTTTTTAAAGTGGAGTTCAATAATGACCAATGTGTATTGATAAAAAGAAAAGCTTTGTTGTGGCAAGAATAAAAGTGACTGCGAACAAACTGTTTCCACTAACCTTGTCATTGACAAAGAAAATAGTACTTCAAAGCACCTCCGATGATCACATGATCTGGCATTTGAGTTACGGACATCTAAACTATAAAGACTTAAATATGTTGAAAAACAAAATATGGTTCTTGGCCTTCCAGATAATCCAGATAGGGACAAGGCATGTGAAGGATGTATCTACGAAAAATGCATCGCCTGCCATTTCCAAAAGTTTCGTACAGAGGCAAAACTCCATTGGAATTAGTCCACGCTAACGTTGTTGGACCAACTCAGACACTGTCACTAAACGACAATAGGTACTTTCTTCTGTTTGTTGATGATTGCACAAGAATGATGTGCATATATATTTTGAAGCAATAATCATAATTGTTTCCCAAGTTCTTGGAGTTCAAGGCGAAAATCGAGAATCAAAGTGGCAGAAAAATAAAGACCCTCAGAACTGATCGAGGTGGAGAATTCATTGGAAGAGCCTTCATGAAGTACTGCAAAGAAAAAGGCATCCATAGACAATTAACAGTCCAATGTAGCCCACAACAGAATGGAGTAGCCGAGCAAAAGAATCGCACAATTGCTGAAATGGCACGGAGCATGATGACAGGAATAAGACTTCCTAGAAGTTTTTGGGTAGAGGTTGTGACAACGATGGTTTACATCTTGAACAGCGGTCACCAACTAAGGCCTTACCAAACAAGACGCCATATGACGTGTGGTTTCACCGAAAGCCACAGGTACACCATTTGAAAGTCTTCGGATGCATTGCTTATTCTCATATTCCTTCCGAGCAACGTGAAAAATTTGATGAAAAAGGAGAAAAGTTAATCTTTATTGGTTATAGTGAAGAATCCAAGGGATATCGTTTATTAGACCCAAGAACAAATAAGCTTATCATTTCTCGAGATGTTATCTTTGATGAAAAGCAGTCGTGGAACTAGGAAGAGAATACGAAGACAAATAATGTCTATCAACCATCGATATCCTCGTTTCAACAAGATGAATCAAGTAGTGGTCCAAGTGCAAGTCCAAACCAAGGTCCAAGTCTAGGTGCCACAGGACCATCCGGAGAATTCTATCCAGAATATGAAAGTCCTATTAGAAATGTACGTAGCTTACGAGAGATTTATGAATCATGTGATGTAGCATTCTATACAGTTGAGCCGTAGACATTTGATGAAGCTGCTAAAGATGAAATTTGGCTAAAAGTGATGGACGAAGAAATGGCGAGTGTTGAAAAGAACAAAACATGGGAGCTTGTAGATCTTCCCAAAGGAAAAAGAGTTATTGGCCTTAAATGGGTGTACAAGACGAAGTACAAAGAAGATGGCTCAATTCAGAAACATAAGGCACGCCTAGTAGCAAAAGGATATTCACAGTAGCCAGGCGTCGACTTCAATGAAACATTTGCTCCAGTTGCACGCATGGAGACTATAAGGCTCTTACTATCTCTAGCCACTCAACTAGAGTTACCATTTCATCAGCTGGATGTGAAATCAGCTTTCTTGAATGGAGATCTAGAAGAAGAAGTTTATGTCGAGCAACCACAGTGTTACATCGTCAAAGGGAAAGAAGGCAAAGTATATCGCCTCAAGAAAGCGCTATATGGCTTAAAGCAAGCACCAAGGGCGTGGAATAACAAAATTGACAGCTATTTCCAGAAGACTGGATTCACCAGAAGCTAGAGTGAAGCATCGCTCTACGTAAAGAAACAAGGTACTAAAGATTTTCTTATCGTTTGTCTTTACGTGGATGATTTGATATACACAAACACAAGTGCAGAAATGATGAATGAATTTAAAAAGGCTATGATGTAAAGTTTCAAATGACTGAACTCGGGCTTACGAAATATTTTCTGGGAATTCAAGTCCGCCAATCCAAAGGAGAAATATTCATTTCTCAAGAAAAATATCTTGAAGGACTTCTAAAGAAACTCCAGATGCAGAACTGCAAGCCAATATCCACACCACTTGCAGTTAATGAAAAGCTGATGATGGATGATGGTGCAACAAAGTTTGATCAGAAAATATACAGAAGTTTAGTAGGCTCCCTTATTTATCTAACGAACACGAGGCCAAATATAGTTTATCCAATCAGCCTGATATCAAGGTTTATGCAAGATCCAAGCAAATTGCACTATGCAGCAGCAAAAAGGATTCTGTGATACCTCCAAGGTACGAAGAAGTTCGGCATCAAGTATGTCAAGGAAAAAGAGAATAATCTCATCGGCTATACTGACAGTGATTGGGCTGGATCAGTTGACGACCGTAAAAGTACGTTGGGATATGTATTCTGTCTTGGATCAAAAATAATATCGTGGACGTCAAAGAAGCAAAAGACGGTTCACTTTCATCAGCAGAAGCAAAATATACTGCAGCCACAGATGTAGCGCGAGAAACCGATTGGCTTAGAAGAATTCTTGAAGACTTGCAGCAGAAACAAGAAGCTCCAACAGTAATCTATTGCGATAATATGACGACTATTGCAATGACGAAGAATCCAGTATTTTACGCAAGATCGAAGCATATCGAACTTCGACATCATTTCATCAAAGGTCTAGTTCAAGATCAAGATATTCAGTTGGAGTACATAAACACCAAGGAACAACTCGCAGACAGTTTCACGAAGGCAGTGACCGCAGAGAAAATTGTGCAACTTCGATATGAAGTACGAGTTGCAAATTAAGAGGGGGTGTTAAAATATTAATTTGCAACAATAGCACCAAGCTCTCAAGAATTTTGGAGCCTTCTCAAGAGTCCATACTTGGGCAACAAGTCACGCAATAAATAGATTAAGAAATACAAGTACTAGCTGAAATAAACAACTAAGGATGATTGGAAGATTTTTAATATAATAATGTATAAGACAAATAATTCAAATAATTAAGGCATTGGTATGGTAGTTTATTGATCCTATAAATATGGGATTATGGATAAGTTGTAATCAAGCCAAAAAAGAAGCTTCAGCTGTGTAATATATTGGATTCAAATCACATATTGCAAAAGCTTATTGCATAAAAATTCTTGAAGTTCTCTATATTCTAATTTAGCCCCAAAGCTTTTTATATCTTCCTAAATTTATCCCTAAAACAAAACAATAACTTGGCAACCACTTGACATGCAAACACTCGGGCAATGGAGGTATACTCATAGAGTTCGAAAACATCTTGCTTCACGTGGCTTCTCATGTTTTCAATGATTTGTATATTCATTTTGTTCGGACTGCTCATCCCTATCACTTAAAGAAACTACCGTTTTGCTTCGTTCAGCAGTTGTAAAGCATGAAGTCTTTCATTGTAGCTTTTATAACAGTTCATTCATTATAAATTGTTGTTTGGTTATGATAAGAGAAGTGAACAAAAGAAAATTAACCAAATATTCGTGAAAATGTGTGATATATTTCACATTGGCATTCTATTATATTTAGTGTTTCTCGGCTTTTAAAGCAACAAAAAGAACATGGGCTTTCGTAAAATTAGGGGTGGGGTGCATGCCAGTATGGATCTAGATTTGTGAATCATCCAGGTTTGATCCAGATTTACAGGTCTAGATCCACATAATGTTAACATAAATCTCAACTCAACCCAAATCTGTTGAGTATATTTTGGGTTGAGATCTATTTGCAGATCCAAACCCACCTTTAATTTCAACTAGAATCAGATTTTTATTATTTTTGAAAAACTCAATTTATGTAAAAAGAAAAAAATTTACACAAAAAACACACACTATGCCTAAAATTCATGAAAAAAACATGCACTACACCTAAAATGAACACTACGGTCAAAATTTACCAAAATAGATACACGTAAAACGAAAAAAAAAGTATTATTTGTAATGCATATTTTTAGGAACTCGTTTTCGACAAGTGATACCACTTTTTCAAATGTAAACGGCAATCTAAGCAAAACGTTTTAGTCTTACGACAACGTGATTTCGGCGAAATTTCAACGTTTGGAGGCTACAAACATCATTTTTTCTATTTCCAACGAGTTGTTTTGGGTCAAAGAAGTCCATTTTCGTCAAGTGATATCAATTTTTCAAGTAAAAATGACTATCTAAGACTAACGGAAGACTAATGTCTTTGCCCAACGTCAGTTTGGCAAAATTTCAACGTCATTTTACTACTCTAAGTGAAAACAATTATAAAGATTTTGGAGTTTTTTTAAAAAAAAAATTTGGGGGGGGGGGGGGAGGGGGGTTATAATGTATTTTATAAAATGTAGGGGTATTTGACTATTGTACAATTTTAAAAGTTGAGGTTGAGTTGAGAATGGGGTGGTGGTGTGATTCGCAATTCATCACCACCACCACTCGATTCACGATCGCAGCGATGACAGAGGTGTGGGGCATTACAAGAAAAAAAGGGTCATTCGCGACGGCCCGGGCGGTCGCGGATGGTCATCAGCGACCGCCCAGTGGTCGGGGATGACCGGTCGCGGAAGACCTCGGTCGTGGAAGTCATCCGCCACCGCCCAGCGGTCGCGGATGACCCCGGGGTCATCCGCGACCGGCGAGCAGTCACGACAGTCATCCGTGACCGCTCGACGGTCACGGATGACCCCGGGGTCATCCGCGACGGCCCAGCGGTCGCGGGCAACACCGCGACCGCCTGGCGGTCACGGATGATATCGGGGTCATCCGCGATGGCCCAGCGGTCACGGATAAAAAAATATATTCCGGTAAAATACCGGAATAAATATTTGTTTTTTGCGAATATAATGTATGGTTGGACGATTTTTTTATATAAATATCATTTAAGAAAATAAGAGAGTTGGTGTTTTGTTCTTTGGAGATATAAAGAAAGAGGAGAAGAAAAATTGTTGGTGTTTTGTTTTTTGAAGATATAAGAAAAGAGGAGAAGAAAGACTTTGGAATTGGGGAGAAATTCAAATTTTTTGAAAATTCAAAATTTTCACCATGAATATTATTCGTGACTGCCGGGCGGTCACGAATGAACCCTCTTTCGTGAGCGCTGGGCGGTCACGAACCTACTTCGTGACCGCCCAACGGTCACGAAAGAGGGGTCATTCGTGACCGCCTTGCGGTCACGAATAAGTCTCATTCGAAAGTTTTGATTTTCGTTTGTTTAATTAAGGTTCGAATGACCCCTCTTTCGTGACCGCCCAACGGTCACGAACCTATTTCGTGACCACTGGGCGGTCACGAATGACCCTCTTTCGTGACCGCCCAACGGTCACGAATAAGTCTCATTCGATAGTTTTGATTTTCGTTTGTTTAATTAAGGTGCGATGTTTGTTAAATTGATAAAATAGTTACTACTAAGTAAATTAAAATAGATTTTATGACAAAATGACACATTACATCTAAAACAACTTGGTGTATGTGATGAATTAGTTGTAGAACATAAAATAGGTTATTCGTTCATAACTCGTCTAATCACATCTAATTCGCTATTTAATATGTTAATTAATAATGTTGTACCAATTTATTACTTCAATTCACATGTAGTAAGGAGACTTATTGTTAAAAATCATAAACACATCAAGATGAATCCATAAAATCAAATTTTCTTTTATGAATGTTATTTGTGACCGCCGGGCGGTCACGAATGACCCCTCTTTCGTGACTGCCCAGCGGTCACGAACCTACTTCGTGACCACCCAGCTGTCACGAATGCCAACGAAACCCCCCTCCCATCCGCGATTGCTTGGCGGTCGCGGATGAGTGGCATCCGCGACCGCCCAGCGGTTACGGGATTTATGTCCGTGACCGCTCGGCGGTCACTGTGGCATCCGCGACCGCCCGACGTTCACGAACCAGCGGTCACGAATGACCCCGGATTCTTGTAGCGGTGGTGGTGGTGAATTGCGAATGTGTAGAGGATGGGGTGGGGTAGGGTGGGGAATATTTTGTTGTTTATAATTTAAAGGTGACGAGTATTAAGTTTTACCTTAAAACTAAAAAATATAAATAAATAAAATAAATTGGTGAAATAATGATTCTTTTTTTTTTGTTATAAATCGGAAAATGTTAAATATTCCTATCATTTAATTTTTGGGTGCAAATGTAATAACTCAAAAGATTGGAGGTTAGTGTGATTACTCAAATTGGGGAGTGTTAGTGTGATTACTCAAATTGTTTGGGAAATGTAGTACCAATTTTGCCTTTGTAAGATTTTAAATTTGGCCGGAATAAAAATTGGGGTATAGTTTTTTCCGAAATGAAAAGATCAGGCCTAGTTTTACAGAAATTGAAAGGATGTGCCTAGTTTCGCGAAAATGCGCAAATGATGGATCGAGTTTATCATTTTTCTCTCTGTAAATTGCTAAGTTATGGCCATAAAGGACTGGTTATAATAACATTAATACATGAAAGTATACATGAAAGTGATGATTGAAATTTGAAAGTATAAAGTGTACTAAATACGTAAAATTACATATCCATGACCTTATATATTAATCTATCGAAGTATATACTATATATATAGCTATACTTAAAACTCCGTGGGGTGGGGAATTTGATGGTTACGTTCCATAACCAACAAATTAATATCACTATGTTCCTCACGTTGTCTCATAACTATTGGGCATGTAACCAAAACCACATAAACGGTATCCACAACAAAACATCGATCATGTTATATCATTTTGTTATTTTAATCATGCCACGTTTTGATAAGTGTCCAATCTAGTCAATTCGCTTCTCGTCAGATTTTACTCAAAGACTTGGCTTCCTTTATGGTCAAGATGCATGTACGCTACTAAGTAATTTTAGGAGAATTATAGATAATATATTTTACATCCCCAAGGTTCAGTAAACTTACATTATAAGCCACTTTATAAGTTTGAAGTAAATATAGCTTCTTTACCTAAAGCTACATATAAATCCTCAAAATTAAAATATCGTTTTATTAATTAATTGCATTATGGGACTAAAAATGGCAAAGCTTTATATTGTGTTTTTATTTCTGATTTCCATCCTTTGCACCGGTCAATTGGTGGCAGCCGTCCCGCAGCCAAGAGACCCAGGTCACTACAACAAAAATGGCCTTTTCCGTCGGGCCCGGCATTTTGGCCCGACGGAAAAGGCCCATTTATTACCGTCGGGCCCAATCCCGACGGTAATAGGTTATACCGTCGGCTTTGGGCCGACGGTACAAATGGGCTAGCTTTACCGTCGGCCCAAATCCGACGGTAAAGCCCATTCCCGTCGGGTTTGGGCCGACGGGAATGGCCCGTTTTATTTAAAAAAAATAAAAAAATTGGGATGGCTTTACCGTCGGCCCAAACCCGACGGTAAAGCCCATTCCCGTCGGGTTTGGGCCGACGGGAATGGCCCATTTAATAAAAAAAAAATTTAAAAAAAAAAAAGAAAAATTGATGTTAGCCTTTTCTTTTTTAAAAAAAAAATTTAATAATAAAATTAAAAAAGGATGTCAACCAGAATTTTTTAATAAAAAAAAAAATACAAAACTGATGTCGGCAGGTTTTTTTCTTTTACCAATACAAAAATAAAATTACATTTTTGACCACAAATATATTTTTAACGTGTTTCGCTTCTCCATTTGTCTATAAAATTTGAATTTACATGCCTCATTAGTGTTGTGAAAATAGTTGTTCAAGAAAAAACAGAATTTGAAGTTGTTTTGAATCTTTTGTATAATTGCGCTTTCTTCCCCAAATTGTTTTTTAAACATCTTCCGACATTCCGTTTTGTACGAAATTTGGAGGAACACTCCTATTTTACATATGTTAGTGTATGGTTAAAAAATATTAGTGATTAAAGGTGTTTTACAACCTTTATGTATGAAAATACAAGTTAGAACTATGTTGTATAGGTTTTAAGGATAGGGTTTAGGGTTTATAGGGTTTAGGGTTTAGGGTTTAGGGTTTAGGGTTGAAGAGGTATAGTATTTTATATTATAATGTTTGTTTATCGTATTTCGTTACTTCGTTTTGGACGAGATTTGGAATGACACGCTTAATTAGTGTTTTTAAAGGATTGGTAAAAGAAAAAACTTAATTCGGATATTTCTTTAACTTTTCTATAATTACATAAATCACCCGTTTATTTGTTTATCGTATTTCGCTACTTCGTTTTGGACGAGATTTGGAATGACACGCTTAATTAGTGTTTTTAAAGGATTGGTAAAAGAAAAAACTTAATTCGGATATTTCTTTAACTATTCTATAATTACATAAACCCCCCGTTTATTTGTTTATCGTATTTCGTTACTTCGTTTTGTACGAAATTTGGAGGAACACTCCTATTTTACATATGTTAGTGTATGGTTAAAAAATATTAGTGATTAAAGGTGTTCTACAACCTTTATGTATGAAAATACAAGTTAGAACTATGTTGTATAGGTTTTAAGGATAGGGTTTAGGGTTTATAGGGTTTAGGGTTTAGGGTTTAGGTTGAAGAGAGGTATAGTATTTTATATTATAATGTTTGTTTATCGTATTTCGTTACTTCGTTTTGGACGAGATTTGGAATGACACGCTTAATTAGTGTTTTTAAAGGATTGGTAAAAGAAAAAACTACCACATGATTAAATCAATGTTATTTTAAATTAAAAAGACAAACTCGGATATTAAACACGCAAAATCGTAATTCAAACACTCATACTCGAAAATTAAACACACATACTAGAAATTTAAACACTCATACTCGAAAATTAAACACACATACTAGAAATTTAAACACTTATACTCGAAAATTAAACACACATACTAGAAATTTAAACACTCATACTCGAAAATTAAACACACATACTCAAAATTTAAACACTCATACTCGAAAATTACATATTCACACGGATCGCTGACGTGGCACCCCCACCCCGTTTTTTTTAATTTTTTTAATTTAACCCTACTCCTCCTAAATATCTATAAATACCCCTTATTCTACCCACTTAATTTATTCATTCTTCCCATTCTCCAAAAACTATCTACTTTCTCTCCCAAAAATTCTAAATAACTAACAAAAATTTATCCATATATATTCACTAACTTATAATTAGAGTTTATTATTTGTTTTATTATTTTATTTCTACTTATGTTTTATTCATTATCTAACTAATAATAACTATAAAAAACTTATATTATCAAGATTTTATTTTAAATCCAAAATTTTATTTATTATAAATATCTATAAATACCCCTTATTCTACCCACTTAATTTATTCATTCTTCCCATTCTCCAAAAACTATCTACTTTCTCTCCCAAAAATTCTAAATAACTAACAAAAATTTATCCATATATATTCACTAACTTATAATTAGAGTTTATTATTTGTTTTATTATTTTATTTCTACTTATGTTTTATTCATTATCTAACTAATAATAACTATAAAAAACTTATATTATCAATATTTTATTTTAAATACGAAATTTTATTTATTATAAATATCTATAAATACCCCTTATTCTACCCACTTAATTTATTCATTCTTCCCATTCTCCAAAAACTATCTACTTTCTCTCCCAAAAATTCTAAATAACTAACAGAAATTTATCCATATATATTCACTAACTTATAATTAGAGTTTATTATTTGTTTTATTATTTTATTTCTACTTATGTTTTATTCATTATCTAACTAATAATAACTATAAAAAACTTATATTATCAAGATTTTATTTTAAATACGAAATTTTATTTATTATAAATATCTATAAATACCCCTTATTCTACCCACTTAATTTTTTTTAATTTTTTTAATTTTTTTTTAATATTTTAAAACCCTATACCGTCGGCTTTAAGCCGACGGAAAAGGGGACCTATACCGTCGGCTTAAAGTCGACTGAAAAAACCCCTTTTCCGTCGGCTTAAAGCCGACGGAAAAGCCTTATTCCGTCGGTAAAAGTCCGACGGAAAAGCTCTTTACTTACGAGCTTTTTTCCGTCGACTTTTACGACGGATGTTGCCGACGGAAATGATTATTTCCGTCGGAAAAGTGGCCTTTACCGACGGTTTTTGAGCCGTCGGTAAAGCCAAAATCTGTTGTAGTGGGTATATGTCGTTAATTAATGATAATCTATAATTAGCTTACTTAGATAGTTAATAACGACATTGCCCGGGTTAATTACCCCAGCTCGTGAAATTCAAGCAGTATAATTTATACATGCATCTTGATTATGCGTGTTAATCTCGTTTAATCATACGTAAACATTTAGGAGGAATCGGTTCACATAAGCTATATTATTAAATATAGTTTCTGATCATGTGGTTGATTATATAATTTGCATTGCTTTCGTGACCGCCCAGCGGTCACGAATGAGGGGTCTTTCGTGACCGCCGAGCGGTCACGAATAACCTTCATTCGACATTTTTTAATTTTTGTTTGTTTATTTAAGGTGCGTTGTTTGTTAAATTGATAAAATAGTTACTACTAAGTAAATTAAAGGGATTTTATCACAAAATGACACATTACATCTAAAACAATATGGTGTATATGATAATTAGTTGTAGAACATGAAATAGGTTATTCGTTCATAACTCGCCTAATCACATCGAATTCCCTATTTTAATATGTTAATTACTAATGTTGTACTAATTTATTAATTCAATTCAAATGTAGTAATGAGACTTATTGTTAAAAATCATAAACACATCAAGATGGATTCATAAAAGCATTTTTTTTTTATGAATATCATTCGTGACCGCCGGGCGGTCACGAATGACCCCTCTTTCGTGACCGCCCAGCGGTCACGAATGCCACTAGGGCAGCCATAGGCGGGAAGTTTCCCGCCTATGGCATCGCGTGACCGCGCAGCGGTCACGGGGTTGTTTCTCGTGACCGCTGGGCGGTCACGACATTGTTGGCCGTGACCGCTGAGCGGTCACGGAGGCATACGTGACCGCTCAGCGGTCTCGATAGCATCCGCGACCGCCCAGCGGTCACGACAGTCATTCGCGACCGCCAGACGATCACGAGCCGGCGGTCACGGATGACCCCAGATTCTTGTAGTGGTAAGATGTTCCAAGATTTATAATTTTGATTAAGATAAGGTCGCTAGTTTGACAATAGATCGTTTATATAAGCATGGGTCGGTTACAATGGAGTACAAGGGAAATACAATGAATCTATCTTAACAAACTAGTCATAATCAAGGTATCTCGATTAGGCTTTGTCCGGAACACCTCGAACTAACGCCTTGATGCTTGGACGACAGGGGTATATAGGTAATTAGGTCGGATTTTTATCGGTAATCATCTTCGACGTGATATCGGGGACTACTCTCGATATGATATCGGTAGCACGGGGGTATGACGTGTCAGTGGAGTACGTGGGTTATCTCGATATCGAATACGATATCGAGAGTGAGATCGGTGATTTCCTTCGATGTGATGCATGGTAGCTGCGAGATGATAATTGCTTACTTTGGGATCCGGGCATCGCGTATTTATAGATCTCGGGATCTGGGACCACAGTGTCATATCGGTGATTATCACCGATATGATGTCGAAAGTGGCCCCCGATGTGGTTAAATATGGGCCTGGTTTGGGCCAGGCCCAATATGCGGGAAATGCCCATATCATGTAGTCCCCCAATTTGGGGATTCTTATCTTAGAGATAAGAATTCGCAAATTTAATTTTAAATTTTTGGGCTACCTGTACCCTTCGTCCCGCCAATTCAAACGACGGAGATCAAATTTACGGGGAATGCACTTTGTGATGAACTTCAATGGGACTCCCCAATGCAGTGGACGCATAGTTTGAGGTCCTCGTTTGAATTCTATGTTTCCTGGGATTTGAATTTCTTATTAATATGGGAATTGCACTTTGAAAATTGTGATGGGCCCGCCGGTGCAATTGTTATATTTTCGTGGCTTTTTTGTGTAATAGGATAGCATATCGGGTTTCATCGTCGAAAGTATCTTTCGATATGGCTGAAGCTTTCGCCTGCATGGTGCCGCCAATCTCTTGGAGGTGTTGGCCTTGCAACAGGAGGGTGTGGTTCCTCCGCCTGAAGGCACTGTGTTGACTGAGAGACCCGATGCTAGGTCTCCTTCTGGTGAGTACGTAGCTCCACGTTCTGAGTCGATGGCCAACATTCCTTTGACCGAGAACGTTGGTGGTTCGGGATTGAATGCCCATGTCAACTTGGGTGATTCAGTGGATGTGCCCTTTACCGTAGGGTCGGGCTATTCGAGCCTTAACCGTATTAGTGGCAAGGGAAAGGCGTCTGTTTCTGGTGCGATCGACAAGGGTAAAGGGCCACTGCAGAAGCCCTCGATACTGGTGGGCTTTGCCCCTATCTTTCCTGGAATCCCAATTACGAAGCCTGCCATTGACCCGGCTAGGGTATCGGGAAATAAAAGGTCTCGTGACGGGACTTTCAACGGTGGCTACTCGTCTTCGAGTTCTGGCCCCAAGAAAGCGGGTGCAGTCAAATCCTCCAAGCGAGTAGAATTCCCTGAAGCATATGATGTGCGGGGAATGATGCGGGCATTTCCTCCTCCAACAAATGTGCGGGTGCTTACATAATTCGAGCGGGCCCAGAATATACACCGCAACACTCATATGTTTCAGAGTGTACGTATCTTAGCATGACTTCGATTGATTATATTTGACTGCTTAACATAACGTTATTGATTGTATTGTGCAGACGAAAAAGCTGGCGGTCTCGTGTCTGAATAAAATTCGCGAGTCCAAGGGTGACCCTGATGCTGTCGCTGCCGAGCTCGAGGCTGATATCTTAAGGATGGGGGAGTTCAACCCCGTGGTGCTAGAGAAGTTGGAGGCTGGCAAATAGGATGCCCTGAAGACATGTCGTAAGCTCCGGGAGGAGTATGATTTGTTGAAGGCCAACTTCAAAACATTGGTGACTGAGATTGACCAAGGAGAGGCGCGTGAGCTTGCGGCCAACAAGGAGCTGGAGAAACTGAAGGCTGAGGTGGTGGCGGTGAAGGCCGCTAACGAACGTCTCTCCACTGCCAAATTAGCTCCCTTAGACTTGGTATATATCTTGTTTATGATATCTTCTTCTATTTTTTCCTCCTGTATTTAATAAAGTTCAATTTGTAGAAACGTCGTCCTGATCTCTTCCGGGTTGGAGCAGAGAAGTTTATGGAAAGCCTGAGCTTCCGAGACTTAATTTTGAAAGTTCGTACGACAGCGTTTCATGCTTGCGTAGGGCAAGTATTGAAAAATGACGGTTTCAAAGACTCCCACGAACTGAGTGGGTTGAACCCGAGGCATGATTATAACGACCTGCCGGTTGGTGGACTAGATGAGGTGGAGGAAAATCCGGCCGATCCTGACGTGTTTTCTGAGGTTGTTGAGAAGAAGACTAAAGGGTCCTTGTGGGAGTAGCTGTTTGCTGCCTTTATTGTAACTTGGATTTATCCCTTTCTGGACTATTTCCAACTCGTGGTTCTGTAACTGAATATTTATTTCTTTGTTATGTTCACAATTTGTGGCTCTGCGTGGCCTTGTTGTTTGATAACTTGTTGATTTTTTATTGCCACGATGATAGAGTATGCAGTATTTCGATATCTGACCCTGCATTCATTTCATTTTCGTATCGATGAGATTTCTTTAATCTGCTTGTTGTTAACAAGGGATGTTTTGAATTTCCGCAGTGTTGGTAGAAACATGGGTAATCTGCCACCGCTCATTGGTAGGAGCTTGTCTTATTATTACGCCTCCCTGTTGTGTCGCCTATCAGGTTATACCGGATTATATTGGCTAATCCCCCTCATCACAAGGAAATGCTTCTGTTTCTGTTCTTTATAGTCCGACCCCGTTATCACAGGGACACCGTTATTGCTTAAATGTTTAGGATCGATCCCGCTATCACAGGGGAACTTTCTCTTGTGGGCAGGGGCCCATCCCGTTATCACAGGGAAACCCTCTACCGCTCATGTGTTTAGGATCTACCTCGTTATCACAGGGAATCTTTTTCTTGTGGGTAGGGGCCCATCCCGTTATCACAGAGAACCTGCTACCGTTCAAATGTTTAGGATCAACCCCGTTATCACATGGGATTTTTTTCTTGTGGGAAGGGGCCCATCCCGTTATCATAGTGAACCTGCTACCGTTCAAATATTTTGGATTAACCCCGTTATCACAAGGGATCTTTTTCTTGTGGGTAGCGGCCCATCCTGTTATCACAGGGAACTTGCTACCGTTCAAATGTTTAGGACCGACCCCGTTATCACAGGGAACCTTTTTCTTGTGGGTAGGGGCTCATCCCGTTATCACATGGAACCTGCTATCGTTCAAATGTTTAGGATCGACCACGTTATCACAGGGGATCTTTTTCTTGTGGGTACGAGCCCATCCCGTTATCACAGGGAACCTGCTACCGTTCAAATGTTTAGGACCGACCCCGTTATCACAGGGAACTTTGTTATTGTGGGTAAGGGCTCATCCCGTTATCACAGGGAACCTGCTACCATTCAAATGTTTAGTATCGACCCCGTTATCACAGGGGAATTTTTTGTCTTTGTAGGTGACCCATTACCACTCATGGGTAGGAGCCCGCCCGTTATTATAAGGGAACCTGTTACCGCTCATGGGTAGAAGCCTTTTCTTTGTTGATGACCCGTTACCACTCATGGGTAGGAGCCCGCCCGTTATCATAGGGGAACCCGTTACCGCTAATGGGTATGAGCCTTTTCTTTGTAGATAACTCGTTACCACTCATGGTAGGAGCCCGCCCGTTATCACAGGGGAACCCGTTACCGCTCATGGGTAGGAGCCATTTCTTTGTAGGTGACCCGTTACCACTCATGGGTAGGAGCCCGACCGTTATCACAGGAGAACCCGTTACCGCTTATGGGTAGGAGCCTGCCTTGTCTTCGTAGGTGACCCGTTACCACTTATGGGTAGGAGCCCCGCCCGTTACCACAGGGGGACCCGTTACCGCTCATGGGTAGGAGCCTGCCCCCTTTTTTTCTTTTTTTTTTAGTAGACCCATTACCTTTCATGGGTAGAAGCCCTCCCGTTATCACAGGGGGACCCGTTACCGCTCATGGGTAGGAGCCTGCCTTTTGTCTGTGCCCCTCGGTAACTTCGTAGTTGTCGCGATGATGGGTCGTTAGGCACCTGTAAAATAACATAGACAAAAAAGGTTTTGCACTGTACCATCTTATGTCAGAGCATGAAATGATGCGGCTTTGTTATCCGACGAATTTTCGCTTAACATGTGAATTTCGATTTTTCGACCAAAAGTGATGCTCGCAGCTTGTTTTGACGTACCTGCTGTACGCTTGTACCTGTAAGAAGGTGATATAGCAAATACATATTTGCGGGGTAACTTCCCCGATGCCATGTGCCATCATTTGCACTTTTCTGATATCTGATTAGGATGTGCCCCTGCATGAAATGGGAGATTTAATGATACAGTAATATCGTTGAGAAAATAAAAAGTCATGACGGATAACGGTCGAAGGCTAGGTAAACCTAACCCGCCTACGTATCCTGTTGAATGGGGAATGAGACCAGCGTAGTTCCCCATGTTTTAGTTACATGCCGACCCACGAAGGGGCAAAATAAAAGATAATGGTCGAAGCCTAGGCAATCCTAACCCGCCTACGTAACCCGGCGTAGTTCCCCTGTTTTAGGTTTACAAACTAACCCAGCCTATGCACCTGATATTCATCCACATTAATAGTAATAACCAAAGGGCAATCTAGTTTACCTGCGGTCCGGGCCAATGGACTAAGTTGCTCCAAGTCTCTCCTGGTGAAAGAGATTTCCTGCTCCAGGTACGCTTCCGGTATGATTGCATTTGTGTACCCAATGTAGGCTCCAACCTGGACTCTTCATGTTATAGTTTATCGGCCGCGAGCAGTGTCGGCTCCCAAGGCTCCTCCATTGATCATGTTTATGACGCCTCTGCTCGGGGCATTCATTATGGTTCTACTATGCTCCTCGGGTGCCTCAATCCTCTTCTACTTTCCTCTCCTGGGTGAGTAGTCTCTTCTAGGGGATAAATAATTGTCTGTCCCCCTAGCATCTTCCTTGGCATTTCTGACAAATTCAACCAACTTTCCTTCTTAAATCAATCTTTAAATTTAATTCCTCAGGTGCGTACAATCCTCCGTCTTGTGTCCGTGCTAACAGTGGTACGCGCAGTATTTGCCCGACGACTTCATCCGGGGAGTCTCATTCAATGGCCTGGGTTCTGTCAACCATCTGTTCCTCTTTGCCACGACCACCACTTCCAGAATGCCTCTATTCAACGGTGTGTACGTCCTTGGGGACCTTTCTCTGTTGCAATCTCTGTCCGCATTCCTGTTGGGAAATGAACCTTGACGCGTGGCCATCATCTCGTCCTCGTAAACCATTTGGCTCGCGAACATGTTGATTTGTGCTATGGTGGGTTCAGTCAATTTGATTAGCTCGCCGGTGAACCTGCGGTGGGTCGTACCATTGAACAGCATCATCATAACCTGCTGCGACCCTTCCAATGGCTCGGAGTCACCTTCCTCGTCAACTCCACCCTCTCGCGGTCTAGTTGCTCCATCCTCCTCGATATTACCTGCAGTACTTCTTCATCTTCATTCTTTGAATGTGCAACATCAGTGCGGTCGCGACCGCATTCCATTCTCCTGATTACTTCCGCTCTCTCGCAGTCGAGTCGTTCCATCCTTATTGCTATCTCTCGATCTAGGGTCCTAGGATCCCGTTTCTCCGACCTGTCGTAAGAAGCGGGCGATATCTCTCTGAATGAGTCTCCCGAATCCTCATGTTCATCATATCATTGCCTTGCCCTTTTCTCACCCGCTCTGGATTCATGGGGCCTTTCCCGAACGTCCCTGGTCCTTTGTTCTGCCAGTGGTGGCACCAACATCTCCAGTGTAGTGCCAAGCGCCGCTTTTACAGAAGCGTTGATTTGTGCTAGCATCTCCGGGGTCATGGCGGCAGGAACGGTGCTCTGTCCTGCAGCCATTGTCTCCTCTGAGCCGGGAAGATCGACGTTTGGCACCTCGGTCATGGGACATCCGTCGCTGGGTTTTCAGTGGTCGGGTCCTCAGTGGTAGGTTCCGCCGTATTTGGTGCGGCAATGGTTGGACCTGTATTCGTGGCTCGCGATGGCCTCCTACGCCCGCGCCTACGTCGCGGTTTATTCTGTGCTGGAGGAAGCTCCATCTAAGCTTGGGTCATTGTCTGTTCTTGGTCAGTCGGCTGTTGAGGGAGTAGTGTGTCCTCAATCCTAGTGTTTCTAGTCACAACTCTGTTAAATTCGGATCGGGTCCTCCTTCCTTGCATCTTGACGTCCTTGTCCGGGAACTGGTGTTCCCACAGACGGTGCCACTAGTTTGACAATAGATCGTTTATATAAGCATGGGTCGGTTACAATGGAGTACAAGGGAAATACAATAAATCTATCTTAACAAACTAGGCCTAATATAGGTATCTCGATTAGGCTTGGTCCGGAACACCTCGAACTAACGCCTTGATGCTTGGACGGCAAGGGTATATCGGTAGTTAGGTCGGATTTATATCGGTAATCATCTTCGACGTGATATCAGGGACTACTCTCGATATGTTATCGGTAGTGCGGGGGTATGACGTGTCAGCGGAGTACGTGGGTTATCTCGATATCGAATACGATATCGAGAGTGAGATCGGTGATTTCTTTCAATGTGATGCGTGGTAGCTGTGGGATGATAATTGCTTACTTTGGGATCCGGGCATCGTGTATTTATAGATCTCGAGATCCGGGGACCACAGTGTCATATTGGTGATTATCACCGATATGATGTCGAAAGTGGCCCCCGATATGGTTAAATATGAGCCAGGTTTGGGCCAGGCCCAATATGCGGGAAATGTCCATATCAGTCGCGTTTGAAATAAATTAATTAAAGCATATTAGAAAGATATTGGACAATAAGATAGCTGTAATACCAAATTATGTTGAGTTGTATGAAAGAACTTAAAATATGATAAAAGATTGCAATATTAGTAAATTTGTCTCAAGATGTTAATGTCAGCCGCTATGCTAACAATTGTTATATAAACAATTATGACACATATCCTTAATATGATGGGTCATCGATCATGTTTGCAAAGTATATTGCAAATTACCTTTTATACAAATAAAAATTTGTCTCGCCTCTATGATAGCTATCGGAATTTGGGGGCTAGTGTTAACCCTAAAAAATAAATATAGAAATTAACCAAAACGTTAAGCTTAAAAATAGGGATTAACCCAAGGACGATACTATCGTCGTATATACTCCCGATGCCACGTTGTATCGAGAGGGCCCACCGACTATCCCAAACCCAAAGTGGTAAGAAGTGACACTCGAAGAGACACTTAAGCGTCCCTTGGAAAGTCACGGTGATTAAAGATAAGATATCCACGCGGCATCGGAAAAAGAGTAAACCCCGATAGATCCGCGAGACTCCGATATCCATTAATGCGTCAAGAGGGACCACAACGAGGACCCTGAGTCCCCCAAATATGCGAGAACATGCCCACATCGAACACTCCATTGTCTAAAAGTCATCGGATCACATATCTCGAAGGCCAAAACACGAGAATAGTATCCTATTGAAGTCCAAAAACCATCAGAGCACACATCATGAAGACCCAAGTGCAAGAACATTGCCATATTGAAGTCAAAAAGCCACCGGAGCCCACTCCACAAGGAATAAAGTATAAATCCACGACCTATCAGACTCAGCCAGCTATCGGAGTACATATCACAAAGAGGACAACGCAAGAATAAAACCCTATAGGGACTATAATGCTATCGAATGAATCTCTGGCCACCTTTATAATGTCTTCCCAAAAGATCTATCCCATCGGAGAGAAGACCCTCAAGAAGCCATCCATCGGAGCTCCCTAAAAGTTATCGGAACGGATAGAATTTGTCCCAGTCAGCACCTAGTAGACAAAAGATAAAGTGTAACTTATCTTCCCACGCACACTGCGACACGTGTATTTTTTAAACACATGCACAATGACATTTGTTCCTAAAAACATCTATAAAAGGGGTATGCTCATTGTTGAAAAAAAACGGGCTCACACAAACACAACACACAAAAAAATTAAGAGTTCAGTGAATACAAAGAGGGATGTTTTTCGTCATAAAGCAAGCTTCTGAACCTCGGACAGGGGGTTCCAACCCTAATACTCTCGTTAATTGGGTTAAAATAACAAACATGTTAACAAAATGGCGCCGTCTGTGGGAACGCCATAAAATCTATCCTTGAGCGTGTTCTGCAAGTGTTGTATATTATAGACAATTTATTTGATAGCGAGAGTCGCTGGACCCTCCAAGAAGATTCGAAAACTACCCCATCGGTCCATCGATCCGAAGAAATAGATTTTATTAACATCCCTCGATCCGTCTTCGATAGTCTCGTGGAGGCCACAACTCGAAGGACTCCACGGAGATCCAAGAATCCCCATAACATACCCTTCGAATCTCCTTATCGGAGAAATCGCCATTCGGAAGAAGGTGAACCCCGTGTAGGATGGAGCCCTACCCCCGCCTATTGGCACCGTGAACCCCTGCGGGAACCACATATGAACTATAATTATAAAGAAACTTCGAGGGTGGGCCAAAGGGAAGAAATGCCATACCCCTCGAATTATTCGGTGGGTGGAGACAATACTCTATGGGGAGTACTTGAAGGTCTACGCAAGGAGATGGGTAACATCAAGAAAACCATGGTCCCCCAAGGAGGATCAAACATTTAAGACCTCTCCCTTTGTTCTCGATATTGCCCTAGCCTTGATTCCTTCAAGGATGCGGCCCATCAACGTCCCCTTGTACATTGGGGATACCGATGGAAGAGATCAACAAGATCACATCCACCAATACTTGATAGGGATAGACCTATCATCCGCTCCCGACCACGCCCTATGCCGGGGGTTCCCTGTTACTCTCGGAGGACAGGCTCAAGCCTGGTTTACCCACCTTCCGCATAATTCTATAGTTAGCTTTGAGCAATTAGCCCACCTATTCGTGAGACAGTTTGCTTGTAATTGACGATACCCTAAATCTGCTACAGACCTCTTCACGATTAAGCAACAAAGGGACGAAGCTTTGCGAGGATACATAAAATGCTTCTCCGATAAAGGCCTGGATGTCCCAAATGTTAGCCCAACTATTTTAGCCAACATATTGACTCAAGGACTCTGAACATGAGACTTCTTCCGATATCTTATAGGAAACCATGTCACATACATGAAAGAGCTTATGCAGAAGGAGAAAACATACATCCTTATGGAAGAGGCAGAAGGCATGAAGAGGTGTATGCAGGACGATGACAATGAACACCGTGAACGCAAAAAGAGAAGCAAAAACCAAAGAGAAGGGTGAAGAAGGGAAACCCTCCCAACGTAAGGATGACGGTGGCATGGTCAAGAAGTTCTTTTCGCCCGTACACCTGCCCCCATTGACTATTGCTCCCGAAAAAGTGCTTAATGTGATGAGAGGTAATAACGAATTACATTGGCCCTTACCTGCCAAATTTCCTTACAGGGATAAAAACTCGGGGAAATATTGTAAGTACCACAAAACCTATGGACATACTACCGAGGAGTGCACCACTTTGAAAAGGGAAGTGCTCCGCCTCTCAGAGGCAGGGTACTTGAAGAATTATTTGAAGGAAAACAACCACGAGGAACCTAGGCTGCAAGTATGGAAAAGGCTCCGTGAGGAGCAGAGAGAAGAAGAAGGGACCCCTAGTATGCGGTCCCAAGAGAAGACCGCGGGGCATCGGAGTCTACCTGCCCCTCGGGAATCTTACAAAGACAATGCCCCATCAGGGCGAACAATCAACATGATAGAGGGGGGAGACATCTCGATGACACCCCAAGATAAAAAGAAGAAATATCTAAAGGAAGCAAGGCGAGTGGAACAAGGACTCCCGGTGTGCTCCGTTCAAGAAGCAAGGCTGCCTAGCATCACCTTCGGACCTGAAGACTCGAAATGTATAATCTATCCCCACGAGGACCCCTTAGTAATCGAGGCTTCCATCCACGGATTCGGGATCCAATGAATCCTCATAGATACGGGCAGTTCTGTGGACGTCCTGTTTCTACCTACTTATCTGGACATGGGATTGAAGAAGGAACAACTAGAGGCGGCTGAAGTCCCCCTTGTACGATTTTTGGGAGAAGCCTGTAATACCCTCGGAACCATAACTCTTCCCATGTCATGGGGAGAGGGGGCCCTTCGAAGAACGGAACCCACAAAATTCGAGGTGGTAGAGGCCTCATCCCGGATGTACAATGCCATATGCGGACGACCCTCGATTCGGACCTTCAAAGCCATTCCCTCCACCCTTCACCTTAAGGTAAAACTCCCCACATACTTAGGTATCGAAGAAGTTCGAGGGAGCCAAGCCAAAGCTAGGGAGTGCCGCATGAATGCCATCACCTCGTCAATAGCAATTGGCATAAGTCCAAAGAAGTATGGGTTCTACCCGTGGAAGAGCTAAAGATGGTAAAACTTGTAGAAGGAGAACCTGAGAAGGTGATTAAGAGGGGCACAAACATGGAGCATGAATTGGAAGCCCGGCTAACTTCCATCCTAAAGCAATTTCACCATCTCTTCGCATGGGAAGAAGGACCGCCTGGGCGAATCAGCAACAAGGTATGCCAACATTTTCTTAATGTGAAGCCTGGGGCTAAACCAATCAAACAAACGAAAATAAAAATGGGACCTGAGCGCAATAAGATTATTCGGTCGGAGATACAACGCCTCATTAGCCTAAAGAAAATTAGGGAAGTCATATACCCCAAATGGCTGGCTAATATAGTCTTAGTCCCCAAACTTGGAGGACAAAATGGCGGGTGTGTGTGGACTTTGCAAATCTCAATGAAGCATGTCAGAAGGATTATTATCCCTGCCCAGCATAGACCAGCTGGTCGACTCCACCGCCGAGTGCGCGCTCTTGTCAACCCTAGACGGAGATCAGGGATACAACCAAATCCCGATGGCAGCGGTCGACCAGGACAAAACTAGCTTTATCACCAACGCAGGTACCTTTTGCTATTTAGTAATGCCCTTTGGACTCAAGAATGTCGGGGCTACTTACCAAAGATTGGTAAGCCTTATGTTTTCCGGACTCATTGGAAAATCGATAGAAGTCTATATGGACGACATGGTCGTCAAAAGCCACACAGTAGAAGATCACCCCGAAGATCTGCGAACGACGCTAGTTATCATGAACAACTTCGGGATAAAGGTTAACCCAAGAAAGTGCTCTTTTGGAATACGAGGAGGAAAATTCATGGGTTTCATGGTCACGGAAAAGGCAGAAGCCATCGTAGGGTTACCTACTCCGAGGATGGTAAAAGATGCCCATCTTACGTGAGTTTACTAATATCTATTTACACCAATTAGTGTATATATTTTACTATCTTCATCCTATACGTTTTCATACGTGCATATTATAAGAGAAATAATATTTGAAGTGAATGAATATTTCATTAATCACCATGAGTACTTATAGTAAGATACAAGGATAATAAAGTACAAGACTAAATATTAAATACAAGCTATTTAATAATACTACATAATAATACATAATAATACACTATCATCTAATACGCCCCTTAAAAATGGACGTTCCATCAGCAACGAAGATTTTAGGACGAAGAAGCTCAGAGCGAGTACGAGCAATGGGCTTAGTGAGAACATCATTGAACTGATCGAGCGTGTTAACATAGGAGACACTGAGAAGACCTTTGGCAACAAGATCATGTATAAAGTGAAGGTTGGTGGCGATGTGTTTTATACAAGAGTGTTGCACTGGATGAAGCGATAAGCGCATGGCTCCCATGTTGTCACAATGCATTGTAAGAGTAGAGCGAAGAGACAAGCCGATCTTAGAGAAGAGATGTGGAAGCCACCGAACTTCAGCTGCAGTGAAAGAAAGATCACGGTATTCCGCCTCAGTAGAGGAGCGAGGCACCGCCTTCTCTTTCCTAGAAGACCATGAGATGGGATTAGAGCTCAGCATAATAAGATAAGCGAAGGTCGACGTGCCATGAAGAGTATCCCCCCCTCAATTCGAGTCAGAGTACGCAGTGAAAGAGAGATTAGTATCCCGACGAAGAGTAATTCTGTGCATAAAGGTACCCTTCAAATAGTGAAGGACGCACTTCAATGCAATCCAATGAGTCGAGTCCAGTGCCGACATGCGTTGGGCGAGACGATTAACTGAGAAAGCTATATCTGGCCGCGTGAGGGTAAGGTACTGTAAATCACCAATAATTTACCGATAAGTCGTGGCGTCAACAGTTTCAACCTCGATCGGAGTGGGCGGATTACGAGCCATAGGGGTCGCAAGAGGCTTGGCACTGTCCATCTTGTGGCAAGCCAAGAGATCGAGAATATACTTGTGCTGCAAAAGAAAGAGGCCATCACCCGTGTGGTACACCTCAACCTCCAAAAAATAGCTAAGGGGTCACAAATCCTTGACAGTAAAGCCAGTACTGAGGTGGATGACAAGAGAGGCAATCGTAGAAGATCACGAGCCAGTGACCACGATGTCATCAACATACACAAGCACGTGTATCCGAGCCACACCACGCATAAGGATGAATAAGGATGTGCCTGACTTGGACTGAAGAAACCCAAACTTGAGAAGGGCTGCACTGAAAATGAGGTACCAAGCCCGAGGAGCCTGTTTGAGACCATAGAGAGATTTATGAAGAAGACAAACATGGTCCAGTTTGGACTTGTTAACAAACCTAGGCGGTTAACTCATGTACACGGTTTCAGAGAGAGAACCATGCAAGAAGGCATTGTTGATGTCAAGTTGTTGTAGAGGCCAAGAATGCATCACCACAATAGATAGAACAATCTGAATAGTCATCGGCTTCACTACAGGACTAGAGGTCTCTTTGAAGTCAACATCGGGCCGGTGATGAAATCCCTTGGCCACGAGCCTAGCCTTATAACGATCAACGGTCCCATCTGAAAGTCGATTGATGCTTAGAACCCGCAATAGATCGATTGCGAGGTGGAGAGACTAAGGACCATGTTCCACGAGTGGTCAGTGCAGTGATTTCTTCTGCCATGGAGGCATGCCATATGGGACCAGTGAGAGCTTGCTTGACTGAAGTAGGTGCAAGTGTAGCAAGGACTAGATGCTTGGTGGTAGAGTACATTTTTGGGTAGAAAATGTTGTTTTGTGACCGCGTTACCATGGGTTAAGACCGCGGTGGTGGGGTGGTCGGATATGGGCTAGGGTCGGTCACATCATGGGCGGAGGTAGACGGCCCATTAGAGAGGCGCGAGAAAACCCGCCACTAGGCTTGGCCCGTAGGCGAGGACGTTGGGCCGTGGGTGATCGTTGAGCCGACGGAGCTCTAGAGGGCCCAGTCTGAGTTAGGGTCGGCGACTGAGGGGCCTGGTCCAAGTTGAGCCGGATGGGTGTTGAGGCCTGGTTTGTCGGGTGTTGGGCCTAGGTCATGGATTGGGGCGTGGTAGGAGCCCTAATCAACCCAATAGGCGGCGACGCTGGGCCCGTGTAAACCCTAGGCGGCTCAATGAGCAACGGTGGTAGAATCGCAGGTCGTGAGTCCGAGCGTAGCCTAAGAAGGCCAAGAAAGTGATGTTCCAAAAAACGAACATGTCATGAGACATAGAGGCGGCCCGTAGAGAGATCCAAGCATTTATAGGCCGACTGAGACGTGGATCCAAGCATTTATAGGCCAAAAATTAAATAATAACGACAACCATTAGTTGAAGCAACGAGGGACAAATACCAAAAATCTCCGTAACCATAATGAAGTACATCATGAGACACAAGCGAGGTATCACGAAAAATAATGTTTTGACTCTTGTTCGAAAAATAGGAAGAATAGTAACTAGGATCGGACGCAGTGGATGACACAACTGTCAATCAAATTTTCTAAAAATAAACTTGCTAACTTTGCTTGGAGGGTAACCGTGCCTATCATGCCAACAACCAACAATTTTGCGCTCGCCAATGAAAGACAACAAAGAAGGACGTCTAATAGGAGGCAGCCAAACACGATATACTCCGTCCACTCACGCCTCACGAACAAGCTTCTCCCCATACGGCAATCTTTTACAACAAAGTGAGAAGAGAAAAACTCAATTGATACATTGTTAGCCTTCGTAAAACGATGCACGGATAATAAATTGCGACGAGAAGATGGAACACACAATATATTATCAAGAGTAAATGAGCGATCACGGAGAGTAATGGCAGAGGAACTAGTGTGTGTGATAGCAAAACTTATACCACCAGCCATAGAGACCTCATCGGGACCATCATACTCAGAGTGAAGAGCAAGATTACCAAGGTCCGAGGTTAGATGATGAGACGCACCAGAGTCAGCGAGCCACTCAGTGTGATGTGGTTCGGCTAAAGGTTGAGAAGCAACAAGGTTTGCAGTTGGGATATGATAGCGATGGCAAGTCTTAGCGCCATGATCAGGAGTACCACAAAGTTGACACACGATTTGACCGTGTTGTGTGGCGGCTGATATGGGCCAGGTGCCTATGATGCGCCCGCGTCCGCAAACCCTGGAGGCAAATAACCGCGGCCGCCGCGGTTGGACAGACCCAAAGAAGCCCTATTGCGGCCACGGTTTCTAGGGTTTGAGCGATGTTGGGCCAAGGCTATATTGGCCGTAGCAACGTACGAGGACTGCTCATAGTCGAGGCGGCAAAGGTACAATTCCTGACTGACAAGGAGATCGTGAAGTTCAGCGAACTGAATTGGGGGCTCACAATCACGGATCGAACCATCAATATCCCGATAGAGAGAACTAGGCCCAGTTAAGACTTAGAGAGTGATATCATCATCCTTCACATGACCATCAATGGCAGCATGTTCATCGGATTTGGACTTGATGGACTGAAGGAACTCAGAGACTGAACGATCACCCAATTTCATATTGTTCAGTTCATCCTTCAGTTGCATGACGCGGAAGCAAGAACGACTAGCATAGACACGTTCCAAGTCTTTCCACACCCGAGCAGAGGATTCAGCGAAAGCAACTAACGTGGATATTTCCACAGAGACAAAACCCACCAAGGCCGTGACAAGTAAAGAATCATGTCGTGTCCACACTGAGTAGGCCGCACGCGACTCTGGAGTTTCATCCAACGGTGGACAATGGTGAGAGCAATCCACAAAGCCAAACAACCTATATCCGTAGAGAAGATGACGGATTTGACAGCGCCAATAAAGGTAGTTGGTTCTAGTAAAACGGATGGGTATCTGGTAGGAGTTGATAGGAATCAATGCAACACCACCGAAGGAGGGCTCGTGAAAAGGGTGGAGCTGGTGGCGGTAGTGTTTTGGTCGAGGTGGCGAGGCCGGAGGTAGCCCCATTGGCGCCCTCGACGGTGGAGCGGGTAGGTGAGCCCGATCGAGACATAGTAGGTTAGGATCGAAGAGAATCTCGTGAGAGAATTAGGTCTCTTGATACCATATAAGAGAAATAATATTTAGAGTGAATGAATATTTCATTAATCAACATGAGTACTTATAGTAAGATACACGGGTAATAAAGTACAAGACTAAATATTAAATACAAGCCATTTAATATTAAAACATAACAATACATAATATATCATCTAATACATATCATCTTTGATTTATAAGTTCACATTCTATTTGATATGGTACATTGGGAAATAACAGTTTCTTGTCTATTGCTTTTAGGTTCTTTCCTTGTTGCCTTAACCCATGTTCACTACAAGAAACATGGGTCAATAGGGACCGCCTGTGCGGTCCCTATTGACCACCATTCGGTCACTGAAGGTCAATAGAGACCGCATTTGAGTCGCTTGTGACCGGTCCCTACTGACCTCGGTCACTTCCCATCAGTGACCACAATTAGGTCGTTGGAAGGCTCAGTAGGGACCGAAATTCAGTGACCGCAATGCGGTCACTAAATTTATTAGGGATCGCATTGTGGTTCCTATTGACTCAACAGCAATAGAGACCGCCACGCAACCCCTTCTGCCTTAACAACATTAGGGACTGCACTGCGGTCCCTATTATCTTTCAAACAATAAGGACCGTTTTTCAGTCACTACTGATTGAACAAGAGGGACCGCCGCTGCGCGGAAAATAAAAAAACAATAATATTTCGAAAAACTTTCGGAATATTATTGTTTTTTTGTTGTAGAAATATTATTATAAGAAGATCAAAACAATAAAAGAATGAAGAAAATTAATATATTGACCTGAAACTATTAATAAATGTAAAATATGAAGAAAAATGACTAATAATAGGAAAGAAAATGTCTAGATCCAAATTTGAAGGAAAAGAAAAATGACTAATAATAGATGAAAAAAATTTGAAGGAAAACATAAAATACATGAATAAAAAAACAAGATAAAGAATAAAAATATAATGTGTAGATCCAAAATAATAGAAACGAAACATTGTGTGTAAAAAAGAAAGTTTGTGTTGGTGATTTTATTTTGGATTTGGAAAAAGATACGAAGAAAATTGTTTTGCTGGAGAAGAAGATAAGTGTTTTTGTAGGGTTTTTTTTTGTTGGAGAAGAAGATAGTGTTTTTCTGTTAGGTGTTTTTTTGAGATTAATCAAATTAGATATAAGAGTGGTGAGTATATATAAAGGGGAGGGCCAAATTTTCAATTTTTTGGATTTCTGTGACTGTTATGCTATCACAAATAGGAAATAATGACCGCAGTGCGGTCACTAATATTAGATAGTGACTGCACTGCAGCCACTATGTTAGTAGGGACCGCTCGGCGGTTCCTACTAATATTCATCTTTCAAATTTGAATTTTTTTTATTGATGTTGATGTGTTTGTGATTCTTAGCAACCAACCTCATTATAACATGTGAATTGAAGTAATACATGATTACAAAATTAGTAGTTTACTTGTGAAAAAATAGATTGAATCAGATTGAGCGAGTTATTAACGTTCAACATATATTTAATATTCTACAACAAATCATCACTAGTTAGTTGTAGTTTTTATTCGTTTTTATGCTTTACTTCACTAATGTTAGCATAGATATGATTATGGAGTTCAATCATCAGATCAACTAATCATTATGCTTATGTTTATATATAAGTTGTAAGCATTATGACATTTATCGTTCAAAATAGTAAAATAATCTTCAAAGCGGAATGTTCCATAAACACAATGTTTGGATTTACAATGTGTCGTTGTAATTATTGTTATTTTCACCATTACAATGGTAGTTATGAACAAAACGAACAACACGGCACCTCAAATCATCATAAAATCACGATTTTAATGTATGAATATTAGTAGGGACTGCTCGGTGGTCACTGTTGAATTAATAGGGACCGTCGGGCGGTCACAATTGGGTCAATTGGGACCGCTAATCAAATCATCATAAAATCACGATTTTAATGTATGAATATTAGTAGGGACTGCTCGATGGTCACTATTGACCCAATTGTGATCGTCGGGATGTCCCTACTAATATTCACATTTTAAAATCATGATTCTATGGATTGATTTCGATGTGTTTGTGGTTTTTAGCAACAACCTCAATACTAAATGTGAAATAAACTAATTAATGGTTACAAAACAAGTGATTGAGTTATTCAATATTAGATATTGAATGTGAATGTGATCGAGTGAGTTATTAATTTTGAACCTATTTTATTATCGACACCTAATCATCATCTACACCCTAGTTGTTATTGGTTATTATGCTTTAACTTTACAAATTAAAGTATATACATCACTACGCGGTTCAATTAATGTATAAATATATGTACTTATGTATTACATATATAAATATATATATATATACACATATGACCGTTCTTGTTGTATAAATTAAGAATTTTCAAACAGTTCGTCCTCTATATAATGTTTGGATTTCCAATTGAAGATATGTAAATATGGTTGGTTTAACAACGAATAGTATAATTATGAACTACACAAACAATGTGGCACCACAAAACATCTGAAAAACCTCATTTTTAAGTATGAATATTAATAGGAACCGCCGAGCAGTCACAAATATGGGCAATAGGGACCGTTGCGGTCCTTATTGACAATGGCTAGTATCAACAGGGATCGCTTGGCGGTCTGTATTGGCTGTCAATGGCGGAAATATTTGCTAATGAGCAAAGTGACCGAAGTTAGGTCGCTGAAAGTCTTCAGTGACTTTCAGCGACCTAAGTTAGGTCGATGTTGCCTTTAGTGGTCACTGAAGGCCAGCGACCTAACTTCGGTCACTACTGGGTGGTCCCTAAATACCGCCCAGTCTTGTAGTGGTTGATATGCTAAAACAATTCACAAGAAAATGGTGTCTAGAAAGTCAGACTTGAAAACACTTGTGTTGCTTTTCGTTTCTCATGTACAATTGGAGGCTTATCTCTTATTAATGTTGCAAATAGAATTGGCACTTTTATCTAAGAACAGTTTTTGGCACTTTTCGTAGTAATCAGTCCAGAGCTCAACTGCTGTAGGCGCCATCCCTTGAGACTAAGGGCATAGGAAGAACTCCTAAATTTTATCAAGAAAGTGTACAGTCTCGTAAATGACTGGGGAGGAGATTGGGGTATGTCCATTGAAAGCTACTATTTTATCATATGCATTAATGCCAATAAAATATATTTTTCCAGCCGACTTGATTATTTCGTTTGGTTGGTAACTTGATATAGCCTGAGGCCCTGAGCATTAATCAAAATCAAAGGGCTTGGTTGTTTTTAGGTGCAAGTTAATTTCCCCAAGGTCTTTCTAATTGGATGCTGCCGCATGGGCTCATATTGAGAAGCATAGATAATCTGGAAAGTAAAAATAAATTATTTGCGGATTTAGTCTTAAAATTATAAGGTCGACTTAATCATTTTAATTTTTTTATGAATAAGAGTAGTTTGTGTAATTTCTCAAACATGAGAAGTAGTCTATGTAATTACCCAATAGTTCGGGAGAGTTTGTGTAATTATACTCTTCATTGAAATTAATTAGCAATAGAATATACATCTACAAGTTCCAATATACATCTGCATTTAAATAAATATGTAGTTCAAAAATTAAGTGTATAAGCAACACTGTCTATTTTTTATTTGATAATTTGGCTTATATTAAGATGGTTATAAAATAATATATTGTATGTATATTGTGAAATTTGTCAAATATGGGGTGAAATTTGGGGATTTTGAGCATTTTTTAGGTAATCTTGACCAATTTCAGGCAATTTGAGCAATTTCGACTTTTGTTTTTTTATTTTTTTTGAATTTGCAACCCAAAATAAATTTCACTTTGCACCCCAAAAGATATATATATATATATAAATATATATTTATAAACTGTTTAATATATTTTACAATTTATAAAAATTATAAAATTATAAATAAAAAAATAAAATTTAAAAATAATTAATTCATCATCTTCATATATATATATATATATATATATATATACAATTTTGTTTTATATATTTAACCATTTATAAAAGTTATAAAAATTATGACAAACAAAAAAAATACATTTAAAAAAATTAGTTCATCATCTTCACATATATATATAACTTTTTTATATCTTTAAGATTTTATTAAATTTATAAAAATTATAAAAAAAAATCATCACCTTCATATATATATATAATTTATTTTTATAGCTTTAAAGATTTATAAAAGTTATTAAAATTATAAAAACCAAAAAAAGAAATAAGTTTTAAAATAAAATTATATCATCATCTTCCTATATATATATATAATTTTTTTTATATGTTTAACAATTTATAAAAATTAATTTAGAATTAATGTCTGAGATCTGGTTAGAACTCATAAACCATATGTTGTCTACCTATTAGAAACATGGGTATCTTCGCATACAATATTGCACCAACACTCGGCTACTCGGATTTTTGTATTGCACCAACTAACAAAATGGTGGGGGGTATTTGTATGCCATGGGACTCTGATAACATTGATGTGGTTATTAATGAGGTACATGATTAGGCTATACTTGCACTAGTTGGCCCAAAAGAATAAGATAAGTGGAGAATATCGAAGATATATGCGAAACCGCATGCCGATGATAAGGCGAGGGTTTTTAACAACCTTGAGATCATGTCTAGATAGAGCAGTGTACCATGACTGATCCAAGGTGATTTCAACGAGATTAGAGCGACGCGCGAAAATAGTGGGGGTAGTTTTTTCGTGGCAAACATATGCCCTACTTTCCAATCTTGGGTACGATCTTGGGGTCCAAGACCTCGGATTCCAGGGTCCAACCTTTACATGGACAAATAAACGTGAACAAAACGTCGAGATTATGGAGAGATTAGACCGTGCTCTAACAAAAGTCAAGCAGTGGCACAACATGTTCATAGATTCGACCAACTGATAGAGATAAAAGCATTAATACAATTTTGGGTTATCGCGTAAATTACTACAAGATGAGCTAAAATTCATTGTAACACACAAAACCTTCTCAAATACAAGCACAAAAAGCAGAATAAACACACTAAACAAAAAGAAAAAAGAAAAGTTGAAAAATAAATCATTAAGGCTGTTTTCTTTTTTCTTTTTCTTTTTTTTTTGTTTCCCTACCTATTTCAAATGCTGTAATGTTGGGAGAGAATACAACAATGGTACCGTTTAATGCTTTTGTTGAAGGAGATGTGAAAAAGATAAAAAGACGTTGTTGACGTTCTGATATTCGTACGTTAAGGGTAATTTTTGTCTTAGTGCCAATAAAAAAAGGTAATTAATTTTTTGGTGGGGGGCGGGATTATAGAATGTAACATTGGATTCTTCAGTAGGATATTTCTGATGGAGAAAAAACTATTATTGCCAAGAAAAAATTGAATACCAAGTAGTTTGATGTTAGTATATGGGACGCAACATATTGATGTTGTATTAAAGACCAATCGGTCGATACGTGTCGAGCCTGGACGCATCGGATAGCCGCGTCGTGTATGACGTAGTTGTTGGATGCACTTTGTGGCAAATCTCAAATATTGAAAACAAAATTATGAGGGCTCGTTTGGATGTATTTTCGTTAATTTGGTTTCGTTCATTTTAGTTTGGGTTTTTGAAAATATTTAAAAAACGTGTGAAAATGTTGAAATTTAATTTAATCATGTTGAAAACTCAAAACTAATCTAAATGCGATGTTGGAAATTTGTTTGTCCAATGGATATGGGTGGTATATGAAGCACAAGATTCATTTGAATAAGGTTCCGCAGAGTAAGTAAGTATGATCCCAAATATTTGCAACGAGGAAATTTGACGGTAGGAGTAGAATCGGACATGTTGCCAAAATATATATGATCCAACTTTTTGAACCCAAAAGAAAACAAGGTAAATACAGTCACTTGAGAAGAATTGGAGGTCGTTTGAAGGATCTGAATAGGAGTGCTTATCACCTTATCATCAGCTTTTTTTTCTTTTTGATCAACCAAAATTTTTTATTAGAGAATAAACGTTACATGAGTTTGAGTGAGTTTGAGTACAACAAGTACACACCCTCAAAAGTCAAGGAAGGAAACACTCGTAAGGCGAGTTAGACCAAACTACAAACGAATAAGAAAAGTCCTTACATCTAGCTTTGAACCACAACCATGTTCTAACCTTAATGAGTTCAAGAGTGCGATTTGCTTCAACCTTCAAATCCCTAAATATCACGTCATTCCTTGATTTCCAGATTGACTAAACAACTAAGAACCATATTGGTTTCCATTCCATCAGTTTACCGGAGTTCCTGAGGCCACAATGTTGAAACCAGCTTTAGAACTCAGTCTAGATGACAAACGCAAAGCGGCAATACAAAAGAAGATGTGCGGCTGATTCTTCCATCTCTTGACAATGTGGACATAAAGAAATACCATTGTTGAGGACGAATCCACGCCGAAGTAAATTATCCCGAGTTGGTATTCGAGACTAAATGGCCTTCGAAGCAAAAGTAATCGATTTAGGTGGAGCAGCATAAGCCCAAAAAAACTTGAAGAAATAAGAGTCATCGGGCATACACCTTCTATTTAACAACTGATAGGCGGATTTAGATGAGTAGTTTCCAGATTGTTCATGTTTCCACTTCCAACTGTCTTATATAGAGCTGTCAAGACCTATGTTATAAAACTGTCAAGACGTATGTTGTTGATGATGAGAATGAGTTGTGAGATTTCCTCCTACTCCCACACAAAAAGGCTTCTTCTCCATCTAAACTTCCGACCCAATTCACCATGATCCTTCATATCAGCAATTGTTGCATTTTTGTCCAAGGAGATGTTAAATAGGCGGCTGAATTTAGTTCTAAGTGGAGTTGGATCTGACCAAACATCAATCTAGAATTTCGTAGTCCTGCCACTTCCCACTTGTCTAGAAAGGCTAACCCGAAACCAGTCATCATCCTCTGTTGTTCTTGAAATTGAAGTTAGATCCCTCCACCAAAGTGAAAATGAGCCTCTTGAGCGGGATCGAGCTTCGTGAACGAATGGATTTTTAGTTCTGCCATATTTAGAGATAACAATCATTTTCCATGAGGGAGAGTCTTCAACAAGAAGCCTCCATTTCCACTTACCAAGGAGTTCCGTGTTGAAAACCTCCATGTCTTTTATATTAAGCCCACCATGAACTTTATCTTTACAGAGTTATTGCCACTTAATCCACGCAATTCTTTTTGACCCGTCACATCCACCCCAAAGGAAATTGCGTTGAAGTCACGTAATAGCTTTCAAGATCTTCCTGGTGCCTTATAGAAAGAAAAATAATACACAAGAATACCGGTGAGAATAGAGTTGACAGGAGTTAATCGACCCGCAAAAGGTAGAGAATTATTACTCCCTGGAGAAATTCGCTTATTCAGAATACTCATTACCAGTTCCCACATCTCCAAGCTTCTGGGATTTGCACCAACCATCACCCCTAAGTACTTGAAAGGGATATCTCCAATGCTGTAATTAAGTAAGTTAGCAAAATTATACAACACGTCTTATGGCAGATTGATATCCACAAACTTACTTTTAACAAAGTAACCTTAAGGCCCGACATGACTTCAAAGATTCTAAGAATATATTTTACAACACGGACGTGTTGGCTGATAAATTCACACAGAAGAATAGTATCATCCACATACTGTATGAGGCTGACTTCCACTTTATCCCGACCAATTTCGAAGCCCTTAAAGAGCCCGATCTGCCTTGCTCTATTGATGAGGATTGAGAGCCCTTCTCCAGCAATTAAATAGATTAGAAGCGGCATCTGGTCTTCTTGCCTAAGACCTCTAGTCATGTAAAACTGTTTTGTCGGACTTCCGTTCACGAGGACGTAGACCTCCGCTAATAGAAGACACCGCATAACCCATTCTCACCATTTAATGGAAAAGCCCAGAAATTTCGTCATGTTGTCTAGATATTCCCAGCTCACACTTTCAAAGGCCTTTTCAAAATCCACCTTAAAATCGATCAGTTGTTTCTTCTTCCTCCTTACCTCATCAATAGCTTCATTGATAATTAAGATACCATCTCCAATCTGACGTCCATTAAGAAAGGCTGATTGTTTGCTTGAGATTACTTTGTTTAGGATTGGGCTAAGTCTACTTGGTAGGAGCTTGGCAAGTATATTGTATACACTGCCGAGAAGAGAGATTGGATGATAATCGTTGATACCTTGTGGATTACTTTTCTTCAGAATAAGTGCGATAAATGACATATTTGCACCCTTGACGATTCTCCCATAAGAGTGAAATTCAAAAATTAACCTGCAAATGTCGTCTTTCACAACATTCTAAAACTTTTTGATAAAGCCCAGGTTAAACCCATCCGGTCTCAGGCTTTTCCTGCCATCACAGTTGAATACGACCTTCTCAATTTCGTCCATCGTAAAAGGAAATGTGATGGCTGTTGCATCAGCTGGAGTGATCTGATTTCTCTGATTATTTCCAGAAAAAGGTCGGTTGAGAAGATGCTCCTTATAAATAGCGGCAAAATAGTCTTTGATTTTCTGTTTTACCACATTGCAATCATCATACCATATGCCTTCAAAAGAAATACCTTGCAAGTTAGAGATAGCTTTGTTCCTATTATGCAACGGTGGAAATAATTAGAGTTGACATCCCCTTCACATAGCCATCGAATCCGTGCTCTTTGAAAAAGGAACTTTTCTCTCAAATTGTAGGCATACCATAAAAGTCCAAAGTGCAATTTTCTATCTTCAACCTCATCAAAAGAGAGCTGCTGGCATTCACCCTTCTCGTCCAGCATCATTATTTTGTTCTTTGTCGTCTTAATTATACTATCGAGGTCCCCAAACACCTGTTTATTCCAGATCTTGAGAGAATTCTTATGGGCCTTAAATTTTCCTTTAACACGTATAAACCCCTAAAATTGGAACGACTTCCATTGCTCCTCCACAAAATCACCGTAACTAACATGATCAGCCCAGCAGTCCATAACCCTCCACGGCTTAGGACCCCAATCCAGAACTTTGTGACAAAGCAAGATCGAGGAGTGAACTCTTTACTTTTCACCCTTCCCCCTAACCCTCTTATGTTCCAAGATATAATCATCATAATGAAACCATGACATTCCCTACCCTGTTCTGCTCTTTCGAATTAGAACATGTCAGATCGTGAATTTGGAAAGTTAGGGTTTTTGAGTGGAATTGAGGATCTGACCAATTTTAGTAATATAGAGAGTTTATTAGTTTTTATTTTTTGTAATCGCGCTTCTATAAGTCGTGTTTGGTCAAAACGGGGTCGTTTCTAAGTTGGCAGCAACGGCGTCGTGTTGGAGTGGCTTTATTTCAGTTGTTTTTCATTTTATTATTTTACCGTTATTTCCAGCTAAGTAGCCTAGTGGTCCCAATCTCGGGATTAGTGTGTGGAGGTCATTATCAGCCTGTATAAAATCACTGCACAGCTGAGCATTTGAGGATATGAATATTATTACAATTAAAACTCCCCCTCTCGTATTAATTTCTATCTGCAAAAAAGGAAAAGCCAATCCTTTTCCTCTTGTTGGTTTTTCTCTTTATGCTTTATCCTTCACCTGCAAGAAACACCACAAAGAAACACTGTTAGGGTTCTGTTTGTACATTGGCCTCAGAGCAAGATTTTGGGCACGCACTTTGATAAAGAAAAAATGGCAAAACCAGGATCACATGCAGCTACACTCAATGATGTGGAAGCAGGTCAACAACTGCTACAAGAAAGCCACGACCGCATGAGGGATAGCTTCCATAAGCAAATGGACTCAGTCACTGAAAAGCTGGACCAGCTTTTGAAAGCAGTTCACTCTAATAAGGGTAAGAAGCATGAGGGTTCCACTACCCTCAACTTTGGTTCAGTACAGTCTACACGCCTTGCAAGAAACCCAGCTGATGGAGGAATAATGCAATCACCTAGAGAATGAGTGTTCAACAAAGGGCTGAAGATGGATTTCCCTAAGTTTAATGGGGAAGATCCTAGGGCTTGGGTGAGGAGGTGCCAGAGGTTCTTTTTACTACACAATTTATCAGATTTTGAGAAGATTGTGGGGGCTGGCATGAGTATGGAGGGGGTAGCAGATATTTGGTACTTGGATAATATAAAGGGAAAAGAAAACATGGGGTGGGCCAAGTTTGTGGATCTGGTGATAGACAGATTTACAGCAGCCAAATGAGAGAATCTTGTGGGAGAGTTTAACAAGATGAAATAGATAGGAACTGCGGAGAGGTATATTCAGAGATTTGAGGAGTTAAAAGCATTTATGACGCAAAAAAAAAACCTAGATGAGGAATACTTTGTGCTAAGCTTCACTAGTGGGCTCAAAGAGGACATAAGAGTAATGGTGGAGATGCTGATGCCCTCCACCCTTAACCAGGCCATTTACTTGGCAAGGAAGCAAGAGGTACAAGTGGAGAATCTTAGTAGACATTACAAGGGAACTGGGAAAGTACACAACCCAGTTTTTAAACCTAGGGAGGTTCTAACTTCACTAATGAAACAGTGAGAGGACCTGGTAACAGTGAGAAATATCCACCTCTTAAGAGACTAACCCCTGAAGAGATGGACAATAAAAGGAGGAAGGGCTTGTGCTTTAACTGTGATGAGCCTTATCACATAGGGCACAAGTGCAAAATACTATTTGTCATCATGGGGACAGAGAAGTCAGAGGGAGAGGAAGAGCTGGAGGACTGCTTGGCAAGTAATGAGGGACATATTTATAAAATCTCTGTGCATGCTCTAAAAGGGGAAGATGCAGCATAAACTATTAAACTACATGGAAGAGTTAGAGGAGAGATAATGAGTATCTTAGTGGATACAGGGAGCACTCACAGCTTTCTTGATGAGTGTACTGCTAAGAGGCTCCAATGTGACGTGGAACACACTAAACCCCTACTAATTACTGTTGCTGATGGGGGAAGAATGAAGTGTGCAACCAGATTCCCTCAATTCCAATGGATGATAGAGGGTAAGGAATACACTACTGATGTCAAGATTATACCACTAGGAGGATTGGGTGTTTTTAAAACTTCAACCATACAGACAGCACTCAATTAGGCAGGATAAAGCATGGAAATTAAGCCCAAAATATGCAGGCCCCTTTAAAATTACACCAAAAATAGGCACAGTGGCTTATAGATTGGACTTACCAGATGGAGCTAAAGTCCACCATGTGTTCCATGTGTCCTTGCTAAAGCGAAAGGTTGGATCTTTAGACTCCCCAACTCCAACAATACCTGAAATTGAAGAAATTAACGAGTTAGAATGGAAACCAAAACGAATTTCAGTCCGACGAGTCGTAAAAAGGGAGAACGCAGCTAGGGTTGACTGGCTAATTCAGTGGAGGGGTCAACCAGAAGCGGAGGCTACTTGGGAGCAGTATGAAGAGCTCGAGAAGAGGTTTCCAGATCTGATTGATATGCTTGAGGACAAGCTTGAGGAAGGAGGGGGCAATGTCAGATCGTGAATTTGAAAAGTTAGGGTTTTTGAGTGGAATTGGGGATCTGACCAATTTTAGTAATATTGAGAGTTTATTAGTTTTTAGTTTTTGTAATTGCCCTTCTATAATTCGTGTTTGGTCAAAACGGGGTCGTTTCTCAGTTGGCAGCAACGGCGTCATTTTGGAGTAGCTTTATTTCAGTTGCTTTTCATTTTATTATTTACCGTTATTTCAAGCTAAGTAGCCTAGTGGTCCCAATCTAGGGATTAGTGTGAGGAGGTCATTATCAGCCTGTATAAAATCACTGCAGAGTTGAGCATTTGAGGATATGAATATTATTACACTTAAAACTCTCCCTCTCGTATTAATTTCTCTCTGCAAAAAGCAAAAGCCAATCCGCTTCCTCTTGTTGGTTTTTTCCTTTATGCATTATCCTTCACCTGCAAGAAACACCACAAAGAAACACTATTAGGGTTCTGTTTGTAACAGAACACTTGTAGACTGCATCTCTTCTTTTTTTTTCCTAAGTCAACAAGAGTATTAATAATTTCCTTATTTTTCATGTGCCCCACAACTCCAAGCTTTTGACCAAACTCCCAAATGCCATTAGCTTCCCGAATCTCACCCTCACGTAAGATAGACTTATTACGATATGCTATATGGCTTGTAATTCTTAATTTACATGACTTTAAATCGTTGAACACTATGATCATCACAAATAGATTTGTAAATAGATATATGAAAGAAGAATACCTTTGTGATCGTGTCGTGGTGAGTCTTTGATCTGCTTGAACACGATCCGCCAACGAACAACTTTAGTTGGAGCTTTTGGACGTCTCTCTTTCTACCTATACACCTTTATTATGTGTTTCTTGAGTATTTCTTAAGTATGTTTTATGATGGCCTAAAGACATAATATATATATAGGAAAAGAGAGGACCAAATTCTAGTTAGGGTTTATTTAGGACTTAATCTCGACCGTCCATCACGGAAGAGCTTTAATAGGAAAACAACTCTATTATTAGGTAACTAGAATTACAGAATTAACATGTTTTCTTGAAAACCAGAATTCCTATTAGACCACAATTAGGGAAAAGATAAATATCATAATTAATTTATGGACAAATTAATATTTCTGCCCTGTAACTTTACACCGTTAAAAAAGTGCCCAGTAAGTATTAAATCGATAAAACTAACCTACGAATTGGCCTTTTTCGAATTTGTCTGCCCACAGCTTGCCACATCACAAAAAATGCCTCCGTGTCATCCGATCTGGCAATTCTGGCACACGCCCAATAAAAAGCGCCCCTCCACGTCTGAATGAATAACTTATACAAAACATTTTTGCCCTTATAATAACAACACTCCAACAAAAAATCTTTTTAAAAAATCAAATCCCCCCAATCGACGAAGAACCCTAACCCTAATTCTCAATTCGAAAATGTCTGAATCGACCATGAGCTCTCATCTGGTATGCAATTGTGGAAGACCCGCTGTCGTGCGCGTGTCCATGACCAATGGGAACCCTGGACGAAGGTTCCATGGGTGTCCGCGATGGCCCCTTGGGTGTCGACTATGCATTTGGGAAGATCCGCCCGTCTGCTCATATGCTAGGGCTGTGATTCCAATTTTGCGCAGAAGAATCGAGAGGGTTCAGTGTAGAGTTAAGGGACTTGAAGAAGAAGTTGCGTCGAAGAAGGAAACAAAAGATGTAACAATGCAGTCGTTATACGAGACAACCAAGAAGGAGCAAGAAGAGAAAATCCAGGATTTGTAGATTCAGAACACAAAATTATCTGTTAGGGTTAGACTTTGTTACATGATCATTATGATATTCGTTTTGGTAGTTGTAAGGTTGTATTGAAGCCATTGTTTTTGGCTTATTAGGATGTGTTGTAATTTGATCCACAATAGGTGTGTATTTCATTGGAATTTGTTGCTGGTAGTATTAAGGGTGGTGGTTAAGATCTTGATCAGTTTGATTAAGATTGTGTTGGCATAAGTTTCATCTGTTTGAGTATTCAAGTAATGATGTTGATGTTGTTCAAGTAATGAATGGTTCAGGTAATGATGTTGTTGTTGTTTTGTTAACCATTTCAAATTTTAGACTTTTCGCCTCTTCCTTTTGTATGGATTGTTTTGTCCAAGATTATATTAAATGTATGGACATCTTTGTGGGACGAATGTGTCTGTTGGGTTAAACTGTCACTACTGCAGGCCATTTCATTCCCAATGTACATGACTGTTGGTGTAAACAAGGAAGAACTTTTGAAGCGTGTAAACAAGTTTGTGAAGTTTGTGACACGTGCCCTATATGTTTGTGAAGTTCGTAAAAAATGCCCTTTAAGTATGATTCTTAATAAAGAAAATGCCCTTTAAGTATGGTTGTACTTAACAAAAATGCCATTCAAGTATTGATTTTTCTAAAAAAATGCCCTTTTAAGTATTATAATTTTCCCAAAAAATGCCTTTTTTTGGGCAGATGCAATTAGTTAGTGGTTCAAATAAAAAATAAAATATGAAGCAATTAGAGTCGATTAGACTCTTGTGTCAGGGGGAGCGTTGAGATTAATAATTATGTGTTAATGAAGTATATTCATTTACCTTTCATCAAACCATAAGAATTCTTCACCGTGAGCAATCTCCACTTTCAAGCTCTCCCAAAATCTTTGAAACCCTTCCAAAAAAAAAAGTAAGTTCCGTTGTCATGGCCGCCTCAAACATCAGCGTCTTGAAGGAGTACTATGACACAACACAGGTAGAAAGATCCAATACGCCCTCAGTTTTCTTTGAAGTCATACTTTTCTGAACCACTAAAACCTATTCTCGACATTTTTTGGTTTTGCAGGATACCTTGTTGGATCCTTTCATGAACTTTAGTGATTTCAAAGAGGGTGATGAAACCTTCATATTGCGCAAGCTGTCTTCTCTTATTGGGGAAGGTATTAGGTTTAACACTACGCAGTTAGAGGAGATGCATGCCAAGATCGCAAAAGCGTTATCCATTCGCAAGAAGAAGGAGATCACGCCTTTCATGGTTAAGGAGAGGTTGATGATTATGAAGTGCCGCCTGAAACTTTTCCAGAGATTTTGGGCCCATCCTGGGGTGCAGTTCAACATCAAGACTGGAACTGTGAGGCTACACCCGTTGAAGTATGTGCAATTCATGAAACAAGTAAGTTAAGAAGCTACCTATTGTGGGACAAATTCCTTTTTCATTCGTTTGTTAATAAGAGAAAATTTCTGTTCTTTCAGCCCATCCCGATCGACAAACAGTTTTCTGAGAAAGGTTTCCAGCATTATGACCAATTCTGCTACTGCCTCCAAGTTAAGAAGCTACCTATTGAGAAGATTAAAGTGGTCACGAAGTTTGACCGCTTTGACATGGGGCTTTATGACTCGGAGTAGTGAGGATAGGTTTTTTACGTAGTTGTTTGGTTGTTTGTTTTTGAACAATTAGAAGTCTTTTGTTTGTGAATTTTATGAAGTTGTTTTCAGAGAGAAAAAAGACATTCTGACTCCTTTAAATAAATAGCATTCTAGAACAGTATTGCAATTTTGCAGCCAAAATATAAATGTTTACAGAGCATATAATGCTCATATTACATTGGAAATATTTTAGCCTCAAAATAAACCTGGTAAGCAGGTCATCATCTAATCCATTGCAACAAAATATTGGATAAACCATAAGCACTCATCTGACTTCACAAAATATGCAACACAATTACACCACTGTCAACCATAGTCCAATATGGTCTAACGCTTTTCCTTCCCTTTCCTACTAAGACCTTTTTTCTTTGATTCATTTACCTTCTTACTCACTCTGCCCACCTCATCTCCATCATTGATTTTACTTATCAAAGCACCCAAATTTGAAATCTTCACATATTTCCTGCTAATCCCTTCATATGGATTAATCCGATGTTTCTGTGAGCCTAAAGCTTCGAAGCAATCACTTAATTGGTCTGTGATTTTTGGTGGAGCCTTATAAGGCTTCTTGTTAATCAAAGTTGTGACCCATCCATCATCTCTTATCTCATCTGCAGATTGCTCTTCGAATGCTTCAACAGGTGTTGGTGGAGCAATACCATTCGTAACGGTCACATACCGTATATTACATAAATAGTTATAAACAGGATCACTTTAAATTGTATAACATATTGATTCATGTAGTACTGTAATAATACATTTTTCTTCATTTGTCTTTTATTCCTTCTGGCAGTCCTTGATGATTCCAGAACTTCATTTAGAGTTACATTGTCAACATCAACAATGCCTTCATTGCCTGGTAACATATATACATGCTCTTGAAAGTAGTCACACCACCAATTTCTTCTGTGTGAATTGCAACAGATGTACCAAGATTGGTTCTTTTCAATTCAGCTTGATAATCCCAAAGTCTGGAAAACTGGTAAGCTGGAGTGCCTTCCAACTTAGTAGTTGCAGCTCTTTTGGCACAATAAGCCTGATTCTTGGTAACATCAACTCTGAGATGTCTGATTGAATCCAATCTAAAAGCTTCATGGTTCCTGTTGGGATCTGTTTTGAAGAATTCAATAAATCTTTCAGCAAGCCAGGGGGCCTTCAAATTCCTTACACCAAACCTCTTACCACATTTGTGCTGTGGATTGTATTCCCTTATTTGCCAGGTTTCCTCAAGATCAACTTTTTCTCCATGAAGCCTCCATGGACAACCAGCATGAACACATTTGAAATAAATCCTTGTTTTGTCACTCTTATCAACATATACACTTCTTCTGTTGTTGATCGCATCTGACTGCAGAGCCTTTTTGAGTTGTTCTTTAGTGTTGAATAGCATTTTCAACTTGAAAGTAGGATTCCATCGGTCCCTACTGTCAAATACATCTGGGGATTCACTGTCATCATCTTTTTCTTCATAGGGCAGTAGATTGATAGGCACCCTTTTGATGTTACTAACCACATCAAGCTCTTCTTCATATTCAACATCAGTCTCATTGGCATGACCTTCCAAAACCTCCCTAACCTGTGGACCCCCTGGTAAATTGGCATCAGTATTGAAAGGAGGGATTGGTGGTGGATTCATAGATGCATTCACACTAACACTGATATTGTCTTCTTCTTCAACATCTTCAACATTTTCACTAAAATCACTTTCATCAGTATACTCACTCTCTTTCTCGTAGCTAGGATCATCACTTTCATCCTCACAATCTTCTACTATGATCCATTCCCTTTCTCTTGCACTTCAGTTGTTCTTCCTTCACCACTGCCACCAACACCTACTTCACTTACATCTACATCGATGTGATTACCAGACACTTGTTGTCTTTCATCAACAAAATTTTCAGTCCTAACATCCTCCACATCTTCTTGAATTATTTCACCTTGCTCATCATCTCCAATTTTCTCTTGCACTTCTGACTCATCATAAAAATCAACATTTTCTTCAAACTCTGTGTCATCAGAGTACTCACTCTCTTCCTCATAGGTTTCATCATTACTATCACTAGGTATATCCTCAATCATCACAACAACAGTGTCACCATTTTCATAAACCACTTCTTGGTCAACAACACCAATACTAGGAATCACATCATGTGCTTCATCACTTACTTCATCAACATTCTCATCAAAATCTTCATCATCAGAATACTCACTTTCTACCTCATATGTTTCATCTTCACTGTCAGATCCATCATCTCCTAAAGTAATTGGATCAGCTTTGTCTCCCAACCTAGTAGATTCAGAACCCCCATCCTCATTGCTTGGTTCTACTATTGGATCACCAGCAGGTGTAACTTCTTCCAATACCCTTGATCTTGTATTCTCATTGTCACTAACCCCATCAACATTAACTGACATACTATCCTCACTGACCAATATTGTATTAGCCACACCAGGTGTTACTAAAAGCCTTTCATCAACAGCAACATCAGGATCTGGAGGCATGTCTGGAAATGGTGGATCAATATCAAAATCACAATAGATATCAAACTCCCTGGTTGGCAGTGCTTCTTTGAGAGCTTTTTTCAGGAGCTTGTTATTCTATATGACTTTATACCAACCTTGCCTAACATAGTAGAATTTCCTTTCACCCTCAGCATTCATATTATCTGCATAAAGGTTCAGAAGCTTCATGTTTATCTCTTTGATGTCTGAGTAGTCAAACTTCATCACTCCACCACCAACATAAGTATCCAATGGATTGGACTGTAATCTCCCTCCATAATGGACATTGAGTGTAATAAGATTGGATCTGGGATCTGCATAACGTACATGAATCAATTTTATATTATGCTTTAAGTACTGGACCTACAATCCAAGAAAGATTGAGACCATTTTTTGTCACAGGCATCCATTGACAGCAAATTTTTAAACAAATATCACTACAACATACCCCACAAAAATGCTGAGGGGACCATTTCGAGTGATATCAAACAAAATCGACAAAATCGACAAAATGCTGAGGGGACCATTTCGAGTAATATCAAACAAAAAATGCTGAGGGGACCATTTTGGCATAATAACACACAAAATCGACAAAATAACATTCAAAGATAGTGAATCCAAAAACCCTAACTCTGCAGTGTCTTAGACCGACCACTAAACTACTTAAGCACACAACTTTGAACTATAGCAGAAACCTTTTCTCACTACAACTCACAAAAATACTATTACTTTGTCGACATGCAAAAATAACTAACCAAAACAAATTAAAACTTACAATAAATTGGCGAGGGCATGTCATGGTTAAAGGGGGACCGCAACTTCGGCATTATCGCGCTTGAAGTACACGACCACAGCTACTAATGATGTGTATCAAAGTTTTGGGTGGTGAGAAAGGACTGTTGGGATTCAATTTTAGGGTTTAGTTCGTTATTTTGGTATGGAATGAAAACCCCGTGCGACGAACAACTAATGTCAGCTCTTCAAACGATGTGATTCGACGACAAAATCGCCAATTTTGGTTTCGAGATTTAGGGTTTCGGGTATGAACACAAATGGGGGAAAAATTGTCTGAAAATAATTCTAAGTGTTGGAGTGTTGTTATTATAAGGGCAAAAACGTTTTGTTAAAGAGGGAATTCAGACGTGGAGGGGCGCTTTTTGTTGGCGTGTGCCAGAATTGCCATATCGGATGACACAAAGGCATTTTTTGTGAGGTGGCAAGTTGTGGGCAGAAAAATTCAAAAAAACCCAATTCGTAGGTTAGTTTTATCGATTTAATAGTTACAGGGCACTTTTTTAATTGTGTAAAGTTACAGGGCAGAAATATTAATTTGTCCTTAATGTATCTTACATGGCTGTCGGAAATAGAGTTACTGAGGGAAGTTGCTGATTGTTTCCCTGTCCTTTTTGTGCCAAGTTTACGATACCCCTTAGCCTTCCTAAACAGGTCCACGAAGTACTCCTCGTCGTCATCAGAAGAAAAACCTGCGCAGAAAAGTTTCCAAGATTGTTCTCTTTCAGATTGAAGGAGATATTTTTTCGAGCAGCTTCTACTCTGCGTGTGCGTGCGCCGATGTGGGAAAGAGAGAGAAGCTTGTGACTTTGAGCTATTCTCTGTTTTAAACTAAACTCAATTCGTTCGTGTTTCGGTGTTTGGTTATGATTTTATCTGGACTTGGGCTAGGTTTAGATAAAGATTTTGGGGCCTGCAAGATAATTATTGGATCAAGAAAATTATTAGGGCCAACGGGATAGGCCTGACTTCAATTCCTTTGTTGGCAATTTTATTTGAGTTATTTAAGGAATTGCCAGGCCCAATTTGTGGATTCAAATTTGAATTAGAAAGATCCTGATCGTCATTAGTGGGATGTAAATTGTTAGCTAGCTGCCTAATTATATTACTCCCTTAAGTGCCCTTTGAGTGACTTAACTTCCTCTGCTGAACCATCTTGGGACTTGCAGCAAATGTAATTATCGTAGTAATTATTGACGCTACCAGCAATTGTAATTACCGTAGTAATTAATCAAATCACCCACACTGCATGATAAAATCTTGAAAAACTCATAACACCAAGCATGCAAAGGAACTCCATGACAAGATATCCAAGCAAATCTTTCAGTGGGAACAAAATCCTCGGACCATGGTCGAATTTCTGAAAAGATCTCCTGCCACCAACAATCTTCCTCAAAGAAAAGCTTTCTAACTTCATTTCTCTCTTCTGAAGTGATGAGGATCATTTTACCCCCTATAGGTTTGCAGGAGATTGAAAAAATGCCCTCTTTAGTCAACAAGTCCTGGAGGTTGGAATGATTGTCGACATTTTTAAGTAAGCCCACAAATGAGGCTTTGAGACAGGTTGTGTCATTGTTGTTGGTGTTGAACTCCAAGTCGCTTCCTTCTTCAAGTTGCAGGTTTTGCTTCAGTGCTTCCACGTAGGATTTTGAATCCCTTGGTATGTTCACTCTTATTAGCTTGAAACTGCCAATCCAGATTTTGTCGAGAACTTGCTCAAGATTCTCGATGTTCGTGACTCCTTTGAATCTAACAAAACCAAATTTCTTTCCAATCCAATTTTTCTTGCTTGGAATGAAGACCTCTGTCACCTTGCCATATATGCTTCCGTATCTACTGAACACCGGCCAGAGATCCTCGGACTTCCAAAACTCTGGGAAGTTAGTGAAGTAGAAAGAGTCAACTCTGTTCATTGTTAAGATCATAAAATCAAAGTTTTTTTCTGCCCTTATTGAATTGCCATTTCGCTCGTCAAACCTGACTCAACATAGACAGCAATCGAGCATTGCTGTTAAAATATTAATTTGCAACAATAGCACCAAACTCTCAAGAATTCTGGAGCCTTCTCACGAATCCTTGCTTGGGCAACAAGTCACGCAATAAATTGATTAGAAAATACAACTACTAGCTAAAATAAACAATTAAGGATGATTGAAAAATATTTAATATAATAATGTATAAGACTAATAATTGAGACATTAGTATGGTGGTTTAATGATCTATAAATATGGGTCATGGATAAGTTGTAATCAAGCTAAAAAAAAAAAGCTTCAGCCGTGTAATATATTGGATTCAAATCACATATTGCAAAAGCTTATTGCATAAAAATCTTTCAAGTCCTCTATATTCTAATTTAGCCCCAAAGCTTTTTATATCTACCTAAATTTATCCCTTACACCAAACATATTGTAGTATCATAGCCACCCCTGGCTCGATATCTTCCATAAAATAAAATAAAAATGAATTCAACACCTTCCAACGAGCTCGCCTTCGACTATTCCCAACAAGGAGTGCCTATTTTTGTTGGACAGCATTATAAATTATGGAGCGTCCTAATCCAGACGTTATTCCAGTTCCATGAGCTATGGGATATTGTCGATCAAGGTTACAACAAATATATGCCGGAGGAAGAAGCGACGTTGACGGCAGCAAAAAAGAACGAGCATAAGGATGGAGAACAAGACCATAGATGCTAGAGCCTTGTTCTTTATGCACCAGGGGGTAAGTCGAGCCATACTTCAATGCATAATGGGTGTTAGAACATCAAAAGATGCATGTGATGTTTTGCGTAAACAATTTGGTGGCAACGATAAAGTTATCTCCATTAAATTGCAAGATTTATGGCGTGAGTTCGATAACATTTTCATGAAATAAAATGAAAATATTCAAGAATTTTTTTCACGCATCACAATAATTGTGAACCAAATACGTGCATATGGAGATAACATTCAAGACAAGAAAATTATCGAAAAGGTGCTACGGAGCTTGCCAGCAAAATTTTAGCACGTAGTTGCCACCATAGAGGAATCTAAAAATTTATCGAAATTGCTTTTAGATGAACTCATAGGGTCATTAGAGGCTCATAAAAAAAGAATGAGCCGGTTTGCGAATCAAAATTTGGAACAAGCTTTTCAAGTCAAAGCCACTACAGGCGATAGAAAAAATGATGATAGCCACCAGGAAAGAAGAAATGCCTCAACATCAAGAGGGGGTCGCGGCAAAGGACGAGGTCGCAGTAGAAACCAAAATTTCCTGCGACGCGATCTATACAAAGGAGGTGATAATCAAAATTCAAATTATGAGTCGAGTTGCAGAATATGCAGAAGAAATTATCATGCCACGAAGGATTGCCGGTTCAAGTGCAAAATGTGCAAAAATACCTACCATTCCGACAGAGATTGCTTGCATAAGGACGACGACAACACGAAAGAATCCAACTTTACCGAAGAGACCAACAACAACCAGGTACTCTATTCATGTTTAAATTCACAACAAAAAATTGAAAGTACTTGCTATGACGATAACTGCTGCAGCAATCACATGTCCAGAAATAAAAGTATATTTGTGGAGCTAGACAACTCATATTCATCAGAAGTAAGGCTCGGTGATGGCAAAGAACACGAAATTATAGGGAAAGGCACGGTTGCAGTAAAGACAAGGAAAGGCGAGATGAACTTCATCAAAGACGTCTTATATGTCTAAGGTTTGACCCAAAATTTACTCAGTGTCGGCCAATTACTACAAACAAATTATAAAGTGGAGTTCAATAATGACCACTGTGTATTGATAAAAAGAAAAGCTTTGTTGTGGCAAGAATAAAAGTGACTGCGAACAAACTGTTACCACTAACCTTGTCATTGGCGAAGAAAATGGTACTTCAAAACACCACCGATGATGACATGATCTGGCCTTTGAGGTACGGAAATCTAAACTATAAATACTTAAATTTGTTGAAAAAAAAATGGTTCTTGGCCTTCCAGATAATACAGATAGGGACAAGCCATGTGAAGGATGTATCTACGGAAAAATGCATCGCCTGCCATTTCCAAAAGTTTCATACAAAGTCAAAGCTCCATTAAAATTAGTCCACGCTGACGTTTTTGGACCAACTCATACACCGTCACTAAACGACAACAGGTACTTTCTTCTGTTTGTCGATGATTGCACAAGAATGATGTGCATATATATTTTGAAGCAAAAATCAGAATCGTTTCCCAAGTTCTTGGAGTTCAAGGTGAAAATTGAGAATCAAAGTGGCAGAAAAATAAAGACCCTCAGGACTGATCGAGGTGGAAAATTCATTGGAAGAGCCTTTATGAACTACTGCAAAGAAAAGGGCATCCATAGACAATTAATAGTCCGATGTAGCCCACAACAAAATGGAGTAACCGAGCGAAAGAATCGCACAATTGCTGAAATGGCACGGAGCATGGAATAGGACTTCATAAAAGTTTTTGGGTTGAGGCTGTGACAACGACAGTTTACATCTTGAACCGGTCACCAACTAAGGCCTTACCAAATAAGACGTCATATGAAGCGTGGTTTCACCGAAAGCCACAAGTAGACCATTTGAAAGTCTTTAGATGCATTGCTTATTCTCATATTCCTTCCCAGCAACGTGAAAAATTTGATGAAAAAGGAGAAAAGTTAATCTTTATTGGTTTTAGTGAAGAATCCAAGGGATATCGTTTATTAGACCCAAGAACAAATAAGCTTTTCATTTCTCTAGATGTTATCATTGATGAAAAGCAGTCATGGAACTAGGAAGAGAATACAAAGACAAATAATGTCTATCAACCACCGCTATCCTCGTTTCAACAAGATGAATCAAGTACTGGTCCAAGTGCAAGTCCAGACCAAGGTCCAAGTCTAGGTGCCGCAAGACCATCCGGAGAATTCTATCCAGAATCTGAAAGTCCTATTAGAAATGTACGAAGCTTACGAGAGATTTATGAATCATGTGATGTAGCATACGTTATAGTTGAGCCGCAGACATTTGATGAAGCCGCTAAAGATGAAATTTGGCTAAAAGCGATGGACGAAGAAATGGCGAGTATTGAAAAGAACAAAACATGGGAGCTTGTCGATCTTCCCAAAGCAAAAAGAGTTATTGGCCTTAAATGGGTGTACAAGACGATGTACAAAGAAGATGGCTCAATTCAGAAGCATAAGGCACGCCTAATAGCAAAAGGATATTCACAGCAGCCAGGCGTCGACTTCAATGAAACATTTGCTCCAGTTGCACGCATGGAGACTATAAGGCTCGTACTACTAGCTCTAACCGCTCAACTAGAGTTACCAATTTATCAGCTGGATGTGAAATCAGCTTTCTTGAATGGAGATCTAGAAGAAAAAGTTTATGTCGAGCAACCATAGGGTTACATCGTCAAAGGGATAGAAGACAAAGTATATCGCCTCAAGAAAGCGCTATATGGCTTAAAGCAAGCACCAAGGGCGTGAAATAACAAAATTGATAGTTATTTCCAGAAGATTGGATTCACCAGAAGCCAGAGTGAACCATCGCTCTACGTAAAGACAAAAGGTACTAAAGATTTTCTTATCGTTTGTCTTTACGTGGATGATTTGACATACACAAGCACAAGTGCAGAAATGATGAATGAATTTAAAAAGGCTATGATGCAAGAGTTTGCAATGACTGATCTCGGTCTTATGAAATATTTTCTGGGAATTCAAGTTCGCCAATCCAAAGGAGAAATATTCATTTCTCAAGAAAAATATCTTGAAGGAAAATCTAAAGAAACTCCAGATGCAGAACTGCAAGCCAATATCCACACCACTTGCAGTTATTGAAAAGCTTATGATGGATGATGGTGCAGCAAAGTTTGATCAGAAATTGTACAAAAGTTTAGTAGGCTCCCTTATTTATCTGATCAACACGAGGCCAGATATATTTTATCCAATCATCCTGATATCAAGGTTTATGCATAATACAAGCAAATTGCACTATGCAGCAGCAAAAAGGATTCTACGATACCTCCAAGGTACGAAGAAGTTCGGCATCAAGTATGTCAATGAAAAAGAGAATAATCTCAACGGCTATACTGACAGTGATTGGGCTGGATCAGTTGACGACCATAAAAGTACGTTGGGATATGTATTCTGTCTTGGATCAAAAGTAATATCGTGGACGTCAAAGAAGCAAAAGACGGTATCACTTTCATCAGCAGAAGCAAAATATATCGCAGCCACAGATGCAGCGCGAGAAGTCGTTTGGCTTAGAATAATTCTTGAAGACTTGCAGCAGAAACAAGAAGCTCCAACAGTAATCTATTGTGACAACATGACGACTATTGCAATGACGAAGAATCCAGTATTTTACACAAGATCGAAGCATATCGAACTTAGACATCATTTCATCAGAGGTCTAGTTCAAGATCAAGAAATTCAGTTGGAGTTCATAAACACCAACGAACAACTCGCGGACAGTTTCACTAAGGCAGTGACCGCAGAGAAAATTGCGCAACTTCGATATGAATTACGAGTTGCAAATTAAGAGGGGGTGTTAAAATATTAATTTACAACAATAGCACCAAGCTCTCAAGAATGCTGGAGCCTTCTCAAGAGTCCTTACTTGGGCAACAAGTCACACAATAAATTGATTAGGAAATACAACTACTAGCTGAAATAAACAATTAAGGATGATTGGAAGATTTTTAATATAATAATGTATAAGACAAATAATTGAGACATTAGTATGGCGGTTTAATGATCGTATAAATATGGAATTATGGATAAGTTGTAATCAAGCCAAAAAAGAAGCTTCAGCCGTGTAATATATTGGATACAAATCACATATTGCAAAAGCTTATTGCAAAAAAATCCTCAAAGTCCTCTATATTCTAATTTAGCCCCAAAGCTTTTTATATCTTCCTAAATTTATCCCTAACACCCAACAATAACTTGGCAACAACTTGACATGCAAACACTCGGGCAATGGAGGTATACTCATAGAGTTCGAAAACATCTTGCTTCACGTGGCTTCTCATGTTTTCAATGATTTGTATATTCATTTTGTTCGGACTGCTCATCCCTGTCACATAGAGAAACTAGCGTTTTTCTTCGTTCAGCAGTTGTAAAGCAGGAAGTCTTTCATTGTAGCTTTTAGAACAGTTCATTCATTATAAATTGTTGTTTGGTTATGATAAGAGAAATGAACAAAAGAGAAATTAACCAAATGTTCGTGAAAATGTGTGATATATTTCACATTGACGTTCTATTATATTCAACTAGTGTTTCTGGACTTTTAAAGCAACAGAAAGAACATGGGCCTTCGCAAAATTAGGGTTAAGTGGCAGTATGGATCTAGATCTGTGAATCATCCAGATTTGATCCAGATTTACAGGTCTAGATCCACATAATGTTAACATAAATCTCAACTCAACCCAGTTCTGTTGAGTATATTTTGGGTTGAGATCTATTTGCATATCCAAAATCCACCTTTAATTTCAACTAGAATCAGATTTTTATTATTTTTGAAAAACTCAATTTGCGTAAAAAGAAAAACAAATTACACCAAAAACACACACTATGCCTAAAATTCATGAAAGAAATATGCACTACACCTAAAATGGACACTACGGTCAAAATTTACCAAAATAGATACACGTAAAACGCAATATAAAAGTACTTTTGGTAATGTATATTTTTATGAACCCATTTTCGACAAGTGATACCACTTTTTCAAATGGAAATGGCTATCTAAGCAGAACGTTTTAGTCTTACGACAACGTGATTTCGGCGAAATTTCAACTTTTGGGGGCAACAAACGTCATTTTTTCTATTTCCAACGAGATTTTTTTGGTCAACGAAGTCCATTTCCGGCAAGTGATATCACTTTTTCAAGTAAAAATGACTATCTAAGGCTAACGTAAGACTAAATTCTTTGCCCAGCGTCATTTTGGCGAAATTTCAACGTTTGGAGGGTGAAAACGTCATTTTACTACTCTAAGTGAAAACAATTATAAAGATTTTGGAGTTTTTTTTTAAATTTTTTTGGGGTTGGGGGGGGGGGGTTTATAATGTATTTTATAAAATTATAGGGGTATTTGACTATTGTACAATTTTAAAAGTTGAGGTTGAGTTGATAATTTCAACATATAAAGTTTTCATAGATTGAGAAAATTGAGGTTGATTGAGATTGAGTTTAGGCTGATATATGATCCATATATGTGGATCCAATAATAAGCTCAATCATTTCTCACCTCAACCTAGTGGATCTCAATCAGATTCAACTAGTTGAACCATATTGCAACCCCTACGTAAAATTCTTGATCAGATATAGAAGAGTCAAAAGCAAATATAAGGTTAGTATATATAAAGAGAAAAATGACAAACTAGACCCATCCTTTGAGTGTTTTCGCGAAACTAGGCCCGTCCTTTCAGTTTTTGCAAAGCTAGGCATGGACTTTTCATTTTGGAAAAAATCGTCGGTGGGTGGTGGTGCGATTCGCAATTCATCACCACCACCACTCGATTCACAATCGCAGCGATGACAGAGGTGTGGTGGTGGTGGTGAATTGCGAATGCGCAGAGGATGGGGTAGGGTAGGATGGGGAATATTTTGTTGTTTATAATTTAAAGGTGACTAATATTAAGTTTTACCGTAAAACTAAAAAATATAAATAAATAAAATAAATTGGTGAAATAATGATTCTTTTTTTTTTTTGTTATAAATCGAAAAATGTTAAATATAGCTATCATTTTTTTGGTGCAAATGTAATAACTCAAAAGATTGGAGGTTAGATTTTTGGGGAGTGTTAGTGTGATTACTCAAATTGTTTGGAAAATGTAGTACCAATTTTGCCTTTGTAAGATTTTAAATTTGGCCGAAATAAAAATTGGGGTATAGTTTTTTCCGAACTGAAAAGATCAGGCCTAGTTTTGCAAAAATTAAAAGGATGTGCCTAGTTTCGCAAAAACGCGCAAATGATGGATCTAGTTTATCATTTTTCTCTCTGTAAATTGCTAAGTTATGACCATAAAGGACTGGTTATAATAAGATTAATACATGAAAGTTATGATTGAAATTTGAAAGTATAAAGTGTACTAAATACGTAAAATTACATATCCATGACCTTATATATTAATCTATCGAAGTATATACTATATATATAGCTATACTTAAAACTCCGTGGGGTGGGGAATTTGATGGTTACGTACCATAACCAACAAATTAATATCACTATGTTCCTCACGTTGTCTCATAACTATTGGGCATGTAACCAAAACCACATAAACAGTATCCACAACAAAACATCGATCATGTTATATCATTTTGTTATTTTAATCATGCCACGTTTTGATAAGTGTCCAATCTAGTCAATTCGCTTCTCGTCAGATTTTACTCAAAGACTTGGCTTCCCTTTATGGTCAAGATGCATGTACGCTACTAAGTAATTTTAGGAAAATTATAGATAATATATTTTACATCCCCAAGGTTCAGTAAACTTACATTATAAGCCACTTTATAAGTTTGAAGTAATATAACATTACACTTCTTCTAGTAAAGAAACTGATAGGTGAGTTCAATTCACTCAATTATATTACACCTATACTGAATCTAAATTGTTGATGTTGGGTAAGATGTTAAATTATTTAATGTTACTTTTATACACCCTCTTTTGTGTCTTACCTATTTATAGTTTGTTCTCGGATCAACTTTCTATAGTAGTCGTAGGTTAATGTAAATTTATTTTTTGAACAACTTGGTTAATGTAATTTTAAAATTAAAGATACAGTAATTGGCCTCTTTTGGGGAGTGCAAAGCGGTTAATTATCTGAATACTGTTGGGGTCATGTCTGTAAATACTTTTATTTAGGGGCTGAAAATATCTATTACTGAGGAAAATAACACGAATGAAATATCTATTAGCTTGCGTCATCAGCATTTTAGATATGATGTAAGCCTCGACAATATTTGTGGTCCGTGCTCTCCCTATCTGCTTATAAATATAGCTTCTTTATCTAAAGCTACATATAAATCCTCAAAATTAAAATATCGTTTTATTAATTAATTGCATTATGGGACTAAAAATTGCAAAGCTTTATATTGTGTTTTTATTTCTGATTTCCATCCTTTGCACCGGTCAATTGGTGGCAGCCGTCCGGCAGCCAAGAGGTATCTGTCGTTAATTAATGATAATCTATAATTAGTTTACTTAGATAGTTAATAACGACATCGCCCCTAGCTCGTGAAATTTAAGCAGTACGTAATTTATACATGCATCTTGATTATGCGTCTTAGTCTCGTTTAATCATATGTAAACATTTAGGAGGAATCGGTTCACATAAGCTATATTATTAAATATAGTTTCTTATCGTGTGGTTGATTATATAATTTGTATTGCTTTTACGTATTGGTCTTGCTATGTATCCATAAATTAATTTCTCTTGATACGCTATATGAGTTCAAAATTCAAACCATTTCTAATTGTTTTTATCAACTAGTCATATACTCATATTATATATTTTCGTATATATGGCCGGTCGCGCACGCACTTTTCACAATTTAAAAGAAGTATTTGTGAGTGGTGGCTGAGAAGAGTAATAAAGCTATCCGTACTACATTAAGTTGTCACAATGTTTAATTAGCATGTAGTTCAGTATCTAATTAAGTGGAGTTTAATTTTTCATAGAATAATTTAAGAATAAAAAATTTAATAGCGATAGATAATTCTTGCACTTAGCATAATTTCTCGCTTTTGCGAATTCTGAGGAAAAGTTGTATTTGTAATTCTGAAACTGTTTTTATATTTTTTTCTTTTAATTAATAAGAAAGCCACCTAAAGTTATCAATGCATGAATTCGCGTGTACCAAAAATTACAAGCATTTAAACTCTATTTTTGTCTCAGATGACAGATTGCACCCGACTATTTACGGTGATCCTAACTACCCACCTGCAACTGGATATACCGCAGCTCCTATCCCCGGTTATCCTAACTACCCACCAGGAGCCCGCTATGCTGAAACACGTACTGGAATAGCATCCGAGCCTCATGATTAATCAAGGAATATATAAATTGAGAACGTATTTTTCATTAATGAAGAATATTGCTCATAAATATCTTAGTTGTGTTTTAAATAATTTTGAATAATCAATTCCATATGTGTACTCTATTGTAACTTAATAGTTGTATGTAACAACTCCGCCTACATATGTATGTTATTATTAAGGTCATGGGCCACGCAAGAATATTGCATATGCTTATATTCTTAAACTTGTTGCGCATTATTTCCTTGTTTATACATTTCATATTCTTAATTAACAATATTCTAGAGTGCTTTATATAGCATGTGCATTAAGACGTTCCACGATTTATAATTTGGATTATCTAAGATAAGGTCGCGTTTGAAATAAATTAATTAAAGCATATTAGAAAGATATTGGACAATAAGATAGCTGTAATACCAAAATATGTTGAGTTGTATGAAAGAACTTAATTAAAATAACATGAAAGATTGCAATATTAGTAAAATATTTTTCTCAAGATATTAATCTCAGCCGCTATCACTACAGAGAAAATACCTTTTTCGAAGGCACGAAAATCGCCGGAAAATGCCTCTTTCCCGTCAGAAAAGCTCTTTTCCGACGGCATTACCCGTCGGAAAAGACCGACGGAAAAGGTCTCGTCGGAAAAGAGCTTTTCCGTCGGCCAAATGCCATCGGAAAAGCTCTTTTCCGACGGCCAAGTGCCGTCGGAATTACCGAGGGTCTTTTCTTGACGAAAATTTGAAAATTTAAAAACTATTTGAATTTGACGAAAATTTAAAAATTTCACCCTCTCCTATATATATACTCACCACTCTTACACATTTCATATTCTTAATTAACAATATTCTACAGTGCTTTATATAGCATGTGCATTTAGCCGTTCCACGATTTATAATTTGGATTTTCTAAGATAAGGTCGCGCTTGAAATAAATTAATTAAAGCATATTAGAAAGATATTGGACAATAAGATAGATGTAATACCAAAATATGTTGAGTTGTATGAAAGAACTTAATTAAAATAAGATGAAAGATTGCAATATTAGTAAATATTTTTCTCAAAATATTAATCTCAGCCGCTATGACTACAAGAGAAAAGACCTTTTCCGACGGCACAAAAACCGTCGGAAAAGACCGACGGAAAAGGTCTCGTCGGAAAAGAGCTTTTCCGTCAACCAAATGCCGTTGGAAAAGCTCTTTTCCGACGGCCAAGTGCCGTCGGAATTACCGATGGTCTTTTCCTGACGAAAATTTGAAAAATTAACAACTATTTGAATTTGACGAAAATTTGAAATTTTCATCCTCTCCTCAATATATATACTCACCACTCTTACACATTTCATATTCTTAATTAACAATATTCTACAGTGCTTTATATAGCATGTGCATTAAGACGTTCCATGATTTATAATTTGGATTTTCTAAGATATTGGACACTAAGATAGCTGTAATACCAAAATATGTTGAGTTGTATGAAAGAACTTAATTAAAATAAGATGAAAGATTGCAATATTAGTAAATATTTTTCTCAAAATATTAATCTCAGCCGCTATCACTACAAGAGAAAAAACCTTTTTCGACGGCACGAAAATCGTCGAAAAATGCCTCAAAACTAATCTAAATGCGATGTTGAGAATTTGTCTGTCCAATTGATAGGGGTGGTATATGAAGCACAAGATTCATTTGAATAAGGTTTCGCAGAGTAAGTAAGTATGATCCCAAATATTTGCAACGAGGAAAGTTGACGGTACGAGTAGAATCGGACATGTTACCAGAATATATATGATCCAACTTTTTGAACCCAAAAGAAAACAAGGTAAATACACTCACTTGAGAAGAATTGGAGCTCGTTTGAAGGATCTGAATAGGAGTGCTTATCACCTTATCATCATTTTTTTTGTTTTTGATCAGCCAAATTCTTTTATTATAGAATAAACGTTACATGAGTTTGAGTGAGTTTGAGTACAAGAAGTACACACCCTCAAAAGTCAAGGAATGAAACACTTGTAAGGCGAGTTAGACCAAACTACAAACGAATAAGAAAAGTCCTTACATCTAGCTTTGAATCACAACCATGCTCTAACCTTAATGAGTTCAAGGGTGCGATTTGCTTCAACCTTCAAATCCCTAAATATCACGTCATTCCTTGATTTCCAGATTGACTAAACAACCAAGAACCATATTGATTTCCATTCCATCAGTTTACCGGAGTTCCTGAGGCCACAATGTTGAAACCAGCTTTAGAACTCAATCCAGATGACAAACGCAAAGCGGCAATACAAAAGAAGATGTGCGGCTGATTCTTCCATCTCTTGACAATGTGGAAATAAAGAAATACCATTGTTGAGGACAACTCCACGCCGAAGTAAATTATCCCGAGTTGGTATTCGAGACTAAATGGCCTTCGAAGCAAAAGTAATCGCTTTAGGTGGAGCAGCATAAGCCCAAAAAAACTTGAAGAAATAAGAGTCCTCAGTCATACACCTTCTATTTAACAATTGATAGGCGGATTTAGATGAGTAGTTTCGAGATTGTTCATGTTTCCACTTCCAACTGTCTTCTATACAGCTGTCAAGACATATGTTCTTGATGAGGAGAATGAGTTGTGAGAGTTCCTCCTACTCCCACACAAAAAAGGCTTATTCTCCATCTAAACTACCAACCCAATTCACCATGATCCATCATATCATCAATTGTAGCATTTTTGTCCAAGGAGATGTTAAATAGGCGGTTGAATTTAGTTCTAAGTGGAGTTGGATCTGACCAAACATCAATCTAGAATTTTGTACTCCTGCCACTTCCCACTTGTCTAGAAAGGCTAACCCGAAACCAGTCATCATCCTGTGTTGTTCTTGAAATCGAAGTTAGATCCCTCCACCAAAGTGAAAATGAGCCTTTTGAGCGGGATCGAGCTTCGTGAACGAATGGATTTTCAGTTCTGCCATATTTAGAGATAACAATCCTTTTCCATGAGGGAGAGTCTTCAACAAGAAGCCTCCATTTCCACTTACCAAGGAGTTCCGTGTTGAAAACCTCCATGTCTTTTAAATTAAGCCCACCATGAACTTTATCTTACAGAGTTGTTGCCACTTAATCCACGCAATTCTTTTTGACCTGTCACATCCACCCCAAAGGAAATTGCGTTGAAGTCACGTAATAGCTTTCAAGATCTTACTGGGTGCCTTATAGAAATAAAAATAATACACAGGAATACCGGTAAGAACAGAGTTGACAAGAGTTAATCGACCCGCAAAAGACAGAGAATTAATTAACAAAGTAACCTTAAGGCCCGACATGACTTCAAAGATTCTAAGAATATATTTTATAACACGGACGTGTTGGCTGTTAAATTCACACAGAAGAATAGTATCATCCACATACTGTATGTGGCTGACTTCCACTTTATCCCGACCAATTTGAAAGCCCTTAAAGAGCCCGATCTGCCTTGCTCTATTGATGAGGATTGAGAGCCCTTCTCCAGCAATTAAATAGAGTAGAAGCGACATCTGGTCTCCTTGCCTAAGACCTCTAGTCATGTAAAACTGTTTTGTCGGACTTCCGTTCACGAGGACGTAGACCTCCGCTAATAGAAGACACCGCATAACCCATTCTCACCATTTAATGGAAAAGCCCTGAAATTTCATCATGTTGTCTAGATATTCCCAGCTCACACTATCAAAGGACTTTTCAAAATCCACCTTAAAATCGATCAGTTGTTTCTTCTTCCTCCTTACCTCATCAATAGCTTCATTGATAATTAAGATACCATCTCCAATCTGACGTCCATTAAGAAAGGCTGATTGTTCGCTTGAGATTTCCTTGTTTAGGATCGGGCTAAGTCTACTTGATAGGAGCTTGGCAAGTATCTTGTATGCACTGCCGAGAAGAGAGATCGAACGATAATCGTTGATACCTTGTGGATTACTTTTCTTTAGAATAAGTGCGATAAATGATGTATTTGCACCCTTGACGATTCTCCCATAAGAGTGAAATTCAAAAATGAACCTGCAAATGTTGTCTTTCACAACATTCTAAAACTTTTTGATAAAGCCCAGGTTAAACCCGCCCGGTCCTAGGCTTTTCCTGCCATCACAGCTGAATACGACCTTCTCAATTTCGTCCGTCGTAAAAGGAAGTGTGAGGGTTGTTGCATCAGCTGGAGTGATCTGATTTCTCTGATTATTTCCGAAAAAAGGTCGGTTGAGAAGATGCTCCTTATAAAGAGCGGCAAAATAGTCTTTGATTTTCTGTTTTACCACATTGCAATCATCATACCATCTGCCTTCAAAAGAAAGACCTTGCAAGTTAGAGATAGCTTTGTTCCTATTAATGCAACGGTGGAAATAATTAGAGTTGACATCCCCTTCACATAGCCATCAAATCCGTGCTCTTTGAAAAATGAACTTTTCTCTCGAATTGTAGGCTTACCATAAAAGTCCGTAGTGCAATTTTATTTCTTCAACCTCATCAAAAGAGAGCCGTTGGCATTCACCCTTCTCGTCCAGAATCGCTATATTGTCCTTTGACGTCTTAATTATACTATTGAGGTCCCCAAACACCTGTTTATTCCAGATCTTGAGAGAATTCTTATGGGCCTTAAATTTTTCCTTTAACACGTATAAACCCCTGAAATTGGAACGACTTCCATTGCTCCTCCACAAAATCACTGTAACTAACATGATCAGCCCAGCAGTCCATAACCCTCCACGGCTTAGGACCCCAATCCAGAACTTTGTGACAAAGCAAGATCGGGGAGTGAACTCTTTCCTTTTCACCCTTCCCCCTAACCCTCTTATGTTCCAAGATAGAATCATCGTGATGAAACCATGACATTCCCTACCCTGTTCTGCTCCATCGAATTAGAACGTGAATTTGGAAAGTTAGGGTTTTTGAGTCGAATTGGGGATCTGACCAATTTTAGTAATATTGAGAGTTTATTAGTTTTTAGTTTTTGTAATCGTGCTTCTATAAGTCGTGTTTGGTCAAAACAGGGTCGTTTCTCAGTTGGCAGCAACGGCGTCGTTTTGGGGTAGCTTTATTTTAGTTGCTTTTCATTTTATTATTTTACCGTTATTTCCAGCTAAGCAGCCTAGTGGTCCTAATCTCGGGATTAGTGTGTGGAGGTCATTATCAGCCCGTATAAAATCACTGCAGAGCTGAGCATTTGAGGATATGAATATTATTACAATTAAAACTCTCCCTCTCGTATTAATTTCTCTCTGCAAAAAAAGCAAAAGCCAATCCTCTTCCTCTTGTTGGTTTTTTTTCTTTATGCTTTATCCTTCACCTGCAAGAAACACCATAAAGAAACACTGTTAGGGTTCTGTTTATAACATTAGCCTCAGAGCAAGATTTTGGGCACGCACTTTGATAAAGAAAAAATGGCAAAACCAGAATCACATGCAGCTAGACTCGATGATGTGGAAACAGGTCAACAACTGCTACAAGAAAGCCACGACCGCATGAGGGATAGCTTCCAGAAGAAAATGGACTCAGTCACTGAAAAGCTGGACCAGCTTTTGAAAGCGGTTCACTCTAACAAGGGTAAGGAGCACGAGGATTCCACTACCCTCAACTTTGGTTCAGTACAGTCTACACCCCTTGCAAGAAACCGAGCTGATGGAGGAATAATGCAATCACCTAGAGAAGGAGTGTTCAACAAAGGGCTGAAGATGGATTTCCCTAAGTTTAATGGGGAAGATCCTAGGTCTTGGGTGAGGAGGTGCCAGAGGTTCTTTTTACTACACCATTTATCAGATTTTAAGAAGATTGTGGGGGCTGGCATGAGTATGGAGGGGGCAGGAGATATTTGGTACTTGGATAATATATAGGGAAAAGAAAACATGGGGTGGGCCAAGTTTGTGGATCTGGTGATAGACAGATTTACAACAGGCAAATGAGAGAATCTTGTGGGAGAGTTTAACAAGCTGAAACAGATAGGAACTATGGATGGGTATATTCAGAGATTTGAGGAGTTAAAAGCATTTATGACTCAAAAAAATAGAAACCTAGATGAGGAATACTTTGTGCTAAGCTTCACTAGTGGGCTCAAAGAGGACATAAGAGTAATGGCGGAGATGTTGATGCCTTCCACCCTTAACCATGCCTTTTACTTGGCAAGGAAGCAAGAGGTACAAGTGGAGAATCTTAGTAGACATAAGGACCTGGTAACAGTGAGAAATATCCACCTCTCAAGAGACTAACCCCTGAAGAGATGGACAATAGAAGGAGGAAGGGCTTGTGCTCTAACTGTGATGAGCCTTATCACATAGGGCACAAGTGCAAAAGACTATTTGTCATCATGGATACAGAGAAGTCAGAGGGAGAGGAAGAGCTGGAGGAGTGCTTGGCAAGTGATGAGGGACGGATTTATAAAATCTCTGTGCGTGCTCTGAAAGGGGAAGATGCAGCATAAACTATTAAACTACATGGAAGAGTTAGAGGAGAGATAATCAGTATCTTAGTGGATACAGGGAGCACTCACAGCTTTCTTGATGAGTGTACTGCTAAGAGGCTCCAATGTGACGTGGAAACAATAAACCCCTACTAATTACTGTTGTTGATGGGGGAAGAATGAAGTGTGCAGCCAGATGCCCTCAATTCCAATGGAAGATAGAGGATAATGAATACACTACTGATGTCAGGATTATACCACTAGGAGGGTATGACATGGTGGTGGGAGTAGACTGGTTAAGGACACTGGGAAAGATAACTTTTGATTTTGATAAGCAAACTGTGGAATACAAAGAGAAAGGGCAGAAATTCATACTCCAAGGGGGGAGGACAGTCATGTCCTTACAAGCTATTTCTGGGAGCAAAATGTGCAAGTTACTCCAGAAAGGGAAGGAAAGGATTAGGAGTATCATCTTCATTATTACACCTGTGAACATCTTCATTATTACACCTGTGAAGGGAAAAACTAAAGAGGAGGTCAATGAAGTGTTGAGTGACCTGATGGAGGAATATAAGGATCTATTTGAGGAACCCAAGACTCTACCCCGTGAGAGGGGACTAGAACATGGGATTAAGCTGATACATGGGACTACTGCTTTTAAACAGCACCGTTACAAATACTTTTATTTACAAAAATAGGAGATTGAGAAACTTGTGAAAGAAATGATGGAGGCATGGCTGATTCAAGACAGCAACAGTCCTTTTTCTTCCCCTGTACTACTGGTCAAGAAGAAAGATGGGAGCTGGAGGTTCTGTGTAGACTACAGAAAGCTCAACTCACTCACCATAAAAAATAACTACCCTATTCCACTGATAGAGGACTTTTTGGATGAGTTGGGAGGAGCAAGAGTATATTCAAAAATAGATCTAAGGTCTGGATACCATCGGATTAGGATGAAGGAGCAAGATATATCGAAGACAGCTTTTGTAACCAGCACAGGGCATTATGAGTTCAAAGTCATGCCCTTTGGGCTGACTAATGCTCCTGTCACTTTTCAGAACTTGATGAATAAAATATTTAAAGAAGAATTGGGGAAGATGGTCCTAGTTTTCTTTGATGATATACTTGTATTCAGCAAAGACATGGAGGACCACCAGGGGCATTTGAGATTGGTGTTTGAGAAGCTGGGATAGAATGGCTTGTTTGCAAAGGCATCTAAATGTACTTTTGGGCAACCTAAAGTGGAGTACTTAGGTCACATCATTGAGGGGGAACTGTGAGTGTTGATCCCCAGAAAATTCAATGTATGGTTGAGTGGCCCAGGCCAAAGAATGTCAAATCTATGAGGGGGTTCCTAGTATTAACTGGATACTATAAAAAGTTTATAAGACATTTTGGAGTGATTGCAAAGCCCTTGACAGATATGACAAGGAAATGTGGTTTTGTGCGAAGTGAAGAAGCTGAGGTAGCTTTTTGCAAACTGAAAGAAGCTATGACCTCAGTTCCAGTGTTGCAACTACCTGACTTTCATAAAAATTTTACAGTAGAAACTGATGCCTGTTACTTTGGATTGGGTGTTGTGTTGAGCCAAGAAGGCCACCCAATTGATACATCAGTAAAGCCCTTGGACCAAAGAATTTGGGGCTTTCTGTATATGAAAAGTAATTTCTGGCTATATTGCTAGCTATTGATAAATGGAGATCATATTTGTTGCAGGGACAAATCATCATTAGAAGTGATCAGCACAGTCTCAAGTACTTGCTGGGGCAACAAAATTTCAACCCCCATGCAGCAAATATACTTGACCAAGCTCATTGGCTTTGATTATAAAATTGAGTATATGAGAGGGAGAGACAATGGAGTAGCAGACTCTTTCTCAATGAGGGAAGTGGAAGTAGCTGAATGCAAGGCAATCAGTATTGTGCAGCCACAGTGGATGGAGGAGATGCAGGATAGCTACCTGGGGGATAAGGTGGCACAGGAAGCAATCAATGAGTGCATGGTACAGCCCTACAATACATCTTATTTTTCCTACAGGGATGGGATCCTAAGATACAAAGGGAAGCTTTATGTAGGGGACACAACTGCCCTAAGGGGCAAAGTGATCCAACTAATGCACAGCAGTAGTGTGAGAGGGCACTCTGGAATTCAAACTACTTACCAGAGGATCAATGCCATCTTCTTATGGCCTGGAATGAGGGCAATGGTGAAAGAATTGGTGTCTCAATGCATTACCTGCCAACAGTGTAAGCATGAAAACTTAAGGTATCCAGGACTCTTGCAACCTCTATGAGTACCTGAAGGGGCATGGCAACAGCTAACTATGGATTTCATTGATCAGCTACCTAAGTCAGGAGGTAAGGAGGTCTTATGGGTGGCAGTAGACAGGTTTACCAGATACTCTCATTTCATTCCTCTCTATCATCCCTACACAACTTCAAGTCTAGAAAATTTATTTCTGGACTCTATCTACAAGTTGCATGGTCTACCTATTAGTATTACTTCTGATAGGGACATGGTGTTTACAAGTGAATTTTAGAAAGAGTTGTTGTCCACTCTGGGAATCAAGCAGCGCCTTAGCACTGCTTACCACCCCAAACAGATGGGCAAACAGAGAGGGTGAACCAATGCTTGGAATCATTCCTCAGATGCATGATAGGAGGCAATCCCAAGCATTGGTCCAAATAGGTAGCCATGGCTGAATGGTGGTATAACACAAGCTATCATTCCACCATTCAGATGACCCATTTTGAGGCTCTATATGGGTATAAGGCCCCTCAGGGAGGGATAGGGCCTAATCAGGATTTCAAGGTGGCTGGGGTGGAGCAATTGATACAAGACAGACAACTTATCAACCAATACCTCAAGGAACACATCACACTAGCACAGAACCGCATGAAGAACTTAGCAGATAAAGGCAGGAGTGAAAGGAGTTTTGTGGTGGGGGATTGGGTGTTTTTAAAACTTAAACCATACAGACAGCACTCAATTAGGCAGGATAAAGCATGGAAATTGAGCCCAAAATATGCAGGCCCCTTTAAAATTACAGCAAAAATAGGCACAGTGGCTTATAGATTGGACTTATCAGATGGAGCTAAAGTCCACCATGTGTTCCATGTGTCCTTGCTTAAGCGAAAGGTTGGATCTTTAGACTCCCCAACTCCAACAATACCTGAAATTGAAGAAATTAACGAGTTAGAATGGAAACCAGAACGAATTTTAGCCCGACGAGTCGTAAAAAGGGAGAACGCAGCTAGGGTTGACTGGCTAATTCAGTGGAGGGGTCGACCAGAAGCGGAGGCTACTTGGGAGAAGTATGAAGAGCTCGAGAAGAGGTTTCCGGATCTGATTAATAAGCTTGAGGACAAGCTTGAGGAATGAGGGGGCAATCTCAGATCGTGAATTTGGAAAGTTAGGGTTTTTGAGTCGAATTGGGGATCTGACCAATTTTAGTAATATTGAGAGTTTATTAGTTTTTAGTTTTTGTAATCGCGCTTCTGTAAGTCGTGTTTAAAAATCAAAGCCTTGAACTCTTTCCTTTTCACCCTTCCCCCTAACCCTCTTATGTTCCAAGATAGAATCATCATCGTGATGAAACCATGACATTCCCTACCCTGTTCTGCTCCTTCGAATTAGAACACATGTTGACTGCATCTCTTTTTTTTTTTTAAGTCATCAAGAGTATTAATAATTTCCTTATTTTTCCTGCGCCCCACAACTCCAAGCTTTTGACCAAACTCCCAAATGCCATTAGCTTCTCGAAGCTCACCCTCGCGCAAGATAGACTTATTACGATATGCTATATGGCTGTCGAAAATAGAGTTACTGAGGGAAGTTGCTGATTGTTTCCCTGTCCTTTATGTGCCAAATTTACGATACCCCTTAGCCTTCCTAAACTCATCCACGAAGGATTCCTCGTCGTCATCAGAAGAAAAACATGCGCAGAAAAATTTCCAAGATTGTTCTCTTTCAGATTGAAGGAGAGATTTTTTCGAGCAGCTTCTATTTTGCGTGTGCGTGCGCCGATGTGGGAAAGAGAGAGAGAAGCACGTGACTTTGAGCTATTATTATTCTCTGTTCTAAACTAAACTCAGTTCGTCCGTGTTTGGTTATGATTTTATCTAGACTTGGGCTAGGTTTAGATAAAGATTTTCGGGCCTGCAAGTTAATTACTGGATCAAGAAAATTATTAGGGCCAACGGGATGGGCCTGACTTCAATTCCTTTGCTTGGCAATTTTATTTGAGTTGTTGAAGGAATTGCCAGGCCCAATTCGTGGATTCAAATTTGAATTAGAAAGATCCTGATCGTCATTAGTGGGATCTGAATTGTTAGCTAGCTGCGTAATTATATTACTCCCTTAAGTGCCCTTTGAGTGACTTAACTTCCTCCGCTGAACTGAACCATCTTGGGACTTGCAGCAAATGTAATTACCGTAGTAATTAATTATTGACGTTACCAGCAATTGCTTCCGGAATATCGAGATTGGTCTCTTTGACGGCGTTGACTGAGCCGTTCCGAAAATGTTCTCTGAGGACTCCGAGTCTGACGGATATGGCTACCAATGCCAATTATGGGGGTCTTCTAATAGTATGGTGACAAAAACCTTCCCAAAACGAGTATGGTGAGCTCAGGCGAGGAGGTTGTCGAGATGATGAAAATTCTGGCAAAGTCAAAACGGGACTTGTTCACTGTAAGCTCATCAAGTTTAATCAAATCAGCCACACTGCATGATAAAATCTTGAAAAACTCATAACACCAAGCATGCAAAGGAACTCCATGACAAGATATCCAAGCAAATCTTTCAGTGGGAACCAAATCCTCGGACAATGGTCGAATTTCTGAAAAGATCTCCTGCCACCAACAATCTTCCCCTTTCTCACATCATTTCTCTCTTATGAAGTGATGAGGATCATTTTACCCCCCATAGGTTTGCAGGAGATTGAAAAAATGCCCTCTTTAGTCAACAAGTCCTGGAGGTTGGAATGATTTTCGACATTTTTAAGTAAACTCACAAATGAGTCTTTGAGCCAGGCTGTGTCATTATTGTTGGTGTTGAACTCCAGGTCGCTTCCTTCTTCAAGTTCCACGTAGGATTTTGAATCCCTTGGTATGTTCACTCTTATTAGCTTGAAACTGCCAATCCAGATTTTGTCGAGAACTTGCTCAAGATTCTCGATGTTCGTGACTCCTTTGAATCTAACAAAACCAAATTTCTTTCCACTCCGATTTTTCTTGCTTGGAATGAAGACCTCTGTCACCTTGCCATATCTGCTTCCGTATCTACTGAACACTGGCCAGAGATCCTCGGACTTCCAAAACTCTGGGAAGTTAGTGAAGTGGAAAGAGTCAACTCCGTTCATTGTTAAGATCATAAAATCAAAGTTTTGTTCTGCCCTTATTGAATTGCCATTTCGCTCGTCAAACCTGACTTAACAGAGATAGCAATCGAGCATAGCTGTTAAAATATTAATTTGCAACAATAGCACCAAGCTCTCAAGAATTCTGGAGCCTTCTCAAGAGTCCTTACTTGGGCAACAAGTCACGCAATAAATTGATTAGGAAATACAACTACTAGCTGAAATAAACAATTAAGGATGATTGGAAGATATTTAATATAATAATATATAAGACTAATAATTGAGACATTAGTATGGCGGTTTAATGATCTATAAATATGGGATTATGAATAAGTTGTAATCAAGCCAAAAAAAAAAAAAAAAGCTTCAGCCGTGTAATATATTGGATTCAAATCACATATTGCAAAAGCTTATTGCATAAAAATCTTCCAACTCCTCTATATTCTAATTTAGCTCCAAAGCTCTTTATATCTACCTAAATTTATCCCTAACACCAAACATATTGTGGTATCAGAGCCACCCCTGGCTCGATATCTTCCGTAAAATAAAATAAAAATGAATTCAACACCTTCCAACGAGCTCGCCTTCGACTATTCCCAACAAGGAGTGCCTATCTTTGTTGGACAAAATTATAAATTATGGAGCGTCCTAATGCAGACGTTATTCCAGTCCCATGATCTATGGGATATTGTCGATCAAGGTTACGACAAGTATATGCCGGAGGAAGAAGCGACGTTGACGGCAGCAAAAAAGAAGGAGCATAAGGAGAACAAGACCATAGATGCTAGAGCCTCGTCCTTTATGCACCAGGGGGTAAGTCGATCCATACTTCCACGCATAATGGGTGTTAAAACATCAAAAGATTCATGGGATGTTTTGCGTAAACAATTTGGTGGCTACGATAAAGTTATCTCCATTAAATTGCAAAATTTATGGCGTGAGTTTGATAACATTTTCATGAAAGAAAATGAAAATATTCAAGAATTTTTTTACTCATCACAATAATTTTGAACCAAATACGTGCATAAGGAGATAACATTCAATACAAGAAAATTATCGAAAAGGTGCTACGGAGCTTGCCAGCAAAATTTGAGCACGTAGTTGCAGCCATAGAGAAATCTAAAGATTTATCAAAATTGTCTTTAGATGAACTCATGGAGTCATTAGAGGCTCATAAAAAAAGAATGAGCCGATTTTCGAATCAAAATTTGGAACAAGCTTTTCAAGTCAAAACCACTACAGGCGATAGAAAAAATGATGATAGCCACTAGGAAAGAAGAAATGCCTCAACATCAAGAGGGGTCGAGGCAGAGGACGAGGTCACAGCAGAAACCAAAATTTCCAGCGACGCGATCTATACAAAGGAGGTGATAATCAAAATTCAAATTATAAGCTGAGTTGCAGAATATGCAATAGAAATAATCATGCCACGAAGGATTGCCGATTCAAGTGCAAAATGTGCAAAAATGCCTACCATTTCAACAGAGATTGCTTGCATAAGGACGACGACAACACGAAAGAATCCAACTTTACCGAAGACGCCAACAACAACCAGGTACTCTATTCATGTTTAAATTCACAACAAACAATTGAAAGTACTTGCTATGTTGATAGATGCTGCAGCAATCACATGTCCGAAAATAAAAGTATGATTGTGGAGCTAGACAACTCATATTCATCAGAAGTAAGGCTCGGTGATGGCAAAGAATACAAAATTATCGGGAAAGTCACGGTTGCAGTAAAGACAAGGAAGGGCGAGACGAACTTCATCAAAGACATCTTATATGTCCCAGGTGTGACCCAAAATTTACTCAGTGTCGGCCAATTACTAAAAAAATTATAAAGTGGAGTTCAATAATGACCATTGTGTATTGATAAAAAGAAAAGCTTTGTTGTGGCAAGAATAAAAGTGACTGCGAACAAACCGTTTCCACTAACCTTGTCATTGACGAAGAAAATGGTACTACAAAGCACCTCCGATGATCACATGATCTGGCATATGAGGTACGGACATCTAAACTATAAAGACTTAAATATGTTGAAAAACAAAATATGGTTCTTGGCCTTCCAGATAATCCAGATAGGGACAAGCCATGTGAAGGATGTATCTACAGAAAAATGCATCGCCTGCCATTTCCAAAAGTTTCATACATAGCCAAAGCTCCATTGTAATTAGTCCACGCTGACGTTTTTGGACCAACTCAGACACCGTCACTAAACGACAACATGTACTTTCTTTTGTTTGTCGATGATTGCACAAGAATGATGTGCATATATATTTTGAAGAAATAATCAGAATCGTTTCCCAAGTTCTTGGAGTTCAAGGCAAAAATCGAGAATCAAAGTGGTAGAAAAATAAAGACCCTAAGAACTGATCGGGGTGGAGAATTCATTGGAAGGGCCTTCATGAACTACTGCAAAGAAAGAGGCATCCATAGACAATTAACAGTCCGTTGTAGCTCACAACAGAATGGAGTTGCCGAGCAAAAGAATCGCACAATTGCTGAAATGGCACGGAGCATGATGACAGGAATAGGATTTCCTAAAAGTTTTTGGGTAGAGGCTGTGACAACGGCGGTTTACATCTTGAACCGGTCACCAACTAAGGCCTTACCAAACAAGGTGCCATATGAAGCGTGGTTTCACCGAAAGCCACAGGTACACCATTTGAAAGTCTTTGGATGCATTGTTTATTCTCATATTCCTTCTCAGCAACGTGAAAAATTTGATGAAAAAGGAGAAAAGTTAATCTTTATTGGTTATAGTGAAGAATCCAAGGGATATCGTTTATTAGACCCAAGAACAAATAAGCTTATCATTTCTCGAGATGTTATCTTTGATGAAAAGCAGTCGTGGAACTAGGAAGGGAATATGAAGACAAATAATGTCTATCAACCACCGCTATCCTCGTTTGAACAAGATGAATCAAGTACTGGTCCAAGTGCAAGTCCAGACCAAGGTCCAAGTCTAGGTGCCGCAGGACCATCCGGAGAATTCTATCCAGAATCTGAAAGTCCTATTAGAAATGTACGCACCTTACGAGAGATTTATGAATCATGTGATGTAGCATTCTTTACAGTTGAGCCGCAGACATTTGATGAAGTTGCTAAAGATGAAATTTGGCTAAAAGCGATGGACGAAGAAATGACGAGTATTGAAAAGAACAAAACATGGGAGCTTGTAGATCTTCCCAAAGGAAAAAGAGTTATTGGCCTTAAATGGGTGTACAAGACGAAGTACAAAGAAGATGGCTCAATTCAGAAGCATAAGGCACGCCTAGTACGAAAAAGATATTCATAATAGACAGGCGTCGACTTCAATGAAACATTTGATCCAGTTGCACGCATGGAGACTATAAGGCTCGTACTAGCTCTAGCCGCTCAACTAGAGTTACCATTTTATCAGCTGGATGTGAAATCAGCTTTCTTGAATGGAGATCTAGAAGAAGAAGTTTATGTCGAGCAACCACAGTGTTACATCATCAAAGGAAAAGAAGGCAATGTATATCTCAAGAAAGCGCTATATGGCTTAAAGCAAGCACCAAGAGCGTGGAATAACAAAATTGACAGCTATTTCCAGAAGACTGGATTTACCAGAAGCTAGAGTGAAGCATCGCTCTACGTAAAGAAACAAGGTACTAAAGATTTTCTCATCGTTTGTCTTTACGTGGATGATTTGATATACACAAGCACAAGTGCAGAAATGATGAATGAATTTAAAAAAGCTATGATGCAAGAGTTTGAAATGACTAATCTTGGGCTTATGAAATATTTTCTGGGAATTCAAGTCCGTCAATCCAAAGGAGAAATATTCATTTCTCAAGAAAAGTATCTTGAAGGAATTCTAAAGAAACTCGAGATGCAGAACAGCAAGCCAATATCCACACCACTTGCAGTTAATGAAAAGCTGATGAGTGATGATGGTGCAGCAAAGTTTGATCAGAAAATGTACAGAAGTTTAGTAGGCTCCCTTATTTATTTGACAAACACGAGGCCAGATATAGTTTATCCAATCAGCCTGATATCAGGGTTTATGCAGGATCCAAGCAAATTGCACTATGCAGCAGAAAAAAGGATTCTACGATACCTCCAAGGTACGAATAAGTTTGGCATCAAGTATGTCAAGGAAAAAGAGAATAATCTCATCGGTTATACCGACAGTGATTGGGCTGGATTAGTTGACGATCGTAAAAGTACGTTGGGATATGTATTCGGTCTTGGATCAAAAATAATATCGTGGACGTCAAAGAAGTAAAAGACGGTTCACTTTCATCAGCAGAAGCAGAATATCGCAGCCACATATGTAGTGCGAGAAACCATTTGGCTTAGAAGAATTCTTGAAGACTTGCAGCAGAAACAAGAAGCTCCAACAGTAATCTATTGCGACGACATGACGACTATTGCAATGACGAAGAATCCAGTATTTTACGCATGATCGAAGCATATCAAACTTCGACATCATTTCATCAAAGGTCTAGTTCAAGATCAAGATATTCAGTTGGAGTTTATAAACACCAAGGAACAACTCGCGGACAGTTTCAGGAAGGCAGTGACCACAGAGAAAATTGTGCAACTTCGATATGAAGTACGAGTTGCAAATTAAGAGGGGGTGTTAAAATATTAATTTGCAATAATAGCACCAAGCTCTCAAGAATTTTGGAGCCTTCTCAAGAGTCCTTACTTGGGCAACAAGTCATGCAATAAATAGATTAAGAAATACAAGTACTAGCTGAAATAAACAACTAAGGATGATTGGAAGATTTTTAATATAATAATGTATAAGACAAATAATTGCGACATTAGTATGGTAGTTTAATGATCCTATAAATATGGGATTATGGATAAGTTGTAATCAAGCCAAAAAAAAAGAAGCTTCAGCCGTGTAATATATTGGATTCAAATCACATATTGCAAAAGCTTATTGCATAAAAATTCTCAAAGTCCTATATATTCTAATTTAGCCCCAAAGCTTTTTATATCTTCCTAAATTTATCCCTAGCACAAAACAATAACTTGGCAACCACTTGACATGCAAACACTCGGGCAATGGAGGTATACTCATAGAGTTCAAAAACATCTTGCTTCACGTGGCTTATCATGTTTTCAATGATTTGTATATTCATTTTGTTCGGACTGCTCATCCCTGTCACTTAGAGAAACTAGTGGTTTGCTTCCTTCAGCAGTTGTAAAGCAGGAAGTCTTTCATGTAGCTTTTATAACAGTTCATTCATTATAAATTCTTGTTTGGTTATGATAAGAGAAGTGAAAAAAAGAGAAATTAACCAAATATTCGTGAAAATGTGTGATATATTTCACATTGGCATTCTATTATATTCAGTGTTTCTCGACTTTTAAAGCAACAAAAAGAACATGGGCTTTCGTAAAATTAGGGGTGCATGCCAGTATGGATCTAGATTTGTGAATCATCCAGGTTTGATCCAGATTTACAGGTCTAGATCTACATAATGTTAATATAAATCTCAACTCAACCCAAATCTGTTGAGTATATTTTGGGTTGAGATCTATTTACATATCCAAACCCACCTTTAATTTCAACTAAAATCAGATTTTTATTATTTTTGAAAAACTCAATTTATGTAAAAAGAAAAAAAATTACACCAAAAACACACACTATGCCTAAAATTCATTAAAAAAAGATGCACTACACCTAAAATGGACACTACGGTCAAAATTTACCAAAATAGACACACGTAAAACGAAAAAAAAAGTATTTTTTTGTAATGCATATTTTTAGGAACTCGTTTTCGACAAGTGATACCACTTTTTCAAATGGAAACGGCAATCTAAGCAAAACGTTTTAGTCCTACGACAACGTGATTTCGGCGAAATTTCAACGTTTGGGGGCTACAGACGTCATTTTTTTTTATTTCCAACGAGATTTTTTGGGTCAACGAAGTCAATTTTCGGCAAGTGATATCAATTTTTCAAGTGAAAACGACTATCTAAGGCTAACGGAAGACTAAAGTCTTTGTCCAACGTCAGTTTGGCGAAATCTCAACGTATGGAGGGTGAAAACGTCATTTTACTACTCTAAGTGAAAATAATTATAAAGATTTTGGAGTTGTTTTTAATTTTTTTTTGGGTGGGGGGGTGGGGGTGTTATAATGTATTTTATAAAATTGTAGGGGTATTTGACTATTGTACAATTTTAAAAGTTGAGGTTGAGTTGAGAATTTCAACTTATAAAGTTTTCTTAGATTGAGAAAATTGAGATTGATTGAGATTAAGTTGAGGCTGATATATGATCCATATATGTGGATCCAATAATAAACTCAATCATTTCTCACCTCAACCTAGCGCATCTCAACCAGATTCAACTAGTTGAACCATATCGCAACCCCTACGTAAAATTCTTGATCAGATATAGAAGAGTCAAAAGCAAATATAAGGTTAGTATCTGTAAGTATCTGTAAAAGTGAAAAATTACAAACTACACTCATCCTTTGAGCATTTTCGCGAAACTAGGCATGTCCTTTCAGTTTTTGCAAAACTAGGCCTAGTCTTTTTATTTTGGAAAAAAACGTCGGTGGGTGGTGGTGCGATTCGCAATTGATCACCACCACCACTCGATTCACGATCGCAGCGATGACAGAGGTGTGGTGGTGGTGGTGAATTGCGAATGTGTAGAGGATGGGGTGGGGTAGGGTGGCGAATATTTTGTTGTTTATAATTTAAAGGTGACTAATATTAAGTTTTACCTTAAAACTAAAAAATATAAATAAATATAATAAATTGGTGAAATAATGATTCTTTTCGTTTTGTTATAAATCAAAAAATGTTAAATATTGCTATCATTTAATTTTTGGGTGCAAATGTAATAACTCAAAAGATTGGAGGTTAGATTTTTGGGCAGAGTTAGCGTGATTACTCAAATTGTTTGGGAAATTGATGCAGATCATAAATATGGGTATCTCTTGATCGAAAATAACAAACCCGAGGTTCAAGGAAGTCAATGTTTGACCAGAAAGTCAACAAAGCCCGTTTTTGACAAAAGATACCACTTTTCCAAGTGGAAACGACCTCCTGAGCAAAACAAAAAGACTACAGTCTTTACGCCCACGTGATTTTAGGCAAATTCAAAGGTTTAGAGGGTCAAATTTGCAGTTTATTATTTCCAACGGGATTTTTATGTTTTATTTAGTTATTTTACGAGTCTTTTGTAATTTTGACATTTTTCTTAGTTAGGGTTTTTACTTTATAAGTTAGTTGTTTTTGAGTCATTGTAGTCAGTTGTTGATTGAATAAAAAAAATTGAACTTGAGAGTTTTCTCAATTTTTGTCAATTTCTCGGTATTATGCGGAATCAACGAGCTTTTGATTTCTTGTGTTATTTCATCTTCCCTTATGAGAGTTTCTCTCTTTTTACATCAATTTCTTGGTATTCTTCGTGAATCAACAAGCTTTTGATTTTCTTGTGTTATTTCATCTTCCCTTATGGCTTCACCTCGCTACATCAGTTGGTATCAGAGACAGGTTCGTTCCTTCACCATGGCGGCAAGGAGAAACTCTGCAGTCCATCATGTTCCGGTAGAAGAAGATAGATGTGATGAATACATAATGTTACGTCGACAAATTAACTTGTTGACGCAAAAAATAGCGGTGATGGTTGCTCGACAGCCTGAACTCGCACCAACACCTGAAGCCCCATTGTTTACGGATGAGGAGAATCCGTTTGTACCACTAGAACAACCATTGAATCCGCCTATTCACCGGAGACAAGATGATTTAGAGGAAAAACATTGGAAATCACAGTTTCAAGGTGATATTCTAAATTTACTTGGTGATTATGAAGTGGGTTGTGAATCTTCATATGATGTTATTTATGATAGCGATGTTGATGATATTGTGGATGAGTTCGAGATTTCTAGATTAAAAGCTTTCATGGAGGGTGTGGATGAGAAGATCACGGTTGAGAATCCAATGAAAGAAACGAATATGTTGGAAAAGTATGAGGTTGATGCAAAAGTTGATATGATTGAGGGGGTTGAAAAGGAAAAAAATGGTTTAGGCGTGACAATGGTCGATGAGGAGAAGAAACATATAGTTGTTGTCACAATTGAAGATGTTCATCTTCAGGATTTTACTTTGCCTGAAGTTTCAGATTTTATTTTGTGTTGTGGTGATAAATTTACAGGTACTACACATGATTCAGATTCGAGGACGAATCTTTTTTCAACTAGGGGAGAATAATGCAGATCATAAATATGGGTATCTCTTGATCGAAAATAACAAACCCGAGGTTCAAGGAAGTCAAGGTTTGACCAGAAAGTCAACAAAGCCCGTTTTTTGACAAAAGATACCACTTTTCCAAATGAAAACAACCTTCTGAGCAAAACGTAAAGACCAAAGATGGGCGCCCACGTGATTTTAGGCAAATTCAAAGGTTTAGAGGGTCAATTTTGCAGTTTATTATTTCCAGTGGGATTTTTATGTTTTATTTAGTTATTTTAAGAGTCTTTTGTAATTTTGACATTTTTCTTAGTTAGGGTTTTTACTTTATAAGTTAGTTGTCTTTGAGTCATTGTAGTCAGTTGTTGATTGAATAAAAAAAATTGAACTTGAGAGTTTTCTCAGTTTTTGTCAATTTCTCGGTATTCTGCGGAATCAACGAGCTTTTGATTTCCTGTGTTATTTCATCTTCCCTTATGAGAGTTTCTCTCTTTTTACATCAATTTCTTGGTATTCTTCGTGAATCAACAAGCTTTTGATTTTCTTGTGTTATTTCATCTTCCCTTATGGCTTCACCTCGTTACATCAGAAATGTAGTACCAATTTTGCCTTTGTAAGATTTTAAATTTGTCCGGAATAAAAATTGGGGCGTAGTTTTTTCCGAAATGAAAAGATCAGGCCTAGTTTTACAAAAGTTGAAAGGATGTACCTAGTTTCACGAAAACGTGCAAATGATGGATCTAGTTTATCATTTTCTCTCTCTGTAAATTGCTAAGTTATGACCATAAAGGACTGGTTATAATAAGATTAATACATGAAAGTATACATGAAAGTTATGATTAAAATTTGAAAGTATAAAGTGTACTAAATACGTAAAATTACATATCCATGACCTTATATATTAATCTATCGAAGTATATACTATATATATATATATATAGCTATACTTAAAACTCTTTGGGGTGGGGAATTTGATGGTTACGTACCATAACCAACAAATTAATATCACTATGTTCCTCACGTTGTCTCATAACTATTGGAAATGTAACCAAAATCACATAAACGATATCCACAACAAGGTCTATTACATGCTGGGACAATGTCCCGTGCGCCTCTTTCTAAGATTGTGACATTTGGCACAAAATTGTAATTTTAAAAGTCTAACATTTAGTTTGTATTATTCGTATTTTATACCCCATAAGATGGAATTAGTCCATTAAGACCATATCAGGCCCAGCATGCTTCCGTAACAAAACTTAAAACATAATTTTTAGAGGTACCTCGTTTGACCGTAATATCGTCGGGTATCCCACCAGGTTTTACAAAGACCGTCGGTCTTGAACCAGTCGATCGCAACCTATGGTTTTGCAATAGTCCCTTCAACAATAATCAGCACAGCCCTGGTTCGTTTCCTACATCGGGCGTAAAAGTACGACTTTGAATAAATGCTTAAGAATATTACGAAGTAACACACTCAAGCAGAAGCCCAGATTTTATTTATTTGTGGAAACTTATTTATTACATAACACACATAACCCCTTTAGAGAGGAGTTACTAGTTTAGCTACTCATAGTAGCTTTGTTTCCATCGTACATATACTCTTAGCAGAGTTTCTAGACTATGCTCACTCGTATTTTACAATATAACTGGAAAATAAACACACAGACTAATTATTACAGATTCTTATAAATTTTGTAAGAAAACTAAGGGGAATGGTCGATGCCCTTTGCTTCCTTCAGCTTGTGCATTTATAGGTAAAGTTTCGGATTTGAAACACGGACTTCAACTACATTTTGATACTTTTCCTCCCACTATGATAGTGGTGTGACCCTCCATTATCATCCTGTCTCTTTAGTGGATACTTTTCTACCCACTACAGCTCGTGGTCTGGTCCCTCCATTATTCACTTGTCATTGTAGTGGAGGTGGTCCAACTTTTATCACATGGCCACTTTAGCTTTGCCAGCTTTGTTGGTCCATTTTCTTGCCCCACGCGGCACCTTTCCTCGTATCGAATTGCCTTCTTTGTCATTTTCTCCTGTGTCGCGTTTCACAGGGAATCTTTTTCCAAAGAGGGGCTCCTTTTGATCGTGACACTTTGGACATATCCTTTCTTCCCACTTGTCGACGTATGCCATGTTGCAGAATTTCCGGCTAGTTTCTGCTGTTGCCGGAATTTCATTTTTCCACAATGTTCGCCGTTTGTTTTCGAACAACGCTTCTGCAAACCTTGTAGTAGTGTTTGTCATGCTATTGAGCATAAACGACCCATTCTCCGTTTTTTGAAAAATTTTGAACACATACTTGACCTTGTCCATCTGTGTGAGACAGACCCAAAGCCCCCAAGCTCTTCTGGTTGAGATGTCATCTTCTGAGATCGGGGTGATTAGCATCTGTCCTTTTGGTGGAGGCTTGATGTAGTCCATTGCCTTCATGTTCGGTCTTTGGAGTTTGATGAAATGGAAGCTCGGAAAAGACCCATTGCCTGTGATTTCTGGAGCTGCTGAAATAAACTTCATCTCCAAAACATCGCATATTTTCAGTGTATGATTGTTCTTCCATGTTTCATACACCTTTTCTCGAATCCATTCCGGTAATCTAGAGATTTCCAGAAAGCCTGGTGATGTGGTAAAGATTGAGGCTATACAGCCAAAATCGAACCATTCTCGTACATTCTCGGGTTTTGATCCTGGTAGTACCCAAATTCTTGGATATTTCCCAGACCAATCCGCCACAGATTTTCCTAGGACAAGTCCCATTCTCGTGTATAATCTTTCCCACGTTCTTTGATATTCAGTCAAAGGTGGTATCTACTCGTTTTACTTTATCTTAGAAGTTCCCATTCTGGGTCAAAGATTAACCTCGTCTTCTGCAGTATTAGAAGTATCTTTTGACTCTTTGGGTGTTTCCACCTTTGAATCGTCTTGTTTGGTGGTGTCTTCCTCGAAAGGATCACCAGCTGGTCCTGTGTTGCTTGAATCGCCCTCTTCAAGAGTGACGATTTTTAGTTCTGCTTGTATCTTAGAGGTAGAAGCATCTCTAAGTATGGGTTCCATTAGACTATCCCATAGACTTGTGCTGCCGAACAGGGCAGTCTTCATCGCGTTCTGGACCTTACTAAGATCCTCCTCTTGTACATGACCTGAGGCCTTAGCATTAATTGCTAGACCATCTATCGACTTGCTGAGCTCCTCCAGGTTTTCCCTGCGGCCTCATGTTCCTCCATCTCTTGTTAAGAAATCTGCAAGAACATTTTCATGAGATTTGATAACTTGAACATCAAAATTATAGTATTGACATTCAGCTTGCCATCTAAGTAATGTAGCCTTTTCTGGTTTGCTTTCTATTTTGTTTTTTAAGAAAGCTTTAACACTTGTATTATCAATCTTTAAAGTGAATTTCTTAGCAAGTAAGAATAACGGCCATTTTTTAAAAGCCTTTCTAACAGCAAAGAATTCTTTCTCGTTGATATGCCATCTCGCTGCTTCATCATCTGAAAAAAGTCTGCTGCAGTATCTGCATCGCACTTCTCCTTTTGGTTCCACCTTTGTAGGAACCGCAGCCCACCAATGATCACTTGCATCCGTATAGAGTACAAGGTCATCCTCATTATTGGGAATTGCCAGTTTAGGGAGATCTTGGCAGATAGCTTTTGAAATTGTTGGATCGGGACTTGATACTTGTCGCAGAGTGTTAACCCTTCAATGTTAGTCTAACATTGATCAGCTCTTCCAATGTTAAGCTGATGTTGGACTCTCGATGTTATCTTAACATCCGTTTAACAGCAGTTAATCGTAAGCACAAATCTACTTGACAAAGAATATAACGCAGCGGATAAATAAAGAACACAAGTAGATGTAATTTTAAGAAGATAATATATTAATATGATCTTCCGCGCCGTAGGCAAAATAACCCGTTAAGGTTTTAACAAAAGTCGTTCTCTCAAGTTTCAAGCTCCTCACTCTCAAATTAATCGAACTAAGCAAAGCACACAAGAATTGCTTCGACTATCTCTAAAAGCTCCTCACTCGTAGATCTATTCTAACAACTCACAAACTTTGCTAAAGCAAGACAAAGACACTTGACTATATAGATTTCCTCACGGGAGATTTTTGCTCTTGTCTTCGTGTCTTTTTCTTGATGCCCAACATGCCTATTTATAGTGTAGTCTTCCTTGATGGCCAAGACATGTTGTGCATGTTTTTGATTGCTATTAGATCTCCTTGTATGACTCTAATTTCGTTTGTAGCAAGTCTCATTCAATAAGGAAAGGTTTCCTTGAACAACTTGAAGTCTTCAATGGAAAGGTTTCCTTCTTTGACTAGAAGTTTTCAATGGAAAGATTTCCTTGTTTAACTTGAAGTCTTGTAAGGAAAGTATCCTTCTCCATCTTGTAGTCTTCTATGGAAAGAATCATACTGCAAGTAATCTTCTTTCTTTCTTGCAATTCACACGCCATGATCTTTCCATTGCACCGCACACATCTTTCCTTATTTAATTATGGAAAGTTCTTCTTTGGAAACTTCTCTTTGAATGGCAACTTCTCTTTAAAGAAATAGATCCTTCCTTGAAGTTTCTTGACATGTAGCACATACAAATACCAACTACAACTCGTGGAACTAAGTTAGTAAGTGAATAAAGGCAAAACACAATTATAGCAATAATCCCGAATGTGCAGTTTTTCTGTGTTCAATGTTACCCTAACATTGCAGTTACATGTTGATCTAACATTGACTAAATACCTGCACTTTCAATCTCCCCATTTTTGTCTTTCTTCACAAAACCAAACATGTTCTCAATTCATATTATGCACAGTGCTCCAGCAACACAACATCATTAATATCTTAAGCTACTCCCCCTTAATATGACACTATTAACCAAGTAGCTTTAAGATACTAATAAGAATACACAACGAGTTAAATATCACAATTATAAGCATAACTAAGAAGGCACTAAATATATAAGACTTGTAGAACCAGTAGAATAAACATGAAGATCAAATGGCTTACTTCTCCCCCTTTTGTGAGGAAAGCAAAATCTTGACGAATCACTTCATAAGATAATGTTCTATAGCTCTTTCTTTAGCAGCTATTTCCATTTCTATCTCTTAAGAACTTTATCATCCACTATTTCTTAAAATCTTCCATAGCCACAGTCTTATCTCCCACCAGGAAATTAAAGTTAGCCTCAATTGTAGATATTACCTCAAGTGTTACCTCTGATGTTGAGTCAACATTGTTCTCCAGCGATGTTGTCATAACAACTAGCTCAGACTCAGCATCATTAGACTTCTCAGAACCTTCTTCCTTATCCTCTTGATCTCAACGATTTCATCGTCACCATTCTCAGTTTCCAAATCCTTTACCTCAGAACCATCTTTTTCTTCTTCACCACTTCATCTTCATTCTCTACCTCTCTGTCCTCCTTCTCTTTCTCATTCTCCTTATCACCTTGCAATCAACCAACATCATCAACATCTCTTTTTCTTTATAAGTACCAGTGGTATAACACTGCTCCCCCTTAATGCAAGCTATCAAACTCAATGTTGGCATAACATTGACATCTATCAATATTGTCATAACATCATACGGTATCAATGTTAACTTAACATTGAATCCAGAATGTTGTTCTAATATTGACGTTTATCAATGTTGTCTTAACATTGAAACCAGAATGTACCTGCACAAAAGTTTACAAAAACCAGCAATAAAACCACCATTATCACCCACATTAGTCTCTCCAGCAACTAACACGTTCTCCCCCTCAATCAAATCAGCTTTCTCTGCAAAATGTTCCTCAAGCACTGTCTCCTCAACTGTGTTTGAAGTACCAACAAAAACAACACCTTGTTCCTCAGTTTTAACTTGTTTTGTCTCAACAACAATGTCTAGAACGAGTGTTGTACCTACGAGAAAGAACTACAGGAGTAGGGGTGGGGTTATATCTTTGATTCACCATACCACGGGCCACAATCAAGATCAGAGATGCATGCCAAGGATTTCAAAAACAATTGCAAATGAATATTCATAGTATTTCAGAGAACTGTGCACAAAGAGATTAGAGATTTAGAATCACAAGTGAAAAGAAGTAATGAGCGGTTTCTTAAAATAAATCGTACATAATTACCGCATGTTGAGACAACAAGTGACACCGAGTTACTTCACACATGACCAGAGTAGTTCATAAAAAACTTATAAGTCATAATGTTAAACCTGGATGTTGAGACAACATGCTTACAGACTGATGTTGGCACAACATTGACACATGTTCTGAATCAACATTGGTTCTTGTGAATGTGGAGGTATTGAGCTTACCCTCAAGATATTTTCAATTAAAAGCATGAGCTAGATCTGAAAACACAAAACTGAAACTTAAGACATATTAGCAAATTAGTACCACAGATATCTCAGACCTGTACATGGAAAGGAGAGTTAATTAACAGAAAATTCAACATTTTGGGTATGAAGTAAATTAAAGGAGTTAATCTACTTCCAAGTCATAACAAGAGACAGCTTAGTGTGTCACCGCAGCTGAATCGCCCAAAATATATGTCTTCACATGAGAACATAACTATTTCTCCCCCTTAAGCTCAAACCGACACAGACACATCAAGAAAGAGAAAAATAAATGCAGGCCTAAATGAAATGCAGAATGCAGAATGCAGAATGTTAAGTCAACATTGGAAGATGGTAACCATGGAGATCAGCTTCGTAGACTAGGAACAGATCATATCAACTCAAATCTTTATCAATTTTCATAAACTCTTTTTGAACCAAAACTGAAGAATGTTAAAGAAGGATAATGTCATCACTGAATGAGGGTAGCACATGACTCCACACACCCCAGCAACTTTATTATCAGCTACAGATTAGGCAAGTACAAAGGAATTGAATGAGGACAATACACTTATCACATACTTCATCACCCCAACTCCTTATGCATACTTGTTGACCAACCTGTTTACAAGAGAAACACCAAGTGATAGTGCTACTGAATGTAAGGCAGTCGAAACTCCAAACATCCCAGTAGAAAGGATCACTATCATGCATTTCCTTGGCTAAAAAGAGACAAAAACATGAACATAAGCACAACTGAATAACACTGAAGCTCTCAACATCATGTACCCCAGCTTCTCTTCATGTTCTGTCCAACCTAACATGGATAAGTCACAACTGAATAACACCAAAGTAGTGAACTATGTGCATCCCAGCTTCTCCTGATGTTAGGTTAACATTCTCAGACCAACAATAGAGTTTTTACTTTACAAAACTTTTGATATGAACCTGTCCACCAGTAAACTTAGCTAACAATCCTGGTCAACCACACAAACCAATAATAACAAAATTTCATGAAGACAAACAAGAACAAAACATAGAAATCAAACAAAAAAAATCTAATGCAATCCTACACACCACAAACAGACTACGGTGTTAGCATGTGGTGTTATGGCAACACCGGCATGCAACACTGAATCACAGAACATTCAAGACGAGAGTCTTCCTCAAATTGAATAACCTCTCGCTATCTAATGACATCTTAAACATATCAACTAACTGATTGTTGGTCTCTAAGTGATCAATGTTTATAACCTTGTCATCTACCAGATTTCTCAATATATGATGCATAAAAATTGTATGCTTTGTTCTAGAATGATGGACCAGATTTATTGATATGCTAATGGTACTAAGGTTATCACTAAACAACAACAATGTGTCACTTTTTATCTCATAATCATGCAACATGTGTTTAAACCATATAAAGCGGGTAACACAGCTGCGAGCTGCAAATTCAACAGTTGATAATGACACACAGTTATGTTTCTTGCTATAACATGAAAAATGATTATTTCCCAAATAAAAACAACCCCCACATGTAGATTTTCTATCAGCTAAATCTCCATCCCATTCAAAATCATCAAAACCAACAAGGTTTGTATTTGTATCATATGTATACCAAATGCTCAAGTCTACAGTACCAGATATATGTTTCAGTATTAGCTTCACATCAATTAAGAGAAAAGCTTTAGGTTCAGCGTAATACCTGGCACCAACACAAACACAAACCGAGTTCATAATATATGGGCATGTGATGGATAGATATAGCAAGCTTGTGTCTCCCTTTCCAATCACCAAAGTTGAAGACATTTGAGTCTTGCTCGACTTTGACTCCTCCAAACCAATCATGCTCATCTCATCCTCCTTTTGCTTAACTTTCAAACCCAAGAAGAAATCCAGTTCACCAATCCCGCTCATCACTAATGTACCTGTCAAAGCCTCAACAAACTTGTCTAGAGTAGACTTGTTAGTATAAACAAAGACAATGTCATCAGCCGATCTTTGAGCTAAACAATTATCAGAATATGTGGCAGACATGCAAACACTCAACATTATCATATCTCTACAATTTACCCTTTTCTTTTTGTGTGTTTTGATGTCATTAATGATTTGAACCATAACCTAAGATGTAGGATGATTACTATGGGTCCTATCAGTTGTATCCATCCAAACATCTTGAACTTGAACCTTTTCATTGTAGAATTTTGACTGCTCTACTGTTGTCTCAACATCAGGACTGGTCGATAACATCAGCTTCTGGTTCATGTTCATGTTCAGGTTCTGGATCTGCATGTGATGTTGGAATAACACTGTCCGGAGTCAATGTTAACCTAACATCAGAATCCACTAGACTTGGCACAGCAGCCTCTAACTCACCTGCAGCACTTGGCAAACCATCAAAAACCACATATACAGATTCTTGAACAATATTTAATCTTGGATCAAACATCCTAATAACATTATTGTTCAAAGAATAGCCATCAAAGATACATTCTTCAATTTTTGGATCATATTTACTCAAAATATCTTTGTCATTTAAAGTATAGCAAACATATCCAAATTCATGAAAATGAGCAAGATCATGTTTCTTCTTTTTCATCATCTCATAAGGAGTCATGGGAATAGAGAATTTATGAATATTTTCATTAGACACACATAAGCGAGAGAATGACCTATTTTCAAATTCTCTTTCATGATTTGACCAAATATTACCAAAAGAAGCATCATGTAAATTATCAATACTAGCATGCAATGTTCTAAATGTATTAAGAGCTTCTGATTTTTCATTGAAAGATTTAATCAAAGTATATCCAAAAGAACCATTCATAATCACACAATCATATTGTTTACCCCCAACTCTATTTACTTCAATAAGACCTAAGAGATCCATATGAAGTAGATGAAAACAATTAGAGGTACTTGTAACATGTTCATCCACTTGGATTGGATTATGAGTAGCTTTGGTCACCTTACCTTTCAAGCAATCATAACAGACCATCTTACCAGTACCCGAGAGATAGGGAATGCCCCTCACGGTTTCAAGTTTCACCACTTTGCCCAGATTCTTGTTGTGCATGTGTCCAAGTCTCTTGTTCTTGGCAATTGAATAGTCCACCTTTGTTTGAAAGAAAGTCACTTGATCCCTCGCCAAGTAGTTGTCTTCAAACTTTTTACCTGTCAAAGCAAATACATTTGCACAATCAGATACATCACAAGAATCTTTATCATACCTTACCAATAAGTCATCATCACACAATTGACTGATGCTTATATGATTTTCATAGAATCCATCCAACAACATCTCATCATTCAAGGGTGGGGATCCATCGACGTTCAACACTTCTTTGACAATGATTCTTCCTTTATTTCCATCTTCATAGGTGAAAGTTCTAGTGGTTAGTGGTGCACACTCCTTCAAATCAGATTTAATTTGTTTCCAGTCATGTGTCTTGAGCAGTGTTGAGGCAATACAATATGTTCTCAATGTTAAGGTAACATTGGTTATCCAGTGTTGTCTTAACATCGTGTATAACCGTATCAAATCAGATTTGTATCCGGCCATATGCCTCAAACATCCACTATAAGAGTACCACTTACCTGCAAGGTTAGTATGCATAGAAGGAAAGATAATAATATAAGCTTTTGGCAACCAAAGTCTAGTGTTTCTCACCCCACTATTCTGTTCAGCAATGTTGGTGCCAAATGTTAAGGTAACACTGGAATAACTAGTATCAACATTGGAAGATTCCAGTGTTGGCTTAACACCAGCATCAGCATTGCATGAATCCCTATTACGTTCAACGTTTTTCCATTTAAGAGACTTTTTGTATTTATAACAATATGCTTCAAGGTGTCCATGTTGAAAACAGTATTGACAAATATAAGCCATTTTCTTAGATTCTCTAGAAAGTAACTTTGTCTTTTCAAAACCAGGAATAGTGGATTCAACAGAAGTAGTTGAGTGAGTAACTTTACTTTGATATCCTAAACCAGAATTACCATCATTGCCTAAACATAAAACTTCATCAAGTTTATAAGTACTTGTTTTCCTCTTGGCAATGGTATGTTCAGCAATTTCTAGCTTAGAAGTTACCTTTTCTATTTCATCATCTTTTCTATCCAAACTAACCTCAAGTTGAGTGATTGTAGCCTTCAAGCTTTCATTCTCTTCCATAGCCTTCTCAATTCCACTCAACTTGTTCCTCCTTAAGCAGGTCTTGGTAGATGATCTTCAGTTCATCAAGAAACTCTTCTTGAATCAAATTACCTTCAAGGACATTATCATCTTCCAAACCTATAGAATCATGCAAATACTAAAAGTCAGAATCATCATCAAACTCATCATAATCAGAAATCAAACATTCAGAGTTGTCTAAATAAATGGTTTCATCCCAATTGTCAACAAAAATCTCCTGGACTGGTGTTGTCTTCTGGATGTCTATATACTATTATATAGAGAAACCCATTGTGACACCAATCTTTTGATTTCCAACTTTAACCTTTATGTTTTAGCTATATTGTGAAATTTTCTTATTAAATCCCCAAAATTGCCTTACAAATTAAGTTAGACTAATTAATTACATTACTAATTATAATTAATGACTCACTTTTCCCATAATCTATTTTTCTTCCATTGTTCTACTCAGAATTTATGGGACATGTTATCTAGATAAATCTTCGTCTTTAACCCGCATAGAATGACATTGAAAAAAGAATTATGCTCGCGTGAACCGCGTGCTACATTTGCTAGTTAACATAACATCGAGCTGTCTGGATGTTGGCAGAACACCAAGCCTTGACACCAGCGGGTTTGTCCACCTTTGCACACACTGTTGTTTGAGTTTCTTCAATCGTTGGCACTTGTCCATCACCATATTCTTCAAAACTTGTCTCATCATTATCATCTACACAAACCAAGTTAGAATTCCCTTTTTTTCTAAGGTTGTTACCACATTCAGAAGCAAAATGGCCCCAACCTTTACATTCATAACATTAAATCTTTTTGAGATGTGTATCATTATGAGGAGTAGGTTTACAAGAATATTTGGTCATCTCTTCAGAGAAATATTTCTTTAGATCAGCAAGAATATTTTTATCACATAGACTAAGCTTATTAAACTTTTCAATCACATTTTCATTATAAGCTTGAATTTCTTCTTCATCATCTACTTTTTCAAGATTCATCTCAAATTCTTTCAGAGTGCTAAGTAGGGCATGAAATTCTAAAGTGTCCATATTCCTAGCTTCTTGCATAGCAATCACCTCAAATTTCTTAGAAAGAGTTCTCACATCTTTGTATGCCAATTGCTTAGTAGACAGGGACTCACCTAAGTCTTGAATTTCATTAGCAAGATCCATGAGTTTCTCAAAATAAGCAGTAATACTTTCATCTTCCCCCATTGTTAAATTAACAAATATGCTCAAAAACATGCATAACTTAGTCTTTTTAGTGCATACATCACCTTCACAATGATTTTGTAAGATATCCCAAGCATGCTTTGCAGTTGAACAATTTTTAATTAACCTAAACATGTGACTATCAACCAAACTAAATATGGTATTTAGGGCTTTTTCATTGAAGAAAGCGTTACTTAGCTCAGTTTGAGTCCACTCTGATTTTGGCTTAGGAACAGCGTTATGATCTTCATCTGGATCTACAGTGCCATGAAAGTAATCAAAGTTGGATTCATCAATAATAGACAACGAATCAAAATTAATACAAGAATTATATTTATTCCAAATTCTAAAGGAAAACTCATGTTCTGGTGTTGGATCCTGGATGTTAGAGTAACATTGAGATTCGTGGCAGTTCTGGTAGCCTTCTTTTGTCCAGAAAGTAGGAGCGAGTAGCGCAGCTGTATGAATCTCATCTGATTGTCCTTCGGCCACAGTACGTGATCCATAATTGAAATCCTCACCATCGTTATTTTGAGAATTTGAGGCTAATAATGAAAGATCTTCATCTGGAGCACACATAGGGAATGCATACCCTTCGATCACCGTCTTCCAAGCTCGCCAACTGAATGATTTAATGAGTGCACGAATTCTAACCTTCCAATAAGAATAGTTGGATCCATCCAAGACAAGCAATTTTTTGTTGTTCGGATTCCGGTTGTCCATCCTTTAATATCAAATCCAAACACCAGTGAAGTCAGTGCTTGGCTCTGATACCAATTGAAATTGTTGGATCGGAACGTGATACTTCTCGCACAGTGGTAACCCTTCGATGTTAGTCTACTTCATGTAACTTGCCAGATTATTAATAAACATTCCGACAAAGTTAACTAACCCCAAAAAACTCTGGAGTTGTTTAATGGTTTTGAGATTATCAGGAAAATCGCGTACCTTTTCCACCAAATGGTTTTGGAGGATGATACCTGTTTCGTCGATCTCTATTCCGAGGAACACGATTTTTCTTGTAAGGATCACCGCCTTCTTTTCGGATAGCACCAATCCTTCCTTGTGACAGACATCTGAGAAGATTTCCAGATGCTTGATATGTTCTTTAACATTTCTCGAGGCAATGAGAATGTCGTCAACATAAACGAACATGAATTTGAAATAATCTTTTAAGAGATTATCCATTTTTCTCTGATATATCTGGGGTGCATTAGCCAATCCCATTTGGCATGACATTCCAGATGTAATGTCCTTGTGGTGTGGAGAAAGTTGTGAACTTCTTGCTTTCTTCTTCCATCTTGATTTGATAGAACCCTGACTTGCAATCAAACTTGGAGAAGACCTTTGCGTTTTGGACGCAGTTGATCAGGTGTTCTCTGTTTGGGATATAATATACGTCGAATTCCAAGATCTTGTTGATCCCCTGGTAGTTGATCACTAATCTTGGTTTTCCTTTCTTAACTTCTCCATGGTTCCTAACTAGGAATCCAGGACTATTGTATGGAGAAACTCCTGGTGAGATAAGCTTAAGGTCCAAATGTTCCTTAAGAATCCTATACATATATTTTCGATCGTCTTGATTCATCGGGATAGGCCTATATTTGACAAGCTCGTTCTCCTTTCCTTTTTGAACCCTTAAGGTTGCCTTGAGTTCATTCTTGTTCCACCATGCCAGAGGATTTTCTTCGTAGTTCCTCCTGATTTTTGCTTTGACATCTTCTATCGTAATCTGTTGTTCGTTATTGATGTCCATGTGAGGACTTGGTTCCAAGCTGGCTTTCAGGATCTCAATTGTTTTGTCTCTGATCCTTTTGGTTTTGTGGCCACCTAGGCTATCAATCCTTAGCTGCAGGATTACTTTACCATATCTCCTTTGATCCTTCATTTTTGGGTGTAGAAGTTTTCCTTCATCACAACGCTTGCTGCGAAATTGAATCGGCAATTTGCGGTAGAACGCCCGCGTCAATCTTTGCACCCATATCTTATGATCACAAGTGGTTGTGAGAATAAGCCTTCTTGTTTCATTATCCTGCGTAAAACGTTTGAACGTTTGCAGGAAGTCGTTGCCGAGTAAGATATCGGCTCTAGTATCATGGAAATAGATTGGGGGCGTCTTAACTTTGTACCATGGGGTACTACCTGCTCCTCCAATTAATATTTCTGCCTGCTTTATTCCTCGTTTGAAGATGATGATCTTCCTTGAGTAATCTCTGCCTGCTATTGCTGGTAAATCTTCTCCGATTTCTTCGGGGAAAACACCTGGTTTTGCTGTGCAGATCCCTGCTCCTGAGTCGATATACGCTGCAAAGTATTCGGCTCGATATTTCTCGTATAACATCCAACCGAGATGTAGATTGAGAAGGGACTGGTGGTCATCGGAACCTATATCTCTTTCCCTCCACCGTGAACTCCATTCCTTCTGGCAATCTTTCCCAAGGTTTGTGATCCTCGAGAAATTCAACTCTAAGAAAAAGTTGTTCTGCACTATTTCCCGCTCGTCCATTGATAATGAAATCAATTCCACCTAGTTTCAGGTTTCCTTGATATCTTCCAACAATTGGCTGCTTAAGATAATACAGTGCATCACACGGAAATGTATTATCTTTCTTGGTAGTGTCGAAGATTACCTCGACTTTGCCCCATCCTCCTGGACATTGAAGTTCTCCTTTAGTCGTGAACTTCTTTGGTTCGATCACAACTTCGACAATCGGTTTCTTTCCCCATGTTAGGCTGTGCATCCTATTTTCTTGGAAATAAATTCTTCTGGGTTCGAACCTTTGACTGGTGTTTTTGTCGAACACTGGTTGATCTCGAATGATCATATCCATCTCATGGATATGTGGTAGATTAGAAATCTCTGGTTTGACTGCATGGGCCACTTTATCGAAAATCTCGGGTATTTTGACAAACTCCTTTCTTCGGAAAAGGTCTGAATGATGGGTGTTGGATAGGGCATAGGAGATACTGTAAGTAATCGAGTATGGCCTATTTCCCTCCTTCATTAGATCCTTGTTCTTGAAATCCTGATCTAAAGTGAGGACCCTGTTGAAATCTCGATCAGCTAGATTATAGGCAATCTTCGCATAAACGAACGTTGCCACTTTTCCAGCAAATAAATTTCCTGATATTCCTCCAAGACAGGCGTCTCGTAGGTTCTGAATCCTTCTATCAAAGATGTCGATGTCAATAGGGGAATTAACTCCTTCTTTGAATGTCGCTTTGATCAGGATCTTGATGGCTCCGATATGGATCCATGACATCTTTAAGTCTTCATGCACTTCCTGACGGAAAATCTCCTCGTCTTCAGTTTGATTCTGATTCTGATTCTGATTCCGAAGACTCATCTGGTCCTTCATCTTCTTCATATATACTTTCGTCTGAAGGAATATCCTCAAACTGGTATACCTGAACGAGGTCTTGGAAATAGACAGCTTCTTCGAACTCTGGCGTAGCTTCGAACTATCGTACTCCTCTTTTCTGGTTCTCCGGGCAGTCTGTTGAGATGTGTCCTTTTGCACCACACGTCCAACAGTTGCAATCTTTAAAACTTTCATTTGCTCTTGTATGAGCTCTTCTGAAAGTCCTCCTCGTTGGTGGTCTGCTCGTACTTCCTTGACCGGAGGTTATTCTTCCTCGGCTAGGTCCTGATCTTTGCCCCGATTTATAGCTTCAGGCCTTTTGTTTTGACCAGAATCTTCTTGGTCTCCAAGAAGATCTTCTTGGGAACCTTCTTCTTCTTTGTTCATAGGGGTGATCCCTATGATTCTTCTTTCGATGTCTTTTAGGTGCTCAAATGACTGTTGGGATGTCATTATCATTGCAGCAAAGACGGGCTGATTTGTTGATTCTTTTCAGCCTCTTGAAATTCTTTTGGACAGCTGCTCTCTGGCACCACTCGCTCAGCTTAGCCTTGAGAAAGGACATCCTCTGGGCCACTGTGTCAATGCCTATCGGGATGTATTCCCGTAGTAACATCTCTTGCCATGGGCTTAGAATTTTAGCGAAGAACAAAGGGATAGCCGTGTCTTCATTTATCTGGCTTTTCCATTTGTACTCGGTGAAAAGCTTGATGTATAAGTCGACACTACATATGTCATGTAGTTCCAAGCTATACAATGCTTGCTCGTATCTTCTGACCTTCTCATGGTCACCTCCTCCGGTTTGAGGATCGATGAAATATCCCTCTCCGATGAAGTATATTTTGAAAAGTCTCGCCATCTTGTCAACAATGTCTTTGAGAGCATCGCTTGATAGGACTCCATCTCTGATCTCCGGAGTGGCGTGTTCCCATTTGATTTTCGCTGATCCCTCGAGGCTCATTTGTAACATCATAATGAACCCTTCTTTGTTGAGTTCCAACGTTGCCGTTGCAATCCTCATTGCTGAAGCCCATTCATCAATAAGAGCTTCTCGATTTTTGAAATCCAAAATATCCAGATTGAGCATAAACCCATAAGGATGAATTGGATCAAGTTGGGATCTTCCGTAGGGCGTCCCATGAACATCTGGCCTCCTTGCTCTTGATGTGGTTGGTATTGTCTTGTACATAGATCCTGCCACAAAGTCATGCTGGTGTGGCATAGGCTCATCTTGGATTGGATCTGGATTTGGGATGGAAGATCCGACACCTTCTGTGACTGTTGATTGTCCCTGTGGAGGATCTTGTCTTGGCATAATTGCACTCTCTAAGCCTTGGACGTTGACGAGCTTTAGGCCTGAAAATGATTCTGCCAGATCGAAAAGATCTTGCAGATTCTCGTAATTGAACTCGTCTAGCCTGAATCTTGACATGTTCTCACGACGTGCTGGGCTTTCCTTGTATCAAGGCCACAATTTTATCGTTCCTGGTCAACTCTTTCTTGACCTCGGTCGCTTTACCCCTTTGATGTAATAAGGGCTCTTTTCCGAAAGATGGTGGTAATCATCCTCCACTTCTTCTTTCAAATGATCTTGGTACAGGATCCAAGTTCTTCATTCTCTGTTGGATGTCTTGAAGGTTTTCCAAGATCTCATTCTGCCTTCGGGACATAGTTTCAAGTTTGTCCTGAATTTCTTGTATTTGCTCGGGCATATGGTATTGATGATTACCATATGTTTGCACTGTTTTCTGAATTTCTCTAAGGTCTTGGGTCAACTTAGAGTTATCAGTTTCAAGCTCGTGAAAAATCGGCAAAGTTAGATTGCTCATCTATTATTTCTTTCGCCAATTAATCTCATTATCCTAGTTATTTCAGCTGTGAGGCCATTAACTGCTATGAACTTCGCTCTAAATACGGCGATGTCGTCAGGTCTTTGACTAGCTAGGATAACCAACTTAGTCTTCAAGAGTTGGAGCTCCTTTTTAATGTTAATTTTTATCTGCTTATTTCTAGTCTAGCATCCTTGACGGGACATATTTTTCCTCGTTGTTTTAGGTCACAACATAGGACATCATGATGTTTGATTTGCGTTTTATGCAACTCAATGTATCTTGTTAAAGAAACGATTTGCTTCTTAATACTTGCACATTTATGTGCTCTAAAAGAGAACTGAACCGGTGAATCCCTAATATTATCCGTTACTGGATTATTCATGTTTTAAATTACTCCTCTCATAAGGAAGTTAAGGGTTAACATAATAAATAAATTTTCACATAAAATAAATAAACTTGGCTCTGATACCATTTTGGTGTGGGCTAAAATTCAAATAAATCAAACTTTTGGGCTAGAATTAAAATATTCTTTAATTTTAAAACTTTCCACATGTCTTAATCTTAGGTGGGCTGCGCACAAGACATTGGCGCAGCATAGAATAAATCCCACAAACAAAACATCGATCATGTTATATCTTTCTGTTATTTTAATCATGCCACGTTGTGATAAGTGTCCAATCTAGTCAATTCGCTTCTCGTCAGATTTTACTCAAAAGACTTGGCTTCCCTTTATGGTCAAGATGCATGTACGCTACTAAGTAATTTTAGGAAAATTATAGATAATATATTTTACATCCCCAAGGTTCAGTAAACTTACATTATAAGCCACTTTATAATTTTGAAGTAATATAACACTACACTTCTTCTAGTGAAGAAACTGATACGTGAGTTCAATTCACTCAATTATATTACACCTATACTGAATCTAAATTGTTGATGTTGGGTAAGATGTTAAATTATTTAATGTTACCTTTATACACCCTCTTTTGTGTCTTACCTATTTATAGTTTGTTCTCGGATCAACTTTCTATAGTTTTCGTAGGTTAATGTAAATTTATTTTTTGAACAACTTGGTTAATAATGTAATTTTAAAATTAAAGATACAGTAATTGGCCACTTTTGGGGAGTGCAAAGCGGTTAATTATCTGAATAGTGTTGGGGTCATGTCTGTAAATACTTTTTTTTAGGGGCTGAAAATATCTATTACTGACGAAAATAACACGAATGAAATATCTATTAGCTTGCGTCATCAGCATTTTAGATATGATGTAAGCCTCGACAATATTTGTGGTCCGTGCTCTCCCTATCTGCTTATAAATATAGCTTCTTTATCTAAAGCTACATATAAATCCTCAAAATTAAAATATCGTTTTATTAATTAATTGCATTATGGGACTAAAAATGGCAAAGCTTTATATTGTGTTTTTATTTCTGATTTCCATCCTTTGCACCGGTCAATTGGTGGCAGCCGTCCCGCAGCCAAGAGACCCAGGTATATGTCGTTAATTAATGATAATCTATAATATTAGCTTACTTAGATAGTTAATAACGACATTGCCCGGGTTAATTACCCTAGCTCGTGAAATTCAAGCAGTATAATTTATACATGCATCTTGATTGTGCGTGTTAGTCTCGTTTAATCATACGTAAACATTTAGGAGGAATCGGTTCACATAAGCTCTATTATTAAATATAGTTTCTTATCATGTGGTTGATTATATAATTTGCATTGCTTTTACATATTGGTCTTAATATGTATCCATAAATTAATTTCCCTTGATATGCTATATGCTATAATGTTCGCATATATGAGTTCAAACCAGTTCTAGTTATTTTTATCAACTAGTCATACACTCATCTTATATATTCGTATATATGGCCGGTCGCACACGCACTTTATTTCACTATTTAAAAAGTATTTGTGAGTGGTGGCTGAGAAGAGTAATAAAGCAATGCGTACTACATTAAGTTGTCACAATGTTTAATTAGCACATAGTTCATGAAGTATCTAATATTAAGTGGAGTTTTTTATAGAATCTAAGAATATATAATTTAAAAGCGATAGATAATTCTTGCACTTAGCATAATTTCTCGCTTTTGGGAATTCTGAGGAAAAGTTGTATTTGTAATTCTGAAACTGTTTTTATAAATATTTTTTCTTCTAATTAATAAGAAAGTAACCTAAAGTTATCAATGCATGAATTCGCGTATACCAAAAAATACAAGCATTTAAACTGTATTTTTGTCTCAGGTGGCAGATTGCATCCGACCAGTTACGGTAATATTGATCCTAACAATCCATATCGTGATCCTACACCTATACCTGGGTATAGTAATCCTACACCTATACCTGGGTATGGTAATCCTAACTACCCACCTATACAAGGAACCCGCTATGCTGAAACACGTACTGGAATCGCATCCGAGCCTCATGATTAAACAAGGAATATATAAATTGAGAACGTATTTTTCATTAATGAAGAATATTGCTCATAAATATCTTAGTTGTGTTTTAAATAATTTTGAATAATCAATTCCATATGTGTACTCCATTGTAACTTGATAGTTGTATGTAACAACTCCACCTATTACATATGTATGTAATATTATTAATAAGGTCATTGCATATGCATATATTCATAAACTTGAAGCGCATTCGAATTAATTTATGAAAGGGAGATGACAGCTTCTGCAGCTTTGGTCTTGTTCTCTACCTCTATGGCTTTTTTTACTTTGTCGTCGTCAAAATGCTCTTCCCCTGTTTAATTTATACATTTCATATTCTTAATTAACAATATTCTAGAGTGCTTTATATATCATGTGCAGTAAGACGTTAAAAGATTTATAATTTTGATTAACTAAGATAAGGTCGCGTTTGAAATAAATTAATTAAAGCATATTAGAAGGATATTGGACAATAAGATAGCTGTAATACCAAATTATGTTGAGTTACGTTGTATGAAAGAACTTAAAATATGATGAAAGATTGCAATATTAGTAAATCTGTCTCAAGATATTAATGTCAGCCGCTATGCTAACATTTTTTATATAAACAATTATGACACATATCCTTAATATGATGGGTCATCGATCATGTTTGCAAAGTATATTGCAAATTACCTTTTATACAAATATTTAATCATTAAAAAAATTAAAAGTTAATTTATTGTTTAAGAAATAAGGTGAATGAGAGGTTCACTTGAGTATGTTAGTTAACAAATAACAATTATATATTCACACGACTTACAAACAATTAAATACTATATATTTTCTTATAATGATAAGTGATGACGCGAATAACTAAGCGTGTTCATCGGCCGGTTCGATTCGAATTTTTAAAGAACTACAAATTTATATTGATTGTATATGTCTAACCGACAAGTGCACCAAACCGAACCAATTTAGTTTTGGTTAACCAGTTCCCAAACATGTTCAATTTTGGTAATAAACCAATTTCTGAACTGGTTCGGTTCGGTCAATTTGAATAAATTGCTTTCTAGATCTTTTTAAAGAAATTAACTTTTATAGAAATTATAATTTTCCCTGTCAACCATTTAGTTGTGTCAAGAATATCATTTATTTCCAGCTCTCACTATTTCAAGCGTGTCTCACTTTGTAACTACCTAAATGTGTAAAAAATGACCTTATATATATATATATATATATATATATATATATATATATATTAGAAAGAAAGTCATTTGGAGGTAGTTGTTATATCAAATTTGTGTTTGTCGAGTTTACCCCCCTAATTAACTTATGTGGGAGTTAGTAACTTAGGCTCAGTGGTGTTTCTATAATTCTACCAGCTTGGACGTAGTCGCAACTGTGGAAGCCTGTATCGCAGTGAAAGCTTGTATAGCTGTTGCAACTAGGCGATTGTTGCAATTGGGCGGCGAGAGTCAGATTAGGTCAGAGAGTTAAGCTAATGGGTCGTGGGCCTTATGAGCGGGTTTTAACAAACTGCTTATATATACTCTGTTACGCAGCAGATTTCATAACGGTTTTTTGTTACCCATTGTACTCTAGTTCTCCTCAATACAAATTGGATATCGATCTCTCCCTTGGATTAGGGTTCTTCATCACATTGATGCTAGAACGCCGAACCAAGTAAATTGCGTGTGTTGTTCGTGATTGTTTACTTTCTTTGTTGTGATTGTTATTCATATTTTGTTTGTTCGATTTGTGCGATTCGATTGGCGAGTGAATCCGGTAAATTTTGCGTTACGATTTGACCCGATTCACTACAAATTGGTGCGGTGAACGTGGATTTGGTCATGGCGATGGCAAAATCTGATGTGGAGAAGGTTATAGGGCTAAACGATTTTGGAGGTGTTTGGTTGAAGCTTGACAGCTTGTATACAACCAAATCGTTAGTAAATCGTTTGTATTAACATGCTTTGTTTTCTTTTCGTATTCATGATGATAAATCGATAGAGGAACAAATTGATATGTCTAACAAGTTGATTCTAGATGTTGAGGACATTGATGTTGAAATTGATGATGAACATCGGGTGTTACTGTTGTTAAGTTCATTACCTGGATCTCATGCTAGGAAGGCATTGAAAGAACAATTAGGTGATGTTCTAACAGTAAGTGGACAGAATCAGGAAAGTAGGAAGGGGAAGAAGTCCAGAAAACAGATTAGGAATGGGAAGAAATTGTTCGTTTGTTATAGTTGCAACTTGGAGGGCCACACCAGGAGGTTTTGTCCTAAAAGGCAGGTTGGTGGTGGTGGCAGAACAAAGGAGTCTGTCAATGTTGCAACTGTGCAAGAGGGGTATGAGTCTGCTAATGCTCTAGTGGTTTCTGTGAGAGATTCAGAGAATATGTGGGTGTTAGATTCGGGTTGTTCTTTTCACATGACTCCACATCAGTCTATATTTGAAGAATATAGTGAGATTGATGGTGGATATGTGTTCTTGGGAGACAAGGGACCTTGTAAGGTTCAAGGTATAGGATCTGTGAGGTTCACCTTTCACAATGGATCTCAGATGTTGTTGAGACTGGTGAGATATGTCCCTGGCCTAAAGAGAAACCTGATATCTCTTGGTTTATTAGAGAAGACGGGTTACAAGTTCTTGGGAGAGAATAGTATGGTAAAGGTACTCAAGGGATCACTGGAGGTGATGAGAGGAACTTGGAAGAATGGACTTTACATACTAGAAGGAAATTATGTCATGGGTATAGTTGCAACAACAGCTGTCCAGAGGGTTGTTTCCAAGTCTGAGTTGCAACACAGCAGATTAGCACATGTGAGTGAAAGAGTTTTGTTAGAGTTGGGGAAGCATTGTCTATTGGGAGCTGAAAAGATGAAGGAGATTGGTTGTTGCGAACATTGTGATTATGTTCATACTGATCTGTTGGGACCCTCAAAAACTGCTTCATACTCTGTTGCAAGGCACTCCTTATCACTGGTGGATGGTTATTCCAAGAAGATGTGGCCATTTGTGTTGAAGACCAAGGACCAGATAGTTGGAACATTCAAGAGCTGGAGGACCATGATAGAGAAGACTGGATTGCAACTGAAAAGACTGAGAACAAACAATAGTCTGGAGTCTTGTTCAGCTGACTTCAGTGAGTGTTGCAGGGTAAATGATGACACTATGGCTGTTAAATGCAATGGTGATTTACTTGGGCAAGCTGTTGAGATTAACAATTGTGTTAACTCAGAAAATGAGGAAGATAGTGGTTACCAGTTTGAGGTGGAGCTTATGGCTGTCAAGGAACCAGATCATCCTGGCAATTGGTTACTTGAAGAAGAACCAGTTGCAACTGAGCCCGTGAATCAGGCTGAATCAAAATACTTGCTGACCAGAGGAAGAGATAGAGCTGAAGGGTTGTTGTACTTGTCTCAAGTGGAGTATCTTGAGAAGATACTGAAAATTTTGGAATGTCTCGAGAACTGGGAGTTGCAACTCCATTGTCTCAAGAATTCAAATTTAGATGTTTGGGCACCAGGGAATCAGTTACTGGGTTTGTCTGTACAACATTTAGAACTGATGTTAGCTGGAAAGCTATGTTGCAGAGAGTAGTTGCAACATCAACTACTGAAGCGGAGATTATTGCATTGGAAGTTGCAATAGTGGAAAATCTAGCAAATTTGATCAACATGGTTTTGCCCAGAAAGGTTGATCCTTGTATGGATTTGTTACAACTGAAGAGTTGTTAGTCTTTGAAACTAGTTGGAGGAGTTGAGTTGGTGATTTTTTGGTTGAGATAGAGTTACAGAGATAAGGTGGAGAATTGTGGGAGTTAGTGACTTAGGCTCAGTGGTATTTCTATAATTCTACCAGCTTGGACGTAGTCGCAACTGTGGAAGCATGTATCGCAGTGAAAGCTTGTATAGCTGTTGCAACTAGGCGATTGTTGCAACTGGGCGGTGAGAGTCAGATTAGGTCAGGGAGTTAAGCTAATGGGTCGTGGGCCTTATGAGCAGGTTTTAACAAACTGCCTATATATACTCTGTTACGCAGTCGATTTCATAACGGTTTTTTGTTACCCATTGTACTCTAGTTCTCCTCAATACAAATTGGATCTCGATCTCTCCCTTGGATTAGGGTTCTTCATCACATTGATGCTAGAACGCCGAACCAAGTAAATTGCGTGTGTTGTTCGTGATTGTTTACTTTCTTTGTTGTGACTGTTATTCATATTTTGTTTGTTCAATTTGTGCGATTCGATTGGCGATTGAATCCGGTAATTTTTCGTTACGATTTGACCCGATTCACTACAACTTATAAAAAGAATAGCAAGGATTATAATGTCATTAATTTTACTTAATTAGTTTAACCGCAATCCTTACAAAATAGCAACTCACTACACGTTCATTTATCTTTCTAATTTTTTTTATTCGTTAAAATTGAAATATTTTGCTCGCGGTCCTCGTCTGTGTCAAAATTACTAGTATATATATAATGATATGAATTTGTTTAAATTCCTTTATAGACCAAAAAATAAAAAAATAAAAAGTTACAAACAAAATACAATCTCTTAAACATTGTGTTTACACTACAAGAATCCGGGGTCATTCGTGACCGCCGGCCCGTGACCGCCGGGCGGTCGCGAGCATCCGTGACCGCCCGGCGGTCGCGGATGCCACCGTGACCGCCGAGCGGTCGCGGTAAATATGTCCGTGACCGCCCAGCGGTCACGGATAGCCCCGTGACCGCTGAGCGGTCACGGACATAATTCTCGTGACCGCCCAGCGGTCACGGGAATCCATAGGCGGGAAACTTCCCGCCTATGGCCCGCCTAGTGGCGTCCGCGACCGCCGGGCGGTCGCGGATGCCACTCGTCCGCGACCGCCCGGCGGTCGCGGATGCCAGTGGGCGGGATTTTGCCCACCACTGGCGTCCGCGACCGCCGGGCGGTCGCGGACGTCACTAGTCCGCGACCGCTGGGCGGTCGCGGACACCAGTGGCGGGATTTTGCCCGCCCTGGCGTCCGCGACCGCCGGGCGGTCGCGGATGCCACTCTTCCGCGACCGCTGGGCGGTCGCGGACGCCACTAGGCGGGAATTTTTCCCGCCTAGTGGCGTCCGCGACCGCCCAGCGGTCGCGGACGAGTGGCATCCGCGACCGCCCGGCGGTCGCGGATGGGAGGGGGTTTTCTATATAAACCCCCCTCCTCTCTCTCATTCCTTACCTCCTTCTCCTCTCTCAATCCTTATCTTTGTAAGTCCTCTCCTCTCTCTCTCTTAAATATTTATCTTTCTAGTTTTTTAATTATGTTTTATATTTAATGTTTTAGTAATAGTTTTAATTGTTTAATTATAAGTTTATTTTTATTAATGTCAAACTTAGAAATAATGCCTTTAGGAAATCTTTATAATTTAGGAATAGTGCCTTTAGGTGTTTTTTATAAGTTAGTACAAATGATCTTTAAGGAACTTTATAACTTAGAAATGATGCATTTAGAGAATCTTTATATTTTAGAACAAATAATCTTTAGGGGTTCTTTATAACTTAGTACAAGTGATCTTTAGGGAACTTTATAACTTAGAAATGAAGCCTTTAGGGAATTTTTATATATTAGAACAAATAATCTTTAGGGGTTCTTTATAACTTAGTACAAATGATCTTTAGAGAACTTTATAACTTAGAAATGATGCCTTTAGAGAATATTTATTTAATATTAAATTGTTAGTTTAGGTAATTTAATGTATTATTATCCGTCGCGGTAATTTAATGTTAAACTATTATAACTTAGAAATAACGCCTTTAGGGAATTTTATAACTTAGAAATTATGCCTTTACAAAATCTTTATATATTAGAACAAATAATCTTTATGGGTTCTTTATAACTTAGTACAAATGATCTTTAAGGAATCTTTATAACTTAGTAACGACTGAATTTTAGAGAATCTCTTAGAATCGTCTAACTTAGATAATTTCTCGTAGTTTTCTAGCATATAATCGATATGGCAGGCAGTCGTCGTCGTCGGGGTGGTAGTGGTCAACAATGTTCAAATGTTTCTGATGTTCCTGATGATGCGGATGTTCCCGATGTTCCCCCTACTGCTAGTGGGCGAGGTAGTCTTGGACCTCGTATAGTTATCACACGTGGCAGTCGTAGTCACGATGCCACAATCCCCAACGCGTCTACATCGTTGACGCCTTTACTACAGCGCCGACTTTCTTTTGATGTCGCTGCCGTGCCCGATGCCGCACCGACTGCATCTGGATCTAGGGCTAGAGCACCATCTTCCGCTGGTTCCACCGGAGCTGGCCCGAGCGAGAGGCCGAGTGATACTCCAGCATCGGGAGTATTCAATGACACGCAACAGCGCCCAACTAGAGGCACCTCCAAAGGTGCACAACAACCCAATGACGAGACTCAAAGGCAGATCATCAAATTGTGTCCTCTTGGCTTGTTTATGAACCCCTCTAGCAACGAGGTTGCGACTACGATCACAGAGTTGATCAGACAGTTCATGAAGGAGTTCTGGCCTACCTACTTGACGATGCCCGCAACTGTGCGAGGAAAAATGTTTATTAAATTTACGGTGAGGAATTATTTCACAACTATATCATATTATTTAATTTAATATATTCATAAATCGAATTTTATTAATTGGCAGAAAATATATGGTATTCGTGAGAGAGAAAAACACGCAGTACAGCGGGCCTACGAAACGAAGGCGAAGTTGTGTTATAAGAATTTGATTTACAACACGAAGAAACAATACTTTGAGAGGGTTGTGGATCCAAAATGGACCGGAAAAGACAAAACTTGGATGCACGACGGGTTAGAGGCGGCGGCGATTAAGCATTGGGCCACTGAGGATCATCAAGAGGTGTCGCATAAGTCTAAGAAAAACAGGAGAGGAGGCAAGGAGCCAATTGAGGGGGTGAAGGCACCTCCCACTTTTTTTGGTGGATCCCGCGACCTAGAGGAGCTCAGACGTCTGCTGGTATGAATTATGAAAATTAACAATATGGGTGTAATTTAGTAATCTTAATATATGCGTAAGCCAATTTTAACGTACTCTTTCTTGAAATGTGTAGGCTGAGGAGGACAAAACACGAACAGACCCTATTCGATATGATGAGGCCTACAGACGTGGTCACACGCAGCGGGTGAAGGGGACGGGCGGTAACACAGGAGTTCCAGCTCGGCGGACTTGGGTAGATGCTGCGACGAAAGCGCAATATGTAAGTTATTTCAACCGCATACTCCTTTTTATCTTCCTCAACTAGCTTTAAATTATTTATTCCAATATAAGTACTGATTCTTTCAAATGTTAATGCAGAAAAATTACATGGAACTATTGAGGAAAAGATATCCCCGCCCAGCTAAGCTCCCGGTGTTCGATCCCGACTGTTGGACCGAGGCATTTGGTCCTGTGAAGAAGGGGAAGGCGAAAGGCTTGCCGAGGGAATATCCTCTCAAGCTTGCACATCGTGACTATAATGGATTCCTCAAGACTTCTCATATCGGTGGCCGAAACCTCTGAAGCACAAATTGCCCGGAAGAATAAACTAATCTCCACCAATGTTTCCCAAATGTTGGTGGGCAGGAAGTCGCGAAAAGCAATGGGGATCAATCTCTGCATGAAGACGTGACAATCATGACTCTTCATACCAAAGAGCCTATGTTGTTGCTTTTGTACGCATCGTCCCAAATTTGACGCGTATCCGTCCGGAAATTTCAGATCGCCCAACCATTTCAAGACCTTGACCTTTTCATCCCGCTTGAGACAATAGGTTGCCCTTGGCTTCACATATGCGCCTCCTCGTGTTTGTTCTAAAAATAGCTCTTCACGGATAGTCCAAATCTTCAAATCATGTCTAGACTTGATGTTGTCCTTAGTCTTAGAGTCATCCAATACTGTGTTGATGATGTTATCGAAAAAGTTCTTCTCACAATGCATGACATCTAAATTGTGACGAATCAAGTTTGTGGACCAATAGGGAAGTTCCCAAAATATGCTCTTCCTCAGCCAATTATGATCCGTATGAAAACCCGGTAGATTGTTCACTTTGGCCCCAAAACCAACATCCCCAAGTCCCTCCACAATTTCCCTCATTTCGTCGCCCATTTTCCTGCAAATAGGTTCTTCTAGTGACTTTTCCCCTTTTTTGAATGAATTCTTGTCATGCCGCCACCTATGATTTTTGGGCAAAAAACGACGATGGCAATCGAACCAACACGGTTTACCACCATTCTTCAACGTAAATGATTTCGTATCTCCCATGCAATAAGGGCACGCTAACTTCCCGTGCGTACTCCACTGAGACAACATTCCATACGCTGGAAAATCGCTAATCGTCCACATCAGGGCCGCTCGTAATTGAAAGTTTTCCTTCCTTGAGCTATCAAACGTCTCCAAACCAGTGCTCCATAAAGCATTAAGCTCGTTAATTAGTGGTCTAAGATAAACATCCAAGTTCTTCCCGGGACTATCTGGACCGGAAATGATAAGGCTCAAAAATATGAACTCCTGCCTCATGCAAAGATCGGGGGGGAGGTTATATGGGGTTACCATCACTGGCCAACAAGAGTATTTTTTCCCAGATGAGCCATACGGTGTGAATCCATCCGTACATAAGCCGAGTCGTACGTTCCTAGGCTCAGCTGCAAAATCCGGATGTGTCCGATCAAAGTGTCGCCATGCCTCACTGGAAGCCGGGTGAATCATTCGATCCGTAGCCTCTCGACACTTCAAATGCCAAGTCATATGCTTTGCAGTACCTACGGTATAATACATCCTCTGAAGACGAGGACCTAGGGGAAATACCACAAATGCTTCTTTGCGACCTTTGACTTCCTACCTTCCTCGTATCTATCAACCCCGCATATCGGGCATTTTAGGAAGTCATTGCTCGCCGCAAACCCGTAAAACAGAAAACACTGATTTGTGCAAACATCGATCTTCTCGTACCCTAACCCCAAGGTTCGCTCCATCTTATGCATCCCTTTCGTGTCTTTAGGTAACAACTTCTCAATCTCAGGGTCGAACCCATCTTTGGACATCTTTAAAAAATGGTCAGAAACGATGTTACTCGCCTTGTGAATAGTTTTGTAATTCACCCACTCTCCAATCCACTGCAGGACGGTTTTGCTCTTCTTAGGGTGCATCTTCACCTGACCTAGACGCATCAAGTCGTAAAAATCTCTTGCATCGGGATTCGGATCCTCGTTACGCACAGCGTCCTCATCAAATCGGCCTCCATATGCATCCACGACCATCTGTCTAAACGAATCGTCAGCACGAATAGGGCTGTCAGGAATATTGGCGTGTGATGGTTCGAGAGGTTCGTCGATAAACGTCATAGAAGTGGTGGTAAACTGCTCTCCATGCAAAACCCACTCAAAATATCCAGGCGTAAATCCCAACTTATGAAGATGATCACGGACTTGGTATCGATCGAAAAACTTTGAATTGTTACATTTTTTGCACGGGCACCTAATACGCCCCCCTAGATCTAAATAGCCATCTTGTCGCGAAGCAAATTCTATGAATGTGCGAACCCCAACCACAAAACTATCTCGCAAATAACCACTGCTCTCGAATCTATCGTACATCCAATTCCTATCTACTTGATAGTCCATTATTTATCTAAGATGTAAATTTTAAAGGAAATAATTAATTACAATTAATACTACAAACAATTAATAATTAACAATTTAAAATGTAACAATTATCATGCACGATAAGGTTGAAGAGTGATAAATTGATCAACTTACTTCTTGAAGCGTAAAAAAACGATCTTCAAGAATCTTGTGTCCTCTACGAGTACCCTCGATGTGTTTACGTCAATATCTATCAAGAAATGAATAAACAAGTTAACATATCATACCAATATTTAGTATTTAAAAATATAGTTGACCATCTAAATGAAAAAAAACGAGAATACCTTAAGAGAAATGGTGAAGATTGTTGTGAATTAGAAAAGTAAGGGAAATGATATTTATAAATGAAAATCTGGCAGTTCGTGACCGCCGGGCGGTCGCGAATGCCAACTAGCCGTTGGCGTTCGCGACCGCCGGGCGGTCGCGAATGCCAACTAGCCTTTGGCTTTCGTGACCGCTGGGCGGTCACGAAAGACCCTCATTCGTGACCGCCCAGCGGTCACGAATAATATTCATAAAAAAAAATTTGATTTTATGGATTCATCTTGATGTGTTTATGATTTTTAACAATAAGTCTCATTACTACATGTAAATTGAAGTAATAAATTAGTACAACATTAGTAATTAACATATTAAAATAGCGAATTAGATGTGATTAGGCGAGTTATGAACGAATAACCTATTTTATGTTCTACAACTAATCATCATATACACTTAGTTGTTTTAGATGTAATGTGTAATTTTGTGATAAACTCTCTTTTAATTTACTTAGTAGTAAGTATTTTATCAATTTAACAAACATCGCACCTTAATTAAACAAACGAAAATCAAAACTTTTGAATGAAACTTATTCGTGACCGCTGGGCGGTCACAAATAAGGGTCTTTCGTGACCGCCCAGCGGTCACGAAGTATGTTCGTGACCGCTGGGCGGTCACGAAGTAGGGTTCGTGACCGCCGGGCGGTCACGAAAGACCCTCATTCGTGACCGCCCAGCGGTCACGAATAACATTCATAAAAGAAAATTTAATTTTATGGATTCATCTTGATGTGTTTATGATTTTTAACAATAAGTCTCATTACTACATGTGAATTGAAGTAATAAATTAGTACAACATTAGTAATTAACATATTAAAATAGCGAGTTAGATGTGCTTAGGCGAGTTATGAACGAATAACCTATTTTATGTTCTACAACTAATCATCATATACACTAAGTTGTTTTAGATGTAATGTGTAATTTTGTGATAAACTCTCTTTTAATTAACTTAGTAGTAAGTATTTTATCAATTTAACAAACATCGCAACTTAATTAAACAAACGAAAATCAAAACTTTCGAATGAGACTCATTCGTGACCGCTGGGCGGTCACGAATGAGGGTCTTTCGTGACCGCCCAGCGGTCACGAAGTATGTTCGTGACCGCTGGGCGGTCACGAAGTAGGGTTCGTGACCGCCCGGCGGTCACGAAAGACCCTCATTCGTGACCGCCCAGCGGTCACGAATAACATTCATAAAAGAAAATTTAATTTTATGGATTCATCTTGATGTGTTTATGATTTTTAACAATAAGTCTCATTACTACATGTGAATTGAAGTAATAAATTAGTACAACATTAGTAATTAACTTATTAAAATAGCGAGTTAGATGTGCTTAGGCGAGTTATGAACGAATAACCTATTTTATGTTCTACAACTAATCATCATATACACTAAGTTGTTTTAGATGTAATGTGTAATTTTGTGATAAACTCTCTTTTAATTAACTTAGTAGTAAGTATTTTATCAATTTAACAAACATCGCAACTTAATTAAACAAACGAAAATCAAAACTTTCGAATGAGACTCATTCGTGACCGCCCAGCGGTCACGAATAATATTCATAAATAAAAATTTGATTTTCGAATAAGGGTCTTTCGTGACCGCTGGGCGGTCGCGAATGGGGGTCATTCGTGACCGCCCGGCGGTCACGAATAACATTCATCGCGAAAATTTTGAATTTTCAAAAATTTTGAATTTCCCACCAAGTTCGTGACCGCTGGGCGGTCACGAAAGACACTCATTCGTGACCGCCCAGCGGTCACGAATAATATTCATAAACGAAAATTTGATTTTCGAATAAGGGTCTTTGGTGACCGCTGGGCGGTCGCGAAAGAGGGTCATTCGTGACCGCCCGGCGGTCACGAATAACATTCATCGCGAAAATTTTGAATTTTCAAAAAATTTGAATTTCCTCCCAAGTTCGTGACCGCTGGGCGGTCACGAAAGACACTCATTCGTGACCGCCCAGCGGTCACGAATAATATTCATAAACGAAAATTTGATTTTCGAATAAGGGTCTTTCGTGACCGCTGGGCGGTCGCGAAAGAGGGTCATTCGTGACCGCCCGGCGGTCACGAATAACATTCATCGTGAAAATTTTGAATTTTCACCAAAATTTGAATTTCCCCCCAATTCCGAGGTCTTCCGTGACCGCCCGGCGGTCGCGAAAGACCTTGGAATTGGGGGGAAATTCAAATTTTTTGAAAATTCAAAATTTTCACCAAAATTCTATATATACCCACCATTCCACCCATTAATTTTTCATTACACTCACATTATCTTCTCTAAAACCCAACACTTTCTCCTCCCTTTCTCATTTCCCAATCCAAAACATAAACACCAACAATTTTTCTTCTCCTCTTTTCTTATATCTCCAAAAAACAAAACACCAACTCTTTTATTTTCTTCTTTTCCTTACTTATAACACAAATCATTCTCTTAAATGATGTTTATATAAAAAACCGTCCAACCATACATTATATTCGTAAGAAACAAATATTTATTCCGGTATTTTACCGGAATATTTTTTTTATTTCGTATAATGTCATCCGTGACCGCCGGGCGGTCACGGATGGTTTAAATTTCGTATAATGTCATCCGTGACTTGAATATTATTCGTGACCGCCCGGCGGTCACGGATGGTTTAAATATTATCCGTGACCGCCGAGCCGTCGCGGATGACCCCGGGGTCATCCGTGACCGCCGAGCCGTCGCGGATGACCCTGGGGCCATCCGTGACCGCCAGGCGGTCGCGGTGGTTGGCGCGACCGCCGAGCGGTCGCGGATGACCCCGGGGTCATTCGTGACCGCCGAGCCGTCGCGGATGACCCTGGGGTCATCCGTGACCGCCAGGCGGTCGCGGTGGTTGGCGCGACCGCCGAGCCGTCGCGGATGACCCCGGGGTCATCCGTGACCGCCAGGCGGTCGCGGTGGTTGCCGCGACCGCCGAGCCGTCGCGGATGACCCCTGGGTCATCCGTGACCGCTGAGCCGTCACGGATGACCTCGGGGTCATCCGTGACCGCCAGGCGGTCGCGGTGTTGCCCGCGACCGCCGAGCCGTCGCGGATGACCACGGGGTCATCCGCGACCGCCGAGCGGTCACGGATGACTTCCGTGATCGCTGGGCGGTCGCGGATGTCCCCGGGGTCATCCGTGACCGCTCGGCGGTCGCGGATGACTACCGTGACCGCTCGGCGGTCGCGGATGACTTCGTGGTCATCCGCGACGGCTCGGCGGTCGCGGGCAACACCGCGACCGCCTGGCGGTCACGGATGACCCCGAGGTCATCCGCGACGGCCCGGGCGGTCGCGAATGACCCTTTTTTCTTGTAGTGTTAGGCACACAAACTTTATCAATGTTCGTCATAAATAACATCATAATCATATAAAGTTATTTTAATTATATTCTTTGTAAGTTAGTTAAATTCCTTTTAAAGTTTTGGTCTGGATTGGTTACAACCAGTTCGATTTTATTGTAACCAATCAAAAAACCGAAGAGTCCATATGGCGAATCGGATGAACTCAGATCGATTGTAGTTGGTTTGGTTTGGCCAATTTTTTGTCGATTTGGTTGAACCGATCGAACTTAGAACAACCCTACAAATAACACAATATTATTATCAAATCACCAGACATTTAAAAAAATGAGTTGATGCAAATATTTGTGGTAACTTTATTAACTCACAAAGATTTAATATCAATCTTATTTACCCTCATTCTCATATCCACTAATGGTGGAAATGGGAAGTACCATAAACTATATAGCCCAAATGAAGCTTGCAAGTTTCTGATATAAAATCTATTATATTCAATGCGAATTTCTAGTATTATAATTGAAAGAACTAACATGTAAATCAAAGTTTTGTGGTCTTGTTAAATCTAGTAGTTTTGTGATTTTTGTTGGTTAATATTCGTTGTTTTTTGGAGTATTTCTCAGGAAGAGCACAGACAATAATAATAGTGTACATGATGTTGAATTTGAGTTGTATGTTTTGAGTAAGATAAGCCTCGAACTCATAGTTCCAGGCAGCCTCATATTGCCCAGTAGAAATCATGCTAAGTTGTTAAAGTTTCTAATTTCATGCAAGTTTATGATATAAAATATGTTTCGTTTAAATTTCTAATACAATAATTCAAGGAAAAAACATGTAAATTAAAGTTTTATAGAACTGCGGAATATCGTCATTTCCTCTTACATAATTGAGAGATATAATACTTTCAAAAGTTATTGTAAGTACAAAGAGTAGCCAGATATTGACAACCAGGGGCAGAGCCAGAATTTTTTCTTCACTTGGGCTACTTTTCCGAAAATTTACCGGAATATTATTGGGTTTTTTGAATAAATTGCATGTAAATATGTGCAACAAACATTTACCATAAGAAAAACAAAGAAAATAATGACAAAAAAAAGTAAAATGAAAGTTAACAAAATAAAACAAAGAAAATAATGAAATAAAAGTAAAATAAATGATAGTTATTAAAATAAACCAAAAACAATGAAAAAGAAATGAAGAACATTATGTTGGGTGTTTTCTTGGTATTTGTTAAAAGAAAAAAAGTAAAGAAAGGTTGTATTTTGGATTTGAAGAAATTAAAAAGAGAGAGAGAGAGGGAGAGAGAGAGAGAGAGAGAGAGAGAGAGAGAGAGAGAGAGAGAGAGAGAGAGAGAGAGAGAGAGAGAGAGAGAGAGAGAAGAGTGTTTCTTTAAAAGAAAGAAGAAATGAAAGTTTTTGTTGGTTTTTTTTTTTTTTTTTGTGATTTAGGAAGAGAAAAATGATAAGAGAAATTTTGGAGTTGGGTGTTTTTGAAGAGTGTTGAAAAATTGGATAGAAGAGTGGTGGTATATATAGTATTGAGGGTGAAAATTTTGAATTTTCGAAAATTTCAAATTCCTCCCCCCCCCCCCAATCTCACCTATTTCTGTGAATTTAGATGATATTTGGTGATCGCTCGGCGGTCCCTAAAGGTATTTGGTGACCTCCTGGCGGTCCCTAAAAGTAGTTTTAGGGACTACCAGGCGATCCCTAATAATATTAATACTCATTTTTTGGATTTTACGGAACGATCTCCATGTGCTTTTTGATTTTTCAGTAACTAATCTCATTATAACATGTCAATTGAAGTAACAAATGATTATAAAACTTCTAATTTAGTTATTTAATAGTAGATTGAATGAGATTGAAAGAGTTTTTAACGTTGAACATATTATACGTTATACGTACACTTAATCATCATATGTTGTTTCAATTTGCATGAAAGTTTGTAATTTTGTTCTCTTAACTATTATTATGTTATCTATCAACTAAACAAACAACGCGGAACCATAAATGTTTCATAAAATCAAAAAAATAGGTATGAATCTGGCGGTCCTTAAAACCACTTTTAGGGACCGTGCGGTCACCAAATATCTTTAAGGACCGTCCGGCGGTCCCTAAAAGTGGCTTTAGGGACTGCCAGGAGGTCCCTAATAATATTCATACCTCTTTTTTTTTATTTTACGGAACGATCTCGATATGTTTTTGATTTTTAGCAACCAACATCATTATAACATGTCAATTGAAGTAACAAATGATTATAAAACTACTAATTTAGTTCTTTAATAGTAGATTGAATGAGATTGAGAGAGTTTTTATCGTTGAACCTATTATACATTATACGTATACTTAATCATCACATGTTGTTTCAATTTGCATGAAACCTTGTAATTTTGTTCTTTTAACTATTATTAGGATATCTATCAACTCAACAAACAACGGGGCACCATAAATGTTCTATAAAATCAAAAAAAAAAGGTAGAAATATTATTAGGGACCGTCTGGCAGTCCCTAAAGCCACGGTTGTCCCTAAAGATATTTGGTGACCGTCCGGCGGTCCCTAAAAGTGGCTTTAGGGACCGTCTGGCGGTCCCTAATAATATTCATACCTCTTTTTTTTATGGAATGATTTCCATGTGTTTTTGATTTTTATCAACAAACCTCATTATAACATGTCAATTGAAGTAACAAATGATTAAAAATACTAATTTAGTTCTTTAATAGTAGATTGAATGAGATTGAGAGGGTTTTTAACGTTGAACGTATTATACGTTATACGTACACTTAATCATCACATGTTGTTTCAATTTGCATGAAACCTTGTAAATTTTCTCTTTTAACTATTATTAGGATATTTATCAACTAAACAAATAACGCGACACCATAATTGTTCCATAAAAGCAAAAAAAGAAAAAAGAGGTATGAATATTATTAGGCGGTCCCTAATAATATTCATACTTCTTTTTTGAAGATTATTAGGGACTGCCTGGTGGTCCCTAAAAACAACAACTAGTGGTTTTATGGACCGCCGAGCGGTCCCTAAATCCAACGGCTACTGGTTTTAGGGACCGCCAAGCAGTCCCTAAAGCCAACGGGTAGTGGCTTTAGGGACCGCCCGGTGGTCTCTATTTGTAGTTTTTTGCCTACAAATATACCCCTCTTCTCCTTTATGATTCATTCATTTCTTCACTAATTCTTAAGGTATCCGTCATTTTTTCTCTTACTATCTCTTCAAACGATTGTTTTCAAATGCCGAATTTTTTATTTATTTTTAACTTTACTGATATACAAATCTAATAATAGAATGATTTGTATTTCAAAAAATTGACGTGATAGAAGCTTGGTCAGCTTAACCATAAGCAATTTCTCCGAGAAAGCAACAAGGCTGCTATCAGTGAACCTTATTATATGTCATGGTGCAATGCCACATTTTTTTTGTTACTATCTCAGAGTTCAACATGCCAAAATTACCTAACTTTAACGATATTAAGTTCCAGTTTGTATAAAATCGCTAAATCTTTTGCTGTTTTCAAAAGAAAAAGTTTGGTTCTAAATCAAGTTTAGTTGTACTTTTTTTTAACTTCCCCGTGTGTATATAGTTGTATACAATGAGCCTAAAATTATTCATAACAACTTCAGCTTTACTCAAGGAACATGACTACTATAATATATGCACAACTTCGGCAATCAAGAGCCTGGTGAAATTCTTTCTTACAAATTTGACAGACATCTTTGCTAGAATCCGGCTTCGGATTTTAAATAACTCAGACCAAGTAGAATATTGCATGAATTGATGAAGTTCTTGATGTTAGTGACGGTGAGGGCGAGGGGAAATTTTGGGGGCGCGGCCTCGTGAGAGAGCGCGTCGTTTTTGCCGTCGAAGGAGGTAGACGACTTGGAGGCGGAGGTATCGTCGCTAGGGTTTGTCAAAGGTTAGGAGAGAAAGAAAAGAAAAAAAGACTTGATACCATGTAAGATAATGAATTTCTTGTCTTATTCAATGAATAATATTCAATATATATACAAAGGAGATCATCTCTCATAAGGTAACTATCTATCACTAAAGATATATATCAATCTACAATAATTACCAAATATACATATTCAATATCTAATACTTATTATCAGCTTGAAATAGCGCAGACGAACGCAATATAAATCGATTCAGGTAACAAAGAGACAAGTCCTTGACGTTTTTACTTACAGCGTAGTTTATCCATCTCTCGAGATCTTTATCAACATATGGAGATTTGGGATCTAGAGGACGATATGCTTTGAAGACAACCACATTGAATCTCACAATGCTTACATTCTGACAACGACGGGCTATTGAACTGTTTACAGGATTATAGAAACATTGGGCCCAGTTGCAATTGCGGTAGTAACTGCCCGAGCGGTTATAATGATCATATTGATTAAAGTCCAACACAAGAAAGGAACTTCAGGCGGAGTACCACGTCTTGGACAAAATAGAGTTTTTTATGGCGTCTTTGGTGGAAAGAAAAGATAAAATTTGATGCAAAATTGGGTCGGGCAACTCGGAGATTCTATCAACCTCGTTATTGTCATTGTCGACTACGTCCTTTCTACGGAGTTTTGTGGTACAACTATCCAACCTTTTCATCTTTGTGCGGAGGGACAAAAGCTTTACTACCCGCGCTGCAAATATGTATCTGCAGTATATATTTGGTGTAGTTAATAATGTTATATATTGTTAGGATACTATAGATTGTGGCACAAGTTGAATTTGCCAAAACAATCAATATTATAATTACAACCAGATTTTTGTTGTTCCTATTTTAAGAAATGTTAAAATCGCTTTCCTCAGATCTTGGGACATCCTTTCCCTTAATTATAGCAACGAACTTTTCTGTCTACTTAATTTTTAGGGATAAAAGCATCAAGCTCCCCATCCTATGGTCCCTTTTTAACATTGTTCATTTATTTTTTTTTGTGAGCACTTTAGTTCCTCAACTATTCCTAGTTGTTCGAATTCCCCCCCCCCCCCCCCTCGGCGCTTTAGCAACCAAATTCTCCCGGAATATTCTCTTCACGTGCCGCCAAAAAGGGTATTTTCGTCCATGAATTTTTTCTTGTATGTTTTACCCCGCCCCCAACCTATAAAATTATGTGAGACATGCCCCCTGATCTATGTAGAATAATTAAAATTTCAAATTGTAAAGTTTAGGATTCGAACTTGCACCATCTTACTTGAGTTGGGGCCTGACCATCATGCTTTTGTTTGAAAATGTATTACCTTTTTAATTATATATTTCCATACTAATACATTTATTTACTAAAATATTTATTTACTAAAATATTTATTTAATAAAATATTGATTTATTAAAATATTTTATGAAAATTACGATTTACAAAAATATTGGTTTAATAAAATATTTTGTTAAAATACTCATTCACTAAAATATTTATTTAATAATATGTTGATATACTACAAAATGTTTTATAAAATATTCATTTACCTAAGTATATATTTAATAAAATATTAATTTACTCGAATATTTTACTAATATTGTGATTTTTATTTATCAAAAAACTGATTGACCAAAATATTATTCAAAAAACTTTACTTAAATATTTGACAAATATTAATTACTAAAATATTTATGACGTGACTTTACTATTGACATCCATTTACTAGACTGCATATATAATAAAAAAGTAATACATTTCAACAATATCATAATGTCTGAGTGGTGTAAAGCTACAGACTTAGGTAAGAGGTTGTGGGTTCGAAACCCACTTTTAACAATTTGATATTTTAATTATTCTACATGGATCACGGGGCATGTCGCACATAATTTCATAGGTTGGGGGTAAGACATCCATGAATTTCAAGCAAATTTCACGGACGAGAATACCCTCTTGGATGACATGTGTTGGTCACGTAAAAGCATCTAAAAGGAATATTTTGGGTAATTTTGGCTGTTAAAACACCAGCGGGCAATTCAAACAAGTAGGATAGTTGAGGGACTAAAATGCTCTCAAAAAAAGGTAAGGCAATGTTAGAAAGGGACCATAGGATGGGGGGTTTGATGCTTTTATCTCTAATTTTTAACTCTAAAAAGTTTTATTGGCAAAAGTTATTAAAATGATAATTGCACCATACCCCCTATACTATGGACTCATTTGCCAAATAACCCCTAAACTATAGTTTTAGCGGAAGTACCCCTTTAACTATCAAATTTGTGCGAAAGAACCAAGTCTACTTTGGGTAGGAGCCTTTTTGTCCAAATCTAGAAAAAATATTGCCATTTAGTTTTTGTGGGACACAGTCCTCCCCTTGTCGAGACGTTTCTAATGGTGGATTGGTAGTAACGATATTGCAAAATTCAAACTTGTTGCACGAAAATTTTAATTTAATTTACAGAAATTTTCTAAATAGCATGAGAAAAAAATTAAAAATAGGATAAACTCTTCTAAGTGTTTTTAAAATTTTGCAAAAATTAAATTAAATTTTTGGTGTAACGGCTTTGCATTTCACATATTTTTTATTTTAGTTTTGGTCGGCAAAGAGAATTTTATTAATAAAAATAAGAAAGGAGTACAAAGAAGAGTAGGGATCACTAATGGCGCCCTTCAACCAAAAGTAAAGCACATATTTAACTGAAACTCGTTTACAAATCTTAAGAAGCATATAAATTAGTACGAAGCAAGCGTTTTATCGATAACATACACGGAATGTGACTGAAAACAGCGGTATAAAATGAAATTTTGTAATATATTAGTAACATGACCAGTAGGTCTAAGGCTCCTAAATCAGCAAGAGCAACAAATATAGTTACGTGTTGTAATTAAACTGACATGAGTAAGTACGATTCGTCACTAAGAGTAGCTTCTTGTCGGCAAACTACCCCATTAATTAATGGGGTAGTGGGTGGCAGGTGAAAGTTGGCCATAATAGCCAACTTGACTTTAATGCAAAACCGTGTGTTTTGCACCAATTTGAATCCTATAAATAGCAGGGTATTCCCTGCTATTTGAATCATCCCATCCATTCAGAGTGTTAGCATCTCTTCTTATTTCCTCTTTGCAATATTTGATATATATTTGTGTGAGGTGTATTATGGGAGTGTTGCGGTAAAAAGGCTCTGTGGGAATCGGTTGGGTTTGAGCGAAAAATTGTGTAGTTGTAACAATTCTCTACATAGTGTATTTTCGTTCGGTGTCCCGTGATTTTTCTCTAATTTTGGAATTTCCACGTTAAATCCTTGTGTTGTTACGATAGTCATATTTTATTCGTGCTTGCTTCGTATATCCATGATGGGCAAGTTCTGGGGGTACGTATTTGTCTGGTCAAATACCTTACAGGTGGTATCAGAGCCCAGGTTCTGCTGGAGGTGGAGGTTTTGCTGGGGTGAAGTTCTAGTGTGATAGTAGTGTGAATATACGCTGATAAAGACGGTTCTGTCAAAGGTAATTGGATATTAAGCGGGACCGTTGTGACCCCACCAATTACCTGGGAACCTTGAAACCCAGCTTGGAAATATGATCTATCTTTTTTGGGGGGTTTACTTTGTGTTATTTGGATCTACTTAAAATTCGCCAAGGCTCACTGGTGCAATGTCAGGAAGCAAGGGTACGAGTGCGGTGAGATTTGACGTTGAAAATTTTGACAGAAAAATCAACTTTGGCTTGTGGCAAGTTCAAGTCAGGGATATGTTGATTTAGTCAGGGTTATACAATGCTTTAAAAGGGAGGGTCGCTTAAAGTAGCGGCACTACTAGCACGAGTTCTGAAGCAGATGGTATAAAAGCTGTGGTGGACGATGATGATTGGGAGGATCTAAATTTGCGAGCTACGAGCGCAATTCGTCTGTGTCTGGCCAAAAACGTTCTTGCGAACGTGCATGGGATTTCTTCGGCTAAGGGACTCTGAGAAAAATTAGAGGAGTTGTACCAGGCGAACGGCGTGTCGAATCGCGTGTACCTGAAGGAGCAGTTTCACACACTGCGAATGGCGGAGGGTGCGAGTATCTCAGGTCATCTGAGTCTTCTGAACGAAATCGTTGCTGAGCTTGAATTCATTGGATTTGCAATTGATGAGGAGGATCAGGCCTTGAGACTCATTTGGTCTCTTCCACGGTCGTATGAGCACATGAAAGCAATATTGATTCATGGGAAAGAGAAAGTCAATCTCTATGAAGTTACTGGCAAGCTTCTGTCTGAAGAGATGAGACTTAGTGGAGTTAATGATTCGCATGAAAATACTATAATGGTGACTTATGGTGGCTAGAAGACGAACTCTGTGAGGAAAGTGTGTTGGCGGTGCGGACAAGCTCGGAATTGGTTTATTTCTAAGTGGTAATGCTTTATGGTGTAGCATGGTATTTCTAAGAAGTATGACTGCGGTTGCAATGGTAGCAAGAGCTATGGAAACCTTCGGAGGCGGAGTAGGTGTGCGATTGCCCAAGACCGGAATGAAGATGATTTTGAAGACGTGATTATACAGTCAGTGAAAATCACATCTTCAAGGTGGAGATTGTCGGCAAACTACCCCATTAATTAATGGGGTAGTGGGTGGCAAGTGAAAGTTGGCCTTAATGGCCAACTTGACTTTGCTTCAAAACCGTGTGTTTTGCACCAATTTGAATCCTATAAATAGGAGGGTATTCCTTGCTATTTGAATCATCCCATTCATTCAGAGTATTAGCATCTCTTCTTATTTCCTCTTTGTAATATTTTAATATATTTGTGTGGTGGACAAATCCTAGGGGTGCGTATTTGTCGGGTCAAATATCTAACACTTCTGAAGTTTGAGGAGATCCTAATTTCTGAAACTCTTTGGCTTCATTGAACTAAAAAGTATAGCGAACAGAGTTGGAATTGAAATAAATTACAGCAAACAAAGTAGCTAGTAGGACTTTGCGTGCTGTCAGTATGTTGTAGAACTTATGTACAACTCTGTTTCTTCTATTTTTTCTAAAATTCGAGAACTTATGCATAACAATCTCAATTTTCTCTCAAGGAACATGACCTCTGTTGTAATATATGTTGATCAGCTTCGTTACATGGTTCTTAACAATCTATATATAGCACGAATATATAGAAGATTCTCCAAGGTGCAATGTCAAGAACACGGGGGGTTGATTTTTTTATCTCTATAATTAATCACTAAATTTTTTGCTGTTTTCAAAAGAAACAGTTTAGATTTAAATCTTATATTAGTTATACCTCAGCTTTACTCAATGAACATGACTACTATAATATATGAATTCTCAGCTTCAATGATTTACTTTTAATTATCAATATATATCATGATTAAGAATACAAAATTTATAAACAGATTGTAAATAATAAGATTAACAATTGGAAACCAAGAGCAGCACTGCAACAGTGGAAAAATTACTAGCTATAACGAAAATAATCTCTATTTAACTAATTTCATGAAACCAAATATATATAATCACTCTATAATAAGCTTATTTAACCCATTCACAGGCATAAAAGAATTCATGCCATTGTTCTTGCCATAACAATCCAGACAATCGGCGACAAGTTCAACGTTGTGGTTCCTTACAGCCGATTTTGAGATAAGTTGACAACTCGAAATCCGTACACTTCCCACCAACCGGCACTTATTTAAAGTGAGCTTCTCAAGCTCTCTGCCGAATCCTAGAATGAGTCGAAAAATGGCATCATCTATGGAAGCACCCCGAAGTAGCAATTTCGTGAGGGTCTCGGCATAAGACGTAGAAGAAGCCTCTAAAATGCTATGCAAGACGTCTGCACGCACCCCACCTAAACTGAGACACTGTAGATTTGGGGCTTCAATAGTTATCCTTTCAACGTCCTTTCTGTAAAAATTCAATTCAACACTCTTAAGTTTAGTGCTGCAAAGACTCACAGATCGAAACCCTTGGCAGTCATCAATACTCACTTCTTCAATAGAACAAGCATTCGACAACAATCTCTGTAAAATCTGCTCATCCATACGGATTTTAGCCAATTTTAGTCTTTTCAAGGAAGAAAAGTAGCTGCCACTAATAATATTCTGATGATCAGTAATGCTGTCGACTGATTCTTCTTCTGCGACAATACTGAAACCACATAAATCCAACACCATCAACGACTTATTAGCGCGAAACAGGGCAGACGTTGGCAGTTTGTACTGACTGTGCATGGAGCCGAAATTCGTGGAATAATCAAGAGCCAAGTGCTCAACGTTTTTACTCAAGGCATAGTTTATCCAACTCTGGAGATCTTCGTCGATATATGGAGATTTAAAACATGGACGCCGATTATTCACGAAAACATTGAATCTCTTGATATTTACGTTCTTACAACGACGAGCTATTGAACTGTGTACGTAGTCATAGAAACCTTGCCCCAACGTGTCATAATGGCGGTAAATACTGGGACAGTAATCGTTTTGATCGAAATCCAACACGGGGAAGGAGTTAAAGGCGGAGTACCACGCCTTTGACAAGGCAGAGGTTCTTATGGCGTCTTTTGTGGGAAGCAAAGATAGAATCTGATGCAAAATTGGTTCAGGCCACTCCGAGTTTTCATCAACTTCGCCATTGTTGTCAACCACCTTGTTCTTCTTTCTACGACGTCTCGAGGTACGACTTCTCAACCTTTTCATCTTTGAGAGGAGGCAAAAGTTTTACTCTTAACTACAACTATGAATGTATTTAATACCAGCATGCAACTAAAGTGCAGGAACAAGTTGTGGTTTGATTTTAATAGTATTATAAACTAGAAGAGTTGGAGTTTATGTATACTCCAAAATTGATAAAGTAGAAGAGTTGTAGCACTAGTCTTACAACCACCGTAATACATACAGTCTCCTATTAGCCGGTAAATTATACTATTGGGACCCACTTGATTTTGGGCTTATTGTTATAAAGATAAGAATAGATCTTAAATTGTAATTATCATCTAATAGGGAAAATTAAACACATAATTAGAAAACAAACACCGCCGCTGAAACTTCATCTCTCTAATGGGAAAAATAGGTCTCGCAATTAAACAAAAGCTCCAATTAATTAATACTTAGTTGAGCAAAACTGAATTCTATACTCATGCAACAGAATTCTTTTGGAATGAAAAACGTAAGTTCTGTACTACTGGACCAGTTCTTTTTGTTTAAATATGTTTGATAATATGAAATTGTACTTATAAATTTATTTGTTGTTCAGATTGTTTCTCAACCCATACTCTTTATGTAATTTACAAATTTCAGATGAAAAACGTTGAGATCAAGACTGAAAACATGCCAACTCCAACAAAAACAATTTCAGGGTATGGTGTTTGATTGTTACGCGTATGACTTTTATAATATTTATGCTAAAATTTAGATTTTGGCATTATAGCGCAAAATTCATTTAAAGGAAAAAAAAATAATGAGAAATAGAGTGTTGCTATTTTGAAATAAAAATCATTGTCATCTTCCCCAAAAATCAATGCTTAAGAAGATCACACAAAAATCACCTCCATTGAATGTCCTAAAGGATTTCAAATTATTCCCATCGTGTGATCTTCGGGTACAAAAATATAAGATTCAACAACTACCATGAAACTCAAAGCTCAAGCAGCTTGATTACATGTATATGCTGTAATAGATGTTCAGCTTCATCCCATGATTCTTAACAATCAAACTATAATTAACCAAAGGAAACCAAGCACAGCACTGCTGCAGTAAACCAATATAATTGCACAATGAGTCAATGACAATATAATGAAAGGCTTAGGTAGAATAAAAATCTCTATTTTAAGCTTATTTTGTTAGTGGTATAGTTAATTATACATGGATCGTTCTCATGCTAGATTATCAAGATTATCCAGATAAGCTTTTACGGATAAGCTTTTACGGGAGAATGGTGGGACTCAATCCTCCACAGACTAATCTATCTCTCTTTACGGGTCTCTCTAATGGGAATGGAGAAGAGTAGTCATAAGATTAGCCTTGGGGACCAAGACCCTATAACCTTATATAGTAAACTAACTAGAGCCTCATAAACCCTAATTAGAGTACAATAGCGAATTACACATTACAACGGTCATACATATTAAGATACTAATTGGACACTTTAATTAGATGAGTTAATTAGTCCAATATAAATAATTAATCTTTTAATGTAATTGTCTTAATTTGTAAAGCCCACTTATTAGATTATTAAATATAATCTAACAATCTCCCACTTGGGCTACAAATTAAATCCAAACGACAATTACATCTTATAACCTTTGGTGTACACAAATTTTGCTAATTGTCGAAGTATCTTCTTTAAACAATCTTTGTCCATCTCATATATCAACATGGAACCAAAGAGGCCTTTGTTACATTAATCGTAACTCGACCCTCAATGATCACGCATACCAAATACCCTCAATGACACATATCATGTATGGATGTGTAACATGAAAATTATATGCAATGTGATCTTAATCATGCATATTTTCAATTGGTCCTAAATTCCTTAGTGAGATCAAACCTTAGTCTTTCAAACCTTATGTAAACCACAGTGAAAGATAATCAAATAAAATATATTCAGAGCTATAATAAGAAAACCATCAACCTGTTTCTGCAAAAAATTGAACATACATAAACCAATATATTGTGTCAATAAATGAGCCAAACACATGAAATAAACTCCCACTAAAACCGTGTATAGTAAGATAAGAAAACACTCGTGTAAGCAATATGCTCATGAAAGAGCTTGAGTGTCAAACCTTTATAAGTGGGCTTACTAGCATAACGTTATATTATAGATAGACATACAAATGATAACTGGGCTTGGAAGTACTAATGATAGAAATTATAGATATTATATTATTTAAATATTACTTTCATAGTATTTAATTATTATTAGGTTAGGATTTAATAGTTTGGCAAGTTTGGGATTCTAAGTTATATTGTTACTTTTATTAAGAACTCTAGCTTTGGTAGGTTTTTATTACTTAGGCTATAAATATGAGGCTAAGGGTTTATTATTAGACATGTTTATAATTATTGATATTGAATTGTCGATTGCAATTGTTATTTTCCTCTTGTTCGATATTCTCTTTTTGTTCTTCTAATTCTTTCCCCCCTCCCTCGAAAATCTGAATTCTAAATTCCCCAATTTCTATCAAATTGGCACCAGAGCCATTCTTATCCTTTCATTTTTCCACTACGTCAATATTTTCAGTTAAGATTCAATAGAGTTCTAGAGAGAAAAAAAATACGAGTCAGTTTTCAGTGTTTTTTGGAGTTTAGGGTGTGGTTTGTAATATTTGTAAGTTAAAAAATAAAAAACAATCACACGCAGCAAACCCTAGCCGAGTTCTGCCTCCATCGCTAGCGTCCAACACGTTCATCTGTTCCCGTCGTTCTCTCTCTATAATCGCCTCCCCTCTCAACACCAATCACCAATGTCCCGGCTGTTAACACCACGCGACGCCACCTCTGCCATCGGTACCACCATCACCGCCGTTCACATCCATCTGCATCCCCACGTTCCCACCACCAGTCTCAGCAGCAAGTCGTCATTGTTCCACCCGCTCGATTCAACCGAAGGCTGTCTAGTGAAGAAGACGGATAATTGCAACTTTGATCCTTTTGGCCTATTTACAAGTTTACCCCTAAGTTACTGATATTCTCATATTTGACCTGCAATTAATTTGTTTCGATACAGGTGATGTAGAGTCATTCAAAGCCTGATCTTGTGGAGTACGCGAGCTGCCTGGATCACACCCCAAATTTGGTTGGCTCATATTATCGGTAAAGGTTTATTCATTTTATTGATTTTGGAACTTTTCAATTTTTGGTGGCAAGTTTTGCATGGCCGTTACAAGAGCAATGATGGATAAAAAAATTGAAGAATTATTTAACATTATTCAATCAATGAGATTCAATGAAAGATTCTCAACATTAAAAACTAAATTAGAGAGTATATTGGATGCACATATCTCTCAGTGTCCAAATATGGCACCCATGTCTACTCAAGCTGTTCCAACTGGGAAGGTTAAGGTTGGTATCTCTGATTTTGATGGGAGACATGATCTTACTGTCTTTGTTGATTGGTTAGATCGTTTGAAAGATTATTTTGATTTTTATAGCATGACTGATAGTCATAAAGTCCGATTGGCAAGATTGAAGTTAGTTGGGTCTGCTGAGAAGTATTGGCCAAGTATTGTAAGAGAAGTTGAGCTAGTTGAAGAACCACCTATTGTTTTGTGGGAAGAGATGAAGCATAAATTGAAAGAAAAATATTTGCCTTCTTTGGAAGAGATATTTGTGGAATCACGTGAAGAAGATACCACTATAGAGGGTCAAGATGATGAGAGTGGGATACAACCTCGGCTTAATCTCTTGAATCATCAACTTATGGCACCAACTATAGACTCTAATTTGTTGAACTTGCCTTCAAATATTTATGAAATTCCTACTGTCAATATTAAGAATTTAACTTTTTTTCGTGATAATTGGCCTTCTTATTTTTAAGCTAGTGTTTCAGGGAGTTCCACAACTTCTTCAAGTTTAGTGCCTATACTGTCTCTTACATCACCCCTATCCTCGGAAGCAAATCCTAGTGGTCTCATTGATGGACGTCAAGACTATCTTGTTCGTTGGAAGGGTCGCCCAAAACTCGATAATTGAGTTCCATTGAAGATTCAAGAATGGCGTTTTCACAAACTCTCCGGGGGCGAGTTTTTCAAGCAGGGGAGAATGATATAAATTATAGATATTATATTATTTAAATATTATTTTTATAGTATTTAATTATTATTATTATGTTAGGATTTAATAGTTTGACAAGTTTAAGATTCTAAGTTATATTGTTGCTTTTATTAAGAACTCTAGCTTTGGTAGGTTTTTATTACTTAGCCTATAAATATGAGGCTAAGGGTTTATTATTAGACACGTTTATGATTATTGATATTGAATTGCCAATTGCAATTGTTATTTCCCTCTTGTTCGATATTCTCTTTGTGTCCTTCTAATTCTTTTCCCCCTCCCTCTAAAATCTGAAATTTAAAATTCTCCGATCTCTATCAAGCATGGTGACGGCGTGTTTTTGAACGTGAGGAGCATGACCAAAAAGCCATGTCCTCTTACAGCTGCAAAAAAATAAAATTGTGAGACTAAATGATGTAATATTAAAAGAAAAAAGAGCAAGAAATTTGTTATATAAAACAGAAATGAAACAATCCAATGATCTGTCGATACTAAGAACTTCAAGAAAAAAAGTAAATATATTTCCAAATTTGGATTTGATATCGGGTATGTACTTTCATTCCAAAGCTTTCAAACAATTGGCTTAAAAAGGTTATCAAACTCATTGTTCTGTTCCACTGAGTCATTACTAACAGCTGTTGTACATGAACAATTTATGCACATGAGCAACCTCTTTTGGCGCCTATGCAACTTACAATTTTGAAGAAACTCGTTGACAAATCCCAGTAGTTAGTTTCTCATTCCAGGCAACTACGAATAAGACAACGAAAAGTGGATGGAGACATGCAATTAGAAAAATCACAACATCCTAAACTTTCTCTTTTCATACAAGACATAGAATCCACGGAAGCACTAGGCCAATCACAATCTAGATATGCAAGGAAAAAGCCTGAAATCGTTCACCATTAATCAGAAAAGACTTGCCTGTCCATAGTTAAAATGAAAAAAAAATTAATACAACACTAGTCGAGGCTACGTAAATCGAAACATAACATGAATTTCTGAGCTGCCCAAAACAAGAAGAATTGGAATCTTCAGTGCAAGAACTGTAAAACCCAACCACAAGTCACCAAAGTATAATTACTTTCATGCGCCAGGTAAGAAAATTAAAAATCCCAATTGAAACAACACAATCCAAGCCCCAAAATTCAATAAACAGGCCCTACTCAAAGGCAATTGTCTAAGTGCTCTCCTTTCCCTCATTGTCTATCTCATAATCATTCGATGACCTGATAGATAACAATTTATTAGCTATGTTCCAGATCATCAAATCCAAAATAATCTACGCTATAACTGCCTATGCTCTTCCTAACAAAAAGATTCTGAAAACCACAAAACAACAAAATTACGAGATTTTATCAGCAGAAATTATAGAAAATTAAGAACCTACTGAAGGTGGCAGTGTCAGAGGTCTCGTAGTCGGGCATGCGTCGACTCCCCCAAATCTGCGTGGAGTCGGCTCCATCACCTAACAACGCGATGTTGGTCTTATCCTCCCGACGACGGTCTCGTCGTAGACACCAGCCTCCACATGGATGAAGTACCTCGTGTGGTTGTCTACGGGAGCAGCAGCCACAGCCTCGGAGATGCTGCGGTATGCTCCAACACGAGTCTTTGAGACCGTGGTTTGGTACTCGGTGGCAAGGTGATCCCTGTGTTCAGAAGAACCAGCGTTATGGTTCCGGAAGTGGAAGAATAGAGCTATAGAAGTAGCTGCAACCACAATCACAACGAAGGAAACGACAATGGGTCGGGCAGCCATTATCAGATCTTAGGAAGAGGAAGAGAAAGAGGATGAGGAAGAGGAAAGGATCTGTGTGTTTGTGAGTGTGTGTTTGAATCACTGTGTGTTGCTTTGTGTGTGAGTTTGTTCTTTAATAAAAGCGCATGTGTGTTTGTGAGTGTGTGTGTATGTGTGCTGTTATTGTGTGTGTTTAGCGATGATTAACAAAAGAATCAAAACACATAATAGTCAAGAAAAGCATAGTTAGTGTATGTGTGCTGCTATGTGTGTGTTTAGTGTGATCAACAAAAGAATCAAAATACATAATAAGTATAGTTAGAAGCCATTTTCAGTATCAAGAAAAGAATTACAATCATAGCAGAATTACAACAAATGAAGCATAAAAAATTTGCTAGTCACCAGGAAAATGTTGAGGATGATGATCTAGTTGATCAACATTAGTCAGGATATGCAGATTATGCTTAATTGTAATGTGTATTGTAAAAGATCTATTGAGCTTCTTGTTGACCTCTTTAGCCAAACTGCTTACTCGAAGGTAAGGTTTGTGCATTTATTTCTCAGTTCTTTGTTTTTATCATGTTTACATGGAACAAATTTGATAGTGAACCCTTATTTTGTGAGTTAAGTATGAGTCAAATGGGTTTTATATAAGAAACTTGCATCAAACTTCATTTGGGTTTTATATGTATAGGGTACATTTGGTGGCAATCATCTTATTATTTATGAAATAAGTATAAAAAAGAAAAGTTCTCAATATTGATTATATTTTTAATATGAAATCTTGTTTCACGTTCTCAATGTGCATATTCAATTTAAGTCTCTTTTTTGTCCTTAAAACTTATCAAAATTACATAGAAAACATGGATAAACTTTGAAAATGAATATTATTTCTCAAATATATAAGAGGAAATGACGATCTACTGCAGTGTTATAGAACTTTGATTTACATGCAAGTTCTTTGAATTATAATACTAGAAATTCGCACGAGAAGAATTTATATAAGAAACTTGCACCAAACTTCATTTGGGCTATACGATTCGGTAGTATCGTGTCAATGACCATAAAATAACTAGCACGATAGAATCAAATTTCTGTTGGTTAACCGTATCAGATTATCAATGTTGGCGAAAATCAAATACGGTAAAACTCGAAAAAATTCATTCACAAACTTAGCAGAAATTGGAAATAGAGATAGAAAACAGCAAAATTATATTTGAATAAGTACTTACTGAAGGTGCCGGTGTCAGAGTTCTGATAGTCGGGAACGCCTAGACTCCCCAGGCTCCACGTGGACCGGACTCCATCACCGACCAACGTGATGTTGGTCTTGTCCTCTGGAATGACGACGGTCTCGTCGTAGACACCAGCCTCGACGTGGATGAAGTACCTCGTGGGGCTGTCTACGGGAGCAGCAGCCACAGCCTCGGAGATGCTGTTGTATGCTCCAGCACGAGTCTTCGAGACTGTGGTGTTGTACTCAGTGGGAAGGTGATCCCTGTGGTCATCAGAAGAGGTGGTGTTATGACTCTTAAAATGGAAGAAAAGTGCTACAGATGTAGCAGCAACACCTATCACGAAGAGAGACACAAGAATGGATCTTGCTGCCATTATCAGATGTAAATGGTTTAGGAAGAGGAAGAGGAGAAGAAGAAAATGAGAAGTTTATAAGAAAAATGGAAGAGTGTTAAGCTGTTGGAAGAGCAGTTTATGTAGGTCTGTTTCTGAGGAAAATGGTCTGTTTCTGAGGAATATGGTCAGTTTCTGTGTGTGTGCGTGTGTGAGTTTGAGTCAAAGAAATGTTTGTGGAGAGGAATAGTGAGTTAGTGAGTTCGTGTGCATGTGTTAGTTTGTTCTTTAATAATGTTCAATGGATGTAGTCAAAGAAAGAGCATGTATGTTTGTGAGTGTGAGTGTGTGCTGCTTTTGTGTGTTTAGTGATGATCTGAGTATATCTGTGTGATCAACAATTACAACAAAAGTATAGTAGAGTGCCATTTACAGATTAAAAACACATTTGCAGTCTCAAAAAAATTAGCCATTTTCAGTATTGCAGTCTCAAAACTTACAGCCCTGGATCACAAATCCCGAGACATCATATAAGGTAACCTTGTTCTGCGCGGTGAATGTGCTTTGACGTGGCACACGAGAGTAGAGGTTGCAATTCTGAAACACAGCAGCAGCAGCACCGAAGACGAAATCAACAGTACCATATATATCGCATTGCTTGTATATCCTGCTTTGGCATACAACGTGTCCTGGTAGCCCAGGAACACGCACTTGTAGTACACCGATTGGTTGGAAGTATTAAGCATGGCGACGGCCTGGGACCCTTCACCGGCTGTGTTTTCGAACGTGAGGAGCATGGCCAAAAAGCCATGTCCTCTCACAGCTGCAAAAAAAAAAAAAAAAAATGTGAGATTAAATGATGTAATATTAAAAGAAAAAAAACAAGAAATCCGTTATACAAAACAAATGTTTTTTCTGTTCATGACAGTATAATGTAATATCATCAATGTTAATCAAGGAAAGGAAACCCGAAATTACAGAGCTTCCTTAGCACCAGTTTCGTAATGTGAAATGGAAGAACGAGAATGTGAAGGAGAAAAACTCTTCAAAAACACAAAGTCTTCTTTGCCAATAACAGTCCACGAGCTTGTATATAAAGAGTGTACCAGTATGTTTGCTTACCACCTTCTATTTTAATGTTGGCCTCATTTCACACTAAACAATGATAATAACTTCTATGCACAATATGTTACTCTTAACCAATGACGTTAAATTCTCAAAATGCCTAAAAACAACCTTAAACGGGGAGCAAAGTAAGCTGATACACGCATTTGAGGAGTCCATATTTTAAAATAAATAACTAAATGCTGGCGAAAGATATAGAACAAAAGAGTGGACAATCAGCCATTATACGCATGCTATGTTCATTTTATCATATTAGCATAGAGATGCACCACATATGTGAAGAATGCACACATGCGCTTGAGTCAACAATTCAGGAAATTGGATCATATCAATAAGTTCAGGTAAAATTCTGCTATGTTACCGCGTTACAATTGAAAAGAATCTAAGGACGCAACAAAATCTGGAAGTTTCTTCTTTTGAAACTAGAGAAAAATCATGGACTAGAACTAGCATATATAAAACAGAAATGAAACAATGCAATGATCTATCCATAGTTAAAATGAAAAAAAAAATCAAATAATACAACACAAGTTGAGGCTACGTAAATCGAAACAGAACATGAATTTCTGAGCTGCCCAAAACAAGAAAAATTGGAATCTTCAGTGCAAGAACTGAAAGATGCAACCACAAATCACAGAATATAAGATTACAGTAAAGTACACAGAAGTTCAGGAACAACTAATTCAGAGTTGATAAGAAGCATAATAAAAATCAGAGCCAGATCATCAAATCCAACATCATCTACACTATAAACTGCCTATGCTATTCCTAACAAAAAGATTCCGAAAACCAAAAAACTACAAAATCACGAGATTTATCAACAGAATTCACAAAATTACAGAAAATTAAGAACTTACTGAAGGTGGCAGTGGCGGAGGTCTCGTAGTCGGGCATGCGTCGACTCCCCTGGATCCGCGTGGAGTCGGCTCCATCACCTACCAACGCGATTTGGTCTTGTCCTCCGGTATGACGACTATCTCGTCGTAGATACCGGCCTCCACGTGGATGGAGTACCTCGTGGGGCTGTCGGACGGTGCAGCATCTACGGCCTCCGAGATGCTGCGGTATGCTCCAACACGAGTCTTTGAGACCGTGGCTTGGTACTCGGTGGGAAGGGGATCCCTGTGGTCATCAGAAGTGGCGGTGTTATGACTCTTAAAGTGGAAGAAAAGTGCTACAGATGTAGCTGCAACCAAAATAACAAACAAGTAGACGACAATGGCTCGGGCAGCCATTATCAGATCTGAGGAAGAGGAAGAGGAGAAGAGGAGGTTGTGTGTGTTTGTGAGTGAGAGACTGTGTGTGTTTGTGAGTGAGAGACTGTGTGTGTTTGTGAGTGTGTGAGTTTGATCTTTAATAATGAATGCAGTATAAGTGCATGTGTGTTTGTGAGTGTGTGTGTCTGTGTCTGTGTGCTGCTATTGTGTGTGTTTAGTGATGATCAACAAAGGAATCAAAACACATAATAGTCTTAACAAAAGTATAGTTAGTGTATGTGTGCTGCTATGTGTGTGATCAACAAAAGAATCAAAACACATAATAAGTATAGTTAGAAGTCAATTTCAGCATCAAGAAAAGAATTACAATCATAGCAAAGAATTACAATCATAGCAGAAATACAACAAAAGAAGCATAATTAATTTGCTAGTCACCAGGAAAATGTTGAGGATGATGATCTAGTTGATCAACATTCGTCAGGAAGGATATGCAGATTATGCTTGTAATGTGTATTGTAAAATATCTATTGAGCTTCTTGTTGACCTCTTTAGCCAAACTGCCTACTCGAAGGTAAGGTTTGTGCATTTATTTCTCAGTTATTTGCTTTTATCATGTTTACATGGAACAAATTTGATAGTGAACCCTTATTTTGAGAGTTAAGTATGATTCAAATGGGTTTTATATAAGAAACTTGCACCAAACTTCATTTGGGTTTTATATTTATGGGTATATTTGGTGGCAATCATCTTATTGTTTATGAAATAAGTATAAAAAGGAAAGTTCTCAATATTGATTATATTTTTAATATGAAATCTTGTTTCACGTTCTCAAATGTGCATATTCAATTTAAGTCTCTTTTTTCTCCTTAAAAGTTATCAAAATTACATAGAAAACATGATAAACCTTGAAAATGAATATTATTTCTCAAATATATAAGAGGAAATGACGATCTATTGCAGTGTTATAGAACTTTGATTTACATGCTAGTTATTTGAATTATAATACTAGAAATTCGCACGAGAAGAATTTATATAAGAAACTTGCACCAAACTTCATTTGGGCTTATACGATTCGGTAGTATTATGTCAATGACCATAAAATAACTAGCAAGATAGAATCAAATTTCTGTTGGTTAACCGTATCAGATTATCAATGTTGGTGAAAATCACATACGGTAAAACTCGAAACTTCATTCGGCAACTTAGCAGAAATTGGAAATAGAGACTAAACACAACAGAATTATACATAAATAAGAACTTACAGCCCTGGATCACAAATCCCGAGGCAGCATTGGAGGTAACCTTGTTCTGCGCAGTGAATGTGCTTTGACGTGGCACACGAGAGTACATGTTGCAGTTCTGAAACACAGCAGCAGCAGCACCGAAGATAAAATCAACGGTACCGTATATGTCACACTGCTTGTAGAACTGAAATCCTTCTTTGGCATACAACGTGTCCTGGTAGCCCAGGAACACGCACTCGTAGTACGCCGATTGGTTGGAAGTACTTAGCAGGGCGACGGCCTGGGACCCTTCACCGGCTGTGTTTTCGAACGTAAGGCGCATGGCCAAAAAGCCATTTCCTTTCACAGCTGCAAAAAAAAAAAATTACGAGATTAAATAATGGAATATTAAGAGAAAAAAGAGCAAGAAATCTGTTATACAAAACAAATGTTTTTTCTGTTCATGACAGTATAATGTAATATCATCAATCGAAACATAACATGAATTTCTGAGCTGGCCAAAACAAGAAAAATTGGAATCTTCAGTGCAAGAACTGAAAACCCCAACCACAAAGTAATATTCAAGGAAAAACTGCGAGATTTTCTAGGAAAGAGCAAGAAACCTGTTATACAACACCAGACACATAAATCATTTTCGTGTTCTTTGGATTTACTACATGAAGTTTTACCAGCAAGAGTCGAAGAAGCTCCATACAGTTGCTTCAAAAATCCAACATAATATTGTATATTATTTTTATGATAAATCATCATCACTTATAAAAGAGCAAGATTTGGTGTTACAATTGAAAAGAATCTAAGGACGCAACAAACTCTGGAAGTTAAGAACAGAAAACAATATTATATGGCAAAATATAATTTGCAATTATTGGCAGCTACCAACTCTATGTTGCCTATTTAACTGTTTTGGAAAAACCACACCAATTCACACTGAACTGAAGTCATCATAAATGAGATTAATTATATGACTGATAAATATAAATAATAATAATAAAAAAAAACTGAATAAACAAATGAATTCACCTCTTGTGTGAGCATGCTCTATAGTATCAGCTGCAGATGACGAAGACTGGATATTCGGTTGTAATAAATGGGATTTTAAATGAGAATCTTCCATTAAGGAGGACTTTACATAGAGAGATTCCTCAATCAGTATAAATTATTTATGAGCTAATAACTTGTTAACTTTACACTATATAATCATATATCATCAATACATATGTAATCATATGATGTGACAAACTGGAAATTAGGCCACAGCTAAGGTAAGTGTTGGCAACAGCAACTTTCTCGTGCTAATGGATGTAACCATTCTTTTACGGTATATTCATACTGCCGTAGGTATTGTTTATTCTGTTTTATTATTATTCTTATGTTCTTACTATTCCAGAAATGCAAGGAACCACAAAACAACAAAATCACGAGATTTTATCAACAGAAATTACAGAAAATTAAGAACTTACTGAAGGTGGCAGTGTCGAAGGTGGAGTAGTCGGGCATGCGTCGACTCCCCTGGATCCAGGTGGAGTCGGCTCCATCACCTACCAACGCGATGTTGGTCTTCGCCTCCGGTATGACGACGATCTCGTCGTAGATACCGGCCTCCACGTGGATGGAGTACCTCGTGGGGCTATCGGACGGTGCAGCATCTACGGCCTCGGAGATGCTGCGGTATGCTCCAACACGAGTCTTTGAGACCGTGGCTTGGTACTCGGTGGGAACAGGGATCAGAAGTGGCGGTGTTATGACTCTTAAAGTGGAAGAAAAGTGCTACAGATGTAGCTGCAACCAAAATAACAAACAAGGAGACGACAATGGCTCGGGCAGCCATTATCAGATCTGAGGAAGAGGAAGAGGAAGAGGAGAAGAGGAGGCTGTGTGTGTTTGTGAGTGAGAGACTGTGTGTGTTTGTGAGTGTGTGAGTTTGATCTTTAATAATGAATGCAGTATAAGTGCCTGTGTGTTTGTGAGTGTGTGTGTCTGTGTCTGTGTGCTGCTATTGTGTGTGTTTAGCGATGATTAACAAAAGAATCAAAACACATAATAATCAAGAAAAGCATAGTTAGTGTATGTGTGCTGCTATGTGTGTGCTTAGTGTGATCAACAAAAGAATCAAAACACATAATAAGTATAGTTAGAAGCCATTTACAGTATCAAGAAAAGAATTACAATCATAGCAGAATTACAACAAAAGAAGCATAATAAATTTGCTAGTCACCAGGAAAATGTTGAGGATGATGATCTAGTTGATCAACATTAGTCAGGATATGCAGATTATGCTTAATTGTAATGTGTATTGTAAAAGATCTATTGAGCTTCTTGTTGACCTCATTAGCCAAACTGCCTATTCTAAGGTAAGGTTTGTGCATTTATTTCTCAGTTCTTTGTTTTTATCATGTTTACATGGAACAAATTTGATAGTGAACCCTTATTTTGTGAGCTTCTTGTTGACCTCTTTAGTCAAATGGGTTTATATAAGAAACTTGCACCAAACTTCATTTGGACTATCGTATATTATATATATATATATATAGGGTATATTTGGTGGCAATCATCTTATTGTTTATGAAATAAGTATAAAAAGGAAAGTTCTTAATATTGATTATATTTTTAATATGAAATCTTGTTTCACGTTCTCAAATGTGCATATTCAATTTAAGTCTCTTTTTTCTCCTTAAAAGTTATCAAAATTACATAGAAAACATGATAAACCTTGAAAATGAATATTATTTCTCAAATATATAAGAGGAAATGACGATCTACTGCAGTGTTATAGAACTTTGATTTACATGCTAGTTCTTTGAATTATAATACTAGAAATTCGCACGAGAAGAATTTATATAAGAAACTTGCACCAAACTTCATTTGGGCTATACGATTCCGTAGTATCATGTCAATGACCATAAAATAACTAGCACGATAGAATCAAATTTCTGTTGGTTAACCGTATCAGATTATCAATGTTGGTAAAAATCACATACGGTAAAACTCGAAAAAAATCATTCACCAACTTAGCAGAAATTGGAAATAGAGATAGAAAACAGCAAAATTAGATTTGAATAAGTACTTACTGAAGGTGCCGGTGTCAGAGTTCCGATAGTCGGGAACGCTTCGACTCCCCAGGCTCCGCGTGGACCGGGCTCCATCACCGACCAACGTGATGTTGGTCTTGTCCTCTGGAATGACGACTATCTCGTCGTAGACACCGGCCTCCACGTGGATGGAGTACCTCGTGGGGCTGTCGGACGGTGCAGCAGTTACGGCCTCGGAGATGCTGCGGTATGCTCCAACACGAGTCTTTGAGACCGTGGCTTGGTACTCGGTGTGAAGGGGATCCATGTGGTCATCAGAAGAGGCGGTGTTATGACTCTTAAAATGGAAGAAAAGTGCTACAAATGTAGCAGCAACACCTATCACGAAGAGAAACACAAGAATGGATCTTGCTGCCATTATCAGATGTAAATGGTTTAGGAAGAGGAAGAGGAGAAGAAGAAAATGAGAAGTTTCTAAGAAAAATGGAAGAATGTTAAGCTGTTGGAAGAGCAGTTTCTGGTAGGTCTGTTTCTGAGGAAAATGGTCTGTTTCTGAGGAAGATGGTCAGTTTCTGTGTGTGTGTGTGTGTGAGTGAGTTTGAGTCAAAGAATTGTTTGTGGAGAGGAATAGTGAGTTAGTGAGTTTGTGTGCATGTGTTAGTTTGTTCTTTAATAATGTTCAATGAATGCAGTCAAAGAAAGAGCATGTATGTTTGTGAGTGTGTGCTGCTTTTGTGTGTTTAGTGATGATCAGAGTATATCTGTGTGATCAACAATTACAACAAAAGTATAGTAGTGTGCCATTTACAGATTAAAAACACATTTGCAGTCTCAAAAAAAGTAGCCATTTTCAGTATCAACAAAAGAATTACAATCATAGCAGAATTACAACAAAAGAAGCATAATAGTGCAGTAGCTAATAATAGTAATAATACATCATCAGGTTAAAGCTAAAAAAGAAGTATACCTCTGTTTGCAGTAATTGATGATCCAATAGCAATAAAGAAACAATCTTTTCTGCAGCCCTCAATCTTTTCCAGTGTCTAATTAACAGAAACTGCAAGAGATTAAGGAATTGGAGAAAATATTTGAATAAGAGCAGAATCATTTACCAATTGGGGAATAATTGCAATTGAAATTGATACTGGAAGTGGAAAAATCAACTTTCCAGCGACCCATTTGCGGTAATTTGCGGCGGAGCTGGTGGCGAAACTTAGGGATTTGATTTCCCAATTTGGGGCTCAATAAGTTCAACGGCCAAAAGGAAAAAAGGGCGCCAAATAGAAATAAAGTGGTATTTATAGATATCGGTGGGTGGACGGGTGGGCACCAGCTCAGCAAATTTAACCTCATTCACGGGTAGCAAATTTTAACCTCATTAATTCATTATTTATAAGTTAATCACAAGTAATCACCTATTATTCATTTTGTGTTCATTGATCGGTAATAAGAAGGTTTAATAATCATTTTTTCCTTAATTTGGGTTTTAACCACAAATCAATCTAATCCTGAATCAATCTTCTTTTCTCATTTTAACCGGATTTACATGATCTTGATGTACCTCTGTGTTTTAAGGGGTTATATTGGTTTTGGGCTTTTGGCAAATAAAGGTTTGGAAGTTCAAAAAAATTAAAAAGCCAATTTATTCAAATTAACCAAATTGTACCGATTTCAAATTTGGTTTACCAAAACTAAACGAGTTTAGTAAACGATTACCCAAAATCAAACTGGTTCAGTTTGATTTGGTTATCGGTTAGACATATACAACCGATACACTTTTGTAGTTCTCTATAAAATCGGATCGAACACGCCTAATTATTCGCGTCATCACTTATCAGTTATCACTAGTATAAGATGAATGTAAGACGTGTGTTTGTATAATTGTCAGTAACATACTCAAGTGAACCTCCTATTCACCTTATTTCTTAGCCAGATGATTAAATTTCAAATTTCTTTAATTATTAAATATTTGTATAAAAGGTAATTTGTAATATAACATGGTCATATTAAGGAATATGTGACATAATTGTTTATATTAAAAATGTTTAGCATATATAGCGATTGAGATTGTTTTGAGTAACTTCCAATTGACATACCCAAATCTCCTATTCAGTCTTTTAGGAGACAGTACACTTTCGTGATCTAAATTCGTAGGAATTATTATACTGTGACCGAGTTTGTCAAAAAATAAAATAATCATGATTAGGTTAAAAAAAAAGGTGCCAAGTCTATTTACTGAAGTCTGTAAGTAAACCTTAAACATGGTACAATCCCGTACGGAAAGAATCTTTTACACTCTTTGCAACATAAATAAGAGGGAGATAAGCTTCCAACTGTTCATGAGAAACGAAAGGTAACACAAGTGACTAAGTCTGATTTTCTAGACACCGTTTCCTTGTGAATTTGTTTAGCATATCAACATGGATACTGGTGTTGGGGTTGGGACATTTTTCATTCAACGATACGAACGAATTACAATAGGCGGAGCAACTCTCACACTCAACTATTACAAAAAACCAATCCTTGAATCTCACGTTTGAACTCTACGGAGTTCTCTTTTCTTCCTCTCGGTGTTTCTCTCTTTTCAGTGTATTTTCTTTCTTTTCTTTCTGATCAAATGCAGCTACATTTATAGGCAATTGAGTAGTAGTAGCTAAGCTGCCCTTCGTTAGCTTGAAGGGGTGGCTTTTGGTGGCTTGAAGGGGTGTGTCGGTAGGTAAGCTGTCCAAGTCTAGAAGATGTGGCTTTTGGTGGCTTGAAGGGGTGTGTCGGTAGGAGGCTGGAAAAGACGGACTTCGTCTACAACTAGAACCTATAATAATAATTATTATTAAGTCATCTTCAAAATGCAGAGATGACAAACAAGTCAGCAGTGACAACCATCCAAGAATAGATAATTTTCATAATCTGAACTTAATTTTTAGTTCAAATTAGCAGCCTACAGAATCCTTCACTTTTGAATGGAGTCCTAGTCAAGAAGGCTTTTAAAATGTTATCAGAAGCATTTTTAGAAACATATCAGAAGCCTCTATCTAAGGAGATCCATTCGTCTTTAGTCTTTACCATTCGATAACATATCCTCATCAGTCATCTGTACCGTTTTCAGTTTCCATTGCGTGCGACGAGGTATTCAATTTAAGTCTCTTTTTTCTCCTTAAAAATTTATCAAAATTACAGAGAAAACATGATGAACCATAAAAATGAATATTATTTCTTAAATATATAAGAGAAAATGACGATCTACTGCAGTGTTATAGAACTTTGATTTACATGCTAGTTCTTTGAATTATAATACTAGAAATTCGCACAAGAAGAATTTATATAAGAAACTTACACCAAACTTCATTCGGGCTTATACGATTCGGTAGTATCATGTCAATGACCATAAAATAACTAGCACGATAGAATCAAATTTATGTTGGTCAACCGTATCAGATTACCAATGTTGATGAAATCATATACAGTAAAACTCAAAACTTCATTCAACAACTTAGCAGAAACAGAAATTGGAAATAGAGACAAGAAACAACAAAATTATATTTGAATAAGAAATTACTGAAGGTGCCGGTGTCGGAGTTCCGGTAGTCGGGAATTTTATACTATTTTGCTCTGCTTTTAGAGAATTTTCTGTCTATTCATATTACCTACTATTCATACTCATTCATTTTGTGTTCATTGATTGCTAATAAGGTTTAATAATCCTTTTTTGTTTTTTCCTTAGTTAGCTTTTAACCACAAATCAATCTAATCCTGAATCAATCTTTTTTGTCATTTAAACCGGATTTACATGATCTTCAATTTCCCTCATTTTCACTATTTTACTGAAAATTTGTTCATTATTCTCTTATAGTTTTAAGTATTCAACTAAGTGTTTTTTCTCTCCTTAAAAAGTAATCAAAGTTACAGAGATAATATAGTGAAACTGCAAAGGTATCGGGTTTACCTTTTATTTTTAAAAGTAAATAATTTTTATTTATTCTGAAGTAAACTAGAAAAGGAAAACGCCACTCGATGAACCACCTTCCTCGAAATTACAGTAACATTGAAGTCGTCATAGAATCACATTCGTTGTCAATTGTCATAATCATAAAGAGTAAAAAAAACACTAATCAATTAACTTTTAGTGCCATTTAGTACCAGCATTGGAGTTCTGTAGCTAAATACATCCATTCTCTTCTACAGAAGCCTCTATCTAAGGAGATTCATTCGTCTTTACCATTCGTTAACATATCCTCATCTGTACCGTTTTCAGTTTCCATAGCGTGCGACGAGGTACCACCATTCAGCGACCCGTTTTCTTCAGTTGTATCAATCTTCATAGGATCTTCTTCCCCTGAGTAAGCTGAAACTTGATTCGGCAGATGAATCATAACATGTGCCTGGCAAATCAAGGAAAAGTGTAATCAACTTGTAGATTATGAAACTATAAAGATCAAGAACGATAAGTCAGACTAGGTCAACAACAGGGATCGTAAACTAGCCCATTTCACTAGGAAAAAAGAAACACGGATTTAACTCATTTACAAAGTTGAAAAACATAAATTAGCAAAGGAAGCAAACATACATGCACGACAACTGAAAAACGCACTAACTAAGGATATCAGATATAAAATGACGTTGGTATTATATCAATAACATGACCAGATTGTCTAAGGGCTCCTAGTGCATCGATAGAGCAACAAATATGGGTAAGTGTTATAATCAACACAAGAAATACAGGTAAATATAATGTTTTCCTTGTTAAAGTTACCATCTGCAAATGACGACATATAAAAAATGGAAAAAACATAAATTCCACGTTATAAGATACCTGGTACACCTGATTCATCCTGTAATTAACAATGTTAGCCATCTCTTCAACGCCACTAACAAGGTGGACAGGTTCAGTGTCTTCAACGTGACGATCTGTAAACGATGTGAACTCGTTGAGATTAAGGGCAAGATGATCAGGCCTTTGTAGCAGAAGTTGAAATGTAGGTTGTAGTTCATAACATTGTTCGAACAGAGAACGCCGGCAGAAAACGTATAACCCCAATCGAGCTCGAGACATTGCCACAACTAATCTTCTAACATCACGAAGGTGACCCACAAACCGAGAACGAACAAGAGACAATAAGATAAAATCATTTTGTTGTCCTTGAAACTTGTCAACAGTTGCTACCTGCAGTCAAAACATGTGTAAACAATGAAAATACCAAACCATAAAAAATAAACCAAAAACCAAAACAACTACCAGAGATATTAAATAACAAAAGTGCTCATACACAGGCACGCAGCTAGATACTTAAGCCACCAAACAATGTGTAACTATACTAGCAATGTTCTGGCGTGGTTTACAATCTAATTTATCATTAACACACTGACGTTCATTAAGACACCATATCCAAGTCCTCTATCGACTACGATCAAACATTTCTTGCGCAAATAAATTGATCATGCAAATGTGTCACTTAGGAACACAAACTTAACCCATTTTCTGGTCAACAACCACGATTTTTCTTACAAAATGAAATCATATAAAAGTTGGTAGCATAGAGTATTAAGAGAAAACTAAAGTTACCTTGTGTGGGGGTCCAATGAAGTTGTAAGGGGCACACCGTCTGTTAATAACATCACGAATCAAAAGTTTTTGACCATTGTATGTTGTCAGTATGGATATTTTATTGGCGGGATAACCAAGTAACCGCATATAGATGTACACACTAACAATATATTCCGCTTCTCCTTCATTTTGATAGAACCAAGGAGAAGGAGCACTCTCGCCTCTCCCATGGTAATCAGGGACATCAATTAACTGGTAGTCAAATGCAAATCCAGCATTTGCTCTATGGAAGATTGCATTCTCCTTCACAAATGCAAGATCACCGAGGTCCTTATACCTCCAATTATACAGTCTGGCTATACTAGTCCTAGCTCTTCCCTGGGCATTGAGTTCAATATACGGAATGCCAAGACGCACGAATCTTGTAAACAGGCTCTGATCCATGTGGCTGTACTTCTGAAAAGCCATATTTTTCACAACAGGAGGCAGTTGGTGATGATCGCCAATTAATATGCAACGTTTAAGCCGAGCATAACCATCTTCCTGTCTCTGGAGTAACATTGGGATAAAAGTTTCAATCTCCAGAATCTGAGCACTTTCTTCCATCAACAAATTGTCGTATTTGAAGCCCAAATTCAGAAAATCTTTCCTTTTAAGAGCTGCATGAGTGCATGTCATAGCTACAATTTTTGCTTGTTTGGTCATCAGGTAATTTGATCTATCAACTGTAGACTTGAGCAACTCAAACGCCCTACACTCTTCCAGCTCCTGAAACATAGTTTTCAAGTGCTGGAAGCAACCCTTAGCTGCACACATGTCTTTTTCAAAGGATTGACCGGTGAATATCGGCTTCGGAGTATTAGAAAAAAACTCTTTGAAAGGAAAACGATCCTGAACAAATGTGTGTTTGTCTTGATTCTTAGCACAAGCAGCCAAAAATTGTTCCCAGCGTGAGTAAACATGAAGCAACCAGAAGTATCCAGCAGTTTCACAAGTATATGCAACATCATCAGGGAGCTGTATAGACCTAGCCAGACGCTCTACTTCGCTAAGAAGTTCCAACCGCCGAACTAGCATTGCATTCACGCGGCCTTGCCGGCTGAAGTCAAGATCAGATTCTAGTTCTTGCTCACCTTGACCAAGCCGAAGCAGATACCGAGCAGGCACGTCCCTCTGGAGTGAAGATCAATTAATTAGATTAACATCCAAAATCAAGAAACAAAAAAAAAATACCATGTGTAACACAAGACTCTGAGCTACTGGAGATTACTTTAAGGACAACAAATACTAAAGGCTGTGCTGTAATAACATGGATAACATGCGAGTCTGAGCAAATGGAGATTACCTTTTAAGAACAACAAATCTAAAAGTTCTGTTGTTTCCTTTAACAACCTAATATTTAATCACTAAAAGAGACAAGACATATATGACATGAGACCTAGACCAAGAACAAGTCACGGTTTGAATCTCTACAAAGCCCTCTTTATGAAGAAAAAAAAAAATCAAGCGTTAGGCATTTTAGATAGGAAACAGGCTACATATGTGGTGCATGAGATCGTGACAATAAATATTGTAAGTCTCTTTCCCTAACAGTTTAAGCAGTAATTCAACTCTCCATTCAATCACAATCCTAGCCCAGATCTCTTCTAAAGAAATTCTTTACCTCCATAATTTTTTCGAAAAGATCATTCAGAGCCTGATTTGAGTGAGTAATTATCAGAGTTCTTTGAGAAGGGCAATTATGATAAAGAACATTCAATATCTGCACGGCCGTGTCTGTCTTTCCAGTACCTGGTGGACCAACCACCATAGTTAATCCAGGTTGAATACCAGATATGATAGCTTCAACCTGCATAACAAGCAAACGAAAGGAAACAATTAAATCAAACCCTAAAACAATGTGTCTACGAACAAGCCCACTTATTCAAAACAACACACACACACACACAAAAAAAAGGTCAATGTCTGAATACTAAATTGTTTATCTAAACATTGAAAGCGACCAGGCCATGTGTGATAAGATCAATCGGGTAAAATAAAGTTTTGAACAAAAACCACAATTCAAGATAGCCACATTCGAACAATGTAGCTGAATTTTGAGTATCATACGGCCCAAGCATACTAAAAGGAAATTCTATACTTGTATTGCATGCTTCCGAAACTCTACAGTGCTACTAACAGTCCGGGCATATAGTACACAATGGTTGTCCTAGTAGTGGTTTTAAAGTTGGCATATTCCAGTACAGTTATGTAAGCCTTATTACAAGCCACCATTTGGATAGGACATACTAGAATACTTTATATAGGAATTCTTGAAAGAATCACGACTTGTTTCAGGCTCGGGAATGTGCAATACCAACAGAATTCTGCCCCACGATAAATATCATACTGAAGACGATAATCAAAAACAAATAAACAAAGAGGCATATAACAATCCTAATTATTCAAGAAGACTTTCCACCATCATAAGATGAAGGTAAAACAACTCGAAGTAGAAAGGAGTAGCCATCACTACCAAAACCCAAACTTCACTTATGATGGAAAGTCACTCTTCGAATTCTTAGACACGGCTCTTGTTTAAATCAAGATAACTTTCTCCATCATATCTAGAAAATAACGGAAAAGTATTTTCTCTCCTCAATTCTGTGTTCCCTTCTTGTATTAAGGTGCACAGAGTTTACGCATACCCACATCAGTAGTTTCCTAACAATTTGAAAAAGGAACAAGAAAAAAAAATGCAAGGATGTACTAGATTCTTGAGGAACAAGAACGTGCAAAATTCATGCAGGTGATTGTGCAAAGAACATAACTTGACAAAATATCGGTGACAGACTTCCAAACAGAATTAGGATTTTACAGAAAACGGCGGCCTACACCATCATCAATCAAAATTTGAAAAAAAAACAAAAAAAAAAAAAAAAAATTTGATCTCTGCAGCAAAAGCAAAATACAAGAAACCGAAGCCAACGTTATTTGGTAGCATCAGAAATTGACCACACGATGATACGCAACACCCATTCATCAGGATAATTAAATGTAGAGTCATTTAGATAAACACTAGAGGGAAAAGAATCAGAGATTTAGACAACTAAGCATTAGCCATATGGATAAAAAACGAGACAGAAACAATGGCTACAGAGAACCCGTCAACTGATAATTGCCATCATATTAGTGAAAGTATCCAAGTACCTGTGTGGGCGTAAATTTCACTGAATTCTGCTTGGGCTGATCCTGCGGATATGGACCAGGATCAGGAGGTACATAAGTTTCCACTAGAAGCTTTGCCTTTTCTGAATTATCATCTTTCATGGCAGCAGTCTCATTGGCAGGCAGTAGATGAACTTTGCCCTCCAGATTTTCAGGGAATTTGATACGAAATGGAGGTCGCGGGTGCAAGTTTTCTGTACCATCAGTGTTTATAAAGCAAACCTGAAACATAATAGTACCAGGGGATGAACAAGGTAAAGATTAGTATGAAACACATACAAATGAAAATAAAAAGTTAAAATAAAAATTGATCATCTGTAAGACAAGTTAGAAACCTGAGAATTTGGAAAACTCTCTGTGACATGGGCAGCATCAAGGAAAGTGTCTTTGAAATCAACCGTTTCAAGGAGATTTGGCATATTGGTCCATTGTGCTGCTGAAGGATTTCCATATCCCAAAAATATGTCGTGTAACCATTCAGGGACAATACAAGTTTCATTCATTAAATCTCTTATGGATTCCAAAATTGCTTTAAAGTTGTTCTCCTTGGGTTTCCGCCTCATTAATATGTTAAATGTGCTGTACACGTCCTCTGCACCCTTATCTGCAATATCACCAACGTCCATATGATATTGTGCTGTATCCAATGCAATAGTAACCGTTCTCATTTCTCCTTTCGGAGGTTTCCACTCGTCACGCTTAATTCTCCCAGTAAAATCATTCATGAGAGTTCCCTCCTCATCACGTATTTCAATAATTTCACATCCACGTACACATTGAAGACCAAGCTTCTGTGGAACACTTGCCTCAGCTGCTTCTTTTGCACTTAGTGGCTCAAAAGAAGGACGAATAGATATCAAGAATAGAACATCGTGTTCCTTCAGAGCATTCCACTCTGACCTGACTAACGACTTATAGCTGGAAATGCTGAAAGTAACTTCAGCTGTTACTGCCGACGGCTTTACTTCACCAATATTTGGCTGCTTAACCTCCGTAATCTTAAATTCTTTTATTGGTACTGCCATTCTTGACCAACCACGAAAAGCAGCTTCTCCTTCATTATTAATATAAGCAAGAAGATGTGGTACAGCTTCTTGAATATCCTCACGAATTTCGTATGTTGATTCAAGGCGGAAGAGGTTGAAATTTCTCAGAAGGTAATCATGAAGAGTTAGAAACTGTAGATTAAGCTTTGGAAGTGCCAAGCACCCTTCGCCAGAGTAGTTGATGCTTGGTACAAGACTTTCATCCCACATTATTTGCTCATTAGGATATAGTGGAAGAGCATTAATGGCTTCTTTTTGGGACTGTTGTTTCTCAAAGAATGACACCATTACTTCTATTAAGAAGTCAACTCTGTCTGACCATGGATCGTCCTTCGACACCAGTTTCAGCTACAAATTAACAGGGGGGGAAATTCCAGATAAGATGCACATACAGAGTAAAATGGGACAAAATCAACAACATTCACGCACGTGAATGAACAAATTGACAGAAAGTTGGAAAAGGACAACATATAGCCTATCTTCTTTAGTGGAATTTGCTTCAGCAGACATACGACATGAGAAATATATGCTTTTAGCCAATTAGAGCAGGCTTCCACTTTCAAAAGCAGATCTTCATTTACTCGATCAACACTGGTAAATAGATAATGAACCCTAATCTCTATAGATGAATTTATATGGGATTCCAGACTTTTGGTAAAATATCATTGCTTCACATTTCTTGAGTTATATAATGCCCTCTCTAGTGGAAGATACTGGGTGAAACTTATCCCAGTAGTTCAGTTTGGAGCTTAGTCATATCTTAACTTGGAATTGTTAAAAAATACACGTAAATACAAAGAAAACTTCGAGTTTTGATCGTTCTTTTTCATTATACCTGTTTTCATTTCTTTGTGGTTGCATCTAATGGCCAAAACAGTAGGGTGTCGATGCAGTTTTGATTTTTTATAAATGTTACTAACTTCTAGGGTGATTATTATAGAAACATAAAACATAAATGTCATAATTTCTTTGCTAACTGAACGAATCATGTATAAAATGAGTTATCCATAATAGGATTCAGGCACTACACTGACCTTAGAGCATACTAAGTCTCTCAGCTCTTCAAAAGAGAGTATTGAAAGTTTTCTTGACAGGTCGGCACGTTTGTTAATTGAGCCAATGTTAGCCAGTGCAAGTTCTCGCAACTATAAAGAAACAATAGACAGGTGATATAAGCTACACCTTCCACGAAAGGTAAAACAAAATGCTTCCATCCCAAATGGATGATAATCTAACAAAATGTATGTACCTTCGGAACTCTTTTGAATGCAAGAAGCTGAAAAGCTTGGAAGCGCTTATAATGAGCTTGAAGAACCTCGTCATCAGTCATTTGCCTACCTTCATAATCATCAATTTCAAAATTTTCATAGTACTGAAGTAGGTCAACTAACTGAGCAAAAAGTTTTCCCTTTTCATGCTTATATAGAAGGCTCAAATGGCACTTGGATACAACTGCAACATCAGCAACAAGGGGCCGAACAAATCTGAAGTAGAAAAATAGCAAAAATTAAGTCCAGACAAAAGTTTAGTTTGACATAATAATAGCATAAAACTAGATAGATAATGTGGCCTGAAAAGCGTAACAAAGAATACATTAGCAAGCGTAACAAAGAATACATTAGCAAACAGATAATGTGATCATCAAATTTATTCCATGTAATTGTGATTAAACAGAAACTGACAAATTAATGCACAAACATTACCTTCGAGTTGGAAGTTGGCTCAAGAGATCAATAAGAAACTCCATAAACCTTTCACAATACAGAACACAAGCGTCGTCTGGATGTCCGGACTCATGTTGATCAACTAGATCCTCCTCTTCCTGGTGACTAGGAAAAACTTCAGAATCCAGCACCTGAAGATAAAGGAGACATTAGCATGCCTAAGTTCATGAGAGGTCAAAAAAAGATGACAAAAGATATTACATCACAAAACAAACCTCCAGGAACTCCTCTATGAGATTTCGTAAGAAGTATATTTTGGTAGCATCTTTGGGACGTTTTGCTATTTTCCTCCATTTTTTGATCAAATTCTTATTAAGACATAATTCCATCTGCAAACAGGGAGGATCAATATAACATGATTGCACAATGGACAACATTGAATAAGATCACTGAATAAATTGATATAACATACACCACTTTATGTCTTTTATTTAAATGAATAGAATGAAAAGCTTATGAAGCATGCCTGAAAACGGCCATACGATAGGCTATTCCAGCACTCCAGACTTGCTAATCTCATCATCTTTTCACTGACAATCTCATCTTCCAAACTCTACAAACAAATAAGTACAAAATAATAAGGTTCCTGCTAACAATAATGCCAGAATTTTCAGAAGAGACATGCATTCACTAGTAGGAAGGGACGGACAGCAGTTCGAGAAGATGAACTCAGAAAGTAAAGGACAGCAACAGAAATTTGATCTCTAGATGACTAGGAAGAAAGAGGAAAGGAAGGAGAAAAGAGTAACACTCCAACTTCGTCCAAAAGCACTGTGAGCTATTAAATACAAAAGTATAATTTGATTGTGAACAAATCACGACAATAGTCTAGCTTTCAGGACGATATTTAGTGGTGGGATGAGAACTGAATTAAAAATGAGGATAAAGTGATTTAGGTGTGAATAATGCAGTAAGATAAGTGTACTACCTGAAAGGCATTGATCATAAGTAGTAAATAGTTTGTCTTCTCTGCTATGGTTAGACGTCTTCCCTGCAACAATTAAGCAAGCAAAAGATTTTTAAACAAGTTATCCTCTTTAAAAAAAACCAACAAATCATCTACTATGTAATCTTGAGGTAATGCATAAGTATGGTGCAATTCGTGACTAAAAAAAATTCAAAATCACGTCAGTCCTAAACGAACTCATACGAATAAAACTGCCATATTGCACTGAAAACATAAAGGGTGGAAAATAACTGCCAATTGTAGGAATAAACATACCTCTTTCAGGCAAAGTACTCTCTCAAGAAATGCTTTAAACATCTCCTTCCTATCATAAAAGCATACCCAAGCAGCCACATTCTCTCGAAACTGCCAGTAACAAAAAAAAAATATCAGTTCTCTGGCTAAAGTAAAAAGATCCTCACAAAATGCAATGTACAAGTCAATGTGGCCTTCCAAGCATTAATTCGCGATAACTACACAGTGACTACCGCACGCTAATAACGAAACTTAATTCCCTACGTTTACGGCAAAACCAACAAAATCTGCCAAGGAATTGACTCTGTCGTTACACCCATAACAAGAAATTATATCACATTTCCTTTCTTACATGCTTTAGCTAACACCACAGTCATTGCACGTTGGACTTTATAAAGCCAGACCCCACAGTTTCTCACTCAAGACAGATTCTTACAATCACACCTTGAGGAATCAGTGTCAAGACTCCACTTCCTCTAGCAAGCACCCAATTCACAAAAATAAGGGGAAGAAATGGAGAGAGAGACACACACAGAGAGAGGGGGAGATTATTACGACTTTAACTCCTGGCCCAACAGAAACACCATGTATATATCATTCAGTAGAACATGGTACGCTGCCTAGAAAACAACAGGGTTTCTTGAGCCGGTTTCTAAATAGCATAACAAAGGAAAAATCACCAGCAAGTCCCTCTACGTCTAACATTACCACCTTACATTGGCCTTATGCATGTTTACCAATTTTCCAATAATGCTATCAACGCACGGTACAACAGAAGTTGATAGCTTGATAACCACCTTTGCATTCATCTTTTCATGTTCTTCCAATAAAATTATCATATTCTTCTTCAAACTCTCACAAAAGCACATAGAAACTAACGCATCCAGCAAGTTATTAATGTACTTCTAGAAGTCTTAGACTAAATCCAGCACTTCTTTTTGTTTCAAATACGTAATCATATAAAGCATAGCACACCCACTGCTACTTTCCTGTGTGTGCTTTTGCCATCAGAATGTGAAATATCTACACATTTGCAATCTATTAAGTAAAGAGATGTAAAGACAACACTAGGCCCGTCTGCGTACCTTCTCATTGACCATGAGTATCATAGACATAACATGCTCAAAAGACGCAGTCTCCGGATCAAAGTTTGGCCAGAGGTAATTCTCCAAGTACTGACTCACTTCCAGCATCATCACCCTCTGCAACGGTATTGGTCTTCTCCCGCCTATATTCAACAATAACCATAAGCCAATAAAAGTTAGACAACAAATAAACTTGATACATTCAAGTGAGAACATATTTGCATGACTGGGCCTGTAACAACAAAACATGCATAAACCACTACTTCCAGATTCTGACGGGTTAAAACTCCAATGACACATTTCAACAATCATTCGCTTCACGAGTAATAACGTAAATGCAACAGCCCCCTTTTTTTTTGTCCGAGCTCCTCATTACACGTTCCCACTCTTAATTTTTCAACTGAGTATCAAAACTTCCAAACAATCACGATTCATCTTTCCTCCTAAGAAATTCTCTTCATAAGCTCCTCTTCTGCTAAAACCTTACTCATTGGTCACTATAGAGCATATCGAGTACATCATACATCTAAAGCATTAACAGGTTAAAACTCATCAGTCATCCCCAACCTAATAGCTAATGATACTCGCACCAACGCCAACAATGAGCTCAACAAACACTAAACACATCAAAAAAAAACATCATCCGAGTTACCTTTCACCGTCAGCTCGGAGTAGTAAATCTCGTTAACCAGCTCCGGACTAAACGGCTTCTTCAAGCCCGAATCCCCCGTATTCGCCCAATTCTCCGCCGCGATCTTCGTCAGACGGTCTCTCTGGATCTCGCTCAGCGTAATGGAGCTCGGCAGGTTGGAAATCGGCAGAGACTCCGGCGGTTTCTCCGGCAGAGGCTCGGTGGACACCGGGTACTCCGCCACGCGGTGCCGCTTGAAGTCGTACACTCCGGTGCCGTAGATTTTCGTCATTGTTGTTGAGATTGGGGGAGATTTTGCATTAGGGGGATTTATGATAAACCCTAAATTTGGCGAGTGTTTTTGGCTTACAGTTAAGGCGGTAACAGACAACAGTGTAAATCATATATAGTTATGAATTAAAAGTTTGGTTTTATATTTTTCGACAAGTTTCCAAAAAAATCGTTGCAGTTACATAATTAAAATGAATATAAGATATTTGATGTTACATTACGGCTGACTCAAAAGTCGTTTCTATATTTTCCGAGAAAACAAGAGTAGATTTTGATTCGTGATTTTAAGAAAATTATAGAAATACTCCTTGGAATTAAACTAATGACATATTTTTGGATTTTACTTTTCTTCGAATAAAAAGGCAATCTTTTCGATGTATTTAGAGTTTAACTTTACGTTGGAAATTCGAATATTTGTGAGGTTTGTCGAAAGTATGAAAGAAACTTCGAGTTTCGTCTTCTTGATGATTTCGGCTCACTGCATCTAAAGTCTCGTATCTTGATAGAGAAGCATCCTTACCTAATCTTTTTTTTGTTTTTTTTAAACAATACTCATAAGAGATATTATAAAAGGCCAAAACAGCCAAGAGAATCCATACAATCCGTAGAGACGGGCAGACATAATTAGCTCAACACTAAAACAGGTGCATTGCGTGATAGATAATGAGCATCATCACTGTCGTCTCTACTAATCCATTGAAAAATTCAATTGTTCTTTGTTAACAGGTTTGAAATAATACCCGATTAACCGATTTATTTATGAGTTCAGAACGCCGTTATCCGTGGTTCAAAGAAAGTAAATGACTATTAGGGAAAATTACGAAAATATCCTTCCTTTATTCACTGAACTTCTGACTCCTGAAGAGCATAAATATGATCTTATGCTTTTTTCCGAGTAAGTTTAAGTGTATATTCTGCCCTCCTTTCTTTTCCTCTTTTTCCTTATATAGGTATGGGAGGGTGTTTATGTTACTATGAATGTGCTGCATGTGTTACAAGTGTAATGCTGCATGTGTTACAAGTTTCCTTCTAAAAGATAAGGTATATCTTGTTGACAAAGCGCTGACTAGGCTGATCCTTATCTTGTCCGAGGGCTGTGGGGAGTTCCGAGGGGTTGCTTCTTCTATTTTCTTCTCTTTGATGGACTGAACCTTCTGTTTTCTTTTCTCCGAGGGGCTGGATTTCATGAGGAGGTTCACTAGTTGAAGTGGAGGGGGTGTCCGAGGGGTTTTCTGTTCCGGGGACAACTATTTCCTCGTCGGCTTCTCTGGTAGAGTTCTCCGAGGGGCATATTCGTTTCTGTAGGCTTGTAAGGTGGGCTCCGAGAGCATCAATTTGCATGTAAGGCTGTATTCTTGTATACGGATCCCCTTAGTATGGGTTCCGAGCGTTTTTGGCCGTCGTGAGAGTAGTGGCTCCTTCAGGAATCATTCTCCGAGGGCTTCCTGGTCTTGGCTGAGTAACCTTCGTGGCTTGGGCCTTCGGGGTAAGTGAGTTTAGTGGTTGGTGCTTTGAGTAGGACGTTGTTTTATAAATTTTAGCCTTCGGGGTGATGATTCTGAGGGCTTTGGGAGTGTTCAGCAAGAAAGTATTCTCGTATAGTGGTCCCTCTTGGCGCAGTGATGGATATCAGGATCGCGTGGATTCATCGGGGTTTACTCTTTTTCCGATGCCACGTTGATATCTTATTTTTGTTCATCTTGACTTTCCAAGGGACGCTTGGGTGTCCACTCGGGTGCCACGCCGTATCCTAGTAGGATATGTGAGTTCTGAGGGACTATTATCTCTTCGGATGCCACGTCATACCATAGTAGGGTATGTGACATACGAGAGTGTTCGTGACGATAGTATCGCCCTTGGGATTAATCCCTAATTTAAGGGTTAATCTTTTGTTTAACTTGTATAATCCCTTATTATTTTTTTTTAGGGTTAACACTAGCCCCCCAAATTTCGATCGTTCTCGTAGAGACGAGTGAAATTTTATTTCGTGGCCTTAATAGGGCAAAAGGGGCTTTTTCTTTATTTTTTGGTGATTTTTCCGAGAAGTTTGGGATTTTCTCCATTCTTTTTTTTTATGATTTACGGGGGTATTATATGTATATAAATATATACTTGAAATACCGTGAAGTAAACTTACCGTTATGTTCTTGGGAATCAGCGGTCCAGATGAAGAGTTACTTTTATAACGGCTCTTTCTAGCCGTTGGATGTCTTAAGTGGCATTCATTCATCCGTCCGTTCATCTGCAGTAACGGCTAGCGCGTGGAACGACACGTCGCTTCCTGAGTGGAGACGTGGGGCGTGGGAGACGAGGCACGTCTTTAATGACGGTCTGCTTATAAATATCCCATCCGTACTCTTCTTTACCATTCTTTTTACAAACTCTTCAATCTTCCAATTCTCTTCAATTTTCTTAAGCAAAGAAAGAGCGATTTTTGCTCCTCTCTGAATCTCTTCTTCTCTTTTCTTTTACCAGACTCGTAAAATTTTTCTTTTTGTCCCAAAAGAAGATGGCTTCTTCTGCAAATATTTCTTCTGCCGAAACTGCCTCTGTTGACGTTTCTGTTTCTGCCGCGACGACTGTTCCCCTCGTAGGACCTACTGCTGCCACTCGTAAGAGAAGAGGTACCGTAGCCGAAGGGAGTGGGGCCGCCGCCGCGAAAAAAGCTAGGGTTTCGAAATCAAAGAAACCCCCTCTCCGCGACTTCTCCAAAATTGAGAATGTTCAATCCGTGGTTACTTATGAACAGGTCATGGATTTGTTTGAGGCTACGGGAACTACGATGGCGAATGTGACCGTTCACATTCCTTCGGAAAATCAGAGGGCGTGCTACCCTCCTACGGGTATGCTCACTGTGTATTTTGCGCAGGTGAATTACGGGTGGCGTTCTTTTATGCCATCATTTTTCTGTGAAGTCTTCAAGACTTGTGGAATCTGCCTAAGTCAGTTGGTTCCTAATGGCTATGCCGCCCTCTGTATTTACGTGTTCTGGTGTATGGTCAAGGGGTACGAGTGCAATGTGGATCATTTTCTGTCTATCTTCGATGTGGGAGTGTCACCCGGGGGATATCCCTTCTATCACGTTCATCATCGGGATCACTCGGCTAACTCTACGAAGAGGATTTTGGGTGCGACGATAAGCTCGCACGGTGTTTGGAAGGACAAATTCTTTTATGTGAAGCCCATTCGAGGGGAATGGAATATGCCCTTCAAGTGGGGGGTGTGACTCTAATTCACACCCTGGCTGAAGATATGGTACTCTCTCCAGTGATTGCCCAGCACGCACTAATGGAGTCAGAAGATTTCTCTTGGTTATTTGATAAGGCTGGACTTCACTTCGTAGTGGGTGTTGATGACAACGTGAAGAAACCGCTTTTTGTCTCGAGCCTACTCATGCCAGCTTTCAGTAAGTTTTCCTTCTGTTGCTCGTATGCTTCTTTATTCCACATCTATTTTCTTCGAGTGGTTTTCCGCATTCTTCCGTTACTCGTACTAAGATATTTTGGTGTGGCGCAGAGGAGGTTATGGCGAGGTACTATTTAGTATCTGGTTCCGAGGAGGTGGCTCCAAGTGGTCATAGCGGAGCTTCCGAGAAAGGAGATCACGAGGGGGCGGAGGCGCAGTCCGAGGAGGCAGGGATGGGCGCGGAGGCCGAGAAGGTTTATGAAAATATTCCGCCTCCTTCCGAGGATGTTGGGGGAGTGCCCCTGGAGGCTGTTCCGTTACGGCAGGTAGCTCCCTCGTCCGTCCTGACTTGGAGATCTGCCTCCGAGTCAGACACTGGTAGTCTTCTGAGGGGCTCGCAAGGGGGGCAATCTCCGAGGGCTGAAGAAGAAGAGTCTTCGTCTCCGGATGTGGTTTTGGTCTCTTCTCGAGATCCCTCGCCCATTATTCCTGATCCTTCTCCTACTCGTCCTCGTAAGTTTCTTTCTCTCTTCTACTTCCCTTCAAATTTTGTTATCATTATTTGACTACGTATTTGGCCCTTGTAGATGTTGATAAGGGCAAGGCCCCTATGTTTCCGGGTGCGGATTTATTCGCTCAATTACTTCACCAGGACTCGGAAGAGCCATCCGAGGGAATCAGTCAAGGTCCTGCGGATTTATCGAAGGATTTGGAGGTGAAGAGGGAAGTGTGGGAAACTTTGCTCCGGGGAGAGGGTCCCTCGGCCACTGCGAAAGCTCCTGAAGCGGTTGTGACGGAGGCAGTGGCCACGACTCCCGCTACTGCTACTCCTTCTCCGATAGGAGATCTCCCGAAGGGGGTTCCTTTGCGGAGGTCAGCTTCCGAGGGAGATTTTTCATCTCAAGTACCCTAGAAGGAGCCTTCAACTGTCGGGGAGGCATACCATGAGATCCTCCACTTCTTCGGATCTTCTCTTGCTGCGCCCGCGGAGGGGTATCAGTTTTTGCGGGCCAGCATGGTCTGGATGGAAACCATCGTAAGTGCTTGTCCTTCGGTTGCTTTATTTTTAAATAATTTTCCCGTATCCTTCCTTATGTTTCTCTTCTTGTCATGTAGTCCAAGAAGACTCGGGAGGTTATCACTGCAGTAGAGCAGCGCCATTCAAGGGAGGTAGCAGAGATAGGATCCCTCCGAGGGCAGGTGACTTCTCTCCGGGCCCAGCTCTATGAGGCCGAGTCAATGAGGGATGTTTTCCGGACAAATTTGTAAGCCAGTGACTTCGCTTGGAGGGAGGATCAGAGAGCCAAGGAAGTGATGCGGCTCACTTTGCAGAGGATGCAGTCGGCTTACGACAAGCTGGAGGCGTCCGAGGGGGCTGTCCGAGTCCAGTTGACTCTTCTGGAGAAGGAGAAGATGGAGTCCGAGGAGCTTCTTCGTGCTCGGGTGAAAGTTTTGGAGAAGGAGAAATCAGAGTGGTTGGAGCGAGAACAGGAGCTTCAATCTCGGGTCAAGGAGTTGGTGGATTTGAAGATAGTCCAGGTAGTGCCACAGGAGGAGGTGCAAGCTCGGATTGACGAGGCCGTTCGGTATGCAACAGTGGAGGCAGAGCGCCAATATGCTTCCTTGTCCGCTCGAGAGTCTCTTGGGCATATGCTATGGGGATGGCTAGAGTGCGCCACTGTTGCCCGTGGAGTGATGCCCTCGGGGGTGAATTTTGGCGGCATTTTTGATGTCAAGAAACTTGCCAAGCCGTCTTCCGAGCAGGTTCAGAGCATTCTTGAGATGTATGATGCGGTGATGACGCCCAAGGGCTCCCCTGCTCCTCTTCCGACTGTCTCCAAACTTGGTGTTACTGGCTCGAGTGGAGTTTTGCCTCCGCCCCCGCCCCCTCCGAGTACAGGGATTTAGAATAGGATTCCTTCTCTCTTTTTTTCTATGCTTTTGTAAACGCTTCCGAGAGCTTCTCGGACTTATAAATGAACAATTTGTCCTATTCTTTTCTTTCTATTTTGTTTTACTTGTCCACTAGCTTGAGATAGTAATAAACTATTAGCATGCTTATATATAAAACTTATTCCCTTTAATCTTCTTCAAAAAGGTAAGCTAAAGACAAATTCCTTTATTTGCTGACTAAGTATATAACTTAGCAGGACGTGTCAAATCATATGCATGCTTAAGAGTTATTTATTCTAATTAAGGACACTCATTAACACGTGTCATGCCCCTAGGAGTGGGTGGGACAGCTCCAGCTTCTCTCCATGGGATTAGCTTATCGTATATAATATGCTAACAGTGGTATTTATATTTACCATTAAAAGTTATCTTGCTTTATAGGATAAATCAGTTTCCTTTCTTCCTCTAGAAATCTATTCTCGCAGAACTTAGTTTTCGCTTTCGTAGTCGTATTCAATACTTTATTTTCAACTTTCGAATAAGAGCAAACGGAAAACTTACTATTAAAGATGATGCCACCACATCACAGGCATGGGGGGTCCACATCATCAAGTAGTTCTTCTCGGAATCGTGCCCGAGTTGTCCCTGGATCCCAGGTTTATAGCGCGTCCTCGGAAAGTTCTTCTCTGGGACAGCGGAATAGGCTGGCTGAGAATCAAATGACCATTGGGACAAGCTCGTCTTCAAGGGTGGGGAGTAGGTCATCGTACACGGATTCTCGAAGGATAGACCATATAAGGGATGTGTTCTTGGGTAGAGAACCATATTCTCTTGCCGATGAGCGTTCTGTATTTAACTTAATACCTTTGAGCCCCTCAAGGTTGGTAGGTCGGGGACGAGTTGGTTCCGCCGTTAGCACTGTGTACGGAGAGTCTCTAGTAACTCTTTTTACGGAATTTAATCTGAATTTCGATGATTTTGATGTGATTGTGCCTTCTCCGGATCAGAGAGCATATGATCCTCCTCCTGGATTTTTAACTGTCTATTGTGATCAAATGCACTGTGGATTACGGGTGTTTTTTCACCCTTTTCTTCGATCGCTCTTCCAGTATTGGCAAATCTGTCCGAGCTAGTTAACACCCAACTCGTATCGCCTTTTAGTGGGATACGTTTTATGCTGTGAGCTCCTTAACCTTCCCCTGTCCCCGTATCGGGTGGGGGTAATTTTCATCCTTCGGCCTTGTTCAGATGGAGTCCCCCTTTTCAGCCTGGCCTATCGGGACGTCGAAAAAGCCTTCACTGGTACATCCAGTCCTCGCACTCGTAGGGGGGATTGGAAGCGGAGGTTTTTCTTCGTCCGTTCGAAAGGTCATTCGGCCCGATCGTGGGGAGTGCCTATCCGATGGGGCTTGGGATACGTTTCGCCCCTCTCCGAGACGTTGGGGCGGGAGTGGGAGGAACTGAGTCATTCTGGGTTATTTTCTGGCTCGTACGATATTACCGGCCTGCTCGCGTGTCCTGAAGCTCTTATTCTGGCAGGTCTTCAAGAGGGGATAAGAAGAGAGAATTCGCCAATTCATCCTCTTCATGGCAATTTCTATTTCCGTAAGTTCGAAGATTTGTCGATTTTTCTTTTATCGACCTGTGTGCTCTTCGGGATCATCATATACTCTATCCTTGTCTTATAGGTGCTGAAATGGCGGCTTTTTCCATAGATCCATTTAATGGTGTTTTTCTGGGGCGAGCTCTACACGGTATGCAGCGGGCACCGGAGGGCATTTCCGATACCTTCGTGGCAGTTACGAGGGCTGACTCTTCCTCGGAGAGACCGGAATCGGAGGGTTCACCCGTGGCAGCCCCCCCAGTGAGCTTTGTGATTCCTCTTAGGGTAGAAAATTCGGTTACGGCTCTTTCTCCGATAAACTACCCAGTGCCTCCCTCAGTGTCGCAACCACTTCCTCGGATTTCCGATATCGTGAATGTTGTGGAAGGAGGTCCCGAGCGCATACCCGTGTCGCAGGGCGGAGGGAATCCTCCACCCGTGAGTTCCTCTCCTCCGGGTGCGGACCCAGGGTTTTCTCCCCTCGGAGAGGTATCGGGGTTTTGCCGAAATTTTCTTAGCGGTCTTTTGAATGTTACGGACTGTGAGCTCATGAGGACCCTTCCTTCTTCTCGTCTTCAGGATTTAGTTTGCAAAAACCTGTGTGAGGTAGATATCCATGTTATTTGCAAATTTTGGTTACTTACCTTTTATCTCTTCAGTAGTGATTCCTTCGTTTCCATTCAGATTTATATGGTGCTGGATGCCATCGGATCTCGGGGGTGTTCCTCTTCAGATCCTGGCTTGGTTTATCGCCGTCGGGACGAGTTAGAACATGATTTGTTGGAGGCTCAAACAGATATTTCCCGCTTGCAGGAAGAGCATGAAGCTGCTAAAGCGATTCACGATATGGTCCTTCAGATTGAGAGGGATAAGTCTTGGGAAGTGGAGCGCCAGTTGATGCTAGAGAAGACCCGGGTGACGAGTTTTCAGGCGAGTTTGGAGGAGTTGAAGAGTCAGCTTCGCCACTCCGATGAGCAATTACTGCAGACGATTCGGGAACGGGATGCGGCAACTCATCGGGTGCTGGAGACTACTCGCGCCCACGACCTTGATTTGGTAGTAGCTCGGGTCCGAGCTGTTTTGGATATCGCGGGTCCTTCAGCTTTAAGGGAGTCTTTGCAAAGAGAGATGCGCGATCTGGTCCGCATCGGGTATCGACTTGGTATGGATGCAGTTCAATCATTGCCAGAATGTCCTGCGAACTTGATTATTCCCGAGCTTAGCCTTCACCCCATCTTCCCGGAAGAGAGTCCCGTGGCGTCCGAGGGCATGTTATTGGCGGATCCAATAACTTTATCCGAGGAGCAGCGTCGTCGCCTTATCCGAGAAGGGAAACGTCCTCTACGAGAGGAATAGTTTGTAGTAGGTAGTTTTTTTTTTTTTTTTTTTTTGGTCTGATGACTGTTTATCTATGGTAGATGACTCATCGGGGTTAGGTTGCTTGTAATGATTTCTTGTGTAAGGCTACCATTTTTGTTTTGCAAACCTATGCACCACCCTATCGGATTCGAATGTATCGTAACCATCTATCTATGAACAAACGGTTTTATTTATGTAACAATGGAGATGTTACATTAAACATAGTATTTTCTAAGATTGAAGGAATTCCACGTATTGCGAAGAGTGGCGCCTTCAGAGTTGGCAAGTAGATAGGTTGCGGGTCCGATAATTCCCGCTATTTTATAGGGCCCTTCCCATCGGGGTTCAAGCTTGCCTACGTTTTTTGGAGGCTCCGACCCGTTTTAACACTAAATCACCCACTTGAAAAGTCCTAAGTTTTACCTTGGTGTTATAGTATCGTGCCATTCGAGTTTTGTATTCCTCAGCCCGAACGGCGGCTCAGATTCTTCTCTCTTCCAGGAGATCAAGGGCCAGAGCTAAGTTAGCACTATTGGCCACTTCTTCGTATTCTTTGACTCGCCAACTCTCAATCGAGACTTCGGAGGGTACCACTGCTTCACACCCATAAGATAGGCTGAAAGGGGTTTCGCCTGTGGCGGTATTTTGTGTGGTTCGATAGGCCCATAATATGCCGGGTATTTCTTCAACCCATTTGGCCTTGTGCCAGTCGAGTCGGGCCTTCATATTTTTTAGGAGAGTGCGATTAGTTCTCTCGACTTGTCCGTTGGCTTGAGGGTATCCCACCGAAGCAAAACGGTGTTTAATCTCCCAATGATTACACCATTTTTCTAACCCTTGGTCAATAAATTGCAGGCCATTGTCACTTACCAGGCTCCGAGGGACTCCAAAGCGACACAGAATGTTCTTCCACAAGAAGTTAATGACCGCCCCTGCAGTTATTCGTGCTAAGGGCTCCGCCTCCACCCATTTGGTGAAGTAATCTACTGCTACGAGTAGGAACTTCTTTTGACCAGCATCGGGAATAAATGGACCTACTATGTCTATTCCCCACTTGGCGAAAGGACATGTGGTCAAATGGGGTTCCTATAGAGCCGCTGGCTGGTAAGCCCGAGGGGCATAAACTTGACATGACTTGCACTTTTCCGCGTGGTTTTTGCAATCTTTGGCCATCGTGGGCCAATAATAACCCTGTCGGATTATTCGTCCAGCCATGCTTCCGCCACTAGTATGGCTACCACACACCCCTTCGTGAGTTTTCGCCAGGACGAGTTGAGCCTCCTCCTCGTTTAAACATCGGGCATGAGGGTAAGAGTACGTCCTTCGGAATAGTATTCCGTCTTTGAGGAAATATCGGATGGTCTTCTTAGACATCATCCATCGGACAGATTTGTCCTCGGAGTATCCTTCAAGATCTTGTAAGTATGCTTTAATGGGTGTTATCCAACTTATCGAAGGGTTTGCCGCGGTGGTGCTCACCTCTTCAGGTTCAGTCCTCTCTGATTCGCTCATATGTAACAGAGTGATTTTCCGAGTACGAATGGTGGTTAATTGTGCAGCCATTTTGGACAAGGCATCGGCTTCCTGATTATCCCCTCGGGGGATCTGCACTAATTGATACTCATCAAACCAGGCTTTGGCCCGATGGACCACTCGAAGATAATTCTGCATCCTTTCTTCTTTGGCTTCGTAGGTACCCTGAACTTGCTGGACAATTAACTGAGAGTCACTATGCAGGCGGACTTTTCGTATTCCGCCTTCCCGAGCGAGCCTCATTCCAACAAGGAGGGCTTCATATTCGGCTTCGTTATTGGATACGGGGTAATCAATTCTAACCGCAAAATGTAGCGCCTCTTCCTCAGCATCCGTGTTAATCAAGATTACTCCAGCTCCGCCATGCGTATTTACGGAGGAACCATCCACGTAGACATGCCACAGAGGTTCTGTCCTTTCCACTTCGATTCCCGTAAGTTCTACCACAAAGTCTGCTAGCACCTGGGCTTTGATGGAAGGTCTCGGGGCATAGGAGATATCATACTCCGTTAGCTCGACGGCCCATTTTATTAGTCTTCCCGAGGTCTCGGGTTTGTTAAGAATTGCTCGTAGAGGGTGCTTAGTCAGAACAGTGATCGGGTGGGAGAGGAAATACGGGCGTAATTTACGCGCCGTAGTAACCAAAGTGAGTACAAGTTTTTCTACCAGAGTATACCTGGTTTCCGCTCCGAGGAGAGTTTTGCTAACGTAGTAGACCGGATGATGCTCTCCCTCGTGCTCTTTGACCAGTACCGCTCCGATAGCCTCCTCTCCTACGGATAGGTATACGAAAAGTTCTTCTTGGGGCGAAGGTTTGACCAGCAAGGGTGGTCTTACCATATATCTTTTCAATTCCTGGAGAGCTTCTTCACATCGTGAAGTCCACTAGAATTCTTTGATATTCCGAAGGACTTTAAAGAACGGGAGTCCTTTCTCCGCTGATTTGGAGACAAATCGGCTGAGGGAGGCCATTCGTCCGGTCAACTTTTGCACGTCCTTTATGGATTTTGGGGTTGGTAACCCAATAATTGCTTCAGCTTTCTCGGGGTTAACTTCTATTCCCTTCTCGGTGACCATGAATCCTAAAAATTTGCCTCATCGGATACCGAAGGAGCATTTTCGAGGGTTTACCTTCATCCCAAAGCGATCCATGATAGCCAGTGTTTTTCGCAAGTCTTCGGGATGATCTTTCGCGGAACGACTTTTGACGACCGTGTCGTCCACATATACTTCCACAGTTTTCCCAATGAGTCCCGCAAACATGAGGTTCACCAATCGTTGGTATGTAGCTCCTGCGTTCTTAAGTCCGAAGGGCATGACTAGATAACAAAAGGTACCTGCGTCCGTAATGAAGCTGGTTTTGTCCTGGTCCGGGAATGCCATCGGGATTTGATTGTATCCTTGGTCCCCGTCCAGAGTCGACAGGAGTGCACAACCGGCGGTAGAGTCGACTAATTGGTCTATGCTTGGTAAGGGATAGCAGTCCTTTGGACAAGCATCATTGAGATCGGTGAAGTCAACACACATCCTCCATCTTCCTCCCGACTTGGGGACCAAGACCACATTGGCCAACCATTCGGGATACAGGACCTCTCGAATTTGTCGTAAGCAGAGAAGCCGTTGAATTTCTGATCGGATAATCTTGTTGCGTTCGGGCCCCATTTTTCTCTTCTTTTGTTGAATGGGTTTAGCCCCCGGCTTTACATTAAGGAAATGTTGGCATACCTTATTGCTGATCCGTCCGGGGGGGCCTCCTTCCTATGCGAAAAGGTGACAAAATTCCTTTAGAACGGATATCAGTTGGGCCTCCAACTCAGGTTCCATATTAGTGCCCATTTTGATCGCCCTAGCGGGGTTTCCTTCCACAAGTTCTATCATCTTGAGCTCTTCAATGGGTTGGACTCGGGTTTCTTCGACTTTCCGTTTTTTGCCATTATCCGAGGGGTTTTCGTCCTCTTCGGGGAGTAGGGCATTCATTCGGCATTCTCTGGCTCTAGCTTGATTTCCTCGGACTTCTCCGATACCTGCTAAGGTAGGAAATTTTACCTTAAGGTGAAGGGTAGAGGGGATCGCTTCGAATGACCGAATAGAGGGTCTTCCGCATATAGCGTTGTATGTCCTTGACGAAGCCTCCACCACCCAAAATTTGGTGGGTTCCGTTCTTCGTAGGGCTCCCTTTCCCCACGACATTGGCAGGGTCACGGTTCCGAGGGTATTGCAGGTTTCGCCAGAGAAGCCTACTAGAGGGACTTCAGCCACCTCCAGTTGCTCCTTCTTCAATCCCATGGCTAGATAGGTTGGAAAAAACAAGACGTCCACAGAGCTGCCCGTATCTATGAGGATACGCTGGATCCCAAATCCATAGATGGTAGCTTCAATTACCAAAGGATCTTCGTGGGGGTAGACTACACCTTTCAGGTCTTCGGGTCCGAAAGTGATATTTGGTAATCTGGCCCCTTGGGCGGAGCATACCGGGAGCCCTTGTCCCGCTCGTCTGGCTTCTTTGAGATATTTTGTCTTCTTACCCTGGGGTATTCTGGAAATATCTCCTCCCTCTATCATGTTGATCGTCCGCCCCGAGGAGGGGTTGACCTCGTACGTGTCGGGAGGGGGAGGTAGGTTTCGATACCCTGTGGTCCTTTCCCGTGATTGCCCCGGAGACGCAGCGGTTCTTTCTCGGGGGGATCTTTGCCGCTTTTTGGTCTTTTCTTGGGACCTCCGCCGATGTTTCGCGGTTTGTTCTCGTGACTGCCGGTGGGGAGCATCCTCTTCCTCGTCAGGTCCTCCTCGGGACCTTTTCCACACATGCGCTTTGGGCCCTTCGGGATTGTTTCTTTTTAGGTAATTATGCAGATATCCCGCCTCCAGAAGGCGAAGTATTTCTCTTCGGAGGGTAGTACATTCCTCGGTAGTGTGTCCATAAGTTTTATGGAATTTACAGTACTTACCCGTATCCTTATCTTTATTGGGAAATTTGGCAGGCCGGGGCCAACGCACTTCTTCATTACCCCGCATTACGTTGAGTACCTCCCCATGAGCTAGGGTCATCGGAGGAAGGGGCACGGGTTTAAGGAATTTCTTGACCGTCTCCCCCTCATCCTTCCGAGGGGGTGGTTTTCCTTCTTTGCCCTTCTCTTTGGTCTTAGTTTCCTTTTCCGTCTGTTCGTGACGTTCATTGTCATCCTTCTCCAGCCCTCTCTTTGTATGGTCAGCTTCTTCCATAAGAATATGAGTTTCAGCTTGTTGCATAAGTTCATTCATGTCCGTGACATGATTCCCCATCAGGTATCGGAAGAATTCTCCCGCTCGGAGTCCTTGTGTCAGAATATCGGCCATAATGGTTGGGCTAACGTTCGGAACATCCAGCGCTTCGTCCGTGAAGCATTTTATATATTCCCGAAGAGATTCATCCTTTCGTTGTTTGATGGTAAAAAGATGAGTGGCCGATTTGGGATACCTACGGTTACAGGCGAAGTGGCGTATAAACAGGTGAGCCAATCGGTCAAAGTTGACCACTGAATTGGGAGGGAGATGGGTAAACCAAGATTGAGCTCGTCCTCTGAGGGTAACATGGAACACTCGGCATAGGACATAGTCCGGGGCAGACGATAGGTCCATTCCTGCCAAATATTGATGTATATGATCTTGCGGATCCCTCCCATCGGCTTCTCCTGTGTATAATGGTACATTAATAGGCCGCATTCCTGAAGGAATTGGAGCAGAAGCTATTTCAGGAATGAAGGGGGATGTCCTAAATGTCGGATCTTCCTTGGGCCCTACAGTCCTCTTGAGGTCTCCTACTTCCTTTCGTAGATCTTCAAGGATTCCCCATAGGGTTGGCTCTCCGTTAGGAGTGATAATGGGGGGTGGCCGATATACGGGGAGAGACCTTTCTTCCCTCTGGATTATCCTCGGAATTTCCAGATGATCATAACGCCTTGGCGTCCTCCGAGGAGTTTCCTGATACCACGAGATTGGAGTAGGGCATTGTGCCCCTCTTGCGTAAACTTCGCCTTGTTCCGAAGGGTAATCTCCTTGGTGCGGAGATCCTGGGATGGTTTCCAGGGGAGACTCGAATTCTCGGTGATTAACTCGAGTGGTGACTTCCACTAGTCTTTCAAAAACGGATCGGGGAACATTGATGAAGTCCCTTTTGTCGGAACGGCGATTCGCTACAGTTTCCTCCGAATTGTCCAGATGGGGCGGGTGGATTTCGCTGTGAAACAAATTTTCCATAGTTGGTTTGCTTTCTTGAACACGCTCGAGGACAACTTCTATGGCGTTCCCACAGACGGCGCCATTTTGTTAACAGGTTTGGAATAATACCCGATTAACCGATTTATTTATGAGTTCGGAACGCCGTTATCCGTGGTTCAAAGAAAGTAAATGACTATTAGGGAAAATTACGAAAATATCCTTCCTTTATTCACTGAACTTCTGACTCCTGAAGAGCATAAATATGATCTTATGCTTTTTTCCGAGTAAGTTTAAGTGTATATTCTGCCCTCCTTTCTTTTCCTCTTTTTCCTTATATAGGTATGGGAGGGTGTTTATGTTACTATGAATGTGCTGCATGTGTTACAAGTGTAATGCTGCATGTGTTACAAGTGTCCTTCTAAAAGATAAGGTATATCTTGTTGACAAAGCGCTGACTAGGCTGATCCTTATCTTGTCTGAGGGCTGTGGGGAGTTCCGAGGGGTTGCTTCTTCTATTTTCTTCTCTTTGATGGACTGAACCTTCTGTTTTCTTTTCTCCGATGGGCTGGATTTCATGAGGAGGTTCACTAGTTGAAGTGGAGGGGGTGTCCGAGGGGTTTTCTGTTCCGGGGACAACTATTTCCTCGTCGGCTTCTCTGGTAGAGTTCTCCGAGGGGCATATTCGTTTCTGTAGGCTTGTAAGGTGGGCTCCGAGAGCATCAATTTGCATGTAAGGCTGTATTCTTGTATACGGATCCCCTTAGTATGGGTTCCGAGCGTTTTTGGCCGTCGTGAGAGTAGTGGCTCCTTCAGGAATCATTCTCCGAGGGCTTCCTGGTCTTGGCTGAGTAACCTTCGTGGCTTGGGCCTTCGGGGTAAGTGAGTTTAGTGGTTGGTGCTTTGAGTAGGACGTTGTTTTATAAATTTTAGCCTTCGGGGTGATGATTCCGAGGGCTTTGGGAGTGTTCAGCAAGAAAGTATTCTCGTATAGTGGTCCCTCTTGGCGCAGTGATGGATATCAGGATCGCGTGGATTCATCGGGGTTTACTCTTTTTCCGATGCCACGTTGATATCTTATTTTTGTTCATCTTGACTTTCCAAGGGACGCTTGGGTGTCCACTCGGGTGCCACGTCGTATCCTAGTAGGATATGTGAGTTCCGAGGGACTATTATCTCTTCGGATGCCACGTCATACCATAGTAGGGTATGTGACATACGAGAGTGTTCGTGACGATAGTATCGCCCTTGGGATTAATCCCTAATTTAAGGGTTAATCTTTTGTTTAACTTGTATAATCCCTTTTTTTTTTTTAGGGTTAACACTCTTATTTCGCATGTGAGACCAAATATCTCCAATGATGTCGTCGTGCTTGCCATTCACCTCTCCTGGAAAGCAATATCATGGATGGCAGAAAGGAAGTTGCCCTCAAAAATAACATTTGCTAGATTCTCCTCCACTGCGTACCTCACCGCCAAATATGCCATGTACGTCTCAGCATTATGCGCTCCCAGATTACCCATCACTTGTCGTTGGATGCTTGCCACGTGAGTCCCGGAGGAATTCATCACAAAAACTGCAAACACCGTCTGTTGGTCGTCCTCAAAAATAGATTCATCAAAACGGATGTGAAAGTACGGATCAGGAAGAGGACCACGCCAACCCAACTCGACAAGGTTTCACACCTCGCCATGCCCCGTGTATCCCGAAAACCCAAAATTTCTTTAGGCCTCCACGAAGTCCGCGATCTCATGTAGCAAGGCTCCCTTCTCACCCACAACAACTCTATTCCTATTAGCCCAAAGTGCCCAACACGTCACAAGTCACAACGAAACGTCCAAGACACGCCCGTCCACGTCGATCATATATACACCGCATCCACAATTCCCCATTGTCATTGTCACGCATTAGATCCAACAAAGGAACCACCAAAATCGCACAAACTTGTCTAGCACGTGACATGACGACAAAACATGTCTAATATCTTCCTCGGCGCAGCCACACACTGTATCAGTTACCAATTTTATTTTCACCAATAAGCATATAGTATGGAGGATATTGTGGCTTACACGCCAACTAAATAATTGATCTTCATCCCATGAACCGCGCGAGTTCTCCACATTGTTTGAGGCCCTCTGGTGTAAACTCTTGTCCATGATAAGATGATACGCACTATTGACGATGAAGAAACCCGACACTAAATAATGCCTTATCATTCTATTGATATTCCCCGGTTCGCCTAAATGAAGGGGCGTAATAGCAAACACATCATAAGCCCTAAAATTTTGCACACCCAACTCATGTTCCATGTCCCTGTAACGTCATAAATCAATGTCGAGACCTTCGCTTCCTTCGGCTCCTCAATTCATGGCGTCAGAATCCGAGACGGATGAGGCCTTGCAAGCCATATATCATCCCAAATGCTAATGTTTTCCCCATCCTAACTCTCCATCTAAGGCTGACTTTCACCACCTCCAATGCCTCAAGCATACAATGCCATAAAAATGACGCATTTGTCCCACGTTTAGCATCCAATTCATAACAATTGGGATATTATTTCGCTTTGTAAATACTCGCCACCAAACTATTGAGGTATTCAAAAATCCACCAAAATTGTTTTGTAAGTAAAGTCAAATTAAAAGCCCTTAATTGCGAAACCCAAGACCCCCGTCTCTCCTGCTCCTACTTAACTTCCTCCACGCCGTCCAATGAATCTTCCTTTGATTCTCGTTTCTCCACCAAAAATTGCTAATCATGGCTCAAATCTTCCTTACCATATCGGTTTAGTTTTAAAGGATATTGGTATCCTATGATGTGGCGTTCTTGAAAAACTCACTTAACACTTCTATTATTCACACCGACTAACTAGTACGTTGTCAATTGGTATCGGGTCTTTTTTAAATGAATCATTTGGGTGTTTGTAGTTTATGTGGAATATTTATAAATTTGTTACTTAAAGTGTGGATGTAGTAGTAATTCATTTGAAAAATCAAATCAAATAAATGAGGAAAAATGCACAATGTTGGTAATTGCCTTCTCCTTTGTGTATTTCTGAGTTATAAACTCGTTAACTTAAAAAAGTCTATGGTGATGTACATTATAGAATGCTAAGAACATTGTTTCTAATATGATTGTTATTATTACTGGTAGCAGTCACAATAGATCTTTATGCTACTTTTTATGCGTCACTTTCATGTAAACATCCCCTTACATGTATAAATATTTTTCTTTATATTTTAAGATTCATGACACGTTTCATCATTACAAAAAGTGACTCACATACTAGCACTGAAAAGTGGCATAGAAGATTATCAGCGGGTAACAATTGTGTGATGCTTAATTAGGCTAACTCATGTTGGTAATTGCAAATTTGCAGTACATTCTATTACCATAAGTTTAACAAGCACCATGAGAGAACAATTATGTATGTAGTTATTGTGTCCTATTCACTGTTTTCAGAACCGGACCGGACCGGATCGGCCAGTCGGATCGATTCGATCGGGAACCGGTGGCTTTGCCGGTCAAACCGGTTCGCCCCTAACCGATCTGGCATTTTTTTTTTTCTCGTTTTGTTTTGGGCTTTGGTCAATTGCAAACGAGCCCCTATTTTTTTGCCAATTACAGACATGCCTCAAAATTGAAAAAAAAATGCAAAACCTTGAAAGGCCATAACTTTGCGTAGAAGTGTCTGTTTGGACTTTTTTTTTTGGGGGGGGGGGGTATCTCGAGAAGATATATTCTACGGCGGATTGGGCCAAGAAATTTTTTAAAAATGTCGATTTCCATCTTTAATTTCATTTTAGAGCAAAACGAGCATACATCATACAATTTCATGTCTAGTAATTGGTTCGATGCGAAGTCCATTTTATAGATTTTAGTGTCACATATTGTTGTTATTGTATTGAATTTTGTGATACGATTGGTCAACTTTAAAAATCGAAAATAATTTTTTAGCTTTTATTAAATATATAATTTGTTGGATTATTTATTTTATTGTTGTATAGCTCAATGGTTTCCACTACTTTCCAATAACTTATTTTGTTGGAGGTCACGTGTTCAAGTCCTAGTATTGTGGTAACCATAAGTGTTATGCAAATCGAGTATTTTGTTATGTCATTGAAGTCTGAAGTATATATTTTGTTAACCGTTGACTAAATCGGTTAAACCAGTGGTCCAGCCTGCTAATCCACTAACCAGTAGCCTCACTGGTTCTGTGACTGGACGGGTTCTGGAAACACTAGTCCTAATGTTAAGTCATTGTTGAGAGTTGAGACACTCTTAGACCTATGTAAATCTACATGGCTATACATATTGTTATTAATGAAGAATGTCATATTAAAACATGATGTAAAAAGAGTTATCGTAGATACGAGTGCATGGTAGCTGGTGGGACAAGATCTGTAGAGTACAAATCAAGAGATGTAGTAAGATTTGTCGTAATATATAATTTATAGTTTTGGCTAACAATTACACATACTCTTCTTTTTCAAACTTTTTTTTAACTAAGGAAAAAGACAAAGTATAAAGCATGTGGGTCGGTCATATAGAATAATAGATGCGTATAAAAAATAACAATAAAACTCTTTGATATACAATAAATAGGAAAAATGTGATCAGCGAGAATATTAGAAAAGTCTACGAGTGATACATTCAAATTAATACTACAAAGATTTTTTTAATCTACAAAATAATATTTTAATATTAATTATGCTTGCACATAATTGTTTATAAGATACTTTTTACTAAGAGGCACTCTTCGAACATACTTGGTAATTAGGCCGATAAAATACCCATAATGTCAACATCCAATTGTCCAAAATTTTTGATTGATAATATTATTATCGGACAATGTCTCCCATATGGCTTCATTGGATCCCTCACGAGACAATTTTACTTTTCTCTTAATACTCGATACTTGCAACTGTTAATGTGTTAGAAAATAGATGATTTTGGGGGTTTATACGATAGTGGAGGAGGAATGTATTTTAGATGGTGTGGTAGATAAAGTAGAATTTAGGGTGTTTAGAGAACTAGGTACTTATCTCCAAATTCACTAGAATATATTAATTAAATATTTTGAAATGGTTTACAATATCAACAAAGTTGTATTTATAGGGTTAGGAGGAGAACTCCACCAATCTTTCCATTGCATAGTTTCTAGATAGTTTAATTGATATTTTACATGATTAATCTAGAATTATTTCTAAAATATTCATAAGATATATATTTATTTTTTTTGCATGACGTGGGAACCCGCAGCCGCTACCCTTCGGGTGCGCACTGGGTAAACCCCTGGGTCGACGTAATAGCCTGCAAACCACGCCAACCGAGTTAAACCACACTAGGCTAACCATGTGTGACAGGCTCTGACCCAGAAGGCATAGAATCAGTTCACTCTCCCCCTCTGGGATTCGAACCTGAGACCAAGGAAAGTTTCCTTTCCTCTTTAACCACCGGACCAACCATTACTTAGCTAGTAAGTGTAAGAGAACTTTAGAAATATTTGTACTCTCCTTTTACAACTGCATAGATATGTTTAGATTATTATTGAAATTGCTTCATTGATTAATACTCCCCTTGAAGCATTTCTCGGATACTCCTAGTAAATATACTTCGTAGCTATTGAAATCGATCTCCTGAAAGTGCATTGGTGAAAATATCGACTTGTTATTCTTCCGTTGTACAATATTTCATTTCATTATCTCCACTTGCTTGGACTTCTCCGATTAAGTGATACTTGATAGCAATGTACTTCATTTGATTATGTTGCGCTAGATTCTTAGCCACTGCTGTAGCAAATTTGATGTCAGAGTAGATCTTTGTAGACCATTTTGTTATTGACCCATGTCTTCAAGTATCATTCTTAGCCTTATAGCTTGACAAGCTGTTGCGACTACTGCAACATATTCTGCATTTGCTGATGATTGTGCATACAAACTCATATGTCTCCGAGCCCCATGATATTATGCTTGAGCCAACTTCAATGTGTATCCAGATGTGCTCATCATGTCACCCACATATGCTGCCCAATAACCCAAATAACTATCCATGAAACTTGAAAGGCTTTCTTCAGAACTTGGTTTTATACCCAAGGGTAAAATTCTTTGTTCCATGTAGATGTTTGAGGAGTCTTCTTACCTCTCCGAAATATTTTTAGCTTGGCCTCTGCATAAATCTTGATAACAAATTTGTCGCGTACACAATGTAAAACCTCTTAGCTGTTAAGTATAGTAGACTTCCAATTAGGCCACGATAGATGGAAACATTTGCTTTCTTTCTTCATCGTCCTTCTTTAACTTCTCATCATTTGAAACCAATGGAGTAGCGCTAGGCTTGCATTCTTCTATCTTAGATGTATTCAACATATCTTTGTTGTAGTTCTTCTATGATAAGAAGATACATTCTTCTTTTTGACTTATCTCCATCCTAAGAAAGTAGTTCATTACTCATCTCAAACGTGTTCATCATATATTTCTTGATTTTTTCAATTAGCTTTGTATTATTCTCTCGACAATTAAGTTATCAAGGTAGAAGAGATTAAGTTATCAAGGTAGAAGAGATGATAAGAATATCGGCTTTGATGTATATGATAAGATTACTCATTTTTACATTTCCATAAAAAATATAAAATATTAAAATTTGGTATAATAATGAGGTTTGGATTTTCTTGAGATAAAAAAAAAGTTAAAAAAACTTTTTTAAGAGATAAAAGTAAATTTATAAAATGAGTTTGAATAACTTAATTAATTATAATTTACAATTTTAAAAATAAATTTAACAACAATAGATTTTTTTTATTACATTAGACTTTTTACATTTCAAAATATATTTTTGGTTGATTTGGCATCTACGTGGCAAAAGTATATTATAAGATTATTATTTTTGGCTAAAATCTCCGATTTTGGTCATACCGATGTCAACTAGACGAAATTCGGTGGATTTTGAATATTTTGGCAAAAATGGACTGAAATCGATGGAACCTATCGACTTAGAGGACTAAATTAACAACTTAATAGACCAATTGGTGAGGGAGCCAAGTTAATGAACGGAAATAATTTTTATCCCGCTCATATATCAACCAACTATATAACCACACGTAGATACATGTTCCAATTTTTAGATCAACTTCGTGTTAAGTCCAGTTATAATACTTCTCTTAAACAAGGCTCATTGTAACATGATTCCATTACTTTCCTCCATAATCAACAAAATGAGAAAGAACAAGATAACAACAATGTGGTAGAGCAATGAAATTTATTTTTATTTTTGGAGATGGTAGAGCAATGATTCACCAATATGGAATGAATGTGATCATTTATCATAATTTATTGGAATGATGATTTTTACATTTACTTTGTGTTAGGCGTTCTTTAAGTGTTTCGCCTTTGTATGGAAGTATCTTGGTAAAAAGAAAAACCATGGATTATTCTGTTGATCTTTTTTTTTCTTCACTGTTTTAAGAGTGAAAATATTTAAATTATAAATCTATATGCATGGTTGATGCAGGAAATGTTCCATATTAGAAAAAAGTGGATGGTTTCCTCCAATTAGATATTGGACTATGATTAGTGGTTGAGAACTTAAGAATAAAGTTATTTATTCTTTTGCCTACCACGTACTCTCTCGGTCGCTTTCTTGGGGAAAAGACTCAAAGAGAACAAACACGACCGACCTATATACATAAGAGCTAGTTTTATTTTACTTTTTTTTAATTATTTTATTTTATTTTTCTAAAGAACTAGTTTCCTACTATATAATATAATTTAAAATATTAAATATACTTATGAAGATGGGAATAGTTACCGAGACACTTTTAATATTAAAAGCAGCATATCGAATATATTCAATTTATATGTTATCTGTAGAGTTAAAAAGAATTTATTTTTATAATTATTAAACCTTGAAAATCTCCTTTGTGATGGTGGTCCCTAAAGTTGTCAAGGACATTAAGATGATGTTCCCTAACGTTTTGGTACAATTGTGGAACAATTTTACCCTAACTGACAAATTTAGTCTTTTGACACTATTACTTCAAAAATAAAAATTGGTTATTACAATCAATTTAAACCAACATTCATATTAAAACGTGACATGTATAATTGCTAGATTCGTGATGCAAAACAAGAACTTTTTATTTACATAGAAAGTAATTTGAACTGAAAATCAAGTAATTACTAAAAAGGTCAAAGTCAAACTTAGCCTTTAGCCTTTGGATTTTATATTTAATGTGCTAGATCTTCATCACAAATCCAAACTCATTTATTAATTAATCAATTTGTTACTTAAAAACAAATCTGACCCCACATGCTTACACCACATTGCATGGCAAATCGCTTTCATTACTGTCCAAAAACTTATACTGCGAATGTTAATATATTTTAATCCACTTGCTGACAAAGCATCTAATTTCTCTTACATAAAGTTACACTGCACACACTCACTCTCTCACACACACACACACACACATTGACTTAAGTGCTGGCAACATAAACAGAGTGTACAAACACTGTCAATTGTGGAACCTATGGCGTCAACTACAAGCCCTTCGGATTCTTCTCTTCAATTCCAAAGGTAATTACCAATTTATCTATTTTTGTACATTTTTGGCCTGTTTTGTTCTTGAATTACAGAGGTGTTAATGATTGATTTTTAATGATGTTGTGGTTTTGTCATTCTAGTAGAAGCTGTGTTAATCCAATGTTGTTGGGACAAATTTCTCTAATGGGGTTGGTCTAAAATAAAAAATAAAAAATCTGATTAGTGAATAAATTAGAACTTTATGAAAAGTAATTAAAAGATGTTCTGATTTAGCAAATATTGTGTTTTTGTTGGAATTGAGGATGCATCAAGTGAAATTCTGTATCTTTAAAGTCTAAAATTGTCAACTTTACTTAAATTACTGATGGATTAGTGAGACGCTATGCTCAATTGTATATATAATAACTTCAAATTTAGTGGCTTAAATTCATCACAAAATGTTAATTTGCTTGATTCTAGATTGTTAGGTAAAGTTGCTTTAGTAACTGGAGGTGCTAGTGGCATTGGTGAAAGTATAGTTCGTTTGTTTATCAAACACGGCGCAAAAGTTTGTATCGCCGATGTCCAAGACGAACTCGGACAATGCCTCTGCGCGAGCCTCGGGGGCGACAGGAACGTCGTCTTTAGCCACTGCGATGTCACGGTTGAAGACGACGTGAAGCGAGCTGTCGACCAAACTGTCGACAAGTTTGGTACTTTGGATATAATGATAAACAACGCTGGGCTTTCTGGTCCTCCCGTCCCCGACATTCGTGGATTTGAGCTCTCGTTGTTTGATCATATTTTTGACGTAAACGTCAAAGGCGTTTTCTTGGGGATGAAGCACGCGGCTCGGATAATGATCCCGGCTAAAAAGGGGTCGATAGTATCTCTTTGTAGTGTGGCGAGTGTGGCTGGCGGAATAGGGACGCACGCGTATACGGGATCAAAGCACGCTGTTTTGGGGCTGACGAGGAGTGTTTCTGCTGAGTTGGGGAAACATGGGATACGGGTGAACTGTGTGTCGCCTTATGCCGTTGCAACGGGCTTGGCGTTGGCTCATTTGCCCGAGGAGGAAAGAACCGAAGATGCCTTGTCTGGTTTTCGAGATTTCGTGGGTAGAAATGCCAACTTGAAAGGTGTGGATTTGACTTCTGAGGATGTGGCTAACGCCGTGCTTTTCTTGGCGAGTGACGAGGCGAGGTATGTGAGCGGTGATAACCTTATGGTCGATGGTGGCTTCACGTCTTCGAACCACTCCCTTGGGGTGTATCGATGAAGGTATTCTTTAGTTGTTTGAACACAAGTTGTCGTGTTCAGAAAATTTCTAGTTTGGTTTGATTCTGTTAGCCAGTTCCAATTGCATTATACTATGTCCATTTTTTAGTTTTTACAGCTGATTGTTGGATGAAAATTTCATTAGAATATCAAGTACTGCCATAGAATACAGCCCCTTCTTTATTTTGACCTATTACTTCTCCAGTTCTCCTTGTGAAAATGTTGAACGATTCATGTAAAGTGGGATCCTACAGTTGTAGAAATGCTCGAGGCATATTGAATGGTCGTCTCATTAACTTGTAGAGAACATCAATATTTGTTAAATTGTACATATTCTCCGACAAATATAACTTGATTAAACTAGGCCGGTCTTGGGTCGAACTAGACGACATATTCTATCTCGTGTCGCAATGTTTTCGCCTTGTGACTCGCACTTTGAAGACCACAAAGCAACGTCTCGATGAGTGGCCGGTCATAAATATAGATTTTATGTGGTGGTTTGTCGAAATCTCTTTTACGAAAATGGCAGTTTTTTTCTCAGTCTTGTAGGTTAGACCTCACAAACAATCAAACATGAACAGAGAGAACTTGTTTTTTGACAAGTTGAATATAGAGCATCTGGGGATTCCCCTGTTAGTTACATACTTACATTGTGTTGTCATATGTTTTTAATGGAGAGTGAACAACTTTTGAATTTGTCAGACTCTTAATTTTGCAAGTACATGTCAAACTCGAAGGCGTAAGCCTCAAAGTAACCGTACGAGCTGACTAATTTTTCTTTACTTTTTAAACTAAGACATAAACAAAAAATATCTTATATTTGTGTATTTGACATGATTGTACTTGTCGTTTTGAGATTATTTTGATTATCAGCTTGTCTTCTATAATTTGTAAATTTTATTCGTTTTAAGATGTGAAGTTGGATATGGTGAATAACTTCAAAACTGTCAAATAATGTTTCTTTTAAGAAATATTATTCAGATATGTTTTTGGGTCAATGCAAAGTACTTATTTCTTCCTTTTTGTTATCATCAGCAATGTAATTTTATTTCATCAGAAAGGAAAAAGCGCATAAATAACTTAGCCGTTTGATAAGAAAGTAGGATTAAGTCTAGATTGTAATAGGTGTACGGCACATTTGGTTGCCCCGTGAGTTGAAAACCCATATAATTTAGTGTCAAGATTATACTAAATAAAACAATTAATCTTACATTTGGTTGCCAAAAAAATCTCACCTTGTAGCCTTTAATTTTACTAAAACTCATGTTTGGTTGCACATACACATCCACATTATTTCGTAAATTACCAAAACTACCCTTAAATTGCTTCGTAATTTGTGATTCTACTTTATGCCATTCAATTGTTATGTAAGCATCTTTTTGGGGGTAGGAAATGTAATTTTTTTTGAAAAAAGTGGTGGTAGAATGGTATTTAACTTTAGTGGTTGAAGTTGGTGGTTGTGACATTAAATTATCATATGGGGGAGGGGTGAGATTAGTTATCTTGAAAAATGCTTCAAAAAGACAATTTATGTTTGGCCCCTTCTACCTTTTATTTGCCAACCAAATGTGATATAAACCCACACTATTTAATTAATATGGGCTGTTAAGGGCAACCAAATGTGCCGGTATATTATTACATGCCAATTGCATGATTAAATTGACATTTGGTAGGTATTTACGTAACTCAACTTCGGTGGATTAAGCAATACACCAAGAATTGACGGATTATAATATGTCAGAAAATAAGCGCCCGCCAAATTACATCCATCTCCCCACATCTATAATAAATCCTATCAAATGTTGTAATAATTCATAAAATCCGAAGTAATACCCTTAAATGAGTAACAAAGTATTCCAACAATATGGAATAAGTGACATTCCTTAAATACGACAAATCTTACTAAATAATTACTTAAACACAATCCTCATTATGAACAAAATTACAAACTAACTTCCCACTTATACATAATATAAGGAGGATGATTGTCGATACCTACGTAAATACCATCGCTCTTAGCTACCCATGTAAAATTGAGACCACGAAGCCCCCCGTGTGAATTGAAAGTTTCAAAAGCTCTTTCCCTCTTGTATGTGTCCCACCAAACATGACAAAAGAACACTGTATTGCCAAAAACATTCTCACAAAATCTCCAGCTGAATTCTTGATTCGTAGTTAGAACCTTGTCTCCAAAATCGTTATTTTTTGATGCACAATGCAATCTCATCGAATCAGAGGTTTGAGGGAGCTGGTTAATTACATGTACGTTGATCAAATTTGAAAAGAAAAATCTTTTTGCATGGAGAGGAGTTGGTAGCAAAAACAATAGCAAGATAGTTTTTATCATGATATAAAACATTTTTGCTATATATGTGCAAACTGGGATGATATGGTGTATTTTGTATTTTGAAGTGTAGCCCTTTTATAGAGTTAAACGTTGACCAATATTTAGGAGTTTTTACTAAATTGAATCGAAAAGATTTTCCTAATGATTTGATTAATGTTATTAGAATTTACATTGAAAGTTCATCTAGAATTTGTGCAATTGCTTCACAGTCATTAAGCAAATGATTTTGTTTATGGATTAATGTGGATGTTAATGTTTCCTACCTAAAATAAAATGGATTAATGTGGATGTTAATTTAGATAGTAAAGATTATGCTTATATATGAACAAATTATAACCTGATTTTCTTTTCCTTAATGAGAAAGCTTAATTATAATATTAAAACTAAAATAAATTGCAATTATATCCTAATTAATAACAAAATTTAATAGCATACTAACAAGTAAATAAGAAAATCAAAAGATTAGTGTAATATTGAGTTTCTTTATATAATAGGTATATAGATATTCAATCAGTTGTTATGGTAATCAATCAATTTGTAGTTTACACGAAAAGCTATTTTCATATAATATTAGCTAATAGCTATAAACATATGTGAAATATTTTGTAGCGCACCCCCGATTTAAGGACATCATGGACGTACAAGAAACAATTTGATAAAATACTTGACACCACTTTTTTTAGAAGTTCGTTAATTAGATGATACTCATTGGTTTTCTGGAAAAATACTATGATTGGCGACAAATCCAGACTAGAAATTTAGACAGAGTATATATTGTAAGAAAATAATTTGTAATTATGAAGTCTCTCCACTTCCCATACATAGATCTATTAAACTTATTCAGAATTTAGACACTGTTTTTAGTCACTAATTGGATGTAAATTAGACGCCTTTGGCAATTTTTTTTTTCATTTCACTTTCATTGAACTCTGTGAAAGTTGTGACGTGTGAGTGAGGATATTAAAACCTATTTGTTAACAGGTTTGGAATAATACCCGATTAACTGATTTATTTAGAGGTTCGGAACGCCGTTATCCGTGGTTCAAAGAAAGTAAATGACTATTTGAGGAAAATTACGAAAATATCCTTCCTTTATTCACTGAATTCCTTACTCCGAGGAGCACAAAAATGATTTTATGCTTTTTTGGGTGAGTTTTTTTGTCTCTCCCCTCTCTTTTTTTTCTCCTTTCCCTTATATAGGTATGGGAGGGAGTATGTGTCACCATGCATGTGGTACAAGTGTAATGTTGCATGTATTACAAGTGTCCTTCTTATAGATAAGGTATATCTTGTTGACAAGGTGCTGACTTGGCTGATCATTATCTTGTCCGAGGGCTACGGGGAGTTCCGAGGGGTTACTTCTTCTGTTTTCTTCCATTTAATAGGCGGAATCTTCTGTTTTCTTTTCTCCGAGGGGCTGAATTTCACGAGGAGGTTCACTAGTTGAAGTGAAGTGGGTGTCCGAGGAGTTTTCTGTTCCGGGGACAGCTATTTCTTCATTGACTTTTTTAGTAAGATTTTCCGAGGGGCAGATTTGTCTCGCCAGGCTTGTAAGGTGGGCTCCGAGGGCATCAATGTGCATGTAAGGCGGTATTCTTGCGTATGGATCCCAGTAGTAGGGATTCCGAGCGTTTCCTGCTATCGTGAGAGTAGTGGCTCCTTCGGGAATCATTCTCCGAGGGCTTTCTGGTCTTTGTTGAATGACCTCCTTGGTTGGTGCCTTCGGAGTAAGGGAGTTTAGTGGTTGGTGCTTTGAGTAGGACGTTGTTTTGTGAATTTTGGCCTTCGGGATAATGGTTCCGAGGGCTTTGGGAGTGTTCAGCAAGGAAGTATTTTCATATAGTGGTCCCTCTTGGCGCAGTGATGGATATCCGAGTCGCGTGGATCCATCGGGGTTTACTCTTTTTCCGATGCCACGTTGATATCTTATTTTTATTCATCTTGACTTTCCAAGGGACGCTTAGATGTCCATTCGGGTGTCACGTCGTATCCTGGTAGGATATGTGAATTCCGAGGGATTCTATTACCTCTTCAGGTGCCACGTCATACCATAGTAAGGTATGTGACATACGAGAGTGTTTGTGACGATAGTATCGCCTTTGGGATTTAATGCCTAGTTTAAGGGTTAATCTTTGGTTTAATTTATATAATCCCTTATTTATTTTTTAGGGTTAACACTAGCCCCCCCAAATTTCGATCGTTCTCGTAGAGACGAGTGAAATTTTATTTCGTGGCCTTAACAAGGCAAAAGGGGCTTTTTCTTTATTTTTTGGTAATTTTTCCGAGGGCTTAGGATTTTTTCCATTCTTTTTTATGATTTACGAGGGTATTATATGTATATAAGTATACACTTAAAATACTGTGAAGTAAAATTACCGTTATGTTCTTGGGAAGCAGCGGTTCAGATGAAAAGTTGTTTTTATAACGGCTCTTTCTAGCCGTTAGATGTCTTAAATGTCATTCATTCGTCCGTTCATTAATCTTGCAGTAACGGCTAGCGCGTGGATTGACACGTCGCTTCCTGAGTGGAGACGTGGGGCGTGGGAAACGGGGCACGTCTTTAATGGCGGTCTACTTATAAATATACCCATCCGTACTCTTTTTCCCCATTCTCTTCGCAAAATCTTTCCATTTTCAAGCTTCCAAATCTTCAATCTTCTCCAATTTTTCTTAAGCAGAAAAAAGTGACTTTAGTTCTTCTTAGTTTTTTATTCTCTCTTACCCAACTCGTAAAAATCTCTCTCCACCCCAAAAAGTAGATGGCTTCCTCTGTCAACATGTCCTCTGCCGCTGCTGTTTCTGTGGATGCTCCTGTTCCCGTCGCGACTACCGTTCCCCTCGTGGGACCTGCTGCCGCTACTCGTAGGAAAAGGGCGGCTGTCGCCGAAGGGAGTGGTGCCGCCGCCGCAAAAAAGGCTAGGGTTTCTAAATCGAAGAAACCCCCTCTCCGTGACTTCTCTAAAATTGAGAATGTCCGATCCGTGGTGACCTATGAGCAGGTCATGGATTTATTTGAAGCTACGGGGACTACAATGATGAATGCGACTATTCATATTCCTTCGGAAGACCAAAGGGCGTGCTATCCCCCCGCAGGTATGCTTACCGTGTACTTTGCGCAAGTGAATTACGGGTGGCGCTCGTTTATGCCATCTTTTTTCTGCGAAGTCTTCAAGACTTGCAAGATTTGTCCGAGTCAGTTGGTCCCCAATGGTTATGCTGCCCTTTGCATTTACGTGTTCTGGTGTATGGTTAAGGGGTACGAGTGCAACGTGGACCATTTTCTGTCTATTTTTGATGTGGGAGTGTCACCCGGGGGATATCCCTTTTATCACGTTCACCATCGGGATCACTCGGCTAATTCTTCAAAGAGGATCCTGGGCGCGACGATAAGCTCGCACGGCGTTTGGAAGGACAAATTCTTTTACGTGAAGCCCGTCCGAGGGAAGTGGGATGTGCCCTACAAGTGGGGGGAGGGTGTGACTCCAATTCACACTTTGGCTGAGGATATGGTGCTCTCCCCAGTGATTGCCCAGCATGCGCTAATGGAGTCAGAAGACTTTCGATGGCTATTTGGGAGGGCTGGGCTTCACTTTGTGGTAGGGGTCAATGACAACATGAAGAAGCCGCTTTTTGTTCTGAGTATGTACATGGCGGCTTTCAGTAAGTTTCCTCTTCTTTATTCGCATATTTCTTTTACTCTATATCTATTTCTTTAAGTAGTCTTCCTTATTTTTCTGTCACCCGTACTAATACGTTTTTGTGTGGTGCAGAGGAGGTTATGGCGAGGTACTATCTGGTACCTGGTTCTGAAGAGGTGGTTCTAGGTGGACACAGCGAGGCTTCCGAGGGGGGAGGTCACGGGGGGGGGGGGGGGGAGATCACGAGGAGGAAGGTCACGAGGAGGCAGAAGCGCAATCCGAGGAAGCAGGGATGGACGCGGGAGTCGAGGGTGTATACGAGAATATCCCACGTCCCTCTCTATATGCCGAGGGCATATGTCTGGATGTTGCTCCGTTGCGACAGGTGGACCCTAGGTCGGCAATGATCTTGATGCCTTCTTCCGAGTCCAATACTAGCAATCTTCCGAGGAGTTCGCAGGGGGTGCAATCTCCGATAGCCGAGGAGGAAGAATTTTCATCTCCGGGGCCAAATGTCATCTTGGTCTCCTCTCGGGATCCTTCGCCTGCTATTCCGGATCCTTCTCCCCTTCGCCCTCGTAAGCCTCTTATCCCTCCGCTCTCTTGACTTATATATCTTATTTATATTGATTCATTATTCGAATTTCGTTTTTATTATTTTAACTGCTTACCTTGCTCTTGTAGAGGTTGATAAGGGGAAGGCTCCTATGTTTCCGGGCGCGGATCTGTTCGCTCAACTACTTCAACCGGACTCGGAGAAGCCATCCGAGGGGCTCGGCCAAGGTCCTACGGATTTACTGAAGGATTTTGAGGCAAAGAAGGAAGTGTGGGATACCCTGCTCCGGGGGGAGGGTCCCCCGACCACTGCAAAAGTTCCGGAAGTGATTACAACGGAAGCAGTGGCCACGACTCCTGCTACGGCTATTCCTTCTCCGATAGGAGACCTCCCGAAGAGGGTTCCTCTGCGGAGGTCAGCTTCCGAGGGGAATTTTTCATCTCAAGTGCCTGAGAAGGAGCCTTCGACTGTAGGGGAGGCATACCATGAGATCCTTCATTTCTTCGGATCTTCTCTTGCTGCACCCGCGGAAGGTTATCAGTTTTTGCGGGCCAGCATGATCTGGATGGAAACAATCGTAAGTATCAGTTCTCTAGCCACTTGATTTTTACATAATTTTCCTGTATTTTTCCTTATATTTCTCTTCCTGTCTTGCAGTCCAAGAAGACTCGAGAGGTCATCACTGCAATAGAGCAGCGCCATTCGAAGGAGGTGGCTGAACTAGGATCTCTCCGAGGGCAAGTGACTTCTCTTCGGGCTCAACTCTATGAGGCCGAATCAATGAGAGATGTTTTCCGAACGAAGTTGGAGGCCAGCGACTTCGTTTGGAGGGAAGATCAGAGAGCCAAGGAAGTGATGCGGCTCACTTTGCAGAGGATGCAGTCGGCTTACGACAAGCTGGAAGCGTCCGAGGGAGCTGTTCGAGTCCAACTGACTCTTCTGGAGAAGGAGAAGAGGGAATCCGAGGAGCTTCTCCATGCTCGGGTGGAGGCTCTGGAGAAAGAAAAGTTGGGGTGGTTGGAGCGAGAGCAGGAGCTTCAATCTCGGGTCAAGGAGTTAGTGGACCTGAAAATAGCCAAGATGGTGCCTCAGGAGGAGGTGCAAGCCCGAATTGACGAGGTTGTTCGGTACGCGGCGGTGGAAGCGGAGCGTCAAAGTGCTTCTTTGTCCGCTCGGGATTCCCTTGGGCATATGTTATGGGGATGGTTAGAGTGTGCTACCGTAGCCCGTGGAGTAATGCCCTCGGGGGTAAACTTTGGTAGTCTTTTTGACGTCAAGAAGCTTGCCAAGCCGTCTCCTGAGCAGGTTCAAAATCTTCTCGAGATGTATGACGCGGTGATGACACCTAGAGGCTCCCCTGCTCCTCTTCCGACCGCGTCAGATCTTGGGGCTACTGGTTCAAGTAGGATTTCACCTCCACCCCCACCTCCACCGAGTACAGGGATTTAGAATATGATCCCTTCTTTTTTATTTTTTCTCCTTTTGTAGCCTTTTCTTATGCTTTTGTAAATTTTTCCGAGAGCTTCTCGGATTTATGAATGAACAATTTGTCCTATTCCTACCTTTCTATTTTGTCTTATTTGTCCATTAGCATGAGATATTAATAAATTATTAGCATGCTTACATATATAAAACTTATTCTTTTCTCTTCTTCAAAAAGATAAGCTAAAGACAAAACCTTTTATCTGCTGACTAAGTACATAACTTAGCAGGACGTGTCAAATTACATGCGTGCTTAAGAGTTATTTATCCTAATCAAGGACACTCATTAGCACGTGTCATACTCCTAGAAGTGAGTGGGACAGCTCCAGCTTCTTTCCATATGAGTAATTCATTAACATATAATATGCTAACAATGGTATTTATATTCATCGTTAAAAGCTATCTTGCTCTAGCAGATAAATCATCTTACTTTCTTCTTTTAGGAATCTACCTTCGTAAGACTTGTTTTCATTCTCGTAGTTGTACTCAATACTTTATTTTCGATCTTCGTATAAGAGTAAACGGAAAACTTACCATTAAAGATGATGCCGCCACATCGCAGGCATGGGGGGTCCACATCATCAAGTAGTTCTTCTCGGAGTCGTGCCCGAGTCGGCCCTGGATCCCAGGTTTATAGTGCCTCCTCGGAGAGTTCTTCCCCGGGACAGCGTAATAGGTTGGTTGAGAATCAAGTGATCATTGGGACAAGTTCGTCTTCAAGGGTGGGGAGTAGGTCATCGTACACGGATTCTCGAAGGATAGACCATATAAGGGATGTGTTCCTAGGTAGAGAACCGTATTCTCTTGCTGATGAGCGTTCTGTATTTAACTTAATACCTTTGAGTCCCTCACGGTTGATAGGTCGGGGACGGGTCGGTTCCGCCGTTAGTACTGTATACGGAGAGTCTCTAGTAACTCTTTTTACGGAATTCAATCTGAATTTTGATGATTTTGATGTGATTGTGCCCTCCCCGGACCAGAGAGCCTACGATCCTCCTCCTGGATTCCTAACTGTCTATTGTGATCAAATGCACTGTGGATTACGGGTGTTTTTTCATCCTTTTCTTCGATCGCTCTTCCAGTATTGGCAAATCTGTCCGAGCCAGTTAACACCCACTTCGTATCGCCTTTTAGTGGGATACGTTTTATGCTGCGAGCTCCTTAACCTTCCCTTGTCACCGTATCGGGTGGGGGCAATTTTTATCCTTCGGCCTTGCTCGGATGGAGTCCCCCTTTTCAGCCTGGCCTATCGGGACGTCGAAAAAGCCTTCACTGGTACATCCAGTCCTCGCCCTCGCAGGGGGGACTGGAGGCAGAGGTATTTCTTCGTCCGTTCGAAAGGTCATTCGGCCCGATCGTGGGGAGTGCCTATCCGATGGCGCTTGGGATATGTTTCGCCCATATCCGAGACGTTGGGGCGGGAGTGGGAGGAACTGAGTCATTCCGGGTTATTTTCTGGCTCGTACGATATTACCGGTCTGCTTGCGTGTCCTGAGGCTCTTATTCTGACAGGTCTTCAAGAGGGAATAAGGAGAGAGAATTCGCCAATTCATCCTCTTCATGGCAATTTCTATTTTCGTAAGTCTGAAGATCTGTCGACTTCTCTTTTATCAACTTATGTGTCCTCGGGATCATCATATACTCTATATTTGTCTTGTAGGTGCTGAGATGGCGGCCTTTTCCATAGATCCATTTAATGGTGTTTTTCTAGGGCGAGCTCTACATGGTATGGGGTGGGCATCAGAAGGCCTTTCCAATACCTTCGTGGCAGTTACGAGGGCTGACTCCTCTTCGGAGAGGCAGGAATCGGGGGGTTCGCCCGTGGCAGCTCCCCCAGTGAGCTTTGTGATCCCTCTCAGGGCCGAAAATCCGACTACGGCACTTTCTCCGATAGACTATCCAGTGCCTCCCTTGGTGTCACGACCCTTTCCTCGGATTTCCGATATCGTGAATGTTGTGGAAGGAGGTCCCGAGCGCGTACCCGTGTCGCTATCCGGAGGGAATCCTCTTCCTGTAGGCTCTTCTTCCGCGGGCGCGGACCCGGGGTTTTCTCCCCTCGGGGAGGTATCGGGGTTTTGCCGAAATTTTCTTAGTGGTCTACTGAATGTTACGGATTGTGAGCTCATGAGGACCCTTCCTTCCTCTCGTCTTCAGGACTTGGTTTGCAAAAACCTATGTGAGGTAGATACTCATTTTATTTGTTAATTTTGGTTACTTACCTTTTACTTTTCCAGTAGTGATCCATTCATCTTCATCCAGATTTATATGGTGCTAGACGCCATCGGATCTCGGGGGTGTTCCTCTTCAGATCCTGGTCTGGTATATCGTCGTCGAGATGAGTTAGAGCATGGTTTGTTGGAAGCTCAGATGGAAATTTCCCGTTTACAGGAGGAGCATGAAGCTGCTAAAGCGATTCACGAGATGGTCCTTCAGATTGAGAGGGATAAGTCTTGGGAGGTGGAGCGTCAGTTAATGCTAGAGAGGACCCGGGTGACGAGTTTTCAAGCGAGTTTGGAGGAGTTGAAGAGTCAACTTCGTCACTCCGATGAGCAATTATTACAGATGATTCGGGAACGGGATACAGAAACTCATCGGGTGCTAGAGATTACTCGCGCTCACGATGTTGCTTTAGTGGTGGCTCGGGTCCAAGCTATTTTGGATATCGCGGGTCCTTCAACTTTGAGGGAGGCCTTGCAAAAGGAGATGCGCGATCTGGTCCGCATCGGGTACCGACTTGGTACGGATGCGGTTCAATCATTGCTAGAGTGTCCTAGGAACTTAATTATTCCCGAGCTTAATCTTCATCCCATCTTTCCCGAAGATAGTCCCGTGGTTTCCGAGGGCGTTTCATTGGCGGATCCACTAACCTTATCCGAGGAGCAGCGTCGTCGCCTTATCCGAGAAGGAAAGCGTCCTTTGTGAGAGGAGTAGTTTGTAGTAGGTGGTATTCAACTTGTAGTAGGTGGTCTTTTGGGGTCCGAGGGCTGTTTATCTATAGTAGATGGCTCCTAGGGGTTAGGTTGCTTGTAATGATTTCCTATGTAAGGCTATCACTTTTGTTTTGCAACCATATGTACCCTATCGGATTCGAACGTATCGTAACCATCCACTTATGAACAAACAGTTTTATTTATGTAACAATGAAGATGTTACATTAAGCATAGTATTTTCTAAGATTGAAGGAATTCCACGTGTTACGAAGAGTGGCACCTTCGGAATTGGCAAGTAGATAAGTTGCGGGTCCGACAATTCCCGCTATCTTGTAAGGTCCTTCCCATCGGGGTTCAAGCTTGCCTACGTTTTTGGAGGCTCCAACCCGTTTTAGCACTAAATCACCCACTTGAAAAGTTCGAAGCTTTACCTTGGTATTGTAGTATCGTGCCATCCGAGCTTTGTATTCCTCGTTCCGAATGGCTGCTCGGATTCTCCTCTCTTCTAAGAGATCAAGGGCCAGAGCTAAGTTAGCACTATTGGCCACTTCTTCATATTCTTTGACTCGCCAACTCTCAATTGAAACTTCGGAGGGTACGACTGCTTCACAACCATAGGATAGGCTGAAAGGGGTTTCGCCCGTGGCGGTATTTCGTGTGGTCCGATAGGCCCATAATATGCCGGGTATTTCTTCAACCCATTTGGCTTTGTGCCAATCGAGTCGGGCCTTCATATTTTTCAGGAGAGTGCGATTAGTTCTCTCAACTTGTCCGTTGGCTTGAGGGTATCCCACCGAAGCAAAACGGTGTTTAATTTCCCAATGATCACACCACTTTTCTAACCCTTGGTCCGTGAACTGCAGACCGTTGTCACTTACTAGGCTCCGAGGGACTCCAAAACGGCACATAATATTTCTCCACAAGAAGTTAATGACCGCCCCTGCAGTTACTCGCGCTAAGGGCTCCGCCTCTACCCATTTGGTAAAATAGTCTACTGCTACGAGTAAGAACTTCTTTTGACCAGCATCGGGAATAAGTGGACCGACTATGTCTATTCCCCATTTAGCGAAAGGACATGCGGTCAGATGGGGTTCCCACGGAGCCGCTGGTTGATAAATCCGAGGGGCATAAGCTTGGCACGACTTACACTTTTCCGCGTGGTTTTTGCAATCTTTGACCATCGTGGGCCAATAATAACCTTGTCGGATTATCCGTCCGACCATGCTTCCGCCACTGGTATGACTGCCGCACACCCCTTCGTGAGTTTCTGCCAAAACAAGTTGAGCCTCCTCTTCATTTAAACATCGGGCATGAGGGTAGGAGTACGTCCTTCGGAATAGTATTCCGTCTTTGAGGAAATATCGGATGGTCTTTTTAGACATCATTCGTTGGACGGATTTGTCCTCGGAGTATCCTTCAGGATCTTGTAGATATGCTTTAATGGGTGTTGTCCAGTTTATCGGAGGATTTGTCATGGTGACACTTACCTCTTCAGGTTCAGTCCTCTCTGATTCGCTCGTGTGTAACAGAGTGATTTTCCGGGTACGAATGGTGGTCAATTGTGCAGCCATTTTGGACAAGGCATCAGCTTCTTGGTTATTCCCTCGGGGAATCTGCACTAACTGATACTCCTCGAACCATGTCTTGGCCCGATGGACTACTCGGAGATAACTCTGCATTCTTTCTTCTTTGGCTTCATATGTGCCTTGAACTTGCTGCACAACTAACTGAGAGTCGCTATGCAGGCGGACTCTTCGTATTCCGCCTTCCCGAGCAAGCCTCATTCCGATAAGGAGGGCTTCATATTCAGCGTCATTGTTGGATACGGGGTAGTCAATTCTAACCGCGAAATATAGCGCCTCCTCTTCGGCTTCCGCGTTGATCAGGATTACTCCGGCTCCGCCATGCGTATTTACGGAGGAACCGTCCACGTAGACGTACCACAGAGGTTCTTTCCTTTCTACTCCGATTCCCGCAAGTTCTACTACAAAGTCTGCCAGGACCTGGGCCTTAATGGAAGGTCTCGGGGTATAGGAGATATCATACTCCGTTAGTTCGACGGCCCATTTTATCAGCCTCCCCGAGGTCTCAGGTTTGTTGAGAATTGCTCGTAGAGGGTGCTTAGTCAGGACAGTGATCGGGTGGGAGAGAAAATACGGGCGTAATCTACGCGCCGTGGTAACCAAAGTGAGTACAAGTTTTTCTACTAGAGTATACCTGGTTTCTGCTCTGAGGAGAGTTTTGCTAACGTAGTAGACCGGATGATGCTCTCCCTCGTGCTCTTTGACCAATACCGCTCCAATAGCCTCCTCTCCTACGGATAGGTACACAAAAAGTTCTTCCTGGGGCGACGGTTTGACCAGCAAGGGTGGTCTTACCATATAGCTTTTTAATTCCTGGAGAGCTTCTTCACATCGTGAGGTCCACTGGAATTCTTTGATATTCCGAAGGATTTTAAAGAACGGGAGCCCTTTCTCTGCTGATTTGGAGACGAATCGACTGAGGGAGGCCATTCGCCCAGTCAGTTTCTGCACGTCCTTTATGGATTTCGGGGTTGGTAACCCAATAATTGCTTCAGCTTTCTCGGGGTTAACTTCTATTCCCTTCCCAGTGACCATAAATCCCAAAAATTTGCCTCCTAGGATACCGAAGGAGCATTTCCGAGGGTTTACCTTCATCCCAAAGCGATTCATAATAGCCAGGGTTTTTCGCAAGTCTTCGGGATGATCTTTCGCGAACGACTTTTGACGACAGTGTCGTCTACATATACTTCTACGGTTTTTCCGATGAGTCCCGCAAACATGAGGTTCACCAATCGTTGGTATGTAGCTCCTGCGTTCTTAAGTCCGAAAGGCATGACTAGATAACAAAAGGTACCTGCATCCGTAATGAAGCTGGTTTTGTCCTGGTCCGGGAATGCCATCGGGATCTGGTTGTATCCTTGGTCCCCATCTAGAGTCGACAGGAGTGCGCAACCAGCAGTAGAGTCGACCAATTGGTCTATGCTTGGCAAGGGATAGCAGTCCTTTGGGCAAGCATCATTGAGATCGGTAAAGTCAACGCACATTCTCCATCTTCCTCCTGACTTAGGGACCAGGACCACGTTGGCCAGCCACTCAGGATATACGACTTCTCGGATTTGTCGTAGGCTGAGAAGCCGTTGAATTTCTGACCGAATAATCTTGTTGCGTTCGGGTCCCATTCTTCTCTTCTTTTGTTGAATGGGTTTGGCCCCTGGATTTACATTAAGGAAGTGTTGGCATACCTTATTACTGATTCGTCCGGGGGGGCCTCCTTCCCATGCGAAAAGATGACAAAATTCCTTTAGAACAGATACCAATTGGGTCTCCAATTCAGGTTCCATATTAGTGCCCATCTTGATCGCTCTAGCGGAATTTCCTTCCACGAGTTCTACCATCTTAAGCTCTTCAATGGGTTGGACTCGGGTTTCTTCTACTTTCCGTTTTTTGCCACTATCCGAGGGGTTTTCGTCTTCTTCGGGGAGTAGGGCATTCATTCGGCATTCTCTGGCTCTAGCTTGATTGCCCCGGACTTCTCCGATGCCTGCCAAGGTAGGAAATTTTACCTTAAGGTGGAGGGTAGAGGGGATCGCTTCGAATGACCGAATGGAGGGTCTGCCGCATATAGCGTTGTATGTCCTTGACGAAGCCTCCACCACCCAAAATTTGGTGTGTTCCGTTCTTCGTAGGGCTCCCTCTCCCCACGACATTGGCAGGGTCACAGTTCCGAGGGTGTTACAGGCTTCGCCAGAGAAGCCTACTAGAGGGACTTCAGCCACTTCCAGTTGCTCCTTATTCAATCCCATGGCTAGATAGGTGGGAAAAAACAAGACATCCACGGAGCTGCCCGTATCTATGAGGATACGCTGGATCTCAAATCCATAGATGGTAGCTTCAATTACCAAAGGGTCTTCGTGGGGGTAGACTACACCTTTCAGGTCTTCGGGTCCGAAAGTGATATTTGGTAACCTAGCCCCTTGAGCGGAGCATACTGGGAGCCCTTGTCCCACTCGTCTGGCTTCTTTGAGATATTTTGTCTTCTTACCCTGGGGTATTCTGGAAATGTCTCCTCCCTCTATCATGTTGATCGTCCGTCCCGAGGAGGGGTTGACCTCATACGTGTCGGGAGGGGGAGGTAGGTTCCGATACCCTGCGGTCCTTTCCCGTGACCGCCACGGAGACGCAACGGTTCTCTCCCGGGGGGATCTTTGACGCTTCCTGGTCTCTTCTTGGGACCTCCTCCGATGTTCCGCGGTTTGTTCCCGTGACTGCTGGTGGAGAGTATCCTTTTCCTCATCAGGTCCTCCTCGGGGCCTTTTCCATACATGTGCTTTAGGCTCTTCGGGATTGTTTCTTTTTAGGTAATTATGCAGATATCCTGCCTCCAGAAGGCGAAGTATTTCTCTTCGCAGGGTAGTACATTCCTCGGTGGTATGTCCATAGGTTTTATGGAATTTACAGTACTTACCCGTATCTTTATCTTTGTTGGGAAATTTGGTGGGTCGGGGCCAGCGCACTTCTTCGTTGCCCCGCATCACGTTGAGTACTTCCACGGGAGCCAGGGTCATCGGAGGAAGGGGCACGTGTTTAAGGAATTTCTTGACCATCTCCCCATCGTTCTTCCGAGGGGGCGCTTTTCCGTCTTTGCCCTTCTCTTTGGTTTTAGTTTCCTTTTCCGTCTGCTCGTGACGTTCATTGTCATCCTTCTCTAGCCCTCTCTTTGTATGGTCGGCTTCTTCCATAAGAATATGAGTTTCAGCTTGTTGCATAAGTTCATTCATGTCCGTGACATGATTCCCCATTAGATATCGGAAGAATTCTCCCGCTCGAAGCCCTTGTGTCAGAATATCGGCCATAATGGTCGGGCTGACATTCGGAACATCCAGTGCTTCATCCGTGAAGCGTTTTATATATTCCCGAAGAGATTCATCCTTGCGTTGCTTAATAGTAAAAAGATGAGTGGCCGATTTGGGATATCTCCGATTACAGGCGAAATGGCGTACAAACAGGTGAGCCAACCGGTCAAAGCTGGCCACTGAATTAGGAGGGAGATGGGTAAACCAAGATTGGGCTCGTCCTCCGAGGGTAACAGGGAACACTCGGCATAGGACATAGTCCGGGGCGGACGATAGGTCCATTCCTGCCAAATATTGATGTATGTGATCTTGTGGGTCTCTCCCATCAGCTTCTCCTGTATATAATGGTACGTTAATAGGCCGCATTCCCGAAGGAATCGGAGCAGATGCTATTTCAGGAATGAAGGGAGATATCTTAAACGTCGAATCTTCCTTGGGTCCTACAGTCCTCTTGAGATCTCCTACTTCCTTTCGTAGATCTTCAAGGATTCCCCATAAGGTTGGTTCTCCGTTGGGAGTGATAATATGGGGGGGGGGACGATATACGGGGAGAGACCTCTCTTCCCTCTGGATTATCCTCGGAGTTTCCAGATGATCATAACGCCTTGGCGTCCTCCGAGGAGTTTCCTGGTACCACGAGATTGGCGTAGGGCATTGTGCCCTACTTGCATAAACCTCGCCTTGTTCCGAGGGATGATTTCCTTGGTTCGGAGATCCTGGGGCGGTCTCCAGGGGAGATTCGAGTTCTCGGTGATTAACTCGAGTGGTAACTTCCACTAATCTTTCATAAACAGATCGTGGATTTGCTTTCTTGAACACGCTCGAGGACAACTTCTATGGTGTTCCCACAGACGGCGCCATTTTGTTAACAGGTTTGGAATAATACCCGATTAACTGATTTATTTAGAGGTTTGGAACGCCGTTATCCGTGGTTCAAAGAAAGTAAATGACTATTTGAGGAAAATTACGAAAGTATCCTTCCTTTATTCACTGAATTCCTTACTCCGAGGAGCACAAAAATGATTTTATGCTTTTTTGGGTGAGTTTTTTTGTCTCTCCCCTCTCTTTTTTTTCTCCTTTCCCTTATATAGGTATGGGAGGGAGTATGTGTCACCATGCATGTGGTACAAGTGTAATGTTGCATGTATTACAAGTGTCCTTCTTATAGATAAGGTATATCTTGTTGACAAGGTGCTGACTTGGCTGATCATTATCTTGTCCGAGGGCTACGGGGAGTTCCGAGGGGTTACTTCTTCTGTTTTCTTCCCTTTAATAGGCGGAATCTTCTGTTTTCTTTTCTCCGAGGGGCTGAATTTCACGAGGAGGTTCACTAGTTGAAGTGAAGTGGGTGTCCGAGGAGTTTTCTGTTCCGGGGACAGCTATTTCTTCATTGACTTTTTTAGTAAGATTTTCCGAGGGGCAGATTTGTCTCGCCAGGCTTGTAAGGTGGGCTCCGAGGGCATCAATGTGCATGTAAGGCGGTATTCTTGCGTATGGATCCCAGTAGTAGGGATTCCGAGCGTTTCCTGCTATCGTGAGAGTAGTGGCTCCTTCGGGAATCATTCTCCGAGGGCTTTCTGGTCTTTGTTGAATGACCTCCTTGGTTGGTGCCTTCGGAGTAAGGGAGTTTAGTGGTTGGTGCTTTGAGTAGGACGTTGTTTTGTGAATTTTGGCCTTCGGGATAATGGTTCCGAGGGCTTTGGGAGTGTTCAGCAAGGAAGTATTTTCATATAGTGGTCCCTCTTGGCGCAGTGATGGATATCCGAGTCGCGTGGATCCATCGGGGTTTACTCTTTTTCCGATGCCACGTTGATATCTTATTTTTATTCATCTTGACTTTCCAAGGGACGCTTAGATGTCCATTCGGGTGTCACGTCGTATCCTGGTAGGATATGTGAATTCCGAGGGATTCTATTACCTCTTCAGGTGCCACGTCATACCATAGTAAGGTATGTGACATACGAGAGTGTTTGTGACGATAGTATCGCCTTTGGGATTTAATGCCTAGTTTAAGGGTTAATCTTTGGTTTAATTTATATAATCCCTTATTTATTTTTTAGGGTTAACACTATTGAATCAAAGGTTTAATTTTTTTCTACGAAAAATACCGAAACATTTCTAATTTTAATTTTACCAAGACGAAACACACATGTATTTTCTAAGTTATGTGCAATTGTAATGTGTTCGAATTTTCTCGAAACGTGTCGAAAAGATCTCGAAACATTGCGAAAAATTTCTAACATTTAACCGAACGAAAACACAAACTCTAAAAATGAAACTTTGATCCATGGGCCAAATGAGTGGCTTAGATCAGTTTTGGGCCACACCTAGTACCGACCGCCTAGATTATGCAACTATCTTTGTTTGTTTATTTCTCTCTATAAAACAGGTGTAAAATTTATTATTGGAAGACGAAAATATGTCATCGAAGAAAAGAAAATGTATTACTAGTATTAAATTGAAGAAAGGCCAAGTTATAAAAAAAAAAGATATATTTTTTTTAGAAGAAAGGCCGATTGAAGTTTAGGAATAGCTATTGCTACAATTATTTGGGTTTGGTGTAATTACAGAAAATTGCATTAAACATCCCCTAGCAAAATGTTGTATAAAATTAGATATGTCGTAATGATATTATAATTAATGTCTAATTTCATCTTTAGTTAGTTAAAACTTAAAAGTTTCACGGAGCATAGATGCGATACTATATAACATGAGTTGTTATGATATAATTATTAAATTATAGATGTCATGTCATATAAAGTTTGGACGTATATTTTAAAATTTCTTGATAAAAAAACTTCAAAAAGAACAGTTTCAAGTTTTACTATGTGACAAACAACATCATCAACAGATTCAGTTTCTTAAAGTTTATATTTGAAGTTAAATAAATACTTTAACGATGACTTCACTTAATGAAGTTATATTCATAGACAAGTAACACTTGTTCAATGACTTAACATTCAGAGTTGCACTTAAAGTTACAACCCGACATAATTACAAGCACATGAAGTTGTGACCAATATTTAAATTTCCTCTCAAGAAAGCTCTGTAACCAAAATTAGCCATCATACCTCGAAGAGAACTCGTACAAACCAACACGCTCACATAAATTAAGCTGTTGTGATCACATAGATTCATATCTCTTCGTTAGGTGGGAGGCTCTTATTTGCCGTTCCACCAGAAAATTGCAAACTTCAAGTTTATACTAACCAATAAAGTTTGCACCTGAGTTTTAGTGTCGAAGATGAAATCACCCATCACCAAATATTACTTAATCTCTAGTAAAAAAAATTGACATGGCCAGACACATTCAATCGACTATGGCAAAAAAGTTGCTTGAACGAGTCTTAGGAGTGTTGCCTTTTACAAAATCAAGAATTCCAAAAATCAAGATCTTCGTAACCTCGAGATTTTTTAAAGAAGACGCAAATGTTATGCTAGCTCTAAAAATTCTTCAACACTAAGGATAATGCTAACACGAAAAAATTCTTCAAACACTAGAACTCAAGGGTCTTTTTAATCTCGCACAATTCACCAAATTTAGAAATTAAGGATATCCTTGATCTTCAAACTTCACCATCAAAGATCCAACTTTATTCTAAGACTTTTGGACTTGAAGAATATTATATTTCATAATTACTTTTGGTGTTAGAAATTATATTTCATAATGATATTATATTTTTCATTTTGGACTTGAGCCATCGCAATTTAATTTTTAGCTCCTCTAAGTTTATCATGCAAATAAATATATTACTATTCCTATAAATCCAAATTGGCCAACCTTGTAATTTTGAACTTTATTAGCCACTACATTTATCCTCTAAAATAAAGGACCACGAACCCCTCTTTAATTTTGGTACTCACCGATTTTCTTGTTCACTTGAAGAATACCTACATAGATTAAGAATAACGACTTTGATACTAGTTGAAGTTAAAAACTTCCGCAATGACAACATTGTTGACTTTGGAGTCAAAGCTTCCTGATTTTATTTACTCTTCCAAAAATGTACTAATAAAATACTTAACCCATACCTACTCTTTTTCACTTTCTCAAGGTAAACCGCTTGTTTGCCCCCAATAAAACTCAAACGTTCTCCTATTATCGCATTTAATACTATTGTAATAAATCATAAAGTATTTAACTTATGTCATGCACCTTGTTTTCATATTGTTTCACAACAACATTTCGTAGTGCCCATAGTTTCCCTGTCCGATTTCCATTTTTCAGGTATTGCCAACCTTTTATTTTCAAGTGCTCTTCTCTTTTTGTGTTGATTCATCCTTTAAATTCCAATCATATATTAAAAGTACATAAAATTAAAGATGTGGAAAGCAAATCAAGAGGATTGGAGCGTGGGGTTTTACTTTATATTATACGCTCCTCCCTGTTATGGTGGGTCACAATGTGGCCCAATGGGCGGCCAGATTCTGCCGACCATTTTCAGTCTGATCCTTTTCAATGAAAAATAATTTAGACACTTCCACTTTTCCTAGTCAAAAATAGATCAAGCAACATATGAACATATTATTAGGTATTATTAATTCCATGGTTATAAACGAATTCAGACAATTTTGTCATCAATATTAGCGACTATTAATCAAGCTTTAGTATTGGTTTGACAACTCTATGGAGACTAGTCATATCAGTTATCAACTAACAGGCGAGCTATAAAAAAGCTTAACAATAATTGTTTGCTTTTTTCGGGTAAGGGGTCAGCTGTTAGGTACTTAGGTACAAAGTTGAATAATCTAATTAATTATCATATGACTCTTAAGACGATTAAAGGCTTACAAAAATGTAAGAGCACGACTTAATTAATTTTTTAGAAGGAAGGTAAACGTATAATATTAAAAGTATATTTCTGGTATAATTGAAATAGATATGAGCTCTGAAGTGTATTGTTATGACAAAAAAACCCAAAGTGCGAATTATTGAATAACCAAGTTAATTTTTGTGATCCAACTCTGAAAGAAATTCAGGATGCAACAAACAGATTTCCACGAAATTTTATGCTAAATTCAATGATATTATAACATTAAATAATGTAACTAACAACGGCTATTTCATTTCCTCCTATCAATTGCCTATTAATTATCACAAAACAAATATTATATTGTACTTTTCAGTAACTATCACCACCCATTATCCATAAATAACATCACCCCTTATCCAGGGCATCCGGGGTAAGATTAGTGACAACATCACTTGGTTAACTATTAAATCATGTCAATAATATTAAGATCTAGACAACGACACAAATTAAATTAATGGTTAGTTCCCTTTTTTTCGATATAATAATAATAATAACAATTGCTTCTTTCCCTGTCATACACATGACTAAATAACTCAAACAAATAGAAACTTACAATAAAAGTATAAAAAGGACCAGGGTCAGCAATCAGCACCCAATACTTATCTCAACCTTATTCAAATCCCATACGCCATATTGGAAAAATACACACAAAAAGCAAAGCCCCCACCACTTAACCAAATTTCCACACCAAAACTTGGAATCTCTCATTTGTTAGTTAAGCACAACAATAAACTAATCCTCCCCTTCGTATCCAACAAAATCTTCCTTATAGAAAAACAAGAAAAGCATCATTAATAATAAGAAAAGAAATAAACACAAGCTTAAAGTTCCATTCTTCTTCCATTGGTTTTCATTTCAACATGGTGCAAAGAAAGGCAAGCATCCAACCTTCTGATCATCACCATGTTAAAACTGAAAGAAAGGTGATGAACCTCAAGATAACCTTGCCGGATCGAGGCGCGGAGTTGAAGAAGATCAAGATGAAGAAGTCGGGACCGATCAGCCTACGATCGCCAAGCTCGAGACGCCATGTAAACCAGCCCGGACGGCCCCCTCCGCCTCTGCCTCTGCCTCTGCCTCCCCCGACCGAGACCAAAACTCCGCCCCAGAACCGGTCGGACTCCAGGGCAACGACCACGACTCCAAATTACATGAAGTCCACTTCGAGCTCCAACGCACGAAAGGAGAAAGCACAGGTGAGTGCCAAAAGCACTCAAACTAGTCCTGATTGTTCGAGTTTACGTTTACGTCGAAAAAGTTCAAACTCTTCACAGATGATTAGTGATAAAGCTACAAAAACACTATCTAGGACAACTAGTTTGAAGATGATGAGGACTCCTAGTTTTAAACCAGTAAAAAAGTTGGCTAGAAAGTGTTCCCCAGTAGCTTTATGTGAGGATTTAGAGGTGCAAAGGGCAACATGCTCATCAACTTTGAAAGACAGTAAGTTTCCTGATTACCTCACACTTAGTCCAGGGGGAACAGAGTTTGAGGGTACCTCTGCCATGAAGGTGTGCCCCTATACTTACTGTTCTCTCAACGGCCATCGCCACGCTTCGTTGCCTCCGTTGAAGCACTTCTTGGCGGCAAGGAGACGTACGCTCAAGACTCAAAGGAGCGTAAAGCTAGGATGCCTATCGCCTAGACGGGCGAGACCTATGGTGAACGGTCTGAACTTAGATGAGGAACTCTCTGATCAACAAGATTTGGCTCCTGGCTTTCCGACTCAAGAGGAGAACAGTGATTTATTCGTTGAAGTTTACGTTCCAAATAAGGAAGGTGAAGATGAATATGCTCTTGTGCTGTTGGTTGAAACCAGAGATGAACCGGCAGCTGAAGATCATGGAGAACGTTCAGGGGAAACACTTTCAGACGGAACAGCATGTGACGAGATTGATACGAATCCAAGTAATGATTATGATGAAGATCTCAACTCGACAGATACCCTCCAGACTATGCATTTCCACCAGGAGGATGGAGTAGCTTTGCCTCAACAGGAAACAGAAACCACGCCAAGCGCTCAATTAGTTGAGCAGGATTCTGACGCCTCAGACATGGACTGGGAGGCAGGTGACTACCCTGCCCTGTATCTTGATGATGATTATGAATACGCCTCAGAAAATGAGAAAGATCCTGATATGGAAGGAGGTAAAGTTGAGAAGTGTTCTGGTGAGGAAGAGTTCGTCTCCAAGTTAGACGAGGAAATCAAAACTTTCTTTGAAGAATTTCTGGCGGATGAAATATCGGATGGATCCTACGATAAGGAGAATTCGAGCTCAGACATGTGGTCTGGAAGCGAAGATTGTGAATCCATCAGTTCGGATGACTATCAAGATAGTTTATATAATCTGGAAACTCAAGCACCTTTTATAGGCCTAGAAGAAAAACCAGAAACAGATCCTGAAGATACTAATGATTTATTGTCTGAAGGAGATCAGATTTCAGAAACTTGTCTTCATACAGGTGGCGAAGAAACATCATGCGATAATCTACTAGACGGAAATTTTCTAAAGGACGACGCAACTGTAAAGGTGGTAGACCAAGTATCCGAAAATCAAACTTCAACAGATGAAGGCTCTCAGGTTCAGACTGAAGTTAACTTATCTGATGAAGATCAGACTTGTCACACTGACAAGGAGGACAGTTTGGCGTGTGAATGTAAACAAGAGGCGAACTTTGAAACTTCGAGCCCGATAGACTTAGAAAAAGTGCCTTACTCAAAGGAGGCTGGAAAAGAGGCAGCCAAGCCGGAAACTGAAGACAATTCCTTGACTCTAACCATAGGAAAAGGCAAGAAGCCAATTGAGGACTCTAATGAATTGGGAGACTTCAATCCACGAGCACCAAATTTTCTGCCTTTCGAACCTAAACCAGAATCAGAGAAAGTTGATCTTAGGCACCAAGAGCTGGACGACAAGAAGAACTCCGAGGAGTGGATGATAGATTATGCACTAAGACAAACGGTTTCAAAACTCGGTGCAGCTCGCAAGAGGAAAGTTGCACTGCTAGTTGAGGCATTTGAAAAAGTCACACCGGCAACCAAATATGAAAACCAGATTAGGCAAAATTCAGCATTTCACCAAGGAAGTACAATTCAGGCATGCAGATGATATCAGTTACAGACTTTCAGGTAATGTAAGGACACCAGGTGCATATTCTTGTGAATTTTAGATTGTAGGAAAACCACAACCAAATATTGTGTCCTTGTTTTTGTTGTGCAGACAGTCTGAGAAATCATATGAGTTGCAAACATATTACTGAAGCTGGTGGACCGAACTCAGAGAATCGAGCTTGAGCTGTATGAGCAAGTTGATAAACTGATAACATGGCTCTGTCCAGCAGTCGGAACAAAAAGAAGCCTGAGCCAAACTTTTTTTTTGTTTCATAATGGTGAACTGGTACCAAGTTCATAAACTTATTATCCTAGGTTGATATGGTGGGAACTGGAAGTCGACGTGACACCATCGAGTACGTTCTGGTATGCCACGAGTTTATAAGAAATAGTGTGATGTTTTATTTTCTTTAGCATTTGTGCTTTTCATTAACAGATTGTACCTCAAAAAACTTAAAAAGAATGTCGTGTGTTATATATGTTTAGTGTTTGTTTGATTCAGAATATTGCTGCTTTCCCTAGTAATTTTAAGAAAGTATGTTAGCAATCTACTAGAAACCTTGTCGTCCAAATCGTGAGACCTGTGTATTCTAAGAAACGATAACAGGAAAAATAAACAGCAATTGTAGTCCTAGTACATGTAAGGAACAGAACTAAGTTACTTGGTTAGACGAGAGTGTTTTAACATCCACACAAATCAGTAAACAATACAGAGGCATTGCTTTCTGATGTATTTAGCTACACATTGATATAGACATTAATTTCTTTCATAAACGGATTTCAGTTGTAAAACTTGATTTGTATCAAACAAAGTAGGTCTACAGCGAATTCTCAGAATTGTGAAATGTCATGAATGCTTTATAACTTTATCACAGATGGCTTTCTCTAGATTCTACTGATGCATTGAAATGTCGAGTACACCAACAATCCACAACTATGAATACGATCAATGTTATGTTCTTGAACTAATAAACAACAGTCTGCTTTGATTGGAACTTAAGCGCAATGCAACGAGGAATTGATACTGATTTAGCTCTAAGTGCACACCAATCAAAAAAGATTACAATATGGAACTGATTATGCCACTTCTTCAACTCACTATCCATATCGGATGTTCGATCCAATTCCTCCGCATAACCTTCACTACTGGATTAATCCTCATAGTGTACCACAGATCACCTGGATCAGTTTCTAAACCCACACAGAACCTAAAAAAATAAGCTCTCCAGTTGTTAAACCAACAAAAAAAAGGAGAAATCTGCATAATTTAGAAACCGGTTCACACGGTTAACATATACAGTAAAACAAAGTGAATCAACTTAATGTGCGACTGCAAACTCCCTTACACAACAATGTCTTATCCTCAGTTTCCTACCCTGCAAAGAAGCATCAGTTTGGCTTGCAACGAGTCCGGTATCGCGTTCAACACCTGATGATTGAACAAAGCTCAGCCCCAGTACTCTTCTGCATTCAAATACCCAAAAATACATGAGTAGATAAGGAGGAAATGATTGCCACTGTTGGAGTTTAGTTAGAACTTTTATCGAGCATTCTTTCTGAATCAGCCACTTCAAACATTTGGTTAGTCAGAGAAATTATTTCATGCAATCGTAACTAGATAACAGGTCCAATCATTCACTACCGATACTTGGTGCTCATGAGATTATGGAGCCTTAATGTCTATAATTTAGAAAAATATTGTCATTTTGATAAATGGTTGCACTAAGTCAGCTATGCAACAATACTCAATTATCATTAATGATACTTGGTACTTGGTCGGATGAGATTATGTGGTGGTAGGATGAGATTATGTGGTGGTGAGTGGTGACTAACACATATTAAATTACAATATTGCGATAATTTCAACTAGTAGCGTAACAAGAGTTGAGACAATGGGGACTAGACTATGTTGTCTAAAAACAACAATAAGGTTCTTATTTCAATTTGATATGTAACGCCTAAACAAACAATTATCTTAACATGAATATATATATATATATATATATATATATATAATTAAAGTGTCTTAAGTATATTGCTTATTACTTAAAATTTACTAAATCAAGTGACACATAATATTTCATTTAAAATTTATTACAAAAGAAAAAACAAAATTAAATAATAACACAAAGTTAAAAATACTAGATGCCAATTTTTTAGTCATTCATGGAAAACCGAAATTAAACTAAATTTTGTTGTGTAAACTTATAAGTTGTTCTCGATGAATATATGTTTTTATGATTTTGTTCATAAGCAAATTGGTTTGTTATGTTATCTTCTTATAAAGTATTACAAACTGCTAATATATTAGACCAATAAATTTGAATGATATATTATTGACCTAACGCAATTTGTTTTTTTTTTTGAAGTTCCTACCGCAATTATTATTGAGCCCAAAGGCTTGGTGGGCTATGGCCCCTACGCCCACACATAGATATATCTCTGCACACAACGATTGCAAAAAATAAATTAAGAGGACCGCATTAATATTTTGGCCTTTTTTGGTAATGTACCATAAAAAATCATTTTTGCTGCTCTAACAGTGCGACAATTAAATTTTGGTCCTCTAATGAATGACATTTCCCACTTTATTTTTCTAATGTTTTATCCGATTTTGCTCATTGAATTAAATTTTTTGTCGAAATTATTAAATAAACAAAGTATTGATTTCTAAATCAAATTCTTAAATTTCCAAATCTAACGTACTTTATATAATTTTTTGAAATGCTTGTTTCAATGATCTTATTGACTTAGTGACTTTTTTACATCTCGAAACCGTACCACATTGCGGTATCTCTGCCTAGTCAAGCCACCCTAGACAACGTAATGCCCAATGCATGCCTCATGGGCTCCGCACCGCCCTTCTAACTTCCAAACTGGTCGGGAGACTAAGACCCGCCCGTCATCTCCTTCCTCAATTTGCCACGCCTATTCGTTGTCCATCAACTAAACTAAATGGTCCTACAAAAGAATCGCTTTCACAATACAAAGGCAGCCCTAGAATTCCTCTCCTCTCCTCTCCTCCAAAATCCTCTCCTCCAAAATTCCTACAACATTCCCTCCTCCACTCTCCTAAAACTGACGCGTGTCCCAAAAAGAAAAAAGCACTTTCACTCCATTTTCTCCCGTTACACTCTGTTATGTACTTTATTTCCCAATGCCCTACAGTTGGACAACATTGTAAATTAAAAAAAAAAAAGAAAAAGGAAAAGTCAGTGGAGTTGTTTTTTCCTACAAAGCACTGAGTTATTATATTATAATACAATAATAAAGAAGGAAAGCTCTGTTACATTATTTCTTCCTCCCTAAACATTATTTCTTCCTCCCTAAAAAAGAAACATTCATGGTGATCGTCCATGGTGATCGTGGCCGATATATACGATTTGTCAAAATTATCAACACTCCTTCATCTTCCTCTTCTTATTTCGAAAATATAGAGGGTTATGATGAAATCTACGACGTCAACGGAATCTATGATGAAATTCCGGTGAGTATTTGCATGTTGGTATTTTAGATTATAATTTTGTAATTGAGAAATTTTCTGCAAATATTTGTTCTATTTTTTTTTATTTTCAGTAATTTATGCATTTTCATATATTGTTTTTGCTGGTTCGTATTTAATTTCGCGGTATTTAATTTCGCGGGATTTGATTAGTGGTATAAGATATGATGTTATTTGTTGATTCTGAGCTCGAATTTTGTAATTACCGTTTAATTACTGTGGTGAACTGATTTAATTATTGTGTAATGATTGCTCTGTTTTTTGATATGGTTGAATGTGGATTTGATTGAATTGTACGGACCGTGAAAGAGATATGGATCAGAGTACATGCATCTTTAAATATTCAATTGCTTGCATCTAATCTAAGCTGCAGTTGAGAAAAAATATTTGCCCATCCTTAAGAAAAATACCAGTTGAGAATTAAGTTCAGTTTACAAGGAGCAGAACAAGAGTAGAAACATCAAACATGAATAAGTCAAGCTTAGTATTTGAACTTAATAGCAAGTGCTTCATTATTTTATTACATTTGAACTATCATCATTGCTGGTATTCTGATGCAAAATTTGCAGAGTTGAGTCTTGTAATGTGAACCTTCCATGCTCTTGTTGGCGGAGAGTTTGAGCCTGTATTGCATACAAAAAAAAAATTATTGTTCATTTGGACAATTTAGAAATCTAAACGCTGCATAGTAATTATGAAGAGGTTATGAAACAAATTGTAAAGTATACATGTATCATTTGAGGCGTTACTCCAGACACATTAGCATGGCTTTGTGCAAGATATGTTGCCCCCCTATGTTGAAGTGAATGTGCATTTGAACTCGTCCACTGTCATGAATTAATTAATTGCGCATGTTACATCTCTTGATATACAAACACTAACCAAACAACAAGTGACGTATACCTGTATCATTGGAGGTGTCGATCCATAAGAAATAAATTGACTTTCTCCTGGATATGGTGTTTCTAAATTTGGATGTGCACTTGAATTGTTAAACTGACATGAATTAATGCATATATGTTACTTTTTCTTACATGTTACCTGTTTTAGCATATGAAAGTAGGAAATTCAATACAAAGTAACTTCATAATTGTACCATTTGGAGTGTTGGTATAGAAACTTGATTATTGGCAGAATGTGTTGGGAAGTTTCTGGCAGAATGTGTTGGTCCCAGATCTGGATGCCCATTCCAATTAAATGTGCCAACTTGAAAGTTCTATTGACACATAGAAATAAAAAGACTTATAAATGACTGGAAATAATTAAAAGTTCAAAAATTGTGTGCTAATTGATATTAATATCTCAAAGAATAATTCATTATAACCTGATTATTATCACATAAGGAAGGCACAACTGGACTCTGTGAACTTTGAAGGATATCAATTGAACTTAAATTGTCACTAGTAGTCTTCAAATAATTCTTGTTATTCTTCAATCTCTTTTTTCCCGGTGCTTTCTCCATCCCATTTTTTATCCTTTTTCCTGATTTGAACTTAGATTTAGCTTTTGACTTTATCCCCTGTATTGATATTGCAGGATTTCCAGCAATGTTGAGGATATCAGACACATTAGCTTGACTCTTTGTTGCTTTGGAGATGAAAGATTTCTGGACAACACAATTGGAGTCAGGACTTGACTTATCTGTTTCAGTCACACTTTTCTTACTCACCAAAATTGAATCTATTTCTTCAAGCATCTTGAAGAGCCCAGTTCGCGCAACTTCGAATGTCTCATCAGTTAATGAAGCTCGTACGGTGAGTTGGTTTGCTAGTCGGCACAATTCTTTATAATGCTTTGCCATCCTTATTTTCTCATTCTCTTCCCTCATATTCATTGACCCCTCAGTTGACATTGTTGAAGGCTCTAAGAATGTTACATCTATCCCTTTTTTGGCTCCTTTTGTCCACCTCTTCTTAATATACAACTCAGGAATTTTGACAATATTTTTTGCCGCAAGCACTTTCAAAGCATGAGAACATAGAATTCCGGCAAACTCAAATTTCTTACAGGAACATGTGATCTTATCATCTGAAGAATAAAAAATGACATTATGATGGCACTTCTTCCCAGACGTTGTTATCTTATAATGAGATACATCATCTGACTCACAAACAATTTCCAACTTTGAATCATAACCCTTGCTCAATTCCTCTTGGAATAGCTTGAAAATCTCATGAGTGTATATTGTACGTGCATACTTCAAAATCTGAACCTCAAAAGCAAGAGCCTGAGTACTGTGGTTTGTTCTCAAGTCTGCTTTCATCTCTTGGTACCGACGATCATCAACCAATCTATCAAAGTGTCCAAAAAATCGGAAGAGATTATGCTTGGTGCCAACATATTTTTTAAGAGCACTGTTCATGCTTTCACTACGCTGAGTAGAAATCATGTTCGCGCAAAATGTTTCCCTTCCGTATACCATTGCCCATTTCTCCTTCTTCATAAATAGTCTCTCAAGCCATTCATTGTTTTGAAGATCATACTTGTCTAACATCGCCTGCCATGCGTTTAAAAATTCTTCTTCTTCTTCATAGTCATAAATGCAAGCGTTGAAGTCTTTCGAAAAATCCAAGAAGTGTTTAAATTGATGATTAAGATGCTTGGCAGCGTTTTGATATATGTGCCAAATGCATAATCGATGACACGTTTCGGGCCATTTTTCTTCTAATGCTTTAGCCATTGCAGCATCTTGATCTGTAAGAATAGCTGGAGGTTTCTTCTTGTTCATAGCCTTCGCAAACGTATCAAAGAGCCACATGTAAGTCTCGGCAGTCTCATCATATAGTAAAGCTACACCAAACACAACTGTTTGTTTGTGATGATTAACGCCGACAAATAGCGCAAATGGTCTTTCTTCTTGGTTCGTCTTATATGTTGTATCGAAAGAAACCACATCTCCAAAGTATATGTAGTCAGTCTTCATTTGTCCATCGGTCCAAAAAATATTTGTTATCAAGTCGTCTTCATCAACTTGAACCGCATAGAAAAAATTAGGGTCTTCGGCTTGCTTCATTTGTAAATAGTTGAGCACCCCTCTAGCCTCCCCCTCTCCCATTTGCATTGTTCTTTTTGAACGCAAATAATTTCTCGCATCCTCAAGGATGAATCCTAAATGTTGACGTCCACCTGCTTGTTGAGCCATATATTCCAATCCTGCTTTTGGTGGTATCCCAGACTTCTCGATGTCATCAAGTTGTATCGCTTGTTCAATACTTATATTTCTGTGAGACCTTAGAATATGAGATTTTTGTGGGCTGACCAAGTTATGCCCGTCGTGTTCAGCCACGTATTTCACAACCTTATATTTAATTGAATGGCGAGCACTAATTTTCATTTGTGCTTTACAAAAAGTCCTTGTTTCCGGTCGACTGGACCTCACATTCACGTCTCGTTTATCTATTTTCTTTTTCCCTTCACATGAACAACAGAATGTCCTGTCAATAATATTCCCATTCTTGTCTTTATGGATATAATTTCTCCTAACGCTGAAGCCTCTTGCATATGCATAATCATTATAAAATTGAAAAGCCAACTCCTCTGTTTCAAATTCCATACCAATCTTTGGAGTTTCAGCTTCAAGATCCATGGTGCAATCGGTACTAGTGACATCTTTATTTTCAATCACCGCGTCTTCTTTATATCCAAGATCAATCACTTCATCTTCTTTTGCTTTATTTTCATTCTGAAAAAGAGGAATATCACCATCTTCTTCAAACTGCAACTTACGTTGTGACGAAAGATTTTCTCGATAATCTGTTTCTTGATTCATCCTGAAAAGTTTTTAGAAAATTTAGTAAACGTTGATATGTTTAATAGCAGTATACTGACATAAGTTAATTCCCTCAATTGATATTTTGATTCTATAAATTTTCTTATTTCAAAACTCTTAGTTTTTTCTGTTTTTTTTAATTGAAATGGTAATGGCATGAGATATATTTGTTCTGTTACAGAACATGTCAACATATTCCTTTTTGTTGTTACAGAACAAATTGGAGCTTTTTATTTTTTTTTCAAAAATATGATTGGTTTGTTTGGATAGATCACAATTTACAATATAATGGCTTCAATCCACTTGATGAATATGGAGTTTTCTTGTTTATAGCATGGAAGACCTTTTTTAGAATTATTTTTCTAGGGTTTTTTCAGATAATTGATTTACTGTTAACATATCAGTAATGATCTTAAACTGAAAACCATTAAAAAGAAACTAGAAATGAAAATAAAGACAAAGTAATCATTAATAAATTAGAAATACCTGTTGAGATTAGGAATTGGTTACGCCATTAACGTTTCTCCTTAATTTGGTTCATCTTTCACCTTTTCTCTTTTTTATCAGGTGGTGGTCCAGTTGGGGCTCTATGCATATTGGAGGGAAATAAAGTACATTGGGAAATAAAGTACATAACAGAGTGTAACGGGAGAAAATGGAGTGAAAGTGCTTTTTTCTTTTTGGGACACGCGTCAGTTTTAGGAGAGTGGAGGAGGGAATGTTGTAGGAATTTTGGAGGAGAGGATTTGAACCCCCTTCCCTTAGCCCGAAAAGAATCTTGCCCGTTCTTCTTATCTCATTGGCTGGGATTAAATTTGATAGTTAAATATTCTATACTATGATTTTAGTTAATTTATAAGGTTAAATGTTTTAAATCAAATATTTAGTTGTATTAATGTGTCAAACATGACTTTAATTATATATAATTAAACAGATCCCAAATATATGGGGATTGTTAACGGTAACAACTACAAATAATTGGCTTGACAATGCATCCAAAATGTGCATCGCACGTAGTGATACCAGCAAAGGCTAAACCATTATATAAGTATTATCATCCTCATAAAATAATGTATTATCATATGCAACACGCGATTCACTGTCATCTTTCTTAATTATATTATCGATCAGGTCCACTTAAAATTTTGCGTAATGATATAAAATTATGATAGTCAACTTCATTCCCTTTTGGTTAGATCCAAATTAAAGTTCAAATTAACTGGCAGAGTACGCACACCATTAATTATTAGCTATTTAGTAAATACAATCTGATCCCATTAATAGATAAATTAGTTTAATTGGAGGATGGGTGGTGGCCTGGAGGGTTGTTGGGAATCTTTTTTTCTTTAACTAACATTTTTATTAGTATTATCTAATTAAGAAGAAATCTGTTCGAATAATATTGGAACCTTGTTGATATTAACTGATAATATATTATATCTAGTTGCTACTAGAACTGATGGACGAGCAAACAGCTTAAGATCGTACTTGTATTGTCATTTTAATTATTTAAATATTGTCATTACCCTTAAATACTATTTTTTTTCCTCCAAGAGAAAAGCACACTATATAACTTAACAAGTAATACACATATATGTGAGCTTTCCATATGGGAACACCAAAGGTCAACTTTATCATCCATGTTCTTGCTCCACTACTAATTCTCTATTTTTCTCATATTATTAGTGCAAAAGAAGCGTGGCAAAATGGGTGTAATTTGTACGAAGGGAAGTGGGTGTTTGATGCATCTTATCCTCTATATGACTCTTCGAAATGTCCGATGATTCGCAAGGAGTTCGACTGTTTAAAGTATGGAAGATCTGATCATCACTACCTTAAATATCGATGGCAACCAAATCAATGCGAATTACCTAGGTACGAGTTTACATACAATTGCTCGTGTTATTTTAGTTGAAATGATCGATGAAATTCAAGGTCTTGTAACGATTCATTGTTTTTTCCTTTCGGCATAACTTTTATAGATTTGATGGCGTGGAATTTTTGAGGAAGCAAAAGGGAAAGAAAATCATGTTTGTTGGGGATTCAATGAGTCTGAATCAATGGCAATCTCTTGCATGTTTTCTCTATACTGCCGTTAATGGATCAAACGTCACACGCGAGGAAGATGATTCAACCACCACTGTCCAGTTTCGGGTATGTATTCTAGTTTGGATTTGGTTACATGTTTGATCTGCTAAATATTAAAAATTCTTTGTAGTTCTTTGAGAGCTTTTGAACTTGTTTGAAATAAGTCAAAAAATAGTAAGTTCAATAAATTTGAAAAGCACTCTAAGGTTTTTGTTTATAATGGACAATTTTCAAAATTGTTTGAGAGAACGTTTGAAACTCTAATCATGCTGCCCACTTTTTACTTCTCTTACAATTAACTTATTAATGGTATATTTAAATGTACATGGATCAAATATAATGCTAGATTATCAAGGTTACACATAGAGACTAAATATATAGAACGTAACATTTCTGTGACGATTAGTTTTGCAAAAGGAATTTGGAATGTAAGTTCACATAGAATTTCAGTCTCTCTATGGGTCTTGCACATGAAGGTGAATAATAATATTAATAAAATTTAGTCTTGAGAACCAAGACCTTACAACATGATACAGTGAACTAATTCAAGTTACAATCCCATTAACCTTAATTATATTATAGTTCAACTAGAAGTTAATCATTACAATTTACAAAGGTCATATCCAAGTACGTAGCTGCTTATTGGGCTCATTAATTAAATCACTTAATAGCTTATTATATACAATTAAATTAGTCTCAACATAATTTCTTAGTTTTGTTAGTCCACTTATTAAGTTATTAAAGATAACCCAAACATAAATCACATGCATCTGCAGCAATAATGCTTGAAGTTCCTCTAAATAATCAGGACCTTTTACGTTCTTAATTAATTAAATGCCAATTTTGACTCTTGCCCATCTGCCCGTGTGTGCGCACTTGTGCCCGCACCGCAAGTATAGCCATGTATAGTACACAGAAAGTATGGAAGAAAACTGGTTACTATATAACTAAAAACTAAATTAAAGCAAAATAAAAAAATGCATGATCATTTGGATCGAGCGAAGGGGTAACTCACTAAGTGCATGCTCATGTGATCAGTTCACTCAGTGTGACAATAATATATAGTAACCTGCACATTACAAGTTCATTACCTCAATGACGATAATTGACGGGTTTAATTTTTAAAAAGTCTACAACTTCACCATTTAGCATTTACGGAATACGTGCAAAAATATTTTTAATGTAGTAAACTATATAGACTATGTACAGTATATGAAATTCTTGTATGTATAAAGTTTCTATCCATTCCCTTGGTGATGCAGTTCAATTTTGAAAAATATACGTAGCTTTGGCAATCTTTAATTAAGTCTTTACTGCTCAGATAGTTTTTTTTTTCTTCTTCTAGAAAGCATGCAAAATTCTTTAATTTTAATATGCTTCCATTGGTATAACATATGCAGGACTACGGAGTTTCGGTTATATATTTTCGGACAAATTTCTTAGTAGACATCGAAACAGAACAATTTGGTCGAGCATTGAAACTCAATTCGTTTAAGAGCGGAGATACATGGAAGCAATCTGACGTTTTAGTTGTCAACACTTGGCTTTGGTGGTACCGCGAAGGAACCAAGCAACCGTATTTCCATCTAATCCATGCCAATTTAAATCAATATATATTTTTCACTTATATTTTACTACTTAAAATTGAAGAATTTAGTTATTTATATACACTATATAAAAATCATTAGTGATGTACGTAGAAGTCTATATTTCTGCATTATAGGTGGGATTATATTGATGATGATGGTGTCATAGTGGAAGACATGGACCGGACGACTGCTTTCCGTAAAGGTCTAATAAACTGGGCGAAGTGGGTCGAATCAGAAGTACAACCTTACAAAACCAAGGTCTTCTTTCGAGGAATGTCGCCTTTGCATTACAAGTAAGAATCCTAAAAAAAGTATCAACCCGTTGTTGTTTTTCACTTTTCAAGCTAATAAATTCTATACCTCGCTAATTAGAGACTTGTGCTTCTGCATATCAATAATTTGCCCTCCCTTTCAAATAAGATATTTTGTTGGAAAATAGGAAAATTCTAATATGACATTAGAGTATACCCAAGTTAATGATTGGTTTGCCCGTTTATCTAACTCACATGAGAAGATGCAATGCTTGTTCGAACCCACACATGAGGGGCATGTTGAATGTTATCCTGAACGCTTGAGAACGAACTTGAGCTTCTGTGTATAAAAATTTTGGAGATCTCTCTCTCTCTGACAAGCTTTTTTTGAGAGACATATGAATTGGTCTAGATTCTAGTAGAAACCAAAGAAGTAATGGTTGCATTTTAGCTAACGTTTGCCTTCAATTACTGTGAAATATATTATTCAGTGGCATGGAGTGGAATGAGCCAAGAACAAAGAGTTGCTCAAAGGAAACAAGACCTATTACAAGTGGATCACGTGCAGATAGCGTGCCTTTGGCAGAAAAGATTGTGAAAGAAGTTTTGAGCTCATCATCATCACAATTTGTGCACTTCCTTGACATTGGAAGTCTTTCACAATTAAGAAAAGATGGGCACCCAAGCACACACAACGGTTTCGGAGGCATGGACTGCATCCATTGGTGCGTTGCAGGAGTACCAGACACATGGAATCACCTCCTCTACGCTCAACTACGTATTCAACAAGATACTGAAGATGATCCCGATTTTTTTTCGTCTGAATATACCTGTAGAAAATATTCTTGTACATAGTTAATTGATTGTTCTTGCTAATTTTTTTCTAACACAAGTGAAGTCAGGAAATTTTAGTAGAGATTGTTAATTGACTTGTTAGAATCGTTTTTCACATTGCCTTGAGACTGAACATGAAATCAATATATTAACAACCTTATTTCCATCTCTAGTGAATAAGACTTTAGAGAAGAAAATATATAATTTCCAAATAAAATCGAACACAGAGGCCTATATAATTTTTCATCTCAATTCTTCATCTCCTTCCTCAAATTTGGCCACAATTTGTTAGCTTATTCCCCCACCAACTAAACAAAATGTAGAGTTAAATTTGTTAATTTAATATTCGATACTATGGTTGTAGTTAATTTATAAGGTTAAATATTCATAATAAAATATTTTGTTGTATTAATGTGTCAAACGTGTCCTTGTTCAAAGAAACAGAACCCAAAGGTATGGTGATTGTTAACGGTAGCAATTATAATAAGCCTTTGGCTTGACAATACGTCATACAACATTATTGTGACTAATGTGCATCGCACGTAGAGATACAAGCAAAGACCAAACCATTAAATTAGATAAGTATTATCATCCTCATAATAACCAGTATTATCTTATGCAACACGCGATTTATTGCGTCCTTCTTAATTATATTATCGATCAGGTCGACTTAAAATTCTACTGAATCATATAAACCATTAGAGTCAACTTCACTTGCGTCAGTTGGATCAAAAGGTCTAATTAAACTAATAACTATTATACATATGGTTGGTAGAATATGCCTTCTGGTGATTGTTGAAAATTATGTACAAATATTATTTTATAATAATAGTAGTTGTTGTAAATAATGTAAGATATTGAAAATTCTTGCCTATATAAGAAGTCATCAAGATGAAGAGAAAAACACTCATTCACAAGTAATATACTCTTTATTTGCTCTTCTTTTCCTGTGTTCTTTTAATATATTGTTATAATTCCCAAATAGTTTTAGTTATTCTATAACACGTTATCAGCACGATAGTGCTCGATCCGGAAGAATTTAGTTCATTCGTTAGAGAAAATGTTCAACGTTAAAAGGTACGAAAATTTTATATTTACTTGTTCATCTATCTACATTATTATAGACAGTGCGGATTACCGACAATCTATAATTTTATGATTAGATGAATATGTGTTTATAATTTTGTTGTTAAAGTTTAATATTTACGTGTTCATCTATCTACATTATTATAGACAAAGCGGACTACCGCTTATCTATAATTTTATGATTATTTTAGTGTCATCTAACTCTAAAACTAAAGCTAATTTTAACTTTCGTTGATGCTTGAGTTAACTCCAAGCTAAAAACGACTACTGACAATTTATTATTGCTTATTTTATTCCATAAGCACATGAAAGTTTTTACATAGTAATGTGGCGGAAATTATTTACGCACTTAATTTATTGCAATTATTTTACTTGTTTACATTATTCCATAAGCCCATGAAAGTTTTTACATAGTAATGTGGCAAAAATTATTTACGCACTTAATTCATTGCAATTATTTTACTTGTTTACATTATTCCATAAGCCCATGAAAGTTTTTACATAGTAATGTGGCGGAAATTATTTACGACTTAATTCATTGCAATTATTTTACTTCTTTACATTATTCCTTAAGCCCATGAAAGTTTTTACATAGTAATGTGGCGGAAAAAAATATATGTATTTACTTATTGTAATATTACATATGCCTGTTAAAATATCAATAATGCGGCGGAAATTATTTTACATGTTATTACAATTAAGTTTTGTTGCTAAACTATTAAAGACATTACCGTCCATAAAACATGCCAAAATAAAAAAAATGATTATTTTTCTAACGGCTACTTACGGCTACTTACAGATATTTTTCCTCTATAAATACACAAATTTCATAACACAAACTCCACACAAATCTTCACCTTATTTTTCTCATCTTGCAAAATGATCTCTACGTCAACAACGATCTTGATCCTCATTTACCTTTCAATTTTTATTTTTATGCTAGTAGATGAAGACACTCTTATGTTTGTCGCTATGATATTCCTCCATTTTATCATAATAATGTTCGAGTTCAAGATTTGGCTAGAGATGAGATAATTGCATTGTATTATTGTAATAATTATGCTTCTATGATTATATGTTAAATAAATAATCTCGACCCTAATTATATTTTTCTTGGTTATGTATTTAGCTAGCAAAATGTCTAACCTCACGAGTACAATTAGTTGTATACTCAATATCATTGGCAAGAATTATGGACAATGGAAATCGGATACGAAATTGTACCTCAGATCAAAGAGTATCGTTAAAACTCTTGCAGCAGTAAATACAAATACGGATCCAGAAAAACGTGAGGCTGTGATCTACATGAGAAAACATCTAGATGAAACCTTAAAGAGAGAATATCTCGATGTTACCGATCCTCATGAATTATGGACAAATCTACAAGAAAGATATGGCCATCAAAAGGAATCCATATTGCCAAAAGCCACCGATGATTGGAATAACTTAAGGTTCCAAGATGTTGAAACTGTAAGCGCATACAACTCCGCGCTTATGGAGATTCGTTCAGATTTAATTTATTGTGGAAGAAAGCTTACTGATAGAGAAATGATAGAGAAAATACTTTCTACTTTCCATGTGTCCATGATAAATGTTCAACAACAATACCGATTGCTGAATATTTCAAAATATCAAGACTTGCAACAAAAGTTGTTAATGGCATAAAGTTACAATAACTTATTGATGAAAAATCATCAATCTCGTCCTCCTGGAGCACATGCATTACCTGAGGCAAATGTCATTAACTTTTCAAACTCCTATGGACGAGGTAACAATGAGAATGCCAATCAAGGTCGTGGTCGTGGTCGTGGTCATGGTCAATGTAGAGGTGATCATAGAGGAGGATTTGGCTATAGAGGTGGACGCGGTAAAAGAGGTGGTCGTGGCCGTGGTCGTGGTCGAGGGGGTTTTCACGACCCCTCGCATACCAACACTGTCTTTAGGAATAACCACCAGAACAAAGAAAAATATAATAAAACCCCTCAAGGTTACTGTTTTAGATGTGGAATGAAATGGCATTGGGCCAACACATATCGTACACCAGAACATCTCTGTAAGATGTACCAAGAAAGTTTGAAGGGTAAAGAAAAGGAAGTTAACCTTATCGAACAAAATCCAAATGGTGATTCGACCTTTATGGAGGCGGCAAACTTTACTGATTACTATGATGTTCGTTTGGCTTAACATGTGTTATGTGATCTTCTGGCTGAATATGCTTATTGTGATTTATGTTTTAAGTTGTATTATCTACTTACTACATTTCTGTTGTGTGCTTTCAATAAAATAATCTATTTTCAAATATATACCCTGTTTATTGCAATATTTGTTTTAATATTGTTTATTTGAAGTGAGCGTGACATGAAGCATACTGGTGATTTCTGCCTACTTGACTGTTGTATAACTCATACAATTCTCCCAAGTAAGAAATATTTTACATATTTATAACCCTCAAAATTTCAAGTCGGTACAATAGGAAGTCCTATTAAATTGATTGAAGGATCTGGTACAGCTACTTTCACTTTACCAAATGGAACAAAGTTTATCATTGATGATGCCTTATTTGCCCAAAATCCAGAAGAAATTTATTGAGTTCTAAAGATATATATCGTCATGGATATGATACTGAGTCAATGACTGTGAATAAGGCTAAATATGTTTTCATTACTATGAATATACAAGGAAAGAAACATTTTCTTGAAAAACTACCATATATCTCATCAGGGTTGCATTATACATATATTAATGAAATGGTAGTCAATGAAAATCTAGAATTATTGACTCTATGGCATGATCGACTAGGTCATCCTGGTTCAACAATGATGCGAAGGATAATTGAAACTACACATGGACATTCATTAAAAGGATCCAAACTCAACCTGAGCAACAATAGTCCATGTGAAACATGTTCTCTTGGAAAACTAATTATAAAGTATTCACCAGTTAAAATTAAGACAAAATTACCCACATTTCTTGAAAGAATATAAGGTGATATATGTGGACATATTCATCCATCATGTGGACCATTTTAATATTTTATGGTATTAATTGATGCTTCAAGTCGATGGTCACATGTCTGTGTATTGTCTACTCGCAATATGGCATTTGCGAGATTTTTGGCTCAAATAATTAAAATAAGAGCTCAATTTCCTGACTATACGATCAAGAAAGTCAGACTTGACAATGCTGGTGAATTCACATCTCAAGCTTTCAATGATTATTGTATGTCAACTGGAATTACGGTTGAACATAGTGTTGCACATGTACATACTCAAAATGGTTTAGCTGAATCATTAATTAAACATCTTCAATTAATTGCTAGACCATTGGTGATGAAAGCTAAATTGCCAAGTTCTCTATGGGGCCATGCGATTTTACATGCTGCATCACTAATTCGCATTAGACCAAACTCGTATCATGAATACTCCCCATTACAACTTGCTTTGGTCATGAACCTAATATTTCCCATATAAATATTTTTGGTTGTGCGGGTTATGTTCCAATTGCACCACCAAAGCGAACAAAAATGGGACCACAAAGAAGGTTGGGAATATATGTTGGATTTGACTCACCATCAATAACCAGATATGTTGAGCTTCTAACAGGTGATGTCTTTACGGCACGCTTTGCCGATTGCCATTTTAATGAGGCAAATTTTCCAACCTTATGGGGAGAAACGAAGCAGTTGAAAAAGGATATATCATGGTATAATCCATCTTTGACAAGCTTTGATATGTTAACAAAGCAATGTGATTTGTAAGTAAAGAAAATTTTGCATTTACAAGCTATTGCAAATCAATTACCCGATGCATTTACTGACATAAGCAGGGTAACAAAATCACATATACCAGCTGCAAATGCTCATGCTCATATTGTAATTCCAAAAGAAACATCAAATGATGATATCTTTGATATAACTAAGAAACGTGGGCGTCCTGCTGGCTCAAAGGACAAAAATCCTCGAAAAACAAAAGGAGCATCAAAACCTAATGATCCTATTATTGAGGAATCTATGCGTGATGAGTCGCAAAATGTGACATATGAGATCCTCAAGAAGTTATCCAATCAGATCCTATAAATAAAGAGAACGCTGAAATTTCTATAAATTATATCAATACAGGAATGGTATTGAATCGAAATGAGATGGAAAATATGGATGAAATATTTTCATATTTAGTCGCTTATGAAATTGTGAATGAAAATGATGATACTGAACCCAAATCTGTAATTGAATGCCAAAATAGGAATGATTGAGATAACTGGAAAGATGCTATGTAAGCTGAATTAGATTCGCTTAATAAGCGAAAGGTATTTGGACCCATTGTTCTCACACCGAAAAGTGTAAAACCCGCAGGGTTCAAATTGGTCTTCGTTCGCAAACGAAATGAGAAAAATGAAATTGTAAGGTACACAACTCGCCTTGTCGCACAAGGTTTTTCTCAAAGACCTGTAATCGATTATGAAGAAACGTATTCTCCTGTAATAGATACGATTACATTTCGATTCTTGATCAGTCTAGCGGTCTATGAAAATCTAAACATGCATCTCATGGATGTTGTCACCGCTTATCTCTATGGATCACTTGATAATGATATTTACATGAAGGTCCCTGATGGACTTAAATTACCCGCAACATCAAGTTCCAAACCTAGAGAAATGTACTCAATTAAATTGCAAAGATCATTATATGGGATAAAGCAATCAGGTCGCATGTGGTACAATCGTTTGAGTGAATATTTATTAAAAGAAGGATATATAAATAATTCTTTATGTCCATGCGTTTTTTGTTAAGAAAACATCATCTGATTTTGCAATTATTGCGGTTTATGTAGATGATTTAAATATCATTGGCACTGACAAAGAAATTCATTCAACAATGAATTATTTAAAGGATGAATTTGAAATGAAAGATTTTGGAAAGACTAAATATTGTCTTGGTTTGCAAATTGAGCAAGTTAAAAATAGAATACTTGTGCATCAATCTAACTATACTAAAAAGATATTGAAACATTTTAACATGGATAAAGCAACACCTTTGAACCATCCTATGATTGCAAGATCATTAACTATAGATAAAGATCTATTTCGTCATTGTGAAGAAAATGAAGAAATTCTTGGTTCTGAAGTTCCAATTTAAGTGCTATTGGAGCTTTAATGTATCTAGCTAATTGTACTAGACCTGATATATCATTTACTGTGAATTTATTAGCCAGGTTTAGCTCATCACCCACAAAAAGGCACTGGAAATGAATTAAACATTTATTCCATTATCTTCAAGGAACTGTGAATCTTGGTCTATTTTATCCTAACAATGCGATACAAAAATTGATTGGTTATGCAAATGTAGGTTTTCTATCTGACCCACATAAATCCAGATCTCAAACAGGATATATATTCACGTATGGAGGCACGGTTATTTCATGGAGTTCTCAGAAACAGACACTTGTTGCAACATCATCGAATCATGCTGAGATTATTGCACTCCATGAAGCAAGCAGAGAATGTGTATGGCTACGATAAATGACACATCATATAAGAAGTACATGTGGCTTACCTATTAGAGAGGATCCTACAACATTATACGAAGACAATTCTGCATGTATTACACAGATGAAAGAAGGCTATATCAAGAGTGATCGAACCAACACATAACCCCAAGATATTTTGCCTACACTCAGGAACTCGAGAAGAACAAAGAAATTAATATCCAATATGTTCAATCATGTGACAATATGACAGATCTTTTTACAAAGGCACTCCCTACTGTAACTTTTAAGAAACATGTTCAAAGTATTGGGACGCGTCACCTACGAGACTTATGAAGAATTGGAGATACCAACTGAGGGGGAGTTCACACGGCTGCACTCCTTTTCCCTTATTAAGGTTTTTATCCCACTGGGTTTTTCCTTATAAGGTTTTTAACGAGGCAACATAAGACGTATGCAGAAGACGGATCATGTACATAACAAAATCTTCAAATGGCCAAGGGGGAGTATTATAAATATGGTTGATAGAATATGCCTTGTGGCCATTGTTGAAAATTATGTACAAATACTATTTTATAATAATAGTAGTTTTTGTAAATAATGTAAGATATTGAAATTTTTTGCCTATATAAGGAGTCATCAAGATGAAGAGAAAAACACTCGTTCACAAGTAATATACTCCTTATTTGCTCTTCTTTTCCTATGTTCTTTTAATATATTGTTATAATTCCCAAATAATTTTAGTTATTCTATAACAATAACACCATAATTAATTACTTAATGAATACCATATATCTAATCCAACCGAATAATAAATATATTGATCTAGTGGTTAGCGTGGTGGATAGTTGGGAATTTCTTTTTTCTTTTTAAACTAACATTTTTATCAGTATCACGTAATTAGAAAAACTCTCTGCAAACAATTGAAACCTCGTTGATATTGAGTGACATTACGTTGCAAATAAGTTAATAAGATAGTGGTCCCAATAATGTCATTACTCAATTATTTACTTGTAACAACACTTGAATAATATTTTTATAACTCCCAAGAGAAATGCACACCATATAACTTAACAAGTAATACAATGCATGTATATATCGTGTGAACTTTCAAAATGGGAACACGAAAGGTCAACTTTATCCATGTTCTTGCTCAACTACTACTTCTGTATTTTTCTCATATTATTAGTGCAAAAGAAGCGTGGCAAAATGGTTGTAATTTGTACGAGGGGAAGTGGGTGTACGATGAATCTTACGCTCTCTACGACTCTTTGAAATGTCCGATGATGCGCAATGAGTTCGACTGCTTAAAGTATGGAAGATCTGATCATTACTACCTTAAATATGGATGGCAACCAAACCAATGTGAATTACCTAGGTACTTTACCTATCTTCACTTATATTTCAATGTTGAAATAATGGAAGTTTATAACTACTTATGGATTTTAATTTATTTTTGTTTTTGGGTGCACACTTTAATAGATTTGACGGTGTGAAATTTTTGAGGAAGCAAAAAGGAAAGAAGATAATGTTCGTTGGGGATTCGATTAGTCTGAATCAATGTCAGTCTCTTGTGTGTCTTCTCTATACAGCTATTAATGGATCAAACGTCACAAGACAGGCAGACGGTTTAACTACCACCATCCGATTTGGGGTACGAAAAGGTTTGGTTCCAGTACATGTTTCGTCTGGTAGATATTAAAAACTTTCGTAGTTTTTCCATTGCCTTTCGAATTGGTTTGAATAAGTCGTGAATAAGTCGTAAAAGTAGTTGATTCAATGAATTTGAATATCACTCGTATGTTTTGATTGTATACGGTCGGAAATGAATATGTTTCGGTACATTTTAAAAGAACGTTTAAGAACTTCGATCATGCTACTCTTGTTTTACTTTTATTAAAGTGAATTGTTAATGGTATATCAAAGGATGATTTATTATTTTTGCCCTTATTTTACATAAACTTCAAGTTTTGCCCTTTTTTTATCGGGCTTTTTTTTTTGCCCGTTAACTTTATTTTTTCGTTTTAATTTTGCCCTGTGGGCTTCGATCTGGGCTGAGTCGAAGCCCAATCGACGTGGCAACCCACACGGCGTACAAACGACGGCCACGTGGCACCACGTCAATATTTTTTTTTTAAATTCTTGAGAAATAGGGATAATTACCAAACTACCCTACCCGTAAACACGGATCCAATATAATGCTAGATTATCGACTTAACTGATTCTATGACGATTGATGGATTTGTAAAAAGAATCTGGATCTGTTGGATGTTTTTCCAGGTCTTCGATTTGACATTACAGCTCTTTTATAGGACTAGTAGGACATGCAGTTCTCCCCTTAGCTTTAGGGTTGGCACGATGTATTTCACTTATAATTTCAATCGATTTATGCGTATTACAGTTACAACTAGGAATTAAGCATTACAAAGGTCATTTACATACATATAATATATATATATATATATATTATTTAATATTGATGAGCTCATCAATCAAATCACCAAATAGCCTAATATATACAATTAGTATTCAACAAAATTCTGTAATTTTGTTAGTCCGCATAATTAATATATATATATATATATATATATATTATAAATAGATATGTCCCAAACTTAAATCACACTGATCTGCAATAGTGCTTCAAGATGTTCTAAAGGATCATCAGATCGTTACGTTCGTATTAAATGCCAATTTGACTCAAGCATGGCATGCACTTGTGCCCTTACCGCAAGTATAGCCATGTATAGTACATCAAGTATTGAAGGAAACCCATGTTAATATACTAAAACGTAAAGTAAAGCAAATAAATTAAATAAAAATGCGTGATATGGATCTACAAAAGGAGGAATTACTAAGTACACATGCTCAAGCACTACAAGAACACATGGCGGTTACAGATGCCCCATAGGTGGTCCCCTGAGGAGCATCTGCGACCGCCTGGGCGGTCGCAGATACCGCTCGTCGTGGGTATCTTGCGACTACCGTGCGGTCGCCCATACGACTAGGCGACCATTTGACGGTCGCCATAAATGGGGCAACCGCCAGACGGTGGCAAACATTTTGGCGACCGCTAGACGGTTGCCACATCATTGGCGACCGCCAGCGGGTTGCCATTTGTAGGGCGACCGCTAAACGGTTGCCATGGTTGGGGCGACCGCCGAGCGGTTGTCATGCACTTCGCCACCGTTTGACGGTCGCGACATTCAGAGCAATCGTAGGCGGTTGCCACGACATAAGAGGACTGAAACCGCCGAACGGTTGCCATATCCATAAGATAGTGGCAGCCGCTTGGCTGTTGCAATCTTCGTGCGACCTTGGCCACCGTCTATCGGTTGCCATTTTCTCTGAGGACATGGCAACCGCTAGGCGGTTGCAAGCTTAGCGAAGGTTCACAAATTCAAAATTAAGCTTGAGCTCGCAACCGCCAGGCGGTTGCATATAATATTCTTCAAAATAAAAGAAAACAATAATATTCCGGGAATTTTCTGAAATATTATTGTTTCTTTGTCGAAATAAAATGGTAAAACTGAAAAAAAAAACACAAAGAAAAAAAAAGTGAAACATAAAGATAAGAATAGAAAAAAGTATTTGGTGTTTTGTGTTGGGGATAAAAGAAAGGTATTTAGGTTTTTGTAGATTGGAAAAAAAAAATGGTGTTTGGTATTTTGTTATGAAGATAAAAGAAAGTGTTTGGATTTTTGTTTGAGATATAAAAGAAAAGAAAGTGGTTGTGTATTTTGTTGAAGATATAAAGGGAAAAAAAATGTTTGATGTTTTGTTTTGTAGATAAAAACAAGTTTTTGGGTTTTTTTTTTTGTTTTGTTTTTTTTGTTGTGTTTGTGGATTGGAATAGAAGAGTGTTTGTGTTTTGATTTGGAGATAAAATGAAGTCTTGGGTTTTTTTTTATAGTGTAATAGTTGTGAATGAAAAATTAGGGGAAGAATGGTTGGTATATATAAGATTTGGGTGAAAATTTGAATTTCCCCCCAATTTCAGCAGAATTTGCAACCGCTCGGGGTTGCAATGTGTTGAAAATTTTGAATTTTCGTGAAAATTTGAATTCCCCCTAATCCCGCCCAATTGCAGCAGAATTTACAACCGCCGAGCGGTTGCAACCTTCCTTGGTGACCGCCGTGCGGTTGCTATAGTAGGACATGGCAACCGTTGGGCGGTTGCAACAATGTGATTATTGCAACCGCCCAGCGGTTGCAAATAATATTCATGTTTAAAATTAATAATTTTTGGCAAGTATCTTGATGAGTTTGTGTTTATAGATAAGAAATATCATTATTAACCCCCAAAATCAGTAATAAATGACTACAAAACTATTGCTTGAGTTAGAAAAATAGTAGATTATGATTGATTAGGCGAGTTATCAACGATACACCTATATATTATGTTACACTAATCATCCTAATTACTCCATAATGTTGTCCCCAAGATTAATTTTGCAATGAAACCTTATAATATAGCTTGTTTTAACTATTTTAATGTAATCATCAATTGATCAAACAACGCATCACAAGGAATCATCCAAAATAGTAAAAATTCAATTAGGAATATTATTTGCAACCGCCTGGCGGTTGCAAATGATCATCATCAGTAACCGCTCAGACGGTCGCCATGCACATAAGCGACCGCCTAGCGGTTGCAATAGGAAGCCGCGACCGCCTAACGGTCGCCGATACTGGTTATCTGCAACCGCCCAGCGGTTGCAGATTATGTTTATATTTGAAATTAGTAATTTTTGGTAAGTATCGTGATGTGTTGATGTTTAGTGAACTCAAATATTATTATTACATGTGAATACTAGTAGTAAAAGGTTACAAGACTAGTAATTGAGTTAGTAAAATAATAGATTAGACGTGATTAGGCGAGTTATCAACGATACACGGTATATATATTATGTTCAACAACTAATCATCATATTTAGTCCTTAACGCTGTCCCAAGCTTGATTTTGCAATTAAACCTTATAATTGCAGTTATTTTTAACTATTATTAGGTTAATTAGCAATTGATCAAACATAGCGCCACCACGAATCATCCGAAATAGTAAAAGTTCGAGTATGAATATTATCTGCAACCGCCTAGCTAGCGGTTGCTGATACCCAGTATACGCGAAAATCTAAGGAAAAATAAGATTATTTCTAAGTCATAGAAAATCTTCAGGCGAATCATATTTTTTTTTTCTAAGTTATAAAGCTCCATAATATCATCGTCTTGTTCAAATTCCCTATAGATATTTTTTTTTTCAAACTTTCTTGAACATTTCTAAATATCATTTGTATTAACTTATGTAAACTAAATAATATAAACTATACCCCTAAAAGCATCGTCTATTGTAGAGATTCCTAACAATAATGATTATTTCGAAGTCATAGAAATTCTCTAAAGGTGAGACATATTTTTTTTCTAAGTTATAAAGCTCCCTAATATCATCGTCTTTTTCAAATTTCCTAAAGATATTTCTTTTTTTTTTCTATCTTTATTGAACATTTCTAAATATCATACCTACAATCATACCTAATATTAATTTCGACAAATAAACTCATAATTATTCCTCAACAACACACAATTTCAAACTAATAATTCGACGAGAAAATCACACATATCATCATATGCAAGTTCATATATATAAACGATTAATCCAACGAGAAAAACTAACTAACAAAAATTTCCAACTTATCATCATATCATCATATCCAAATTTATATCATCATATCAAAGTTCATATCCAAATTCATATAAACGATCTAACTTACAACAATATAAACTAGAATATAATCAAAGTTCATATATCATCATATCAAAGTTCATATCAAAGTTCATATCCAAATTCATATCATCATATCAAAGTTCATATCCAAATTCATATAAACGATCTAACTTACAACAATTCGTACAACACAAGTCCAACGAAACATACATATAATCACACAATTTCGTATAATCGAGAAAATACGATAAACTAGAATATAAATCTTACTTATAAATTCTACAAATACATATAATCACATATATATAAAAATACAAAATTGGGGCAACTTACAAAAATCCGAAGCTAGCTATTTGGCGACGGCGGTGGCGTTTGGTGGTGGTGGTGGTGATTGATGGCGTCGTGACGGAGTTGGGGTCGCGATGGTGTGGTGGTGATGGAGGTGGGGTCGCGGTGGTGGCGTGGTGACGGAAGTGGGGTCGCGGTGGTGGCGTGGTGACAGAGGTGAGGTAGCGAGGGCGTTGTGATGGAGGTGGGGTCGCGATGGTGTAGTGGTGAAGGAGGTAGGGTCGTAGTGATGGCTTGGTGATGAAGGTGGGGTTGCGGTGGTGGCGTGGTGACGGAGGTGGGGTCGCGGTGCTTTCGTGGTGACGGAGGTAAGGTCGCAATGGTGGTATGGCGACGAAGGGGCGATCGTTCGTGTGGTGGTAGTGGAGGACTATGACACGGTGGTGGTGTCGTTGTGTAGGGGGCGGTGCCGTCATTTAGGGGATGGTGGTGAGTGGATCGGGTCGGGTAGGGGGTGTGTGGTGGTGGGTGGATCGTGAGAATTGGAAGAAGAAGATTAATGTGATGAGGCAAAAAATGGAAGAGAAGAGAAGATGTAGCGGGTCGGGTCGGGTCATAAGGGGGCGACGGCCAAGCGGTCGCTCCACTAGGGTTTTAACCCTAGTGTGCCATTGCGACGAATTGGACCGTCGCATCAGCCCATATGGCGACCGCTGGGCCGTCGCCATATTATACCTGGCAACAGCCTGGCCGTCGCCACCTCTAAAAAGAGAATGAGTGACCGTTTTGCGGTATCCGTCTCATTTGGTCGACCGCAAAACGGTCGCTCAGCGGCATTTGGGGTGGGGGGGAGGGGGTTGTAGATGCCCCCTATCTTGTAGTGAAGTGAGTAAGTCGTATTATTTTCTTTTTAACTCTAACAAGCATTCAAAAACCTTTAATATAATGTGCTTCCATTTGATATAACATATGCATGACTATGGAGTTTCGGTTATATACTTCTCGTCTAATTTTATAGTAGACATAGAAATGGAACAGTTTTGTCGAGCATTGAAACTCAATTATTTCAAAAGTGGAGGTACGTGGAAGCAGTCTGACGTTTTAATTAGTTTTCAACACTTGGCTATGGTGGTACCGTCAAGGAAAAAGGCAACCGTATTTTCATCTAATCCACCTCAATTAATATAATCAATCTCTTTCTCCTGTATTCTACAATTTTAATTAGAACAATTCAGTTATTTGCACATATTGAAAATCACCAATGCAGTAAAAAACTATGTTTTTGTATACTAGGTGGGATTATATTGACGATGACGGTCTAATAGTGGAGGATATGGATCGGACTGATGCTTTTTGTAAAGCTCTAATCAACTGGGCAAAGTGGGTTGAATCATAAGCGCAACCCTACAAAACAAAGGTGTTCTTTCGAGGAATGTCCGCTTCATATCACAAGTAATATTCGTCAAGAAGTATCAAAATCGTTATGTGTTTAACTTTTTCAAAGATATCCACGTTGCTTGGAAGTGACTTGGGCTTCTATATATCAATAATGTCTCTTTTCTTGGGAAAGTATGAGGGAGTCGAAGTTCGGCTATATAATTAGAGCCTACTTCAATAGAATGATGGGTTCGCTCACTATCTAGGTTTCAACCTATTTGTAAGAGGACGTGTTAACTTCTATCCTGCAAAGTTTCAGAGTAGGCTTTGTTTTTCATATCTACGACTCTTTCTCTAACAACGTTATAGCTAACTTTTGTGTTGAATTGTCGTGGAATAATCTAGAGGCATCGAGTGGAATGAGCCAGGAACAAAAGATTGCTCAAAAGAAACAAGATCTATTACAGGTGGATCACGTGCAAGTGGAGGGCTATTAGGAGAAAAGACTGTGAAGGACATTTTGAGCACATTATCATCACAATTTGTGCATTTTCTTGATATTAGAAGTCTTTCACAACCGAGAAAAGAAGGGCATCCAAGCACACACAATGGCTTTCGAGGCGTGGACTGCAACCATTGGTGCGTTGGAGGAGTACCAGACACATGGAATCACCTCCTCTACGCTCAACTACGTATTCAACAAGATATGAAAAATGATCCCAACTTTTTCTCCTCGGATTATAACTTGTAGAAAACAATGGTGTGTATAGTTGTTTGCTCTTATTAATTTTGTGTATAACATAAGTGATAAGCGTAAACTTTTAATAGAAAATTGTTCATATGATTTGGTAAAATCGTTTTCACATTGCTTGAGAGTGATTTGAACGTCTATATATTTACAAATTTTCTTTCTCTAATGAATAAGACTTTTGAGAAGAAAAGTTTGTAAGGGTCTTAAATTTGATCAATTTCATTCTCTAGATCAATATGACCATTGCTTTGTGATCCTATCACTAGTATGGCCCCTCATACCCTACTTAAATCATTGCTTATATGATTAACAAATAACAATTGGTAGGTAAAAAAAAATAAAACCAAACTCAAAAAGTATCTTAGTCAAATTTAGGACGAATTATTATTTTTGCCCTCAAACATATTTTTTCAAACTTAAACGCCCTTTTTTTCCGGGCAAATGCCCCATATCTTTTAAATTTTCTATCAAAAATACCCAAAATGGCTTTTTCTGGCTAAAAATCCTACGTGGCGGTACAATCAATAAGTTGTTGAGTCTAGTCAACAAGTTGCTCTGCCAGGTCATATTTTTCAGGCAAATAATATTTTTTACACAAATCCTTGTAATTTAAAATATTGTACTTACACCCCATAATAAATTACACTTTGCACCAAAAAAAATAATAATAGTAATAAACATATATATATATATATATATATATAACTAGTTGTATTGATTTGTTTTGTATATATATATATATATATATATAACTTTTTGTATATATATAAAAACACATATAAAATAATAAACATTTTAACAATATATAATAATTAAAAAAAAACAAAAAAAACAATTAAATAAAAATAAATATCATCATCTTCATCACCCTACTTCTGTACCCCCCACCCCCCACCCCCCAACCCTGCCGCTGCCACCCCGACGTCATCTTCATCACCACCACCACCACCAACGGCGCCGCACACCACCACCACCACCGAATCCATCACCACCACCCAAAAATTCCCCCAAATTAAAAACCCTAAATCATCACCATCACCATCACCACCATAGCCACTCTTCAACTCTGGGTCGGCTAGAGCAAACCACCGAATCCTCGCCACATTCATCCCCCCGATCACTAGCTACAGATCATCCGCCTTCGTCATCGTGCCCACCTCGATCGAGTTCGAGTTGCAATCCCGCACAACCGCCGCCGCCATGCTGCCGTTGTCGGAGGTAGAGGCGCGGACGGAGAAAGTGGTGATTGAGTAGCTGATTTAGTGGTGGTGCTCCGGTGGCGCATCGATGATCTGGTGAAATAGGGGAGACGGCGGCGAGGAGGTGGGGGGTAAGTGGGGAAGAAGATGACATTCTTTTTTGCTTTTAATTTTTTTTTAGATTTACGTAATTAAAAATTAATTTTAAAGTTAATTGTTTTATAAATAATTAGAAATAAATTGGTGAAATAATAATGGTTAATTGTTTTTGTTATAATTATAATTATCATTATTATTTCTTTGATGATATAAATACTTTTTAAGAAATATATATTATGTGGTGCATGTGTAATTTTAAAATATTATAAGGGTAGTTTTGAATTTCTGGTTGACAAGTTGTGTAATAAGAAGAGTTGTTAAAAACTTTTTAGGAAAAAAAAATCAAAAAAAAATTAGGTAAAAAACATAGCAACTTATTGACTGAACTCAGCAACTTATTGACTGAACTCAACAACTTATTGATTGTACCGCCACGTAGGTTTTTTTAGCGCAAATAAGCCATTTTAGGCATTTTTGATAGAAAATTTAAAAGATATGGGGCATTTATTCTGGGCCAGAAAGAAAAAGAGCTTTTAAATTTGAAAAACAAATTAAGGGACATAAATAATAATTCGTCCTCGAATTTAATCCAAACATCTAGACAACACAAAATGTAGAGAGGCGCTGCTTCCGACTCACGCTCCTAAAGAATACAAGAATACTAATAATATTTTTAAGAAAAAAACCAAGACCTATTAAGTTTTTTATTCTATTATTGAGAAACTCTTGAAACATTATTTCATCCCGACATATGTTGTGTTCTATTAAATTTTGAAACTATTTGCGGTGAATTAAGATCTTCCATAAATAATTCAAAAGATTCATAGATATGATTGGTGTCCTAAATATTAATTACAAAATAGTTCTTTTTTTTTCAATTATTTAATTTCCTTGCTATTGAAAACAATTGGGTGAGCTGGAGTTGGGTCGGATAGAATCTTGAGTCTAATGGCCTGATACAACACAGTTATTTTTAGCCAAGCAAGACCTAACTCGTCGTCTTACCCGATTTGGGCCAAACTAGTAAACATAATAAAATCTTCAAACCAAAGTTCTTATATTATAGGACAAATTAATATTTGTGCCCTCTAAGTCTACCTTTTTCAAAACAAAGGCCAGCAAGTTTCGAGTTATTTGAAATACCCTGTAACTATGCACTTTCTATTTTTTCTGCCCCGTGTCTGCCACATGCGAAAAAATTATTACGTGACTGCCTAGTTGGAAGGAAAGGCACGTGCCCTGTTAAAAATGCAACGCCACATCAGCCCAAAAATATACATTAAAAATATTTAATTTAAAATATATTATTTTTTTATTATTTGAAAAAATCAAATCATTGTCCTCAACCCCCCCCCCCCCCTCCCGGCCGCCTGTCATCTTCATCACTACCCTCGCCGCATATTCATAACCACCTCACCACCACCAAGCTCGCCCTCCTTTAATTTTGATTTCGAATTCGAATTCGATTTTGATTTCTAAATTTGAGGGCGACAGGGTGGAATTGCAGGCAGCGGGGTGAGGGCGAGCGATGGTGATAAAGACCGCGACAGAGTGGAGTTGCAGGCGTCGACGGCGGGGGGAGTCGGGTCTGGTGAGGAAGATGGGTTTATTTATTTTTGATTTTTTTTATTCTGGATATAAATATATTTTAATACATAAAAATAATTTTTTATATTTTTATATATATATATATATATTCTAAAACTAAATATTTTAATACATAAAGATATATTATTTTTATATATTTATATATATTTTGGATATAAATTTGATGTTGTTTTTAATACACAAACATATTTTTTTATATTTATATATATTCTGGATATAAATATGATATTGTTTTTAATACATAAAGATATATATTTTTTACATATTTATATATACATATTCTGGATATAAATATATTTTAATACATAAAGATATTTTTTAAAATATATTTATATATATTCTGGAATTAAATGTGATATTGATTTTAATACATAATGATATTTTTTTAAAATATATTAATATATATTGGAATTAAATATGATATTGTTTTTAATACATAGAGATATATATTTATATATATTCTGGATGTGCCTTTCCTTCCAACTAGGCAGCCACGTAATAATTTTTTCACATGTGCCAGACACGAGGCATAAAAAAAGGGAAAATGAATAGTTACGGGGCATTTTTGCTGGGCATTGTTTTCAAAAGGATAAACTTACTTGTCACAAATATTAATTTGTCCTATATTATATATCTATGATTAGAAATGCTTAAACCAACAAACATCATTTTCTGATTTTTTAGATGACAACTTAGTTATAACTGAACATGGAAAGGATGAAAAAGTAGTTAATTATAAATATTGAGGTCCAAGTCCTAGCATTAATTAAAAGGTGTACTTGCATGTTGTGTAGCTAACCAAGTTCACGAATGAAGTAATATATTGAAGAAAATAGATTTAAACTTCCCCATGCAATATATGTGCAGCGAAAGAACTACACATATAGAAGTGGATGTTTCATAATGGAGATATAATGGAGCGGTGGGGAAAGCTCTCGACCTTTTACTTTACCAACTTTCCATTATCATGGAAAGCCAGTGATTTGTGGTCATTATTCCAGAAATATGGAAGGGTTTGAGAGGTTTACATTCCAGAAAAATGCGACAGGAGAGGTAACAAATTCGGGTTTGTTAGATTTAAGGAAGTTTCAGACATGAACAGCATGGAACGCAAATTGGATGCATTGTGGATCGGAGGGTATAAGCCAAGGGTCAATATCGCCAAGTTAGCGAGGAACGAAGCATCGAGGGCAAAGGAGATGAATAGAGGAAAAGTTAATCATCCTCACCAGTTCCAAAAAGATGGACTAAGTTACCTAGAGGTTTCTAAAACGAAGACTACTCAAAGTCTGACTGAAAGGTTAAAATCTCAGGCGCATCACAACAAGCCAAAGACCGACTGGATTTTGAATTTTTGTACGACATGTATTGATAAAGAGTGGCTCACTGGAGGTTTTGTTGGACGACTAAGAAGTGTGGAAAATCTCAAGACTTTGGGGGAAAGAATAAAGAAGTTGGAAGAAATTACATCGTCCTGCGCTTATCTTGGAGGCCATTTTATCTTTATTGGCAAAGGTAAACTCCTGGATTCCATTCTCAATAACAAAGCACAATGGGAGGATATTTTCATCTCTATGAGACCATGGTCGCCAACCACTCTTTATTCTGAGAGAGTGGTTTGGTTGAAGTGTGGGGGAGTTCCATTGCATGCATGGGGTGAAAATTTCTTCAGAAAAATAATTTGTGAGTTTGGTGAGTTTATAAAAATGGACGAACGGACGAGCTCTAGATCAAAACTTGATTACACAAATATTCTGATCGCAACTTTTGCACCTCATTGGATCAATTGTGTGAAAAGAGTTAAGATTGATGGACGGGACTTTGATATTCGCATCATGGAAAGGTTTTCAGAGGATTTTTCGGATCTACTTAACAACGATGAGGAGGGGATGCTCGGTCACCGGAAAAAGATGAAGGATTTTTACGTGTGGAACTCATCGGACAACTCATCTTCCGACGACTTCTCCGACGCGTACAACGAACTTTTGTCGGATGAGGTTGAAGAGACAAACTTGGATAACCGTGAGTCAAACTTAGAAAAGCCAACATCATGTATGGGCACACCTCGGGATAATTATAAACAGACTCGGGAAGGAAAAGTTTTTGAACAATCTTTTAATGAGGAGAATTTTCGGGAAGATCAAACAAGGCTTAATTCTAAAGATCAAACCAATAACATTCTGACTTTGAATTGTGCACCTCATGACATTATGAGACAACCTGGTGAGAAATTGGGGCCCCCAATTGGATGTTCAATCATAAACCTTGATGGGCCAGCAGAAGGAGTTTGTGAAAAGAGAAATGGGCCAGGTCTCAAAACAAATCAAGTTGAGCCACCCTTGACTCTTTCGGCCCAAATACCATGTGTTCAGGAAAGGCCTCAAGAAAATAAAATTAGGAGAGGCCTCAAAAACAAGAAAAACAAGGGGCTTAAAAGAAGAATTACGAATCTACAAACAAAAGAATTCCATTCTTTCATTGCGGGTATGAGGTCGGAAATGGAGCTTAGTGATCGACAAAAAAAGAAGAAAAATGAGGTCAATGTCGAATCAAGTTGCATGAATCGCGAAGCGCCTAACAAGGAATCTGGTAAGCTCTCTAATGCATTGTTTCTTGAGAATGATGGGTTCCCTTCATCCAGTACGTTGGTTGAAAAGGAAAATCAGCGGGTTGAAGCCCAAAACTTATGGGAATTAGGGAAGACGTTGGGAATCGAAAGTAAGGAAGATGACTCAATTATGATTGAAAAGTTGGTTGAAATGGAATTGAGGGATGGAAAAAATCTTTACGAAAAGTGCGCCGATAACAATAGAATGGGGAACCATGAGGTTACTCCATGAAGATTCTTTCCTATAATGTAAGGGGTTTGGGGGGTGGGGCAAAAAGGAGGGAGATTAGAGAGTTCGTGTGCAAATCGAAAGTTGATCTCTTATGTTTACAGGAAACCAAACTTCAATTTGTGGACAGATTATGTTGCTTTAGTATCTGGGGAACAAAGATTGTGAGTGGGTGTTTAGAAAGTCTGATGGAAGTGCAGGGGGTATTCTCTTGATTTGGAAAAAAAGAGTTATTCAATATGATTTCTACAGTGGAAGGAAATGGTTTTTTGGCAGTTAAGGGGTACTGGGGCTCGGATAACATTGCTGTCAATATCATCAATGTTTATTCGTCATGTGTGTTGAATGATAAACGAGCTTTATGGAGCAAGCTTATCAACATAAAAAGTACATGGGGTGGGGATAAGTGGTGCTGTGTTGGAGATTTTAACGCTGTGCTATCGCCAGGTGAGAGGAAAAGCAGAACAGGAGTTACTAACTCTACCGAAATTGAGGAATTCCAAAATTTTGTCACGAGCATGGGATTAAACGACTTACCAATGACTGGATGCAGATTCACATGGCAAAGCAACGATGGAAGCTCCAAAAGTCGACTCGATCGCTTTCTCCTCTCGAATGGATGGCTTACACAATGGCAGCACTTGTACCAAAGGGGTCTTAACAGATCTCTCTCGGATCACAGACCAGTGTTTCTTACAGAAAAGTTTGTCAATTGGAGTCCTAAACCCTTCAGAGTCTTGAATTGTTGGGAAAGCCACAAAGAGTTTCGTTCATTTGTGGTAAATAAGTGGGAGAGCTTCCTAGTAGAAGGGCATGCATCCTTTATTTTGAAAGAAAAACTAAAGATGATGAAAAAGGAGCTGCAGAATTGGAATAAATATGTTTTTGGTAATTTGGATGTCAAGATCACAAATCTTAGAAGTACAATTGCAGATTTTGATGAAAAAGGGGAGTCGGCCAGTCTTGCACCGGAGGATATTATTGAGAGAAAAAGAGCGTTTGGCGAGCTTTGGCAAACTTTGAAATCAAAGGAAAGCTTGGCTAGACAGAAGGCAAGACAACAATGGCTTAAAGAAGGGGATTGCAATTCAAGATACTTCCATAAATGCATTAATGGAAGAAGAAGGGTGAACGAAATTGTGGGAATTAATGTTGACGGGAGATGGATTGATGATCCTAACGAAGTCAAGGAGGAGGTCAAAAACTTCTTTGAAACTCGATTCAAGGAGGTTACGTGGGACAAACCTTCTATTGGTAATCTGACGTTTAGGCGGATTGATGATGCAGATAATACTTTCCTCATTTCAAATTTCACGGAAGATGAAGTCCAAAAGGCGGTGTGGGATTGTGATGGAAACAAAAGTCCAGTTCCAGACGGGTTTAATTTCCATTTCATCAAATCATTATGGAGCTTGTTGAAGAAGGATGTGATTGAATTTGTAAATGAGTTCCATAGAAATGGGAAGCTAGTTAAAGGGGGGAACGCGTCCTTCGTGGTGCTTATCCCTAAAAAAGATAACCCGATCTCTCTAAATGACTACCGTCCTATTTCGTTGATTGGTTGTGCTTATAAAATTTTGGCTAAACTCTTGGCGAATAGATTAAAAATGGTGATTGGTAAAATCATTTCTCCTGAGCAGATGGCCTTTGTTAAAAGTAGGCAGATTACAGATTGCATCCTTATTGTTAATGAAGTTCTGGATGAAATCAAAAGGAAGAAGATTCCAAGCTTGGCACTGAAAGTGGACTTCGAGAAAGCTTACGGCCACGTTAGTTGGAGCTTCGTTGATAGAATGTTAATGATTTTGGGGTTCTGCGATAAATGGAGACAATGGATTCACGAATGTCTCCGTACTGCCACTGCATCAGTGTTAGTAAATGGGAGTCCGACTAAGGAGTTTCAGCTGCAACGAGGCCTTCGACAAGGAGACCCCTTGTCCCCATTTTTATTTCTCCTTGTTTCTGAAGGCCTCAATGGCCTTATTAAGAAGGCAACGGATGAGGGGCTGCTTACTGGTATTGAAGTGGGGCGAGACAGATTCAAAGTTACTCACAATCAGTTCGCTGATGACACCATTTTCTTCGTTGAGAGCAATGATAGAAATGTTGAGGTTATAAAGTGTATTTTGCGTATGTTTGAGCTTTCTTCCGGCCTTAAAATTAATTTTGCAAAAAGTAAATTGTTTGGCATGAATGTTAGTGATCAGATGCTTCTAAGCTTTGCAGGAAAACTTAATTGTGGGACTGGTTCTTTGCCATTCAAGTATCTCGGCTTGCCAGTGGGGATCAACCCGAGGAAAAAAGAAATTTGGGATCCTAATATTTTGGCGCATAGTGGGAGATTACAAAGATGGAATGTTAGTGACATTTCTTTTAGGGGACGAGTTGTGCTCCTCAATTCCGTTTTGCCTTCTCTTTCGATCTTTTGGCTTGCTTTTTACAAAGCCCCCAAGAATGTTCTCAACAAACTTACATCAATTCATAGGAACTTATTATGGGGTGGGAACGAGGGAACTCGTAAATATTTCGTGGGTTCGATGGGAGGAGTTGTGTAAAAAGAAACAGAATGGCGGTCTTAGGGTGAAAGACTTACAATTGTTCAACATGGCACTTCTCGGGAAATGGAAATGGAGATATCTCACTGAAGAGGATGCTATTTGGAGGAAGTTACTTAAATCAAAATACGGAGACTCAATTTTAAAGTTGGACTCTACCTCTATTCCAAGACCTGGTACTTCATCTATTTGGTGGCGGGACTTAATAAAGGTGTTGAACGATCCGGTCAGGGGCAATTGGTTGGATAAAGGATTTTTTCGTGATGTTGGGGATGGCAAGACAACTCGATTTTGGTTAGATACTTGGACAGGCAATTCTTCGTTGAGTTGTCGATTTAATAGGTTATTCATAATTATCACAAGCAAGAATGTTACGGTTGCGGAACAAGGGGAGTGGGTGAATGGGTGTGGCGTTGGCAATGGAGAAGAACACTCTTCCGTTGGGGAGAGGATCTGGTGCGTAATCTGGAAATGGCTGTTCAATCATTTTTTCCCAGGGAAGGTGTTCATGATAAATGGGCATGGAAGCTGGATAAATCCTCTAAGTATACAGTTCATTCGGCTTACGAATCTCTCCTTGATGATATTTCAGATATTAGGAATTCTGATTTTTACGGCTTATTCTGGAAAATACATGCTCCTCTCAAGATGAAAACATTTGGATGGAAGGTTACTCTAAACAAGATCCCTACGAAAGTCAATCTTAGTCGAAGAGGAATTGAAGAGGTTAACTCAAACTTGAGGTGTGTCTTCTGTGATGGCGAGGTCGAAGATGTTACTCATTTGTTTTTTAACTGCAAGGTATCCTACTTAATTTGGATGAGGATTTATAAATGGTTTGGTCTTAGTACTGTTATCCATAATGATGCGGTGACACACTTTCAGCAAAATCTGAATTTGTATCCGAGGAAACAAGGCAAAGACGAGTGGGGTGCTTTATGGTTCGTCACAATCTGGTCCATTTGGAGAATGCGCAATAGCATCATTTATAAACAGGGAAAGCTGGGAATTGATAGATTAATTGAAGAAATACAAGTAAGGAGTTGGTGTTGGATTAAAAGCTACAAGAAGGATTTTTCTTTCTCTTTTTTCTGATTGGGTTCTGCTCCCTTCCTTGTGCTTATGAATTATGTGTAAGTTTGATTTTGTTGTTTTCTGTTGTACCTTTTTGGAGTATTCCTTGTACTCCATGGTTGTTTTTTAATAAATTTTTGCCTATCAAAAAAAAAAACCCAATGAAGTAATATAACAACTTTTCAATTTTCAAGTTTTTTGGGTTTTATTGAGATTTGAGATAAGACATGACTACATGAGGATGAGGGTACATAAGAATAACACATAAAAAAATAGCACATATGTTATGTTGTTGATCGCGAAAGAATAGGAGAGTATAAGTTGAAGCGACAAATGCCAAAAGTACCTTTATAGGATGAGTGAACATATGAGAATGCGATAGTTGCTGTGACAAGAAAAATCAAGAAAGTAAGATCGGAATTATAATAAATTGATATCAAATGTACTTTTTGTGAGACTAAAAAACTCTAATTTCAATTATGCCATTAATATATTATAGATGTTATTATATCATGTATACTGTATATATCGTGTAATTATGCCAAGAAACTATAAAACGTGATCATCACAATCTTTAAATGTACATGCATGTCATCATAAAGTTAGGTACTTAGGTATTTATTATGAGATGAAATCATTAATTACATTGCTAAATAGTAAATCCCTTATATTCTTTCCAACATGGTGCCGTCAAATTAACTTAAAGCTCCAAATAATAATTACTGTTACTTAAGTACTAAATAGATGTTAACTTTTTCTGATTAGTGGAGCTTCAGATCAGGCTAACTCAAAAATTGAAGATACTACTTAGGAGATGGGTCAAGTAAAAAGAAACCTTTTATTTCTTCTTGTTTTCATATCCATTGATTCTTTTGCATGTATTTGGGCCACAAATTCAACAGAAAAGATTCGGATACCAGAGTTAGAGAGTAATAATAAGAGCTGTAATTTATATGAAGGAGAGTGGGTTTATGATGAGACTTACCCTATTTACAATTCCTCGAAGTGTCGAATGATTCGCGAACGATTCGACTGCTTAAAGTACGGTCGCCCCGACAAAGAGTTCCTTAAATATAGATGGCAACCCAATGGATGCGACTTACTTAGGTATCTCACAACCCCCAAGAACTGTTGTTTTGCTACCTTTTTTTTTTTTTAATAGTTGATACCGTTATTTATGTAGTGCAATTGATATTAATTGTGGATTTTATAGAAAAAAAAACTGTTGAATACATACCAACTATTTCTGATTTCATTAAACTATTTTATCAATGTACATGGTATTGTGGTTATCTTAATGTATATGGATAAGAGGTATAAATAGAGTATCACATATGAAAATAATAGCTCTGATACGGTGTTCTAGCCTCTTACCCATGAGTCTTTTGCCTAGTACGTACTTCCTCGTTTATAGTATATATATATATATATATATATATATATACTTATGAAGGTATTTTTTCAATTAGTCAAGCCACACTCTCTTTGTCTTCCTCCCTCTTCAGTCCCTTCGGATTATCTTTATTTATGTTTTATAGCATGAGTTATTTCGAGTATTTTCTTAAGTGATAGTAAAATCTTAACTCGAACTCTAAGAGATGAAAGATTGGTTAGTAACAGAGTTTTATATCTTTCTTGCAGATTTGATGGGCTAGATTTGTTGAGGAGAATGAAGGGTAAAAATATAATGTTCATTGGGGACTCATTGAGTCTTAATCATTGGCAATCGTTGGTATGCCTTCTCCAAGTAGCCGTCGGGGGATTAAAAACCAAACGGGTCACTAATGATTCATCAACAACGGTCATATTTAAGGTGCATACATACATATTTAAGGCGCACATAGTGAGAATACAAAAGGACACATGTAGTAGAACATGGGATCCTTGCCGGTTATATATCATCGTACATAACACTATCACAATTCACAACTAGCTAGTTCATTAATTCTTTAAAGTGATGTATCAAGAAATAAACATCCACCGTTGCACGTCGCAAGCAGGAGTACAACGTCTCAGTCGCCATCTTCACTTCTCAATATTTAGTGGACATCGAAGAAGACGAGATTGGCCGAATCTTGAAACTCGACTCGCTAAAAAATGGAAAAATCTGGAAAAAGATGGACGTTCTAATTTTCAACACGGGCCGGTGGTGGAACCGCCAAGGAACGAAGCAACTGTACCTTTTTATAACAAACTAACTCAAATTCATTCATGGTATATAACATGAGAAAATAACTCAAATGTAGATTAATGCTTCTTTATTTTGCAGATGGGATTATATTGAGGATAATAGGAAAATAGTGAAGGATATGAATCGTATGGTCGCATTTCGAAAAGCTCTAACAACTTGGGCACTATGGGTGGAATCAAATGTTGATCCTTATAAAACCAAAGTTTTCTTCCAAGCAATATCTCCATCACATTACAAGTAAGAATGTATTTGATCTCTAAACTAATTGTATAGATCAACGTTTCCTGAATCTTGATACATGAATAATAAAATATACTGAATAGTTATAGCAAATAAAGTGACATACAAAGCGACACGCACGATTTATTTGATAGCTAAAAAAACGGCACTTAAGAGCGTTTTTTTCTTATTTTTTTGTGGATCGAATTTCAGAGGGGTGGAGTGGGACAAGCCAGGAGTAAAGAACTGCTCAATGGAAACAACACCAATAAATGGATCAACATACCCTGGTGCTGAGCTACCACCAGCAAAAGTGTTTAAGCAAGTTTTAAACAGTAGTTATATATTACCAAAGATCGTACATTTGCTTGATATCACAACTCTTTCTCAATTGAGGAAAGATGGACACCCTGGAATGTACAATGGGTTGAAAGGCATGGACTGCACCCATTGGTGCGTCGCAGGTGTACCGGATACGTGGAATCAAATCCTCTATACAGTATTAGTGAATAAAAGTGATCAAGAAAAGTAGGGGAATTCCAAAAGTTTATTAAATTAAAGAGCATGTAACTAAACATTTTACTCTAATTTAGTTACGTTGTAGAACAATATATGTATACCCATATTATAAGGTCTTCAACTATTTCCATATATTTCTTAGTAAGTACCGAAAGGGAAGGGATTTTATACTTTTTGATACAATGTAAATTAAAGAAATTCAACAGTTTCATATATTTCATATATTTCAATTGCCAGCCCAAGTTTAATCTGCCAAAAACAATTTCAACAGTTTGTATGAAATTATTATTGGGCCGAATTACTATTCTCCAACCCACATTCTTTAATTTCATATATAGGAGAGGTAAATGGCAAACAGCCACTTCTCCACTCCAGGCCAACTGGATCTTAGTTTCAAGATTCAAATTTTACTTTGTGTTTTTTTTTTATTTAAAAATGTAAAACCAAATTACACAGTTTTTTTAAACAAATATGATACAAGTTATTTATCTTTTAATCCCAGAAATCCTTACACTTTTGTGTTTGGATGATTTACTACACCTCCTTATACATGGATGATTTACTACTTTCTAACTCAAATAGGATAATTTCTCTATTTAATTGTTTTTGCTTCATTAGTTAAATAATTCTAATAATTAAATATCACATGATATTTGCATGATCATAAAAGTGTTTGCTAGCTAGATTTATTTCTTACTATAATATCTTAATTCGGGTCTAGTTTAAAATCTAGCCATGGCAGGTGAATTATACTACTTATGAGGTATTAAATCGATCAACCAAATTCAACCTAAAACCCCGTATTACAATAATCTCTCTAATAATATGTCAACTTAGATTACATATCTTTTAATAGGAGTATAATAGGTGCTACAAAACGACATATATATATATCATGCATGTACTTTACTATATGCTTTTAATTAATTAGGGCAATATTTAACAGCAAGGAACATCATCTTGCAAATAGTGTCAAGTATTTGCATTGTGAAACTGTAGTAATAGTAGTGTAGAAAAAGCACCACTTACTTCATGCCTTTCTCAATTGCTTAGTCCAATTCTTAGCTAAATAAATAATTAAAACTCATTATTATGCATCTTATGCATTCTTTTCAAGTTAATTATTTCTTCCATGATACTTAATTAGGATAAACATGCAATATAGTGATCGAGACCAAACCTCGACATGTGATTTTGCATGTGAACACCGACAGGGGTATATTCTCATGTAGATCCATATATATATATATATATATATATATATGTGTGTGTGTGTGTGTGTGTGTGTGTGTGTGTGTGTGTGTGTTTATGTATAATTACATGGTGAATTAATAAAACTCCTGAAATTCATTAATTTTTGAACTGAGCTCTTCGTCTAAAAATATTTCAGCACCCACATACATTCCATCGACAAATATAGAGTTGAGACAAGGCACAATTTTCTTCTTGTGATTTTAAATATTTTTAACAATTTGATTTTTTTCCATAAAAAAATCGGCTCTAGACTCGAAATGAATCTACGCCCCAATTGACAATAGTTAAATATAATGTTACTTTCTTTATATAGAATTATTTATTTTCTCTTTTTAGTGTTTCTATTAATTTCTCTGTAAATATACATTTGACTCCATGTTAATTAGGTACTTGTCATGTCTTGCAGAAAATATAATCGTATACGTAAATTAAATAAAGTTGACGCCAATATAATATCAGGTAGGGCTCATCGTCATGTGTTTTTGCATGTGAACACGGACGGGTGGTCGTACACTAGTAAACTAATTAATTATATTCTTGCTATTAATCCAATCAACGATTTAGTTATAACAGTAAAAGTCATTTGATATTCTTTCATGAATCGGTTTCGTCGACAGACACACACACACACACACACACACATATATATATATATATATTTTTTTTTTTTTTTTTTGGTCGGAAAAAAGATATTTATTAAAGGGAGTATGAGCAATACTCCAAAACATCATACAAAATTACATAAAAGAGGAGAAGTAGATCATTCAAAGAAAGAAAAAGAAAAGCCTTGATGTCTTGCTTTGATCCAACTCCATGTCTTCCCTTTTATCGTTTCCAAAGTGTCATTTGGTGATGGTTGCTTGTCATTGAAGCATATATTGTTTCTTGCTAACCAGATTTCCCAAAAGGCAAAAATCCAAACGCTTTTCCAAAACAACCTATTTTTGCTAGCTGTAATGATCCCGAAAAGCTGAGAAAGAAGAGCTCTCGGGGTTCCCGCAAGCGCTGAATTGATACCCACCCAATTGAGGATGCCAGACCATATAGAAGTTGAGAAACAACATCTACAAAAGAGGTGATCGGAGTCTTCGGTGTCAAAGTTACAAAAAGGGCAACATGTAGTATCACCTGGTGATAATGCTTTTCTGTGGAGTAGATTACACCTCGTGGCGATCTTGTTCCGAACAACTCTCCACACCAGCGCTTTCATTTTTAAGGGTGCATCACATTTCCAAAGTGATTTCAACAAAAAATCTGTTGGAACAGCGCTTTGCAAAGAGAGAGAAGAGTAAGCCGATTTAACCGAAAAAGCACCCGAACCTTCCCGATTCCAAACCCAACGATCAGATTTTCCCTCTTGGGGAGAAAATGCACAGATGAGATTACAGAGATCATTAAGCAAAGAGACTTCCCAGTCGAAGAGGCCACGTCTCCAATGCCATTTCCATCTCCAAGTGCCTCCAACCCATTCACCCATTTCGGCCACGGTAGCATTCTTATCGGTAGCTATAGTAAAGAGCCTGCTGAATTTTGTTGAGAAAGGTTCGTTCCCCGACCATTTGTCTTTCCAGAAAAGAGTCTCGCTTCCATTTCCCACCTGCTTGGTAATCCCATCACAGAACCACGCTGCACTACCGCAATCACTATCAAGCTTCATTAAATCTTTCCACCATGTCGAGGCCAAAGACTGTCTACTTCTAACAATGCTGAAACCCGAGGGATTACGGAATGCGCCGTATTTAGCATTAATAATATTCAACCATAACGACTCGCCGCCTTGGAGAATGCGCCATTTCCATTTAAAAAGAAGAGAAAGGTTAAAACGTTGCATGTCTTTGATGCCAAGTCCACCCGATTCTTTATTCTGACAAACATGCTCCCATTTTAACCAAGAGATATATACTCATAAATTAATTTACATTTCCATAAAAAAAATTATACTAAAAAAAACAAGGTAATAATGACACCCCATTAATGAAATGAAGGTGGCAGATTAATTTTGCCCATCTTTAACTTTTATTTACATATACGCGTATAGCCCACTATCTAGAATTATGCAGCAATTTTCCATTTATTCGATTCTACACTACTCAATCTAATTAATGCGACAATCGTCAGTAGTAAAGTCACTTCACCACTTTTCTTTAATTGCCACCATTAAAAAACAAAATCTGCTAAATAATTTAATTCAAAATCCAGCCCAATTGAGGTGTAACAATAAACATGTAACCACCATTAACCAAACATGATTTTGTCACACATATTACATATAGAGTACAATTCATGAAATCAGATTTCTGTAATATATATACTCCAACTTTTTTTTTGTATATATAATATAGTACCGCAAATTACTTTTGTATATGCACTTCTAATTTTTTTCCATTAGGACAAAAGTCAAACAACGTCGGAGATGGGCAAAATAGTTTATATTTTTGTGCTTTTGTCCATTTTCTTATTTTTGTCCCCATGCCTTAGCAAACCATCAAGAAAGATTAGTACTTGCAACATATACGAAGGTAAGTGGGTGTACGATGAATCTTACCCTCTATACGACTCGACGAAATGCTCATTGATTCGGAAGGAGTTCGACTGCTTGAAGTACGGTCGACCCGATCGCCAATACCTCAAATACAGATGGCAACCCAGTGGTTGTGACTTGCCAAGGTACATTCTTTAGTAAAAACATATTTTTGATACAAAATATTTGATTATATTATATATAGGGGTAATTACATTAAACCCCCCATCGTATGGTCCCTTTTTTAGTCAACCCCCTTAACTTTGTTTTGACTCAGTCAACCCCCCATCGTATGCCAAAATCATCACTTTACCCCAAGTCAATTTTGTGCACTTTTTTCAGGGGTATTTTCGTCAAATGTCAAAAAATTTTATAATTTTTTTTAAAAAATAAAAAATTTATTAATCGACAAATATTAATTTTAGCCAAAACGTTTTTTTCGACCAATTAGTTTTTCCCAACAAATTTTTTTTTTCGACAACATTTTTTTTTCGACAATTTGTTTTTTCGATCAAATTTTTCTTTTCGACAATTTTTTTTTTGAAAAAAAAAATTTGTCGATTAATAAATTTTACATTTTTAAAAAAATAAATATTAAAAATTTTGACATTTGACGAAAATACCCCTGAAAAAAAAATGCAAACAGTTGACTTGGGGTAAAGTGATGATTTTGGCATACGATGGGGGGTTGACTGAGTCAAAACAAAGTTAAGGGGGTTGACCTAAAAAGGGATCATACGATAGGGGGTTTAATGTAATTACCCCTTATATATATGTATTATTAATTTTATAAAAATTGTGGCAGATTGGACGGGGTAGCTTTTTTGAATAAAATGAGGGGTAAAAAGATAATGTTCGTTGGAGATTCAGTGAGTGACGATCATTGGATATCACTTTTGTGTCTTCTGTACGAGGCTGCCGGGGGATCGAACATCACCAAGTCCACAAATGGCGATCTTCAATCTGTTACTTTTCAGGTACAAATTACTTTATAATAATGTATAATAAATTTATTTATTGCTCACCTCTACTGTGATATTGACAGATATAATTATCGTCTGAAAAGATTCCTTCAAATTACTCAATTTTACGCTTGGAAATTGTAAATTTTGATGTTAACAATTTTTTTTTGGATTCATGCATGTTATAAATAATCAGCCTATATTTCACGTAGCATAAACATTTATTGCCACATAGTAAGAAACAAACTATTGATGAGTTAGTTTATAAATAATTACTCCGTGTTCTTTACATTATTATAGTAAAAAGTTTTTGTTCTCTAATACTAAAAGGTTTCCCATTTATTTGAAATTCCGATTCCCCATATATCTAAAATTCTCATTAATCGACATGCACTGCGATGATTAATACGTTTACGAATTACGACACATTATATATGAATGATCACAAACTATCTGATCAAATGTTTTCTTAAGTGTGGTCCAACAATTAAATTAATGTTATTCCAGGAATATGGACTTAGTGTTGATGTGTTCCTTTCACATTACTTAGTCGACATTGAAACACAAAAGATAGGTCGCGTGTTGAATCTTGATTCTATTAAGAGTGGTTAGATATGGAAGCAAGCTGATGTCCTAATCTTCAACACCTGGCTATGGTGGTATCGCAGGGGACCCCAGCAACTGTAAGTATATGATTATGAAAATTAAGGGATAATCGTGTCGAACTCCTCGATAATTTGAGTCGTTTCGTAATGTTCATGTACGTCCATCCAATTTTTGGAAAAAGTAAAAAGACCCTCCTAACATATTAAATCTCCTTGAGCACAAATGTAACAGACGAAAATGTAAAATTTTAAAGTTGGTTGGCAATTGAGGGGCGAATGATTGAGGTTCGATTTCTCATTTTTCCTAGAATATGAGTGCTTTGCGAATCGACCCAAAGTATAGGAGGGTTGACCCGATTATCCCGTGATGTAACTCGAAGAATTTATCTAACCAATTAACTAGTTGTGGTTCTTATAGTATAATTTATGATTAATTTGATAATTACAGGTGGGATTATATTGAGAGTGGTGGGAAGATAATGAAGGACATAGATCGCATGGAGGCATTTCGACTGGGTCTAATAACATGGGCCAAATGGGTTGACACGGTTGTGGATCCAGCAAAAACCAAAGTTTTCTTCCAAGGAATCTCTCCATCACATTACAAGTAAGATCATATTGACTATCTTTAATTTATGTTGATTTCACTTCTAATGGACAAGAAATTGGTCAAAGTATTAACAAAAATGAAATTCATATTTTCTAATAAATTTGTATAAGCTAATATCATAAAAAAAAATATAATGAAAACCATTGTACTATGTGAAACAGGAAAAAAAAAAATACATGTTAGAAAAAAGAGGTAGGAAAGCCCATGTATTAAGTCTTTTGCTTGGAATAAAATCTATAGGTGTATTTTTCTAAACTTGCTTAAAGAACTGAAATGGCAAAAAGGAATTTTAAAAAGCCAATGTCACATGACTTTTGTCAGATATTCAGAATTGATGTTGAAAAAATGAAATATAGTTTTTTTCTTTACTTAATTTGTATGAGCTATTAGCCAAATAAAAATAAAAAGGGTATGTATGGGTTGGCTGTTTCAATTCTCCCATATTCACTATGGTGTAGGCCTGATAAGAAATAAAAACCCACATTCAATCTGGGCCGTAATTTGTTTGGTAGCAAAGTTGGGCCAATGTGATAAAACTGACAATATCCAAATTAGCCGAACGGTTGCCTATAATGCACTACAGAATCAATCAGTTTACCCATGAGATTGTCAATTTTGTCCTCAAACCAAATAAACACATTATTAACTAAAAAAAAAGGAAATACATTTGGTTCTCGCATAAAACTCAAAGCCCTCCCCCTCCGCTCACACACCACCACGGCCGACGACGATGATATGAACATGAGGGGGGGAAAAACACAAACCAGGGAAAAGAGTATACCTATCAATCGACTAAATTATCCATACTCCACCGTGTAATATCATGTGTAATTACCTCTACTTTGTGCTTCCAAGTCTGTGCCGTCTTCATCATCAGGATCAATGGGTTTTATACACGATTAGGGCTAGTATAATTTGGGTGAAGCGGAAAAGGGAGGCTATTTTCCCCCGTTCTTTTTCTTAGGCTAATAGTTCAAAATTTTCAGCCACTTGCGGTAATAAAAGCGGGAGATGAAAAAATTGGGGTGTTTAGGTAAATTCAGTAGCCCACGCGTAAATAACTGTAGAGGACCGTTAATGAACATGGGCTTAAATTGGAAGATTGAAACTAGGCATTTAAAGCGGGTCATCCCTTTTAAGAATGCAAGACCCGCGAAATTATGTTTAGTAACCAAACAACAAATTACAACTGTTACAAATGATTTGTTTATCTCATAAGCCCTATATTAGGAGTAACCATACATGCCCAAATAATCATTAATCTTGTGAAGTCAAGAAGTCCATGTTAGAAAAAAGAGGCAACTACCTAATTCAAAAAATAAATTAGACAAAAAGTTAAAGCACATTAATTCATTATGCCAAAATCTCCAATTGTATTTTTCTAAAATTGCTTGATTAATTGAATGGCAAATAACTAATAAGAACATGAATGTGGCTCAAAGGTTATTCTTTTAATTCCCTCTTTATATGTAAGCATTTTGAATAAATTTATTTACATATATGAGGCAAAATAAGAAAAATCACATTTTTTTCCTTAATAAGTAATTTCTAATCAACCCTTTAGTAAAAAAAATCCTTTAATCACCAAATATGAAATGGAAATTTCTCTTTTACTAATTTTTTATTGTCAAATACTCATTTTTTCCCATTTAATTATCTATTTTAGTGGCAATGATTGGAATGCACCCGGAGTAACAAATTGCGGTAACGAAACGACACCGTTACCCGGGTCTACATATCCAGCTGGAGAGCCGGTACCTTTAAAAGTATTGAAAGATGTACTAGCAAAATTCATATTACCATCAAAGCCCGTGGAATTGCTCGATATTACAACTTTGTCCCAGTTGAGAAAAGATGGGCACCCTAGTAAGTACAATGCCTTTGGAGGCATGGATTGCACACATTGGTGCATTGCTGGTGTAACTGATACATGGAATCAGCTTATATATGCTAAATTAACATAATTAGTTTATGCATTAACAAAAAAAGATATAGTTAGTTAGCAACATTATTGAATACTAATTTTGATGAAATATGATTTTCTTGTGTTAGACATGGACCCAAGTTTTGGTTCCTACAATCGTGCCATATAGTAGAAAGTTTTCGTAATGTTTCGAGAACTTTTGATGGTGATTGTCAAAGAGGATCATAGTTTTTGTTTGAATTCTGCAAAAAATATAATCACTTTGGTCTACTTTTTCTATGTTCTTTTTTACTTGTATATCTATTTATTAAGAAATTACAAAAAAACTGCCTAGCTATATATAGGTATTTATGTCTAATTATCAAGTAACCCTTTTTAATAACAAAAATCCCTTTCGATGTTTAAAAAAATAGTAGAAATAAAAATCTAGTATTAAAATCACATAATGATCTTGTGTTTTTGCCTATTGTTCTTGAAAAAAGAAAAAAGAATCCATATATAAATTTTGGATACGCCGCTGGATAGTATATACTCTGACAACTCATGAGATCCAACTTTGACGTAGCAAACAAATTAAAGGGTGTATGTGTCATATTGAACATGAAAAATGTCCTGATGCGTCACCAATACACCTCCCGATAATTAAGGTTCAATTGAAAGCAATTGTACGCAATTAAGGTTTGCAATGAGTAATTCCACAATATTCTATAACATGCATTACAAATCTTACCATAAATCGGAATGGGTTCTTCGTTTTTTGATGACTGTCGAATTGTAGTCTTTGGTTTCGCCTTTTTAGCACTCCTCGCCATTTTTGAGCTTCGATGAATGACGAACGGAGTATTGACGGTGAGATTTTGGCCAATCCGTCGATGGACGACTCGGCGGCGCAGAGAGAGAAGAAGTACGAAGTTGAATGTTGGGAGATAGTTCGCGGGGATTTTGTTTTATAATTCATTCATTTTTTTTTTTGGAATTATGTGGAATTTCCAGGTGTTTAAAATGTAATTACGTGGGTCAAACCGGGTCGGGTATGGTCAACCGGTGGCCACGTAAGCATTTACCGAGCAATTTTTGTGTTGGGCCGGTGAATGAACCGAAAAACCAACATAAGGGACGATTTTGGCGAGGTGACTAGTTAAGGGACGATTTTGGTTAAGGTGCCAAATTAAAGGACAAAACGGATTTTTGACCCTCCCATTACCAACATCCAACAACTTGGCAACTTAATTTTTCACGACAATTAATTATGATATTCCTTTTTCTCCAACGAAATTATGCATTTCAATATGTCGAATCCAGTGTTGTATAAAGTATAAACACACACAAACACGTGATTTTCTATAATCCACAACAAAAAAAATAAATAATCACCTTCTTAAGTTATTTATTTATTTTTTAAAGAAAAACTATTAAATAATACCAAAAAAAAACAATTGCTTCCAATGTGAAAAGACGAAAATACCCTTACCGTACGTTTCCTTATTAGTGCAAAGAGACAGCATCTTCTCTCTCTCTCTCTCTCTCTCTCTCACACAGTTTCAACTTTCAACACACGAACACCACTAAACCCTTCCATAAATTCTTCTGAATCCCTTCAAAACGCTGCCGTTTTAGCTTTCTCTCCCAGGTTTTTACCTTTCGAAAGAGATATCAACGTGCTTTGCTCTGTTTCTCTGTTTCATGCGAAAAAAATAAAAGATTTAGCGTCATAACCTTTTCTTTTGTAAGTTTTTTCAGCTTAATGGGTTTTGGGGGTACTGTTACATATAAGAAAATAATACAATGTGCTCTGTTTTTCTTTTTAGTAAAATGAGCGGTATTTACGTATTATGTGTTGCTTTGCATGATTTAAGTGTGTATTGTTGAGTTTTTTTTTTTTTTGCTTGTTTTTACCTTCTGGGAAAAGGGTTTTAAGTGTTAATTAATGGGCTGCTAGTTTCTTGTTTTGGTATGTTTTTGTTTGACATAATGAAAAATATTCTATACAGTGTTCAGTTGATTTTTTTTTGTTTGTTGGTGAAATTAATATACTGGTTTTGAGTGGTGTTAATTATGCTTGATTTATGTACGTTTAGTTGTTTTAAGCATGTGTCGTCGTTCTGTTTTGTAGGTGGTGTGTTATATCTGTGAATCACAAAATTAATGTTGGTTATAGCATGGTTTTGATTTTTGCTAGTTGTGTTACTGTTGGTTAGCATGATTTTCGGTTTGTTTTACAGTCCAACATCTAATTTGCGTCGATGATCGACGAAAATCACAAAATACTTCTTTTGATTTGGTGATTCTTGATACTGTTACAGTTAACAAGTTGGGTTGTTTTTGTCCTTCAAATCATTTTCTTTTTCTTTTTCAGAATGAATTAGATTTCATATGTTTTACAATGATTCACTTGCTTTGGTTGGTTATCCTGAATTTTAGCTCATTTTTCTACAATCAATTTCCGGGTTGTTTTCCTCGAGCATTTTGTAGTAATCTATATGATAAGTGAACTTTTCAAAATTCCTCCTCAAATTGTGTAGTGCTTTGATCCTCTGCTTATATGTTATCATGGGTTGTATAGTTTCAGCTACTCTCCTTTTGAACATGTTTATGTTTATTCCTTTAAAAGATTTTGGCTACTGTTGCTTAAGTATACTAACATAATGCGGTGAGATATTTCTACTTTTACATGTTTTTTGGTGTAAGTAGAGAGATGCTACTTTGCATCAGTCATATGTTGTGTTGTACAGTTGCTGTTGCTAGTTTGTAGCTGCTTTGAAAAGAGTTTTAAGTTTAAACTCTAATGGTATTTTTCTTCTTTCAGTGCTAAAGTCAATCACCTAGCAATGGATAGTGCACCAGGCATGTTACCTTCACCACCACCCGTTATTCCGCCTAATATTGTGCCCCTCACAGCGGCAACTCCGAACCGTCAGCTGATGGCGATTCGCGGTCTTGGTTCAAAGGGTCAAAGTAGATCACTACTTACCAACCACTATAAAGTTGCAATATCGAAAACAGATGGATCGTTTTATCACTACAGTGTACGGCATCCGTTCTGCTCTCTGTTGGAATTTTGAGTTCGGTTGAATGTTGCATTAATCTTACTTCCACTGCAGGTTACTATCAAATACAAAGACGATACTCCTGTTGATGCAAAAGGCATCGGAAGACAAATTCTGGATAACGTTCAAGAAACTTATGGTAAATACTTTGCGTTTGATGGGGAGAAGAGTCTCTTCACAGTTGGTTCTCTGCCACAGAAGAAGTTTGAGTTTACTATAATTTTGGATAGCATTCGTGTTTGCTTATGTAGTATCCTTAAACACATACATAATATTATCTGTCATTTTTGATATTGTGAACTCTAATATTCTTGCGGGAGTCTTGGAGGTGGAAGCCCTGGTGGTAGACTTGTAGCATAGTTCTAAGGGGAGGAAACCTGATCAAATATTAATCTTTAGGTATTCTCTATACCTCAAGTATCCATTTCATTTTTCCCTATAGTTATTGACTTATTGTCTTTTTGTCAGCTTCATTTTATGGCTTTCTGATATGTATCCATATAACACCTTTATTGAAACACACTTGGCTTCTAAACTTTCCAGGGACCGGGTGAGCGACTCTCAGTTCATTCAAGGTCTCTTGAATATAGGGTTGGTGATCAATGGTCTCCAAAGTTTACACTGTTGGTGGCACAAAAGAATGTGCTCCTAATATGAGCCCGTCCACAGTTAAGTTTTATGGACCCGTCCAGATATGGGTCCCATTTAAAGTGCAAGGTGTGTGTCTGGGATACCGGGGGAGGGGAGTTGTTCTGATAACGAGCGAAAAATTAATGGACACCAAACCTTGATTTTGAGCGTGCTTTGGAGAACATTGTCACTACATTCAAATCTAACAAAATAACCTTAGATTCGAATTCCCGCACGTGTGAGAAAACCCCCAATTTAAGCGGATTCCGGCAAGGTTTAGTAAAATTTTCGCGCCTAATTGGGAAAAGTGTTGAATTAGGGTCCATGTTCGATGGGGAGCAAATTAGATTTTTGAGTTACATTTTGAGGACCAAAAAAAAAAAAAAGTAATTACTTTTCTATAGTGGATTTGATTAACAAAAATACTATTGAAATATAATGTGAAGAAACACACAATATGTTTAAAACAAATAAGGACACAATTATATCTTCGAGCTGTCTAATAATTATTTGAAGAATCTCAAGAGCGTTTGTTGCGGGAATTTCTTTATTTTATGCAGATTAAATATTTTTCTCTCATTCTAACATGATGGTGTGGTAAAAATTAATAAATATTTGTACTAACTACTAACTAAATAAAAATAGTTGTTATTACATTATTTATAAAGTATGTATGACTGTGATTAGTATTTACCACGATACGAAATAATAAAAATAAATTGCTGCGTGTTAAAATATAAAGCAAATAAATTGCTATCTTTTCTATGAGAAAAATCAACTCATCTATATGCACTACAAATGGAATAAATGCTAAAAAAAAAAAAAAAACCTTTTAATTTATATTACCATTTCTCAAAGTGTTGAAATGCCAGCTGTCATTTCAACAGGGACTTAATTGTAAATACAGCACTAGTCTGTTTAGTTAGACTGTTATATATTTCGCGCCACATTACAGTTACAGATTTCAACTCAAATTTTCCTCTCACTATTTCGCGACTCTCAAATTTTTTTCTCTCTCTACTTCGCGATTGAAGATTATGGCCGAGAATTGGGGAAATACGGCTGATTGGAGCTCGAAGAAGCCGTTTTGTTCGGATCTTATTAAGCAGATTTATCATTCCGAGCTGCTTGTGACAGGTAATTGCGATGATTTTTTACTTCATGCGATGATTTTTAGCTTATTGTCGATTGGTGCGTGTATCGCTAGATATTAGGTTATGTTCATGACTAAGTGAGGTTTGGCAGAAGTTGCGATTAAGAAACGGGAGTTTGGAGGAGAGATGAACTGTGGTTTCATTATATAATATTATGTTCTTTACTATTAGATTAGGGATAAGTTTTAACCTGTTAATGCTTTTATATGTGTGATGTACTCAATATTAATATGATCTGTGATGTCTGGAAGTTTTATACTGAAGTTGAAAAATTAAGAGTTCTGGCTCAGACAAAACAAGGGGGCTGTTGCATTTACCTTATTACTCGGCGAAGCGAATGATTGTTGAAATGTGTCATTCATTGGTGAAGTTTTAACCTATCAGAATTTCGATGTAGTGGTTTATGCATGTTTGTTGTTATAGCCTTATAGGCTCTGTCATGTTAAATATGTACTCAGTTGAATTGATCAAGTTTATCTGTTTTCTAACTCTTATTAACTTATGACTATTTTTAAATATATAGGCGGGAAAAGATCAGTTCCATTGCAGAGAGTTACGATGCTGGAAAAGAGTCAGTACTTGGAGAAGTACCTCTGGCCACACTTTGATCCGGTAACTGCCTCTTTTGAGCACGTCATGTCGATCATACTCATGATTAATGATAAGGTACATAGATATTTGAAACACCACATTGACTTATACAATGCATTTTATGAGGATCTTTTTACATTAGCAAGATAACTGATATTGTTTTTGATACCGGCAGTTTCGAGAAAATGTGGCTGCTTGGGTATGCTTTTATGATAGGAAGGAGACGTTTAAAGCATTTCTTGAGAGAGTACTTTGCCTTAAAGAGGTTTGTTTTATCCTACAATTGACAATCATTTTCCACCCTTTATCTTTCAGTGCAATATGGCAGTTTTATTCGTACGAGTTAGTTTAGGACTGATGTGATTTTGAATTTTTTAGCCACGAATTGCACCTTACTTATGCATTACCTCAAGATTACATGGTAGATAATTTGTTGGGATTGTTTAAAGCTTGTTTAAAAATCTTTTGCTTGCTTAATCATTGCAGGGAAGGAATCTAACCATAGCAGAGAAGACAAACTATTTACTACTTATGATCAATGCCTTTCAGGTAGTACACTTATCTTACTGCATTATTCACACCTAAATCACTTTATCCTCATTTTTAATTTTCTTCTGAAAATTCTGGCATTATTGTTAGCAGGAACCTTATTATTTTGTACTTATTTGTTTGTAGAGTTTGGAAGATGAGATTGTCAGTGAAAAGATGATGAGATTAGCAAGTCTGGAGTGCTGGCATAGCCTATCGTATGGCCGTTTTCAGGCATGCTTCATAAGCTTTTCATTCTATTTATTTAAAAAGAAGACACGTAGTGGTGTTTGTGATATCAATTTATTGGGGGTGATCTTATTCATTGCTGTCCATTGTGCAATAATGTTGTACTGATCCTCCCTGGCTGCAGATGGAATTATGTCATAATGAGAATTTGATGAAGAAATGGAGAAAAATAGCAAAATGTACCAAGGATGATACCAAAAATAACTTCATACGAAATCTCATAAAGGAGTTCCTGGAGGTTTATTTTGTGAACTAATTTCTCTTGTCATCTTTTTTTGACCTCTCATGATCCTAGGTATGCTAATATCTCCTTTATCATCAGGTGCTGGATTCTGAAGTTTTTCCTAGTCACCATGAAAATGTTGAGGATGATCTAGTTGATCGACATGAGTCCGGATATCCAGATGATGCTTGTATTCTGTATTGTGAAAGATTTATGGAGCTCTTTATTGACCTCTTGAGCCAACTCCCAACTCGAAGGTAATGTTTGTGCATTTAATTCTCAGTTTCTATTTAATCACAATTACATAGAATAAATTTGATGTCACTATCTTCTCGTATTTGTAGAGTGAGACGAAACCTGTTAATTTTCAAAATATTTGCTTCTCGCAAAATAAACTTAAAAGAAATGCTCTGCATAATTTCTATTATAAGAATGAACTTGATCAGCTTCAAGCTGATCAATATGAGCATCCACTGAAAGTAATTGTGCTCTCAGCACAAGGTAGAAATGGGTCCCAGAATGGTGTGTAAATCCTTGTAAAAGATGGATGAAATCAAAATTTTACTGCCTTTTCTAGTGCACTCTCATTCTGAGAGTTAAGAGGAGTTTTTTATCCTGGTCTTAGCATAGGAATATTATTCCCTTGGAGGGGAGAGCTTAGTTGCTAATGTATTGTTTGTTACGCTTTTTAGGTCACATGATATATCTAGTTTTATGCTTTATTATGTCAAACTGAACTTTTGTCTGGACTTATTTTTGCTATTTCTCTACTTCAGATTTGTTCGGCCCCTTGTTGCTGATGTTGCAGTTGTACCCAAGTGCCATTTAAGCCTTCTATATAAGCATGAAAAGGGAAAACTTTTTGCTCAGTTAGTTGACCTACTTCAGTACTATGAAGGTATTGAAATTTATGATCATGAAGGTAGGCAAATGACTGATGACGAGGTGCTTCAAGCTCATTATAAGCGCTTCCAAGCTTTTCAGCTTCTTGCATTCAAAAGAGTCCCGAAGGTACTATTTCATTTTGTTAGATTATTATCCATTTGGGATGGACTCATTTTGTTTTACCTTTTGTGGAAGATGTAGCTTATAGCACCTGTCTATTCTTTCTTTATAGTTGCGAGAACTTGCACTGGCTAACATTGGCGCAATTAACAAGCGTGCCGACCTGTCAAGAAAACTGTCAATACTCTCTTCTGAAGAGCTGAGAGACTTAGTATGCTCCGAGGTGAGTATAGTACCTGAGTCCTATTATAGATAACTCATTTTAAACATGATTCGTTCAGTTAGCAAAGAAATTATGACATTTATGTATTATATTTCTATAATAAGCACCCTAGAAGTTAGTAACATTTATAAAAATCAAAGCAACATCGACACCCTATTGTATTGGCCATTAGATGCGACCACAAAGAAATGAAAACAGATATAATGAAAAATATCAATCAAAACTCGAAGTACTCTTTATATTAAAACTCCGTGTATTTTTTAACAATCCCAAGTTAAGATATGATAAGATCCAAACTGAACTACTGGGAGAAGTTTCACCCAGTATCTTCCAATAGGGAGGGCGTTATATAACTCAAGAAATGTGAAGCAAGAGGGACAAATGGATTGGAGAGGAACCACTTTCTTCGCGTTTTGGCAGATTATTCTCAATAGCATTGGACAAAGACATCTTAATAGCTGAAAAGGGAGAATGGCTGTCCGGAGAGTGGCGGTGGCGCTGGTTTTGGAGAAGAAACCTTTTCTCTTGGGAAGAAAACCTTCTTGGGAACTCACTCAGTTGATTACAAATTTCATTCCACAAGAGCAAAGTCGCGATAAATGGGAATGGAAATGGGAAGCGAACAAGGAGTTCTCAGTCAAATCTGCATATCAGATTCTTACGAAGGGACTTATTTACCACGAGGATCGAGTACTTAGCGCTGTTTGGCAGGAAAATGCACCCCTTAAAATGAGGACTTTTGCTTGGAGAGTTCTGCAAGATAGGATTCCAACCAAAGCGAACCTAATAAAAAGAGGAATTAATATTAGTGATGCGGATTTGAATTGTTCGTTCTGTAATCATTGTGAAGAAAGCATTAATCATCTTATCTGTCATTGTTCTTTCACCCATCAGATCTGGACGAGCATCATCAAATGGTTGGGAGGACACACGGCAATGGGCGAGGAATGCAGAGCTCATTACGAACAATTCAAAGGTTTATTTCGAAAGAAAAAAGGCCCGGAATGGTCTTCTATTTGGCTTTTTACAGTTTGGACAATTTGGCTGGTTAGGAATGATTTTATATTCAAGGGCGATCAGAAGTCGATTATAGAAATTGTTGATTTGATTAAAGTTCGTTCTTGGGTTTGGATTAGAGGTAGAATTAGACATTTTGTTTACTCTTTCCGTGAGTGGTCTGAGTTTCCTATGTATTGCCTTTGCTAACTTTGTAACTTGGAGTATGTCTTATACTCCTCTTTCTCAATAATAATTTATTTTGCCGTTCAAAAAAAAAAAAAAAAAAATTATATCATGTATACTGTATATATCGTGTAATTATGCCCAAGAAACTATAAAACGTGATCATCACAATCTTTAAATGTACATGCATGTCATCATGAAGTTAGGTACTTAGGTATTTATTATGAGATGAAATCATTAATTACATTGTTAAATAGTAAATCCCTTATAATCTTTCCAACATGGTGCCGTCAAATTAACTTAAAGCTCCATATAATAATTACTGTTACTTAAGTACTAAATAGATGTTAACTTTTTCTGATTAGTGGAGCTTCAGATCAGGCTAACTCAAAAATTGAAGATACTACTTAGGAGATGGGTCAAGTAAAAAGAAACCTTTTATTTCTTCTTGTTTTCATATCCATTGATTCTTTTGCATGTATTTGGGCCACAAATTCGACAGAAAAGATTCGGATACCAGAGTTAGAGAGTAATAAGAGCTGCAATTTATATGAAGGAGAGTGGGTTTATGATGAGACTTACCCTATTTACAACTCCTCGAAGTGTCGAATGATTCGCGAACGATTCGACTGCTTAAAGTACGGTCGCCCCGACAAAGAGTTCCTTAAATATAGATGGCAACCCAATGGATGCGACTTACTTAGGTATCTCACAACTCCCAAGAACTGTTGTTTTGCTACCGTTTTTTTTTAGTTGATACAGTTATTTATGTAGTGCAATTGATATTAATTGTGGATTTTATAGAAGAAAAACTATTGAGTACATACCAACTATTTCTGATTTCATTAAACTATTTTATCAATGTACATGGTATTGTGGTTATCTTAATGTATATGGATAAGAGGTATAAATAGAGTATCACATATGAAAATAATAGCTCTGTTACGGCGTTCGAGCCTCTTACCCATGAGTCTTTTGCCTAGTACGTACTTCCTCGTTTATAGTAGATATATATATATATATATATATATATATATATACTTATGAAGGTATTTTTTCAATTAGTCAAGCCTCACTCTCTTTGTCTCCCTCCCTCTTCAGTCCCTTCGGATTATCTTTATTTATGTTTTATAGCATGAGTTATTTCGAGTATTTTCTTAAGTGATAGTAAAATCTTAACTCCAACTTCTAAGAGATGAAAGATTGGTTAGTACCAGAGTTTTATATCTTTCTTGCAGATTTGATGGGCTAGATTTGTTGAGGAGAATGAAGGGTAAAAATATAATGTTCATCGGGGACTCATTGAGTCTTAATCATTGGCAATCGTTGGTATGCCTTCTCCAAGTAGCCGTCGGGGGGTTAAAAACCAAACGGGTCACTAATGATTCATCAACAACGGTCATATTTAAGGTGCATACATACATATGTTGTTCCACTTAACCATTCATCATTTTATGTATTAAGATTAAATATGCGCACTTAGTGAGAATACAAAAGGACGCATGTAGTAGAACATGGGATCCTTGCCGGTTATATATCATCGTACATAACACTATCACAATTCACAACTAGCTAGTTCATTAATTCTTTAAAATGATGTATCAAGAAATAAACATCCAGTTGCACGTCGCAAGCAGGAGTACAACGTCTCAGTCACCATCTTCACTTCACAATATTTAGTGGACATCGAAGAAGACGAGGTTGGCCGAATCTTGAAACTCGACTCACTAAAAAATGGGAAAATCTGGAAAAAGATGGACGTTCGAAGAAGAGCGTTTTTTTTCTTCTTTTTTTGTCGATCGAATTTCAGAGGGGTGGAGTGGGACAAGCCAGGAGTAAAGAACTGCTCAATGGAAACAACACCAATAAATGGGTCAACATACCCTGGTGCTGAGCTATTACCAGCAAAAGTGTTGAAGCAAGTTTTAAACAGTAGTTATATATTACCAAAGATCGTACATTTGCTTGATATCACAACTCTTTCTCAATTGAGGAAAGATGGACACCCTGGAATGTACAATGGGTTGAAAGGCATGGACTGCACCCATTGGTGCGTCGCAGGTGTACCGGATACGTGGAATCAAATCCTCTATACAGTATTAGTGAATAAAAGTGATCAAGAAAAGTAGGGGAATTCCAAAAGTTTATCAAATTAAAGAGCATGTAACTAAACATTTTACTCTAATTTAGTTACGTTGTAGAACAATATATATACCCATATTATAAGGTCTTCAACGATTTCCATATCTTTTGTAGTAAGTACCGAAAGAGAAGGGATTTTATACTTTTTTTTTTTGGTAGAAAGGAGATACAAAGGGCCTTAGGCCATATCTAAACTAAGCAAACTAGCTAACAATTGAGGCGGTCTATCTAAGAATATGCCATCCTCATCGCCCCCAAGGATCTGTATCTTTGCTAAAGCGTCCGCGACTTTGTTTGCTGATCTTGGGATCCAATCGAGTTTAACTTCCCACGGCATGTATAACAGAGCAATGCAATCGTTCACCAATCTCGCATTAGATGCGAATGAGCAGATTTTCATATATTTCAAGTGCCAGCCCAAGGTTAATCAGCCAAAAACAATTTCAACAGTTTGTATGAAATTATTATTGGGCCGAATTACTAATCTCCAACCCACATTCTTTAATTTCATAGGAGAGGTAAATGGCAAACAGCCACTTCTCCACTCCAGGCCAACTGGATCTATTCAACTTATCTAGTTATTTAGGCCCAACAAAAAACATAACTAGGTAGGTTACTGTTACTCCTTGTGAAAGAATATGATGATAAATAATTTACTATGAATCTGAAAAGAGGTTTTGCAAATTACCCTCACATCTGATTACAATTTGAAAAAAAAAGTTACTCCTTACAAAACAATATAATATTGTGTATTTTGTTTATGAATCTGAAAGAGTTTTTGACAAATTACTCTAATTTATTATGCCAAAATGAAGACCTATTCAATGTGAAAAATAAAAAAATATAAGCAAGATATCTATGTGATTTCAAAATCATATAGTTTCAAGATTCAACTTTTACTTTGTGTTTTTTTATTCAAAATATAAAACCAAATTACACACAGTTTTTTTAAACAAACATGATACAAGTTATTTATCTTTTAATCCCAGAAATCATTACACTTTTGTGTTTGGAAGATCGAACTACACCTCCTTATACATGGATGATTTACTACTTTCTAACTCAAATAGGATATTTTCTCTATTTAATTATTTATGCTTCATTAGTTAAAGAATTCTAATAATTAAATATCACATGATATTTGCATGATCATAAAAGTGTTTGCTAGCTAGATTTATTTCTTACTATAATATCTTAATTCTGGTCTAGTTTAAAATATAGCCATGGCAGGTGAATTATACTACTTATGAGGTATTAAATCGATCAACCAAATTCAACCTAAAACCCGGTATTACAATAATCTCTCTAATAACATGTCAACTTAGATTACATATCTTTTAATAGGAGTATAATAGGTGCTACCAAACGACCCCACAATACACACACACACACACACACACACACACACACACACATATATATATATATCATGCATGTAACTTTACTATATGCTTTTAATTAATTAGGACAATATTTAACAGCAAGGAACATCATCTTGCAAATAGTGTCCAGTGCAACACGATTTGCATTGTTAAACTGTAGTAAAAGTAGTGTAGAAAAGCACCACTTTTACGCGCGGATTCCTTGTTTAATTAGTGCACTTGATCAATTCATGCCTTTCTCAATTATATTGCTTAGTCCAATTCTTAGCTAAATAAATAATTAAAACTCATTATTATGCATGTTATGCATTCTTTTCAAGTCAATTATTTCTCCCATGATACTTAATTAGAATAAACATGCCATATAGTGATCGAGACCAAACCTCGACATGTGAACACCGACAGGCATATATTCTCATGTAGATCCATATATATATATATATATATATATAAGTACATGGTGAATTAATAAAACTTCTGAAATTCATTAATTTTTTAACTGAGCTCTTCGTCTAAAAATATTTCAGCACCCACATACATTCCATCGACAAATATAGAGTTGAGACAAGGCACAATTTTATCTTCTTGTGATTTTAAATATTTTAAACAATTTGATTTATTTTTTCCATAAGAAAATCGGATCTAGACTGGAAATGAATCTACGCCCCAATTGACAATAGTTAAATATAATATTACTTTCATTATATAGAATTATTTATTTTCTCTTTTTAGTGTTTCTATTAATTTCCCTGTAAATATACATTTGACTCCATGTTAATTAGGAACTTGTCATGTCTTGCAGATAATATAATCGTATATGTAAATTAATTAAAGTTGACGCCAATATAATATCAGGTAGGGCTCATCATCATGTGTTTTTGCATGTGAACACCGACGGGTGGTCGTACACTATTCTTTAGTAAACTAATTAATTACTAATTTACATTCTTGCTATTAATCCAATCAACAATTTAGCCTAGTGTGATTTATCAGGGAGGCGAGGTTTGCAGGCTATTTCGTCGACCCGTGGGTTTAACTAGTGCACACCCGAAGGGTAGCGGCTAGAGTTCCCGCGTCATCAAAAAAAAAAAAAAAAAAAAAAAAAATCAACAATTTAGTTATAACAGTAAAATTTAATTGATATTCTTTCATGAATCGGTTTCGCCCCCCCCCCCCCCCCCCCCCACCCCACACACACGCACACACACACACACACACACACACATATATATATATATATATATATATATACTCATAAATTAATTTACATTTCCATAAAAAAAAATTATACTAAAAAAAAAAGGTAACAATGACACCCCATTAATGAATGAAGGTGGCAGATTAATTTTGCCCATCTTTAACTTTTTACTACATATACGCGTATAGCCCACTAAATAGAATTATGCAGCAATTTTCCATTTATTCGATTCTACACTACTCAATCTAAATGCGACAATCGTCCGTAAAGTACTTCACCACTTTTCTTTAATTGCCACCATTAAAATACAAAATCTGCTAAATAATTTAATTCAAAATCCAGCCCAATTGAGGTGTAACAATAGACATGTAACCACCATTAACCAAACATGATTTTGTCACACATATTACATATAGAATACAATTCATGAAATCAGATTTCTGTAATATATATACTCCAACTTTTTTTTGCATATATAATATAGTACCGCAAGTTACTTTTGTATATGCACTTATAATTTTTTCCATCAGGACAAAAGTCAAACAACGTCGGAGATGGGCAGAAGAGTTAATATTTTTGTGCTTTTGTCCATTTTCTTATTTTTGTCCCCATGCCTTAGCAAACCATCAAGAAAGATTAGTACTTGCAACATATACGAAGGTAAGTGGGTGTATGATGAATCTTACCCTCCATACGACTCGACTAAATGCCCGTTTATTCGGAAGGAGTTCGACTGCTTGAAGTACGGTCGACCCGATCGCCAATACCTCAAATACAGATGGCAACCCAGTGGTTGTGACTTGTCAAGGTACATTCTTTAGTAAAAACATATTTTTGATGCAAAATATTTGATTATATTATATATATGTATTATTAATTTTATAAAAATTGTGGCAGATTGGACGGGGTAGCTTTTTTGAATAAAATGAGGGGTAAAAAGATAATGTTCGTTGGGGATTCAGTGAGTGACGATCATTGGATATCACTTTTGTGTCTTCTGTACGAGGCTGCCGGGGGATCGAACATCACCAAGTCCACAAATGGCGATCTTCAATCTGTTACTTTTCAGGTACAAATTACTTTATAATAATGTATAATAAATTTATTTATTGCTCACCTCTACTGTGATATTGACAGACATAATTATCGTCTAAAAAGATTCCTTCAAATTACTCAATTTTACGCTTGGAAATTGTAAATTTTGATGTTAACAATTTTTTTTTGGATTCATGCATGTTATAAATAATCAGCCTATATTTCACGTAGCATAAACATTTATTGCCACATAGTAAGAAACAAACTATTGATGAGTTAGTTTATAAATAATTACTCCGTGTTCTTTATATTATTATAGTAAAAAGTTTTTGTTCTCTAATACTAAAAGGTTTCCCATTTATTTGAAATTCCGATTCCCCATATATCTAAAATTCTCATTAATCGACATGCACTGCGATGATTAATAATACGTTTACGAATTACGACACATTATATATGAATGATCACAAACTATCTGATCAAATGTTTTCTTAAGTATGGTCCAACAATTAAATTAATGTTATTCCAGGAATATGGACTTAGTGTTGATGTGTTCCTTTCACATTATTTAGTCGACATCGAAACACAAAAGATAGGTCGCGTGTTGAATCTTGATTCTATTAAGAGTGGTGAGATATGGAAGCAAGTTGATGTCCTAATCTTCAACACCTGGCTATGGTGGTATCGCAGGGGACCCCAGCAACCGTAAGTATATGATTATGAAAATTAAGGGATAATCGTGTCGAACTCCTCGATAATTTGAGTCGTTTCGTAATGTTCATGTACGTCCATCCAATTTTTGGAAAAAGTAAAAAGACCCTCCTAACATATTAAATCTCCTTGAGCACAAATGTAACAGACGAAAATGTAAAATTTTAAAGTTGGTTGGCAATTCAGGGGCGAATGATTGAGGTTCGATTTCTCATTTTTCCTAGAATATGAGGGCTTTGCGAATTGACCCAAAGTATAGGAGGGTTGACCCGATTATCCCGTGATGTAACTCGAAGAATTTATGTAACCAATTAATTAGTTGTGGCTCTTATAGTATAATTTATGATTAATTTGATAATTACAGGTGGGATTATATTGAGAGTGGTGGGAAGATAATGAAGGACATAGATCGCATGGAGGCATTTCGATTGGGTCTAATAACATGGGCCAAATGGGTTGACACGGTTGTGGATCCAGCAAAAACCAAAGTTTTCTTCCAAGGAATCTCTCCATCACATTACAAGTAAGATCATATTGGTTATCTTTAATTTATGTTGATTTCACTTCTAATGGACAAGAAATTGGTCAAAGTATTAACAAAAATGAAATTCATATTTTCTAATAAATTTGTATAAGCTGAAATCATAAAAATAAATATAATGAAAACCATTGTACTATGTGAAACAAGAAAAAAAATACATGTTAGAAAAAGAGGTAGGAAAGCCCATGTACTAAGTCTTTTGCTTGGAAAAATGAAATATAATTTTTTTTCTTTACTTAATTTGTATGAGCTATTAGCAAAATAAAAATAAAAAGGGCATGTATGGTTGGTTGTTTCAATTCTCCCATATTCACTATGGTGTAGGGCTGATAAGAAATAAAAACCCACATTCAATCTGGGCCGTAATTTGTTTGGTAGCAAAGTTGGGCCAATGTGATAAAACTGACAATATCCAAATTAGCCGAACGATTGCCCATAATGCACTACATAATCAATCAGTTTACCCATGAGATTGTCAATTTTGTTCGCAAACCAAATAAACACGTTATTAACTCAAAAAAAAGGAAATACATTTGGTTCTCGCATAAAACTCAAAGCCCTCCCCCTCCGTTCACACACCACCACGGAACCACCTGCATCACACACCACCACGGCCGACGACGATGATATGAACATGAGGGGGGGGGGGGGGAAACACAAACCAGGGAAAAGTATACCTATCAATCGACTAATTATCCATACTCCACCGTGTAATTTCATGTGTAATTACCTCTAGTCTGTGTCGTCTTCATCATCAGGATCAATGGGGTTTTTATACACGATTAGGGTTAGTATAATTTGGGTGAAGCGGAAAAGGGCGGCTATCTTCCCCCGTTCTTTTTCTTAGGCTAATAGTTCAAAATTTCCAGCCACTTGCGGTAATAAAAGCGGGAGATGAAAAAATTGGGGTGTTTAGGTAAATTCAGTAGCCCACGCGTAAATAACTGTAGAGGACCGTTAATGAACATGGGCTTAAATTGGAAGATTGAAACTAGGCATTTAAAGCAGGTCATCCCTTTTAAGAATGCAAGACCCGCGAAATTATGTTTAGTAACCAAACAACAAATTACAACTGTTACAAATGATTTGTTTCTCTCATAAGCCCTATATTAGGAGTAACCATACATGCCCAAATAATCATTAATCTTGTGAAGTCAAGAAGTCCATGTTAGAAAAAAGAGGCAACTACCTAATTCAAAAAATAAATTAGACAAAAAGTTAAAGCACATTAATTCATTATGCCAAAATCTCCAATTGTATTTTTCTAAAATTGCTTGATTAATTGAATGGCAAATAACTAATAAGAACATGAATGTGGCTCAAAGGTTATTCTTTTAATTCCTTCTTTATATGTAAGCATTTTGAATAAATTTATTTACATATATATGAGGCAAAATAAGAAAAATCACATTTTTTTCCTTAATAAGTAATTTCTAATTAACCCTTTAGTAAAAAAAATCCTTTAATCACCAAATATGAAATGGAAATTTCTCTTTTACTAATTTTTTATTGTCAAATACTCATTTTTTCCCATTTAATTATCTATTTTAGTGGCAATGATTGGAATGCACCCGGAGTAACAAATTGCGGTAACGAAACGACACCGTTACCCGGGTCTACATATCCAGCTGGAGAGCCGGTACCCTTAAAAGTATTGAAAAATGTACTAGCAAAATTCATATTACCATCAAAGCCCGTGGAATTGCTCGATATTACAACTTTGTCCCAGTTGAGAAAAGATGGGCACCCTAGTAAGTACAATGCGTTTGGAGGCATGGATTGCACACATTGGTGCATTGCTGGTGTAACTGATACATGGAATCAGCTTATATATGCTAAATTAACATAATTAGTTTATGCATTAACAAAAAAAGATATAGTTAGTTAGCAACATTATTGAATACTAATTTTGATGAAATATGATTTTCTTGTGTTAGACATGGACCCAAGTTTTGGTTCCTACAATCGTGCCATATAGTAGAAAGTTTTCGTAATGTTTCGAGAACTTTTGATGGTGATTGTCAAAGAGGATCATAGTTTTTGTTTGAATTCTGCAAAAAATATAATCACTTTGGTCTACTTTTTCTATGTTCTTTTTTACTTGTATATCTATTTATTAAGAAATTACAAAAAAACTGCCTAGCTATATATAGGTATTTATGTCTAATTATCAAGTAACCCTTTTTAATAACAAAAATCCCTTTCGATGTTTAAAAAAATAGTAGAAATAAAAATCTAGTATTAAAATCACATAATGATCTTGTGTTTTTGCCTATTGTTCTTGAAAAAAGAAAAAAGAATCCATATATAAATTTTGGATACGCCGCTGGATAGTATATACTCTGACAACTCATGAGATCCAACTTTGACGTAGCAAACAAATTAAAGGGTGTATGTGTCATATTGAACATGAAAAATGTCCTGATGCGTCACCAATACACCTCCCGATAATTAAGGTTCAATTGAAAGCAATTGTACGCAATTAAGGTTTGCAATGAGTAATTCCACAATATTCTATAACATGCATTACAAATCTTACCATAAATCGGAATGGGTTCTTCGTTTTTTGATGACTGTCGAATTGTAGTCTTTGGTTTCGCCTTTTTAGCACTCCTCGCCATTTTTGAGCTTCGATGAATGACGAACGGAGTATTGACGGTGAGATTTTGGCCAATCCGTCGATGGACGACTCGGCGGCGCAGAGAGAGAAGAAGTACGAAGTTGAATGTTGGGAGATAGTTCGCGGGGATTTTGTTTTATAATTCATTCATTTTTTTTTTTGGAATTATGTGGAATTTCCAGGTGTTTAAAATGTAATTACGTGGGTCAAACCGGGTCGGGTATGGTCAACCGGTGGCCACGTAAGCATTTACCGAGCAATTTTTGTGTTGGGCCGGTGAATGAACCGAAAAACCAACATAAGGGACGATTTTGGCGAGGTGACTAGTTAAGGGACGATTTTGGTTAAGGTGCCAAATTAAAGGACAAAACGGATTTTTGACCCTCCCATTACCAACATCCAACAACTTGGCAACTTAATTTTTCACGACAATTAATTATGATATTCCTTTTTCTCCAACGAAATTATGCATTTCAATATGTCGAATCCAGTGTTGTATAAAGTATAAACACACACAAACACGTGATTTTCTATAATCCACAACAAAAAAAATAAATAATCACCTTCTTAAGTTATTTATTTATTTTTTAAAGAAAAACTATTAAATAATACCAAAAAAAACAATTGCTTCCAATGTGAAAAGACGAAAATACCCTTACCGTACGTTTCCTTATTAGTGCAAAGAGACAGCATCTTCTCTCTCTCTCTCTCTCTCTCTCTCACACAGTTTCAACTTTCAACACACGAACACCACTAAACCCTTCCATAAATTCTTCTGAATCCCTTCAAAACGCTGCCGTTTTAGCTTTCTCTCCCAGGTTTTTACCTTTCGAAAGAGATATCAACGTGCTTTGCTCTGTTTCTCTGTTTCATGCGAAAAAAATAAAAGATTTAGCGTCATAACCTTTTCTTTTGTAAGTTTTTTCAGCTTAATGGGTTTTGGGGGTACTGTTACATATAAGAAAATAATACAATGTGCTCTGTTTTTCTTTTTAGTAAAATGAGCGGTATTTACGTATTATGTGTTGCTTTGCATGATTTAAGTGTGTATTGTTGAGTTTTTTTTTTTTTTGCTTGTTTTTACCTTCTGGGAAAAGGGTTTTAAGTGTTAATTAATGGGCTGCTAGTTTCTTGTTTTGGTATGTTTTTGTTTGACATAATGAAAAATATTCTATACAGTGTTCAGTTGATTTTTTTTTGTTTGTTGGTGAAATTAATATACTGGTTTTGAGTGGTGTTAATTATGCTTGATTTATGTACGTTTAGTTGTTTTAAGCATGTGTCGTCGTTCTGTTTTGTAGGTGGTGTGTTATATCTGTGAATCACAAAATTAATGTTGGTTATAGCATGGTTTTGATTTTTGCTAGTTGTGTTACTGTTGGTTAGCATGATTTTCGGTTTGTTTTACAGTCCAACATCTAATTTGCGTCGATGATCGACGAAAATCACAAAATACTTCTTTTGATTTGGTGATTCTTGATACTGTTACAGTTAACAAGTTGGGTTGTTTTTGTCCTTCAAATCATTTTCTTTTTCTTTTTCAGAATGAATTAGATTTCATATGTTTTACAATGATTCACTTGCTTTGGTTGGTTATCCTGAATTTTAGCTCATTTTTCTACAATCAATTTCCGGGTTGTTTTCCTCGAGCATTTTGTAGTAATCTATATGATAAGTGAACTTTTCAAAATTCCTCCTCAAATTGTGTAGTGCTTTGATCCTCTGCTTATATGTTATCATGGGTTGTATAGTTTCAGCTACTCTCCTTTTGAACATGTTTATGTTTATTCCTTTAAAAGATTTTGGCTACTGTTGCTTAAGTATACTAACATAATGCGGTGAGATATTTCTACTTTTACATGTTTTTTGGTGTAAGTAGAGAGATGCTACTTTGCATCAGTCATATGTTGTGTTGTACAGTTGCTGTTGCTAGTTTGTAGCTGCTTTGAAAAGAGTTTTAAGTTTAAACTCTAATGGTATTTTTCTTCTTTCAGTGCTAAAGTCAATCACCTAGCAATGGATAGTGCACCAGGCATGTTACCTTCACCACCACCCGTTATTCCGCCTAATATTGTGCCCCTCACAGCGGCAACTCCGAACCGTCAGCTGATGGCGATTCGCGGTCTTGGTTCAAAGGGTCAAAGTAGATCACTACTTACCAACCACTATAAAGTTGCAATATCGAAAACAGATGGATCGTTTTATCACTACAGTGTACGGCATCCGTTCTGCTCTCTGTTGGAATTTTGAGTTCGGTTGAATGTTGCATTAATCTTACTTCCACTGCAGGTTACTATCAAATACAAAGACGATACTCCTGTTGATGCAAAAGGCATCGGAAGACAAATTCTGGATAACGTTCAAGAAACTTATGGTAAATACTTTGCGTTTGATGGGGAGAAGAGTCTCTTCACAGTTGGTTCTCTGCCACAGAAGAAGTTTGAGTTTACTATAATTTTGGATAGCATTCGTGTTTGCTTATGTAGTATCCTTAAACACATACATAATATTATCTGTCATTTTTGATATTGTGAACTCTAATATTCTTGCGGGAGTCTTGGAGGTGGAAGCCCTGGTGGTAGACTTGTAGCATAGTTCTAAGGGGAGGAAACCTGATCAAATATTAATCTTTAGGTATTCTCTATACCTCAAGTATCCATTTCATTTTTCCCTATAGTTATTGACTTATTGTCTTTTTGTCAGCTTCATTTTATGGCTTTCTGATATGTATCCATATAACACCTTTATTGAAACACACTTGGCTTCTAAACTTTCCAGGGACCGGGTGAGCGACTCTCAGTTCATTCAAGGTCTCTTGAATATAGGGTTGGTGATCAATGGTCTCCAAAGTTTACACTGTTGGTGGCACAAAAGAATGTGCTCCTAATATGAGCCCGTCCACAGTTAAGTTTTATGGACCCGTCCAGATATGGGTCCCATTTAAAGTGCAAGGTGTGTGTCTGGGATACCGGGGGAGGGGAGTTGTTCTGATAACGAGCGAAAAATTAATGGACACCAAACCTTGATTTTGAGCGTGCTTTGGAGAACATTGTCACTACATTCAAATCTAACAAAATAACCTTAGATTCGAATTCCCGCACGTGTGAGAAAACCCCCAATTTAAGCGGATTCCGGCAAGGTTTAGTAAAATTTTCGCGCCTAATTGGGAAAAGTGTTGAATTAGGGTCCATGTTCGATGGGGAGCAAATTAGATTTTTGAGTTACATTTTGAGGACCAAAAAAAAAAAAAAGTAATTACTTTTCTATAGTGGATTTGATTAACAAAAATACTATTGAAATATAATGTGAAGAAACACACAATATGTTTAAAACAAATAAGGACACAATTATATCTTCGAGCTGTCTAATAATTATTTGAAGAATCTCAAGAGCGTTTGTTGCGGGAATTTCTTTATTTTATGCAGATTAAATATTTTTCTCTCATTCTAACATGATGGTGTGGTAAAAATTAATAAATATTTGTACTAACTACTAACTAAATAAAAATAGTTGTTATTACATTATTTATAAAGTATGTATGACTGTGATTAGTATTTACCACGATACGAAATAATAAAAATAAATTGCTGCGTGTTAAAATATAAAGCAAATAAATTGCTATCTTTTCTATGAGAAAAATCAACTCATCTATATGCACTACAAATGGAATAAATGCTAAAAAAAAAAAAAAAAACCTTTTAATTTATATTACCATTTCTCAAAGTGTTGAAATGCCAGCTGTCATTTCAACAGGGACTTAATTGTAAATACAGCACTAGTCTGTTTAGTTAGACTGTTATATATTTCGCGCCACATTACAGTTACAGATTTCAACTCAAATTTTCCTCTCACTATTTCGCGACTCTCAAATTTTTTTCTCTCTCTACTTCGCGATTGAAGATTATGGCCGAGAATTGGGGAAATACGGCTGATTGGAGCTCGAAGAAGCCGTTTTGTTCGGATCTTATTAAGCAGATTTATCATTCCGAGCTGCTTGTGACAGGTAATTGCGATGATTTTTTACTTCATGCGATGATTTTTAGCTTATTGTCGATTGGTGCGTGTATCGCTAGATATTAGGTTATGTTCATGACTAAGTGAGGTTTGGCAGAAGTTGCGATTAAGAAACGGGAGTTTGGAGGAGAGATGAACTGTGGTTTCATTATATAATATTATGTTCTTTACTATTAGATTAGGGATAAGTTTTAACCTGTTAATGCTTTTATATGTGTGATGTACTCAATATTAATATGATCTGTGATGTCTGGAAGTTTTATACTGAAGTTGAAAAATTAAGAGTTCTGGCTCAGACAAAACAAGGGGGCTGTTGCATTTACCTTATTACTCGGCGAAGCGAATGATTGTTGAAATGTGTCATTCATTGGTGAAGTTTTAACCTATCAGAATTTCGATGTAGTGGTTTATGCATGTTTGTTGTTATAGCCTTATAGGCTCTGTCATGTTAAATATGTACTCAGTTGAATTGATCAAGTTTATCTGTTTTCTAACTCTTATTAACTTATGACTATTTTTAAATATATAGGCGGGAAAAGATCAGTTCCATTGCAGAGAGTTACGATGCTGGAAAAGAGTCAGTACTTGGAGAAGTACCTCTGGCCACACTTTGATCCGGTAACTGCCTCTTTTGAGCACGTCATGTCGATCATACTCATGATTAATGATAAGGTACATAGATATTTGAAACACCACATTGACTTATACAATGCATTTTATGAGGATCTTTTTACATTAGCAAGATAACTGATATTGTTTTTGATACCGGCAGTTTCGAGAAAATGTGGCTGCTTGGGTATGCTTTTATGATAGGAAGGAGACGTTTAAAGCATTTCTTGAGAGAGTACTTTGCCTTAAAGAGGTTTGTTTTATCCTACAATTGACAATCATTTTCCACCCTTTATCTTTCAGTGCAATATGGCAGTTTTATTCGTACGAGTTAGTTTAGGACTGATGTGATTTTGAATTTTTTAGCCACGAATTGCACCTTACTTATGCATTACCTCAAGATTACATGGTAGATAATTTGTTGGGATTGTTTAAAGCTTGTTTAAAAATCTTTTGCTTGCTTAATCATTGCAGGGAAGGAATCTAACCATAGCAGAGAAGACAAACTATTTACTACTTATGATCAATGCCTTTCAGGTAGTACACTTATCTTACTGCATTATTCACACCTAAATCACTTTATCCTCATTTTTAATTTTCTTCTGAAAATTCTGGCATTATTGTTAGCAGGAACCTTATTATTTTGTACTTATTTGTTTGTAGAGTTTGGAAGATGAGATTGTCAGTGAAAAGATGATGAGATTAGCAAGTCTGGAGTGCTGGCATAGCCTATCGTATGGCCGTTTTCAGGCATGCTTCATAAGCTTTTCATTCTATTTATTTAAAAAGAAGACACGTAGTGGTGTTTGTGATATCAATTTATTGGGGGTGATCTTATTCATTGCTGTCCATTGTGCAATAATGTTGTACTGATCCTCCCTGGCTGCAGATGGAATTATGTCATAATGAGAATTTGATGAAGAAATGGAGAAAAATAGCAAAATGTACCAAGGATGATACCAAAAATAACTTCATACGAAATCTCATAAAGGAGTTCCTGGAGGTTTATTTTGTGAACTAATTTCTCTTGTCATCTTTTTTTGACCTCTCATGATCCTAGGTATGCTAATATCTCCTTTATCATCAGGTGCTGGATTCTGAAGTTTTTCCTAGTCACCATGAAAATGTTGAGGATGATCTAGTTGATCGACATGAGTCCGGATATCCAGATGATGCTTGTATTCTGTATTGTGAAAGATTTATGGAGCTCTTTATTGACCTCTTGAGCCAACTCCCAACTCGAAGGTAATGTTTGTGCATTTAATTCTCAGTTTCTATTTAATCACAATTACATAGAATAAATTTGATGTCACTATCTTCTCGTATTTGTAGAGTGAGACGAAACCTGTTAATTTTCAAAATATTTGCTTCTCGCAAAATAAACTTAAAAGAAATGCTCTGCATAATTTCTATTATAAGAATGAACTTGATCAGCTTCAAGCTGATCAATATGAGCATCCACTGAAAGTAATTGTGCTCTCAGCACAAGGTAGAAATGGGTCCCAGAATGGTGTGTAAATCCTTGTAAAAGATGGATGAAATCAAAATTTTACTGCCTTTTCTAGTGCACTCTCATTCTGAGAGTTAAGAGGAGTTTTTTATCCTGGTCTTAGCATAGGAATATTATTCCCTTGGAGGGGAGAGCTTAGTTGCTAATGTATTGTTTGTTACGCTTTTTAGGTCACATGATATATCTAGTTTTATGCTTTATTATGTCAAACTGAACTTTTGTCTGGACTTATTTTTGCTATTTCTCTACTTCAGATTTGTTCGGCCCCTTGTTGCTGATGTTGCAGTTGTACCCAAGTGCCATTTAAGCCTTCTATATAAGCATGAAAAGGGAAAACTTTTTGCTCAGTTAGTTGACCTACTTCAGTACTATGAAGGTATTGAAATTTATGATCATGAAGGTAGGCAAATGACTGATGACGAGGTGCTTCAAGCTCATTATAAGCGCTTCCAAGCTTTTCAGCTTCTTGCATTCAAAAGAGTCCCGAAGGTACTATTTCATTTTGTTAGATTATTATCCATTTGGGATGGACTCATTTTGTTTTACCTTTTGTGGAAGATGTAGCTTATAGCACCTGTCTATTCTTTCTTTATAGTTGCGAGAACTTGCACTGGCTAACATTGGCGCAATTAACAAGCGTGCCGACCTGTCAAGAAAACTGTCAATACTCTCTTCTGAAGAGCTGAGAGACTTAGTATGCTCCGAGGTGAGTATAGTACCTGAGTCCTATTATAGATAACTCATTTTAAACATGATTCGTTCAGTTAGCAAAGAAATTATGACATTTATGTATTATATTTCTATAATAAGCACCCTAGAAGTTAGTAACATTTATAAAAATCAAAGCAACATCGACACCCTATTGTATTGGCCATTAGATGCGACCACAAAGAAATGAAAACAGATATAATGAAAAATATCAATCAAAACTCGAAGTACTCTTTATATTAAAACTCCGTGTATTTTTTAACAATCCCAAGTTAAGATATGATAAGATCCAAACTGAACTACTGGGAGAAGTTTCACCCAGTATCTTCCAATAGGGAGGGCGTTATATAACTCAAGAAATGTGAAGCAATGATATTGAACCAAAAGACTGGAATCCAATATAAATTCCTGAATCTATTTTGGGAGAAGTTTCACCCAGTATCTTCCAATAGGGAGGGCGTTATATAACTCAAGAAATGTGAAGCAATGATATTGAACCAAAAGACTGGAATCCAATATAAATTCCTGAATCTATTTACCAGTGTTGATCGAGTAAATGAGATCTGCTTTTGAAAGTGGAAGCCTGCTCTAAATGGCTTAAAGCATATATTTCTCATGCCGTATGTCTGCTGAAGAAAACTCCACTAAAGAAGATAGGCTATATGTTGTCCTTTTCCAACTTTCTGTCAATTTATTGATTCACGTGCGTGAATGTTGTTGATTTCTCCCATTTTACTATGTATGTGCACCTTATCTGGATTTTTTTCCCTGTTGAATTTGTAGCTGAAACTGGTGTCGAAGGACGATCCATGGTCATACAGAGTTGACTTCTTAATAGAAGTTATGGTGTCATTCTTTGAGAAACGACAGTCCCAAAAAGAGGCCATTAATGCTCTTCCACTATATCCTAATGAGCAAATAATGTGGGATGAAAGTCTTGTAGAAAGCATCAACTACTCTGGCGAAGGGTGCTTGGCACTTCCAAAGCTTAATCTACAGTTTCTAACTCTTCATGATTACCTTCTTAGAAATTTCAACCTCTTCCGCCTTGAATCCTTATGTGAAATCCGTGAGGATATTCACGAAGCTGTACCAGATTTGCGTGCTTACATTAATAACAAAGGAAAAGCTGCTTTTCGTGGTTCGTCAATAATGGCTCTACAAATTAAAGAATTTAAGATTACGGAGGTTAAGCAGCCAAATATTGGGGAAGTAAAGCCTTCTGCAGTAACGGCTGAAGTTACTTTCAGCATTTCCAGCTATAGGCCAGATGATTGGAATGCTCTGAAGGAACACGATGTTCTATTCTTGATATCTATTCGTCCTTCTTTTGAGCCACTAAGTGCAAAAGAAGCAGCTGAGGCAAGTGTTCCACAGAAGCTTCGTCTTCAATGTGTACGTGGGTGTGAAATTATTGAAATACGTGATGAGGAGGGAACTCTCATGAATGATTTTACTGGGAGAATTACGCGTGATGAGTGGGAACCTCCGAAAGGAGTAATGAGAACAGTTACTATTGCGCTGGATACAGCACAGTATCATATGGACGTTGGTGATATTGCAGATAAGGGTGCAGAGGACGTGTACAGCACATTTAACATATTAATGATGCGTAGACCCAAGGAGAACAACTTTAAAGCCATTTTGGAATCCATAAGAGATTTAATGAATGAAACTTGTATTGTCCCTGAATGGTTACACGACATATTTTTGGGATATGGAAATCCTTGTGCAGCACAATGGACCAATATGCCAAATCTCCTTGAAACAGTTGATTTCAAAGACACTTTCCTTGATGCTGCCCATGTCACAGAGAGTTTTCCAAATTCTCAGGTTTCTAACTTGTCTTCCAGATGATCAAATTTTTATTTTAACTTTTTATTTTCATTTGTATGTGTTTCATACTAATCTTTACCTTGTTCATCCTCTGGTACTATTATGTTTCAGGTTTGTTTTATAAACACTGATGGTACAGAAAACTTGCACCCCCGATCTCAATTTCGTATCAAATTCCCTGAAAATCTTGAGGACAAAGTTCATCTAATGCCTGCCAATGAGACTGCTGCTGTGAAAGATGTTAATTCTGATAAGGAAAAGCTTCTAGCGGAAACTTATATACCTCCTGATCCTGGTCCATATCGCCAGGATTCTGGTACATATGCCTATCATAAACCCAGAAGGAATTCAGTCGGTTTTACGACCACACAGGTATTGGATACTTTCGCTATTATGATGGCAATTGTAAGTTGACGGGTTCTCTGTAGCCATTGTTTCTGTCTCGTTTTTTATCCATATGGCTAATACTTAGTTGTCTAAATCTCTAATTCTTTTCCCTTTAGTGTTTATCTAAATGACTGTACGTTTAATTATCCTGATGAATGTGTGTTGTATATCATTACATGGTCAACTTCTGTTGATACCAAATAACGTTGGTTTTCTGTTTCAAATATTGTTTCCTTTTGCTGCAGAGATTAATTCTTATTTTCGAATTTTGATGACGGTGTAGGCTGCCTTTTCTGTAAAATCCAATTTTGGAACTCCGCCATTGATATTTTGTCAAGTTATATTATTTGCACAATCACCTGTATGAGTTTTGCACACACATGTTCCTCGAGAATCTGGTACATCCTTCTTGCATTTTGTTTTCTTGTTCCTTTCTTTAACTTGTTAGGAAATTACTGATGTGGGTATGCAGAAACACTATGCACCTTAAAACGAGAAGGGAACACGGAATTGAAGGAGAGAAAAGACTCTTCCATTATTTTCTTGGGATGATGGAAAACGTTATCTTGATTTAAACAAGAGCGGTGTCTAATAATTTCGAAGAGTGACTTTCCATCATTAGTGAAGTTTGGGTTTGGTAGTGATGGCGTGAATCATTTCTATTTCGAGTTGCTTTGCTTTGCTTTCATCTTTTAGTGGTGGAAAGTCTGCTTGAATAATTAGGATTAGTATATGTCTCGTTGTTTGTTTATTTGTTTTCGATGATCGTTTTCAGTGCATCATATGTATCGTGGGGCAGAATTGTGTCGATATTGCTTGATTTTTCTTTCAACTATTCCGGTATAAAGTATTGTAGTGTGTCCTACCCAAATGGTAGCTTGTGATAAGGCTTACATAATGATACTAGGTTATGCCAATTTTACAACCACTGCTATGGCACTCATTCCATAAAGAGAGTTGGTTACTGTGTACTATATGCTCTGACAGTAATAGCACTGTAGAGTTTTGGAAGCACGCAGCACGAGAAAAGAACTTCCTTGTAGTATATATGTGTTGTATGATACTCAAAATAGAGGTACATTGTTGGAATATAGCTATCCTGATTCGCGGATTTTGTTCAGAATTTTATTTTACCCGATTGGTCTTAGTGTATCATGGTCTGGTCTCTTTCAATGTTTTAGATAAATAACTTAGTTTTCACAGACATTGACATTTTTTTCGTGTTATTTTGAATATTTACTATTTAGGCTTGTTTGTGGACACTTTTTTTTTATGGTTTTGATTTTTTGTTTGTCATGTAGGTTGAAGCTATCGTATCTGGTATTCAACCTGGATTAACTATGGTGGTTGGTCCACCAGGTACTGGAAAGACAGTGACAGCCGTGCAAATATTGTTTCTTCTTTATCATAATTACCCTTCTCAGAGAACTCTGATAATTACTCACTCAAATCAGGCTCTGAATGATCTGTTTCAAAAAATTATGGAGGTAAATAATTTTTTTAAAACATCTTGGCTATAATTGTAATCGAATGGAGATTTGAATCACAGCTTAAGCTGTTACGGAAGGAGACTTAGAGTATTTATTGTGATTTAAGTTTTTTTTTTTTTGGTTTTTTGATTTGGGATGTTAATCTAACTAAGTGTGCACGAATGCAGAGGGACGTGCCTGCTCGATATCTGCTTCGACTTGGTCAAGGTGCGCACGAACTAGAAACTGACCTTGACTTCAGCCTGGAAGGTCGTGTGAATGCAATGCTAGTTCGGCGGCTGGAACTTCTTAGCAAAGTAGAGCGTCTGGCTAGGTCTTTACAGCTCCCTGATGATGTTGCATATACTTGTGAAACTGCTGGATACTTCTGGTTGCTTCATGTTGACTCACGTTGGGAACAATTTTTGGTTGCTTGTGCTAAGAATCAAGACAAACACACATTTATTCAGGATCGTTTTCCTTTCAAAGAGTTTTTTTCTAATACTCCAAAGCCGATATTCACCGGTCAATCCTTTGAAAAAGACATGCGGGCAGCTAAGGGTTGCTTCCAGCACTTGAAAACTATGTTTCAGGAGCTTGAAGAGTGTAGGGCATTTGAGCTGCTCAAGTCTACAGTTGATAGATAAAATTATCTGATGACCAAACAAGCAAAAATTGTAGCTATAACAAGCACTCATGCAGCTCTTAAAAGGAAAGATTTTCTGAATTTGGGCTTTAAATACGACAATTTGTTGATGGAAGAAAGTGCTCGGATTCTGGAGATTGAAACTTTTATCCCAATGACGCTCCAGAGAGAGGAGGATGGTTATGCTCGGCTTAAACGTTGCATATTAATTGGTGATCATCACCAGCTGCCTCGTGTTGTGAAAAATATGGCTTTGCAGAAGTATAGCCACATGGATCAGACCCTGTTTACAAGATTCGTGCGTCTTGGCGTTCCGTATATTTATCTCAATGCCCAGGCAAGAGCTAGGCCTAGTATAGCCAGACTATATAACTGGAGATTTAAAGACTTCGGTGATCTTCCATCTTTCAAGTATCAATTTTACTTCAGTTTAGCAAATTCGGGATTCACATATGAGTATCAGCTTGTAGATGTGCCTGATTACCGTGGGAAAGGTGAGGAGTGTGCTCCTTCTCCTTGGTTCTATGAAAATGAAGGAGAAGCGGAATATATTGTTAGTGTGTACATCTATATGCGCTTACTTGGTTATCCCGCCCATAGTATATCCATACTGACAACATACAGTGGTAAAAAAAAATTGATTTGTCATGTTATTAACAGACGGTGTGTCCCGTACGACTTCATTGGACCCCCACACAAGGTAATTTTACTTTTCTCTTAATACTCTATACTTCCAACTTCTATATGAGTTCATCTTGCGAGAGAATACTTGGTTGTTGATCAGAAAAATGGGTTTGTGTTCCTAAGTGACACATTTGTATGATCAATTTTTTTTGCATAAGAAGAAGTTTTATTGTGGTCGATAGAGGAGAACTTTGATATGATGTCTTAATGAACTTCAGTGTTGTAATGATAAATTAGATTGTAAATCGCGACAGAGCGTTGCTAGTATAATGACACGCTGTTTGGTGGCTTAAGTAAAGCTGTGTGCCTGTGCCTTATATGAGCAATTTTGTTATTTAATATCTCTGGTAGTCGTTTTGGTTTTTGGTTTGGTATTTTCATTGTTTACACATGTTTTTACTGCAGGTAGCAACTGTTTATGAGTTTCAAGGACAAGAAAATGATTATATCTTATTGTCCCTTGTTCGTTCTCGGTTTGTGGGTCACCTTCGTGATGTTAGAAGATTAGTTTTGGCAATGTCTCGAGCTCAATTGGGGTTATACGTTTTCTGTCGGCGTTCTCTGTTCGAACAATGTTATGAACTACAACCTATATTTCAACTTCTGCTTCAAAGGCCTGATCGTCTTGCCGTCAATCTCGATGAGACCACATCGTTTACAGAACGTCATGTCGAAGACACTCAACCATCTGACAAAAGCTACCTTGTTGGTGGCGTTGAAGAAATGGCTGCCATGCTTAAAATAATTTCATATCGAAAGAATGCATGGCGTCCATACATTCAAATCGAAGGATTATAGAAGGTTTCCTAAAAAGGAAAAGGCAGAATTAATACATCCTTTATAAAAGTGGATTTATGAGTGAGTGCGTAGGCGGTAGGATCATTAGATTCTTAATTGAGAAAAAACAATATTTCTTCTAATTGAAAATAATAATTGATGACGTCGTACCAGGATCATTAGACTCTTAATGTACCGTGTCATTAAACGTGTAACGTATTAAACTTTACTCCCCATATTCCCGAAAGAAATAAACTACCATTTTTGTGATGGAATTTGAAATTAACTCCCCATATTCATGAAGGAAGTAATCTAATAGATGAATGAGATATTCTATTACATTTTTATAGCATAAGAGCACATAATGTTTTTTTTTTGCACGTGGCAAATACGTTCCAGCTTTGAGAAACTAAAGCATGTGTGTTATATAATAATATCAATATAATTTACAAAATAAATGATTCTTGAGCCTGGAGGAGAACTCTACGATTATTATTGATCGATTATAATCTCGGAGAAACGATCATGGATACTAAATTTACGTGTACTGATGCATTTAATTTGATCTAGCTCTAAGCTCTAATTTTGAGTACTTTTACTATTTTACCAATATCTACTTGTTCTCCTTTGTTTATGATGTTGTTCCTAGGTGACCAACACAACTTTCCATTTGTTTTTTTCTTCTCAAACTGACCTTCGTAGATTACTTGGAATAACTGATTTTTTCCCAAGCCAACTGAGAGCTTTCATCCAATAAGATATGTTGCATCGTACTCAAAATAGGTGGTTCCTCGTTTCCTTCTCTTCATTGCAAATAGTGCAACCAACAATGCTTTCGCCTTGCAAAATGCCTCTTTTTCGTAGGCTCTCCTTCGCTAGAATTTTGGTCGTCATTCCTTATCAAACAAAAAGGTTGAGAGTTTTAATGGAGCACCCACTTTTCATAACTTCATATATGCAAAAGAAGTATCATTCCCATACCGTGCAGTGACCTCAAATAATAAGTTTTAGGTAGATTTACGCACACCCCTAAGATTTGAAGAAATATTGTGACTGAGAAATTATTACTTGAATTTTGTTTCAAACTTATCAAATTTTGTTGAACATGAATTTAAGCCCCTAATTTATTTTGACCCAACTTTTTAGTTTCTTATTTTTTTAAGACCAAGGAATTTAATTAGGCTTATTCTTCGACAAATTTTTTTTTTTTTTCAAATCTTTAGACAAAATTCTTTTTTTTCTAAATCTTTAGATAATTGTTTTTTTCAAAATAATTAATTGTAAAATAGTCCTCCAAAATAAATTTATTCTAAAATAAATGCTTAATGTCTAAAATATGTCGAAAAATAAGCCTAAATTCCTTGGTCTTAAAAAATAGAAACTAAAAAGGTGGGTTAATTAAATTTAATAAATCTGTAATTTTTTCTAAAAATCTTTATTTTATAAAAATGTTGAAATTTTTATAACATTAGGTGGGGGGAGGCAATCTGCACCAAACTAAATAAGCTAGGGGGCACATTTAACATATAAAAAAGGTGGGTCAAAAATTGGATAAAAATACCCCTGATCAGAACTGATCATACGATGGGGTGTTTAATGCAAATTTCCCTACTATATATATGTGTGTGTGTTTTTAAAACTCCATGGGGTGGGGAATTTGATGGTTACTTACCATAACCAACAAATTGACATCGCTATACATGTTCCTCACGTTGTCTCAGAACTATTGGGCATGTAACCAAAACCACATAAACGATATCCACAATAAAACATCGACCATGTTATATCATTTTGTTATTTTAATCATGCCACGTAATAAGTGTCCAATCTAGTCAATTAGCTTATCGTCAGATTTTACTCAAAGACTTGGATTCCTTTATGGTCAAGATGCATGTACGTACGCTCCTAAGTAATTTTAAGAAAATTGTAGATAATATTTTTTACATCCCCAAGGTTCAATAAACTTACATAAGCCACTTTATAAGTTTGAAGTGATATAGCATTATACTTCTTCTAGTAAAGAAACTGATACCAGATATTTAATTTACTGAGTTCAATTCACTCTATTATTACACCTATTTTGAATCTAAATTGTTGATCTTGAGTTAGATGTTAAATTAGTTAATGTAAGCTTTATACACCCTCTTTTGTGTATTACCTATTTATAGTTTGTTCTCGGCCCAAATTTCTATAGCTTTTGTAGGTTAATGTAATTTTTTTTTAACAACTTGGTTAATGTAATTTTAAAATTAAAGATACAGTAATTGGCCACTTTTGGGGAGTGCAAAGCGGTTAATTATCTAGATTCTAAATAGTGTTGGGGTCATTTCTGTAAATACTTATATTTAGGGGTTGAAAATATCTATTTACTCACGAAAATAACACGAAATGAAATAACTGGCTCAAGTTTGTGCTTGCGTCATCAGCATTTTTAGATATGATGTAAGCCTCAACAGTATTTGTGGTCCGTGCTCTCCCTATCTGCTTATATATAGTTTGTTTATCTAAATTAGCTACATATAAGTCCTCAAAAATATCGTTTTTATTAATTAATTGCATTATGGGACTAAAAATGGCAAAGCTTTACACTACAAGAAATTCGCTCATTTCCGACAGCCTCCGACGGAATCGGCCGTCGAAAATGAGCGAAAGTCTTTTCCGACGGCACCTGACCGTCGGAAAATGTCTTTTCCGACGGCAGATCCCCGTCGGAAAAGTTCCGACGGGTTTCACCCGTCGGAAAAGACCTGTCCGTCGGCCTAGTGCCGACGGAAATGATCTTTTCCGACGGGTGAAGCCCGTCGGAAAAGAACAAAAAAAAAAATAAAAATAAAAAAAGCTACCCTTTTCCGACGGGACCATGCCGTCGGAAAAGGGTCTTTTCCGACGGCACCGTGCCGTCGGAAAAGGGTCTTTTCCGACGGCATGGTGCCGTCGGAAATGAGCGTCTCCGGAAGCTTTTTGACGCGGATCGCTGACAAGGCACCATTCCCACTCCAAAATCTATAAATACCCCCAAATTTTACACTTAAAATTCATTCATTCATACACAAACACTCAAATTATATCTCCCTAACTACATTTCTTCTCTCAATTCTTTCTTCAATTATTTTTCTTACTTATATTTTCTTTATATATATTTTGTTTTCTTACACATATCATATATTATTCTTAATACTTTCATAATAAACTATTTTTATTAATCTATAGATATTACAAATTAGTTTATATTTATGTTTTTCGTACCAAATAATTCATTTTTTATAATTTATATATATTATTAATGTTTATATATATATATATGTTTTAATTATAGCATTTTCCGAAAATTCGGACAAAATTTGAGATGATAATTAACAAAAAATTGTTTTTTCCGTATTTTTTTTTTAATATTTGTGATTATTATTTCCGACGGCATAGTGCCGTCGGAAATAGTCTTTTCCGACGGCATGGCGCCGTCGGAAAAGGTCTTTTCCGACGGCACGATGCCGTCGGAAAAGAGGACAATTCCGACGGCATGGTGCCGTCGGAATCTTTTCCGACGGCACCGTGCCGTCGGAAATGCCCGGCAGCTTTTCCGACGACATGGTGCCGTCGGAAAAGACCTTTTCCGACGGCACCATGCCGTCGGAAAGAGCTTTTCCTACGGAAGCTTTTCCGTCTACCATTTCCGACGGATTAAACCGTCGGAAAAGAGCATTTCCGACGAGAAATAGGCCTTTTCCGACGGGTTTTGTGCCGTCGGAAATGGTCGTTTTTCTTGTAGTGTTATATTGTGTTTTTATTTCTGATTTCCATCCTTTGCACCGGTCAATTGGTGGCAGCCGTCCCGCAGCCAAAAGGTATATGTCGTTAATTAATGATAATATATAATTAGCTTACTTAGATAGTTTAATTACGACATCGCCGGGGTTAATTACCCTAGCTCGTGAAATTTAAGCAGTAATTTATACATGCATCTTGAATATGCGAGTTAGTCTCGTTTAATCATATGTAAATATTTACGAGGAATCGGTTCACATAAGCTATATTATTAAATATAGTTTCTGAGGAAAGTACGGTGTATTTGTAATCGCATATAGCATATCTCGCTTTTGGGAATTCTGAGGAAAAGTTGTATTTGTAATTCTGAAACTGTTTTTATTAGTATTTTTTTCTTTTAATTAATAAGAAAGTAACCTTTAGTTATCATCAATGCATGAATTCGTGTATCCAAAAAATACAAGCATTTAAACTTTATTTTTCTTAGATTGCACCCGACTAATTACGATGATCCTAACTACCCACCTACATATGGTGATCCTATGTAGGGGCTGGGGGGGGGGGGGGGGGTAGCCCCCCCCCATTTTTTTTTGAAAAAAAAAACCAAGTATATATATATATATATATATATATATATATGTAGTGTTAGCCTATTAGGGAAAGAGAAATGAGTTGATGAAAAGAGAAAGGAGCAAATCTTATGATATTTATATTTAAAAGCTTAGTCAAATAGTAAATTGCAAAAACTCCCCTTTTGTTATATTTAGTTAGAAAATAAACTCATTTGTTATTTTAATTTGCAAAAAAATTCTTGTGGTGTTAAAAAATAGCAAACAATTTTATTCTACACTTAATTAATTCGTATGTATTGAATTTAAGCATATCTTAACATATTTCTTCAATATGCAAAGAATCAATGTTGTTTAAAATAAATATATGAATATCTTTTATCATATTTGTGAAAAGAACATTAGCTTCAAAATATGTAAAAACATATATACAAAGTGTATCAGATTTTCCTTTGCTTTTATCTCATTCAAATGTGTCTAAAAATTTATAACATAGTCTATAATATTTGATAAAAAAAAAATGTTTGTTTGGTTATCGTAGTTGTTATCGTAAATATTTATTAGTGAATTTTTTGGTTAAAAACTAAAAGTTGATACAAAACATTTCTTGTACGCATTCATCTTCCCTAAAACCTCCAAAAAAATCGGTTCAAAACAACATTTTTTTCTCTACTTAGTATTTCGATTTTTTTTCCCTCTAATTTCTTTCCTATTGTTCTCCAAAAATTTTTTTTAGCCCCCCCCATATTCGATTCCTGGATACGCCACTGCCCACCTATACCAGAAACCCGCTATGCTGAAACACGTACTGCAATAGCATCCGAGCCTCATGATTAATCAAGGAATAAATTGAGAACGTATCTTTCATTAATTAAGATATTGCTCATAAATATATCTTGGGAAAAAAATCACATTTCATACCCTAACTTGGCACTTGCCCAATTTTGGTACCATAAGTTGTCACTCATCAACTTTGGTACCCCAAGTTGGCACTTTGACCGAATTTCAGTACCATAACTTGAGTCCGCCCCAAATCGTCCCCTAATTGTCCTACGTGTCTTCCTGTTGACCAAAAAATTGGGGATTTTGACTTGGAATATACACGTGGTTGTCAACATGGAAAAAAATTAAAAAAATTAAAAAATAATGTAATCCCTTATGAGGTGAATTTGATGTTTAAAATGCAAAAAACTACACTTAGTTATATCTAATTGACAAAAAACCCACATATTATTTTTGTAGACAAAGAATCCCCTTAAACTTTTATTTATTTAGAATATTACACTCAAATTTTGTAAATTGTCTAAAAGTTCTAAAAGCTACATTTTTTTTTATTTCTTGATTCAATTTCAAACCATGAATGTTTTAAATAATTCATTACTTAAAATTGGAGAACTATTTTAGGAAAAAAATATTAGTTCATTAAAAAGTTCATGGCAACATTCGTATGAGTTTTTATTAAAAACTTATTTTATATCCTTAAATCATAATACTTAAACAACAATAACAAAAGGGAAGAGAAATTAGTTTCTAATTGAAAAAAAAAAAATACACGTAACCTTTCCCCGCCCCCCCCACTGCCATCACCACGGCACCACCAATTTCTCCGCCGCCGGACTTCTTCTCTCTTCATCTTCCTTCTCCCCTTCCGCCCCACTCTTCGCGCTGGACCCCCGCCTCCTTATATTCCGAGTCGACAACCACTCCCTCCGCATCAAATCCACCCTCCCCTCCCACCGATTCGATTCTCATCCTTATTCTCCCACTACTCCGAAGTCAACTCCAAAGTCCTTGCCATCGATGTTTCTTTGCTTCTCCGACGAGTCGATCGTCACGGAGGTGGTGTAGAAGAGGGCGATTTTTGGATGCCCCCCCCCCCCCCCCCGTGGTGGTGGGGGGGGGGGGGGGGGGAGGGGAAGCTGGGGGATCATAATGATTCATTTTGGTTTTAATTTTTTTTTCCTAAATGAAGAATTTGTTTATCTTGTTTTTACTTTTTATCTTTAGTAAACTTTGAAGCATTAATTGTTTGAGGTAATATTTGAGCAATAATTATTCGTTTAATGAGGTAATTATGTGATAAATAAATGAATAAAACAAGTTAACAAACTTTAACAAAATATAAAAATAATATTCTTGAAACATATTTAAACTTAATTTTTATAAGTTAAACAATTTGCATTATCAAAAAAATAAATTAGATCTAATTTTTAAGTATTATAATATAGAATTTGTAAGAGGGGAATTAATTTGGAGGGAAATGACTCCACGGTCCACCTGTTAGTTTTTTTTTTTTTAATTTATTTTTCATGTTGGCAGCCGCGTGGATCTAAAAGGTCAAAATCCCCAATTTTTTGGTCAACGAGCTGCCACATATGTCAGTTAGGCGACGATTTCCGGCGGACTCAAGGTACTGAAATTCGGTCAAAGTGCCAACTTGGGGTACCAAAATTGATGAGTGACAACTTATGGTACCAAAGTTGGGCAAGTGCCAAGTTAGGGTATGAAAAGTGATTTTTTCCCAATATATCTTAGTTGTGTTTTATATTTTGAATAATCAATCCCATATGTGTACTCCATTGTAACTTAATAGTTATATGTAACAACTCCGAGTGGGTAATATTTTATTGTATTTTTCTAGGCAAGTGGAAAATATTATTAATAAGGTCATTGGCCACGCGAGAATATTGCATATGCATATATTCATAAACTTGTAGCGCATTCGAATTAATTTATAAAAGGGAGATGACAACTTTTGTAGCTTTGGTCTTGTTCTCTACCTCTATAGTTTTTTTTTTTTACTTTGTCGTCGTCAAAATGCCCTTCGGTAACACAGTACAATAACCCCACCACTCATAGACATACATCCAAACTCTATAAGCAAAATGACACTCGAAAAACAAATGCCCAGAGCACTCAATTTCAGCACCACCATTTAATTCTAGGTTCCACCCGGCGTCTACTCCTCTTCAATCCTTGCCGCAGTCTAATATCCAATACCAAACGCCTATGTTGCGTAACCACACTTTCTCCGGGGATGACCTTGCAATCTAAGCAACGACTTCTATCCGCCCTCGTAGCTAAGAATAAATCTATCTGACTCTTATTTGACCCACTCCTATAAGTGACCAAATGGGATTCTCTCTTCTTAAACCAAGTATTTGCTACAAACAAATCATAGGAAATGGCGAAGTCTAAGATAGCGTTGCCCAGCTCATTGTGATCCCCAAAGCTATACCCGCTGTGGATGTCCTTGAATCCATCACAGCTAGATCCTACATGACCATTAAAGTCACCTCCAATGAAGAGTTTCTCGCTACTAGGGATCCTTTATACCATCTCGTCCAAATCTTCCCAAAACTTGCGTTTCACAGCTTCGTCTAGTCCTATCTGTGGTGCATAGGCACTAATGACATTCAAGATATCCTCGCCTATGACCAACTTGACCAGTAAGATCATGTCGCCCTTCCTTCTGACCTCCACCACGTCCTCGAGCCAAAGCTTATCTATGATGATCCCAACACCATTTTGGTTCTTCTCGGTCCCGGTATACCAAAGCTTACAACCCCAAGGGTCTATTACTTTGGCCTTCTCACCAACCCACTTGGTCTCTTGCACGCACAAGATGTTGATCCTCCTCATGGACATTGCCTCAGCTAACTCGGCCAATCTTCTTGTGAGTGACCCCACATTCCACGATGCAAGGCGAACTCGTCGTTCCTGGACTAACTTCTTTACCCTTACTCGTCCTGGAAGTTGAGGGAACCCTTGTTCATTTGACACTACACCCGGGCGTCGATGTGGCACGTCGCTTCTGGGCGACATGACTTTAATCGTTTTGAACTACATGACGTCACAAATAGATTCACATGTAAATAGAAAAGAAAAAATACCTCCGTTCATCGTGTCGTGGTAGAAAGCAGCTAGGCGTGAGCACGAACCGTCAACGAACAATTGATAGGAAGTCTTGGTTTCTCTCTTCTCCCTATACACCTTATTTATGTATTTCTTGAGTATGATTTATGATGGGTAAAGTCATAGTATATATAGGTGAAGAGAGGACCAAGTTCCAGTTAGGGTTTAAGTAGGACTTAATCTCGACCGTCCATCACAGAAGAGTCTTAATTGGAAATAACTCTATTAATTAATTATAATATATTTAGGTAACTAAAATATAGAATTAACATATATTCCTAGAAAACTAGGATTCCTTAGACCACAATTATGGAAAGATAAATACTATAACGATTTATCTTACAGTCTCCCACTTTGTCAATAGGAATACTCATTAGTGTTCTCATTTGGAAATCATAAGGCGCGCATAAAAATGTTGAAACTTTTCTTTAGCTCGTTGTCATAACTGCCTTGATTAATAACGTAAGCTAATAAGAGTCACGGCGGGCACATTATTTTGCAACATGATTCCTTCCATGTACCACACTATTAACAACAATTATAATTAGGCCATTAGTACGAGTTTTCGTAATGGTCCCATAATGTATTAAAACAAAAGACAAATTCTGTTATCATAAATCCAACAATAATATGTGTACACAATGGAAAAAACAGAATAGAAAAGATGTAGAAGTCCAATAAGAGCTCAAAATAAAATGTCAAATACAATAATGAATTGCAGAAATTAACTAGATCTATTTTCAAGACCCATACTGCTAGCATGTTTCTAAAATGGTTTTGGAGGTAGTCCTTTCGTAAATATATATGCAACCATCTCATCTGTACCTAAATGATCAAGACTTAAAAGAATTTCATCTTTTACTAATCTTTTGATTCTTTCACTGGAAATATGTCCCAGCCTTTTATGCCACAAGAAATAAGAGTCGTTTTTTAGACGACTTATGTTTTGTTTCACCATTAATATGCAGGGTGAGATGAGTTTCAGAAGATTGAGTAGCAAGATTAAATCTATAAAGCCCATCAATTAGAATTACAGAACCAACATAATCAGAATTCAAAATTAAATTAAAATAACCATCTCCATGATTAACTTTAAAACCACAACTCTCAAGTTTGCTTACTATAACTAAATTACGAGAAATAGAAGGAACATAAAGAGTTTGAAATAAATCTAACTAAAATCCACTAACTAAAATAAGACGATAAGTTCCAATAGCTTCAACTGGGACTTTGTCTCGGTTTCCCATGAATAAGAAGTTTTCACTTGGGTTTGTGGTTTGGGTCGTAAGAAATCCCTGCATGGAATTTGAAACATGAACATTAGCACCAGAATCAATCCACCAAGTATGAGGAGAAACATAGGAATTATTTGATTCAGAAAAACTTACGAAACCCATAGGTTTACCTTTCTTTTCAAACCATTCCCTTCGTTTATGGCAATCTTTCTGAAAGTGTCCAGGCTTTTTGCAAAATTTGCACTAGTCATCTTTCTTTGCCTTTTTGTCTGTTGGTTGATTAGAGTCATTCATTCTGGGTGGTGCTCTTTTATGGCTTGAGTTGTGCCTTTTCCCAGCTTTAGATCCAGCTCCTTGGACAAAGTGTGCAACCCTACTACCTTGTTTGTTCAGCCTGCCCTCCTCTTGAACCAATTTATTAGCCAATTCATTAACAGTCCACTTTTCCTCAATAGCGTTGTAATGAATTTAGAAAGGTCCGTACTGAGGAGATAAAGAATTTAGAATAAATTGGACGAGAAAAGAATCATCCACCATCATCTCTAAATTATTTAACTTAGCTGCAAGGTTCGTCATCTCAATGTAGTGGTCATGCATAGAGCGTGTGCCATCAAACTTCATCGGTGTAAGTTCTGCCATAAGTGTCCCAGCAAGAGACTTGTCTGCAGTCTTAAAGCGTTCTTCAATTGAGGTTAAGTAACCCTTAGCATTTACTGGTGTGGGTAGGGAAGTTTTGATGTTGGCAGCAACTGTCATTCGTAAGAACATAATGCTTAGTCTATCAGACTTCTCCCAATATTTAAGGAGATCATTATGTTTAGTAGTACTTGTATCCGTAATGGGATCTGGCTTCACAGTTGTGAGAGCCAAATCAAAATCAAGTACCCCTACGGTGAATTCAACTTTCTCTTTCCATTCTGAGAAGTGGTTCCCGTGAGAAGTGGGATAGCTGAGCCGCATGATAACAATTGTGCGGGAAAAACTTCTGCAATTTATCGAGATATAAATTTATTAATTGAGGTGTAAGACATAAACAGCACATGATTTTTGGAATATTTACGACAATAAAATATAGCGCTCCTACGGGCAGTCACTATAAAGTCTACACATAACACCATTAAGATTCGTAATATTCAATATTCTTGATTTAAGTAATATACTAACTTTAATAAAATATTGGAAATCTGTGGATTTTCTTGGTTTACGTATATATTACTTATTTTATTGTTGAAAATTAATATGATTTTTGATTGCCTGTGGGTCAACCAATTAATTCATAAGGTTCATCAACTATGTTGATAATGGTAGTATAATTTGTGATTTGATAATCTTTTATCGTTTAGTGTTAAAGTCACTGTGGTGATCTCTAACCTTAATAAAACGTAATTTATTACGTTAAATCCCTTAATATTAAGGAATTGTTCATATAATATTGATGGATATTGAGTTCTGAAGTGGAATCGACTTCGTCTTAGGTACATTATGATAGATTATGTTATATACGTATCATTATAGTTAAGGAAGTAAATGCTTAAGGTTAAGGAAGTAAAGACTTAAGGTATACTAAGTAATTTCTATATCAATATATCTAAGCTAAGGCAACGTGATTATGATCATCTCATACTAACCATAAACTTGAGTAAATAAAACAAGGCATGTCGATCAACGACAAAATAAACAATCAATTTCATCATGTCACGATATTGAATAACAAACTTACATGACAGAACAAATAATATAATATTATATGTTCATAAAAGCAATTGTACTTGTGATCATACAAACAAGAGCAACATATATAATTCATAATAAGCACATTACGTTCTCAGAAATCAGAATTCATTAGCATGCACCATTTCTTAAAGAAATTACACGCTATACACAATATAATAAGAATTAATGATACCCCATGTTATGATCAGCATATATATATAACGCGTAATACATATTGTTAGCATATTATTATTTGTATATTAATTGTCTTAAGGGTAGTTTAGTCTTTTACTTGTCTTGTATATATATATATGTCTTATTGTAAACCCTAGTAATTAATTCATTCATCATATTGTAAGATCCCATCTTGTCTTTGTAAGATCATGAATATATTCTTGAATGTTATCATGGCATCAGAGCCAAATCTCTGACCCAACCGGTAGGCAAACACGACACCACGCCGATCGAACTCATCGCCGGAATTTTTTTTGGTTTTTCGTCTTCGTATTGCTACTGGTTTCTGGTAATCCGCTGCACTCTCTGAACTTGTTGGTGTGTTAATTTCGATTTCGATTTCGAATTGGTGCAATTTTTGTTCGATTTGTTGCCCCATTTCTGTTTCTGGGTTAGTCTTGCTTTGTGTATTGCTGCAATTTTCGATTTCTGTTATCATGACGGGAGGGGATGATTCGTTGCAGTCGATTAGTGTTCGTTTCGATGGGAAGAACTATGGGTATTGGAGTTATGTTATAAAAAACTTTCTAAAAGGGAAGAAGATGTGGAATTATATTTTTGGTGTTTTGGTTGCTCCTAAGTCATATGATGCAAATTTTGTTGAGTTATTGGATGTGTGGGATACCAATAATTCTAAAATTATTACTTGGATTAACAATTCTGTTGAGCATAAGATTGGTACTCAGTTAGCTAAGTTTGATACTGCGAAAGAAGTTTGGGACCATTTGGAGAGGTTGTATGTGAGGTCCAACTTTGCTGTTCAATATCAACTTGAAGGAGAAATTCGTGCTCTTACACAGGGCGATCGAAGTGTTCAAGAGTTTTATTCTGAGATGACAAACTTTTGGGATCAGTTGGCTATGACAGAATGCGCTGAACGGAAAGCATTCGGTCCCTATATTGAAAGGCGAGAACAACAACGTTTGGTTCAACTGTTGTACAATCTCCGCTCTGAGTATGAAGGCATCCGTGGATCAATTCTGCATCGTACTCCTTTGCCCTCAGTTGATTCAGTTGTGCATGAATTATTGGCTGAAGAAACCCGCCTCAAGACTCAAATTGAGAAGTCCACTCCTGTTGGTTCTGTTTTGGTTACTCAACCTAGTCATACCAGATCTAAACAAAAGAGTTATGATAAGGATGAGTGTCGCTATTGTCATGAAAAGGGTCATTGGAAGAATCAGTGTCCTTTATTGAACCAGAAAGGCAAACCACAACAGGAATATGGAAAGAGGCCAAGTGACAAACCTTCATATTCACAGAATCTTCGTTTTGGAGGACAGCCTAATACAGCTGCTGTCATGCCTACATTGGATCCAGCTTCTGTCGATTCATCTTTGTCAGACAACGCATCTTTGGTTAATCTATTGCAGAACCTTATTCAGGCAAACAAAAACCAGTCTCCACCATATGCTATGTCTGCTCCATCCACATCAGGTAGCAACTCGTCCTTATGGGTGTTGGATTCTGGAGCATCTCATCACATGTCTCCTGATCGTAACTCATTTGCATCTATGTCTCATGTGTTACCACCTACATCTGTTATGACTGCTGATAGCACTCATATGCCAGTAGTAGGTGTTGGTACAATTCAAACAGAACATCTCTCACTTCCTGATGTTTATTGTATTCCTAAATTGGCTATGAATCTTATTTCTGTTGGTCAATTGTGTGATCGTGGTCTTGATGTTCACTTTTCCTCTACTTCTTGTCATGTGCAGGATCCGAAATCAAAGAGAATACTTGGGACTGGAAGTAGAGAGGGGGGACTTTATGTTTTGGATGGCATGAAGGTTGATGGTCAGTTTGCAGCTACGAGTATTGATCTATCTACCTTTCATTTGAATTCTTCTTCTTCGAAGTTTTACGTATGGCATTCTAGACTATGTCATGTATCTGGATCTTGTCTGCGATTTTTATGTAATAGCGGTGTTTTGGGAGACTTGCAGTCTCAGGATATTTCTGATTGTAGTGGATGTAAACTTGGGAAGTTTTCTGCAAAACCTTTTAATCACAGTACATCCACTTCTTTTGCACCATTTGATTTGATTCATTCTGATGTTTGGGGACCTGCCCCTATTCCTACAAAGGGGGGGGGGGGGGGGTCACGATATTATGTTTCTTTCATTGGTGACTATACTCGTTATTGTTGGGTTTACTTGATGAAAAATCGTTCTGAATTCATTGATGTTTATGCTCACTTTGCTGCATATGTGAAAACTCAACACTCTCAAGTCATAAAATGTTTTAGATCTGATTTGGGTGGGGAATATACGAGTAAGGCACTCTCTGACACTCTTCTTAGTGATGGTACTGTGCACCAATCCTCTTGTACAGATACACCTCAGCAAAATGGTGTGGCTGAAAGAAAACATAGGCATATTGTTGAAACGACACGTTCTATGCTTTTGTCTGCTAGTGTACCTAGTGAGTATTGGGGAGAAGCAGTTCTCACTGCTGTTTATATCATAAATAGAGTTCCAACTCCTAAGAACGTAGGTATCTCTCCATATTCTAAGTTATTTGGTCAAACTCCTGATTATTCTCATTTGCGGGTTTTTGGGTCCACATGTTTTGTTCTTCGTCCACATGTTGAGCGAACTAAGTTGTCTTCACGTGTTGCAATATGTGTCTTTTTGGGATATGGAAATGGTCAGAAGGGTTATCGGTGTTATGATCCAGTTGCTAGAAAATGTTATGTTTCTCCTCATGTTCACTTTATTGAGCATATTCCATATTTTTCCATTCCGAGAAGCTCCCATAATGTGACATGGTCTGATATTATTCACATTGACCCATTTACTCTTGATGTTTCTGATATTGGAACAAATGATCCAACTGGTGAGAATATTGGTATTGGTGATGTTGTTGGGGATGACAATATTGGTGTTGGTGGAGATGACTTGGGTGCTGCTGAAGAGTTACCCCCTCTTGTCCCTTCTCTTACGATTTCGGATCCAACTCAGGAGCGGTATCCCAGGCGTACTCGTAAGTCTACTCAACTGCCTGATTTCATTTACTCTTGTTACTCTCAGTCTTTTGTTTCATTTTTGGCATCTGTTTGGCCTCTTTGTGAGCCTACCTCTTATTCTGAGGCAGCACAAGATATTGTTTGGCAAGAGGCTATGGCTGAGGAACTATCAACTTTGAACAAAAATCACACTTGGGACTTGGTTCCTCTTCCAGTAGGGAAAAAGTCAATTGGTTCTCGATGGGTCTATAAAATTAAAACCAAAGCTGATGGTTCAGTTGAGCGATATAAGGCTCGTCTAGTGGCAAAAGGATTTGCTCAACAATATGGCATGGATTATGAGGAGACCTTTGCTCCTGTTGCTAAGATGACATCTGTCAGAGTTCTTATTGCAGTTGCATCAGTACGACAATGGTATATTTCACAGATGGATGTGAAAAATGCATTCTTGAATGGTGATTTACATGAGGAAGTGTACATGACACCTCCTCCGGGTGTTCCTCATGATAAAGGGCAGGTGTGTAGACTTAAGAAAGCATTATATGGGCTTAAGCAAGCTCCAAGAGCTTGGTTTGAGAAGTTTTCTACAGCTGTTTGTTCTCTTGGCTTCTCCTCTAGTCCTAATGATTCAACCTTATTTGTTAAATGCAGTTCTGCTGGTCGCATAATGCTTTTACTGTATGTTGATGATATGATTATTACAGGTGACGATGTTGAGGGTATCAAGGTGTTGAAACACACCTTATCTCGTTTGTTTGATATGAAGGATTTGGGTCCTCTTCGTTACTTTTTAGGTATTGAAGTCGCCTCATCTCCAAAGGGCTATCTTTTGTCTCAGTCGAAGTATACTTCAGATATCTTGGAGCGAGCTCGCCTTACAGACACTCGTGTTGCTGCTACTCCTTTAGAGGTAAATGTTCGTTATACTCCTACTGGCGGTACACTTCTTCCGGATCCCACTTTGTACAGGTCTATGGTTGGTAGTTTGGTATACTTGACTATTACCCGATCGGATTCTGCTTATGCGGTCCATGTTGTTAGCCAGTTTGTTGCTGCACCTACCTCTGATCATTGGGCTGCTGTTACTCGCATTCTTCGTTATCTTCGTGGTACTATTTATCAGAGTCTATTATTTCCTTCGAGTTCTTCATTAGAACTTCGAGCATATACGGATGCAGACTGGGCTAGTGATCCATCCGATCGAAAATCTACCACTGGATACTGTATTTTTCTAGGTGATTCTCTCATTTCTTGGAAAAGCAAGAAACAAGATGTTGTTTCTCGTTCTTCTACTGAGGCAGAGTATCGTGCTATGGCTTCCACCACAACTGAACTTGTTTGGTTACGACGGTTGTTAGGTGATATGGGGGTGTTGTTGTCATCCCCCACACCCATGTATTGTGATAACAAAAGTGCTGTTCAGATTGAGCATAACTATGTTTTTCATGAGCGTACCAAACATATTGAGATCGATTGTCATGTGACTCGACATCATTTTCAGCATGGCGTTATCTCTCTACCGTTCATCTCGTCTTCGATGCAGTTGGCTGACTTCTTTACGAAGGCACATACGATTCAGCGACACAACTTCTGTGTTGGCAAACTCTCGTTACTTATTGCAGTACCTTCTCGAGTTTGAGGGGGGGGGGGGGGGGGTGTTAGCATATTATTATTTGTATATTAATTGTCTTAAGGGTAGTTTAGTCTTTTACTTGTCTTGTATATATATATGTCTTATTGTAAACCCTAGTAATTAATTCATTCATCATATTGTAAGATCCCATCTTGTCTTTGTAAGATCATGAATATATTCTTGAATGTTATCACATATAACTATATCTGCAATTGCTACCACTACAAGAATTTTGGGCCATCTGCAATCGCCCGGGCGGTTGCAGAAGGCCCATGGGCGGTCGCCCGAAGGGTATCCGCGACCGCCGGGGCGGTCGCCGCATCGGTCGCGGATACCCCTCGTCGTGGGCTGCTTGCGACCGCCGAGCGGTCGCCCTTACACCAAGGCGACCGCCCGGCGGTCGCCATACTAAGGGGCGACCGCTAGGCGGTCACCATACTAAGGGGCGACCGCCCGGCGGTTGCCACATAATGGGGCGACCGCTAGACGGTCGCCATATAAAGGGGTGACCGCTAGGCGGTCGCCATTTAGGGGCGACCGCTAGCCGGTTGCGAATTATTGGGCGACCGCTTAGGCGGTTGCGAGATTTAGCTCGCAACCGCGTGACGGTTGCAAATAATATTCTTCAAAATAAAAAAAATACAATAATATTCCGGGAATTTTCCGAAATATTTTTTTTTTTGACGAAATAAAATGGTAAAACTCAAAAAAACACGAACAAAAATAAAAGAATACAAAAAAGTGTTTGGTGTTTTGTTTTGGGGATAAAAGAAAGGTATTTAAGTTTTTGTGGATTGGAAAAAAATGATGTTTGGTATTTTGTCATGAAGATAAAAGAAAGTGTTTGGATTTTTGTTTGAGATATAAAAGAAAAGAAAGTGGTTGGGTGTTTTGTTGAAAATATAAAGAAGTTTTTGAGTTTTTGTGGATTGAAAAAGATGAGTGTTTGGTATTTTGTTATGAAGATAAAAGAAAGTGTTTGGTATTTGTTGGAGATATAAAAGAAAAGAGTGTGGTTGGGTGTTTTGTTGAACATATAAAAGAAAAAAAAGTGTTTGATTATTTGTTTTGTAGGTAAAAAGAAGTTTTTGGGTTTTTTTTTTGTGGATTGGAATAGAAGAGTGTTTGTGTTTTGATTGGAAGATAAAATGAAGTCTTGAGTTTTTTTTGAGAGTGTAAGAGTTGTGAATGAAAAATTAGGGGAAGAATGGTGGGTATATATAAGATTTGAGTGAAAATTTTGAATTTTCGTGAAAATTTGAATTCCCCCCAAATTTCAGCAGAATTTGCAACCGCTCGGCGGTTGCAATGTATTGAAAATTTTGAATTTTCATGAAAATTTGAATTTCCCCCCCAATCCCGCCCAATTTCAGAAAAAATTTGCAACCGCCAAGCGGTTGCGAGAAGCCCTTGCAACCGCCTGGCGGTTGCAGATATCGAGTATTGGCAACCGCCAGGCGGTTGCCATGTGACATAGCAACCGCCAAGCGGTTGCCATGTGACATAGCAACCGCCAGGCGGTTGCCATGTGATCTAGCAACCGCCAGGCGGTTGCAAAAATATCCATTTTGAAATTAGTGATTTTTGAGAAGTATCTTGATGTGTTTGTGTTTATTGAACTTAAATATTATTATTAAATGTGAATAGTAGTAGTAAATAACTACAAAACTAGTAATTAAGTTAGTAAAATAGTAGATTATGTGATTAGGCGAGTTATCAACGATGTACCTATATATTATGTTCAACAACTAATCATCACACTTAGTTCTTAATGTTGTCCCTAAGCTTAATTTTTCAATGAAACCTTATAATTTGGCTTGTTTTAACTATCATTAGGGTAATTATCAATTGATCAAACAACGTACCACAACGTATCATACGTAATAGTAAAAAATCAAGTATAAATATTATCTGCAACCGCTTGGCGGTTGCAGATATCGAGTATTGGCAACCGCCTGGCGGTTGCCATGTGACATAGCAACCGCCAGGCGGTTGCCATGGGATCTAGCAACCGCCTGGCGGTTGCCATTTACTTAATATTGCAACCGCACGGGCGGTCGCCATATAAGGGGGCGACCGCTAGGCGGTTGCGAGGTCTGAATATCTGCAACCGCCTGGCGGTTGCAAAAACATCCATTTTGAAATTAGTGATTTTTGAGAAGTATCTTGATGTGTTTGTGTTTATTGAACTCAAATATCATTATTAAATGTGAATAGTAGTAGTAAATAACTACAAAACTAGTAATTAAGTTAGTAAAATAGTAGATTATGTGATTAGGCGAGTTATCAACGATATACCTATATATTATGTTCAACAACTAATCATCATACTAAGTTCTTAATGTTGTCCCTAAGCTTAATTTTTCAATGAAACCTTATAATTTGGCTTGTTTTAACTATCATTAGGGTAATTATCAATTGATCAAACAACGTACCACAACGTATCATACGTAATAGTAAAAAATCAAGTATGAATATTATCTGCAACCGCTTGGCGGTTGCAGATATCGAGTATTGGCAACCGCCAGGCGGTTGCCATTTACTTAATATTGCAACCGCACGGGCGGTCGCCATATAAGGGGGCGACCGCTAGGCGGTTGCAAGGTCTGAATATCTGCAACCGCCTGGCGGTTGCAAAAACATCCATTTTGAAATTAGTGATTTTTGAGAAGTATTTTGATGTGTTTGTGTTTATTGAACTCAAATATCATTATTAAATGTGAATAGTAGTAGTAAATAACTACAAAACTAGTAATTAAGTTAGTAAAATAGTAGATTATGTGATTAGGCGAGTTATCAACGATATACCTATATATTATGTTCAACAACTAATCATCATACTAAGTTCTTAATGTTGTCCCTAAGCTTAATTTTCCAATGAAACCTTATAAATTGGCTTGTTTTAACTATCATTAGGGTAATTATCAATTGATCAAACAACGTACCACAACGTATCATACATAATAGTAAAAAATCAAGTATGAATATTATCTGCAACCGCTTGGCGGTTGCAGATATCGAGTATTGGCAACCGCCAGGCGGTTGCCATGTGACATAGCAACCGCCAGGCGGTTGCCATGGGCTCTAGCAACCGCCAGGCGGTTGCCATGTTAACTCGCAACCGCCCAGCGGTTGCGAGAACTTAATATTGCAACCGCACGGGCGGTCGCCATATAAGGGGGCGACCGCTAGGCGGTTGCGAGGTCTTATAAAAGCCTCGCGACCGCCGGTGCGGTCGCTACGTCTCGGTGGCGACCGCCTGGCGGTCGCTCTGCGGTCGCAGTTACTGGCGACCGCCCGGGCGGTTGGGGGGGGGGGGGGGGGGTTGCAGATGCCCCCCAAATCTTGTAGTGTACATGCTTCATATTGATTACGATAAGCGATCGAGATGCATAAAAAAGAAATTAAATCCAAAACTTGCTTCAATGAAATTCACGTATTAATTTCAATTACTTGCTCCGTGATAATTTTAATCTATTTTTTATAAGGACTATCATGCGTTCACTAACCTAAGCTCTGTTACCAATGTTAAATATAATTTTACATGACTTTAATCGTTTTGAACCACCTGACGTCACAAATAGATTCACACGTAAATAGCAAAGAAGAAACACCTCCGTTCATCGTGTCGTGGTAGAAAGCAGCTAGGCGTGAGTACGAACCGTCAACAAACAATTAATAGAAAGTCTTAGTTTCTCTCTTCTCCCTATACACCTTATTTATGTGTTTCTTGAGTATGATTTATGATGGGTAAAGTCATAGTATATATAGGTGAAGAGAGGACCAAGTTCCAGTTAGGGTTTAATAGGACTTAATATCGACCGTCCATCACGGAAAAGTCTTAATTGAAAATAACTCTATTAATTAATTATAATATAATTAGGTAACTAAAATACATAATTAACTTATATTCCTAGAAAACTAGGATTCCTTAGACCATAATTATGGAAAGATAAATACTATAAAGATTTATCTTACACGGCGACCTAGCAACCCTTGCCCATTTATCACTACACTCGGGGTCCGATGTAGCGCGTCGCTGAGTAGGGAACGCCCCAACGAAATTCATAGTATGGTTCATATCATAGGATGTGATGGAGTTTTTACGTTGGCTGTCACAAGCCTACCACAACCCTCCTCCTAAATCTGGCTTGGGACACGCAGTGAAAGCTCACTGGCGCAGTTACACTAAAAAACTTCCATGGCAGAATTTTACCTGACTGAAATTGAAATTTGATTCTTTACAGTTACCAGTTCTCTGAAATTGATGCTAATTTTCTTCCTCATAGTTTCTCTTGGGTTGCATATCTTAGGATTCTGGAATGGGTTTTTGCAAAACAGAAGTGAACTTGAGAAGCACTACAAGAATTGACCGCTTTTCCTGACCGAAAAATTCCGACAGGAATTCGGTCCGAAAAATTTCCGACTGCTTTCGACCAGATTTGGGTCGGAACTGCGATTTCCGACCGAGATCCGGTCGGAAGCCGAAGTATAAAATATCTCGATCAAAATCCGGTCGGGAAATTTTATTCCCGATCGGGATCCGGTCGGGAATATTAGGGTTATTTTTTCCCGACCGCAATGAAGTATTAGGGTTTAGGACTTTTTCGACCACATTGCGGTCGGGAATGCATGAAGTTCCGACCGAAATGCGGTCGGGACTTTTTAATTTTCTAATTTCGCTATTCAATTTTAGATAAATCATTGGTTTAATAATCAATTTAAACTATATTAGGTATATATAAGTTACAAAAAAAAAAAAAATCTCGCACGTTAAATAATCATTTATAACGTCGGTTCATAATGTAACTTGTAAATACATTAGTATATTTTGCTAATTAACTACTTATGACTGTGTTAATTGAATGTAACATATAAAGACACACACACACACACACACACACACACACATATATATATATATATATATATATATATATATATATATATATATATATCACAATTGCCTTCTCTATACTAACGTTTCTAACGAATGCTAATCGCAAATGAGAAATTACTCTATATTACATATGATTAATATATGTAGAACTTCAAAGAAATTTAATCGTAATCTTACTATATTAATCAATATTAACTAAATTCTAGTTCAAAATAACATTAAACTAACTAAGTATTATTTACAAGTGAAATTTTATAGTTAAACTCACAAACACATCAGCATTTTTTTAAAATCAAGCAAAAAAAGAAATACATTATTTTTGACCGGATTCCGGTCGAAAATAATATTCATGATTATTTCTGACCGGAATCCGGTTGGAAATTTTGGCGCATTTTCGAAATTTTCAAATTTTAAACTTTTTCCGACCGAAATTCGATCGAAAAATATCAAAAATTTAGGCGGGCAAAGGTGGAAAATTACGAAAATTCAAAAATTTTCCCCAAATTCTATATATACACTTCATTTTTCATCCCATTTTCATAAAAATACTCTCTTCATCTTTAAATACTCTCCAAACACAAATATTTCACCAACAAATTTCAACTTAAACAATTTTTTCATCTTTCAATATTCTCCAAACACAAAATTTCAATATATTTTAATTTTTTTATATTTCATTTCATCTTTAAATAAAGACTCATTTCTTTCTTTCATCTTCAAAATAAATAATTTTTTCTTCCTTTCATCTTAAATAAACACTTTTTTTTTTCTTTTCATCTTTAAAATAAACACCTTTTTCTTCCTTTCATCTTAAATAAATATTTTTTGACTAACAATCACTTTTTATGTTTTAGATTGGTGCAATAAATGGAAATATTTCAAAAAACGAAAAAAATAATATTCCGGTAATTATTACCGGAATTTTTTTTTATTCTGTTGAATATTATTTCCGACCGAATTGTGGTCGGAAATACCTTAAATATGATTCCCGACCGGATTCCGGTCGAAAATCTCTTAAATATTAATTTCGACCGGACTCCGGTCGGGATAGAACCGGTCGAACAAAGTGCCCATCGGCCTTCGGTCGGAAAAATTGATTTCCGACTGGGTTCCGATCGGGAAAACTTTTTCGACCGAAGTATTGCCGACCGGAGTGCGGTCGGGAAAATGTCTTTTTTTTTATCACCAAAGTAATTTTATTGAATATAACTGTACAATAAACTATCTTGAACAACCAACTAAAAGCCATTCAAGATTACAAACAAGCTAAAGGCCAATTCGCCCAGTCAAAATATGAGTACAAGAAACCAACATCACCACACCAACAAAACCAAGCAAAGCTCTTGCATGTAGGGTGTCATTCTTGTCAACTCATTTCCATATTCAGCCGTTTTTTTTATGGCACTATAGTCCCATCTGTATGCATACATAGGTTATGAGGTGTCAACTAAGAAGAGAGTGATTTTCATGCTGTCGCGCAGTAATCATTCAGTTTGTGCTTTTGAGCTTTATTTATATCTTATTTGCCACTAAATGTTGGAAGTTGCTTTTGTATTTTATTGCTATTTTTGTTTTCAAGTCAAATTATATTTTGTCATGTTCTTTTTGTAGTATGTTGCAACTCTTGGGGAGCAATTAGAGCAGTTGGCAGAAGAAAAAAGTCCTGAAGGATTGCCAAGGTTTGAATTATCTTTTGTTGGGAATTATTGCAAAATATGTGTTACTATTGACTATTATTTGCTATTTATACTGGCTTCTATTGGATATTATGACTTATACAAGTCCTGGTACTCTTATAAGAGTATCCCTTTCATGGGAGTTCACCGATATCTATTTGATTTGGCAATAGATCGTATTATATATATGTGTGTCAGTTACAAGTGAGTGACCTAATAATACAACGAATCTATCTCAACCAGGCCTACACTATGTATCTTGTGTAGATTTGGTCCGGAACACCTCGAACTAACGCCCTGATGCTTGGACGGCAGTGGTATATCGGTGACTAGATCAGACGCATATCGGTGATTGTCTTTGACATAATATTGAGGACGCCCCTCGATGTGATGTCGGTAGTGTGATGGTATGACATATCAGTGGAGTACGAGGTTATCCCGATATCGAGTACGATATCGAGAGTAAGATCGAGGATTTATTTCGATGTGACGCGTGGTAGCTGAGGGATAATAATTGCTTGTTTTGGGATTCGGGTACTGCGTATTTATAGACCTCGGAATCCGGGGACCACAGTACCACATCGGTGGTAATTACCGATATCATGTTGAAATTAAAGTGATCCCCGATATGATTAAATATGAGCCAGACCCAATATGCGGGAAATGCCCATATCACTATTTAACACCAATTAGTGTATATATTTTACTATCTTCGTCCTATACGTTTTCATACGTGCATATGCTATTTGATTTATAAAAGTACGTTCACATTCTATTTGATATGGTACATTGGGAAAAAGCAGTTTCTTGTCTTCAGCTTTTAGATTATCTCCTTGCTTTTAGATTCTTTACTTATTGCCTTAAATTTGAAAGCTTGGATGCTATCGGGACAGTCTATTAAAGCTGCGATCTAGTATAACTCTCTTTTGAACTTTTATTCAGGCTCTCAAAAGTTCAGTTAAATGAATATTCAGAGAATATTGAGGCTATAGCAACCAAATTAGTTATCACTGAGGTGTGTTTCGTAATGAACTTCGGATTTTGGATTTGTAGTCTTCTGTATTCAATTGATGGTATTGTTCTAGCTCTGCCCATATTTTTTTTTTCCTGGAGATTTTCTAAAGTCAGGAATCGATGTGCTCAATTTGCAAACATGATTTACAATTGAAGTACTCGAATGTTTCTATTATACTTCTGATAACATTTTAAATGTCTTGACTAGGACTTCATTCAAAATTGAAGGATTCTGTAGGCTGTTGATTTGAACTAAAAATTTATTCTGGATTATGAAAATTATCTACCGTTGGATGGTTCACTGCTGACTTGTTTGTCATCTCTGCATTTTGAAGATGACTTAATAATAGTTACTATTCTAGGTTCCAGTATGCATGTTGTTATACCAATATTTCATTAGGAAACGGTGTCTAGAAAGTCATACTTAAAACACTTGTGTTGCCTTCCGTTTCTCATAAACAGTTGGAAGCTTATCTCTTATTTATGTTGCAAAGAGTGTAAAAGATTATTTCCGTACGGGATTGTGCCATTTTTAGGGCTTACATACAGACTTCAGCTAATAGACTTGGCACTTATTTTCTAACCTGATCATGGTTATTCTGTTTTTGACAAACTCGGTAGCAGTTTAATCATTCCCAAGAACACCCCTTTTGGGGTAATTTCAGTCCAGCACTCAACTGCCGGAGGAGCCATCCCTTGAAACTAAGGGCAGATCAAGAAAGTGTACAGTCTCCTAAAGGATTAAGGAGGAGATTTGGGTACGTCAATTGAAAGTTACTATTTTATCATATGCATTAATGCCAATAGAATTTATTTGATTATCTTGATTATCTTACTTGGTTGATATACATGAGCTTTCACTGCCTGTCCCAAGCATGATAAATGAGGAGGGTTGTGGTAGGCTTGTGACAGCCAACGTAAAAACCCCGTCACATCATATGATATGTGTAGAGAATAGTTTGTAATGGTATTTTCATTGAGTTATTTTGTAAAGTGAATTACAAGAATATTTATACAACTACAAGAGTATACAATAAGAAAAGAATCTTCTATCTAAGTATGGTAACGTTGACTATCTAAGTATGGTAACGATAGGTAAGAATCCCTTAATCAGGGGAAGAAGATTCGGTAGTATCTTCCTTCCTAATACGCCCCCTCAAAATTTCCGTTCCATCGGCTAAGGCAATTTTGGAACGCAAGGAGATGAAACACGGCCGATGGAGAGTCTTTGTGAGGATGTCAACAAGTTGGTCATGAGTGCTGATATGGGATACACGGAGGAGCCTTTTGGAGACGACATCCCAAACAAAGTGAATATCAATAGCGATGTGCTTCATCCGTGAGTGTAGGACGGGATGTAGAGAGAGATGTGTAGCACCAATGTTATCGCAGTAGATGGTCGGAGGTGACGGTGGGGAGAAATGAAGCTCAGACATAAGGTTTTGAATCCAGCGAACTTCCGATGTGGTAGTCGCGAGGGCCCGATATTCGGCCTCGGTCGAGGAGCGAGCTATGGCCTGTTGCTTGCGAGAGCTCCAGGAGATTGGAGTGTTGCCGAGAAAAATGATGAAGGCCGTGGTGGAGGAGCGGTCAATAGGGTCGCCGGCCCAGTCTGCATCATAGTAACCGTAGAGAGTAAGAGAAGAGTCACGCCGGATAAGAAGACCATGAGTGATAGTACCCTTAAGGTACCATAGGACCCTCTTGACCCCGACCGAATGTGCCTCGGTGGGCTTGGAGACGAATTGGGCAAGACGATTGACTGGGAAGGCAATGTCCGGGCGAGTGAGAGCAAGGTACTGAAGTTCGCCGATGACTTGACGAAATATACTGGGATCGCAATTGGGCGAGGATTCCCGAAAGACAGAAGCAGCATTGGAGGCCATAGGAGTGGAGACAGTCTTGGCAACTTCCATATGATGACGATGAAGAATGTCACTGATATATTTATGCTGGGAGAGGAGAAGACATTCCTTGCAGGGCAGAGCCTCAATGCCGAGAAAGTAGGAGAGGGAACCAAGATCCTTGATGGCAAAGGACGACTGAAGACGACGAATGAGAGACGAGATAAGGTCGGGATCCGTGCCAGTGAAGAGAATGTCGTCCACATACACCAAGAGAAAGAGCACGGTGGGGCCTCGACGAAGGATGAAGAGAGAGGCGTCAGATTTAGACTGAAGGAATCCGAGAGAGAGAAGAGCATCTCGGAGAGCCTGAAACCAAGCATGGGGAGCTTGTTTGAGCCCGTAGATGGATTTTCGAAGAAGACATACGTGGGAAGGGCGAGCCTCGTCCTTGAAACCCGGGGGTTGCTCCATAAAAACTTCTTCAGTGAGGTCACCGTGAAGGAAGGCGTTGCTCACATCAAGCTGACGGATGGGCCAAGAGTGCACAACAGCAAGTGAGAGGACAAGGTGTATAGTGACGGGTTTGACAACCGGGCTGAAGGTGTCAGTGTAGTCAATCCCAGGCCGTTGGTGAAAGCCTTTAGCAACTAGATGGGCTTTATATTTGTCAACGGAGCCATCGGGATTGCGTTTAATACGAAAGACCCATTTGTACCTAACAATGTTAGAGGCCCGATGTGCAGGAACGAGTTCCCAAGTCCCGTGTTGAAGAAGCGCATTAATTTCCAAGGACATGGCATCACGCCATTGTGGAATCTTGAGAGCGGCGGTAACAGTGGTTGGCTCAGTAGTGATGTCGAGCGGATGTTTGGTGGCAAGGTTAAGAAGTTTTGGCTTGAAAATGTTGTTCTTGGACCGGGTCGTCATCGGGTGACAAGATTCGAACTGAGCTGAGGCCGGGACTGGTGGTGCAATGAGAGACTCGGAAGTGGGGATGACCGTGAGTGCGGGCGTTAAGGAATGCTGGGCCAAGCGGTCGGGCGACAGGCTTGGCGAGGATCCGCGTTGGGCCGTGCGGTCGGACTGGGAGGCGGGCGATGAGTGTTGGGCCGGTGAGCTGGGCGCTGGAGCGCGCTGGGCCGGCCGCTGAGTAGGCGGGCTGGGCGCGAGAGCACGCGGGGCCGACGGCTGGGCTGGTGGGCTGGTTGCAGCAGGCAACGACGGGCCTGAAAGTGGAGGAGGGGTCTGGCAGAGTGGTGGCCCCAGTGCAGGGGTCACAAGTTTGGCCACATGCGACGGGAACTTGTCTTCACAGAAGCGAACATGGCGTGAGATAAAGAGCTTGTTTGTCAGAGTGTCCCAACACTTATAGGCGCTTTATGAAGTCGAGTACCCAACAAATAGGCAAGGTCATTACGAGAAGCTTAATTTGCCTGATTCATACGGGCGTAGCCATGGATAGCAAAGGCACCCAAAGACATGTAATTTGAGATAATTCGGGGAAGACCCAAATAATTTCGGAAACGGTGACAAATTGCCAATAGCAGAGCACGGCATTAGATTAATGAGATAGACGGCCGTTTGAAGGGCAAAGGACCAAAATATAGGTGGCAATTTGGCATGGTGTAATAGAGCCCGACCCGTTTCAACTATATGGCGATGGCGACGTTCAGAAATCCGATTTTGTTGTGGCGTATGTGGTGCAGTTGTTAACCAGCATATGCCCGATTTTGCAAAAAGAGTTTTAAGTGCCAAAAATTCACCGCCGCTATCACTGTAAAAGTTCTTGATGTTTTGAGAAAATTGTTTTTCCACCAATGGCTTGAAGTGGATAAAAATATCATAGACCTGTGATTTAGCGACCAATGGAAATAACCAACAATATCGAGTGTATAAGTCCACAAAAATCACATAATAATGAAATCCATCAAGTGAGGTCACAGTGGGACCCCAAATGTCCGCAGAAATATAGTGTAACGGATGTAAGGCAGTAAAAGAAGAGTCCATAAACGGTAAACGGTGAGACTTGCTAACATGGCAAGAATCACAAAATAAGTCATGCGCAGAGGAAGTAGTGTTCAACGGTAAATTAAATGACGATATTAAAGACGAACTGGTCTTGGAGCCCGGATGACCAAGACGGGAATGCCAAGTGTGGAACGTTGTTCGGACTCCCAAGGTAGCCAAACGAGCAGCAAACTTCATATAGTAGGAGGGAGGCCGAATGTGATACACACCATCACTGCAAAGTCCCTTCGCCAACAAATCCCCCGACGGTTGATCCTTAATGACAAAATAATCATGAAAGAATTCCATAGACACATTATTATCTTTCGTAAATTGATGTACGGACAAAAGATTATGCTGAGACGAGGGAACCCTCAAAACATTGGACAAAGTAAACGTGCGTGGAGGAAATTTTAATTCAGAAGAACCAACATGAGTTATTTCCATACCATGTCCATCAGCGATGTGAACCTCGTCCATTCCATCATATTCCGAGTGAAAGTTCAAAGTGTTGAGATCCGGAGTGATATTGTGGGATGCTCCGGAATCAACAAGCCAACTGCCATTGCCATAACGGTGAGGGGTGCAGGCGACATTGGCTGTGATGGATCCGAGTTGGTAGCATCGCGGTGCGATGTGACCATGGCGACCACAGATCTGGCATTGCATGTTAGAATTATGAGTATGTGAGGTATGTTTCATGGAGTTATTGTTACCTCGATTGCGGCCGCGAGAGTGGCAGCCACGGGAGTTATTAAAGCCACGGCTGCGGGGTTGGGGGGCACGGTTGGACTGATAAGGGGCGGAGTTGCGTGGTGCATGGTGAGGATCCGCCGTGTTGGCCGTGGCCACAAGGGTGGTGGTGGTGGTCTGATCCAGTCGCCGAAGATACGCCTCGTGAGAGACGAGTGCACTGTGTAACTCGGCAAAAGTGAGAGATTTCTCACGAAGACGGATGGATGTGGCTATGTCCTTGTACGCCGCACCAAGTCCATTAAGTACATAGAGAGTAACGTCATTCGGGTGGAGTGGGCGATCAAGCATTGCTATCTCGTCAACCTTGGCCTTAATGTCGGTGAGAAAGGCTGTAACGGAGCGTGATCCGATGGTGGCCGAGTTGAGGGCATCTTTGATTGCCATTACACGCGTGCGGTCGGGACGTGCAAAGTTGTGCATGAGACATACCCATGCTTCGGATGAAGTGGTGGCATTGTGGATGAGGGGAAGAAGGTCATCCGAGATGGATCCGACGAGTGCACCAAGGAGCAGCGAGTCTTGCTGGAACCACAAAGTGTAACCCGCGATGTCGGATGGGGAAGGGCATGGAAACCGTCCCTGAAGATAGCCTAGGAGGTTTAGGCCGTTTAGTTGTGATACAACTTGGAGCTGCCATGATAAGTAGTTTGTGGTGGTGAGTTTGAGAGGGAAGTGGTGGGATTGTGTGACGTGAATGAGCGTGGTGGGGGCAGGTGGTGCGGTGGGGAGGTCCGCGGTGGGGTTGCAGTCAATGGCGGCGCCGAAAGAAGAAGTCGATTCGGTCGACATTGTGAAGGTGACGGCCACAAAGTTTGAGAGAAAAAAAATTGTGAGAGAGGGTGGTGGCGGCCGAAAATTTGAGAGAAGAGTAGGGTGGATCGTTTTGATCTTATGAACTTTTTGTTGCTCTTGATACCATGTAGAGAATAGTTTATAATGGTATTTTCATTGAGTTATTTTGTAAAGTGAATTACAAGAATATTTATACAACTACAAGAGTATACAATAAGGAAAAAATCTTCTATCTAAGTATGGTAACGTTGACTATCTAAGTATGGTAACGATATGTAAGAATCCCTTAATCAGGGGAAGAAGATTCAGTAGTATCTTTCTTCCTAATAATATGAACCATACATGAATTTCGTTGGGGCGTTCCCTACTCAGCAACGCGCTACATCGTTCCCCGTGTGTAGTGATAAATGGGCAAGGGTTGCTAAGTCGTCGCCCAGAAGCGACGCGCCACATCGACGCCCGGGTGCGGTGTCAAATGAGTAAGGGTTCCTTCACCTACCAGGACGGGTGAGGGTAAAGAAGTTAGTCGAGGAACGACGAGTTCACCTTGCATCGTGGAATGTGGGGTCACTCACAGGAAGATTGGCCGAGTTAGTTGAGGCAATGTCCAGGAGGAGGATCAACATCTTGTGCGTGCAAGAGACCAAGTGGGTTGGTGAGAAGGCCAAAGTAGTAGACCTTTGGGGTTGTAAGCTTTGGTATACCGGGACAGAGAAGAACCGAAATGGTGTTGGGATCATCATAGATTAGCTTTGGCTCGAGGGCGTGTTGGAGGTCAAAAGAAAGGGTGACATGATCTTACTGGTCAAGTTGGTCATAGGCGAGGATATCTTAAATGTCATTAGTGCCTATGCACCACAGATAGGACTTGACGAAGTTGTGAAACGTAAGTACTAGAAAGATTTGGACGAGATGGTACAAAGGATCCCTAGTAACGAGAAACTCTTCATTGGAATTTAATGGTCATGTAGGATCAAGCCGTGATGGGTTCGAGGACATCCATGGTGGGTATAGCTTTGGGGATCGCAATGAGTCGGGCAATGATATCTTAGACTTCGCCCTCTCCTATGATTTGCTTGTAGCAAATACCAAGAGAAAATCTCATTTGGTCACTTATAGGAGTGGGTCAAATAAGAGCCATATAGATTTTTTCTTAGCTAGGAGGGCCGATAGAAGTTGTTGCTTAGATTGCAAGGTCATCCCCAGAGAAAGTGTAGTTACGCAGCATAGGCTTTTGGTGTTGGATATTAGACTGCGGCAAGGATTGAAGAGGAATAGGCGCCGGGTGGAACCTAGAATTAAGTGGTGGTGGCTTAAGGAGTCTACCCAAAAGCCTTCGTGGAGCGAGTGGTTCAAGAGGTAGATTGGAAGACTGACGACGATGCAGATGCAACTTGGACCAAATTGGCTTGTTGTATCAAGAAGGTAGCTAAAGACCTCTTAGTTGAATCCCGAGGTAGTAGCCTGACAGGTAAAGACACGTCATGGTGGAATGAAGAAGTGAAGGCGGCAATCAAGGCCAAACGAGATTGCTACAGGGATTTGAAGAAGAACTATGACGGAACAAGCTTTGAAAAGTATAAGCTAGCCACGAAAGAACCAAAGAAAGTTGTTCAACTAGCGCGAGAGGCTGTGTACAAGGAAATTTATGAGAAGATGGATAGCAAGGAGGCCGAGAAGGATATATACAAAATTACTCGCATTAGAGAGAGGAAGACTAGAGATCTAGGTGCAGTGAAATGCATAAAAGATGAAGGTCAGTCTATCTTGGTGCGTGAGGATCATGTCAAAGCACGGTGGAGGGAGTACTTCGAGGGTCTGTTTAATGGAGGCCCCACCCAAGCAGTGGGCGACATCTCGCAATCCCTTTAGGATCTGAACCGCAATTTTATGCGTTGTATTAGAAGGTCAGAATTCAAATATGCTTTGAAGAGGATGAAGACTCGAAAAACTGTTGGCCCAGATGGTATCCCTATCGAGGCTTAGAGAAGCATGGGAGAGATAGGGGTGACCTGGTTGACGGACCTCTTTAACAAAATATGGTGAACAAATAAAATACCAGAAGAGTGGAGGAAGAGTATGCTAATACCTCTATATAAGAATAACGGTGATGTCCAAAACTGTTCTAACTATCGTGGGATAAAGCTTATGTCTCATACCATGAAGCTGTGGGAGAGGGTGATCGAACAACGATTGAGACAAATTGTTCCCATATCTGAGAACCAATTTGAATTTATGCTCGGAAGGTCGACCATAGAGGCCATCCATTCGTCAACTCATTGAACGCTTTCGAGAAAAGAGTAAAGATTTGTATATGGTCTTTATCGACTTAGAAAATGCATATGACAAAATACCTCGAGAGGTATTATGGTGGACCTTGGTGAAGTAGGGGGTACCTATTAAATATATCAACTTCATAAAAAATATGTATGAGAATGTGGTGACAAGTGTCCGAACTTGTGGCGGTTTAACAATTACAATTGGCTTACATCAGGGGTCAGCTTTGAGCCCACTTTTGTTTGTCATTGTAATTGATGAAATCGCTAGAACCATCCAAGACCGAGTCCCATGGTGTATGTTGTTTGTAGACGATATTGTCCTCATCGATGAGACAAGAATGATAGTTAACGCTAAATTAGAACGATGGAGACAAACTTTAGAAGCACGAGGATTTCGACTAAGTCGAACAAAAACAGAGTACCTCGAATGCAACTTTAGCAAACAACGAAGAAACAACGATGTCACAGTTCAGTTGGATGGCCAAGAGATGCCGAGAAGTACGCATTTTCGGTATTTAGGCTCCATACTACAGATGGATGGAGAGTTAGACGGTGATGTCAACCACCGCATCCAAGCTAGATGGACAAAGTGCAAGAGTGCAACATGGATCCTGTGCGATCGTAACTTTCTTTTAAAGCTTAAAGGAAAGTTTTATCGTATGACTATTAGACCTGCTTTGCTTTATGCCTTTGAGTGCTGGGCTATTAAGCAAAGTTATGCATAGAAAATGAACGTTACAGAGATGTGCATGATTCGGTGGATGTGCGGTAACACCAGGAGAGATAAGGTGCGCAATGAAGATATTCAGCATAAATTGGGTGTGGCGGCCATCGACGAGAAAATGCGAGAAAACCGTTTAAGATGGTTTGGGCATGTTAAACGCAGACCCATAGATGCACCGGTACGACGAGTTGAAGATCTCGACTTAAGACAGACGGCTAGAGCTCGTGGAAGACCGAAAAAGACGTGGATGGAGGTCATACGGAACGACATGAAGTTAAAAGATCTAAATGAAGACATGCTCGTCAACCGAAACCTATGGAGGCAGAAGATTTATGTTCACAACTCGACGTGATTCATTCATGGTTCATATAGCCTACACCAATTTAATTGGGATTACATGCTTGGTTGTTGTTGTTGTTGTATTGATCAAAATCAAAGGGTTTGGTTGTTTTCTTTTTAGTGCAAGTTAATTTCCGCAGCTGATATCGAATCAATACAGGTCCCCATTGGCAGATAGTTCTCGGAGCACTGTTGAAGATAGTAATTCTCCAAGGCCTGTCAAATTGGATGCTGCTGCATCGGCTGACATTGAAAAGCATAGGAAATCTTATTACTGAAGTCTCACTATAGGAATAATTGACTATTGCGACTGTAGATTACTTAGCATAAACTACGCAATTACCTATGTGGCACTTCTTCTAGAGTATATGTATGAGAATGTTGCTGTGAACAAGTTATTTATTTACGATGCTTATAGTTGCTTAATATGGGGCTCTGTCGTTCTATCAGAGTCTACTTTTAGGCGAAAAGGCTGTAATTGGCATTCCTTGTTAAGCTTTAGGCTCTTCCAAACCAGCCTCTTTGTCAATGTTTGGCAATGTGTCTGAATTGATCACCAAGTATCTGTTGGAATTTTCATATGTCTTTTGTACATATGATGTATGGTATTCTTCTTATGTCTTGTCTTACAGATTACGTCATCTCCGTCTTCTCTGTGTTAATTTTGATTTCCTCGTTCGTGTTAAGCACCTTCGGAAGCACAAGTTTTTTTCCACTTTAGTTCTTTTAGTTTGTTGAGTGGGCTGCATCTTTTACTTTTTCATTATAGAAATAGTATTATTATAAAGCCAAAATAGGCCATTGCCTTACTAATGTGTTCCACTTTCGAAGATGTGAAGGAATCTTGAAATATCCACGTGCGTCTCGTCTGTGGCTTGATTAGCTATTCTTGCACCTAGAACGAGTTATTATATGGACAATATTAGATCCAGATCCATAATTGCTATGTGAATTCAGTATAAAGGAAATAATAGTGCATTTTTTGATCATGTGATATTGCATATCAGCTGCTGGTTGGTTGTTGGCAAGTTTCTGAAAGTGAAACATTGTAGCTAGCGTTATTTACTGTTGTGTAATACAAAAGAACATGAAAATTATGATAATATTTTAACTGGTATTTTTTTTTTTGTTGTTGTTGTAGAAAGCTACAAGAGGATCTAACAGACGAAATGGTTGTTATGGCGCGAAAACTCAAGGAGAGTAGTATTCTGATGAATCAATCGATCAAAAACACAGAGAATGTGAGCTCCCAGTGTTTAGCTTTCGGCTTTAGCTTTCATATTCATAATATAAATTCGTGCACTCTCATATGTATTCTTTCATGCTGACTCTTCTTCTAATGTTTTCTTTTGGCAGTCCGTTGCGTAAATATGGCTACATTCACCATATTTTATTCATCAGGTCATTACAGCCATTGAATAAAGGGGTTCAAATTTGTAAACTAACTAAGCTTTCATGAATGCCAACTTCTTTAAATTCCTTTTTTTCCCTGGAGTAGACTACATGTTCCTCCGCCTTCCCTGGCACTGATTTACATAATTTGGTTCCTGTTTTCTTGTCAGATACTTGATTCAACGGAGAAAGGAGTCGAGCATACCTTGGCAACCACTGGACATGCAAACACTCGGGCAAAGGAGGTATACTCACAGAGTTCGAAAACATCTTGCTTCACGTGGCTTCTCATGTTTTCAATGATTTGTATATTCATTTTGTTCATACTGCTCATCCGTGTCACTTAGAGAAACTATCGTTTTCCTCCGTTCAGCAGTTTTAAAGCAGGAATTCCTTCATTGTAGCTTTTAGAACAGTTCATTCATTTATAAACTGTTGTTTGGTTATGAGAGAAATGAAAAATTGTAGTACTGTTTTTCTGTAGGCAGTTAGTGTTTCAGTTGTGAACTCATCATCAACGGACGAAAGAGAAATTAATCAAATGTTTTGTGAAAAATATACGATATATTTTCTTCAAATTGGAACTCTCACTACAAGAAAAATGGGGTCATTAGGAACCGCCCTAATGACCCCCCAGGCGGTCCCTATTGACCAATAGCGACCGTCTAACGGTCGCTACATGGCGGTCGCTATTGACAGCGGTCGCTTGCCAATAGCGACCGTTAAGCGGTCCCTATTGAGGTCATTAGGGACCGCAATTTAGCGACCGTTAAGCGGTCCCTAATGACCTCAATAGGGACCGCTTAACGGTCGCTATTGGCTTATTGTAAAAATTAGGGACCGTCTGGGCGGTCCCTAATGTGCTACATTAGGGAACGCTTGGGCAGTCCCTATTGTGAAAAATTAGGGACCGTCTGGGCGGTCCCTAATGTTCTACATTAGGGACCGCCCAGACGGTCCCTAATCATTAGGGACCGCCCAGACGGTCCCTAATTTTTCACAATAGGGACTGCCCAAGCGTTCCCTAATGTAGCACATTAGGGACCGCCCAGACGATCCCTAATTATTTACAATAGGGACCGCTCAGGCGGTCCCTAATTTCTACCATAGGGACCGTCTGGGCGGTCCCTAATGTGCTTCAGAACATAGCGACCGCTTAACGGTTGCTATATTCTGAAAAAAAATTAGGGACCATTAGACGGTCCCTAATTTTACAATAGGGACCGTTTAACGGTCCCTACTAATATTCGTAGATTTTCTATGAATATTAGTAGGGACCGTCGAACGGTCCCTAATACCAACAACAGGGACCGTTTGACGGTCCCTAATATCAAAAATAGGGACCGCTTAACGGTCCCTACTAATATTCATACTATGAATATTAGTAGGGACCGTTAAGCGGTCCCTAATGACCTCCAGAAAAAAAAAATATACAATTATATTCCGGATTAAATCCGGAATATAATTGTTTTTTTTTTTTGTAGAATTGTAATTTTAACAAGATCAAAACAATAAAATGATGAATAAAAAGTTAATATAATGACAATTGATATGAAAGAATAAAAGAATGTGAAAATATGAATAAAATAAGTAATAATATAAAATGAATGAAATAAAAAACATGAATGAAATCAAAAGTGAAGAATAGTAAATGAGATCCAAAATAAAAAAAAAATAGTATAAGAAAAAAAGATTGTATTGGTCAAAAAAAGAAAATAAAAATCCAAAATAAAGAAAGTGAAAGAAAAGAAAATGAAGAAAAGATTGTGTTGGTGAAAAGAAGAAAAGTTTTTGTGTTGGTGAAAAGAAGAAAAAAAAGATAGTGTTTTTGTGTTTGTGAAAAGAAGAAAAAAAGATAGTGTTTTTGTGTTGGTGAAAGAAGAAAAAAAGATAGTATTTTTTGGAGATAATGAAATGGGTGTAAAGAGTGGTGAGGTTATATATAGGATTCAATTAGTTTTTGTCTGTTGGATGATTTTAGATGATCAACGGTTTGAGATGGCGATCCGTGTTAAAGACATGATGGGGTACTTATGACCGTAGATTAGGATTTAATCGACGGTTGAGAATTGCTTTGGTGAAATTCAAATTTTCCCCTCATTTCCGCCAAAAAATTTTGCCAAAAATTCAAAATTTACGATTTTAGTGACCGTTAAGCGGTCCCTAATGTCAAATTAGCGACCGCTTAACGGTCCCTACTAATATTCATAATTTTTATGTATGAATATTAGTAGGGACTGCTAAGCGGTCCCTAAACTAACAATAGGGACTGCCAAGCGGTCCCTAATATGACAATAGGGACCGCAAAGCGGTCGCTAATGTCACAATAGGGACCGTTAAGCGGTCCCTACTAATATTCGTACTTAAAAATCGTTTTTTTTTATTGATGTTGTTGTGTTTGTGATTGTAAGCAACCAAACTCATTGTACTATGTAAATTTAAGTAATAAATGATTGCAAAACCAACCTTATAGTAGATTAGTTGTGAAATAATAGATTAATTGAGATCGATCGAGTTATTAACGTTCAAGATATATTTCACAAATGTACAACTAACTAATTAGTTAGTTGTAATTGTTATCCGTGTTTATGATTTACTTCACAAACGTTAGCATAGATACGATTATGAGGCATAATCATTAGATTAAGTATTCATTAATTATACGTATATATGTAGATCGAATTAATTTGTCATTATGTCATTCGTCGTACAAAATAGTAGGAGAATCTTCAAAGCGGCCCGTTCTCCTTGTATAATGTTTGGATATACAATGTCTCGTTGTACTTATTGTTATTTTAACTATTCCAATGGTTATTATGAACTAAACATACAACGCGGCACCTCGAACAATCGAAAAATTCATAATTTTGATGTATGAATATTAGTAGGGACTGCTAAGCGGTCCCTAAATTGACAATAGGGACTGCCAAGCGGTCCCTACTAATATTCGTACTTAAAAATCGATTTTTTTTTATTGATGTTGTTGTGTTTGTGATTGTAAGCAACCAAACTCATTGTACTATGTAAATTTAAGTAATAAATGATTGCAAAACCAACCTTATAGTAGATTAGTTGTGAAATAATAGATTAATTGAGATCGATCGAGTTATTAACGTTCAAGATATATTTCACAAATGTACAACTAACTAATTAGTTAGTTGTAATTGTTATCCGTGTTTATGATTTACTTCACAAACGTTAGCATATATACGATTATGAGGCATAATCATTAGATCAAGTATTCATTAATTATACGTATATAGGTAGATCGAATTAATTTGTCATTATGTCTTTCGTCGTACAAAATAGTAGGAGATTCTTCAAAGCGGCTCGTTCTCCTTGTATAATGTTTGGATATACAATGTGTCGTTGTACTTATTGTTATGCGGCACCTCGAACAACGAGTCACCTCGAACCATCGAAAATTTTATAATTTTGATGTATAAATATTAGTAGGGACTGCCAAGCGGTCCCTAAATTAACAATAGGGACTGCCAAGCGGTCCCTATTGTAGAAATTAGGGACCGTCTGGGCGGTCCCTATTGTAAAAATTAGGGACCGTCTGGGCGGTCCCTATTATTCCACATTAGGGACCGCCCAGACGGTCCCTATTATCAAAAAGTATGGCGACCGTCAAGCGGTCGCTATATTGCGGTCCCTATTGAGGTCATTAGGGACCGCTTAACGGTCGCTATTTTGCGGTCCCTAATGACCTCAATAGCGACCGCTAAGCGGTCGCTATTGACCAATGCGGTCGCTGAAGACAAGCGACCGCTTGGCGGTCGCTAATTTGCGGTCCCTAATGACCCATTTTTCTTGTAGTGTCTATTCTTTTCACGTAGTGTTTCTGGGCTTTTACAATTGAGCTAATTGTTAAAATTATAATTCATAATTCTAGATCCTTCAGCTTTTCTTGACCAACAAGAAATTCTAGACTTTTCTATCAATTGTTTAATTTGGATAATGGCTAATAATTGTGTGAATTCTCTAGAAATATAACTACTACCTAATATTTAATTAATGAAGGAATTTGTGGCTAGGAATTGTGGAAAGATCCGATAGTGCTGCCTATAAATAAGGCTCTCACTTGTGTTTTGTAATCAAGCAAAGAAGCCAAACAAATATAAAGCTTCAGGCGTGTGCATATTGTACTCCATTTTAGATATTGCATTTGCTTATTTGCAAAAACCTCTTCAAGTCTTCCAAAATTTCTAAATAATCCCAAAAACTTTTATATATTCTCTATATTATTCTAAACACCCAACATATTGTGGTATCAGAGCCACCCCTGGCTCGATATCTTTCGTAAAATAAAAATATGAATTCAACCCCTTCCAAGGAGCTCGCCTTCGCCTATTCTCAACATGGAGTGCCTATCTTTGTTGGACAAAATTATGAATTATGGAGCGTCTTAATGCAGACGTTATTCCAGTCCCATGAGCTATGGGATGTTGTCGATCAAGGTTACGACAAGTATACGCCGGAGGAAGAAGCAGCGTTGACGGCAGCAAAAAAGAAGGAGCATAAGGAGAACAAGACCAGAGATCTGTGATGCACCGATACCGATACCAAGACGGCTATGCAGTACCCGATACACATCGATACCGATTCAGATACTGATACCAGTTCTGACGTATCCGATACGCCACGTGGCGTATCCTTTAATTTTGAAATTAAAAAAATATCGATACGTATTCGATACGTTTTTTAAGGCGTATCGGAACTATTATGAGTCTTTTTTTATAAACTTTTAATATTTGATGGGTTAAATATTTAAATATAAATTCCACAAAATATAAAATAAAATAAAAAAATGGAAATCCCTTTATCAAGGGCACGATTCAGGTCTCATTATTTTTACAATTATACTTTTCTTTTTCTATTCATAATCACCACCACCACCATGCGCCATCTTCACCCCACCACCATGCGCCACCACAATTATACTTTTCTTTTTGTATTCATAATCATCACCACCACAATGCGCCATCTTCAAGCTTGTTATGTTGTTGTTTAACTTATTAGTCATAAATAATTCACTTTTATATGTCTTTTTTCATATTTGATGCATGATTTTTTTTAATGTTAAATCTTTTTTTGTGTATTTCTAATTTTTCTTGTTTAAGTATTAAATTTTATTGCTTGTTAAAAATAAAAAACACATATAATAAATATTAATAATTATTTATATATAGACGTATCCTTGCCGTACCGGTATCGGCTATTTTTAAAAGATGTCGTATCGGCGTATCCGTACCGTACCGTACCCATACCGCCGTACCCGAACCCGTGCAACGTAGCCAGAGATGCAAGAGCCTTGTCCTTTATGCACCAGGGGGTAAGACGATCCATACTTCCGCGCATAATGGGTGTTAAAACATCAAAAGATGCATGAGATGTTTTACAAAAACAATTTGGTGGCTACGATATAGTTATCTCCATTAAATTGCAAAATTTATGGCATGAGTTCGATAATATTTTCATGAAAGATAATGAAAATATTCAAGAGTTTTTTTCAAGGGTCACAATAATTGTGAACCAAATACGTGCATACGGAGATAACGTTCAAGACAAGAAAATTGTCGAAAAAGTGCTACGGAGCTTGCCAGAAAAATTTGAGCACGTAGTTGCAGCCATAGAGGAATCTAAAGATTTATCAAAATTGTCTTTAGATGAACTCATGGGGTCATTAGAGGCTCATGAAAAAAGAATGAGTTGGTTTGCGAATCAAAACTTGGAACAGGCTTTCCAAGTCAAAGCTACTACAGGCGACAGAAAAAATGATGATAGCCACCAGGAAATAAAAAATGCCTCAAAATCAAGAGGGGGTCGAGGCAGAGGACTAGGTCGCGGCAGAAGCCAAAATTTCCAGCGACGCGATCCATATAGAGGAGGTGATAATCAAAATTCAAATTATGCGCCGAGTTGCAGAATATGCAGAAGAAATAATCATGCCACGAAGGATTGCCGATTCAAGTGCAAACGGTGCAAAAATGCCAACCATTCCGACAGAGATTGCTGGCATAAAGACGATGACAACTCTAAAGAATCCAACTTTACCGAAGAGGCCAACAATAACCAGGAACTCTATTCATGTTTCAATTCACAACAAAAAATTGAGAGTACTTGGTATGTTGATAGTGGTTGCAGCAATCACATGTCTGGAAATAAAAATATATTTGTGGAGCTGGACGACTCATATTCATCAGAAGTAAGGCTCGGTGATGGCAAAGAGCACAAAATTATCGGAAAAGGCACGGTTGCAGTAAAGACAACAAAGGGCGAGACAAACTTCATCAAAGACGTCTTTTATGTCCCAGGTTTGACCCAAAATCTACTCAGTGTCGGCCAATTGCTACGGAAAAATTATAATGTGGAGTTCAATAATGACCACTGTGTTATTATTGATAAAAAGAAAAGTCTTGTTGTGGCAAAAATAAAAATAACTGCGAACAAAGTGTTTCCACTTACCTTGTCGTTGATGGAGAAAATGGTACTTCAAAGCACCACCGATGATCACATGATTTGGCATTTGAGGTACGGACATCTAAACTATAAAGACTTAAATATGTTTAAAAAGAAAAATATGGTTCTTAGCCTTCCAGATATTCCAGACAGGGACAAACCATGTGAGGGATGCATTTATGGAAAAATGCATCGCCTGCCATTTCCAAAAGTTTCATACAGAGCTAAAGCTCCATTGGAATTAGTCCACGCCGATGTTTTTGGACCAACTCAGACACCATCACTAAACGACAACATGTACTTTCTTCTGTTTGTCGATGATTACACAAGAATGATGTGGATATATATTTTGAAGCAAAAATCAGAAGCGTTTCCCAAGTTCTTGGAGTTCAAGGCAAAAGTCGAGAATCAAAGTGGCAGAAAAATAAAGACCCTCAGAACTGATCGAGGTGGAGAGCTCATTGGAAGAGCATTCATGAACTACTGCAAAGAAAAAGGCATTCACAGGCAGTTAACAGTTCGCTATAGCCCACAACAAAATGGAGTTGCCGAATGGAAAAACCGCACAATTGCTGAAATGGCCCGGAGCATGATTACAGGAAAAGGACTTCCTAAAAGTTTTTGGGCGGAAGTTGTGACAACGACGGTTTACATCTTGAACCGGTCACCAACTAAGGCCTTACCCAACAACACACCATATCAAGCGTGGTTTCACCGAAAGCCACAGGTACACCATCTCAAAGTTTTTGGATGCATTGCTTATTCTCATATACCTTCCCACCAACGTGAAAAATTTTATGAAAAAGGAGAAAAGTTAATATTTATTGGTTATAGTGACGAATCCAAGGGATATCGTTTACTAGACCCAAGAACAAATAAGCTTATCATTTCTCGAGATGTTATCTTTGATGAAAAGCAGTCGTGGAACTGGGAAGAGAATATGAAGACAAATAATGTCTATCTACCACCGCCATCTTCATTTCAACAAAATGAATCAAGTACCGGTCCAAGTGCAAGTCCAGACCAAGGTTCAAGTCCAAGAGCCGCAGGACCATCCGGAGAATTCTATCCAGAATCTGAAAGTCCTATTAGAAAGGTACGCAGCTTACGAGATATTTATGAATCATGTGATGTAGCATTCTTTACCATTGAGCCGCAGACATTTGACGAAGCTGCGAAAGAAGAAATCTGGCTAAAAGCAATGGACGAAGAAATGGCGAGTATTGAAAAGAACAAAACATGGGAGCTTGTAGATCTTCCCGAAGGAAGAAGAGTTATTGGCCTTAAATGGGTATACAAGACGAAGTACAAAGAAGATGGCTCAATTCAGAAACACAAGGCACGCCTAGTAGCAAAAGGATATTCACAGCAACCAGGCGTCGACTTCAATGAAACATTTGCTCCAGTTGCATGCATGGAGACTATAAGGCTCGTGCTAGCTCTAGCTGCTCAACTAGAGTTACCAATTTATCAACTGGACGTGAAATCAGCTTTCTTGAACGGAGATCTAGAAGAAGAAGTCTATGTCGAGCAACCGCAGGGTTACATCGTCAAAGGAAAAGAAGACAAAGTCTATCAACTCAAGAAAGCGATATATAGCTTAAAGCAAGCACCAAGGGCGTGGAATAGCAAAATTGACAGCTATTTCCAGAAGATTGGAATCATCAGAAGCCAAAGTGAACCATCACTCTACGTAAAGAAACAAGGTACTAAAGATTTTCTCATTGTTTGTCTTTACGTGGATGATTTGATATACACAAGCACAAGTGCAGAAATGATGAATGAATTTAAAAAGGCTATGATGCAAGAGTTTGAAATGACTGATCTCGGGCTTATGAAATATTTTCTGGGAATTCAAGTCCGCCAATCCAAAGGAAAAATATTCATTTCTCAAGAAAAATATCTTGAAGGAATTTTGAAGAAATTCCAGATGCAGAACTGCAAGCCAATATCCACACCACTTGTAGTCAATGAAAAGCTGATGATGGATGATGATGCAGAAAAAGTTGATCAGAAAATGTACAGGAGTTTAGTAGGCTCCCTTATTTATCGGACGAACACGAGGCCATATATACTTTATCCAGTGAGCCTGATATCAAGGTTTATGCATGATCCAAGCAAATTGCACTATGCAGCAGCAAAAAGGATTTTACGATACCTCCAAGGTACGAAGAAGTTCGACATCAAGTATGTCAAGGAAAAAGAGAATAATCTCATCGGTTATACTGACAGTGATTGGGCTGGATCAGTTGACGATCGTAAAAGCACATCAGGATACGTATTCTGTGTTGGATCAAAAATAATATCGTGGACATCAAAGAAGAAGAAGACGGTATCACTTTTATTAGCAGAAGCAGAATACATCGCCGCTACAGATGCAGCGCGAGAAACAGTCTGGCTCAGAAGGACTCTTGAAGATTTGCAGCTGAGGCAAGAAACTCCAACAAAAATATATTGCGACAAAATGTCGACTATTGCAATGACAAAGAATCCAGTATTTCACGCAAGATCGAAGCATATTGAACTGCGACATCATTTCATCAGAAGTCGAGTTCAAGATCAAGAAATTCAGTTGGAGTTCATAAACACTAAGGGACAACTCGCGGACAATTTCACAAAAGCAGTGGCCGCAGAAAAGATCGTGCAACTACGAAATGAAGATCGGATTATGAATTAAGGGGGAGTGTTAAAATTATAATTCATAATTCTAAATCCTTCAGCTTTTCTTGACCAACAAGAAATTATAGACTTTTCTATCAATTGTTTAATCTGGATAATGGCTAATAATTGTGTGAATTCTCTAGAAATATAACTACTACCTAATATTTAATTAATGAAGGAATTTGTGGCTAAGAATTGTGGAAAGATCCGATAGTGCTGCCTATAAATAAGGCTCTCACTTGTGTTTTGTAATCAAGCAAAAAAGCCAAGCAAATATAAAGCTTCAGGCGTGTGCATATTGTACTCCATTTTAGATATTGCATTTGCTTATTTGCAAAAACCTCTTCAAATCTTCCAAATTTTCTAAATAACCCCAAAACCTTTTATATATTCTCTATATTATTCTAAACACCCAACACTAATAGACGCCGAGTTCTTCTGTAGGAACTTATGACCAGCTGCACTATTTTCTGTCAATTCAAACATCATAAGTACTCAGTGGGGGTTGGGCCTTCGTAAAACACTTGATTATATTCAGAGTCAGTCAAAAGCAATATAAGGTGAGTTTCTGTAAAAGGCCAACATTAGTTCATCTCACAACGCCCGTAACCTTTCTTGGGTTTTTGTTTATTGCGACAAGTGATTCATTTAAGTCATTCGTAATACCATGTACGCCAATCGAATCTGAGTTCGTATCAGTCGACTCATCCACATTAAGTTGGACGAAACCATGGAATGGTTATTGCATTGTAGGAGGAAAGGAAAGAATATGGTAGGTGATGAGGAGTGCTATGGAGGTGCATGCTAACCGAAAGGATGGTGGATGTCAGACGCGACCAACCGTTGGAAATTGGATTCGAAGTGTTATCAAGAAACTGGACTCAAAGGAAGCAAATATGTACGTATTGAGAAACAATCTGCTTGCTTATAAACTCAATTCACAGAACTCCCAGAAGACATTAGTACTTGGTAGATACTTCAAAAACTTCATGGAGGCAATTGATACGACAAATTTAGACAGCTATAATTTGGAAGCACATAAATTTTAAGCAAAATAAAATTTTACAAATTCTTATAGATTTTCATTTTTGAAATTGAAGTTTTTCTTAGGAGCAGATATATGCAATCGAAAGCGATCAACTTCACCCATAATAAGCTACGTTGCATGGACACGGATACGTGGACACGGATCAGACAAGATACGGATACGAAGATACGCATTTTTTCAAAATCACATGTTGAGATACGCCAAGGATACGTCGAATATTTAATATTAAAGAATTATATATGTATATATTGGTTAAGTAATATGTAAAATAATGAATATTAAACACTTATAAAATTAAAAAAAATAATTAACATATAGCCATATACAAAGATCCAGCATTCCACAAACTCAAATTTTAATTGATAAACATGTTCAACACGAATATTACAAAGTTTCATAATATAACAAACAAGATTAATATTGCAATAACTTATTTATTGTTAAACGACATCATCAACAAACAAAATCGACTCAAAGTCGGGTTCATCAAGAGAAAGATTTGCAATTTCATGAGTGAAACCCATTATATGAGTTAAAACTTAAATCAGATTAATAAATTAGAAAATTTCTTTTTGGTGTTTGTAGTATAAACAAATTACTTTTCTCCCCTAAAGTTTTCAAAAATAACAAATAAGCCTATTTTATTGAGGACACGTATCAGATACGCCTTAGAATAGATACGTATCCTATTTATTAAAAAAATAATTATTAAATAAGATACGCCACGAGGCGTATCCGACACGTATCTGAGGCGTATCCTATGTCTATCCTTATCCGTTTGGTATCCGATACGGGATACGGAGCCATTTTTGAAATATCCGTCCAACATAGATAATAAGTTTCGGATCATGAAGTTTTAGCACGTAATTATGTGTTTTATGGTTACTATATGTATATTGCCAAAACATATTTATCTTATTTATTAGATTCTTAGGGTATAAGGATCTCCTAAAGACAGAGCCACAAGGCAAACTCATATAAAATCTCTCTTTTGGCCTGAACGAAAATTTAATAAAATCAACTTTTAAAGTTACATCTATGGTTAATGCATGGATATGCATTACATGATTGTAATTTGTAAGAACAATCAAATACAAGAAATAGTTCAACTGGTTCCAATTTACTAAAATATTGTATTTAACTATTATTCGTGACACTACAAGGTTGCAGGGTCTTTTGCAACCGCAAATGCGGTTGCAAAAGGCCCATTTTCGGTTGCAAATTGTCATTTGCAACCGCGATGCGGTTGCAGATGACGAGGTCTCATAAAGCCTCGGTTACCTGTCATCCGCGACCGCATCGCGGTTGCAAATGCTCATCTGCGACCAGGTAATTTGCAACCGCGATGCGGTTGCAGATTTTGCAACTGCATTGCGGTTGCAGATTTTGCAACCGCATTGCGGTTGCAGATTCTGCAACCGCAATGCGGTTGCAGATTATATTCTAACCATTTGCAACCGCGTTGCGGTTGCAAATGACCTGCGAACGAAAATAAAAAAAAACCAATAATATTACGGTAATTTACCGAAATATTATTGGTTTTTGTTAAAATTACAAATAGATAATGGAAGCAAATCATTATAGTGAATATACAAGAACAAATGTAATTAAATAACGAAAAATAATGAATAAAATGAAATGAAAAATGAAAAAAAGTTGAACAAAAAAACATAAAGAAGAAGAGAAATAAAAAAGCAAAAAATGAAGTGTTAGGAGTTATTTGTTTTGGATTTGAAAAAGAAAAGAAGAAAAGTGTTGGTGTTTTTTAATTTTTTGGATTTGGAAAAGAAAAGAAGAAAAGTGTTGGTTTGTTTTTTATTTTTTGGATTTGAAAAAAAAAGAGAAGTGTTGGTGATTTTTTGGATTTGGAAAAAGAAGAGGAGTGTTGGTGATTTTTTGGATTTGGAAAAAGAAGAGAAGTGTTGGTGATTTTTTGGATTTGAAAAAAGAAGAGAAGTGTTGGTGATTTTTTGGATTTGGAAAGAGAAGAGAAGTGTTGGTGATTTTTTGGATTTGGAAAGAGAAGAGAAGTGTTGGTGATTTTTTGGATTTGGAAAAAGAAGAGAAGTGTTGGTGGGTATATATAGAAAATGGGGTGAAAATTTGAATTTTCGCGAAAATTCAAATTTCCCCCCGTAGGCCGCCCAAATTTTCAAAAATTTTGAACAATTTGCAACCGCAAAGCGGTTGCAATTGCCCTCCTATAGGAATTTGCAACCGCATTGCGGTTGCAAATACTGGCTTTTGCAACCGCTTTGCGGTCCCAATAGCCCCTTTCTGCAACCGCACTGCGGTTGCAAAAACTATTCATACATGAAAATCGCAATTTTATGGGACTTTCTCAATGCGTTTCTGATTTTTAACAACAAATTTCAATGCTACATGTGATATAAACTAATAAATGATTACAAAACAAGTAATTAGGAATGAAAGAGTAGATTGAATGTGAAATGATCGAATGAGTTATTAGACCATGCATGAACATATTGTATGTTCTATTTACTACTCATCATCATATTTCTTCTTGTTATTATGATTTGCTTCACTAATAATATGATTAATTGATTGAATTAGTAGATAAATTTTTCACATTACGTTTATTTCTATATGTATCTAGTGATGATATTTATATATGTGTGTATACGAACGTTATCGTTTGAAATCATAGATATCACGGCTTGTCCCACATATATAATACTTGAAATTGTTATGAGGATTGTAATTATGGTTGTTTTTATCATTATTAGGATAATTATCAACCAAAATAACAATGTGGCACCTCAAATCATAAAAAAAGTGCATTTTAAAAGTATGAATATTTTCAGCAACCCCATTGCGGTTGCAAATACTAGCTTTTGCAACCGCATTGCGGTTGCAAAAGACCCTCCTATAGGAATTTGCAACCGCATTGCGGTTGCAAAGTATTTGCAACCGCGATGCGGTTGCAAATGCCCTCCTATAGGAATTTGCAACCGCATTGCGGTTGCAAATACTGGCTTTTGCAACCGCATTGCGGTTGCAAATACTGGCTTTTGCAACCGCTTTGCGGTCCCAATAGCCCTTTCTGCAACCGCACTGCGGTTGCAAAAACTATTCATACATGAAAATCGCAATTTTGTGGGACTTTCTCAATGCGTTTCTGATTTTTAACAACAAATTTCAATGCTACATGTGATATAAACTAATAAATGGTTACAAAACAAGTAATTGAGGAATGAAAGAGTAGATTGAATGTGAAATGATCGAATGAGTTATTAGACCATGCATGAACATATTGTATGTTCTATTTACTACTCATCATCATATTTCTTCTTGTTATTATGATTTGCTTCACTAATAATATGATTAATTGATTGAATTAGTAGATAATTTTTTCACATTACTTTTATTTCTATATGTATCTAGTGATGATATTTATATATGTGTGTATACGAACGTTATCGTTTGAAATCATAGATATCACGGCTTGTCCCACATATATAATGCTTGAAATTGTTATGAGGATTGTAATTATGGTTGTTTTTATCATTATTAGGATAGTTATCAACCAAAATAACAATGTGGCACCTCAAATCATAAAAAAATGGCATTTTAAAAGTATGAATGTTTTCAGCAACCGCATTGCGGTTGCAAATACTAGCTTTCGCAACCGCAATGCGGTTGCAAAAGACCCTCCTATAGGAATTTGCAACCGTAATGCGGTTGCAAATGCCCTCCTATAGGAATTTGCAACCGCATTGCGGTTGCAAATTTCCGGTCGCAAAAGACCTGGAAATCTTGTAGTGTGAGAACTTTTTTGTCAAATACGATCGATTTTGTTTTTCTATGAAACTTATAGTGTTTATACTAATACAGTTTTCACTTTGAAAATGTCCATGTTATAACAAGTATTTCATCTCAATGCATGAAGATTATGGGATCCGTGATTAAAAACAGTCATTTATTCTATCAAATATTTTGCAAAAGGAACAAATTGAATATCATTGAGTTCATTATAAAGGCAAGATAAACATATAAAGACAAAAAAAATAAAATCGATAACAACTAATAAAAATGAAAATGATACATAGTACATATGTCTTTATTTAATTATATATTCAACCTCAACGTTAATTTGAATGGAGAATTTAACTTAAAGGCATGCTGCAATCTTATTGCATTCCTTAAGGTTCAAAATTTGATTAATAACACCACAAACATTAAAAAGGTTTGTGTCCTGAGGTGTTACAGGTGAGGGTGGTGTTCCGGGTCTCTCGGAGAAACATTCTTCGCAACTTCTGGGACCATCTGCAGCATATTAGACGAGGCGTATATTATATTTTAATATTTTTTTTTATTGCATTTTACTCCCTGTACCTTGTTTTGTTCTCGCTACGGACTCTACTATATAAAAGGTCTTGTGCCAACTTTGTAATTACAATTTTCATTATTCAGTTTACGGAAACCCTAATGTCTCTGCCTCTCTCTCTCTCGTTACCTTCTTCTCCGATTCACCAACAAACCCTAAAGTTAACATGGTATCATTCGTCTAGGTTTCTTCGATCCTCTTCTCCGTTCTTCCGCTGCTCTTTCTTCTCTCTTTTGCGGTTTTTCAATCGCCTGCGTGAACCCCTCTCTTTCACGGTCTCTCTCAACACACCGCCGCACCATTTTTTACTCATTGAATCTGTCTTCTGTAACCAGATCCAGATTCTACTCCCCCTTGCGATTCTATTGATAACCGCATCGTCGCTTTTCCCCAAAATTAGTTCGAAACCCTAATTTTTCAATTCAGCCTCTCATAACTTCTCCGGCCACCAGTTCCGCCATTAGCGACTCCGCCGGTACATCTGCCACCACCACGAAGCGCAGCCCTAGCGAGGACCCTTCCTCGGTCTATTTTTTTTGGATCCAATGATGTTCACGGCTCTTCCATCGTCGGTGAACAACTTATCGCCGCTAACTATGTGTACTGGAGCAAGGCGATCCGCTTAGCGCTCAACATCAAGAATAAATGGCAATTTGTGGATGGATCTCTTCCAATTCTGCTCGATTATGACGATTTGCGGATCTGTTGGATTAGGGCAGACAATTTGGTGCTCACATGGCTACTCAATTCCATTACCAAGCCGATTCGTAACACCCTACAGTTTCTGACCACGTCCTTAGAGGTATGGGATGAGCTTCAAACGAGGTATTCTCGCACTGATGGGTCACGGGTATTTCATCTCAAGAAATCTCTTTATACTATCTGTTAGCATGCTTCTCCTGTGACTGATTATTATGGCAATTATAGATCTGTTTGGGATGAGTACGTTTCACAACGCCCCTTACCCTTTGTTCTTGTGGCAATTGTGTCTCCAACATAAATCGTAACATGTTGACTCTTCAACAGAATGACTGTGTGTTGGGTTTTCTAATTGGGCTTAATGATTCTTTCACTGCTGTTCGTAGTCAAATCTTACTCATGAAACCCCTCCCCTCTCTGTCCCAAGTTTATGCACTTTTTCTTCAAGAAGAAAATCAATGTGCCCTTTCCTCTCACAACCAGGCTGACACTCTTGCTATGTTTACTAGAAACTCAAAATTTTCTGACATTAAAACCATATTTGCTCCTGCAACTATTTCATCCACTAATGCTAAACCTTCAAAGCCTTCTACCAAGAACACAAAGAAGCTACAATGTACCCATTGTGGGTTTCATGGGCACACTGTAGAAAAATGTTTTCAAATTTATGGCTATCTCCCTGGCTGGGATGGGCCTCGGGGCAAAAGATCCTTACAACCTAATTTTACTTCTGCTAACTGCACTATTATTGAGAAACAACCTCCTGCTGGGACTTCTGTTGGGACTGGTCTGAATCTTCAAAATCTTTTTGAACAATTTTTGCTGTTTACAAAGTCAAAATCTCAGTCTCAGCACTCCCAAGCTAGTCCCTTTTCTGCTCCTCACACTGTAGCTACCACAATTGCTGGTACTGACTTTACTCTTCTCCTTAACTCTGTTGTTACTAAACCTTTTTGCACTAGCACTTGTCGGATTTTGGACACTGGGGCCACTGATCACATGGTTTATACATCTTCATTTTTAACAGTACTCCTCAACCTGTGAATATATCTATTAAACTACCAAATAATAGTTTTACACCTGCCACTTTAATGGGAGACATCACTATATCTCAGTTTCTCATTTTAAAGAATGTTCTCTATGTTCCAGCCTTTTCTTTTAACTTGGTTTCTGTTTCTAAATTAACTTCTGACTCTAACGTTGGTGTGCTTTTCTACTCTTCCTTTTGCCTGATACAGGACATCTTCATGAGGAAGATGATTGGTTCTGCTGATTTGGTGCATGGATTATATGTTTTGAAATTTGCAAATTGTACTTTACATTCCTGTCATATGAACTTTGTTATTTCTTGTTCTTCATCAATTGTTTCTAGAAGCCTTTGGCATAATAGGCTAGGCCACCCTTCTTCACAGAAGTTGGCTCTTATCCCCTCTATTACTGTTTCTTCTGCTGATTGTAAGTCTTGTGATGTTTGTCATTTTTCTAAACAAAAGAAACTTCCTTTTCCTTCAAGTTCATCTATTTCTTCTAAAGTTTTTCAACTTATTCATTGTGATGTATGGGGACCTTTTTCAGTGGTCTCCCATGATGGTTTTAAATATTTTTTAACTATTGTGGATGATTTTAGCAGATGTACTTGGATTCTTCTTTTAAAACACAAATCTGAAGTTGCAGGTAAAATAGACTACTTTGATAAACTTGTGAAAACTCAATTCTTTTATAAAATTCAAGTTCTCAGATCTGATAATGGCACAAAGTTTTTCATGCACTCATTCTTTCATAAATCTGGTATTATCCATCAAACATCTTGTGTTGAAACACCTGAACATAATGGTATTGTTGAGAGAAAGCATCAACACTTATTGCAAGTTGCTAGATCTTTAAGATTTCAGTGTAATGTGCCTTTATCCTACTGGAGAAATTGTCTTTCTACAAGTGTTTTTTTAATTAACAGACTTCCCTCTCTTGTTCTTAAAAATCAGTCTCCTTTTGAAGTCCTTTATGGTAAACCTCTTGATTACTCCTTCCTAAGAAGCTTTGGTTGCTTATGTTTTGCCTCTACCCTATCTTCACACAGACATAAGTTCTCTCCTAGGTCTATTAAATGTGTGTTCTTAGGCTATCCTTTTGGCACCAAAGGGTATACTTTACTGGATATCTCTACTGGCAATGATCTGACTGAATTAACTCATCTTAAGAGTCATTTACATGACAAATTTACTATCAAGGATTTGGGTAACATTAAGTATATTCTAGGCATTGAGGTTGCTAGGTCCAAATCTGGTAAACCCTAAAGTTAACACAACATCTGCAATCGCACGTTTCAATCCCTTGTAATTTTGTTTATTAATAACATTAAAGTCAAGAGATTGTAACGTGGAGACCGCAATGCTATATTCTTCGATACAATCTTGGATACATTGCATTGCATAATGATTTTTTTCACGTTTGAGAAGGTTTGAGATTTTGCCTGAAGTGACTTTAGCATTGGAGACGGCTCTATCCCTTAGAATCGTGCATAAGCCATTCGGACTGCCCTTCAAGTTTTCTCGAGGATCTATTTCAACTATCGTGGTGCACAAATCGCTCTTGTCCGTCCTTGCGCAAAGCTGGCGGAAGAATTATGCGTCAACAGGAAAACCAAAGTAGCAACTATTAGTATTCCATAACACGAGAGCATTTGATCTGTCTTCATAATACGATTTTGTGGGGTGCTTGGTTTAACTTTTATAGTTGATCTGAGTACCAATTTTCAGAGAGAAATAAATACAGAAGGTGAGGTGGGAGAATTGGAGATGTGAAAATATTACTAATGAGTTCACAATTACAAAGTAGGCTGTTTATTTTATAACAGCTAATAAAGGGCAGAATAGTCTATTCCGCCTAGAGAAACTAACTAAAAGAAATGTACTCATAAGTTAAACATTTAGGGTAAAAGTAAAGGTCTTTTTCATTTCTCTCTGATTGAAGGCATTATGAACTTTCGAAACTTTATTTTTCTTGAAATGCGTGCAATTTCATTTGCTCATTCTATATAAAATAATGAAAATGAGGTTCTTGCGTGCCACTAGAAGTATTTGTTTAAGTTTCTTTCAACATTTAGTGCTTATATATTTGATTTTGATTACTTTCGTAACCTTAGTCTTTTGAATTGATCACCACCAAATGATAAATCAATTCATTTTAGTATATGATGTGGGTAATTGCAGAATTACAGTAGGTTATTTATTTTGCAACAATTTTTGTTGTTGCAATTTTTATTTTTATTTTACTTTTAAAAGAAATTTTGCTTCTATTTGCATACATTTGTATATATTTTGTAGTTGTTTATATTACATTGCAAATACTTGGTACTTAATGTAATTTATGAAATAACAAATTACTATTTCAAGATGGAATAAGTATTACAGTAAATTTATTTTTAAGGTAAAGTGTCAAAGATAATTTGGCAAAAATATAATTTTCTCAACCGTTTCCGAAACTCTTCGAATAGTTTCCGAAATTTTTCGAAACGTTTCCAATTTTTAATCTATCGAAACATAGCATAAAATCGAAACTTTGATCCATGATTGAAGGTTTCCTGGAAATTTCGTGTTACTAGCTTGTTGTACATGTAGTGTTAGAATAAGGGCAAAATTTCTGAAATTGTAATGGACTATTTTAAAGTGGTGATCAATTAGCACATTAGCACTTGAGCATTCTGCACTCGGAGGGAAACAAGAAACTGCTTTTGCACTTTCTGTTAAAGATAATAATTAAAGAAAATGTGGTAATTAAGGTTGTAACGAGTTGGCACTAGCTCGAACTAATGAACCAAAAAAAAAAACTACTTTTACACTTTCTGCCAACTTGTTAAAAGAGAATAAACATCTATATGTTTGTAATCCCAATTTTGGAGGAGTGCATAGTACGTACTATGCTTTACATAATTTGAGGGTGCATTCATAATTTTCTAGACTTCAAGGTATGGTTATATAATTACAGTAAAACCTCAAGAGATGGTCCATAGTGGAGAACATATAGAATTCAGGACAAAGTCACTTCATTTTCCTTTTTCATGAATATCTTTTTGAAGAGATGTCAATATCAATACTCTTGGTTTTTTTCATAAACGATTTGTTTGACAGGATGTCAATATCACTACAAGAATGCGTTGATATTGGACGCCCGAAATGCCCTCCAATATGGGCTCATTCGCCTCCTATAAAAGAGTTTGCAGGCGAAAGTGGGCCTCCGACAAATTGCATGCTGAATGGCTGCCTGTTAATAGATTGGAGGCGATCTTTTGCACACAATCAAATGCAGGCGCGTCGAAGGCAACCAATCGCCTCCAATGCTTTTTGTGTGACTACAGGCGCGTGACAGGCGAAAATTCGCCTCCAATCTCTTTTTAATTATATAATTTATATATTCTTTATCAGTAATTTTAAAAGCAAATATTCGCTTTCAATGTTTCTAGATGTAGGTTGGAGGCTCGAGCCTTTAAAAAGCTAAAAATGTATATTGATAATTTATATATTGGGGGCGATCATTCGCCCCCAATCTATATTTTACGAAAAGAGAAATTAAAATAAATCAAAAATCAAATTAATGGTTGGAGGCGATTCTTCGCCTACAAAACGTTTAAATATTTTCCAAAAAAAAGCGGAAAATATTTGCCGCTTTTTTCCCCTAAAATTAAAATTTTCATATTTGTATTTTTTGCCCATATAATATATTTCATATTTGCATCTATTTTTCCCCCCAAAATTAAATATTTCAATCTCCACTTAAATTTTACATTTTTACATTAATAAATTGATTTTGTTAAATGTTAATAACCACACTACAAGTACAAAATGTTATGCAAAGTATATCATTCAAAAGTAATTAACCATGTATTATATAATAAGATTAGAACAAATGAAATCTAAATTACACTTTAACTTAAATAAAAATTTAGACAACTCCTATATAACATAAAATTTCCAAAACAAATTAATAACTAATACTAAAAACACTATTTTTGAAGTAGGGAAATATTTATCTTGGAGAAGAGTGGGATTTGTGTAGAAAATTATGAAGAGTGGGTAATATAATGTTGAGATTTGTTGAGGAAAGTATGTGTATTTATAGGCTGGAAAAAATGTATAGCAGAGATTGGAGGCGATTTTCGCCCTCAAAATTTGACACGGATCGACGAATTTTCAGCCAGATCTTCCTTCATGAACGGCTGAGATCGTGGGCACACGGATTATGGTTGTTTTATTTTGGAGGCGAAAATTCGCCTCCAATCAAGAAAAAAAAAGATTCTATCCTTGCACGGATTTATCTTCTTCAACATTATACCACCTTTTTCAGCTCTCAATTATATTCTCCTCCATTGTTGCACTCTTCAAAAAAAAAAAAAAAAAAACTCATAAATTCATATCTTGTAACAAAACATCGAAACTAACTTTTGTTGACTAGATCTCTAGAAATCAAAAGTTTTGAGGTACGTATGGTATTTTTCTTAATTTGTTTTTTTTAGTTTTTAATTACGAGTTCATCTTGTATGTTTTCTCCATTATATATGGACTGCAACCCAACTTAGAAATACTTGTGCAATAAGCGTTAATAACGTTTATTGAGGGTGGAATTTCAGGAAAAAAAAATATTTGTGATTGTTGATGTAGATCTACAAAATGTACAACAACGACGATCGGAGTTGGATGTACGATAGGGTTCGTAATGGGGGTTATCTAAACCAAACTTTTATAGATGGTGTTTATAGATTTTTGGAATATGTATCTTCTCAAACTAACCTGCTCAATCAAGGCAAAGTTAGGTGCCCTTGCAATAAATGTCGTAACAGTAAGTTTCATACAACAGACGATATTACATGGCATCTTTATTCACAAGGCTTTCTTCGAGATGATTATGTTTGGATAGCACATGGTAAGTTCTTTCCTAACACAACCGAGGCGTCTAGTTCTTATGTGCCAGTTCAGTCACCTGTTCATGAAAGTTTTGTTGGGCGTTATAGATAAAGGAGACTTCCAATTTGAAGGAAATGTGCGGGGCGCTAAAAAAGCCTATCCTTGCAAAATATGCTTCCATGTTCGAAGAAGAGGACGTAGGAGAGGACAGTGAAGATTTCGGGGAAGACGACGAAGAAGGAGAGGATGATGAATATTTTGTGGAAGACGATGAAGGAGGTGAGAATGACGATGTGTCTGGTATACCTGAGTATTGAGATGGACGGAAAAGTTTAGTTTATTTGCTTTTGTTTTTTGTCGGCTTGTATGTTTCGGAATATGCCTGAATTTGTTTAGGTGTTTATTTTCTTAACTTTCGGCATTGTGGATTTTGTTAAATTTTCATAGGTGTTTATGGATTGGGAGATTGGAGGTGTTTTGTTTAAGAAGTGGAGGTATTTAGAATGGGGTTAGATTGTTTTGATGGTTGTCTCAAGCTTGATGAATATTGTTACACTAGGCTATTTTGATTGGATCACCTTTCCAGTGGTTGTGCTTATGGGGTCTGTTTTGCTATCTTTGTTTTGTTGTTTGTTTAATATAATTTACTTATATAAAAGACAAAGAATTGGAGGCATTTTGTGTAATTGTTTAGTTGTTAATCAGTTGTGATTAAATATTTTGATTTAGCTATTGTTCTTCTATTTTGAGGGTGTGCCCAACTTATTAATCATGCAATATTTCATTTAAAAGAAAATGTGATTATAAATGGCCATTTAGCCATGTTTAAAAAAAAAAGAATAAGGAGCAGTAGTCGTTGATCTTGTAGATTGGTTATGTTTGAACAGTCCAACTTAATGGTTTGAGGCGAAAAATCAACTACTTTGAATTTGGCACAGCTTTATAAATAAAGAATTAGGTTTGCTAGAGATTGGAGGCGATTATGGGCCTACTGTTACTTTAAAGGCCTATAATCGCCTCCTAACTTACTTTATTTTGTAAAGGCATTATTTCGCCTCCAATTGAGGCCTGCTGTTTACAGACATTCTTGTAGTGATATCCTCATGCAGACCATCACAGAAGCGGGAAATTTTGTTTATTTAACTCAAATGACAGTTTAAGAAAAAAATTTATTGAACCATGCATCACAAGAGTCGCTCTCCCCACAAGAGACAGAGTTTGGCTTTTCCACCCCGAAAAACGTGTACCGAGCTTGTCGAAAATCTCCATAAAATCAGACCGTCTCACTCTGCCATGAAAGAGGTTCGCCCCTAAATATTTCCCAATCTGTTGAGTTTTCGCAAATCCCAGAATAGCGCACTCTCCCGGTTTGGCGAAAAACACTTTCGACTTTTCTCTACTTAACTTTAACCCCGAACATGTACAGAACTGATCAATGACCTCTTTAATTTTCCTGGTCGTCTTCAAAGTCGCCTTACCCATAAGAATAAGGTCATCCGCGAAGAAGATATGAGAGAATTTTGGTCCCCCGCGACAGGGAATGATAGGTTCCCACTTTTTTTCTTACACCGCCTCAAGAATAAGATACGCAAGCCGTTCAATGCAGAGGACAAATAAATACGGAGAGAGGGGTCCCCCTGTCTAAGGCCACGCCCATGTTGAAACGCGTCCAGTGGAGATCCGTTCCAAAGAATCCTAGTCGAGGCGTTCGACACACAAAACATAATCAGTTTAATGATGTTCACTGGGAAGTTGAAGGTATTAAGAGTCTCTTCGAGGAAGCTCCAACTGATCTTGTCATATGCTTTCTCTAGATCGAGTTTAAGAATCATGTTCCCCACTTTATTCTTTTTCTTCTTGCGCAAGGAGTGCAAAAGTTCTTGAATAACAAGGATATTGTCTTGCGTTCCTCGGCCTTTAATAAAGCTTGGTTGGGTAGGCGTAATCAAATCCGACATAAAATCCCTCAGTCTAAGTGTGATGCACTTAGTTATGAATTTATGCGTGACATTGCATAGGGATATTGGCCAGAATTGTGAGATAAGAGATGGAGACTGAATCTTCGGGATGAGGCATAAGTACGCTACACATACTTGCGGATCAACCTTCCCTTCGCGAATAGCCGAATCGACGAACTCGAAAATAGATTCCTTCATCCACTCCCAATATATTTGGTATACCTTCGCCTGCAGTCCATCGGGGCTGGGTGCTTTCGAGGGGTGTGAGGCCCAAACCGTACTTTTAAGCTCTTTCATGGATATATTCTGTCCGACCTTCGATCTCATGTGATCGTCTAATTTTTTCTGAAATCGAAAGATAGCAAGAGGTGGGGTATTGGCTGCGGTACTCAAAAACAGTCCCTGGAAGAACTCAATGGCGTGTTTTTGGAGCAAATTCTGATCCTCAGTCCACATATCGGCTATTTTGAGCGTCGTAATATCATTCCTTTTTCGCCTTGTAAGTGTTGCTCGGACCTTTACCTCTCGTCCAGCCCTCGCATCGAGTGAGAAGCGGGTGGTGGTCTCCGTGCATTCTCGGAAGATGAGTCACAGAGTAGTTAGGAAATTTATTAATCCACCCATCATTAGCCAAGGCTCGGTCCAGCCTCTCTCTGGTAATATTATCACCCTGCCGCTTGTTAGACCATGTAAAAATGGGTCCCTTGAAGCCCAAATCGTTCATACCCTAGGAGGTAATTCGTTGCCGCAACACTGAGCATCGGTTTGCAACATCCATATTACCTCCCGACTTTTCATGTGCAGCACCTATCTCATTAAAATCGCCTTGGAGCAACCACGGAAGAGTATTACGTTTCGACGTCTCCTCCAAATTGTCGAATATTCGTATCTTATCTACTGTGTTTGGCTTCGCGTACACCCCGGACATTTTCCACTTCTCATGGTGCTTTGGACCAACAAGTGCATGAATCACTTGTTCGTTAGCTTCTTGAATCACCACGTCAATCCGAGTTGAGTCCCAAAGTAACCATATGCCACCCGACATATCTTGGGTCGGCGCAATGCAGTAGTATGTGAATCCCAAGGTTGGGGCTATTTCATATGCTCGGTCCTAATTGACACGAGTCTCCAGCAGGTAAACAACGTCCGGCTTGTGACTATGGACTAGCTCACGAAAATTAGTTCTAAAATCCTCCGCGCCAGCCCCCTGGCAATTCCAAGAGACGACATTCATCTTATCCCAAATTAGATGATACAGTTGGAGAGGGTCAAAAATCGCCGTCCCCATCCATGATTGTATCGTTTGGTTCAATAGCATACTCGCTACATATTCGTGATGGCTCTGATCCCATTCGCACAGTTTGAAGCTCTACCAAAAATTCCGGATATTTTCTACCCTCTCTATCCAAGACGTGTTGATCACTGCTTCCCATATCGTCGAGGAGATCTCCATCACTATGATGTGTTGTGGTTCGATTAGTGATGTCTTTAAGGGCCGAGGAATTTGTCTCGCCTTGTCCGAACCTCCCAAAATTCCAGTTGGGGTGCGGCCGATTGATTTGGATTTCTTCTTCCTGTGCCATTCTGATCCCGGTTTTGCAAAAGGCTCACTGTTACGCTGTTCTCTTCGAAATTCTCTTGTGCCAATATTGCAAACGGATTATTCCCTTTATATTTATTGGTCACGGTATTAGTAAGGGGCTCTTTGACTCCTAATTTCTTCTTTCCTTTCCTAGCCGATTGCGATTCATTAAGGGCCTTCTTATTTCCATTCCCTGTAGAAGACTTATTCCCTATTGGCTCAGCATCTGTGACTTTTCCTATATGGAAGTCTTTTCCTTCCAGACCGACCCCGTTCAACTCCTTGTTGAGGTTGGATGGCACATTAATTTTGAGAATACTTTTGACAATAAGGTCCTTGGAGCCACCCCGCGCGACAAAGTTTGGGGCTTTCGTGTTGCGATTATTTCTCCTTTCGACTTGCATCCGAGAACCAAATTCATTCTTTTCCGCTTTCTCAAGAAGCCACTTGTTGGCTGCTTTTGGGGCCTGACGGTGAGGATCCGCAGTCTCGATCGGGTTTAAGGTCGCATTCGTCGCCGAATTACACGGCGCAATCTTGCACTCATTCGTTTGATGTCCCACGCGTCCACAAGTGTGGCAGAGCGTATCAATGTTCTCGTATTGAATTTGAAACAATTTATCGCCAATGTATATAGCTCTATCGAGCGGCTGCTCTGTTGAGATTTGAACGCAAAACCTCGCAAATTTTCCCCGCGACGACATATATGTATTACCGTCTATCTTGATCACATCCCCAATTCCCCGAGCCAATGGGAGTATCACAACTTCATGCATCATCTCGATAGGGATACCGAGAACTCATACCCACGTTATCACGTGTTCCATCTTATCATCTCTTGCTACGAATTCCGAAGTCCACTTACGGATCGTAAGGAAACTACCAGCTACATGCCACGGTCCCTCCGTTAGGACTCGTTCCCGCTGACACGGGGATGTCCCTTTGAGTACAAACGTTCCTGAGCCGAGGTCCACAAGTTCGCTATCACCGGTAAGGTTCCACATTATATTCAGTTTGTTAACTAGGTTCGGGAAGAACCACGGTCGCCCCCGCACCTTAATGTATATCGCATCCTTCCATTGGTCATTCAGGGATTTTTTGAGCTCATCTGATAACTCAAGTGTTTTATACGGTTTATTTTCCGGCGGGGGTAGAACCCTAGCCATGCCGTGGACCTTGTCAATTTTGTCTTGACTAATTCGGACATCCTGGGGTTTTACCCTGTTCGCATAAGTTTGCCGTGGGATTTCAGTCGCCATGGGAGTCGAGTGCATGTGCTGATTATCCGTTCAGATCGCCCTAAACTCATACGAGCTCCTCGTTCGTTTGAGGGAGCCAAACGACCCCATCTCTTCGGATTCGTTGTTGTCATGCATGAGGTCCGGAGCAGGTTCCGGTGTGGGAGTCGGAGATGAGATCTCCGACGCCATTGCTTGGAATTCGATGATATTGTCGGATTGAAATTTCGCCCTAATTTCGCCCTAAAGAAAGATTATACTTTTGTTATCATCAAGATTAACTGCACGTATACATCTACTAGTTCCAATATACATCTGCATTTAAATAAATACGTATTTCAAAAATTAAGTGTATAAGCAACACTTTCTATTTTTTATTTGATAATTTGGCTTATATTACGATGGTTAATAAATAATATATATTGTAAGTATATGGTGAAATTTGTCAAATATATATGTCATATCTATCTTGTCTTTTAATGCATTTTTTATAAATTACTAGAAACGTTGGCACGCGGTCCCCGCGCAATTAATCACTTCTTTTAATTTTTAAGTAAATATGATAAAGATTTTAAATTTTATATCGATAGAAAATCCACGTATCCTAACCTTTTTTTATGTAAGAGATTATTTAATAATTATTTACTTTAATGAAAAAATTTAAATAATAAGTAAGATAAAGTAAATTACAGTATTAATAATAAACTTCAATGTGTAAAGGGGTGAAAAAAGAAATCAAAAATTTGGTCATAACATGGCTTCCTTTATATATCCCTTTATAGATTATATTAGACTTTATTTTTTAATAACTTGTGCGAGAAGAATAGCAGTTGATGAATTAATTAAGTAGATAGAAAAGTTTGTTGCTATAATTTAGGGAAAGGATATCCCAAGATTTAAGGAAAGAGATTTTAACATTCCTTATGTGAGGGGGCAACAAGAATTTGGTTGTAATTACAATATTGATTGTTTTGGCAAATTCAACTTGTGCCACAATATATAGTATCCTAACGATATATAATTAACGAGTAAAATGCAAAAAACTACCCTGTGTTATTTCTAATTGGCAAAAAAAACCCTATGTTATTTTTATTAGCAAAAACCCCCCTGTGTTATTTGGTCAAAGGCGAAAAACTCCCTATCGTACAATTTTGTAAGTCACGCGCCTGAACTACGACTTGAACTTTAAATTTTGGCAGAGCTATTAGCAAAAACTACCCCTTGTGTTATCTCTAATTGGCAAATAACCCCCTGTGTTATTTTAATTGGCAGAAACCCCCCTGTGTTATTCATAAATTAGCAAAAACCCCCTTCATGACATATTTTATAATGACAGTACCAATAATTAAGGATTTATAAGTATTACAATTTTATAATAAACATATACTTGTTACAATAAATATTATGCATCGTGTTATAAATTTTTTAGATTTTTTTAAAATTGTATAAAAACATAATAAAATTAGTATGTACCGTAATTATATTTTTACAGATCTAAAAACTAAGGTTTTCTTCAAAATTAATAAACAAAAATATGCATACAATTTAATTCGAACATTATTAGTTCCATACGTATCAAAAACATACAATAAAAATCATATTTTGAGATCAATCTGAGTATGTGCGAATTAATTCAGTGTAGTAGGGGTTTTTTTACTAATTTTGAAATAACACAAGGGTTTTTTTGCCAATTAAAATAACGTTGGGGGGGTTATTTGCCAATTAGAGATAAGACAGGGGTAGTTTTTTGCTATTTACCCAATTTCGGCTTTTTAAAGTTTTTTTGAGACCATTTTACCCTTGTGGGGTTTAATTTTGAGGTAATTAAGAAAGGGGTAAAATAGTCATTTCGCGAGCGGTCAACTATTAAATTTGAGTAGGGGGCGGTGTGCTAAGGTTGAAAAAACACAGGGGGGTTTTTGCTAATAAAAATAACACAGGGGGTTTTTTGCCAATTAGAAATAACACAGGGTAGTTTTTTGCATTTTACTCTATAATTAACTACACCAAATATATATTGCAGATACATATTTGCAGCGTGGGTAAAGCTTTTGTACGTCCCTCCGCACAAAGATGAAAAGGTTGGATAGTTGTACCACAAAACTCCGTAGAAAGGACGTAGTCGACAATGACAATGACGAGGTTGATAGAATCTCGGAGTTGCCCGAACCAGTTTTGCATCAGATTCTGTCTTTGCTTTCCACCAAAGACGCCCCAAAAACCTCTGTCTTGTCCAAGACTTGGTACTCTACCTGGAACTCCTTTCCGCTGTTGGATTTCGATCAATTCCACTGGAAGTTCCCCGATGACCCGGCGTTGGGCGAAGGTTTCTATGACAACGTACACAGTTCAATAGCACGTCGTTGTCAGAACGTAAGCATTGTGCGATTCAAAGTGATACTCTTAGCGGTGTTCCATCCTCCAGATTTCAAATCTCCATATGCCAACAAAGATCTCGAGAGATGGATAGGCTTTGCTCTAAGTAAAAACGTCGAGTACTTGATTCTTTGTTACATGACTCCCCGCACATACATATTGCGTTCGTCTGCGCTGTTTCATGCTAATAATAAGTCGGTGAAGGCGTTGCATTTAAGTGGTTTTGACATTGTCGTCGCGGAAGAGTCAGGCAGCATTACTGATCATCATAATAATATTAATAGTGGCTGCTACTTTTCCTCCTTGGAAAAACTTGATCTCGATTCTGTTCGTATAGATGAGATGATTTTTCAGAGAATGTTGTTGAATACTTGTTCTCTTAAAGAAGTGAGTATTGATAACTGCCACGGGTTTCGATCTGTAAGTCTTTCTAGCACTAAACTTAAGAGTGTTGTATTGAATTTTAATACAGATGAGGTTGAAAAGATAACTATTGAAGCCCCAAATCTGCAGTGTCTCAGTTTAGGTGGGGTGTGTGCAGACGTCCTGCATAGCATTTTAGAGGCGTCTTCTAAGTCTTATGCCAAGAACCTCAAGAGATTGGTACTTCAGAATGTTCCCATAGATGATGCCGTTATTCGACTCTTGCTAGGATTCGGCAGAGAGCTTGAGAAGCTCTTGTTATTAATTGGGTGCCAAGTGATGGAAAGTGTAGGAATTTTGAGTTGTCGAGATATCTCAAAATCAGCTGTCAGGCACCACAACGTTGAACTTGTCGCAGATTGTTTGAGTTGCGAGGAGAAACATGTGGGGTTTTCTACGCGTGTGAAGGATGGGTTAAATAAGCTTATTCTATAGTGATTATATTTGGTTTCATGAAATTAGTTAAATAGAGATTTTCGTTATAGCTAGTGTTGTTTCAATTGCTGCTCTTGGTCTCCAATTGTTAATTATTATCTATAATCTAGGAGTTCAGAATGTTTGGCACATTGTTAAATTAACTTATTGGAACAATAGCATTCATCTAGTGATTGGTTTTATGCGTGTCACTTGTTCTTGTATGACTTCAGGACAACTTTGTTTACTATTTTGTGACATTGCAAAAAATAAATTAAGAGGACCGCATTAATATTTTGGCCTTTTTTGGTAATGTACCATAAAAAAATCATTTTTGCTGCTCTAACAGTGCGACAATTAAATTTTGGTCGTCTAATGAATGACATTTCTCACTTTACTTTTCTAATGTGTTATCCGATTTTGCTCATTGGATTAATTTTTTTGTCGAAATTGGCTGGGAAAGCACGTGTCATTCACGTGCGAACTAATACAAAAACAAAATCAAATTCTTAAATTTCCAAATCTAACATACTTTATATAATTTTTTGAAATGCTTGTTTCAATGATCTTATTGATTTAGTGACTTTCTTACATCTTGAAACCGTACCACATTGCGGTCAAGCCATCCTAGACAACGAAATGTCCAATGCATGCCCCATGGGCTCCCTTCTAACTTCCAAACTGGTCGGGAGACTAAGACTCGCTCGTCATCTCCTTCCTCAATTTGCTACGCCTATTCGTCGTCCACCAACTAAACTAAATGGTCCCACAAATGAATCGCTTTCACAATATAAAGGCAGCCCTCCTTCCCTTAGCCCGAAAAGAATCTTGCCTGTTCTTCTTATCTCATTGGCTGGAATTAAAATTGATAATTAAATATTTTATACTATGGTTTTAGTTAATTTATAAGGTTAAATGTTTTAAATCAAATATTTAGTTGTATTAATGTGTCAAACATGACTTTAATTATATATAATTAAACAGATCCCAAAGATATGAGGATTGTTAACGGTAACAACTACAAATAATTGGCTTGACAATGCATCGAAAATGTGCATCGCACGTAGTGATACCAGCAAAGGCTAAACCATTATATAAGTATTATCATCCTCATAAACTAATGTATTATCATATGCAACACGCGATTCACTGTCATCTTTCTTAATTATATTATCGATCAGGTCCACTTAAAATTTTGCGTAATGATATAAAACTATGATAGTCAACTTCATTCCCTTTTGGTTAGATCCAAATTAAAGTTCAAATTAACTGGCAAAGTACTCACACCATTAATTATTAGCTATTTAGTAAATACAATCTGATCCCAATAGATAAATTAGTTTAATTGGAGGATGGGTGGTGGCCTGGAGGGTTGTTGGGAATCTTTTTTTCTTTAACTAACATTTTTATTAGTATTATCTAATTAAGAAGAAATCTGTTCGAATAATATTGGAACCTTGTTGATATTAACTGATAATATATTATATCTATTTGCTACTAGAACTGATGAGACGAGCAAACAGCTTAAGATCGTACTCGTATTGTCATTTTAATTGTTTAAATATTGTCATTACCCTTAAATACTATTTTTTTTCCTCCAAGAGAAAAGCACACTATATAACTTAACAAGTAATACACATATATGTGAGCTTTCCATATGGGAACACCAAAGGTCAACTTTATCATCCATGTTCTTGCTCCACTACTAATTCTCTATTTTTCTCATATTATTAGTGCAAAAGAAGCGTGGCAAAATGGGTGTAATTTGTACGAAGGGAAGTGGGTGTATGATGCATCTTATCCTCTATATGACTCTTCGAAATGTCCGATGATTCGCAAGGAGTTCGACTGTTTAAAGTATGGAAGATCTGATCATCACTACCTTAAATATCGATGGCAACCAAATCAATGCGAATTACCTAGGTACGAGTTTACATACAATTGCTCGTGTTATTTTAGTTGAAATGATCGATGAAATTCAAGGTCTTGTAACGATTCATTGTTTTTTCCTTTCGGCATAACTTTTATAGATTTGATGGCGTGGAATTTCTAAGGAAGCAAAAGGGAAAGAAGATCATGTTTGTTGGGGATTCAATGAGTCTGAATCAATGGCAATCTCTTGCATGTTTTCTCTATACAGCCGTTAATGGATCAAACGTCACACGCGAGGAAGATGATTCAACCACCACTGTCCAGTTTCGGGTATGTGTTCTAGTTTGGATTTCGCTAATCTGCTAAATATTAAAAGTTCTTTGTAGTTCTTTGAGAGCTTCTTGAACTTGTTTGAGAGAACGTTTGAAACTCTAATCATGCTGCCCGCTTTTTACTTCTCTTACAATTAACTTATTAATTGTATATTTAAATGTACATGGATCAAATATAATGCTAGATTATCAAGGTTACACATAGAGACTAAATATATAGAACGTAACATTTCTGTGACGATTAGTTTTGCAAAAGGAATTTGGAATGTAATCTCACATAGAATTTCAGTCTCTTTATGGGTCTTACACATGAAGGTGAATAATATATTAATAAAATTTAGTCTTGAGAACCAAGACCATACAACATGATACAGTGGTTTTCTGAATCCTAGGGGGGGTCACCACTGGGTCACCCCCTAGAAATTTGACATGTGTCACTTTCATTTTATATTTTTATTTTTTATATACAAGCTCTTTTTTGGCCGCTTTTGGACAGCTTTTTAAATTTAAAAATATGTAATAATGTTAGTATGTGTATAACTGCGAAAATCATTTGTATTTTTTTTACATACAGATGATTTTCACAGAGCCAAAAAAAAAAAGAAAAACATGCAGTTACACCTTCTGTATGTGTATGGTTCCCTTCAGATCTCCTAATATACACCAGGGTTCTTTTCTTTTTTCTTTTTTATTTTATTTTACGCTATTTATAGGTTTTGGATAAAGAAAGAAACCGAGAGAGAGAGAGAAAGAAAGGGATTTATTAAAAGGAAAAAAAATGTCTGAAGTTAAAGACCCAAAAATAAAACTTTTTGGGAAAACAATTGAACTGCTTGAAGCTTCTCCGGCAGTGGCGGCGGAAAGCGGTGGAGCTGTATTAAGTTATGAGGAGACTAATATTATTAATGGAGGTGGCTCATTAAACCAAGATCCTCCTTGTTCGTCGGATTCTGTTATTGGAGATAGTAGTATTAATGGAGATTATTCATCAAAAAAAAGTATTAATGGAGATGCAGAGGAGCTGAAATCACAAAAGGTTTGATTTTTAATTTTTTTTGATTAAAACATTGTTTTTAAGGACAACCCTTTAATTAATATGGTTCCAAAAGCTGCCAAAAAAGAACTTGTATATAAAAAATAAAAATAAAAAATGAAAGTGACACATGTCAAATTTCTAGGGGGGTGACCCAGTGGTGACCCCCCTAGGATTCAGAAAACCACAGTGAACTAATTACAAGTTACAATCCCATTAACCTTAATTATATTATAGTTCAACTAGAAGTTAATCATTACAATTTACAAAGGTCATATCAAAATAGGTAGCTGCTTATTGGGCTCATTAATTAAATCACTTAATAGCCTATTATATACAATTAAATTAGTTTCAACATAATTTCTTAGTTTTGTTAGTTCACTTATTAAGTTATTAAAGATAACCCAAACATAAATCACACTGCATCTGCAGCAATATTGCTTGAAGTTCCTCTAAATAATCAGGACCTTTTACGTTCTTAATTAATTAAATGCCAATTTTGACTCTTGCCCATCTGCCCATGTGTGCGCACCGCAAGTATAGCCATGTATAGTACACAGAAAGTATGGAAGAAAACTGGTTACTATATAACTAAAAACTAAATTAAAGCAAAATAAAAAAAATGCACGATTTGGATCGAGCGAAGGGGTAACTCACTAAGTACATGCTCATGTGATCAGTTCACTCAGTGTGACAATAATATATAGTAACCTGCACATTGCAAGGGGAGCATCGGGGCTGCATGTAAAGGTGGTACAGACAGCCCCACAATAATTTAAAAATCTTACTCCTAAGGCCCCATGACTTATCTTCTCTTACAATCAGGCCACACACTTTATCTTATGTTTCTACTTTCTACTTTTATAAATTTACGTAAATAAATATTTATCAATTAATACTCTTAACTTTAAGATTATTTTGTAACACTCTCACTTATAATCTAATTAACCCTTAAACACAACATAATTTTGGGTTTCGATTTTCTTAGATAAAGCCTTAGCAGACGCATAATAAAAAAATTAAAATTGTGACATGAAAAAGTTAAAGGTTCTACTTCTACAATTATGGCCCCATAATTTTTCTTTTCCTATAATCATGGTCTAAAATAAAATCTTTCATCCGTTTGTAGCATTTTTGTTATAGATTTGATCTCATCTTTTTGAAGCATCAGTGGTATTATTTATTTTACTTAAACCAATAAAATTCGTTATTTTCTTTAATATATGGTATGCGGATTATTTATTTCACTTGAACAGTGAATACATATAAATTCTGATTTCGTTATTTTCTTTTAAGGTAAAAGATTTGGTTTGTCTTTAAAAAAATGTCTATAATTAATGAAGAAAGTCATGATAATTTTTTTTGGAAAAAATGCTTTAAAAGAGATTCGAAAATAAGAAAAAATCACGTCACTAATTTAATGAGCAAAATATTTACTCACAAACTTTGTATGTTGCCGACGGAGAAGTTACAACCAGATCTACGAACTGCACATTTGGTCATCATAAGATGATTTTATCTTTTTTGAAATATATATATATATCATAGTGGTTTGTAAGTTTTTCTATTAATAATATGAAATCCATAACTAGGTTTTGTTTATACAGTAATATTTATAAGTAGGAGTGTTAAAAATAAGAAATTAGTATAAAATATTTTATAAAGATACTAGTATAAAAAATTAGATTATTTACTTTTACAAAAATACTAGTATAAAATAAATAATAGGGGCATGATTATAGGAGAAGATAAAGTCATGGGGCGTTAAGTGTAAGATTTTTAAATTTTGTGGGAGTTGGCTGCACCACCTTTAGATGCAGCCCCGACGCTCCCCATTGCAAGTTCATTACCTCAATGACGACAATTGACGGATTTAATTTTTAAAAAGTCTACAACTTTACCATTTAGCATTTACGGAATACGTGCAAAAATATTTTTAATGTAGTAAACTATAAAGTCTATGTACAGTATATGAAATTCTTGTATGTATAAAGTTTCTATCCATTCCCTTGGTGATGCAGTTCAATTTGAAAAATGGGGTAATTACATTAAACCCCCCATCGTATGGTCCATTTTTTAGTCAACCCCCTTAACTTTGTTTTGACTCAGTCAACCCCCATCGTATGTCAAAATCATCACTTTACCCCAAGTCAACTTTTTGCACTTTTTCCACGGGTATTTTCGTCAAATGTTAAAAATTTTAATATTTGTTTTAAAAAAATGTAAAATTTATTAATCGACAAATATTAATTTTCGCCAAAAAAAGTTTTTTTTCAACCAAATTTTTTTTCCGACAATTTTTTTTCGACAACATTTTTTTTTTCGGCAAATAATTTTTTTTGACAATTTTTTTTATTTCGACAAATTTTTTTTTCGACAATTTTGTTTCGAAAAAAAATATTTGTCGCTTAATAAATTTTACATTTCTTTTTTACAAATATTAAAATTTTTGACATTTGACGAAAATACCACTGAAAAAAGTGCAAAAAGTTGACTTGGGGTAAAGTGATGATTTTGGCATACGATGGGGGGTTGACTGAGTCAAAACAAAGTTAAGGGGGTTGACTAAAAAAGGGACCATACGATGGGGGGTTTAATGTAATTACCCCTTGAAAAATATACGTAGCTTTGGCAATCTTTAATTAAGTCTTCTTTACTGCTTAGATAGCTTTTTTTCTTCTTCTTCTTGAAAGCATGCAAAATTCTTTAATTTTAATATGCTTCCATTGGTATAACATATGTAGGACTACGGAGTTTCGGTTATATATTTTCGGACAAATTTCTTAGTGGACATCGAAACGGAACAATTTGGTCGAGCATTGAAACTCAATTCGTTTAAGAGCGGAGATACATGGAAGCAATCTGACGTTTTAGTTGTCAACACTTGGGTTTGGTGGTACCGCGAAGGAACCAAGCAACCGTATTTCCATCTAATCCATGCCAATTTAAATCAATATATCTTTTTCACTAATATTTTACTACTAAAAATTGAAGAATTTAGTTATTTATATACACTATATAAAAATCATTAGTGATGTACGTAGAAGTCTATATTTCTGCATTATAGGTGGGATTACATTGATGATGATGGTGTCATAGTGGAAGACATGGACCGGACGACTGCTTTCCGTAAAGGTCTAATAAACTGGGCGAAGTGGGTCGAATCAGAAGTACAACCTTACAAAACCAAGGTCTTCTTTCGAGGAATGTCGCCTTTGCATTACAAGTAAGAATCCTAAAAAGATGCAATGCTTGTTCGAACCCACACATGAGGGGCGTGTTGAATGTTATCCTGCAACGCTTGAGAACGAACTTGAGCTTCTGTGTATAAAAATTCTGGAGATCTCTCTCTCTGACAAGCTTTTTTTGAGAGACATGTGAATTGGTCTAGATTCTAGTAGAAACAAAATAAGTAATGGTTGCGTTTTAGCTAACGTTTGCCTTCAATTACTGTGAAATATATTATTCAGTGGCATGGAGTGGAATGAGCCAGGAACAAAGAGTTGCTCAAAGGAAACAAGACCTATTACAAGTGGATCACGTGCAGGTAGCGTGCCTTTGGCAGAAAAGATTGTGAAAGAAGTTTTGAGTTCATCATCATCACAATTTGTGCACTTCCTTGACATTGGAAGACTTTCACAATTAAGAAAAGATGGGCACCCAAGCACACACAACGGTTTCGGAGGCATGGACTGCATCCATTGGTGCGTTGCAGGAGTACCAGACACATGGAATCACCTCCTCTACGCTCAACTACGTATTCAACAAGATACTGAAGATGATCCCGATTTTTTTTCGTCTGATTATACCCTTAGAAAATATTCCTGTACATAGTTAATTGATTGTTCTTGCTAATTGTTTTCTAACATAAGTGAAGTCAGGAAATTTTAGTGGAGATTGTTAATTGATTTGTTAAAATCGTTTTTCACATTGCCTTGAGAGTGAACATGAAATCAATATATTAACAACCTTATTTCCATCTCTACTGAATAAGACTCTGGAGAAGAAAATATATAATTTCCAAATAAAATCGAACACAGAGGCCTATATAATTTTTCGTCTCAATTCTTCATCTCCTTCCTCAAATTTGGCCCCAATTTGTTAGCTTATTCCCCCACCAACTAAACAAAATGTAAAGTTAATTTTTTTAATTTAATATTCGATACTATATATGGTTGTAGTTAATTTATAAGGTTAAATATTCATAATCAAATATTTTCTTGTATTAATGTGTCAAACGTGTCCTTATTCAAAGAAACAGAACCCAAAGGTATGGTGATTGTTAACGGTAGCAATTATAAGCTATTGGCTTGACAATACATCATATAGCATTATTGTGACTAATGTGCATCGCACGTAGAGATACAAGCAAAGACCAAACCATTAAATTAAATAAGTATTATCATCCTCATAATGACCAGTATTATCTTATGCAACACGCGATTTATTGCGTCCTTCTTAATTATATTATCGATCAGGTCGACTTAAAATTCTACTGAATCATATAAACCTTTAGAGTCAACTTCACTTGCGTCCGGTTGGATCAAAAGGTCTAATTATACTAATAACACCATACTTAATTATTTAATGAATACCATATATCTAATCCAATCGAATAATAAATATATTGATCTAGAGGTTAGCGTGGTGCATAGTTGGGAATTACTTTTTTCTTTTTAAACTAACATTTTTTATCAGTATCACGTAATTATAAAAACTCTCTGCAAACAATTGAAACCTCGTTGATATTAAGTGACATTAAGTTGCAAATAAGTTAATAAGATAGTGGTCCCGATAATGTCATTACTCAATTATTTACATGTAACAACACTTGAATAATATTTGTATAACTCCCAAGAGAAATGCACACCATATAACTTAACAAGTAATACAATGCATGTATCGTGTGAACTTTCAAAATGGGAACACGAAAGGTCAACTTTATCCATGTTCTTGCTCAACTACTACTTCTGTATTTTTCTCATATTATTAGTGCAAAAGAAGCGTGGCAAAATGGTTGTAATTTGTACGAGGGGAAGTGGGTGTACGATGAATCTTACCCTCTCTACGACTCTTTGAAATGTCTGATGATGCGCAAGGAGTTCGACTACTTAAAGTATGGAAGATCTGATCATCACTACCTTAAATATCGATGGCAACCAAACCAATGTGAATTACCTAGGTACTTTACCTATCTTCACTTATATTTCAATGTTGAAATAATGGAAGTTTATAACTACTTATGGATTTTAATTTATTTTTGTTTTCGGGATGCACACTTTTAATAGATTTGACGGTGTGGAATTTTTGAGGAAGCAAAAAGGAAAAAGGAAAAAAGATCATGTTCGTTGGGGATTCGATTAGTCTGAATCAATGGCAGTCTCTTGTGTGTCTTCTCTATACAGCTATTAATGGATCAAACGTCACACGACAGGCAGACGATTTAACGGCCACCGTCCGATTTGGGGTACGTAAAGGTTTGGTTCCAGTACATGTTTCGTCTGGTAGATATTAAAAACTTTCGTAGTTTTTCCATTGCCTTTTGAATTGGTTTGAATAAGTCATAAAACAGAGTATGAGCAATCTGAACAACACTTTTGTTATCATAATACATGGGTATGAGAGATAACAACAACAACCCCATATCACCTAACAACCGTCGTAACCAAACAAGTTCAGTTGTGGTAGAAGCCATAGCACGATACTCTGCCTCGGTAGAGGAGCGAGAAACAACATCTTGTTTCTTGCTTTTCCAAGAGATGAGAGAATCACCTAGAAAAATACAATATCCAGTGATAGATTTTCGATCGGATAGATCACTAGCCCAGTCTGCATCCGTATATGCTCGAAGTTCTAAAGAAGAACTCGAAGGAAACAATAGACTCTGATAAATAGTACCGCCAAGATAACGAAGAATGCGAGTAACAGCAGCCCAATGATCAGAGGTAGGTGCAGCAACAAACTGGCTAACAACACGGACCGCATAAGCAATATCCGGTCGAATAATAGTCAAGTATACCAAACTACCAACAATAGACCTGTACAAAGTGGGATCCAAAGAAGTGTGCCGCCATTAGGAGTATAATGAACATTTACCTCTAAAGGAGTAGCAGCAACACGAGTGTCTGTAAGACGAGCTCGCTCTAAAATATCTGAAATATACTTCGACTGAGACAAAAGATAGCCCTTTGGAGACGAGGCGACTTCAATACCTAAAAAGTAACGAAGAGGACCCAAATTCTTCATATCAAACAAACGAGATAAGGTGTATTTCAACACCTTGATACCCTCAACATCGTCACCTGTAATAATCATGTCATCAACATACAGTAAAAGCATTATGCGACCAGCAGAACTGCATTTAACAAATAAGGCTGAATCATTAGGACTAGAGGAGAAGCCAAGAGAACAAACAGCTGTAGGAAACTTCTCAAACCAAGCTCTTGGAGCTTGCTTAAGCCCATATAATGCTTTCTGAAGTCTACACACCTGCCCTTTTTCATGAGGAACACCCGGAGGAGGTGTCATGTACACTTTCTCATGTAAATCACCATTCAAGAATGCATTTTCACATCCATCTGTGAAATATACCAGCGTCGTACTGATGCAACTGTAATAAGAACTCTGACATATGTCATCTTAGCAACAGGAGCAAAGGTCTCCTCATAATCCATGCCATATTGTTGAGCAAATCCTTTTGCCACTAAACGAGCCTTATATTGCTCAACTGAACCATTAGCTTTGGTTTTAATTTTATAGACCCATCGAGAACCAATTGACTTTTTCCCTACTGGAAGAGGAACCAAGTCCCAAGTGTGATTTTTGTTCAAAGCTGATAGTTTCTCAGCCATAGCCTCTTGCCAAACAATATCTTGTGCCGCCTCAGAATAAGAGGTAGGCTCACAAAGAGGCCAAACAGATGCCAAAAAGGAAACAAAAGGCTGAGAATAACAAGAGTAAATGAAATCAGGCAGTTGAGTAGACTTACGAGTACGCCTGGGATACCGCTCTTGAGCTGAATCCGAAATCGTAAGAGAAAGGACATGAGGAGGTAACTCTTAAGCAGCACCCAAGTCATCTCCATCACCAACACCAATATTGTCATCCCCAACAACATCACAAATACCATTCTCTCACTAGTTGGATCATTAGTTCCAATATCAGAACCATCAAGAGTTAATGGGTCAATGTGAATAATATCAGACCGTGTCACATTATTCTCAATAAAGTGAACATGAGGAGAAACATAATATTTTCTAACAACTGGATCATAACACCGATAACCTTTATGACCATTTTCATATCTCAAAAATACACATATTGCAACACGTGAAGACAACTTAGTTCGCTCAACATGTGGACAAAGAACAAAACATGTGAACCCAAAAACCCGGCCACACCATTTTGCCGAGGTGTGTCTGTACAAGAGGATTGGTGCACAGTACCATCACTAAGAAGAATGCCAGAGAGTGCCTTACTCGTATATTTCCCACCCAAATAAGATATAAAATATTTTATGACTTTAGAGTGTTGAGTTTTCACATATGCAGCAAAGTGAGTAGAAACGTCAATGAATTCAGAACGATTTTTCATCAAGTAAACCCAAAAATAAGGAGTATAGTCATCAATGAAAGAAACATAATATCGTGACCCCCCCCCCCCCCATTTGTAGGAACATGAACAGGTCCCCAAACATCAGAATGAATCAAATCAAATGGTGCAAAAGAAGTGGATGTACTGTGATTAAATGGTTTTGCAGAAAACTTCCCAAGTTTATATCCACTATAATCAGAAATATCCTGAGACTGTAAGTCTTCCAAAACACCACTATTACATAAAAACCCCAGACAAGATCCATACACATGACCTGGTCTAGAGTGCCATATGTAAAACTTCGAAGAAGAAGAAGAATTCAAATAAAATGTAGATAGATTAATACTCGTAGCTGCAGCTGACCATCAGCCTTCATGCCATCCAAAACATAAAGTCCCCCCTCTCTACTTCCAGTCCCAAGTATTCTCTTTGATTTCAGATCCTGCACATGACAAGAAGTAGAGGAAAAGTGAACATCAAGACCACGATCACACAATTGACCAACAGAAATAAGATTCATAGCCAATTTAGGAATGCAATAAACATCAGGTAGTGAGAGATTTTCTGTTTGAATTGTACCAACACCTACTACTGGCATATGAGTGCTACCAGCAATCATAACAGATGTAGATGGCAACACATGAGACATAGATACAAATGAGTTGCGATCAGGAGACATGTGATGAGATGCTCCAGAATCCAACACCCATAAGGACGAGTTTCTACCTGATGTGGATGGAGCAGACATATCATATGGTGGAGACTGGTTTTTGTTTGCCTGAAGAAGGTTCTACAATAGATTAACCAAAGATGCGTTGTCTGACAAAGATGACTTGACAGAAGCTGGATCCAATGTAGGCATGACATCAGCTGTATTGGGCTGCCCTCAAAACAAAGATTCTGTGAATTTGAAGGTTTTCCACTTGGCTTATTTCCATATTCCTGTTGTGGTTTGCTTTTCTGGTGCAATAAAGGACATTGATTCTTCCAATGACCCTTTTCATGACAATAGCGACACTCATCCTTATCATAACTCTTTTGTTTAGATCTGTTATGACTAGGTTGAGTAACCAAAACAGAACCAACATGAGTGGACTTCTCAATTTGAGTCTTGAGGCGGGTTAGCCAACAATTCATGCACAACTGAATCAACTGAGGGTAAAGGAGTACGGTGCAGAATTAATCCACGGGTGCCTTCATATTCAGAGTGGAGATTGTACAATAGTTGAACCAAACGTTGTTGCTTTCACCTTTCAATATACGGACCGAATGCTTTCAGTTCAACGCATTCTGTCATAGCCAACTGATCCCAAAAGTTTGTCATCTCAGAATAAAATTCTTGAATACTTCGACCGCCCTGTTTAAGAGCACGAATTTCTCCTTCAAGTTGATATTGAACAGCAAAGTTGGACCTCACATACAACCTCTCCAAATGGTCCCAAACTTGTTTCGTAGTATCAAGCTTAGCTAACTGAACACCAATCTTATGCTCAACAAAATTGTTAATCCAAGTAATAATTTTAGAATTATTGGTATCCCACACATCCAGTAACTCAACAAAATTACCATCATATGCATTAGAAGCAACCATAACACCAGAAATATAATTCCACATGTTTTTCCCTTTTAGAAAGTTTTTCATAACATAACTCCAATACCCATAGTTTTTTCCATCAAAACAAACATTAATTGACTGCAACGAATCATCCCCTCCCGTTATGATAACACAAATCAAGAATTGGAGTAATACACAAAGCAAGATTAACCCAGAAACAGAATTGGGGCAACAAATCTAACAAAAATTGCAGCAAATAAAAATAGAAATTAACACACAAACAAGTTCAGAGAGTGCAGTGGATTACTAGAAACCAGTAGCAATACAAAGACGAAAACACACCAACAAATCGAATTCAGTTAGTCCCATCGGCGTGGTGTCGTGTTTGCCTACCGGTTGGGTTAGAGATTTGGCTCTGATGCCATGTTAACATTCATGAAGGAAGTCATAATATTGCAAGACAAAAGAGAATATTACAAAAGAATGAATGTTGAAGTGCCTAGGGTTTACAAGAAAAAGAATATATGTATACGAGACAACTAAAAGACTAAACTACCTTTAAGACAAGTAATATACAAATATAATAATATGCTAACGCTAATTATGCATTACAAAGGTCATTTACATACATATATATATATTATATTTATTGATGAGCTCATCAATCAAATCACCAAATAGCCTAATATATACAATTAGTATTCAACAAAATTCTATAATTTTGTTAGTCCGCATAATTAATATATATATATATATATATATTTTATAAATAGACATGTCCCAAACTTAAATCACACTGCATCTGCAATAGTGCTTTAAGTTGTTCTAAAGGATCATCGTATCGTTACGTTCGTATTAAATGCCAATTTGACTCTAGCATGGCATGCACTTGTACCCTTACCGCAAGTATAGCCATGTATAGTACACCAAGTATTGAAGGAAACCCATGTTAATACTAAAATGTAAAGTAAAGCAAATAAAATTAATTAAAAATACGTGATATGGATCGACAGAAGGAGGAATTACTAAGTACACATGCTCAAGTGAGTAAGTCGTTTGCCGTTTATATTTGATTATTTTATTTTTAACTCTAACAAGCATTCAAAGACCTTTAATATAATGTGCTTCCATTTGATATAACATATCCAGGACTATGGAGTTTTGGTTATATACTTCTCGTCTAATTTTATAGTAGACATCGAAATGGAACAGTTTGGTCGGGCATTGAAACTCAGTTCTTTCAAAAGTGGAGATACGTGGAAGCAGTCTGACGTTTTAGTTTTTAACACTTGGATATGGTGGTACCGTCAAGGAAAAAGGCAACCGTATTTTCATCTAATCCACCTCAATTAATATAATCAATCTATTTCTCTTTTATTCTACAATTTTAATTAAACAATTCAATTATTTGCACATATTGAAAATCATCGGTGCCGTAAAAATCTATATTTTTGTATACTAGGTGGGATTATATTGACGATGAAGATCTAATAGTGGAGGACATGGATCAGACTGATGCTTTTTGTAAAGCTCTAATCAACTAGGCACAGTGGGTTGAATCAGAAGGGCAACCCTACAAAACAAAGGTGTTCTTTCGAAGAATGTCCACTTCACATCACAAGTAATATTCTTCAAGAGGTATCAAAATCGTTTTGTGTTTAACTTCTTCAAAGATATCCACGTTGCTTGGAAGTGACTTGGGCTTCTATATATCAATAATGTGTCTTTTCTTGTCTTGGAAAGTATGAGCGAGTCGAAGGTAGCTATATAATTAGAGCCTACTTCAATAGAATGATGGGTTCACTCACTATCTAGGTTTCAACCCATTTGTAAGAGGACGTGTTAAATTCTATCCTGCAAAGTTTGAGAGTAGGCTTTGTTTTTTCATATATACGACTCTTCCTCTAACAATGTTATAGCTAACTTTTGTGTTGAATTGTCGTGGAATAATCTAGAGGTGTCAAGCGGAATGAGCCAGGAACAAAGGATTGCTCAAAGGACACAAGACCTATTACATGTGGATCACGTGCAAGTGGATGGCTATTAGGAGAAAAGATTGTGAAAGACATTTTGAGCACATTATCATCACAATTTGTGCATTTTCTTGATATTAGAAGTCTTTCACAACCGAGAAAAGATGGCCATCCAAGCACACACAATGGATTTCGAGGCATGGACTGCAACCATTGGTGTGTTGGAGGAGTACCAGACACATGGAATCACCTCCTCTACGCTCAACTACGTATTCAACAAGATACGGAAGATGATCCCGACCTTTTCTCTTCGAATTATAACTTGTAAGAAATAATGGTGTGTATAGTTGATTGCTCTTGTTAATTTTGTGTATAACATAAGTGATAAGCATAAACTTTTAATAGAAAATTGTTGATATGGTTTGGTAAAATAATTTTCACATTGCCTGAGGGTGATTTGAACGTCTATATATTTACAAATTTTCTTTCTCTAATGAATTAGACTTTTGAGAAGAAAAATTTGTAAGGGTCTTAAATTTGATCAATTTCAATCTCTAGATCAATATGACCATTGCTTTGTGATCCTATCACTAGTATTGCCCCTCATACCCTAATTACATCATTGCTTATATGATTAACAAATAACAAGTGGTAGGTAGAAAAAAATAAAACCAAACTCAAAAAGTATCTTAGTTGAATTTAGGACGAATTATTATTTTTGCCCCCAAACTTCTTTTTTCAAACTTAAATGCCATATTTTTGGTGCCCAGAATAAATGCCCCATATCTTTTAATTTTTCTATCAAAATGCCCAAAAAATGGCTTTTGCGGGCTAAAAATCCTACGTGGCGGTACAATCAATAAGTTGCTGAGTCTAGTCAATAAGTTGCTCCGCCAAGTCATAATTTTTCGGACAATTGTTTTTTACACAAACCCTTGTAATTTTAAATATTGTAAACCCCATAATAAATTACACTTTGCACCCCAAAAAAATATATAAATAATAGTAATAAACATATATATAACTATTTGTATAATTGTTTTTGTATATACATATATATATAACTATTTGTATATATATATATATATAAAAACATATACAAAAATAATAAACATTTTAACAATATATAAAAATTTAAAAAACAATTAAATATAAATAAATAGGGAAAATACAGGAATCTATCCAACGTTTGCCTGCTTTTGCACTTTCCTATCCAACGTTTCATTTTGACACTTTGCTATCCAACGTTTCATTCTGGTAACACTTTCCTATCCAACCTTTAACTCCGGCTTATTTTAGCCCAAAAACGTCACTTTTCAGCCTTATGACATCACGCTGCCATCATTTGAAGGGGCAATTTAGTTATTTTACATATTAGGGGGTGTAATGCAATATGTATAATTAATTTATACACCCTAAATTTTTATTTTATTATACATTTTACATTTTCCAGTTTTTACTTTTTTGTTACTTCAAAAATATTCAAAAAATTTAAAACTAACATTTAAAACATTTTCCAGCAGGACGGCGTCGTTGAAGGCTCAACCGCGTCGGCAACAGTCGTTTAGTCGTGTACGGCGCCATTTGGAGGTGGGGGGTGGGGGTGGGGGTGGTACAGACGCCGTTTGGAGGGGGTGGGTGGGTGGGGGGGTGGGGGGTGTTGGAGAAGATATATTTTTATTTTGTTTTTTTTCAGTTTTAAATTAAAAACTAATTAATAAATCAAACTTAAAAAATTTCCGCTAAATTTTTTCAGTTAATTAATATATCAACTAATTTTCAGTTAAAATTTATTAGTTTTAAATTTTTTGAATATTTTTTAAGTAACAAAAAAATAAAAACTGGAAAATGTAAAATGTATAATAAAATAAAAATTTAGGGTGTATAAATTAATTATACATATTGCATTAATGTAAAATAACTAAATTGCCCCTTCAAATGATGTCAGTGTGACGTCATAAGGCTGAAAAGTGACGTCTTTGGGCTAAAATAGGCCAGAGTTAAAGGTTGGATAGGTAAGTGTTACCGGAATGAAACGTTGGATAGCAAAGTGTCAAAAATGAAACGTTGGATAGCAAAGTGCAAAAGCGGGCAAACGTTGGATAGGTTTCTGCATTTTTCCCAAATAAATATCATCATCTTCATCACCCTACTTTCGTACCCCCCAACCCGCCACTGCCACCCCGACGTCATCTTCATCACCACCACCACCAACGACGCTGCACACCACCACCAACGAATCCATCACCACCAACCAAAAAATCCCCCAAATCAAAAACCCTAATTCATCACCATCACCATAACCATCACCATCACCACCATTGCCACTCTCCAGCTCTGGGTCGACTGGAGCAAACCGTTGAATCCTTGCCACATTCATCCCCCCGATCACTAGCTACAGATCCTCCACCTCCGTCATCGTGCCCACCTCGATCGAGTTCGAATCGCAATCCTGCACCACCGCCGCCGCCATGCTGCCGTTGTCGAAGGCAGAGGCGTGGACGAAGAAAGTGGTGATTGAGTATGTGATTTGGTGGTGGTGCTCCGGTGGCGCAACTATGATCTGGTGAAACAGGGGAGACGACGACAAGGGGGTGGGGGGTAAGTGGGGAAGAAGATGACATTTTTTTTGTTTTTAATTTTTATAATTTTTTTTTGGATTTAAGTAATTAAAAAATCATTTTAAAGTTAATGGTTTTAAAAATAATTAGAAATAAATTGGTGAAATAATAATGGTTAATTTTTTTGTTATAATTATAATTATAATTATTATTTCTGTTATGATATAAATACTTTTTAAGAAATATATATTATGTGCAAGTGTAATTTTAAAATATTATAAGGATAGTTTTTGAATTTGTGGTTGGCAAGTTGTGTAATAAGAAGAGTTGTTAAAAACTTTGTAGGGCAAAAAATGAAAACATTTTTAGGTCAAAAAAATAGCAGCTTATTGATTGGACTCAGCAACTTATTGACTGTACCGCCACGTATATTTTTTAGCGCGAATAAGGCATTTTAGGCATTTTCGATAGAAAATTTAAAAGATATGGGGCATTTATTTGGGGCCTAAAAAGGGGGCCTTTAAGTTTGATTTTTTTAAGGGACATAAATAACAATTCGTCCTCGAATTTAATCCAAACAACTAGACAACACAAAACGTAGAGAGGCGCTACTTCAGCCCGACTCACGCTCATAAAGAATACAAGAATACTATAATATTTTTTTAAAAAAAACCAAGACCTATTAAGTTTTTTATTCTATTATTGAGAAACTCTTGAAACATTATTTCATCCCGACGTATGTTGTGTTCTATTAAATTTTGAAACTATTTGCGGTAAATTAAGATCTTCCAGAAATACTTCAAAAGATTCATAGATATGATTGGTGTCCTAAATATTAATTACAAAATATTTTTTTTTTCAATTATTTAATTTCCTTGCTATTGAAAAGAATTGGGTGGGCCGAGTTGGGTCGGATATAATCTCTAGTCTAATGGCCTGATACAACACAATTTACTTTTAGCCAAGCAAGACATGACTCGTCGCCTTACCCGATTTGGGCCAAACTAGTAAACATAATAAAATCTTCAAACCAAATTTCTTATATTATAGGACAATTTAATATGTGTGCCCTGTAAGTTTACCCTTTTGAAAACAATGGCCAACGAGTTCCGAGTTATTGGAAATGCCTTGTAACTATGCACTTTCTGTTTTTTTTTATGTCCTGTGTCTGCCACATGTGAAAAAATTGTTACGTGGCTGCCTAGTTGGAAGGAAAGGCACGCGCCCTGTTAAAAACGCAACGCCACATTAGCCCAAAAATATATACATAAAAAATATTTAATTCAATTTTTTTTATTATTAAAAAAACCATTGTCCTCACCCCCCCCCCCCCCCCCCCCGCACCGCCGGTCATCTTCATCACCACCCCCGCCACATCTTCATCACCACCTCACCACCACCAAGCTTGCCATCCTTTAATTCGATTTCGATGAAGAATTCGATTTCTAAATTTGAGGGCGACGGGGTGGAGTTGCATGCGGTGGGGGTGAGGGCGAGAGATGGTGTTAAAGACGGCGACGGAGTGAAATTGCAGGCGTCGGCGGCGGGGGGGGGGAGTCGGGTCTGGTGAGAAAGATGGTTTATTTATTTATTTATTCTGGATATAAATATATTTTAATACATAAAGATTTTTTTTATATTTATATATATTCTGGAATTAAATATAATATTTTTTTAATACATAAAGATATATTGTTTTTATAAATTTATATATATTGTGGATATAAATATGATATTGTTTTTAATACATAAAGATATATATTTTTATATATATTTACATATATTCTTGATATAAATATATTAATACATAAATATATATTTTTATATATTTATATATATTCTGGAATTAAATATGATATTGTTTTTAATATATAAATATTATATTTATATATATTCTGGATATAAATATGACATTGTTTTTAATACATAAAGATATATTTTTTTTATATATTTATATACATTTTGGATATAAATATATTTTAATACATAAATATTTTTTTTAAAAATATATGTATATATATTCTGGAATTAAATATGATATTGTTTTTAATATATAAAGATATTTTTTATATATATTTATATATATTGGAATTAAATATGATATTGGTTTTAATACATAAAGATATTTTTTTATATATTTATATATATTCTGGATATAAATATATTTTTATTTTAAATATATTGATGTGGCGTGTGCCTTTCCTTCCAACTAGGCTGCCATGTAACAATTTTTTCACATGTGACAGACACGGGCATAGAAAATGGGGAAGTGCATAGTTATGGGGCATTTTCAATAACTCGGAACTTGCTGGGCATTGTTTTCAAAAAGGTAAACTTATAGGGCACAAATATTAATTTGTCCATATCTATGATTAGAAATGCTTAAACCAACAAACATCATTGTGTAGATGACAACTTAGTTATAACTGAACATGGAAAGGATGAAAAGTAGTAAATTATAAATATTGAGGCCCAAGTCCTAGCATTAATTAAAAGGTGTACTTGCATGTTGTGTAGCTAACCAAGTTTACCAATGAAGTAATATAACAGCTTTTCAATTTTCAAGTTTTTTGGGTTTTATTGAGATTTGAGATAAGACATGACTACATGAGGATGAGGTTACATACGAATAACACTGATAAAAAAAATAGCACAGATGTTATGTTGTTGAGCGCGAAAGAATAGGAGAGTAAAAGTTGAAGCGACAAATGCCAAAAGCACCTTTATAGGATGAGTGAACATATGAGAATGCGATAGTTGCTGTGACAAGAAAAATCAAGAAAGTAAAATCGGAATTATAATAATAAATTGATATCAAATGTACTTTTTGTGAGACTAAAAAAACTCTAATTTCAATTATGTCATTATATCATGTATACTGTATATATCGTGTAATTATGCCCAAGAAACTATAAAACGTGATCATCACAATCTTTAAATGTACATGCATGTCATCATGAAGTTAGGTACTTAGGTATTTATTATGAGATGAAATCATTAATTACATTGTTAAATAGTAAATCCCTTATAATCTTTCCAACATGGTGCCGTCAAATTAACTTAAAGCTCCATATAATAATAACTGTTACTTAAGTACTAAATAGATGTTAACTTTTTCTGATTAGTGGAGCTTCAGATCAGGCTAACTCAAAAATTGAAGATACTACTTAGGAGATGGGTCAAGTAAAAAGAAACCTTTTATTTTTTCTTGTTTTCATATCCATTGATTCTTTTGCATGTATTTGGGCCACAAATTCAACAGAAAAGATTCGGATACCAGAGTTAGAGAGTAATAAGAGCTGCAATTTATATGAAGGAGAGTGGGTTTATGATGAGACTTACCCTATTTACAACTCCTCGAAGTGTCGAATGATTCGCGAACGATTCGACTGCTTAAAGTACGGTCGCCCCGACAAAGAGTTCCTTAAATATAGATGGCAACCCAATGGATGCGACTTACTTAGGTATCTCACAACCCCCAAGAACTGTTGTTTTGCTACCGTTTTTTTTTAGTTGATACAGTTATTTATGTAGTGCAATTGATATTATTAATTGTGGATTTTATAGAAGAAAAACTATTGAGTACATACCAACTATTTCTGATTTCATTAAACTATTTTATCAATGTACATGGTATTGTGGTAATCTTAATGTATATGGATAAGAGGTATAAATAGAGTATCACATATGAAAATAATAGCTCTGATACGGCGTTCGAGCCTCTTACCCATGAGTCTTTTGCCTAGTACGTACTTCCTCGTTTATAATAGACATATATATATATATATATATATATATATATACTTATGAAGGTTTTTTTTTTCAATTAGTCAAGCCTCACTCTCTTTGTCTCCCTCCCTCTTCAGTCCCTTCGGATTATCTTTATTTATGTTTTATAGCATGAATTATTTCGAGTATTTTCTTAAGTGATAGTAAAATCTTAACTCCAACTTCTAAGAGATGAAAGATTGGTTAGTAACAGAGTTTTATATCTTTCTTGCAGATTTGATGGGCTAGATTTTTTTAGGAGAATGAAGGGTAAAAATATAATGTTCATCGGGGACTCATTGAGTCTTAATCATTGGCAATCGTTGGTATGCCTTCTCCAAGTAGCCGTCGGGGGATTAAAAACCAAACGGGTCACTAATGATTCATCAACAACGGTCATATTTAAGGTGCATGCATACATATGTTGTTCCACTTAACCATTCATCATTTTATGTATTAAGATTAAATATGCGCACATAGTGAGAATACAAAAGGACACATGTAGTAGAACACGGGATCCTTGCCGGTTATATATCATCGTACATAACACTATCACAATTCACAACTAGTTCATTAATTCTTTAAAATGATGTATCAAGAAATAAACATCCACCGTTGCACGTCGCAAGCAGGAGTACAACGTCTCCACTACAAAAAAATTGGGTCTTTCCCGACCGCAAAATCGGTCGGGAATAACCCCTCCGCGGTCGGGAAAGACCCTTTCCCGACCGCATTGCGGTCGGAAAATCGCGGTCGGTGTTGCTTCGGTCGGGAAAAATTTTCCGACCGCCTTCCGGTCGGCACGGACCTTTCCCGACCGCATTTCCCGACCGAATTATGGTCGGGAAATTACCGACCGATTATTCCGACCGCAAAACGGTCGGACTATTTCCCGACCGCATATCGGTCGGGAAATGATTGAATATTATTCCCGACCGCTTTGCGGTCGGGATTATATGAATTTTTGTCCCGACCGGAAGGCGGTCGGGACTTTTCCCAATTTTCCGACCGGATGGCGGTCGGGCTTTTTTGCGCCAATTTCCGACCAAACGGCGGTAGGTATTAGTCCCGACCGCGGGCCGGTCGGAATTACTTTGAATATTATTCCCGACCGCTGGCCGGTCGGGACTAATATTCATATTATTCCCGACCGCTGGCCGGTCGGGACTAATATTCATATTATTCCCGACCGCTGGCCGGTCGGGACTAATATTCAAAGTAATTCCGACCGGGACGCGGTCGGGAATAATAATCATCAGAACAAAAAAAAATAATATTCCGATAATAAATTACCGGAATATTATTTTTTTAATATATTGTAAGATTTTAAAAACATTATTTAGTATTTTTGTGTTTTAGATGAGCAATTAAATCTTTGATTCATTGCTCAGTCTCAAACACAAAAAAATTAAATAAGTTTTTGATTATTGAGAATTTGAATAAATAAGTGAAAAATTTTAATTTTGAAGTTTAAAGAAAGAAGCTTTTGAAAAAGTGTTTGACAATGAAAGAAGTGTTTGAAAATGAAAAAAGTGTTTGAAAAAATTGTGTGGAGATGAAAAAATGAGGAGAATAATGAAGTGTATTTATAGAAAAAGTTGAAATTTTTTGAATTTTCGTCAAATTTGGTTTCCCGCCAAGTTTTTCGATTATTCCCGACCGATTATCGGTCGGGAATGTTTATTTTTTTCAAAAATTTCAAAAAACCGCCAAATTTTCAAAACTCTAGCGACCGCATGCCGGTCGGGAAAAATATTTAAACTTATTCCCGACCGCATGCCGGTCGGGAATTACTATGAATATTATTCCCGACCGCCATACGGTCGGGAATAACTTTAAATATTATTTCCGACCGCCTTGCGGTCGGGAATAAGTTTAAATTTTATTCCCGACCGGCATGCGGTCGGCAATAATGGTCAATGGCGACCGCAATGCGGTCGGGAATTTGGTTGAATATTGTTCCCTACCGCATATCGGTCGGGAAAAATAGTAAATTTTAGCTTTTTTCAATCTTTTGGAAAATCTTGATGTGTTTGTTAAGTATAACTATAGAATCTCATTAAATTCATGAATTGCACTATTAGTTAGTTAGTTTAATGTACTTTTAATTATTAAATAATTAGTATAGTTTATCGGAGTATAGGTTAAGTTAGTTTGGAGTGTTACATTTAATAATCATACGTAGTATATAGGAGTTCACAATTGGCCATTCAAAATTTGTTACGAACGTTAGTATAGAGAGGCTAATTGTGATATATATATATTAACATGTGTTTAACATAATCGTAAGTAGTTACATTATTAGCAACTACATATACTAATCTATTTATAAGTGACAATATGAATAGACGCTTCAAACGATTCATCAACGGGCAACTAAATTTATTGTTTTTTTGAGATTTTTAGTAATATATAACTAATATTGTTTTACTTGATCATTAAATGAACGATTTATCTAAAATTGAGAGCGAAATTGTGAAATTAAGAATATGAATATTATTCCCGACCGCGGGTCGGTCGCCAATAACCCTAAACCCTAAACCCTAAACCCTAAACCCTAATATTCCCGACCGCAACCTGGTCGGGAATAACTGTCAGCCCCCCTATAAATACCCCTCCCTATTCCACTTGAGAAATCATTCCAACATTCATCCCTTGTTAAGGTCTAAAAGTCTAACATTTCCCAAAGCCTAACAATTCCAAAAGACATTTCCTAATTAAAACTATACTATTTCCTAAAGCCTAACGATTCCTAAAGGCATAAAAATCTAATATTTTCCAAAGCCTAACAATTCCTAAAGGCATAAAAATCTAATATTTTTCCAAAGCCTAACAATTCCTAAAAGCATTTCTTAATTAAATCCTAACAATTTCCACATTATCTAACAATTAAACATAAAAAATATATATTAAAACATTAAATATAACCTAAAAAACAAGAAAAAGCGAAAAAAATTACCGATTTTGCAGCGCCGACGGAACTGCGGTCGCCAAAGGGCTCCTGGCGGTCGGAAAAAAGAGGAGGGAGAGAGAAATTGAGGGTGTGAGAATGAAGAGATTGAGGGAGGTATTTATAGAAATACCTCCCTCTTTCCCGACCGCCGTGCGGTCGGGAATAAGGGTATTCCCGACCGCATTGCGGTCGGGAAGTCTCGGCCCAGCTGCGCGGCCCAGCTGGGCCGAGATTAGGGCGACACTCTGGGCGGGAAATTTCCCGCCCAGAGTTGTCCCGACCGCATTGCGGTCGGGAATAGTAATCCCGACCGCGTTGCAGTCGGGATTAATATTTCCCGCCCGCAATGCGGTCGGGAATGGTTTTTTAGAACGTACCGACCGCAATGCGGTCGGGAAAAGTTTTTCCGACCGCATTGCAGTCGGGAATGCTCCCGACCGAATTCCGGTCGGGATTTGAACGTTCTAATTTTCAACACGGGGCGTTGGTGGAACCGCCAAGGAACGAAGCAACTGTACCTTCTTATAACAAACTAACTCAAATTCCTTCATGGTATATAACATGGAAAAATAATTCAAATGTAGATTAATGCTTGTTTATTTTGCAGATGGGATTATATTGAGGATAATGGGAAAATAGTGAAGGATATGAATCGTATGGTCGCATTTCGCAAAGCTCTAACAACTTGGGCACTATGGGTGGAATCAAATGTTGATTTTTATAAAACCAAAGTTTTCTTCCAAGCAATATCTCCATCACATTACAAGTAAGAATGTATTTGATCTCTAAACTAATTGTATAGATCAACGTTTCCTGAATCTTGATACATGAATAATAAAATATACTGAATAGTTATAGCAAATAAAGTGACATACAAAGCGATACGCACGATTTATGTGATAGCTAAAAAAACGGCACTTAAGAGCGTTTTTTTCTTCTTTTTTTGTCGATCGAATTTCAGAGGGGTGGAGTGGGACAAGCCAGGAGTAAAGAACTGCTCAATGGAAACAACACCAATAAATGGATCAACATACCCTGGTGCTGAGCTATTACCGGCAAAAGTGTTGAAGCAAGTTTTAAACAGTAGTTATATATTACCAAAGATCGTACATTTGCTTGATATCACAACTCTTTCTCAATTGAGGAAAGATGGACACCCTGGAATGTACAATGGGTTGAAAGGCATGGACTGCACCCATTGGTGCGTCGCAGGTGTACCGGATACGTGGAATCAAATCCTCTATACAGTATTAGTGAATAAAAGTGATCAAGAAAAGTAGGGGAATTCCAAAAGTTTATCAAATTATAGAGCATGTAACTAAACATTTTACTCTAATTTAGTTACGTTGTAGAACAATATATAAACCCATATTATAAGGTCTTCAACGATTTCCATATCTTTTGTAGTAAGTACCGAAAGAGAAGGGATTTTACACTTTTTTTTTTGGTAGAAAGGAGATACAAAGGGCCTTAGGCCATATCTAAACTAAGCAAACTAGCTAACAATTGAGGCGGTCTATCTAAGAATATGCCATCCTCATCGCCCCCAAGGATCTGTATCTTTGCTAAAGCGTCCGCGACTTTGTTTGCTGATCTTGAGATCCAATCGAGTTTAACTTCCCACGGCATGTGTAACAGAGCAATGCAATCGTTCACCAATCTCGCATTAGATGCGAATGAGCAGATTTTCACATATTTCAAGTGCCAGCCCAAGGTTAATCTGCCAAAAACAATTTCAACAGTTTGTATGAAATTATTATTGGGCCGAATTACTATTCTCCAACCCACATTCTTTAATTTCATAGGAGAGGTAAATGGCAAACAACCACTTCTCCACTCCAGGCCAACTGGATCTATTCAGCTTATCTAGTTATTTAGGCCCAACAAAAAACATAACTAGGTAGGTTACTGTTACTCCTTGTGAAAGAATATGATGATAAATAATTTACTATGAATCTGAAAAGAGGTTTTGCAAATTACCCTCACATCTGATTACAATTGAAAAAAAAAAAGTTACTCCTTACAAAACAATATAATATTGTGTATTTTGTTTATGAATCTGAAAGAGTTTTTGACAAATTACTCTAATTTATATTATGCCAAAATGAAGACCTATTCAATGTGAAAAATAAAAAAATATAAGCAAGATATATATGTGATTTCAAAATCATATAGTTTCAAGATTCAACTTTTACTTTGTGTTTTTTTATTCAAAATATAAAACCAAATTACACACAGTTTTTTTAAACAAACATGATACAAGTTATTTATCTTTTAATCCCAGAAATCATTACACTTTTGTGTTTGGAAGATCGAACTACACCTCCTTATACATGGATGATTTACTACTTTCTAACTCAAATAGGATAATTTCTCTATTTAATTATTTATGCTTCATTAGTTAAAGAATTCTAATAATTAAATATCACATGATATTTGCATGATCATAAAAGTGTTTGCTAGCTAGATTTATTTCTTACTATAATATCTTAATTCTGGTCTAGTTTAAAATATAGCCATGGCAGGTGAATTATACTACTTATGAGGTATTAAATCGATCAACCAAATTCAACCTAAACCCCGGTATTACAATAATCTCTCTAATAACATGTCAACTTAGATTACATGTCTTTTAATAGGAGTATAATAGGTGCTACCAAACGACCCCACAATACACACACACACACACACACATATATATATATATATATATATATATATATATATATATCATGCATGTAACTTTACTATATGCTTTTAATTAATTAGGACAATATTTAACAGCAAGGAACATCATCTTGCAAATAGTGTCAAGTGCAACACGATTTGCATTGTGAAACTGTAGTAATAGTAGTGTAGAAAAGCACCACTTTTACGCGGATTCCTTGTTTAATTAGTGCACTTGATCACTTCATGCCTTTCTCAATTGCTTAGTCCAATTAAAACTCATTATTATGCATGTTATGCATTCTTTTCAAGTTAATTATTTCTCCCATGATACTTAATTAGAATAAACATGCAATATAGTGATCGAGACCAAACCTCGACATGTGATTTTGCATGTGAACACCGACAGGCATATATTCTCATGTAGATCCATATATATATATATATATATATATATATATAAGTTCATGGTGAATTAATAAAACTCCTGAAATTCATTGATTTTTTAACTGAGCTCTTCGTCTAAAAGTATTTCAGCACCCACATACATCCATCGACAAATATAGAGTTCAGACAAGGCACAATTTTATCTTCTTGTGATTTTAAATATTTTTAACAATTTGATTTATTTTTTCCATAAAAAATCGGATCTAAATGAAATCTACACCCCAATTGACAATAGTTAAATATAATATTACTTTCATTATATAGAATTATTTATTTTCTCTTTATAGCGTTTCTATAAATTTCTCTGTAAATATACATTTGACTCCATGTTAATTAGGTACTTGTCATGTCTTGCAGATAATATAATCGTATACGTAAATTAATTAAAGTTGACGCCAATATAATATCAGGTAGGGCTCATCATCATGTGTTTTTGCATGTGAACACCGACGGGTGGTCGTACACTATTCTTTAGTAAACTAATTAATTATATTCTTGCTATTAATCCAATCAACAATTTAGTTATAACAGTAAAATTTAATTGATATTCTTTCATGAATCGGTTTCGTCGAGAGACACACACACACACACACACACACACATATATATATATATATATATATATATATATATATACTCATAAATTAATTTACATTTCCATAAAAAAAAATACTAAAAAAAACAAGGTAATAATGACACGCCATTAATGAATGAAGGTGGCAGATTAATTTTGCCCAACTATAACTTTTTACTACATATATATAATACGCGTATAGCCCACTAAATAGAATTATGCAGCAATTTTCCATTTATTCGATTCTACACTACTCAATCTAAATGCGACAATCGTCCGTAAAGTCACTTCACCACTTTTCTTTAATTGCCACCATTAAAAAACAAAATCTGCTAAATAATTTAATTCAAAATCCAGCCCAATTGAGGTGTAACAATAGACATGTAACCACCATTAACCAAACATGATTTTCTCACACATATTACATATAGAATACAATTCATGAAATCAGATTTCTGTAATATATATACTCCAACTTTTTTTTGCATATATAATATAGTACCGCAAATTACTTTTGTATATGCACTTATAATTTTTTCCATCAGGACAAAAGTTAAACAACGTCGGAGATGGGCAAAAGAGTTAATATTTTTGTGCTTTTGTCCATTTTCTTATTTTTGTCCCCATGCCTTAGCAAACCATCAAGAAAGATTAGTACTTGCAACATATACGAAGGTAAGTGGGTGTATGATGAATCTTACCCTCCATACGACTCGACTAAATGCCCGTTTATTCGGAAGGAGTTCGACTGCTTGAAGTACGGTCGACCCGATCGTCAATACCTCAAATATAGATGGCAACCCAGTGGCTGTGACTTGCCAAGGTACATTCTTTAATAAAAACATATTTTTGATACGAAATATTTGATTATACTTTATATATGAATTATTAGTTTTAAAACAATTGTGGCAGATTGGACGGGGTAGCTTTTTTGAATAAAATGAGGGGTAAAAAGATAATGTTCGTTGGAGATTCAGTGAGTGACGATCATTGGATATCACTTTTGTGCCTTCTGTACGAAGCTGCCGGGGGATCGAACATCACCAGGTCCACAAATGGCGATCTTCAATCTGTTACTTTTCAGGTACAAATTAATTACTTTATAATAATGTATAATAAATTGATTTATTGCTCACCTCTACTGTGATATTGACAGACTTTATTATCGTCTGAAAAGATTCCTTCAAATTACTTATATAAGTTTATGCATGGAAATTCCTATGTTAACAATATACTTTGGAGTCACATGCATACTATATAATATATTTTCTTTATTAAAGTTTTTGTTTTTGTTTAATAGAATTCAACTTTTTTATTGTTAAGATGTAAGGGTACTATGGATTATTTTTTGGGTCTCACAAACTTACAAATTACAATGGGCAAAATATTTTTTTCGCCCTTTAATTTTCTCTAACTTCAAGTTTTGCTCTTTATCTTTTCGGGCTTAGAAAATGCCCACTAATTTATTTATTTTTAATAAAAATTGTTGGGCGGGCTTTTATTTGGACTTGGTCCAATTTTAGTCTACATGACAGCTGACTATGATGCCATTAGGACGACACGTGGCTCCACGTAATATTATTTTTAATTAATTTAAAGCAAAAAAGTAAATTTTTGCATACTTATTTTAATTCAAAATTAAATTAAATTTTACTATATATTGCAGTAAATCATAAAAAATAATGTATAAATCCAGGTTTAATATAAATTTTATTTTAAAATGTTCAATAAATTAATATTTACTAGTAAATATAAAAAATAAAAATATTTCAATAATATATATTTTTGGGAAAAAAAATTATAACTGTTTTTTTAAAATAAAAAGAAAAAGAAATTTGAAAAACAAAAAGAAAAAGAAAAATAATAAGGAATTCTTCTTCTTCTTCGACTGAGAAAAGAAAAGAAAAACAAAGAAAAAAAAAAGAGAGAGAGAAGATCTGGTAGTGGTGGGCGTGTGGTGGTGGTGGACGTGTGGTTGTGGTGGATGTGTGATGATGGTGGAAGTGTGGTTGTGGTGGTGGTGGGTCTCGTAGGCGGTCAATTGGGCGTGTAATGTTGGTGGTGGTGGGCGTGTGGTGGTGTTGGATGTGTAGTGATGGTGGTAGTGGTGGTGGAAGTGTGGGTGGGGGGCGGGGGGTAGTGGAGGTTTTCTTTTTCATTTTTTTAACTATTAAGGTATTTAAATAGAATTATAGATAATGTTTAATTATAAGAGGAAGAAAAATATTGTTAATGTTGGAATATTTCTTGTTAATTTTTCTAAACTTTTTAAAAATTTATTAGTTATTAAAAATTAAGTTTTTAAAATTAGAATTATATAAAAAGTTTTTATACTTTTACTATTTTTAAAATTTATTAGTTATAATTTTTCTATTTTTTATATTGAAGAATTAATATCTTATTATTTTTAATAAATAAAGATATACTCTTTTTAAGGAGTTAGATATCTTATTGTTTTTAATAAATAAAGATATACTTTTTTATGTATTTCAACAATCTAAAAAAATGACGTGGCGCCACGTGGCAATCATCCGTATGCCAGGTCAACTGCCACGTAGACTGGGCTTGGAGTTGGTCCAAAGAAAAAGCCCGTCGGGCAATTTTTATTAAAAAAAAATAAATTAGTGGGCATTTTCTAAGCCCGAAAAGATAAAGGGCAAAACTTGAAGATGGAAAAAATTAAAGGGCAAAAAAAATATTTCGCCCAATTACAATGGTTTCTGCACATCTCAGGTTTTGACATAAATAGACACTTTACCCCCTTATTGAAATGTACATAAGAAAATCATGAGAAAAATAATACTCTCTTGTGTCTTTTTTTTACGTTGCAAAATACTCTTGTTTATATACACAAATGTCAAGAGGTGTAGTGCATGTACAACATTTAAAAATCACAATAACGACTTTGTAATTTGTTACGTTGAAATAATCGGCTTTGGATCATCTACTACAAAATTGTGCTACATCTTATCCTACACCATTTGGATGAATGCTATGTGGACACAATTTAAGATTTCTTAATGCAATGTTTGTTTTAAGTTAAAAGGATAATAGGTGGTATCTTATTCTTACCAATCTTAAACATATTTACTTGCCTCAAAATACATATTTAATTTTCCCAATTGTTGCTGCACGGCAATTTTTTTTCTAACTAATTTGATTTAAAGACGAATTTATGTTAATTACCTTAGCGCACACACATAAGCGACTTGGGCCTTTTTCTCTTATTAACGATAAAATATAATTTTTAAACTATGATTTAATATACACATTAAATAAGCATGCGTAACGAAACATATATACAAAGAGTTTTTCAATTTGAATTTCATATTTTCAAATTATATGAAAGTGATTATTACTTATATCAAATCTCCTTAATACTAATTGGTAAGAAATATGTATATATATATCGGAAATATATTTTAACAATCTCTTCTCTATATATATGCCCCATATAATATCTCTTTCTATATCAACTTGAATTATACTTATGTGTTTTTCTATAAAATTAACAGTCTATAAATATTCTTTTGAGAAGCTTTTTTATGTATAATAACATTTGCTTTTTTTATTGTACATTTGTTTAGTTTAAACTCTTCTTTAAATTAAATGAGTTAAAAAAACAAATTTGGGTGTTAAAATTTCTTCCAATTAGTAGAGAATCGTGCAATAACAATTAAGAAATGAAATATTTGTTTGGGGTAAGTAAATATGCTTAAGTTTGGTAAGAACAAGATACCACCTATATTTTTCAATTCAAAACAAACATGACATTAAGGAATCTTAAAATTGTGTCCACATGGTATTCATCCAAATGATGTAAGATAAGATGTAGCACAATTTTGTAGAAAATGATCTAAAGCCGAAATAATCAGCCTATTTTGCGTAGCATAAGGGTAGATTGACTGATTGACATTTATTGCCACATAGTAAGAAACAAACTATTGATGGATATATAAATAATTTCTCCGTGTTCTTTATATTATTATAGTACAAAGTTTTTGTGCTCTAATACTAAAAGGTTTCCCATTTATTTGAAATTTCGATTCCCCATAAATCTAACATAATTAATTGATATGAACTGCGATGATTAGAACGTTTGTGACACATTATCATATGAATGGTCACAACTTGTTTAAGCGTATGCATGTTTTTTTTACGTGTGGTCCAACAATTAAATTAATGTTATTGCAGGAATATGGAGTTAGTGTTGATGTGTTCCTTTCACACTACTTAGTCGACATCGAAACACAAAAGATAGGTCGCATGTTGAATCTTGATTCTATTAAGAATGCTGAAATATGGAAGCAAGCTCATGTCCTAATCTTCAACACATGGCTATGGTGGTATCGCATGGGACCCCAACAACCGTAAGTATATGATTATGAATTAAGGGATAATCGCGTCAAACTCTCCAATACTTTGAGTCGATTAGCAACGTGCATGTACATCCTCCAATTTTTTAAAACGTGAAAATACCCTCCCGACCTATCGAAACTCTCCTATACTTTGAGTCGATTTGCAAAATGCATGTACGTCCTCCAATTTTTGAAAAAGTGAAAATACTCTCTTGACCTATCAAAGCTCCACCAATGCTAAATCTAGTAGACGAAAAATGCAAAATCCTAAAGATTAGTCGGTTATTCAGGGACAAAAAATTCGTGGTTGGTTTCAATTTTTCATAGTATATAACGCGTTTGGCGGATTGATTCAAAGTATAAGTGGTTTGGCGCGATTATAACACGAATATTTTGTCTAACTAATTAATTGGTTGTGGTTCTTATAGTTTAATATGTGATTCATTTGATAATTACAGGTGGGATTATATTAAGAGTGGGGGAAAGATTATGAAGGACATGGATCGCATGGAGGCATTTCGATTGGGGCTAATAACATGGGCCAAATGGGTTGGCACGGTGGCGGATCCAGCAAAAACCCAAGTTTTCTTCCAAGGAATCTCTCCGTCACATTACAAGTAAGATTATTTTGATTCTCTTTAATTTATGTTTGATTTCACTTCTAATGGAACAGAAACTGGTCAAAGTATTAACAAAAATGAAATTCAAAATTTATAGTCAATTTTTATAAGCTAATATCATAAAAAGAAATAAAATGAAAACCATTGTACTGTGTGAAATAGGAAAAAAAATTACATGTTAGAAAAAAGAGGTAGATCTTTTGCTTGGAATCTATAGTTGTATTATCTGAACTTGCTAAAGAACTGAAATGTCTAAAAAGAAAAATTAAAGATGCCAATGTCACATGAACTTGGTCAAATATTCAGAATTGATGTTGAAAAAATGAAATATAGTTTTTTTCTTTTTTTTAATTAATTTGTATGAGCTATTAGCAAAATAAAAATAAAAATGATCATTAACCTTGTGAAGTCAAAAAGTTCATGTTAGAAAAAAGAGGAAACCACCTATTCAAAAAATAAAATAGACAAAAAAAGTTAATAAAGCCCATTAATTCATTATGCCAAAATCTCCAACTGTACTTTTCTAAAATTGCTTGATTAATTAAATGGTAAATAACTAATAAGAACATGAATGTGGCTCAAAAAATAATTTTTTTATTCCTTCATTCTATCTAAGCATTTTGAATTAATTTCTTTACATATATATAAGGCAAAATAGGAAAAATCACCTTTTTCTTTAATAAGTAATTTCTAGTTAATCACCAAATAGTATTTTTCTTATCAAATACTCATTTTTGTTCCATTTTAATTATTTATTTTAGTGGCAAGGATTGGAATGCACCCGGAGTAACAAACTGCGGTAACGAAACGACACCGTTACCCGGGTCTACATATCCAGCTGGAGAGCCGGTACCCTTAAAAGTATTGAAAGATGTACTAGCAAAATTCATATTACCATCAAAGCCCGTGGAATTGCTCGATATTACAACTTTGTCCCAGTTGAGAAAAGATGGGCACCCTAGTAAGTACAATGCGTTTGGAGGCATGGATTGCACACATTGGTGCATTGCTGGTGTAACTGATACATGGAATCAGCTTATATATGCTAAATTAACATAATTAGTTTATGCATTAACAAAAAAAAGATATAGCTAGTTAGCAACATTAATGGATACTTATTTTGATGAAATAAGATTTTCTTGTATTAGACATGGACCCAAGTTTTGGTTCCTACAATCGTGCCATATAGTAGAAAGTTTTCGTAATGTTTCGAGAACTCACTACAAGAAATTCAAGTATTGGCAACGGCCATTGGCAACGGGCGTGGTTGCCAATGACCATTTTATCATTGGCTACGGAAGAATCCGTAGCCAATGGCTTTCTTTTTACTAAAAAAAAAAAAGAAAAATGCATTTTACAAGGGCAACGGACACTGTCCGTTGCCAATAGCCAAGGGCAACGGCCCTTGGCCGTTGCCAATAGCCAAGGGCTACGGCTTGGCCGTAGCCTTTGGTTTAGGCGCCTGAATTTGGCGCCTAAACCAAGGGCTACGGCCAAGCCGTAGCCCTTGGCCGTTGCCAATAGCCAAGGGCTACGGCTTGGCCGTTGCCCTTGATTTAGGCTATTGGCAACGGAAGATGCCGTTGCCCTTGGCTATTGGCAACGGACAATGTCCGTTGCCCTTATCCAAGGGCAACGGCATCTTCCGTTGCCATTGCGATTAAAAAAAAAGTGAAAAATAACTCTATAAATAAATATATATATATATGGTTATATTATAAATGTGAAAAATAACTCCATTAATGGATATTTAATATTATATTAAATAATATTTACTATTGTGTTTAGTTTGGGTTCTATGAACTTTCCTTGTCATTTAAGAACGTATATTTGGTTGTTTTGCTTATTATTAATTTTAATATTCGTGTTTTTATTTTTATTTATTAGTTTACTTTTAAAAATCAAGTTATATTATATTATATATATAAATATATGTGTCTTTCATTACTCCGTTTTTGACGAGATCTGAAAGAATACTCCTAAATTATGGTTTAGAAAATGTTGGTGAAAGAAAAAGTAAATTTCGAGATGTTTTGCAACTTTTGAAAAATTACATTTGCACCCCAAAAGGTTTCTTTGCGCCTTTCATGACTCCGTTTTTGACGAGATTTGAAAGAACACTACTAAACTATGGTTTAGAAAATGTTTGTGAAAGAAAAAGTAAATTTCGAGTTGTTTTGCAAATTTTGAATAATTCTATTTTCACCTCCAAAAATGTTTATATGCGTCTTTCGTTACTCCGTTTTTTACGAGATTTGAAAAAACACTCCTAAATTATTTAAGTTCAATATTTGTTATAAGTGATACTTTAGATGCAGATAAATCATAACTTGTAAATGATTTCATTTTTGTTAATCGACCTTTTTATCCGTTCTTTTGTGTTCCTTACTAACCAACTCTTAATAATGATAACATGTCCATTTCTGTCTTGTTTTGCTGCTCACAAACTATCCTTTTCAAAGCTTGTCCTCTAATTGTGTCGAGTCCTCCTTATATAGGCGTGGGCAGAATCTCTGCAGATCTCCAGTTGTAATCAACGCGGATCTTCTTTCCTTAACAGATAAGATCTACATATCTCCAGTTGCACACAACGCGGATCTTCTTTCCTTATAGATAAGCGCGTCTGATTATCCGGTTGCAACCCGATTGTATTTTCTTGCCTTATCTGAAAGATTCCTACAATATCATACAAGATATCCAACGTACATGCCTAATATTATGTCTAGATACATAGATAAGAGATATGGTTAATATCTAGTAGGATAATCTTAAAGATAGAATGATATCTTATAAAGATAAGGAAATAATATTAAGATAATTACCATCTAAAAGATTAACTTATTCTAATGATTTAACAAAACAATATCAATTTAAATCCTAGTTGGGCCGATCCGAATTGAGCCCAAATCGAATAGAAAAACGGCACAAACATTTTTGATCATCACAATATCTTTCTCTCAATTATTCTTTTCTTGGCTATCGAAAAGGAGTACTTTTCATCTCAAAATTGGAATCATTTTCATTCCTTAAAATTACTCTTTCGGTCATTCATCGAAAGAAGACACTTGTTTGGAATTTGATGGATTGAGATATATGCAAAGATTTTTTTTCATTATTTCTTCATTCAAATTAGAAGTGGAGTCTTAGTCTAGTTCTGTATTCTTTCTAGATATTCAAACAAAATCACTAATAATAATAAGCAAAACAACCAAATATAAGTTACCATTAATATTCTTAGTTGTCAATTCGTGTTTCTATTCGTGTTTCTATTCTTAGTTATCAATGAATGATACCATTACTATAAGATAAATGTAAAAGTCGCATCATAATTGAAGAAAAAGACTACTTAATCTGTCTTTTAGCAGCATCATATCTTGTTTTGCAACTTTTGAAAAATTTGTATTTTTCACCCCAAAAAGTTAGTTTGCGTCTTTCGTTACTCCGTTTTTTACAAGATTTGAAAGCACACTTCTACTTATTGTTTAGAAAATGATGGTGAAAGAAAAAGTAAATTTCGAGTTGTTTTGCAACTTTTGAATAATTACATTTTCACCCCCAAAATGTTTGTTTGCGTCTTTCGTTACTTCATTTTGATGAGATTTGAAAGAACACTCCTAAATTATGGTTTGAAAAAGGTTGGTGAAAGAAAAAGTAAATTTCGAGTTGTTTTGCAACTTTTGAAAAAATTGCATTTTTCACCCCGAAAGGTTAGTTTGCGTCTTTCGTTACTCCGTTTTTTACAAGATTTGAAAGCACACTTCTACTTATTGTTTAGAAAATGATGGTGAAAGAAAAAGTAAATTTCGAGTTGTTTTGCAACTTTTGAATAATTACATTTTCACCCCCGAAATGTTTGTTTGCATCTTTCGTTACTCCGTTATTGACGAGATTTGATAAAGCACTCCTACTTATTGTTTAGAATATGTCGGTGAAAGAAAAATTTAATTTCGAGTTGTTTTGCAACTTTTGAAAAATTTGTATTTTTCACCCCAAAAAGTTAGTTTGCGTCTTTCGTTACTCGGTTTTTTACAAGATTTGAAAGCACGCTTCTACTTATTGTTTAGAAAATGATGGTGAAAGAAAAAGTAAATTTGGAGATGTTTTGCAACTTTTGAATAATCACATTTTCACCACCGAAATGTTTGTTTGCATCTTTCGTTACTCCGTTATTGACAAGATTTGATCAAACACTCCTTCTTATTGTTTAGAATATGTCGATGAAAGAAAAAGTAAATTTCGAGTAGTTTTGCAACTTTTTAAAAATTTGCATTTTCACCCCGAAAGGTTAATTTGCGTCTTTCGTTACTCCGTTTTTTACAAGATTTGAAAGCACACTTCTACTTATTGTTTAGAAAATGATGGTGAAAGAAAAAGTAAATTTCGAGTTGTTTTGCAACTTTTGAATAAATACATTTTCACCACCGAAATGTTTGTTTGCATCTTTCGTTACTCCGTTTTTTACAAGATTTGAAAGCACGCTTCTACTTATTGTTTAGAAAATGATGGTGAAAGAAAAAGTAAATTTCGAGTTGTTTTGCAACTTTTGAATAAATACATTTTCACCACCGAAATGTTTGTTTGCATCTTTCGTTACTCCGTTTTTTACAAGATTTGAACGCACACTTCTACTTATTGTTTAGAAAATAATGGTGAAAGAAAAAGTAAATTTGGAGATGATTTGCAACTTTTGAATAATTACATTTTCACCACCGAAATGTTTGTTTGCATCTTTCGTTACTCCGTTATTGACAAGATTTGATCAAACACTCCTTCTTATTGTTTAGAATATGTCGATGAAAGAAAAAGTAAATTTCGAGTAGTTTTGCAACTTTTTAAAAATTTGCATTTTCACCCCGAAAGGTTAATTTGCGTCTTTCGTTACTCCGTTTTTTACAAGATTTGAAAGCACACTTCTACTTATTGTTTAGAAAATGATGGTGAAAGAAAAAGTAAATTTCGAGTTGTTTTGCAACTTTTGAATAAATACATTTTCACCACCGAAATGTTTGTTTGCATCTTTCGTTACTCCGTTTTTTACAAGATTTGAACGCACACTTCTACTTATTGTTTAGAAAATAATGGTGAAAGAAAAAGTAAATTTGGAGATGATTTGCAACTTTTGAATAATTACATTTTCACCACCGAAATGTTTGTTTGCATCTTTCGTTACTCCGTTATTGACAAGATTTGATCAAACACTCCTTCTTATTGTTTAGAATATGTCGGTAAAAGAAAAAGTAAATTTCGAGTAGTTTTGCAACTTTTCAAAAATTTGCATTTTTCACCTCGAAAGGTTAATTTGCGTCTTTCGTTACTCCGTTTTTTACAAGATTTGAAAGCACGCTTCTACTTATTGTTTAGAAAATGATGGTGAAAGAAAAAGTAAATTTCGAGTTGTTTTGCAACTTTTCAAAAATTTGCATTTTTCACCCCGAAAGGTTAACTACGTCGCTTGGATTATAAATATAAATATTTGAATATGTGCATCCACTTAATTTGCAAAAAAAAAATGAGAAATGGTTAGCAAAACAATATTAACAAATTATTATGTAAATCAGATTTTATTGGCTACGGAAACTTCCGTAGCCAATGGCTATTGGCTAGGGGCGTCTTCCGTAGCCAATGGCTATTGGCTACGGACGATTCCGTAGCCAATGGCTATTGGCAACGGGCGTCTTCCGTAGCCAATACATTGGCTACGGACGATTCCGTAGCCAATGGCTATTGGCAACGGGCGTCTTCCGTAGCCAATACATTGGCTACGGAAGTTTCCGTAGCCAATGGCTATTGGCAACGGGCGTCTTCCGTAGCCAATACATTGGCTACGGAAGTGTCCGTAGCCAATGGCTATTGGCTACGGGCGTCTTCCGTAGCCAATACATTGGCTACGGAAGTTTCCGTAGCCAATGGCTATTGGCTACGGAAACTTCCGTAGCCAAAAATACTATCCTATTCTATAAATACCCCAACCATTACAATCATTTATTCATTCACAACCATTACAATCATATATTCATTCTCATCCTCCAATTCATTCTCCAACAACTCTTCCCTAATTCATCAATTCCAATTTTCAATAATTATAATTTATAGAATTATAATAATAATATAATTAATTAGTTAAGTAATTACTTCTACAATTAAAAAAGATTATAATGAAGATTTTTAGTTAATTGCAATAAATTAAATTTATTTAATTAATAGAAATAAAATACATTAATTTAATTAATTGAAATAAAATACATTAATTTAATTAATTGAAATAAAATATATTAATTTATTTAATTGAACTAAAATATATTTATTTAATTTTGATATGATTGTATTTTTTTATTTAATTAAAGAATTCGGAATTTGGATTTTTTTTATGATTTTAAATATTATTGGCAACGGGTTAAATTCCGTTGCCAATAATATTTAAACTGTTAAATATTATTGGCAACGGGTTAAATTCCGTTGCCAATAATATTCATTGGCAACGGAATTTAACCCGTTGCCAATAATATTCAAACGACCAATTTTTTTTTTTTTTAAAATCTGCTATTGACTACGAAAATATTCCGTTGCCAATAGCCATTGGCAACGGAATCATCCGTAGCCAATAATTATTGGCAACAGAATAATCCGTTGCCAATGGCTATTGGCTATGGATTATTTCCGTTGCCAATGGCTATTGGCAACGGAAACATCCGTAGCCAATAACAAAAGGGTATTTTGGTCTTCTATTATTGGCTACGGAAGATTCCGTAGCCAATAGCCATTGGCAACGGCCACCCGTTGCCAAAAGTCATTAGCAACGAGGGTATCGGCAACGGCTATTGGCAACGGAATCCCGTTGCCAATAGCTATTGGCAACGGAAAAATGGGCTATTGGCTACGGAATTTTCCGTAGCCAATAACCCAATTTCTTGTAGTGACTTTTGATGGTGATTGTCAAAGAGGATCATAGTTTTTGTTTGAATTCTGCAAAAAATATAATCACTTTGGTCTACTTTTTCTATGTTCTTTTTTACTTGTAGATCTATTTATTAAGAAATTACAAAAAACTGCCTAGCAATATATAGGTATTTATGTCTAATTATCAAGCTAACCCTTTTTAATAACAAAAATCCCTTTCGATGTTTAAAAAAATAGTAAAAAGATAAATCTAGTACTAAAATCACATAATAATCTTGTGTTTTTGCCTATTGTTGTTGAAAAAAGAAAAAAGAATCCATATATAAATTTTGGATACGCCGCTGGATAGTATATACTCTGACAACTGAGATCCAACTTTGACGTAGCAAACAAATTAAAGGGTGTGTCATATTGAACATGAAAATATTGGCAACTTTTGAAAGACAGAGCATGCGACGATCCTTAGACACATCAAACTTTTAGTTAGAGGTTTCCACAAGAAAGTTGTAAGGCAGAAGTATGCTTCAAGATTTCTAAAACAAAAAAACAACATGAAGAGGGAACAAAAGTCGGTTTTTTCTTCAAAACAAAGCAAACTTTATCTCAAATTTCCTAACATGCTGGCAGCTGATTGAATAAATATAATGATATGATATTATAAGTGTATGGTAGCAATAATTCCCTACAAAAGTAGACTATAAACAGTTCCAAACTTTGTCACCATACAAGTACATTTGTTCTAGGTTAATTATATTTTTACCCCTAAAGTTTGCGTGTCTGCTTATAAAACATCATTTATGGTTTCAATAATTTACAAATACACCCTATGAAGCTTCAAAGACATGTAAAAATAAAAAGGCTAGTCTAAACGCATGTGTAATTCAATTATTGGTGTAAAGTGCGGTGGACATGTGGTTATGAAGTGGTTCTTACTGATTAGTCCCCTATAATAAGAGAACGTAATTTCATATTCACCGTTGATTGTACTACGTTGTCATGCATTAATTGCATAAAATAAGTTTTCCTTCGTAACGATCTCTATAATTTGGCCAAACTTAAGGTGGTGTCAATGTAATTTCTCCTTAAACCAACCTCTTTATATACTACCTATCTTGGCCACCACATTACTAAGTACCATACTAAAAAAAAATGTCGACTGTTAGCTACACTCTTCTCTTCATCTTCAACTTCCTCAATCTCTCAACAACTTTTTCTAGTGCAAACTTTGCACAACACTTAACGGAAGCAATAACATTAACCCGAATGGTAAAAACCACACACCTCCACTTCTACTTCCACGACATCCTCAGCGGTAAAAACCCATCTGCTGTAAAAATAACCGGAGACGAAGGAATGGGGTTTGGCACGACGATGATGATGGATGACACGTTGACGGAGGCGCAGGATCCTGATTCCAAGGTCGTTGGAAAAGCGCAAGGAATGTACGCATGGGCATCGCAAAAAGACGTGGCATTCTTGATGGTCGTAACGTTTTCGTTCAACGAAGGGGAGTACAATGGGAGTAGCATAAGCATGCTTGGAAGGAATCACGTGATGGACGACGAGCGCGAAATGCCAGTCGTTGGAGGGAGTGGTGTGTTTAGGTCGGCGAGGGGTTACGCGTTGGCGCATACCGTGTGGATGGATTATAAGACAGGCGATGCTACGGTTGAGTATAATGTGTTTGTGGAGCATTTTTGAAGTGGATTAGGTTTGGTGTGTTTAAGGTTGTTTTGGATTTCTGTACGTGTTACCGTTAGATTTACAACAGTTCACGACGAGTATTATCGTTAGATTTATGACACGTGACCAATTTTAATGCAATTTAAAATTTAGAAGTGGCATAGAGAGTGACACAGTAAATTTATCACTTAAGGTTTAAGATGTATCCTGACATCATTGTGTTCTGTTTTGTTGATCACAATGGTTTCAATTAGTTGATGATATACATATATTAATTAATGATAATTTATGTTTTTGTTAGTGAGTTGCAACACAATACATATATTGTTTCAGTCGCTTGTGATCTTATCTTGGGATTGGACACCGTTCTATGGATATATTTATTTTGAATTTATTTAGTAGTTGTAATAACTATTAAAACCCCAATTTATAAGGCATTTTATATGTTTCACTCAATTTATTGAAAAATGTGCAATTTGTCTAATGAGTTGTCGACTAGCCGTTTATTTTGGACACATTTAGACACATGTATGCGTCAAATTCACTATAAGAAAAAAGGGTCATTTTCGACCGGAAATCCGGTCGGAAATGACCCCGATCCGGTCGGGAAAGGGTCTTTCCCGACCGCACACCGGTCAGAAAAATTCGGTCGGCGATGCTTCAGTCGAAAATGTTTTTCCGACTGCATTGCGGTCGGAAATCACTTTTTTCGACCGAAGTTCGGTCGCCACTTTTCCTGACCGGATTTCCGACCGAAATCCGGTCCAGATATTTTATCCCGACCGGAGTCCGGTCGGAATATTTTCGACCGAATTCGGTCGGTATGTAACACATTCCGACCGGATCGCGATCGAAAGTAATATTTATGGTATTTCCGACCGGAATCCTGTCGGGAATAATATTTAAAGTATTTCCGACCGGATTCCGGTCTGAAATAATATTCAACAGAATTAAAAAAAAAATCCGGTAAAAATTACCGGAATATTATTTTTTTTCGTTTTTTGAAATATTTCGATTTATTGCACCAATCTAAAACATAAAAAGTGATTGTTAGTAAAAAAAATATTTATTTAAGATGAAAGGAAGAAAAAAGTGTTTATTTTAAAGATGAAAAAAAAGTGTTTATTAAAGATGAAAGGAAGAATAAAGTGTTTATTTTGAAGATGAAAGAAAGAAATGAGTCTTTATTTCAAGATGAAATGAAATATTGAAAAATTGAAATTTATTGAAATTTTGTGTTTGAAGAATATTTAAAGATGAAAAAATTGTTTAAGTTGAAATTTGTTTGTGAAATATTTGTGTTTTGAGAGTATTTAAAGATGAAAATAGTATTTTTATGAAAATGGGGTGAAAAATGAAGTGTAAATATAGAATTTGGGGTAAAATTTTGAATTTTTGGAATTTTTGAATTTCCCACCGTTGCCCGCCAAAATTTTCGATATTTTGCGACCGAATTCCGTTCGGAAAAAGTTTAAAATTTGAAATTTTTGAAATAGCGCCAAAATTTATGACCGGATTTCGGTCGGAAATAATGTAAAAAAAAAAGTTTTTTGCTTGATTTAAAATAAATGTTGATTTGTTTGTGAGTTTAACTATAAAATTTACTAAAAAGACATGAATTGAATTAATACTTAGGTAGTTTAATGTTATTTTGAACTAGTATTTATTTAATATTGATTAACATAGTAAGATTACGATTAAATTCGTTTTGAAGTTCTACATATATTCATCATATGTAGTATAGAGTAATCTCTCATTTGCGATTAGCATTCGTTAGAAACGTTAGTATAGATAAGGCACTTGTGATATATATATATATATATATATATATATATATATATATATATGTGTGTGTGTGTGTGTGTGTGTGTTTAGATGTTACATTCAATTAACACATAATCATAAGTAGTTAATTAGAAAAATATACTAATGCATTTACAATTGACATTATCAATCGACGCTTTAAATGATTATTCAACGTGCGAGAAAATATTTTTTTTTAATAACTTATATATACCTAATATTGTTGTAATTGATTATTAAACCAACGATTTATCTAAAATCGGATAGCGAAATTGAAAAATTAAAAATATGAATATTAGTACTAACCGCATTTCGGTCAAAATTTCTTGCATTTCCGACCGCAGTGCGGTCGGAAAAGGCCTAAACCCTAAACTCTAATATATCTGACCGCATTGCGGCCGAAAAAAAATCGTTGTTATTTTCGACCGAATTCCGGTCGGGAATAATATTTCCGACCGGGTCCTGGTCGAGAACAATTTTCCCGACCGGATCCGGTCGGGAATAAAAATTTCTGACCGGTATGCGATCGGAATTTTCTTTTTTTGTTACCGACCGGGATCCGGTCGGTAGCGGTCGCAAATTTTTCCAACCGGATTCCGGTCCGGAAAAGTGGCGGATTCTTGTAGTGATTTGACCTTAAGAGGCAAGTTGTAAAAGAAATAGGTTGGCGGAACAATTGGAGAGTTTAATATTTTTCACCGAATAATTATGCCAAAGATAAAAAAAATGAGACATATACTTATATAAAATATCTGAGATCAGCCCAACTCATTTTCCTTCTTTTAGTTCATATATCTTGGTACAAAGTTGTTCCAATAAAGGTGAAGAAGGGTGGAAAAAAGGAAAAACCAAAACAGTTGAACTTTTGTTTGTGGTGAAAGCAAATTAAAGTGTGCTGGTAAAGATGTTAGTCATAAGTCCTAACTATATTCCCTTTTATATCAACATGCCTAGTGTAACAATAAACTCAAATGTCTTAATTAAGTTGCAATACTACCAAATACAACTCCTATGTCTATCAATTGGTTACAAATTCAAATTAAAAGCAAGAGATTATTTTTGGATCTTCAATTGTTCAACATCACCAACCTATTTGACATATGTATAAATAATCTTTACAACTCCGAAAAAACTCAACTCAATAACAATATTAGCCACTTGTGTGCCAAATAAAATGGCTAACACCTTACTTGCATGCATTTTCTTCATGTTCCTCACATCATTCTTCACAATTAGTGAACAAAAGTTTTCTGAAATGCACAATGCAACAGAGGCTGATCATCAACACCATGTTCACAAGCTGAGCCACCTCCATTTTTACCTACACGAAATCATAAGCGGAAATAATCCAAGTGCCATCATGGTGGCAGGGAATATAAGTAAGTTTGGCGACACGGTGGTCTTAGATGATCCCTTAACCGAAGGGCCTGAATCCGGGTCCAAGATCGTGGGACGTGCTCAAGGAATGTACGTTGTTTCGTCTCACGATGATACTTCGTTATTACTTCTAGTGAACTTTGCGTTCAACGAGGGGATATACAATGGTAGCTCGGTCAGCGTTCACGGGAGAAATCCGTTTCTCGAGAAAGTGAGGGAAATGCCTGTCGTTGGAGGATCTGGGGTTTTTCGGTTTGCGAGGGGTTACGCGATGGCGAAAACGACAAAGTTTAACGCGACGACGGGAGATGCTGTGGTTGAGTACAATGTTCGTGTAATGCACCATTGAGTTGAAGTTGTAATTTTTACATGTCTAAATATTTGTTTGTCTTAAATTATTTAGTAAGAATCAAATTTGAGAGTCTTATTAATGTTTGTCTACCTTTAAATTCAATTTTTTGTGCTATGTATAATGTTGAATTGTTGATTGCGAACTAAAATAGAAACTGAAAGGGAAACATACTGATGGGTCGAAGAAAAGTGAGGAACTATAATTCTGTCTGAAATACTTGTACTCTTCTTCATTCATGCCACTATTGAAAAAATAATATTATGTCATTTTCTGATTATGACCTTGTCTCTCAACTCACTTGTTGCACTAGTTGTAATAATGATTGATGGATACCCTTAAGGCTTCTGATGACTAGTTTTTTCTATTACAAAGGGTGCATTTTACGTTTTATGCCCACATGCATACCTCGTGTCAGAATTGTAGAGGGGCTTTATTCAAAAAATAATAATAATAATAATAATTGTAGTGCGAAATGTGAAATACTGGAGATCAAAATGAACCCATTATTGTAATTTCTTATGCTAAAGTTCAATTTCTAGTTTTTACTCTTGTGTACATATATTTGCACTAAGTTGTTTGTATTCGCCGAAGAAGCTAGGGGTGGATATATAAGTAATTACACAACAGGCATTTTTAAAAGGGATAATTTATCAAACCCCCCAAACTATGGGGTCATTTACCGCACAGGGTCAGAACTTTAGTTTTAGCGGCAGTGCCCCCTAAACTTTAATTTGGTCGTTTGTGCGAGTTACTTTTGTGCGTGTTCCAGCCATAATTTTGTCGGAACAGTAAAGCACGTGCACAGCACATGTTAAAGTTTAAGGGCATTTTTGCCCAAAAAATATTAGCCAAACTTTCAAACCCCTCAAACTATACTCTTTTTTGACTTTCCCCCCTTAACTATCAAGTGTGCGATTGTCCCCCTGAACTATGGTATGATTTGGAGGACTGCCTCTTGAACTATTTTTTTAGTTTCTGAATTGCCCTCTGAATTTTTATGAATTTTTTTAAAAGTAAAAGGGCATTTTCCTTAGGTTTATAATCCGCCATTTTTGAAGATTTTGAAGCTTTTATTTTAATGGGGTTTTGCAGAAGCACAGAAAAAATAGTTGCAAGTCCTTAACAAAGTTCCTTAACAAATAGCATTTCCTTAACAAATAGCCTACAAACGCTATCGACACACGCAAAGATTTTAGTTTCCTAAACTTAATCGAGCCAAATCCAGTTCCAAGCATCACAGAGACAAAATCCTTAAAACTTATTCGCATATACAAGCGTGTTTACAGATACAAAATCATTAAAACTTATTCACAGAGACAAAATCCTTAAAAATTAGGGATAATTCTATCAAACCCCCCAAACTATGGGGTCATTTACCGCACAGGGTCAGAACTTTAGTTTTAGCGGCAGTGCCCCCTAAACTTTGGTCGTTTGTGCGAATTTCTCCATTTTCCAGTTTTTTACAATTTTTCCACCAAAAATCACCGAAAAAAATATTTAAAGTTTGACTAAAACCTTCGTCTCAATGAGACGGTTCCAATGATGGTGACGGTGATGCAAAATTCAAAGTTATAAGATGGGAATTCTAATTTAAGTGCAATACACTTAAATTAAATTTCCCGTGTATTGGCTTTGAATTTTGCGATACCGTCACCACCATCGGAAACGTCTCATCGAGACGAAGGTTTTAGTCAAACTTTAAATAATTTTTTCGGTGATTTTTGGTGGAAAAATTGCAAAAAACTGGAAAATAGAGAAATTCGCACAAACGACCAAAGTTTAGGGGGCACTGCCGCTAAAACTAAAGTTCTGACCCTGTGCGGTAAATGACCCCATAGTTTGGGGGGTTTGATAGAATTATCCCTAAAACTTATGCCTTCAATAACACAAGCATTTCCTAATTACCATTCAACAATCATAGAGAGATCGAGCACTCAATTCAGCAATCGAATTCCAAAAAACAAATCTAACAATAACATCACCATTGCTAAATATCTAAACAATAACATAAAACAAAAAGATGCAAAATCCATAAACTTTCATTTCTTTCCATATTCATCAAACTTCTAAACTGATAACATATTTTAATGGGGTTTTATTTTAATGAAAGTCCCGGCACCGCACTCGGCATTCGAACACTCCTTCCTCAACCTCTGCACTTTTCCCGAATCATCAACCTTGTAGAACTGGAGAACAACGAGGTCTTCTTCTTCCTCTTCTTGGCGCCACCTCGGAGTAGGAAAACCAAGTGGAGAGTCGTGAGTTCGCGGCGGAGAGGTGGTGCAGCGGTGGATTTGTAATCGGCTAAGGTGCGGCCATCCTCGAGCTGTTTTTCGGCGAAAATCAACGACGTGGTTGCGCGGCGGAGAGGTGGTGCAGCGGTGGAGTCGTGGAGTCGCGAGTTCGCGACGGAGAGGTAGTGCAGCGGTGGATTTGTAATCGGCTAAGGTGCGGCCATCTTTTCTCTCTCGTGGCTGCAAGGGGAAGAAGAAAGCAATTTAATAGTTTTTAGGTTTCTTTTTTATTAGTTTTTAATTATTTTAAGTGATGAGTCTATTTTACCCCTTACGGGTCACGTGAGACATGCACGTGAGGGAATATTCTAAGAATATTCCGGTAAAATGTGACCGGAACACGCACTAAAACCAACACGCACAAACGACTAAAGTTTAGGGGGCGTTGATGCTAAAATAAAAGTTTAGACCTCGTACGGTAAAAGGTACCATAGTTTGGGGGGTTTGATAGAATTATCCCTTTTTAAAATTGCAAAAGCCAAAGCTGCAAAACTTTTGGTAATTTGTGCAGAAAGCAAAGGGTGCTTACCTGATGAATCATGTAAAGGCATTATTCACTTTAGATCAAGAGATTTCTAAGCTTTGAATTTGGCGTTTTTAGCTAAGGATTCTAATAATTACAAAATCGTAGTGTAGTATTTACGTAACAGATTGTTTGATAGCATGATTTATTTCCTACAATAGTATTTTTTTGGCCTATATATTATAAAAACCACAAGAGGCGATTTATATTTTATATATATATATATATATAATACATATAGTTCCCCTGAATCTTTAATCATGCATAATATCTGCCTACTAATCCTTATTTAAATGAACACAATTGGTAAGATTGATCAGATGATTTAGTATGGAACCCAATAAGTGATTTACCAGCTCCACTTCCTTTTATTTTCCTCCACTAAGTATTTTGCCACACAAACCAAAGTGGAAGCAATAATTCCTTCTCAGAATCGTAGATTCCATAAGTATGCGCACAAGAAATTAAACCGAAGCATATTTTAATTCAAAAATTGGAATACTTACATAATCCACTCTAAAAAATTTAATACATATATTAACCCCATAACGTTATTTTTTTTCTTTTCTCTCTAGATTATAAACGTAACTCTAATTTAATTTGTTCCTGGTACATATTAGCATTATTATGACAGTAGATAATTATTTTTTGACTTTCCTTAAATTGAAGTAAGTATTAAAATAATTATACCTTGTTACATTATAGCCTAAATCAAAAGGTTGGCCTAGTTGGTTAAAGAGGAGATGTCTCCTTTGCTTGGTCTCAACTTCGAATTCTATTGGGAGTGAATTGATTCTATGCTTTCTAGTCTGAGTCTGTCACATATGGTTAGCCTAGTGTACTTTATCTGGTTGGCGAGGTTTGCAGGCTATTTCGTCGACCTGAGGGTTTAGTCAGTGTGCACTCGAAAAGTAACAGCTGCGGATTCTCACGTTATAAAAGAAACACCTTTTGAAAGTTGTTTACGGTGTTACACCTAAAACAAACAGAGGTACATAGTATAGTACCAAATGTCAAGCTAATACGATTTAATTAAGATGGGCCCAATTCACCTATTTCTATAATGTTGGAGTGCAAAGTTCCACTTACTTTAATCATCCATCCTATATATACCAACCACTTGATGTCCAAAATTCTTCATACACCAACACTTCATTTTTAGTGTTGTCACAAAATTATGGCTATCAGCCACATTCACTTCGCCTTGTCTCTCATGTTCCTCTCCTCATTCTTCACACTTACCCAACAAAAATTTTCCCAAAAATATCCTTCATCTAAAATCACTCACAAACTTGAGAAAACAAGCCACCTCCATTTCTACTTCCACGACGTACTAAGCGGGAGAAACCCGACTGCCATCACGGTCGCGGGTCAAAGAACCGCCTTTGGTGGCATCGCAATCGTGGACGACCCCTTAACCGAAGGTCACGAGCCCGGTTCCAAAGTCGTGGGGCGAGCCCAAGGAATGTACGCCATTTCCTCTAAAGACGCGGCGTCGCTACTTATGGCTATGGATTTTATGTTCCTTGTAGGGGAATACAACGGAAGTTCGTTAAGTGTGCTTGGGCGAAACCCGTTTCTCGAATCTGTTAGAGAAATGCCGATAGTTGGAGGATCCGGTGTTTTTCGATTTGCGAGGGGTTATGCATTGGCAAAGACACATAGATTTGATGTTGGAACAGGGGATGCTGTCGTGGAATACAATGTTTATGTGATGCACCATTAGTGTTTATGTAACCTAAATATATTTGTATGCCTCAAGTTACGGTTTAATGACCCCATGCATATTTATTATTAAAAGCGCTTGCGTTATCATATACAACTTAGAATCTAATAATGAAAATGAGCAAAGTAAACTAATAATTATAAAGAGATTCAGTAATCAGTATTAGTATTTCTAAAGACAAGTGTTAATTTTCAATTTTCTAGTTTATTAAAATTTTAGGGCCATCTTACAAAAGACGCCAAAAAGTTTGTTTCATACACATTGTCGACATTGTATTATAGTGAGTGTCAAACCAATCCCAAATAATCTTAAGGCAGTATTTGCTAGTTCAAGTTGGATTTTGTATTGGCTATTACAATTTATTTCATCAGCATAAGAATTGGAGAAACAAATGAGTAAGACCTCTATTACTCTCTAACTATGGGCATTACTCAACTTTTCCTATCTTAGGCTGCTAGGCAACGAGGAAGGGAAAGAGTAAATAATATACAATGCTTTAATTTGTTGAGTTACAATGGTGTAGTCGATTCTCGCTCATCATTCATTTATATAGGTTTGAGGAAAAATACAGCACCTCATCACTCTAGGAAATTAGATGATTGAGACTAAGAGAAGAAGTTGAGTGGTTCTCGAGTTGCAAATTGTTCGCTGTGTAGATTAGTTTTTTAATTATTTAAGAAAATAGGTTAATTTATCATTTGGGAAAACTTTTTGATTTGTCTTTGCAGTGGCTTACACGAGTCAAAACTATTTCTTTGTTCTATTAATCTAATTACGACTTTTTCCACGTATGGTATTTTTGCTATAATGGAAATTGTAAGACTCCAGTAAATTATACTTGCTGAAACAGTGAAATTATATTTTGCGCTTTCTCGTCAATAAGTGAGACCTGAACTCATTGTGCAATTTGTAAGCTATGGAAAAAAAAAAAAAAAAAAGATCTGGGACAGCTACGGGGATGTGGCTTTGGAGAGGACCAAAGCCACATAAGCACAATTCGTGATTTGCGTCTGAAAGCGAGTAACTTTGGCCCATCTATGGAAGAATCGTTCGCCCAGGTACAATTGGAAAGCATGCATAGGTCTAAAATTAGACTACAACTAGTTTGTTATGACGAGCAAGGCAAAGAGTATTTTGTGACGATATGCAAGCCTCGCGGTTACTGCTATATTTTTCAAGGAAAAGGATGGACTGAATTATGTGAGAAAAACAATTCCACAAAGGATACAATGGTGTCTGTAGGGGTTCTCCGACAATGTGGTAAGAACGAGTTGTTTTTTAACAAAGACAGTCTTCTTTAATTAGTAGAAAGGGTTGTAGATGCTCCACAGCCAGTTCAGAAAATCACGCAACATGCACCCGACCAACCAATGTATTATTTAACGCGTGGTCGTTATTCAAAGTATGTCCGATAAAACACATGAGAGAACCGAGAATTATGTTCACTACAAGAAAAAAGGGTCATTCGCGACCGCCCGGGCGGTCGCGAATGACCCATTTCCGGTCGCGGATGGTCATCCGCGACCGCCTAGCGGTCGCGGATGACCGGTCGCGGATGCCCTCGGTCGTGGAGGTCATCCGCGACCGCTCGGCGGTCACGGAAGTCATCCGCGACCGCCGAGCGGTCACGGTAGTCATCCGCGACCGCCGAGCGGTCACGGATGACCCCGGGGACATCCGCGACCGCCCAGCGGTCACGGAAGTCATCCGTGACCGCTCGGCGGTCGCGGATGACCCCGTGGTCATCCGCGACGGCTCGGCGGTCGCGGGCAACACCGCGACCGCCTGGCGGTCACGGATGACCCCGAGGTCATCCGTGACGGCTCAGCGGTCACGGATGACCCAGGGGCATCCGCGACGGCTCGGCGGTCACGGATGACCCCGGGGTCATCCGCGACCGCTCGGCGGTCGCGCCAACCACCGCGACCGCCTGGCGGTCACGGATGGCCCCAGGGTCATCCGCGACGGCTCGGCGGTCACGGATGACCCCGGGGTCATCCGCGACGGCTCGGCGGTCACGGATAATATTTAAACCATCCGTGACCGCCGGGCGGTCACGAATAATATTCAAGTCATCCGTGACCGCCCGGCGGTCACGGATGACATTATACGAAATAAAAAAAATATTCCGGTAAAATACCGGAATAAATATTTGTTTCTTACGAATATAATGTATGGTTGGACGGTTTTTTATATAAACATCATTTAAGAGAATGATTTGTGTTATAAGTAAGGAAAAGAAGAAAATAAAAGAGTTGGTGTTTTGTTTTTTGGAGATATAAGAAAAGAGGAGAAGAAAAATTGTTGGTGTTTATGTTTTGGATTGGGAAATGAGAAAGGGAGGAGAAAGTGTTGGGTTTTAGAGAAGATAATGTGAGTGTAATGAAAAATTAATGGGTGGAATGGTGGGTATATATAGAATTTTGGTGAAAATTTTGAATTTTCAAAAAATTTCAATTTCCCCCCAATTCCAAGGTCTTTCGCGACCGCCGGGCGGTCACGGAAGACCTCGGAATTGGGGGGAAATTCAAATTTTGGTGAAAATTCAAAATTTTCACGATGAATCTTATTCGTGACCGCCGGGCGGTCACGAATGACCCTCTTTCGCGACCGCCCAGCGGTCACGAAAGACCCTTATTCGAAAATCAAATTTTCGTTTATGAATATTATTCGTGACCGCTGGGCGGTCACGAATGAGTGTCTTTCGTGACCGCCCAGCGGTCACGAACTTGGGAGGAAATTCAAATTTTTTGAAAATTCAAAATTTTCGCGATGAATGTTATTCGTGACCGCCGGGCGGTCACGAATGACCCTCTTTCGCGACCGCCCAGCGGTCACGAAAGACCCTTATTCGAAAATCAAATTTTCGTTTATGAATATTATTCGTGACCGCTGGGCGGTCACGAATGAGTGTCTTTCGTGACCGCCCAGCGGTCACGAACTTGGTGGGAAATTCAAAATTTTTGAAAATTCAAAATTTTCGCGATGAATGTTATTCGTGACCGCCGGGCGGTCACGAATGACCCCATTCGCGACCGCCCAGCGGTCACGAAAGACCCTTATTCGAAAATCAAATTTTTATTTATGAATATTATTCGTGACCGCTGGGCGGTCACGAATGAGGGTCTTTCGAAAGTTTTGATTTTCGTTTGTTTAATTAAGTTGCGATGTTTGTTAAATTGATAAAATACTTACTACTAAGTTAATTAAAAGAGAGTTTATCACAAAATTACACATTACATCTAAAACAACTTAGTGTATATGATGATTAGTTGTAGAACATAAAATAGGTTATTCGTTCATAACTCGCCTAAGCACATCTAACTCGCTATTTTAATAAGTTAATTACTAATGTTGTACTAATTTATTACTTCAATTCACATGTAGTAATGAGACTTATTGTTAAAAATCATAAACACATCAAGATGAATCCATAAAATTAAATTTTCTTTTATGAATGTTATTCGTGACCGCTGGGCGGTCACGAATGAGGGTCTTTCGTGACCGCCGGGCGGTCACGAACCCTACTTCGTGACCGCCCAGCGGTCACGAACATACTTCGTGACCGCTGGGCGGTCACGAAAGACCCTCATTCGTGACCGCCCAGCGGTCACGAATGAGTCTCATTCGAAAGTTTTGATTTTCGTTTGTTTAATTAAGTTGCGATGTTTGTTAAATTGATAAAATACTTACTACTAAGTTAATTAAAAGAGAGTTTATCACAAAATTACACATTACATCTAAAACAACTTAGTGTATATGATGATTAGTTGTAGAACATAAAATAGGTTATTCGTTCATAACTCGCCTAAGCACATCTAACTCGCTATTTTAATATGTTAATTACTAATGTTGTACTAATTTATTACTTCAATTCACATGTAGTAATGAGACTTATTGTTAAAAATCATAAACACATCAAGATGAATCCATAAAATTAAATTTTCTTTTATGAATGTTATTCGTGACCGCTGGGCGGTCACGAATGAGGGTCTTTCGTGACCGCCCGGCGGTCACGAACCCTACTTCGTGACCGCCCAGCGGTCACGAACATACTTCGTGACCGCTGGGCGGTCACGAAAGACCCTTATTTGTGACCGCCCAGCGGTCACGAATAAGTTTCATTCAAAAGTTTTGATTTTCGTTTGTTTAATTAAGGTGCGATATTTGTTAAATTGATAAAATACTTACTACTAAGTAAATTAAAAGAGAGTTTATCACAAAATTACACATTACATCTAAAACAACTAAGTGTATATGATGATTAGTTGTAGAACATAAAATAGGTTATTCGTTCATAACTCGCCTAATCACATCTAATTCGCTATTTTAATATGTTAATTACTAATGTTGTACTAATTTATTACTTCAATTTACATGTAGTAATGAGACTTATTGTTAAAAATCATAAACACATCAAGATGAATCCATAAAATCAAATTTTTTTTTATGAATATTATTCGTGACCGCTGGGCGGTCACGAATGAGGGTCTTTCGTGACCGCCCAGCGGTCACGAAAGCCAAAGGCTAGTTGGCATTCGCGACCGCTGGGCGGTCACGAATGCCAACGGCTAGTTGGCATTCGCGACCGCCCGGCGGTCACGAACTGCCAGATTTTCATTTATAAATATCATTTCCCTTACTTTTCTAATTCACAACAATCTTCACCATTTCTCTTAAGGTATTCTCGTTTTTTTTCATTTAGATGGTCAACTATATTTTTAAATACTAAATATTGGTATGATATGTTAACTTGTTTATTCATTTCTTGATAGATATTGACGTAAACACATCGAGGGTACTCGTAGAGGACACAAGATTCTTGAAGATCGTTTTTTTACGCTTCAAGAAGTAAGTTGATCAATTTATCACTCTTCAACCTTATCGTGCATGATAATTGTTACATTTTAAATTGTTAATTATTAATTGTTTGTAGTATTAATTGTAATTAATTATTTCCTTTAAAATTTACATCTTAGATAAATAATGGACTATCAAGTAGATAGGAATTGGATGTACGATAGATTCGAGAGCAGTGGTTATTTGCGAGATAGTTTTGTGGTTGGGGTTCGCACATTCATAGAATTTGCTTCGCGACAAGATGGCTATTTAGATCTAGGGGGGCGTATTAGGTGCCCGTGCAAAAAATGTAACAATTCAAAGTTTTTCGATCGATACCAAGTTCGTGATCATCTTCATAAGTCGGGATTTACGCCTGGATATTTTGAGTGGGTTTTGCATGGAGAGCAGTTTACCACCACTTCTATGACGTTTATCGACGAACATCTCGAACCATCACACGCCAATATTCCTGACAGCCCTATTCGTGCTGACGATTCGTTTAGACAGATGGTCGTGGATGCATATGGAGGCCGATTTGATGAGGACGCTGTGCGTAACGAGGATCCGAATCCCGATGCAAGAGATTTTTACGACTTGATGCGTCTAGGTCAGGTGAAGATGCACCCTAAGAAGAGCAAAACCGTCCTGCAGTGGATTGGAGAGTGGGGGAATTTTCCCGCCTAGTGGCGTCCGCGACCGCCCAGCGGTCGCGGAAGAGTGGCATCCGCGACCGCCCGGCGGTCGCGGACGCCAGGGCGGGCAAAATCCCGCCACTGGTGTCCGCGACCGCTGGGCGGTCGCGGACTAGTGACGTCCGCGACCGCCCGGCGGTCGCGGACGCCAGTGGTGGGCAAAATCCCGCCCACTGGCATCCGCGACCGCCGGGCGGTCGCGGACGAGTGGCATCCGCGACCGCCGGGCGGTCGCGGACGAGTGGCATCCGCGACCGCCCGGCGGTCGCGGACGCCACTAGGCGGGCCATAGGCGGGAAGTTTCCCGCCTATGGATTCCCGTGACCGCTGGGCGGTCACGGACATATTTACCGCGACCGCTCGGCGGTCACGGTGGCATCCGCGACCGCCGGGCGGTCACGGATGCTCGCGACCGCCCGGCGGTCACGGGCCGGCGGTCACGAATGACCCCGGATTCTTGTAGTGGTTTTGCAAGGAGCTAGGCTTTACCTCTTAAAAGGGACATAATTGTTTGGTTATGGTTCTATGTCGAAATCTTCATATTTAACTTTAATAATATACTCGTATATGTTCATTTGTATATTCCTTTAGTAATCTATATTCAGGGATAAACCTTTTGGTGTCTTGACCACTTAAGTAAAATAAAATCTTCTGCTTTGATTGACCTTTCAAATACGACTCTTTGATATTTAGCACGTCTTGTGACATTGAAAATTGAGAGACTCCAATAAACCATATCTTTTTAAGATGATGAAAAAGGGTGTTCTTTAAAGTGATATCTCTTTTTTTTACAAGTAGAATGAGATCATTGTGCTCGATAACATGCATGTATATGTTCAACATGTTTTAGATTTAAGAGTGGTGGGCAAAGTATATGCATTGTATAGTTTCTTTTTAAGGCGTCTAAATAGTTGGTCGCCTCTGTTTTGACAATGTGGATTACTTTGATCCGACTACCTAAGATTCAATATCTACAACTTTCCATCACTATCCAAGAAAATATCAAGCCTATCCACTACAAGATTTCGCGCCCAATACCGACCGGATTTCGGTCCCGACCGAAATCAGGTCGGGATGTCCTTTCCCGACCAATAATCGGTCGGGACATTTTTAAAATCCATTAGTCTACGGTCGGTAATAATTTCCCGCCCAGAGTGTCGCCCTAATCTCGGCCCAGCTGGACCGCGCAGCTGGGCCAAGACTACCCGACCGCATGTCGGTCGGGAATAGGGTTATTCCCGACCGAAACGCGGTCGGGAAAGAGGGAGGTATTTCTATAAATACCTCCCTCCACCTCTTCATTTTCACTCTTACATCTTCTCTCTCTCCCCTACTATTGCCGACCGCAGCTCCCCTTATCGCGACCGGAATTCTGTCGGCACTTCAAATTCGGTAAATTTTTCCGCTTTTTCTTGTTTTTTATGTTTTATTTAATGTTTTAATATTTATTTTTTATGTATAATTGTTAGATATTGTAGACATTGTTAGGATTTAATTAGAAAATGCCTTTAGAAATTGTTAGTATTTGGAAAAATATTAGATTTTTATGTGTTTAGGAGTCATTAGGATTTAGGAAATGTTATAGTTTTAATTAGGAAATGCCTTTAGGAATTGTTAGGCTTTGGGAAATGTTAGACTTTTATGCCTTTAGGAATTGTTAGATTTTAGGAAATGTTATAGTTTTTTATGATTTTAGTAATTATTTATGCCTTTAGGGAATGTTATAGTTTTATGATTTTAGTAATTATTTATGCCTTTAGGAATTGTTAGGCTTTAGGAAATGTTATAGTTTAGTAATTATTTATGATTTTAGGAAAACTATATATGATTTTTATATGTGTTAATTTATTTATTTGGACGTTAATTATGGAGTTATTTATGTTATATTTAATGTTTTAATATTAATTATTAATGTTATATTTAATGTTTTAATATTAATTGTTAGATATTGTAGAAATTGTTAGGATTTAATTTGTAAATTCCTTTAGGAGTTGTTAGGCTTTGGGAAATAATTATACCTTTAGGAAAAAACTATATAACTTAGTATTGATTAAACTTAGGTCATCTCTACAATTAGGAAAATTCTAACTTAGATGCTTTTACTTAGTTCGTAGCACTCCTCTTCGACGACATGTCGTCCCGTGATAGTGATCGTGGCCAGCCCTCGAAGAGAGGGCGTAGTGGTCCATCGAGCCCTCCATCGAGTACTCCACCTACTGGTCCACAGAGGATAGGTCCTCGTTTACGGATTATTCATTCTGGCGCTGCACCACCCGCTCATGTCGATGCACCTGATACCGATCTTTGCGAGTCCCCTACTTCTTCACATCCACATAGGCGTATCGGATCGAGCGGCGGTACTCCACCAGATCTAGTAGTACCATTTCGACTAGATGATGATCACGTAGCATCGACGCCATCGTCATCATCTAGTCCATCGTCATCATCTAGGCAACCGTCATCATCGAGGCCTACGGCACCTAGGCCACGCTCTACAGAGTCTACACCGGCGGGTCCTAGTACTTCTTCCCCTGCAGACGTTGCCGGTGCAGGACCATCTTCAGCGATGCAGCAGAGACCGGGCCGAGGCATATCGAGAGGGCCGCAGGTTCCAGCTGACCGTAGAGCCCGTCGTAGGGCCCAGCTGGATGAGCACGGCGTATTTATGGATGGGAGAAAGATATCGACGGCGATTACCTCGATCATTAGGGAGTTTATGAAGACGTTTGTTCCTTCATACACCGAGGTAGATCCAAATGTCCAGGGACATATGTGGGCTAAGTTTAAGGTGAGATTTAGAAAGTTTACTAAATATATATATAAATAGTAAGATTTTTATTTAACGAAACCATAATTAAAAACCTTATTTAATTGTAGAGCATATACTACATTCATCTGGATGACATGCTTCGCGCACATTCCGCATACGAGGCGAAGGCTAAGCACTTCTTACAAGGATATCGTGTACAATGCCAAGAAGAACTATTACGACAGGCTCGATGATCCGAAGTGGGCGTCGCGTCCGAAGAACAGTTGGATGAGCGACAAGTTAGAGAGGATGTTCGTGACGCATTGGGAGTCGGAGGACCATGCGAAGAAATATGCGGCATGCCAGAAGAACAGACGATCGGGAGAGGCACCAGACCCTGATCGTCCTACACGAGCTACTCATGCTAGTGGGTCCCGGAGCTATACAGAGATTCGACGTAGGATGGTATGTCTTATTAAATTGAGTTTCTATACGAATAATAGTATTGACTTAAATTTAAATAGCTAAAATAACAAATGTATATCAATATGCAGGCTGCTTCTAGACCTCGAGGGGCCCCTCCACCTCGGCACAATAAGGCATATCGTTATCAGCACACACATGTGCCCATTCGTTATTAAAAGCGCTTAATTATTTCGTTATTAAAAATAATTAACTACCACTTACTCCACCCATTCGTCAAGCTCTGGACAGTTTAGAAGCGTGTAAAGCTCTATTTGCTCCATCTCATCGGAAGTCAAGTATCGCCTTTTGTTTAGTGGCCCTATTGGCGCCCCTTTCTTTTGAAATATTGTAAGCTCATCATCCCACTCCGTGCTGTCTAGTGTCTCGTTCCTGTTGAGTTTTTTATATTTAGTCTGAAAAGAAACATCCAAATATTGAGAACACATATTGGATAGCTCAGCAAGTAGGTATTGATTGGCTATGGATCCCTCCACCCTCGCCTTGTTCTTTACTGAACCCTTCATGTCGAACATCCGCCTAGTTCATAGAAATGAAAGATTAGGCAAAGAATCGATATTTTTAAAAGATAATTGTTATTAAAAATATAAGATCGTACCTCTCGAATGGATACATCCATCTATAATGAACTGGACCACCAACTCTAGCCTCGTACGGAAGGTGTATGGCTAAATGTTCCATAGAGTCGAAAAATGAAGGAGGAAATATCATTTCCATCTTGCACATGGTAACAATAAATGATTCCTCCAATCGCTCCATATCTTCGGCTGACACCTCTGAGGCGCATATCGCCTTAAAAAAAAGGCTAATCTCTACTAAGGTCCCCCAAATCTCGGGTTCCAAGAATTCGCGAAATGCAATCGGGATCAATCTCTGAATGAAGACGTGACAATCATGACTCTTCATTCCATACAATTTTCCTTGTTGTTTTTGCACACATCGTCCCAAGTCCGAGGCATATCTATCAGGAAACTTCAGTTCGGTCAGCCAATCAAGCACCATGTTCTTTTGATCCCTCATAAGACAATATTTTGCCTTTAGCTTTATGTACTCACTTCCTCTGCCACTGGGTTTCAAGAACAATTCTTTACGGTTGGTCAACAGCTTAAGATCGTGCCTCGACTTAATGTTGTCCTTCGACTTAGCATCGTCCAACACCGTGTTGATGATGTTCTTAAAAAAGTTCTTCTCACAATGCATCACATCTAGATTGTGGCAAATCAAGTTCGTGGACTAATAAGGTAGTTCCCAAAAGATGCTTCGACGACACCAGTTATGAGTTGTCTTAAAGCCCGGAAGCTTTGTGGAGTTTGCCCCAAATCTAACCGAGCGTAGTCTATCCACAATTGCCCTCATCTGCGCTCCTGTCTTCCTTGGAATGGGCGCTTCAAGTACCTCCCTACCCTTGTAGAAATCCTTCTTGTTGTACCTCCATTTATGACCCTCTGGTAGAAATCGACGATGACAATCGAACCACGAGGCTTTTCCACCATGCTTAAGTGTAAAAGAATCTGTCTCACCCATGCAATAAGGGCACGCCAGCTTACCGTGCGTGCTCCACTGGGACAATATTCCGTAAGCAGGAAAATCGCTAATAGTCCACATTAGGGTCGCTCGCATTTGGAAGGTTTCCTTTCGTGAGCTGTCATATGTCCACAAACCATTACTCCACAAATCATTCAACTCATCACTCAACGGTCTCAGCAAAAGATCCAAGTTCTTTCCAGGACTCTTTGGACCGGGTATAATAAGGCTCAGAAAAATGAACTCCGGTCGCATGCATAAATCCGGCGGAAGGTTATAAGGGGTAACAAACACGGGCCAACAAGAGTAGTTCTTTCCAGATGGCCCAAACGGTGTGAACCCATCAGTACATAGGCCGAGTCGGACATTTCTAGGCTCTGCTGCGAAGTCCGGATACGTACGATCAAAATCTCTCCACGCCTCGCCTGCAGCTGGGTGAATCATTCTATATGTTGACTCTCGACACTTCAAATGCCAAGTCATATGTCTCGAAGTGCCTACAGTATAAAACAACCTCTGTAATCGAGGGCCTAGGGGTAAGTACCACAATTTCTTCCTTGCGACCCTGGACTTTCTACCAGCCTCGTACCTATCGGTCTTGCATATCGGACATGATGTGAGATCCTTGTTGGCATTATCGTCGTAGTACAAGAAACAAAAATTCCAACATACGTCGATCTTTTCGAACCTTAAACCCAAACTCGTGAGCATCTTATTCATGCCTGGAACCGTATTCGGTAGCATTTCCTCAATCTCTGAGTCCATAATATCTTTAGACAAACTTAAGTACTTTTCGCAAGCGACATTAACTACTTTGTGCATCGTCTTGGTAGTTAAGAACTCGGTAAACCATTGGAGCACAGTCTTCGACTTCTTATTGTTCATTTTTATGTCTCCCATCTGCATCAATTTGTAGAACTCCTTTGCCTCGGGACTTGGATCTTCGTTGCGCACCTCTCCCTCAACAAATCGACCCCCATATGCATCCACAACCAATTCTCTAAACTAAGTATCGGCATGAACCGGACTATCAACGTGAATACTAGCAGACGGTGATTCATGTACATATGATGTAGATGCCTCGCTCGCCATCTCTCCATGCAACACCCATATCCAATATTGATACACAAACCCCCACTTATGAAGATGATCTCGTACTACGTTTCGATCAAAAAACTTTAAATTGATGCATCTCTGGCACGGGCACCTAATACGATTTCTTAGATCAACGTAATATGTCTGTTGTGATGCATATTGTATGAATTCACGAACCCCAACCACGTAATGTTGATTCAAATAACCAGTGTTACTATCTATCATATCGTACATCCAAGATCTATCGGGACGATAATCCATTTCTAATCTAAGAAAATTAAAAAGAAATTGTTACAATTAATTTCACCAATCAATATATTTATCATTTATATACAAATTTTAAAACTCAAGTACGACGAAGCCAAGACAATTAATACTTACTTGTTGTAGCGTAGAAAATACTTAGATCAAGTATTCTTTGCAAACACACGCCCCTCGTTGCATTTATCGCAATATGTAAAACAAAGAAACATTAAAAAAAGTTAATAAAAACGATCTTAATTGAGAAAAACTAACAAAAACAGTTATAACAAGAGGAAATCGTATATACCTTAACAAGGGATGAATGTTGGAATGATTTCTCAAGTGGAATAAGGAGGGGTATTTATAGGGGGGCTGACAGTTATTTCCGACCGCATTTCGGTCGGGAATAACAACGGTAACAATTACTGCGGTCGGGAATAATTGTTACCGTTGTTATTCCCGACCGAAATGCGGTCGGGAATATTAGGGTATAGGGTTTAGGGTTTAGGGTTTAGGGGTATTGGCGACCGACTTTCGGTAGGGAATAATATTCATATTCTTAATTTCACAATTTCGCTCTCAAGTTTAGATAAATCGTTGATTTAATGATTAAGTAAATCAATATTAGTTATATATTACTAAAAATCTCAAAAACAAATTAAATTTAGTTGCACGTTGTTGAATAGTTTGAAGCGTCGATTCATATTATCACTTATAAATAGATTAGTATATGTAGTTGCTAATAATGTAACTACTTACGATTATGTTAAACATATGTTAATATATATATCACAATTAGCATCTCTATACTAACGTTCGTAACAAACGTTAATCGCCAATTGTGAATACTCCTCTATACTATGTATGATTATTATATGTAAAACTCCAAACTAACTTAACTTATACTCCGGTAAACTATACTAATTTAATAATTAAAAGTACCATAAACTAAGTAACTAATAGTGCAATTCATGAATTTAGTGAGATTCTATAGTTATACTTAACAAACACATCAAGATTTTCCAAAAGATCGAAAAAAAAGTCAAATTTACTATTGTTCCCGACCGCATATCGGTCGGGAATAATATTCAACGTTATTCCCGACCGATTTGCGGTCGGGAATAATGTTTAAACTTTTCCCGACCGAAGCGCGGTCGGCATTTCCCGCGTTTCTGGGCAGCATAGTTTCGGTCGGCAATTTTTGAAAATTTGGCGGTTTTTAAAAAATTTTGAAAATTTTCAACATTCCCGACCGGAAATCGGTCTGGAATAATCGAAAAAGTTGGCGGGATTCGGTGAAAAATTCAAAAACTTTTAACTTTTTCTATAAATACACTTCATTATTCTCCTCATTTTTTCATCTCCAAACATTTTTTTCATCTCCAAAAACTTTTTCAAACACTCTCTTCATCTTCAAACACTTTTTCAAACACTCTTTTCATCTTCAAACACTTTTTTCTTTCAATTTCAAAATTAAATTTTTCACTTCTTTATTCATTATTTCAATAATCAAACACTTATTTAATTTTTTTGTGTTTTAGATTGAGGAATGAATCAAAAATTTAATTCATCATCTAAAACACAAAAAAGCTAAATAATGTTTTAAAATATTTCAAAATAGTAAAAAAAAAAAATCCGATAATTTTTACCGGAATATTATTTTTTTTACTCTGATGAGTTTTATTCCCGACCGCAAATCGGTCAGAAATAATATAAATATTATCCCCGACCGGATAGCGGTCGGAAATAATATAAATATTATCCCCGACCGGAAAGCGGTCGGTAATAGTATGAATATTATTCCCAACCGATTGCCGGTCGGGAGTAATATAAACATAATTCCCGACCGTAATACGGTCGGGAAAAAAATTAAAAAAATTCCGACCGATTTTCGGTCGGGAAAAAATTTGAAGTATTCCCGACCGAAAATCGGTCGGGATGGTTGAAAAAAAATTCCCGACCGAAAAGCGGTCGGGACATACTTTTCTGACCGTTTACCGGTCGGGACTTTTCCCGACCAATCTTCGGTCGGGAGATGCGGTCGAGAATTTCCCGACCGGAATTCGGTCGGGGTTGCCGGTCGGGAAACTTTTTCCCGACCGGCTTTCGGTGGGGAAACTTTTATCGATCGAAGCAATGCCGACCGGCTTTTCTCGACCGAAATTCGGTCGGGAATAGACAATTCCCGACCGCGAATTGTCATTCCCGACCGGCTTTGCGGCCGGGAATGACCCGAAAATTTTGTAGTGATCTAAAGTGTTAAACTTATGTTACTATGTTCTAGAATATATTTACATGATGGTCCCCAAAAGTGCAAAAAACGGTAGAGTTACCCAAAAATCTGTAAGGTCTATCTCGACAACTCTATGAACATATAGCGCACACGTTATGATGGTTTGGTTGGGCATACATCACGGGGCAGTGTGCCAGCTTCCTTGGCACACAACCATTATCACTTGTATTGCTAGCGCTACTTGGTTGAGGCATTTTGAGCCATAATCTTCATTTAGGCCTAGTTTGTTTCCCCGAAAAATAGGGAAAAAGGAAAATCTTGAAGGAAAATATTTTTTTCCTACTGTTTGGTAATTTAAGATTTTCCTGGAAAAGAAATGAAATCTTGGAAAAGAAAGAAAAATAAGGGAAAATCTTGGAAATGAGAGGAAAACCAGTGTGTGAAATCTTATCTCCCATTTTAAAATTTTATCTCACTTCCTAAAAAAAGTGAAAAAATTTCATCAAAACTTTTCCAATCTCTTCTAAAAATTTAAAAAGATTTGTTTTCCCACCAATTTAAACAAAATTTTCATTTGTTAGTCTCTTTATAAACTAAATTGTATTTTGTTAATTATACATATCAATCTTCTTCATCTACACAAGGATATCTCAGTTATATTTTTATTTCCATTGCACAAGTTTTTATTTTTTAATTATATTATATATAACGCATATATTTAAAGATAATTATCATAGTACGTATGAAATAAAGTTATGCAAGTTATTGATATTTTACATAAAGTAGTTTCAAGGAGAACTTCAAAAATAAAAATATTAACGAAATTAATATAAATTTTTTTGTTTTTAATGCATATTTCAAAGTATATAATTATGAATTTTAAACGGTTAAATTATAAGAAATACATAAAAAGCTTAAGAATTTTCCCAGAAAAGTCATTATGAGCCAAACACATGAAAAGAAAGGAAAATATTTTATTTTTCCTAAGGAATTTCCTGGAAAACCTTGTTTTCCCTCATTTTCCTTATTTTTTTTTCTTTCCCCCATTTTTCGGGGAAACAAACTAGGCCTTAAAGGACTTCTAGTAGTACTAAAATAAACAAGATTACTAAAATACACACCAAAATTGATTCTTTCCAAAAGTGGTTCGAAGAGATTGGGAAAGTTTTGCCAAAATACACACCAAAATTGATTCTTTCCTAAAAACACACATTTTGTCAAAACAAATCACGAGAAAACACTCGTTCCACCTAAAAACACATATTTCGTCTAAAATTTACAAAAACAAATCCCGCTGAAAATAGAAAAATAGTTTTTCACACTCCAATCGTTAGAATTTATCGAAAATCACGTTGGCGTAAAGACTTTAGTCTTTACGTTATGCTCAGATGGTCGTAATTGGTAAGGTTCATACCTAATTAAATGCTTATTAGCCTCTTTAAATTAGATAGCTTAATTAGCATAATATATATTACTAATTAACTTCGATTTGATTGTTCTAATTTGTTTGCCAATATAATTTAACACAAACATTTCCCGAAAAATACTGTTCGCTAAGATTGTTTCTCCATGTTTCCAAAAAACAAGCCACCTCCATTTCGACTTCCATGGCATACTTAGTGAGAAAAACCAAACGGCCATCATGGTCGCGGGTCCGTAGGAACTTGTTTGGTGGCATCGCGGTCGTGGATTATCCTTTTACTGAAGGATACGAGCCCACGGTTCCAAAGTCGTTGGACGAGCGCAAGGAGTGTATGCGACTTCCTCTAAAGACGTCACTTCGCTACGGATTTTATGTTCCTTGTGGGAAAATACAACAGAAGTTCGTTAAGCGCATTTGGGCCGCAACTCGTTTATCGAATCTGTTAGAAAAATGACTATAGTTGGGGGATCACGTGTTTTTCGATTTGCGAGGGGTACTGCGTTGGCAAAGACACATAGATTTGATGTTTGGTAATAAAACTATGTTATTATGTTACAAGAGCAGGAAAACTTTTACTTATAATATCTTATTTTACAAGCATTGAAAATGTACAATTCCCTTCTTAATAAAAGTCCAACTTTTAAGAAATTTTACTAGAGAAGTTTATTCATATGACTAATTAAATTAGTCCATGGCAAATTAAATAAAAGGATTCGTCTTTCCACACTACGACATAATAACTTCTCTAATTAACGAATGGAATGGCTAAATTGGTGAAGTTGTTCGAACTTCGAAGCTCAACTTGACTATCCTATTTCCTGCTCTTGCATGATTAACACTCAAGCCCACTCCATTTATCAAACCCCCATTGGGGCTAAACACAAACTGATGTGAGTCAATGTTAGGCATTGGAATCTCCACATTTGTATGATATTGTCCACTTTGGGCCCAAGTCCTCATGGTTTTATTTTGGGGTCCAACTCCCCGAAAGGCCTCATACCAATTAAGATGTCTTCAATTCCTATAAACACAATTCAACTCCCTCATCTTTCCTGAAAGTGCAAGTTTTCTGGATGTTAGGATAACATTGAGATTTTCAATGTTAGAGTAACATTGCACGTCCAGAAACTGTTTTACAATCTAGTTATTATTATTATTATTGTTTTGCCTTATTCACTTAACTAACTGAGTTCCACAGTTGTAGTTGTCTTTGATTATTATTCAGGAAACAAACTTGCATTAGGTTGGACGCTCAAAGTTTCCAAGATGAGAAGTTTCCTTAATTAAAGCAAACGGCTTATAAAAGGAAAGAAGAAGTCTAGTGCGACTAGGAAAGCTTCCAATGGAAAGTCCTGAATTGAAGAAGGAGTCTTTCCTTAGCTAGATCACTGGCAAAGGAACTATTATTCAAGAAGGACTGCGAGAACAAGGAAGAGGAGTTCGAGAAGGAAACAAAGAGAATTACCAACCGTGTACAACACACCTTGAAGTCGAAGATCAAGAACCTATATATAGGTGTGAAGTACATCAAGACAAACAACGAGACAAGAGCTAATCAATCCGAGAGATTAATTTACAGTTGTTGAGTGTTGTCTTGCTTTAGCAAAGTTTTTAAGTTGTTAGAATAGATCTAAGAGTGAGGAGCTTTTAGAGATAGTCGAAGCAACTCTTGTGTGCTTTGCTTAGTTTGAACAATTCGAGAGTGAGGAGCTTGAGAGTTGTGAGAACGCCTTTGTTAAACCCTTGTGGTATTTTGCCTACGGCTCGAAAGTTAATATAATCCTATATTCACTTCTTAAATTCGTGTTTGTTTATTCCGCTGCAAACTGTTACTCTGGTCTGTTGTTAAAGTAACATCGTCGAACTAACAGCGAACACAAACTGTTGTTAGAACTTCAGTGTTAAGTTAACATCAACAACGTATCAACCCGATCCACAATTTCAATTGGTATCAGAGCCAAGCACCAACTTCACCGGTGTTTGGCGTTGATACGACAAGATGGACAGCTCCAACCCCAATACCAGCAGGTTGCCAGTATTGGAAGGTCCCAACAACTATGCCTACTGGAAGATCAGACTCAGAGTCCACATCAAATCCATCGACCTCAAAGCTTGGGAAGCTGTACTAGAAGGCTATACCATCCCTTATCTGCCAAGAGATGGAGATGCTGACCTGGTGCCAAAGCCAAGGGGACAATGGACAGCCGCTGAAATTGCTCTCTACAACTACAATGAGAAGGCTCTCAATGCTATTTTTAGCTGGATAGGTAATCATATGTTTAAACTTGTTCAAACTTGTGATACTGCTAAAGCTGCATGGGAAACACTTGAGTTACATTGTGAGGGTGATGTGGCTGTGAGGGATTCTAAGTATAGGAAACTTTGAGATACTTTGAGAAGATTGAGATGGGAGAAGAGGAAACTATTGATAGTTATTTTGAGAAACTTCTTGATATATCTAATCAATGTCAGAACTTAGGTTTTGTGATTCCTAATCAGACCATGGTGTATAAAGCCTTTAGAACACTATCTTCTAAGTTTACAGTCAAAAGAATTGCTATGAATGAGTCTAAAGATCTTGCCAACATGAGTTTCCAGACCTTGATGAACACTATGAAAGAATTTGAATTAGAATTCCTAGGAAAGTCTAGCAAGCAATTAGCTTTAGCCCTTCTTGGAACTAGTTCAGATTCTGCAGGTAGTGATGAGGATGAATATGAGTTGATCTCTTCTAACTATGGCAATATTACCAAAAAGTTTAGTAAATTAGGTTTCAAAGGTAAACGGGAAAGAAAAACTAACTGGTAATGATGGCCCCGGTTACAAGAAATTGCCCCCTAAATTTGTTAAGTACATGGCATCTAAGAGCACACCTCAAGATGTAGAAAAATTAAAGGATGTTCAGTGCTATGAATGTAAGGGGTATGGTCACTATAAACATGAATGTGCTAACACCCTCAGAACAAGAGGGAATTCTCATTGGGTTTGTGTAGATGACTTCAATGAAGATGATTTTGAATCTGGAACAAGTACCGAAGAACACTCAGAGGAAATCAAAACTGTTGCGCTATGCACAAGGATCACCTGGACCAATGAAGACTCCAGAAATTGCATAGGATCACAATGTTACTCTAACATTGGTGAACCAACAGCAAAGCAGGAAATCTTTTTTGGAGACTGGAACAGCAATGATTCCCAGGTTATCTCTGATGAACTCTCTGATTGTGATGATACTAACTTTGATTGTTTTCATGGTACAGTTGATCTAGAAGAAGAGTACTCCCAAGAAGAAGAATTATCCCAGGAGGAGATTCTTGATGATCTGCACACAACATTCCTCAGGCTTGAGAGAGAGAATGTGAAACTCATAAAGAAGAACAAAGCACTGACTCATGACATCGAGTGTCTGAAAAACATGTTGAAACTCTATGAAAGAGATCTTGACAAAGCTGAAGCTGAGTTGAAAGAGGTAAAGGATAAACTCAAGAAAGACACACAGATCATAGCTAAATGGAATGCAGGTACTTCCAAACTTGATGAGGTACTAAGCATGGGAAATTCAGGTTCATGTGGTCTGGGATTTGTTGAGAAACCTTCCTCTTCTATTGTAAATTCTGCCTATCTATCGTCTAGCTTTGTTAAAGAATCTGATTCTAAGAGTTTAGGTACCATCAACACTGTGAGAAGTAAACCTACTTTTATCTGTCAATACTGTTACCAACCAGGCCACATAAAACCATTCTGTAGAAAATTTATAAGAGAATGTGGTAAGAAAACAGTTACTGAACCCAATGTTAGAACAACAGCAGTTTCTGATGTTAGACCAACATTAGGTTCAGGACAGAAAGGTAGAACTTGGGTAGAAAAAGTTAAGACCCCTAAGATTAAAGTTGTTTGCAATGTTGTTTTCTCTGCTGTGTATTCTAACCTTTCAGGTAAGTGGTACTTCGACAGTGGATGCTCAAGACACATGACAGGCAACATTGACAATCTTGTGAATATGGTTTCCTTGAGTACTGGCACTGTGACCTATGGTGGTGGTACAAAAGGGAAAATCATTGGAAAGGGGACACTGAATGTTGATGGATTTCCACCCCTGAAGGATGTGTTGTTGGTTGATGGGCTACAGGCAAACTTAATCAGCATCAGTCAACTATGTGATGATGACTTGCTGGTTACATTTGACAGTTCATCTTGTGATGTTTATGATAGTGATAATGTACTTGTTATGACAGGTACTCGGTCCAAGGACAACTGCTACCTAGCTCAAGAGGAAGCAGAGTGTTTCCATGCTAAAATAGATGAAGCATCTATATGGCATAGGAAACTTGGACATGTTCACTACAGGAACCTTGAGAAATTGCAAAAAGTTGATGTTGTAAGAGGCTTACCTAAGCTATCTTGCCCAGGTAAGCTTGTCTGTGGTGATTGTCTCAAGGGTAAACAAACTAGAGCAATTCATGCCCCCCTACAGGTACAGAATGCTAATCCTAGATCTAGTAGGTCTTTGAACTGTTACATATGGACTTGATGGGTCCCATTGAGGTGAGTAGTCTGAATGGTAAGAAATTTGTCTTTGTTATTGTAGATGACTTCTCTAGATATACTTGGGTAAAGTTTCTTAAAGAAAAGTCAGAAGCTTTTGATCAGTTCAAAATTCTTTGTGCTAGTATTAAAAACTTATATGGCTCTTCTGTGACTAAAATTAGGTCTGACCATGGTAAAGAATTTGAGAATGCTAGTTTTGATAACTATTGCAATGTTAAAGGAATTTTCCATGAATACTCAGCACCTAAGACACCTCAGCAGAATGGGATTGCTGAAAGGAAGAACAGGACACTTCAAGAGATGGCCAGAGTCATGTTGAATGCCAAAAATATATCCAAGAGACTCTGGGCTGAAGCTTTAAACACTGCTTGTCATATTAGTAACCGGGTGTACCTCAGACCTGGAACTAACATGACTCCATATGAACTCTTGAAGGGTGTGAAACCAAATATTGCACATTTTCATGAATTTGGATGTGACTGTTATCTGCTAAATGACAGGGATTATCTTAATAAATTTGATCCAAAAAGTGAAAAATGCATCTTTGTAGGATACTCTGCCAATAGTACTTCCTTTAGAGTCTACAATCCTAGATTGAAGACAATTCAGGAATCAGTGAATGTTGTGTTTGATGATTTCATACTTGATACAGGTACTGGTAATATTAATGTCTCCAATGTTGAACCAACAGTGGAGATTGATGATGTTACTCCTTCCAATGGTACTCCAACATTGGACCATGAAGCTGGAAATGCAGAACAGGAGACAGAACCCAATGTTAGACTAACACCAGCTAGATCTGATGTTAGACTAACAGCAGAAGATTTTGACTCTGAAGTTGAAGCTGTCACTGGATCTAGAAGGGACCCTCCAGCTAGGATTCAGAAAGACCATCCAGCATCACAGGTAATAGGTGAGATCACTGAACGGGTAAGGACACGCAACAAAGAAAGAATTGACTATAGTGATATGGTCAAGATGTGTGTCTGCATGAATTTCACTTGTACTGTTGACAATGCCTCATGTTTTGTTTCCTCTATTGAACCTAAGAATGTGACTGAAGCCCTTCTTGATAACTTTTGGATTAATGCCATGCAGGATGAACTATTACAGTTTACTAAGAACTGTGTTTGGAAGTTGGTACCTAGACCACCTAGTGTAAATGTAATAGGAACTAAATGGATCTTTAAAAACAAAAGTAATGAGGAAGGAGTCATAGTTAGGAACAAAGCTAGACTGGTTGCTCAGGGATACACTCAGGTTGAAGGTGTAGATTTTGATGAGACTTTTGCTCCAGTTGCTAGGATAGAATCTATTAGATTACTCTTAGCCATTGCATGATGTCTTAAGATAAAACTATACCAAATGGATGTTAAGGGTGCTTTTCTTAATGGGCTGATTGATAAGGAAGTATATGTTGAACAGCCTAAGGGATTCACAGATCCTAAGTATCCAAACCATGTGTACAAGCTTGAAAAAGCCCTTTATGGTCTTAAACAAGCACCTAGAGCATGGTATGAAAGGCTTACAGAATTTCTATTAAGTCTTGGTTTTGTTAGAGGTGGAGGAGATAGAACTCTGTTTGTTTTAAAGAAAGATTCTCATATATGTATTGCTCAAATCTATGTTGATGATATTGTGTTTGGCTCAACTAACAATTCTATGTTAGAAAAGTTTGTTGAATCAATGACAGGGCAGTTTGAAATGAGTATGATGGGAGAATTGAATTTCTTCCTTGGTCTTCAAGTGAAACAAACAGGTACTGGCATATTCCTTTGTCAGGAAAAGTATGCAAAGAATTTGGTAAAAAGGTTTGAATTAGCAGATTCAAAGCCTTGTAAGACTCCCATGGCATCTGCAGTGAAGATGGCCAGGGATGATACTGGTGTCAATGTTGATCCAACATTGTACCGTTCAATGATAGGAAGCTTGTTATACTTGTCTGCTTCAAGACCTGATATTATGTTCTATGTATGTGTATGTGCAAGGTACCAGGCATGTCCAAAGCAGTCACATCTGATTGCTGTGAAGAGAATACTTAGATACATATCTGGCACTTTGGCCCTTGGCATATGGTACTCTTATGATACTAACACAAATCTTGTAGGTTTCAGTGACTCAGATTGGGCAGGTGATACTGATGACAGGAAGTCTACAAGTGGAGGATGTTTTTATCTGGGGAACAACTTGGTCTCATGGTACAGTAGAAAGCAAAACTGTGTGTCACTATCCACTGCTGAGGCTGAATACATTGCAGCAGGTAGTTGTGTCACCCAGTTGGTATGGCTCAAACATATGCTACTGGACTATGGGTTGGACAGTGATACCTTACTTATGTTTTGTGATAACCTTAGTGCTATAAGCATCTCTAAGAATCCTGTTCAGCATTCTAGGACAAAACATATAGACATTAGGCATCACTTTCTGAGAAACATGGTAGAAGACAAGCTTATTGACATTGAACATATAGAAACTAACAATCAGCTTGCTGATATGTTCACTAAACCATTAGATACTGAGAGGTTCTTCAGTCTGAGGAACTCTCTTGGCATGTGCATTGTTTAGAGATGTTAGTTCACCAGTGTTGACATAACACCACTGTCTAGCATTGGTTATTGGTTGTGTTGTAGCTGTAATTCTTTTATGTTCCTTTTTTGCATTCTTCTTTCTTGCATATTACATCTTTGTTAGAGAAACTGTTGGTTGTGTGGTTAATCTGTATGAATAGCTAAGGTGATTGGTGAACAGGTACATATCAAGAGTTTTGGAAAGAAATAACTCTGATGTTAGTCTGTGAATGTTAACCTAACATCATGGGAGAAGCTGGGATACACAGAGCTCACTACTCTGATGATATTCAGTTGTGACTTATCCATGTTAGGTTTGACAAGGTATGAAGAGAAGCTGGGGTACATGATGTTGAAGGCCTCATTGTCATTCAGTTGTGCTTATTTTCATATTTTTGTCTATGGCCAAGGTTTTTACATGATAGTGATCTTTCCTACTGGGGTGTATAAAGTTTAGACTGTGTGCATTCAGTAGCATTGATTACTTAGTATTTCCTTGATAAACAGGTTAGTAAACAAGTATGCATGAGGAGTTGGGGTGGAGAAATATTTGATAAAAGTGTTGTCTTCATTCAATTTCTTTGTACTTGCCTGATCTGTAGCTGATGGTTAAGTTGCTGGGGTGTGTGGAGTCCTGTGCTGCCCACATTCAGTGATGAGACTGTCCTTTAACATTCATCAGTTTTTTATTCAAAAGAGTTTCTAAAAATAGTGAAAGTTAAAGATAAATTGATATGTCCTGATCCCAGTTACCAAGGCGGTTTGTATGTGGTTACCATCTCTCAAATGTTAATCTAACATGGTTGCATTCATTCTAGTTCTGCATATTTCCTTTTGTCGGTTTGGGCTTAGGGGGAGTAGTTAAGTATCTTGTGTTGAGGCATACTTATTGGGTGACCAGCTACAGGTAAAAGCACTATGTTTTGTGATCTTCTTGCTGTGGGAAAATCCTTTCCCTGGATAAGTATATCCTCTGTGTTTTTCCCTGTTTGATTTGTCACTTGCTTATACTGATGATCTTAAGCTTTGTCATTGTACCTGTGTACGTGGTTGAAGCTTCAGATTAGTACAGGAATATCTCACGCTCTCACAAGATGATGCTACTTTGGATGAAGCCATGCACCTCCTACTTCCCTCCCTGATGTTAACTTGCCAATGTTAGTCCAACATTGTAACAGTGTAACTTATAAGTTTTCAGGTATGAAGACTGCTCTGGTTACGTGTTAACCTAACACTGACACGTGGTAAGAATAACATGTAGGGGACGTGTGATAGTGGTCAGATTATTATGGTAACATGTTACAACACCACTATTCCATGCTCTTCATCTGAATCATATATGTAATTTGCCTTAATTTCTTCTTCATTCTAACGCTAACAACTGTGCAAAGCAAATTACTCTCTAAATTTTCAAAATCTTCAATCTTTTATCTCAAAGTTACTCTAACAATGGCACGCAAGTCCAATATTGATGCTCTTGCAGAAGCAGCTGCGCAAATCGAGCGAGCGCCACGACGCAGTACCAGACGCACCGCCGCTGAAACCACAGTCGCCGCCTCTCCAGAGAGGAAAGCTACCACTCAACGGCGCAAGGGCAAAAAGATTTCAAAGAAAGATGTTGGTTCAACATCAGATGCTGTCGAGCAAGCCCCTGCTCCCACCAATCCTGAAATCGAGGTAACAATGGCTAACCCTACTCCAAGTATACCTGTTGATGTTGATGTTGGTATTGAGGGGGAGAATGAGGCCCCTGTGATTGGGTTGGGTAGTGCTGTGATTGAGCCAGCTGAGGCTAATGTGGTTGAGGAAGTGGTGGAGCCAACTGTGGCTAGTTCTGTTGAGCCTAATGAGGCTAATGATGATGAGCTTGCTGCTGATGAGGAGAGTGGACATGCTACTGGTGAGCATGATGAGGATTTGTCTGAGGAGATTGCTGCTGATGGCAATCTTGGTGTAAATAATGGGGTTACTACTGAAGGTAACCAAGCTGTTGTGAGTGATCAACCAGCTGAGGTTGAAGGAGAAGAAGAGGATGAGGATGAAAACCTTTCCTTGGCTGCCCTTGCAAATGCTGCCAGGAAGAGGAAGGGTAAGGAGGTGATGGCTGAGTCTTCTGAGGATGAGTCAGAAGAAGAAAAAGAAGAAGAAGAGGTTGAGGAGGAAGAAGAGCTTGTGGCTGATGAGCCAGAGGAAGCTGATGTTACTCTAACATCAGATGATGATCAGTTTACTGATCTGATGATGAAAGAGTATCCACATGAAGCTTACTCTGACTTCTATGTGTCTCCTGATGCTGAGGAGCAATGGGAGGCATACCAAGCCAGGGTAATCCACAAGGAAAGGGCTATTGAGGAGGGTATTTTCAAAGAAAAAAGGGTGTTTGAGTTGCTTGAGGCTAGAGGAGTCTTGGGCTCTGTGCAGAATCTGTCTGCATATGTTCCTGATGTAGTGAGAGAGTTCTACATGAATCTCTCTGAGTGGGTGATCAACCTGGATTCTCCTAAGTATGGGAAGGCTTGGGTTAGGAAGAAGATCTATGGCATCACTCCTGCCATGATCAATGAGGCTTGGGGGCTTCCTGATCCTGAAGAGTCTGAGGATCCTACTATGGAGGAGATCATCACTGATCTTACAGGTGGTCTCACTAGGCAATGGAGAGAGAGCTTTCCCACAACCAGGCTGACTTCTCTTAGTGCCATCCTTCACAAAATCAGCACTTACAATTGCCTTCCTTCTTCCAACACTACTGTGATGACAAAAGAGTCAGCAAAGTTGGTGTACAAGCTGAAGAATGGACTGAGTGTAAACATTGGTGAAAAAGTGCTGAGACACATGAAGGAAGTCACTACAAAGCCCAAAGGAATCCTTCCCTATCCCTCTCTGATCTCATGCCTATTGGTGAAGCAAGGCTTCAAAACCAAGAAGACTGAAGGATGGATCAGCAACAAGGTTGTAATGTCAATCACCAGGAGCTACTTCACTAATGTGAGGATCCAGGATTTGCCTTGGAACCCTCAAGGAGAAGCTGGTCCCAGCAGGAAGAAGAAGAAGAAGAAGACACACAAGTTTGCTGCTTCTTCAGTTCCAGTGAGCAGTGGTGACAGCTGCTCAGTGATTGCAGATGCTTTTGTTGAGGAAACCTTGGTCTGGCTGGATAGGGAGTACAAGGACACCCAGAGGGAAATAGCTGACAAGCAAGTCAGACTGCAGGAACTGGACAGCTTGAGGAAACACTTGAAGGATCTGCCTTCCTCACAAAAAGGGGGAGAGTAGATCAAATTTCAAAATTTCCTGCAAGTTTTTTAGTTTCTGTTTCTAATGCCTTTTGAACAATTGTTTTCTTTTTATTCTGATCAAGGAGTATGTTCCTTGCTGCAAGTATGGACTGTAATTAAGTACTTTTTAATTTTGGGTACTTAGTGTTTCTGCTTATGCTATTATTGAACTGTGATTACTGGTACTAACTCTGTTTTGCAGGTGTTAACTTTCTGATGTTAAACCAACATTGATAAAGCTGGATGTTATAACATCGAGAGTATCAGTGTTAGAATAACATTGGATTAGTCCCTTCTGATATTCAGGGGGAGAGTACTTAGTTTTTCATTGTTATGATATAATGAAGTTTTTCTGAATAATTTGATCTGATAAGAACTATTTCTTAGGTTTTGTGATTAAGGCAAAAAGGGGGAGATTGAAAGTGCAAGTTTTCTGGATGTTAGGATAACATTGAGATTTTCAATGTTAGAGTAACATTGCACGTCCAGAAACTGTTTTACAATCTAGTTATTATTATTATTATTGTTTTGCCTTATTCACTTAACTAACTGAGTTCCACAGTTGTAGTTGTCTTTGATTATTATTCAGGAAACAAACTTGCATTAGGTTGGACGCTCAAAGTTTCCAAGATGAGAAGTTTCCTTAATTAAAGCAAACGGCTTATAAAAGGAAAGAAGAAGTCTAGTGCGACTAGGAAAGCTTCCAAGGGAAAGTCCTGAATTGAAGAAGGAGTCTTTCCTTAGCTAGATCACTGGCGAAGGAACTATTATTCAAGAAGGACTGCGAGAACAAGGAAGAGGAGTTCGAGAAGGAAACAAAGAGAATTACCAACCGTGTACAACACACCTTGAAGTCGAAGATCAAGAACCTATATATAGGTGTGAAGTACATCAAGACAAACAACGAGACAAGAGCTAATCAATCCGAGAGATTAATTTACAGTTGTTGAGTGTTGTCTTGCTTTAGCAAAGTTTTTAAGTTGTTAGAATAGATCTAAGAGTGAGGAGCTTTTAGAGATAGTCGAAGCAACTCTTGTGTGCTTTGCTTAGTTTGAACAATTCGAGAGTGAGGAGCTTGAGAGTTGTGAGAACGCCTTTGTTAAACCCTTGTGGTATTTTGCCTACGGCTCGGAAGTTAATATAATCCTATATTCACTTCTTAAATTCATGTTTGTTTATTCCGCTGCAAACTGTTACTCTGGTCTGTTGTTAAAGTAACATCGTCGAACTAACAGCGAACACAAACTGCTGTTAGAACTTCAGTGTTAAGTTAACATCAACAACGTATCAACCCGATCCACAATTTCATTTCCGATGTAGGACTCTTGTTTGCCCCAATAGTCAAGAACTTTGGTTACTAAGAGTCTAACACAAAAGCCTGAATGGAGTTCATACCAGCTGACGTTATGCAATTAACGGTAAATTATTACCATTATGCGTATACGCCAATGATCGAATCAATTGTGTGCATCACGTCATTCGTTTGAAATAATTCCTCAAATGTTTATCCTTTTTTTTTTATCAGTGAAAAAAAGTTTATTGCAAGAAAAATTGGAGTACAAGGAATACTCCAAAAGTTTAAATAGTACAGTGAAGAGGGGATGAGGACCAATCAACAAAAGAAAAAGGGAAAAAGTGCGATTTTGATTTAAACCAACTCCAACTGCTAAGTTTAACAGCATCTGAAATATCCTGAACATATGGTTGTTTCCCCTTAAAAATGAGAGCGTTTCTTGTTGTCCATAAATGCCAAATAACAAACACCCAAATGCAGCCAAGTTGAGGTTCCTTTCTCGATCTTGGAACAAGGTGCCTGAATTGGAAAAGAAGGTCCATTGGGTTGCTTGCCAAAGCCGATTCAATCCCCAACCATCTAACAACCGACATCCAAACATGATAAGCAAGAGTACATCTGCAGAAAAGATGTGGAACGTCTTCATCATCGACGCCGCAAAAGGAGCAAATAAGGTTCCCACCGTTGAGGTTAATTCCTCTCTTGAGAAGGTTTGTTTTTGTGGGGACTTTATTCCATACAACTTTCCAGCAAAAAACAACCATTTTTAATGGTGCAAAAAACAACCATTTTTAATGGTCCTCAAATGTTTATCCTTGGCGTTGTGTTGCATGCTTTTTGTTTGTAATCTTCATATTCTTAATTGTTTTCCCAGCTACGAGTTACATCAATCATATGAGTAGATTTTTCAAAACGTTTAATCATTGAGTTAGTAAATGTATATATTATGATTAAGTATTTAAAAAAGGACTTGTGTTTGGAGTGTCTTAACAAAAACAGAAGCCCATAACGCAAAATCTACAATGCTTTACCGAATAAGTGTTGCTTTCTTACTTTAATATTATTAGTAATGAGTATATATATATATGTATGTATATATATATGTATGTATATATATATATATGTATGTATCAGATACTTCGATTTGGTACGTCAACTTCTCCTTTTAAGTAACTTGAAGTAAAAGACTCAAATTAGTTGCTTCCAAGGCTCTTTCGAATACCATCTTTTTTTGCATTTTCTGCTTGTTATGAGATTCGTTAAGTATTAAAAAATTATCAACGTCGCTTAGATTACAAGATATGGTTGTTTCACTTCCTTTTTTTCAAGAAGTTTTGTGACTTCAGATATTTCAATTTGCGAAATCTAAAATGATTCCTATTTATTAAAGGTACCTCGAAACTTAAGGCGTGTAGTCATTGTTTTCGACTTGATCCCGTAACTTAGTTAGGCAGTCTTTTTCTTGATGAAAGAGATAATGCACCAATTCAGAATTATTTGAATAAGCAAATATTACAATACTTTATACTTATAATATGATATAATTCTTGTCCGTTAATCGATCATACACAAAAATGTATACATATATTGGCCAAATAAGAAGTAAAAGCACCATATAGAATCATTTTAAAGTGCAACATATCTCTCGTTCTTTCTTTTTTCGTGGTGATTAACCATGATGCACCTAAATTGGCTAGGAAAACTTTTATTTGGTTCACTTCTCGGAATACGTTGAATATTAATCATGAACGAAATATATATCTAGGAATTAATAATTAACTAATGCAGCCAGCAAAAACCAAGAGTCTGATACCAATTTCAACAAAATTTTGACCTTAAAAATAGTAAAATACCCATTACATTATAGATCTCCCCAAATATTATAACAACGTCAAATGACTTTAATGTCATACATATCCTCCATTAATTAGCCTAATTTTGCCAGATAAATCCTTAATGTAAGGTCGCATTTTTTATCCGATTATTACCATTTTTTGTCTCAATCTAATCATTAAAATCCATAGTTTGGCAAAATTTAGTGCTTTTGTCCCAACCATTTATTAGTATGTTTTTTCAGCAAATGACACGTACCTAAGTTGCAATAATTATTCAGACGAAATGGGACGAGATGACATACATGTGGTGCACTTAAAGGTTTTTCGCATCAATTTGACTTTCTTATTGAATTAAACGTGTGTAAGCGACTTGCCATTATATTGGTCTGCCGTCAAAAATGCACGATTTTTGACCAAAATGTATGTGCAAAATAATTTATGTAATGGCCCTAAAAAATGGGGCAAGATAAATATTTTTTTTGTATGATGCTCTAAAATAGAGAGAGTTTTCTTAAGATTAAATTTTAAGTTTTGTATGTATATTTGCATTTCGTTTTACATCTTATGTTGACTTACAAGTTTAATTTTCTTCTTGTTTTTTTTCTCTTATTGAAAGAATTAAATAGGAATCCCCTGTTTTATATCAACAAGTATTATCTTATATATGTACAATATCTTTGTAGGACAGTGCTTTAAGAATCATACTGATTCTTTATTTGGATGCATATATATAGTTTACATGTGACAAATTAAAGTTCGGTGAATGAGACTACAAAGTTAACACAAATGGTTTAACATTATACAAAAAATGTGTACGGATTCAAAATATTTTTTGCCTACATGATTATTATTCATTAGTAATTAATCAGCGGCAAATATCATTAAAGACAAACAGTTACTGCCTACCTACGTACTATGTAGAATAAACAACAAGAAACCTCTCTCATTAAATCAACCTCAAAATCTTCAACCAATTCATACATCTTTCTACTTACACACTACTGTGACATGTACGTACTGAACACTCCAATTTTCATTCTCCTATATATCAAATTGAAATTATACCCAAAGTCTCATTACATATTTCTTAAACCTATCAAAATGCCTAGTGGTTTTCTCAGGCTTTTGAGATTTTTCTTATTTTCACTCACCTTATTATTTGTATTTGTGAGAAATAGCCATGCATCTTTACCCGAGAGGGTTGCCAAGTCGGTGCTCCTACACCGGAACCATACCGCCATATCCGCCTTCCGAGTACTCAATAGAAGGAATCTTCAGGACTGCCACAGTTCATACCCGTATGTTCGGGTCGACGTTAGCCCCGGATCCAAACTCTCCGACGACCAATTTGTTACGGTAAACATTACCGGAGTCTCGAAACCGTCCGACAAAGATTGGGTTGCTATGATCTCGCCTTCTCATTCCAAGTATGTGCCATATATATGTTTCCGTTCGTACGTTAAATATTAGAAACGTTTCGCGATGCGTAGGATTTCTTTTGAGATGTTTCAAAAAAGCCAAATATTTCTTATAACACTTTCGATGTATTAAGTTGTCCTTTTTTTAAAAATGTTTATTTTATTTGACAGTTTGACTACGTGCATAGAGAATGGGCTTATGTATGAGCAGACAGGGGATTTTAGCAGTCTTCCACTTCTCTGCCACTATCCTGTTAAGGTACGCCCGTACTTTAATTGTGCATGCAGTTGCAGTTGCAGTTGCATACATTACATATTATTATTACGCGCACAGACATATATTGCACGAAATGTTTTCTCCATGCATGTGCAATATTTAATAAGATGTTATGATGATAAAATAGATCTTGGATTAAATGAACTTTGGACTAGTCTTTAAGTCGTTTAGTCATTTAATGGGATCGCTTCCCATGCCTACTAAACCGGCCTGCATTTAGCTCCCAACTACTCACGAAATTTGGTTTTTTATTTTTCCTTCGATATTATGTGGTTCGAATTTCGGTGGAAAAGTTGTGGCCTGTGGGTATGTATGAATTTTCCATCACTCGGTGTCAATACACGGATAAGATATTATGAAGTAACTAGTATTTCTTTTCAATATTATAATCTTGGTTATGGATTACCGCACGTACGTAAATAGTTTTTCTACATACAAAAACGAATTGTTGAAATCTACATTCATATAATATAACCTAAGATTATAATTTGTGTCCTATTTTTGTTTTCATTTTATTTATCCAACTGCATAATTTCAACACAATTATTCTTACAACTTGTTATGCTTTAATTTCTTTAGATCACTCAAAGTCAAGAATGAAATAATTATATGATGATAGTCTAAACCTAACTAGTCAATTTGTTTTGATAAGTTACGTAACTAGTTAATTTAATTTGACGTTTCTTTTTTTCTTTTTTTCTTTTTTGAAAAGGCACAATATGTGAGCAAAGATCCGGATTACTTGAGTTGTAAGAAGCAAGAATGCAAGAAATATGTGGCTGGCAAATGTACATTGCCAACGTGTGGTGCAACCTTATCATTTCACGTCGTAAATATTCGAACGGATATTGAATTTGTGCTATTTTCGGGTGGATTTGATAATCCGTGTGTGTTGAAGACTTCACAACCCGTCAGCTTCGCAAATCCTAAACAGCCGTTGTATGGACACATTTCGAGCATCGGCTCGAATGCAACATCGGTATGTTGATATTTAGTAGACCGTAATACATATATGGAAGGGTAAATAGCATTGTGTTATCCCTAATTGACAAATACCTTCATGTGTTATTTTAATTGGCAACTCCAACCCCACCCCACCCCCCCCCCCCCCCCCCCCCTCTATGTTATTTCAAAATAAGCAAAAATCTTCCTACACTGACTTAATTTGCATTTACTGAAATTAACCCAAAATATGATTTTTCTTATATATTTTTGTTACATATGGAACTAATGATGTTCAAATTAAATTGAATGCATATTTTTGTTTATTTATTTTGAAGAAAACATTAGTTTTTAGATCTGTAAAAATATAATTACGATACTGATTAATTTTATTATGTTTTTATATAATTTTAAAAAAATATAAAAAATTTATAACACGGTTTATAATATTTACTGTAATAAGTATATGTTTATTATAAAATTATAATACTTATATATCCTTAGTTATTGGCACTGACATTATAAAATATGTCATGATGGGGGGTTTGGCTAATTTGCAGATTGGGTTTTTTGCCAATTAAAATAACACGTGGGGGTTATCTGCCAATTAGAGATAACACCGGGGTAGTTTTTGCTAATAGCTCATATATGGAAAGCGAAACTTTGCTTTTTGATATTATTTTTGGGATAATTCTATCAAACCCCCCAAACTATGGTACCTTTTACCGGACGAGGTGAGAACTTTCATTTTAGCACCAGTGCCCCCTAAAGTATCATCGTTTGTTCGAATTGGTTTTGTGCGTTTTTCTTGGGGGTAAAGTTGTCCAGTCACTTAAAATAATAAATTCGAAAAGAAAAAAGAAAAAATGAATTTTTATTATTTTGGATTTATTATTTTTACTGCCCCGTTTTTTTCTTTTGGATTTATAAAATAATAAATCAGAAAAAAATAAAAGATGAACTTTTTTATTATATTGTTGGAATTATTATTTTATCGTATCGTCTTTTTTTCTGAATTTATAAAATAATAAATCGAAAAAAAAGGATACAATACGATAAAAGAATCGAAAAAAAATTCTTAATTTATTTCCTTTTTCTGATTTATTATTTTATAAATTCAAAAAAAGACTATACGATAAAATAATAATTCCAACAAAATAATAAAAAAAATCTTCTTTTATTTTTTTGATTTATTATTTTATAAATCCAAAAGAAAAAAACGGGGCAATAAAAATAATAAATCCAAAATAATAAAAATACTTTTTTTCTTTTAATTTATTAATTTAAGTGACTGAACAACTTTACCCCCAAGAAAAATGCACAAAACCAATTCGAACAGACGATGATACTTTTGGGGGCACTTGTGCTAAAATGAAAGTTCTGGCCCCGTCCGGTGAAAGGTACCATAGTTTTGGGAGTTTGATAGAATTATCCCATTATTTTTTATAGTAGTACCAAAAATATGAACGATTCGTGATGATTGAAATTTGAATTTTATTTATAAAGAAAGTGAAGTTTCTTCTTGTCATATAGCTTTGTCATATATTTGTTAATCATATCGTTGTTGTTTGTCTGACATAACAAAGCTACATAGAACACAAATGCCTAGTCGATATTCGACTATTCGGTAATGACTAAGTTAATCATGCAATGACATATATATATATATATATATAATATAATATATATAGTGCTCTTTTTATCTCCAATGCCTTAAATTAGAATTAAATAAGTCAAAAAGGCTATCCAGCATCAAGCAACATGAGTAATTACGCTACAAAAGTTAGTAGGTCATTTTTGACTTGTAAAGAAAGTGATAAAAATAATTTAAGATAGACAATATAAATTGTGACCGAATATATTGTTGAGTCGTTGTACGTTAACATTGACAAATTAAAAGTACTCGGCCAAACAATTCCGATCAAACAAGGATTACAACTTAATTACAATCATTGTACTTTTTGATATTAATGATGCGTCATGATTAATTTAGGCCCACAATTGAACTTTGTTATATATAAAATTAAAAGTGTGTTTTACAGAATTCACTTTCTGAATAAATGTGTTTGAACAGTTACTTAAGAGCTGCATTGAATATAAGGAAATGTTTGGTATTGTACTTCTATCTTTTTCTTTTTCTTTTCGCATATATTAATTACAACATTTGATGCATTTTTGTGATAATGGCAGATGAAATTAACTTGGGTTAGCGGGGACCAAAGTCAGCAGCAAGTTCACTATGGAAATGGCAAAACTGCTACCTCGTCAGTGACTTCATTTTCACAAAAGGACATGTGTACTGGTAAGTAATAATTAAGTACTACATGTTAAAGTGTTTTATCCTATAATAATTTTAATATTATGCAATATTCTATAGAAACTATTTCTAATTAGTAAAATAATACAAAGGGGAGATTTTCCAGTTAAAATAATAAAGGGGTTTTTTTTTTGCATTTTTCTTCATCTTTTTATTTTTAATTTAAATTGAACAGGTGGGTTGTTCGCAAGTCCAGCGGTTGATTTCGGGTGGCATGACCCTGGCTACATCCATTCAGCACTAATGACAGGGCTCAGCCCTTCTACTAATTATTCCTACAAATATGGGAGGTAATTATAAACATTATTATAATTTATAAGTTACTCCACAAAATATTTTATTATAGGTTATAAAATAATATGATCACATTAGAAATGATTGAATTAATTACCTTTTCATCACCTGTGACTTGGTATAGAGCTACAGAAGCATATACCTAATATTTGAAATAATAACACAAATTAAACATCTCTTAAAAGAAATTCAAAGTAATTAGAAGACCAGTTCGAGATTTGAATAATTACAAAGATGTTCATGAAATTTGAATTACATTAGACATAGGCCCTTTATTTTTTAGCTAACGGCATATTACACCCCCACCCCAACACTACATGCGTGTTATGTAAAATCATTATCTCATGTGAAAAAAAAGGTTAAATTATCCGGCCTTGTGACTGTTAAAAAATCTCATACTACCCTTTACTTGAGTATAAAATGAAGTATTCATGACTAATATGTCTATTTATCATAATACAAGAGATAAGTAGTCTACTATTTTATTTTTCACGCGGTGTAATGTGCCTATTTAACACGAGTATTGCGCCAAAAACTCTTTATGTTTACATGTTTAAGTTGTATGCAAATAGTTGGGAAGGTTCTTGTAACTTAACCAAGCCTCAGGATGTGTACATGTAATTATCTAAATTATTTTCATGCACAAGATCAATTGGATCACTAGAATATGTTACTTGATAATAATGCAGTGACTCAGCTGGAAGGAGTGATGAAATAACTTTCAGAACACCACCAGCAGGGGGATCAGATGAAGTTACATTTCTGGCATATGGTGATATGGGCAAGGCTCCTCTTGATTCTTCTGTTGAACACTATATACAGGTAGAACCAAATGATTCATAAAACAAACCATCATAATATATATTAAAACTTTGGAAATTTAATAAAGACTTGCTCATGTGGCTCATGGTATGTATATATTAGCCTGGATCGGTATCAGTCGTTAAAGCTATGGTTGACGAAGTATCTTCAGGCAGTGTGGACTCTGTATTCCATATTGGAGACATAAGCTACGCCACAGGGTTTATGGTTGAGTGGGACTTTTTTCTTCACCAAATCTCTCCATTGGCATCCAAGGTCTCTTACATGACCGCCATCGGCAACCACGAAAGGTTACTACTTGTGTTTATACTCCTTTAATCAGAGTTTGTATCGCCTATTGGCACACTGTTATTCACTTTGTTGTGATGAAACATCCAGGGATTATGCATCCACTGGATCAGTATACGTGACTCCAGACTCGGGCGGAGAATGTGGAGTACCGTACGAGGCTTATTTTCCAATGCCAACACCAGCAAAGGATAAGCCATGGTATTCAATAGAGCAGGGGAGTGTCCATTTCACCGTGATTTCAACTGAGCATGATTGGTCACCAAATTCAGAACAGGTGCTGAATCCCGAATACTCAACTGTTCTCTACCTAGTATTCAGTATATGCCCCTTAAGAATGTACATTATTTACTTATGGTCTACTTTCATATCGCAGTACATGTGGATGAATAAGGACATGGCTGCGGTTGATCGATCAAGAACACCTTGGCTTGTTTTCACAGGGTAGGTAAATTGAATATCTCTCGATTCGGTGTCTGAATTTAAGTTTATTTTCGATATTACATAGTACATATGCTAACTGGAGTAAAATGTTAATCAAACTGGATTGATTGCAGGCACAGGCCAATGTATACTTCCACTGAGAGCTTTATTCCAAGTGTAGACAGTGCTTTTGTTAAAGCAGTGGAACCATTGCTGCTTGCCAATAAAGTACGTAAACGGGTCTAAAATTTCATCATCTTAGTGTGACTACTATTGTCAAATATCAATCTTCTTATGATAAAACTTGGAAACATATGTGAACCAGGTTGATCTGGTTTTGTTTGGCCACGTTCACAACTACGAGAGAACATGTGCCGTTTATAAGCAAAAATGCAAAGCAATGCCGGTGAAAGACAACAATGGTATCGATACATATGACAATGCTAACTATACTGCACCAGTTCATGCTGTTATTGGGATGGCTGGCTTTAAGTTGGATGATTTCTCAACAACGGTAAGGGTCTCCTTAGCGAGCCACGAGAACCACCCTCTAACTCGGAACTTGAGAATTTGCATATATTCAAATTTTGTAAAGCAATTTGTGTCAATAAATGGACAGGGTAATAGTTGGAGCTTGTCTAGGATTTCAAAGTATGGATACCTGAGAGTGCATGCAACAAAGAAAGAGCTCAACGCTGAGGTCAGTTTAACCGAATCTTCGCAATACCACACGCCTCTGAATAAGACTAGAGGCCATTTTAGTGAAATAAGCTGATGTCTTTGCATGTGGATTTAAAAATATGGTCAAAATTATTTCTTTTGTTTTTTGCACCACAAAAGTTCAGCAAGCATAAAAGCTTTACTTTCTGATACTTTTTCCTTTTACTGTTGCAGTTTGTAATTGCAGATTCAAGAAATGTTGATGATAGATTTCGGATCACTAGAAGCTGAGAAAATGGGCAAGAACTCGGATGGGTGTAATTTTTGTTCAATCTGATTTAGCAGAATTGTATCCAAATTTTTGAAACATTAGCTGGAATAGTCTTGAACAGATAATCATCAAAGTGAACTAATATTAGATAAAAAAAATACACGTTAAAGAAGTGGAGATGATTTGAATGTAGGGAGTGAAGGCATAAAGTAAGTTGATACTTGCCAAATCATATTTGTTGGATGTGTGTAAAGAACTTTAATGTGTAATGAAAAAGGTGATAATTGAAGTGAATATCAGTTTGTAGAATAATATTAGATGTGTGTTCAGTGGAATTAGAAAAGTTGAGAAGGTAATGATATATGATCATCAGGAGATGGTTGAAATGGTTTTCTCTTTTACTTTGTATATTGTACTCAAAGAGGTGTGGGTAAAAACCATCCAAACAGTGCACAATCTAAAAGCTTTCAAGTCTGTACTCCAGACCTTACTACCTCATCATCAACATGCTACGAAATTATATGTTCCTTGTACAACTTCTATGTACGGTCATGCAATTTCTGGCAAAAGGGAACAGAACTATATATTATCTCTAGTATTATCATGTAAATTCTGGTTTTGTTGATACTTTTAGTATACAAAAATCGACAAACCAATCACGCAACACAAGGCACTAGCCACTATGATACCTTGGAGTAATCAGTGATTAAGAGATGAAGTTCATACATGTCAAAGCATATTGACTTCTGGTTGAAGTTAGGAAAAGCAAATTTACAGATAGAGCCACGATTTTTCTCTACATAAAGGCTCCCTAGTCGTACCCAACAATTTGTGTTGTTGCTCGCGTCTAAATATACTATTTACATCGATCAGCATAAGAGAGGTCTGGAATATGTAAAAGCGGCATACCACGGGTCAAGCATTTTTTACAACTTCGATAGTTGAAGAACAGCATTAAATTTCAGCTGCCCCAAACTAGTTGATAAATACCTTTACTGGCAGACGAGTTGATCGAGTTGTTCTGCCTCTTCAGCATTTCTTCTTGCGCAAAAACATCACCATCCTTATAAAAGCAAAAATATATACATCTTAGTAAAATCACCAATTTTAAACACGACAAACAGTTGATACAGAAACAAGTTCAAGACTAGTGCAAGATTCGCGCGCAATTTATGTTAAATTCAGCTAAATTACCTACCAGTGACCAAAATGTACTGTAATACGCATGAATTGGTTTGGTCATGCAACTTTTCCCAGCTTTAACAAGAATTTACTAGTTTTTGAAGATTTCCTCTTAACCTATAAGGTTGTAAGCCAATTTCATTTACACACGGAGATGACAAGCGAGATATGTATAGCCATAAATTTCGAACTATTGCTAGCCAAGAAACACTTGTGATGAAGTGGAAAGACTTCATCTCATTTCTCGGAAATGAAATACAACTGACAAGAAAAGGAATCAAAGACTATGTTTAACCTCAAAGCTTCAGTAAAAAGTAATTGATGATAGTTATAGAGAAACTTACAAGTAGGGAATATGCACGAGCAAGAGAAATTAACGTTGGATACATGTCCAAAACAGCAAGAGCAATTTCCTCCGTCACATTTGGAACCTGCATTTAAAAAAATGCTCAAAAAGAACCAAAACAAAAAATAAAGCAGAACATTTCTCTCTTGTCAAAGCACATATTAAATGTGAGATATTGTCATGTAACCCTATCCATACTTTTTTTTATCAAAAGTTCTCAGTGGCCCTATTCGCGAAGTCAACTAAACACCCACAATAGAAATTATCAACCAAACAGAAGAAGAAAAGAAGGGTAAATGCGAAGAAAACAAAGAAAACACATAATAAAGAGGCTTTAACATGGAGTCAAGAGTCACAGTCTTCCGTTGTTGGTTCCATAGCTATTCCAAGTTATATAAACACAAAAGTACACTTAATAACGATACTCATATGTATAAAGCTGCAGCCAAACATGTGATTCCGTTGCATTCGCGTTGGTTTATTATCAGAATGAATAAGAAGCGAAATCTAAATCTAATAAAAACTAAAAAGTCTAAGGCAATAAAATAGGTATTTACTTTTACTATGATGAGTACCTGCAGTAGTTGGATAGCAAACACATCACTAACAGTCATTTTATCCAACTCTTCACACCTTCCGATAAATTCATCGAAAGGAGGGCAGACGCCAGGGCAGTCTTGATCAGGATCCAGGGATCCATAGTACTGGTTTATTGCTTGAGTTAGATAACCATACTTTTTCAATGTATCCGCCAAGCCCATTGTCCGTTGCACATCAAATCCCTCCAAAATCTCAGTAGTGAAACAACTGCCAGATATAAATTAGTTTGATAAGAACAAAATATGGACTAACGTAAAATGCATCATATAATGTGATTGCTATTAGAAAACTGGAAATTAATCTGCAAATTACAACCATTATCTTCCAACATTATAAAGTATAGTCATGCAAAGTAGTTAAATATCTACGCTTGAATAAGATTAAATACTTTTCCCAAGATGGAACTACAGAATATGCATTATTACTTACGCTGTTTTGATGCTTTCAGCTGCCTCAGAGGCATTTGGATCACCTTCCACCAAATATATCATCTTTTTAAGCCCGCATTTCTATTGAAATCATGTAAATTTACACAAGAGAAAATAAAAAATATATAAGTATCATAACATAAGGAATTCCTGCCAAAGGAAAAGATATTGAGTATAGACCTAATGCCCATCAACATCTATAAAGGCATTCACCTAAAATGCAGGTGTCACCATATTATATATTCAGCCATGACAGATTGTTAACCATGATTTACATCAAAGTATATTAGGTTCGGAATCTCCAATAGATCATCACATTGACCATTACAATACATATCAAGAAAAACTTATATATATATGTGTGTGTGTGTGTGTGTGTGTGAGAGAGAGAGAGAAAGAGAGTATATAATTATATATCCATATAGCTTCTCTGACTTTTTTGTTGGATCGATGAGGAGTCCTCAAAATTTCTTTGATCTGATACATCATGCATTTTCACTAGCGGATTAATGTAACAATAGTGAAATATGCCCAAGAAACCAACTAGTCTAAGCATACTTCATCTTATAGGAGTTGCTCAAGTACATTTTTTGCAAGAGTTTGTGGACAGAATCAGTTTTATTCTTTAGAAAACAGTGACCAAAAGATGTGCATCGCAAGAACTCGGCTTTAGATTATAATTACCACAGCTCAAAAGGGTTTTCGCAGTGTTCCAGTTTGTGAAAATGAAAGTTGATGGGTTGTACTAAGTTCCCAGACCATCATCCCGGTGCACGAAAGCATCCCCGCAATGCGAGGGTCCGGAGAAGGGTCCCACCACAAGGGTGTATTAGGGGCAAGCCTTCCCCTGTCAAATTTGACAAGAGGCCGCTCCCAGGACTTGAACCCGTGACCTCTCAGTCACACAGTAACACCTTTACCAGTGCGCCAAGGCTCCCCTTCAAGTTCCCAGACCATCATAATGCGACAAAAGTTAAGGAATAACAAAAAGAAGTGAATTGAAAATTCAGGTGCTAAACTAATGTGCAACTTGATGCTTTCTTTCTGGGTTAAACATTTCTGAAACTCACTACAAGTTTTCTAGAGATAAAGCCTATATCATCAGATATATTTTGAGACCATTAAAATCGTCTACTTAATGATCACCCATTGATTTAATAGGGCATCTGCAAAGCTAGAGAAAGAAACATTACCACAAGACGCATTTTCTGATCCTTATATCTATTGTCCCTGATTGAGGAGCGCAGATCATCAACTTTCTTCCTTTCAACAATAAAGTCGAGCACGTATTCGCTACCAAGATACTTATGACGAGCTATCCAAATGCAATCGCCGACAGGCAACTTTCTAACCTACAAAACAAACGGAAGTTAAATTACAATAGCTATTAGTTTCTGAACACTGTATATCTTTCAGTGCTTTCACTGGAAGGCAAAATGCCGATGAGTGACAAAACAGCTCAATCAAGGTGGCATCAAGCCTTTAAATGACGACCCCATTAAACAATGAAATGAAGACTTGAACTTTTGTAGAATAAAATTAGCGTGGACAAAATCATTTTGGAGAAAAAGCACTAAAACTTGCTCAGACCTCTATCAGTATATGAAATTGAGAACATATGCTCTCAATAATTTTCCTTGCGCGCGATCTGCAAATTCAACCACCAATATATAAGAATCATGGAAACTGTTATTTAAAATATATATATATATGCGCCTCTGCGTGAATCACACACCAAAGAGTGGCTAGACATAACTGGAGCAATAAATTGAGTGCATTGCTGATAAAATTAACTTTAAAGAGTATTTTCCAGGAAGATTAACACCACTTTAACAATCTTATTTTTGCTTTTATTTCTCAAAGTTGAGTATTTGTTTCAGTTTCAGATAGCAAGAGATAGAGTACATGTGAGGCAATTGCTGGACAAAGAAATGGATACACCAAAAGTTGGTATTGAATCAATCACTAGAAATGTGTAAAACATAGCCGGTTATACGTGTATGATATATGACAATGACCAGTTGCTAACTATGCATATACCAAAGGGAATCATCAGCTATGCTCAAAGTTGGATTAAATTTACACAAGCCTTTAACGAGCATGAAATAAATTCCATATATAATCAAAAAACAAAGGATAGCTCATGGATGCACCCACCCTCTTGTAGCAAATTGCTCCCGATTATCTAATATCAAAACCACTTCATAAACATCACCAAACTTCTCGCCGAGTGTCAAAGGTGGCAGCAATAAAGTGTTTGATTTGCACTCTGATCCGACATTTCTGAGCTTATTAACTGCCTGATCCTGAAAATCTCAACGAGAAGAAGAAATGGATCAGAGATTCTAACATATTTATGCGTAATATTTAGAACAAAATCATTAGCTCGGTGAAAAACAACAATTGCTAACATAAATTATCCAATTTGGTCACATTAATATAGAAGCTTGGTAATGAGGTCCCCTCACATGTAAATTCTAGACACAGGATCAGAGGGGATGTCTAAATGCATAATTTTACATTCTATTTAATTTTGTATTGTTGGTATTTGCCTCCTTAACCCTGATTCTGTAAAGAAAAAGTTCATAACGATGCTTAGGGTGACCTTCCCCTTATACTCCTCAGCCTGTATAAACAACGATATATCTACTTTCTGTACCCACCTCAAACAAGTATAGGTTACAGCAAGCATCATTATGAACCTCAGAAACACTTACGGTAGATGAGCAAGCTTTCAAAATACATGAACTTTGTCCTGAACCCAGAAATATTGACGACTTTTGACTAGCGCATTCAGCATTTGCACGGTTCTGTATATTCTTACTGGCAGAAAATCCTGTCCAGAAATCAAGCGAAAATGAATTCAAGATAGAGGTGCGCTACAGAGATGGACATGCACACACACACAGATACAGAGAGATTGCTACCATCCTTATGTTTGTACGAAGAGCAAGAAGCAGAATTGCCATCTCTTGGAGTCTTATACACAGAAGCCGAACCATAAATCTCATCTTCACGAAGACGACAAAGAACAGTTGGCCAGAGAGACGATATTTCCTTTCCTTGGTTTGCTTCTGTAACCTCAGAAAAGGCACGGGTAATCTGTTGCCGAGAAAATCCCATGCTAGCAAACTACCAAAATGGAAAAGAAAAAGAAAAATTGAATAACATGAAAGAAAAAATTCAATAGATAAAGAAATGAACAATGGAAAACTAAAGTAAGCCTCTGGGCATGCATATCTAGGAGCGTTTGGTGCGCGAGCATCTAAAAACTACTGAATATTGTATGCTTCAATAATGTGACTTTATTAAAAGTTAGATTCACGCTCACATAAAACAAGATTGAACTGTCTAATGAGTGGTCCACCCATCTGATATGAGATAAATATAGGAAAGGGCCATAGAAACACCTATGGCGTAGAAGCATGCTCCTATAGCAGTCAAACAGTTAAATAAACTTGATATGCTGATAAAGAAATAGACCTTGTCAAGATACTCAGTTGGAACATCTATTGGTATCTTTGGCTTCCTCGAATTAGTAGATCGCTTTGCTGCTTTTTCTACTGGGGCAGATATACACTCCAAATCCGGTAAATCACCTTCTAAATCAACTATAGGTTTGTCCCTTTTCCTTTGATCCAAGTTTGTACATCCTTCCAAATCTTTTGTTTGATTCAAACTTACATCCAAACTGTCTGAAATCTTCATTGGATCAATCAGTCCAGATCTTAGGAGGCATTCACGTGCTACGTCCTTCCCCTCTTCTGTCAGCATATACCTATATGCATATATTAAACAGCACACTAACTAAGTTTTACAGCCACACAAATCGATAAAATTAATAATTCTTTTGCGCTCAGTAAAATGCATATATACGAATTTGAATGTTGCTACTCCATAGATCATCCACTTTACATACTACTGTAGTTACCTTTTAAAATATCACAAAACACAGCATAAGCTTCATCGTGGCTTGCCATAATCATGGAAACTAGAGATCATTACATTGTCTCACAGTATACATTCTATCTTTAAACCCTCAGTTGAGAAACAACAGCCAAATCTACAGATATGAGATGACATCGGAAATGACGTAATGAATACCGGTGACTTTTTATCCGACTAAAATCTTGACAAATTGTTGTTATTGAGTCTAACCTATGCAGTAGCTTAAGTAGTAAAGAACTACAATAGGTCTTAACTTTTGTAGAAATCCAGTAAATTAAGTAAAGAAAAAGTTAGTCTCTCTCCCAAAGTCAAGCATCTAAAACAATCCAATATAGGTCAACGTTCTACTATAGAACCTAATGGAGTAAGTAATATTAATCCTAGTAACTAACAGTGTGAGTTCTAGTAATCCAGCTGCTACAAGAAAAATGCAAGACATGTTTGAGTGAATGCAAGTTATGAAAATCACCGTGTCAACTAACTCTGTGTTGTTATTAAACTGAACCTGAAATTATAATGGTTGATATCAGACTTATAATCAATAAATGTCATTCCACGTGTGTTCAAGCCTTTGAGCAATTAAGGTTTGTCATACACAGAAGTGCATAACTCTCCTAATGTTACCGACATATCAAGCAATAACAAACACCGTATATTCTAAATTAACTCATTGTGATTAGGATGGGGACCAGTACAAATTAAGTGATCAGATAACTACTACTGAAGTATTAAGATAAAACCTGAACATTTATTTTACCCTCTCTTCTCATATAAACCTTCTCCGTTTTAAATTAGTCAGCTTACAGCCTGGTTTGATGCTAGGTATAGTTGACAATGCAAGGGAAGAACTACAAAGTGATTGAGTAAGAATACTTTGCCGGGCAGCTAGACTTCACAACAAGTCCTCTATTTATTAGTGTTTTCATGCAACTCCATCCACTGTACCAGTCCCTTGGTGAGCTTCCAAAATGTCCATCTTTCCCTTTTGCCTTTTCTGGCCTGTTGGGAGAAAAGGAACAGCATCAAACACAATTAGAGTAACCAAACTTTTGAAATCACCTAAGTTGAAACGTCACTTTACGCAATAGGCACACGAGACAATCCACTTGTTTCAGCTGCATCGATCAGATCCTGCTTACGCATATATTCGGAATCACCTTCCGTGCCCCTGAAATAAATGAGAAACATATACTTTAATTAACAAACTAAATATTAAGTCATAAACAAATGAAAAGCAATACCAGTACTGCAAGAGCAAGAGGTTAGAAAGGAAAATGAACAATAAAGAAATTCTAAACACTTACCTGAAGAGCGTAATCAGTAAAGCATAAGCAACAGAGTTCTTTTGTGGCACATAGCGCTTAGGACCCTTCTTCTTGTTTCCTATCAATGTTTACATTCAGAGACAAGAATCCATTAGAGACAATTTGATGTTGGAACAACTAAAAGCACCCCGCTAGTTGTTAGGTTGATCAAAAAGACAGTGATTACTTGGTTCAGAAATTACCCTCTTTAGCCAAGTCATTGTTCTCAGGAGGACTAGTGTCAGTACCAAAAAAACCTTGCATTTGCTTTAAAATCCATTTTCCAACACCCCTGCAACCCCATCCAGCAAATTTAAATATAGGAGGAGCAAAAGGTTCTGCGCTTTATTTCTTTAGTACATAAACATGCAAATGCCAAGCACGGACTCATTAATAACGAGTTACACTGCCACGGTGATACTTATTGAATGAAGTACAAGTTGATGATAGTACTTTGGTGTATGTATGTTATTTAAGTTACAGAAGTGTGCTGATCACAGAACAAGATAAACAGAACAACAAAGGTCAACTAAAGTGTAGGTAAATCTTCCAGAATCAAGGAATGGAACCAATAGGTATGGAAATTTACAATGTATGGAGAAACTTTTGTTGCCCGATACAGATACAGATATGGCGATAGGGGTGCAGCGTGACACGGACTTTTTTGGACATTATGGATACGCTACAGCATGAATATGGCTACCTATTTTAACATCATCATTTACATTACACAATATTATTGATAATTTAACCTTCAATACTTAAGCTTTAATCAACAATGCAATGTTGCATCAAAAACTAATCTATAAGGCATTAGTTAAGCTCATACGCATAATTTATCTAAACGTTCCCAGAAAACATCGATGAGCATCGATGTATGATAATGACAGGGAGTAATCGGATAGTGTACACAGAGATTTTTTTAAGAGAATTAGCTCTAGATTTTACCGTTCCGGATGGCCGAACCAAAGGCCCATTCTCAAAACAACATACACAATCAACTACAGCAACTAAGAACACAATAAAAACATGGTACAAACTAATCACCATGCCCATTTCCGTAGCACAAACACTTAAATACAAATCAGCAATTTCCGAAACCGAGAATAAACTACTTTGAACCTACTTTATCTGCGACAAATCCTTTAAGGTTCTGATTGGGGCTTTGCAATTGCATACATTCGAGTACGCTTTCGAGAATGTGAGGTCCAAATTGTCCGAAATGCCCTTCGCACTCTGCGCGATTTCTCGCCGCTTGTTCAGCAAGTACTCCGCGAGCTCTTCGTTCTCCGTACACGCCACTGGTTTGCCGTTCTCCATTTTTTCCCCCAAATTTTTAGGGTTTGAGAAATCGAATTTTGATTTTTGTTAGGGTTTGATAATTTGTTGGAGAAAAATGGCGCGATTTGTTTGGGTTTGAAGTTGCGTATAAGGGGAGGGGAAATTGCAGTTTCGTCCTCTTTGTGTTGCATTATTAGAATGTCAATTTTAGATTTGGAAATTCTTTGATTGGACTTTAAACCCCTTTGTGGATCAAATTTGTCCCAAAAATAGTCCAAGTTTCATGAACAAAATTTTGTTTTCCCCAATTTCAAACCTTAGATGTGAAAATTTGTTTGTTTCAATAAAAATAATATCATTCAACTCTATTTAAAAATGTGAGACAAACCAATTATTTTTCATGTTTATTTATCATTATTTCAACCTCGTCCAATCATTATTAATTAAAATTATTTTAATTATAACTCATTGATTTGATTATATACCATTTTTATGCATTATTTCAACCTCATTAACTCCTTACTAATTAAATTGTTTTTATGCATATCTATTGCACTCTACTTTTTACTAAATAAAAGTGAGACAAAACAAGATAAATGTGGATGAAAGTTTCGGTTTCGGAGTAGGTTTCGGTCAGCTAAAAATTAAAAAAAAAATCGTAATATTTCGAGAATTTTTCGGTATATTTTGAAGAATTCGTAAAATTGTGGTTAGAGCTAACATGAAAATTACATGTATTTTTCGTTTTGATAGAGTCAAAAATAGAATCATTTCGGTACTTTTCCAGTAAAACGAAAGGAAATTTTGACCCATCAAGTCTATGAGAATACATTTAAATCAGATTTTTTCTAGATATGATTTGGTTTGTTGTGTACCAAAAGCTTTTCTCATGAGCTTTTCAAAATACTTTTAAAAATTATTATTGCGACTAACGTCAATAATATTTCGTTGAGTCAAAAGTAGAAACGTTTTGGTACTTTCAGAACATTGGCCAATGGTTTGATTAATATATTATTATTATTACGGTCGATTAACAAATCATGAATTCTCTTAATTCCGGTAAAATAATTGAAAAATGATGTCCTGACTTTTAACCCGTGTTACTAGTCTTCCTAACTCACAAAATGAATTCTCTTAATTCAGGTAAAATAATTGGTTCGTTACTCACAAAAAGTTTTGACATTTGTTCAAGGATGCGATGATTAGCGGTTATTTCTTCTAATTCGTTGTTAGTCGTGACAAAGTTGTACCAATGGGTAAACGACGGAAACAGAATATTATAATTATACAAAACAAAATTACCAAATATTAATAGTAGTCATGACTCATGAATACATTGCGCTGCTCAAATCCTTAATATTTAAAACCATACGTACATCAGTACATATATAATACAAAACAACATTTTTTATTAGAGGAATATAAGACTTGTACTTCGATTTTCAAGCAGATGGGGGCGCATCTTCACTTCACGGAACTGTATAAGCTGCAAAGGCAACAGCAGAAAAATATTAAAATCAAAGGTTGAAATATTGAAATAAAATTAAACTCCTAAAGTTATTTAATTATTCTTACCACCGCATTTAGTTCCATGAGGCAATGGTTTACCACAAAATCCGGCAACAAAAGCAGCTTTCTCCATACTGATTATTTGTTCAGCCTCGGGTGTAATATGGCCGCACACACATGCCAAGTCCACATTTTTCACCACATCACAACACCCTTGCGAGGGATTCGTCCTCGGTCCGGATCTTTGAACGTATCTCGAACATTGTTGCAACAACCCTTGGAAATTGCCTTGGCATTGTGCAGACACCAAAACAACGTTGTTAAACGCGAAGAAAGTGACGCTAGAGTAGAACAAGATGATGTAGAATAGTAAAGTTGGAGAAACTTTAGTGGATATCGCCATTATTGATGTTATTGGTGTTTTAATTAGTTGACGTTACTATAGGGGTTAAATAGAGGGTATATATAGGGGGAAATTAGGTGTTGATTGACACTTAGCATGTGTATAGTGCATGGTGAGAAGGTTGTGTGTCATTCTTTGTGTGATGTTGCATGTGAACCAGGACACATGAAATTCATGATTTTCCAACTACTTTAAAAAAAAATTACTGACACGTTTTTCTAACGTAAAGTTGATTTGTGCCTAGACATGTGATGGATGATATTATGTTTAACACCAGGTTCTTGAAGACAAAGCCGGGGCTATATATGAATTACTTAAAAACCCCATATCCTCTAAAAAAAAAATTGGTTAAAATGACTACATTGTTTTTAATTACTTTACTTTTTTTTACAAATCAATTTTCTTTTTTGGTAATGTCAAAACATTTTTGTTATTTTTTGTTACTAACACCAGGCTTGGTTGTTGTGTTGTTGTTGTTTTGTTTAATTCTGGATTTTATTTTTTCTGACAAAAATCTGGATTTTATATATCTCAGATTTTATAATAAATAGATTATAATAGAGATTTTCGTGTCAAGTGCATCTTCCTAAGTAAGCTGCTGGTATTGCGCAAAAAAATTCTAAAATCTTATCCCATGTCGGTGTAATAGAATAAGATTTAATGTTAACAGAAACTTCAAGAACAATAACCACATTTACAAAGAGAGACTATACATTTGAGAGAATAAATAACTGAAAAATAAACGTATATATTTAATATAATTTCGTGTAAAGAAACACGTTCATGTTTCGGTTGGATATGAATATATTAATATTTTTGACTAAGTTGATACGAAGTCTAACAATCTCAAACTGGGAATAAAATCAAAAACTATAGAAAAATAAATATATATATATATATATGTGTGTGTGTGTGTGACTGTGGGTGTGTGTGTGCGTATCAAGTTATTCCAGGTGAGATGATTGTTTATACACACATATATATAGATACATATAGATAATTATGTATCAGCACGTACGCTACACATTGCCCTTTGAATTACAACGTGTGTAGTCAGACTTGTTCGGAAGAAAGATGTCCGACATACCGTCCGATTGCCTCTCGGTGATACTCAGTCGGTTCCTAGCGGAGGATCTGCTAGAGTTCAGGCGTGTTTCCAAGGCATGGTGCCAAACCATCGACGACCCCGTCTTCCTCAAAATGCATCTTCACTACCATCAAACTAATGATAGTGGTCAGCATCTCCTAATCCAAAACAAGCCCTGTAACGAATTTTATTCCCTGTCGTTGGACTCCTTTGATTTCTCTGAAAAACGCCAAAACACGGTTTGGTCACGACCTGTCAATAAGACATTGACCCAACTTGGCCTTTCGAAATTACATGCCTTACCGGTACCCTCATGCAATGGCCTGATTCTCATTCACGACAATCAAAAGATGATCTCAGTGTTATGGAATCCGCTCATTGGAGAATTCCACGAGTTGCCATCGGGTGTTCCTAGTAATCCACCAGTCCCTGTGCTGGCTAGCGGGCTTGGATATGATTCTATTGCCGATGACTATAAGGTCGTGAGAATTGTTTCTACAATGGCCACTTCGGTGTACAGCCTGAAATCGAATTCTTGGAGGAGAATTAGGGATTTTCCAGGCGGGTTTCACGGGAGCATACATTTTTCACGTTATGGATACTTTTTGAACAGGGCACTACATTGGATCTGTACTACGCAAGGAGGGGAGAAAGGAATAATCGCATTGGATCTTGCGACTGAAAATTACCGCGTACTTTCACTACTGCCCTCAGTTTTCCACAACTCAACTCCATATTTTAATTTGTTGGGCGGGTGTTTATTTTTAAGTGGTAGTACCATGTATGCTATTTTGGAAGGATGGATAATGAACGAGTACGGTGAAACCAATCCGTGGACTAAGTTGTTTTCATTTGACATAACATGTTCTATTACTAATATTAATATGATATCATCGTTCAATCCCATAGCTTATTTGAAAAGCAAAAGACTGGTTTTTTTCTATCGCATTAGATCAAATGAGTTCTTCTGGCTCTGTGTTAAGGAAAGAAAAAGAAAAATAGTTAGAATGCGTGGTGCTCCAGACGGCTTTACTTGTCAAGTTTTCAGGGCAAGTCTTGTTCGACTAAACACTAATGATCGGGATGGCGTAGGCAACGATGTTGTAAACGTCATAGCGGGAAGAAAGAGCACAAGCACTGATGATAGGTAAGTACCAATTAAGGACCTTTTATTTTCATTTTCAATGGTTTGTAGCATTCTACGCTTTGATCGTTTTAACGATAAGTTATCATATTAATTGGTGTATTTTTTGTTGGAAGCTCTGCTACAAAAGGCACAACTAGTAGAAAGGGGAAGAGAGGTGATGATTGGTAAGATATTAAGTTTCAAACTTTAAGCCTAATTATACTCGATTAATAATTTATTTCAGTTGTCGGGACAGTACTACTAGAACCAACCGTGAATGAACGTTAGCAGCTAAATAAGGGGTCGAATGACATATGATGGAATTTTATTTATGTCTTCAAATTGTAGAATTTCTTATAATATTATAAAATCTTCAGAATTGTCACACATTCTTTAATGATCATTCCCATCCAACATTTCGATAAATGGTTTATGTACAATATATTTTTATGCAAAGCAACAGTTTATACAAATGACCACACATACACATACATCAATGCCAGAATCTATGAATATTTATATCTGAAATTTAATAACATAGACAAGATTTTCGTCATTGTAGGTTGAGGCTCCTTCTATACCACAAAGGATTGTTGACCTATTGATGCAATTTGGAAGGCTTTGGAGTCCATAAAGTTTTTGAATTAGTAGTTTAATTGCATGAAAAACGGGCCAACAAACAATAACATAGTGTGGGACATTTTTTTTGGGCGAAATTCCATTGCGTAGGCTCCGAAAATGTCGTTTTTAATAATTTTGTTTTAGTACGTATCTCTTTCTATAGAACTCTAAATTGCTTTCCGTTTGTTGGAGCGTGTTCCGCGTGGTTAATACTTTTTATTTTCTGCAGTTATTTTGTTTGTTTTTTTCACTTTGAAAAAAAATGTTTTTTTGCTTTCTATTATTATTTGCTTGTATTTTTGGGATATATATTTTGTGTAAATTCTTGAGAGTTTCTCCCTTATTTGTGCTAAATTCTCGGTATACATTATGAAGTGAGGAGCTTTAGATTTTTGTCTGTTATTCCAGTATTTTCTACAAGTTTTTGCTATGCCGCCTACTAAATATTAGTACTTCAGATTTTCGGCGTGTTTTAGAAAGTGCTTGAAATAGATGATTACGCAAAGTTGAAGAGTACTTTGATGCGTTTCTCTATAGTCTCAAGAGCGGATAATATAAAAGTTTTGATTTATATAAGTTCTTTATATTAACGTTATATATTCGGCGCACTTAATTATCAAATTGTCTGAGCACATTTGGTTTGCATTGCACGCCCTAGTTTGAGTTCTAATCTAGTCCAAACTCAGATTTGAATTAATATTAAAATAACTAGCAAGCCTGTGGCCTAACCTTGTGATTAGTCTTATTATGAGTTGATGTCTCCTACCCCAAATTTTAGAATCTTGGTCAATTTTTTTTTTCTCATTTCAATTTTATCCTTATAGTCCGTTTAAATTCATATTTGCTATTATTTTCCTAATTCAAAAAATGATTCATTAGTATAAGACTTCATTTAAAACGTGTTAACCAAATTTCCTACTCTTTATATATAAAAGGCGTGCCTTAATTTTAATTACCGTTACATCTTACGAACTATATGTGAGACAATTTTGGATTGCTATTATTTTGCACGAATATAATCTTATATCCTAATCAAGGAAAATGAATTAAAGAATTCCTTTACCACATTTCATCTATTTTTCGGCGCTGTAATCTATTTTCTCTTTGCGAAAATATTTGGCACTAAAAGCTCATCCAAATGAAACTAGTTTGTTTTAAAGATTCAAAAAAATAAAATGTATCACTACTATGTTTATAGGTTAATCTCTTTTCTTTTCTTATTTGTGAATATATTAGCTAATTTTTTACTTTCCAAAATACTTTGAGGCTAATCATAAAAAAATGGGATGAGTTATTTATTTTATTATAATTTTATCTCAATTTTGGAACTAAAGTAATTTTTCATGGAAATTTTTGGCGCTAACAATGAAAATCTTCCGTGCAAAATTTTGGCTTTAAAACATTATAAATTAGCACAAAAAAGTATAATAAAATTTATCTGAATTGAGGTATACAAATATTTTCTTATGAAAAAAAAGTTATCCAAATTGGTGTTTATTATAATTATAGATTAACAAAGTAAAGATATTTTCAGCGAGTCATAAAAGTCAAACCTACAAATAATTTATAAATTACTTGTGTGTTTTGTCTCGGTAGAACTAAAAATAAAAACATCTCGATATTTTTCTTGAAAAATAAAAGAAACTTTGACCCATCTATCAATAAAAAGAAGCAACACAAATCCTTGAAAATACATTAATACTTTAGGACCAAGCAATAAAAGGGACATTTTTAGACCTTAGGAGCCAATTTAACAGTACTATAATGAAATTTCCAAAACTCCAAGGACTTAATTGAAAATAAAAAATCTTCTTGCATCAGCTAAAAGCCTAAAATAAAACACCACCACAATCTTTTCTCTCACCTCAGCTGCAGACCTAACAATGGCTGCCACTCTCTCTCATCACTTCACTCGTCTCGCCTCTCAATTACCTCAATTTTCCGCTCAATTAACACCTCGTTTCGTTTCAGTTCAGTTCCTCCGCCGTCAAGTTCCACTGCGCCGCCGCCTCACGCTGCGCCTCCACTTCTCCCGCCCTTTCTCCGGCGAAACCGGACGGCGTCGTTTTTGTGTCTCCGCCTCAGCTTCTCAAGGTACGGTGTTATTATAGAATTGATTTTATCAGTTACTTGTGAGTTTGAGTTTCGTCGAGGTAATTTATGAGTTTGTGTGTTGATTGCAGAGGGGAGTAGTCGAAGTGAGTCGTTAGGTGAGAGATACGATGTGATTGTCGTTGGCGGTGGACATGCCGGATGCGAAGCTGCCCTTGCGTCGGCTCGTTTGGGGGCGAAGACACTCTTGCTCACGCTTAACATTGATCGTATTGCGTGGCAGGTTAGTTGGTGGATCGTTGATTGTTTATGACGGAATATTTAACATTGAATTATGCATAAGGGAAAAGATGACGATGAGAAACGAGATAATAGCAGAACAAGCTGCTCTAAGTTTAATTTAAAACGTAGAACCATCGCTCTAGTGTCCTGTACTAAATGCCATTGAAGGCCAAAATGTATTCAATCTTTTTGGTTTAGTATCAACCGTGCGATGAAATAATCATGGGAGTGGTGAAAATGTGATGGACCAGGGTTATTTAGATTACTATCTCACTCGATTTCTAAATACATCAATTGTTGTGGATAATGACTCTGATTTGATCTTTCTTGAAATTGGGCCAGACATAATCATTGGCTTAACTAGAAGCTTGCCGAGTGAAATTGTTTCATGTTTTGGCTTTATATGTCTCATCCTAGGTGTAATGCCATAGGACTGGAAGATGATTACTTGCCTCTTAGATCATTATTCATACTAATGGAAGCGGATATGCGAGATTTCGCGTGAAAGTCAATTCGTGGTTTTTTTTTTTGGCATTTCATTTTGTTGAAATGTCGTCGTTGAAAATAGGAAAAGTTGTGGACAAAGATGTGAGAAAGAGGTGAAATTTGAGCAGAGGAAAGTAGACGCATTACAGTTGTTTTTTCGGCATTTAGTAAATTGAGCTGGTCTTGCAACAACCCTCATGTGATGACTAATTAACCCTTATAGATGCTTTCAACTAAATTAGAAAATAGAAGTGGAAAATGCTTATTTTCCTTGAGAAAAAACTTTTTTCTTTTCCACGTGCACAATGTCCAATAGCTTATAACTTTTGAACCAAGTATCCTTGGTCCTGATCGTAGTACGAGATTTTGGTTTAATAGCATGTGCATATGACATTCAACAAGCTCCAACATTACCAAATTCACGATGTTTTAAATCTTGAGAAAGATGCATTGTGCTTTCCCTCGTTTCCAAAGTCTAGTAGCTTACAACTTTGGAACGAATCCTGCTTGGTCCAAAAGTGACCTTAAGCCGCAAATTTGACTGTTATGGTTTACTGCATCTGCATATGGCATTCAAGCTGCTCCAATATTACCATATGTTCGAGTCAAAGTCTTTTAGTATAGCATACTGGCATATTACTGAATGGGTCACGTATTCTTAATTTACAATTCAAGTCGTATTTACTTATCTGCTAATACTTTTTCACGGATTTAGTCCTATCAATTCCTAATTTTTTCTCAAGAGAGTCCACTTTTGAATATGCAACTTTTATCTCTACTGATTGGATTTTTATACAGCCTTGCAATCCTGCTGTTGGAGGTCCTGCAAAATCCCAACTCGTGCACGAGGTGGATGCCCTTGGTGGTGAAATGGGAAAAATAGCTGATAGGTAGAAGTACTGAAAAGCCCGATAAAATTCATGTTATTAGGAAAGCCTCCTTAGCTATGCAATATATGTGTTCTTTCCAACAGTTTCAAGTCAGATATTTAACCATGCATCACATCACCATTGTCTCATGCATTGTGTACTTCTCTTTAACTACCTGTTTTCTTAAGGACTGTGCAGTTTACTCTAGCTTTTATCTAAATAAGTATGTAACAGGAGCAAAAACTTCTTGATCACGGTTTTGTTCTTTGCTCAAGTTTTGCACTCTTTTGCTAATTCCCAAGACTTTATGTATTAGCATTTCTCTACCTACCTGGAAAACATGTATTTTATGTTTGTTTTATCCCAAACACGAAAAGTTGACATACATGGGTGACCAAAGTTAACAGTTAGTGTTATCAGTTTTAAGAAAATGTAGAAAACATTAATCTAGTACACCAAGTAACACTAATAAAAAGAAACTGCTAGTACATAGTTGGGAACTAGGAACTTGTGCTTTGTTATCACGAACATTCCTGTGGTGGTCTTTACATGAATGTATATGGCTTGAAAAGTTTCTGAACTGGAAATTCAAGAGGTTATGCAATCTTAACATAATATAAAAATCTGAAGACCTTTGTCTTTCAATTTTGATTTAGGTCTTTGTTTTTTTTTTGGCTGGGACTTTGTAGATGCCCTTCTCCTTCTAACACTTCTCTGATTGTTATTTTCTCTTCGTGATTGTTTTTATACGACAGGTGTTACTTGCAAAAGCGAATTCTGAATATCTCAAGAGGTCCTGCTGTTAGGGCTCTGCGTGCCCAAACAGATAAACGGGAGTATGCTATGGAAATGAAGAAAATTGTGGAAAGGTGAGTTTGTTTATTCTTCCTTGTGAACGATTACTTTCCTTGTTGCAAAGTGCAGATTGATATGGTTTGAACTTCTGTATTTCATTAAGAAGGTACAACTCATCAATAGTTTATTTCCAAACTTCCATTGCTACAAATGAACTCAACTGGTATGTGAAAGATGGGTACAGTGAGTACAGTGAGCTGGTTTAATCCAGCTTCATCAGAAACCTTTTAACCTTGACATTCACTTAATTTTTGTAGAACTGTGAGCTAAATTAGTGCATTTGGAGTAAACTGTCTGGTTTTGAACTTTATGAGAAAACTTGTCAGAATTTTACTATGCCGCAACGTTGTTTCCAAACATATTTTATGATATAGATTTCATTATGATATTTCGTTTAATGATATAGATGTAACTGCTTGAAAGCTTGTTCAGGAATTAGCACTATGTTTACTCTTAAACATGTAGAAGAATTAATTGAATAATTTCCTTCAAATCCAAGACCAAATATGATGCCAAGGGCTTGAAAATAATTTCCTTCAAATCCAAGACCAAATTTGACGCCAAGGGCTTGAAGCTTTTAGTGCCTTAAGCCAGAAAACGAAAGAAGAGAAACACAACCACGCAAGAGATAGTTTTGGGCTTTCACTGCCCCTTCTAGGTATAGAAGTGGAGGAAACATATTTCGACCTTATTCGCATGCTTTCTTTAGCTTGTCTCTTTTTGTGTAAAGCGAAAATTTTGCATTTCATAATTTGCCTTGAGCGATGTAAATGAGTGACTAAAATAGCATGGTGGGATCCGTTTATTTTTTGCAAGCTAATATTTGAATTTTATGATAGTCATGCATGTTCCACAATTTAAATAATTCTTAAATTCAAATGATCCAAATAGATGTGTGACTATATTCTCTTTCAAAGCTATACTATCCTCGGGTTGTGAATTGATGTGTCCCATATAGTGGAAGCATGCATCAAGACTCTTTTACTTTTAAGGCCATTGTTGTACAACTTTGGCAAGAAGAAAATTATATATTAGTGCATGAAATGTTTTGAATTTTTGTAGTCACATTTACTTTTAGCTTTCTTCACACTCATTGGCTGACTATATATTTATGATTTTCAGCACGGAAAATCTGTTTATTAGAGAAGCTATGGTGACCAATGTTTTGGTTGGGAAGAATGACAATGTTGAAGGTGTTCAAACTTTCTTCGGGATGAGCTTCTATGCACCTTCTGTAGTTCTCACTACTGGTACTTTCATGAGTGGGAAGATTTGGGTCGGCCGGACTTCCATGCCTGCTGGAAGAGCCGGTGAATCAGCTTCACAAAGTCTCACCGAAAACTTGCAGCAGTTTGGGTTTGAGACGGACCGGCTTAAAACTGGTACCCCGGCACGAGTAGATAGCCGGACTGTAAATTACTCTGGATTAGAGCCTCAACACGGAGATGAAGAGGTCATCTCACTTAATTTAATATGTAGGTTCACTAGCAGTTCTATGAGACGTAAATTGCTTCCTTTATATTTGGTTGATTATTTTTATTATGGAATTCTCACGCTCCTCAGTGTTCTTTGTGTTATAACTTTAAGGATAGGCATAAGAATTCGCTCAAAAATTTTAAACTTACCACAAATACCATACTCTTGTTTCTGTCTGCTCAATTCTCTCAACCCTTTTACTTACACTGCGTAATGGTATTACCTGATAAAACTTGGTATTGATTTGTCTCCATGATGAACAGATAAGCTGGTTTAGCTTTGATCCTACTTACCATATTGAAAGAGAACAAATGTGCTGCTATCTTACACGTACCACCAAAGAGACTCATCAACTAATAAAAGATAACTTGCATGAGACGCCTACTTATGGAGGATGGGTAGAAGCTAAGGGACCTCGATACTGCCCTTCCATTGAAGACAAGGTACGGTGACGTAGACTTTAGCCACTATATTTCCTTTCTCTCGCAGTACAGAAAACATGGCGAGGCCTAAGGATAAAATTCATGCTACGTAGACCATTAGTTTGAGATTCTATGTATGTATAGTAAACTTCATCCTTGCTCGAATGGCCGCTTTCCCACCTAGTTGACATATTTGTTTTTCAGATTGTACGATTCAAGGATAAAGAATCGCACCAAATATTTCTGGAACCAGAGGGACGGAGTGTGCCTGAACTTTATGTCCAGGTATTTGGAGCTATAACGCATGGTCTTTGAGTTGGTCTCTTTCTGGCACTTACCGGGATTTCATTTCTTTTCTAAAAGTTTACACTCCATATTTCTCTGTCATAATTAAACAAACAAGATGTTAAACTATGTATTACTTGAGGAATTCTTACCTTTTGATACAACCAGCATGTTCTTATCTACAGGGATTCTCTACTGGCTTGCCAGAGAGGCTACAATTACCACTCCTGAGAACTTTACCTGGACTCGAGAATTGTTCAATGCTAAGACCTGCATATGCTGTGGAGTATGATTACTTGCCAGCACATCAGTGTTTTAGGTCTCTCATGACAAAGAAAATTGAAGGACTTTTCTTCTCTGGTCAGATAAATGGAACAACTGGCTATGAAGAAGCTGCTGCTCAGGTGCTAATCTTTAAAAATAGAAGAAAAAAAATGAAAAAGTGATCATAATTCCCTGCAATGACAACTATTATGCTCTCTCTAATATCTTCTATCTGGCAGGGCATAGTTTCTGGAATTAATGCTGCTAGACATTCAGATGGTAAATCTTTGATTGTTCTGGAGAGAGAAAGCAGTTATATTGGCACTCTGATTGACGATCTGGTGACAAAGGATCTGCGAGAGCCTTATCGAATGCTAACTAGGTAAAAGAAGGAGCTCCATGATACCACTTCGTATTTGTGCATCATTCCGTTAAGTGCAATTGCTGGTGTTGGACAGGGGTTGGTGGGTGCCTTCATGTTAAGCTTACTCAAAAATAGTTATTGATAGGCCAGTTCTCAAGCATGTTCTTTGTCCAAAAATCCATGGGAGAATCTTTTTCAAATAGTCAGCACATTGGCCTTTTGCCTAAGAATATGGTACTGAATCATGAAGCTATTACCCATTGCAAGATTCAAATTAAAATCAAATTTTACTTGTTATTCACTAGCAAATCGGTAGATGTAGACTGTGTGAATTAAGCATGTATAAGTTGTGGCAGGATGGTGAATCTTATAGCCTCATTTTCTTCCACCCATCTTGCAAATAACCAAAATTTTATACAGTTTCTGGTGTTATTTTATTTGTTTACGTGATTTTACCTTCATATAATTTGGACATAGTTAATCAGTGCAAAGACTTTGGTGAGATTTGAAAAGGCAGAATTTGGTTGACTTACATTTCGTCATAGTGGCCAAAGGCATCTATGTTTTGCCATGTAGTGTTGGAATCGTTTTAGAAGAAGATATCTTTTCCAATAATCAAGATCACAGGATGTATTATTTGGCCAATCCTAGTTGTGAATGGCACTTCTAGTGTTTGATGTGAAGAACAGTAGATTGGATTCACCCACCCTTCTTTTTCTGTTTGCCCCTTCTACACGCGCTTCAGTCATAATTAACTGTTCTCTCTGCTTCACTCTCTTAAAATATTTTCCTATTATTACTCACGTACCTCTAATTTTCAGCCGCTCCGAACATAGGCTGCTTCTACGATCTGATAATGCCGATAGCCGCCTCACACCTTTGGGACGTGAAATTGGTTTGATAGATGACCAGCGCTGGTCAATGTACGAGAACAAGCAGGCTCGAATTTCGGAAGAGAAAAAGCGATTGAAGTCGGTCAGGGTTTCAGGTTGGTTTTTTATTGTTGTCTAAGTTTGTGTTTCAGGGCTTGCATACGTGTAATTTGGATGCTCAGTTTATATATGCTGCCACGTGTCTGCTCTTATTTTTTTGATAGTTTTAATTTAGCTTCTGCCACCTCGTCACAGTTAAAAAGCCAGCGTCTGTATTATTTTTTCTGAAATGATGTCGAGTTATCAAAATAAATTTCAATAGGACATGATCAGTGGAAAGTTGAATGTATTTATAAAGTGAGAGCAAGGGAAAAAGAAAAAAAAAGTTGAAGTCATGTATATTATATAAGCTTGGATGTTGGGGAAATAACTAATATACACAGTTCAGTTAAGGTAAAAATAGAATCTTGTAAAATCTGTTCAACTAAATCTAGCTTTGCAATTCTACAAGAGCTTCTGATGGGACTTATCTTTGTAGATGATGCAACCTATGGGAGTTTGTTGAACCTCATGTTATATAGAACTACTAGCATGTTGTGTATGTAATTTCTCGTATGGAGAGCTTATCCCATGCACAACATATTATTTTTTAATGTTATTTTGACTTGTTTGGTTGCGTCCGCTTAGGTGCTGAACTCATAGATTATGTTAATGCTAATAGTAAAGCTTTTTTAAGTTTTTCTGAAAAAAAAGTTAGGAATAGGTAATGCAATATCACAATTCGCAGTGCATTGGACATAGTCCCAAAGAAATTGAGTGTTGCGTTAACTTTGTTCGCAGGAGGAGATCTAGCTACTGAAATTTCTGAAGTTTCTGGCCAGCCAGTAAAGGATTTCTCCACACTGGAAAGCCTACTTAAAAAGCCGCATGTGCATTACAAACTTTTTGACAAGCATGGACAAGGGAGTGATGTACTATCCAGGATCGAAAAGGAATGCGTTGAGATAGATATTAAGTATGAGGGCTTCATTGTACGTCAGCAGAGCCAACTCCAGCAGGTATGTAACTGTACCATCAAGTCATACACATACAATTAACACGGGCCGAGGGATTTTTCATGAGATTATTTTGTTTAACTGAACTACTTGTCACCGGCTTCTCCAATTAATATCAGTTTAGCCCCTGGGTCTCGTCATCCAATCAGTTTAACTTCTTTTCTTCCTTTTCCCTCTCTTCTAGAGTGCGGTTGTTTTTTGATTATCTTTAGAATCTTATGTTTGATGACGTTGTTTCTCTTTCTAGATGGTTCATCAACAGCACAAACGGCTCCCAGAGGACCTCGATTATTACGCTATGACAACTTTGTCTCATGAATCACGTGAAAAACTGTCAAAGGTCAGTTTGCCTAGGTTATTACTCTGCTGATTGTTTTAGTCATACCTCTGCTCTAATTTGGAACACTTGCGTCCTGATTTCTTGCATGACCTAATTATGAATCATGTATCTTTTCCTATAGAGAACATACTTCAGATTACCATTTGCAGAGCATTGTTTTCTGTATTAGAATCATTTTTGGCATGATTATGGTTAGGATGCACCGTTTCCTTCTAACAACAAATCAAATTGACATAAAATAGTTGTCAACTTTGAAGACATTTCATGGGATTTGATGTGGAGTGTTCATTGTCTTCATCTTCATATCTGTACTTGACATGAAAAAGTGACAGAACTCTTACATGAAACCAATTTTAATCCCCGAATTTGTAGGTGAGACCACAAACGATTGGGCAAGCAAGTAGGGTGGGTGGGGTAAGCCCTGCTGACATTACAGCGCTTCTTATCATCCTGGAATCAAACAGAAGGAGAGCCCAGGAACAAAGTCGGCATCAAATGCTAAGCTCTGCCTTGGGAGACGAGGGCCAAGAAGTGTCGGAAACCCCTCTTAAAGAGTCGATAACTGCTTAAGATGTCCATTCATAAATAACAAGTGTTAAAAGACCACATGCAGAGTGTATCTATCATATATTTTTCACATCATGGAGGTCTGGTCCAGATCTAATGCAAAATCATTCCTGAAGCCTTTCTGTAAAAGCGGTTTTTGGTTGGTTTTATCTTCGTCAGACGGGATAGTAACAATAGGGCAAATGCATTTGTATACGAACGATCACAAATTGTAATGGTTCTTTTCTTGTTTTTGGGATTCTTTCTTTCTATATACTGTATTTACTCCATGTAACCGTGTGAATCTTCACCAAAAGATGTTTGTAGGTTCTCATCCTAACCACAGTTCTATATAATCCCACACTTCACCGCATTGGAATAATGAAATAAAAAGTTCTCATATATTGAATCTTAATACGTGTGACAACTGCTATACCACTCATATATTTCCTGTGAAAGTGAACTCAAGTGCAAACTCCGAGTGGGACTCGCTACAAAATTAGAAAATTGGAAAAAACAGTAGTTTGAATCTATCATACGATAAAATCAAGTAGGATAAGATGATTTTTCAGTTCCAAAAGTACCACAAATTTGATAATTGATGAAAGGAGATAGAGAAAATTTAAAGGTTTTACATAAGCCCTTGTGAAGCAAAATGTGTAATACAAACAAGTTACGATTCGTCTCAAGTCATAAAACAAGCATTCACGTTTGGGCATTCGCTTTATCTAATGTACAATATAACTCCTTGCACCAATAGTACAATGATTTTATTTCTAATTTAATAGTTTACTAATAATTGTACCATCCATACTTACATGACATGAAAATACTTATGACAAAAGCTACATGCCTTCAATTTTAGCAGGAGAAGAAGCTGCTTAAACTCATAATGAGGCATACAACACACCTTTCCAAGTGGCATAATACTTATAAATAATACAAATGAACAACAAATGCAACCACCTTGTATCTTTGTGACAATGGCTTTAATTCTTCTTTCTTTTTGTCTTTGATTTCACTTCTTCTGGTATACATGATGCCCAGAAGAGCGGCAGAATCGTGCATGCGGCCTGTATCAAAAGGCCCCGCGGCAAGCCCGAGAAATCATCGCCCGTCACCCCAACATAAGATGCAAGTGCGACACCCAAATAACCACTCACGATGAACGCAAGCGCAATCGCAGACATGGCAAATGCCATGACTGAACCCTCACAACCAGGTGGACAGAGCTGCGCCATCAACACGTTGAAAGGTAGAATCTTGAAAAAGTAAAGAACCTCCAACAAACCGGAGAAAACCACGACATACGCAGTATCTGAAAGGCCTATTTTCTGGTAAACTCCATTCACAAACAGAATATCGGACAACATGAAAATAGCCATGGAGATCTGAACAGCCATGATTAATTTTCTTGCTGAGATCGACTTGAGATGGCGGTTGTACACGACACCCCAAAGTAACATAGCTGCTTGACCAAACACCTTAGATATTCCGAGCAATGATGATTCGATTTTTAGATGTTGTGTTTGGTAGAAGAACATTGTTCCAGTTAGGGCTGGGATTACCGCGTAGGATAACGCAAACCAGAGTATTGCAAAAGAGATTTCTGGTTTTCTTAGTGCGGCCAATAGTTCGGAAATTTGTTTGCTAAAGCTTACGCCAGACGAGCTTCTTGGTAGGTTTAAAGAGCTCTCGCGTATAAATATCGTAATCAAAAACTGAACACTGAGAAGAATACCAAACATGAGAAACATTGTTTGGGGGGTAAATTTGTCGATAGCGATACCGCCAACAAGATTTCCTAAAACTCCACCAATAGACGAGGCCATCCAAACAAAAGACTGGAGTTGACCTGAGGATGATGGTTTCGAGCTTTTGGAAGAAGTTGATTGTTTGCCGGTCTCCGCAACAATTGCATCGTTTGCAACCTCAACTATTGAGGCGCCAAGGTTTCCAAGGAGGAGATAAATAGTGATTGACAAGAATGTGATGGATGATGTTGCTGATGTTGCTATAGCTATCCATGATACTGCTTGTAAGAATGCTGCCAACCATTATAGTACTAGTCAGATACTATAAAAACATTGATACGTGCCTCGTTTTAAACTGAGGCAATCCGAGGAATAATGTGCCATCAAACAAACATATAAACAAAAATAGATAACATAAAACAACGTGAAGCCGTGCAATTCAAATGCTCTGTGGCTTCCTTTCAAGAAAGAATTATACACAACTAAACACACAAAACAGTGAAGTTACACAGCTACACAACACTAACTTATTAAACAATTAAGATCTATCAGTATAATAGAAGTAAAACAGCAAAGCTTTTAGGTGTTTTTTGAGTTAGTGTACCAACCGAAACAGAGAGTAATGTCAGAAACAATGCGGCCTTCATGATATTCACAAGACTAATGAGGCCAATGTCATCCGTTACAGACAGAACCGAAAATCAAGTATGTTCAACAGACCAACATATGAGCATTAGTCACTACAACAGCAAACAAAGCAGCCATCATGATATTGATAATCGTAACAACAAACCATTAAACATCACTAAAGCCTAATGAACAATCCGCTTAAGAACTCGACTGAAGATCAAAGATCAAACTACTCCAAACTAATTTACATAGAGGCAGAGGCTCACAATAACAGCCTACAACAATGTACCAACGACATCAGTTATTCAGTTAAACAGGGCACGGTAAAGCTTCTCAACCAAACCAAACTCCATCAACACAAGCAATCAGACAACAAAATATACCTCCAAGCGCAATATAAGGAACGCGATGCTGCCCAAACACGTAGAATGAATCGGAAACTATCCCGTAAAACGGCTTAGCCACCATGGGCAAATTAGCAGAAGCTTGAAGAATCTGCAAAGTGGAAGGCTCCACTCTCAACCCATCTTTGAGGAAAAAATTAACAGCCATCCATGGAAAACACCTCAACCCCTGCACCCAGAACCCAATCCCCAACAACACTTTCCTATTTCTAACAACATCACCCTCACTTGCCATAACCATAATTGCCCACAAATCCCAACAATAAATATAATAAAGATCACACCTTTATGAAGTTAAAATCTCATATAGTGTAGTACCTCAACTGGGACTTTCGATTTACTCTAAAAAACTCAAATCAAATGTCAAAATCCTTGCTTTACCATCAAATTCAAAAGGGGTTTTCAGTGAAATTTTGATTGATGTAATAAAATAAAATTCAACCACTAAATACTACAAAGAGTGTACCTTTATGAACTAAAATTCAATTATAATGTAGTACCTCAACTGGGTTTCACGATTTACTCACAAAGATTCAATTTTGGATGTCAAAATCCTTGCTTTATTATAAAAATTCAAAAGGGGTTTTCAATGAGATTTTGATTTTTGAAAAAAATAAATAAAAATGGGCCCAGTGTGTGATTACCTCAGTACTAACTACTAAGTATATTACAGAATTATTGTGGAAAGGGAAAGTGAATAAAATCGGTGGCATTCGGTGAGATGAACAAATTGCGAATATTCTTTTGTTTCCGTGAGTGATTATATATTTTATTTGTGTTTATTTATTTATTTATTTTGTGTTGGAAAAAAAGAAAAAAGGGACTGGATCCCAAAGCCGACAGTAACGTGGCACGTATTTTAAGAGTGATGTAAGATTTTTGCTGAATAAAGTGATGTGACACGTCACCTTTGAATTGTTTATGTTGTCGTGTCACTAATCTGTGAATTACACACTTCACAAATTAACAAATAAATAACAACTTAAATCATTTATTTATTCTTTTTAAAAAAAGAGCAAAACTCTTTACACATAATAACGTTTTTTTCCCGGAAAACTAGTATGAGGCAATCGGCTGGAAAATATGAGAAGATTTTATTTTCTCTACGAATTTTTTTCTCATTCCCATTTTCTAGAAAAACAAACGAAGCCTAGTAGTAAGAGACGGTGAATTTCATATTCGAGCTCGTTATAATTGTCTTTAGTCCCAAAGAAACTTATTCAAATATGGGTAATGAATCCATGGATTAAATCAAAAATCGGACCACATACAAATTCTAAATATTTTGCTTGTATACATCACAAGAGGATATTTTGCTACCTCTTAAAGGAATCGGGACAAAAAGTCACTGAATATCTACATGCATGGATTTCTGCCGACTTGAGAGAAAGTGCCAATTCAAGTGCATATATATGAAACATTAGGGGTCTACTCATAATTACTTGAAGTCGGCACCCAAATTTGTACACATAAAAGACATAATTTTTAGGATTTCATGCCATATTTCTACAAGTATATTTCTCTCAGCATTTTACGGATATGTCTATATAGTTTTTTGGACGAAATATTAAAACTGCCCTATAACTTTTTTTCAGAAGTTAAAATTTCCGTTTTTTTCGGGCCTTGCAAAAATGCCCTGTAAGTCTTGAAATATCTTTCAAAAATGCTCGTTGACCTTATTCGGGCTAAAATTGCCTACGTGGCGGTACAGCCAACAAGTTGTCATTGACACGTCATATTTTTCAGCCAAAACACGTTTTTCACACAAACCCTTATAACTTTAAATATTGTATTTGCACCCCAAAATAAATTGCACTTTGCCCCTCAAAATATATATATATATATATATATAAATAATAAACATATATATATATATAATCATTTGTAAAAGTAAAACATATATATATAAAAATAATAATATCAACATATATTATTATTTATACCTATTTATAAAATAATAAATATTTTAACATTATATAAAATAAATAAAAAACAAAAAGATTAAATAAAAAGAAAAATCCATCCCCGTACCCTCCACTCCCCCCCCCACCCCCGCCGCCGAGCACTGCCAGCTGCGAATCGCCGGAACCCCACCCCCTCCCCGCCCCGCCACCACCACTGCCAAATCGCAGTGGTGGCGACCACGATTGCACTGGTGGTGGCGTCGATTTGACGCCACCACCACTGCAACCGTGGATGTTGGGGCGTGGTGGGGGGTGGGGGGGTGGGTCATGGGGGGTAGGGGTTTTTTTTTTTGTATTTATTGTTATTTGTTTTATATATATATATATATATATATATGTTTATTATTATTTATTTATATACGTTTATTATTATTTATATATATCTTTATTATTATTATTTATATATATATATGTTTATTATTATTTATATATATCATTATTGTTAACTCAGGGGTGCAATTTCTATAGTTTTTAATATGAGGAACGCCTTGCCCAAATAGCTAATAAAAGAATCTTATCAAAATAAGAGGGGATTATATTATAAGACTTTTTCTGAATTTACAGAATCAAATTTCTCCTTTCTTTCTTTTTCCCCCTTTTTGATCTGCCTTTACTTCTTCCCTTTACATCAGTATTTATAGCGCTTTTGGGACTGCATGCTCCTCCATTAGATGGCAGATACTCCAATGCTCACCTACTGACTCAGTTCAAAACCTGGTGAATATTCATCTTTTCTGGTGCTGAAGTGTCACTGGCGAAGATGACACCTGGTTATTTTTGCAGCTGATTCAAGCTATGCAGGGTGACACCTAGTTGTTGCACAGCCATGGTACCCGGTAAGACGACACCTGGTTTTATCCTAGAAGTGTTTGGAAGTCTTCCCATGTTCTTTTAATTGGCCTAAAAATGTTATTCGCAATAATGCCATCGGAGAAATCTTCTGGTATCATGTCATCGGAATGTCTTCCCAATGATGCCATCGGGATGTATCCCTGGTGATACCATCGAGTAATACTATTAGGTCTTCGGGGGGTTTTCCTCCGAGGCTTATAAAACATATTCTTTGATATGTTGTTACAAGGGGTATCCTTCGGGAGGAGCATGTTTAAGGTATCTCGTTTAGAAGATTGTTCACTAACTAAAGCATCGGCGATTATTAGGCATCGTAGAGTCATCCAAGACTGGTAGTGCCTTTAGCATCGGATGCTCTGGGAGTGTAGTAATCCGTATGTCATCGAAGACAAAGCTTGCGGAGAGGCAATATTATCTTTTAACGATGAACGTTATACTTTCCCCCGATGGGGAAGGTTTTACTTGTCTTCTGACGGCCATCGTTTAGTTTGTTCCCCTATGGCTCTCAGTTCCGAGGGTTGCTATTTTCTTCCCAGGTTTACACCAGTCCCCCCAGTTCCTGGTGTATTATAGGTAATCATCAGGAACTTATAGTGAAGTGGTTATTGGAGGCGTAGCCATCGGAGAACGTGGGGAACCTATTAGTTTCGCATTAATGGGAGAATCTTAAGGGTTTGTAACGGCCGTTATTTATGGGAAGTCGTGCTCTTTAAAGCAGGCGTGCATTAACTTCTCCCCTTTTTCAGATTAAGCCCTTTAAAACTTCTTTTCCCTTCTCACTTTTTTTCATCGTTTCACTACTCTTCTCTCTCAAGTTTTTCCTTTTCAGCAGCAAAACCCTAAGTTTTTCTTTCTCTCTTCTACATCATGACCGGCGAAGCTTCCTTTGCTCCTCCCTCTCTAGCCACCACTTCGGAGGATGTTGCTGATGCTCCTCCCACAACTCTCACGGATTCTGCTGCCCCTTCCACCGCTCCTTTCACGTCGGAAGTGGATGCCACCGCTGTTACGGTGGCTATGTTACCGGAGGTCAACCCCTCTGGCCTGGAAACTTACCGCCGCAAAAGGAAAGGCAAAGCTTCTAAGGTTAAGGGAGATGAACCTGCCCGTGTTTCAAAAAAGTCAAAGAAATCCTCCGTTACTGCTGTCGCTTCGTCTGCTCCTGTGAAGACGAAGAGTAATCGCCGCTATAAAGAAGTGGAGCAGGTAGCTAGCACTGTTACCGAGGAGGAGGTTAATCAACTCTTCCATGACTTTGGGGTGTCGTCTATGAACATCCGTCGGGAGTTTCCTACTCAGGACGATAGGGGTCATACTCCCCCCGAGGGCTACGTTGCCCTCTATCTGGTTCAAGTACGAGCAGGCCTTCGATCCTTCTATCCCCCCTTCTACTGTGAGGTATTCAAAGCCTGTGACATATGTCCCAGCCAGCTGACCCCCAATAGTTTTACAATCCTAGCCTCTTTTGTCTTTTGGTGTTTATCGAAGGGAGTGGAGTGCACACTTAGGAGATTCTTTTCTATCTTCACTATCAATGTTTCTTCTTCTGGCCATTCCTCTTACTTTTTCTCGCATCGGGATCCCGAGAAGAAAATAGTTATTGGAACCACCCTATCTTACAGCAGTTGGAAAGATAAGTTCCTTTTTATTAAACCCATCGAGGGCAAGTGGGACTTCCCCTATTCCTGGCGTCGTCCCGAAGCCCCTTCTTATAAAGTAGACCCCTCTCTCTCCTTTAATTTAACGCTCGATGCTTCGGCTTTACTAAAGTCAGCCCACTATCTGCCCTTGTACGATACCGCGGGGCTGACAGTTCCTGCTCCATTGGATGCTTCACTTATAGGGAAGGACCTTCTATGCCTTTCCGCTGAAGAGCTTCCTACGTTTGGTGAGTAACATCGCTGTCTATATCCTTCTCACTGATACACTATATTTTTCTCATTTGATTTTTCTTTTGCACAGTTTCTTACTTGGAGGAACATGAGAAAGATATGAGTGACGTTCCACGTCCTTCGACTTCTCGTGTGAAGAACAAGGGCTCTAAGAAGACCGTGGTGCCTTCCGATAGTGATTCTCAGTCTTCCGATGCAGGTTCTGATTCTGAGGGCTCGTACGGGGCTAAATCTCAAAAATCTGCAGAGCTAGGTTCCGAGGATGAGAATTCCCAACGGGATGTTCCCGATACCCAGGTGGCTCACGAGGTACACCCGTCTCCAACGGAACCTCACGCTTTGCCTTGTGCTGAAGGTGAGAACCTCTCGAAGGATGTTCCTACCACAACCTTTACACAGGAGGTGCATGAGACTTCCCATGATTCCGAAACTTTAAACTCTCTGCTTCCCCTTTCTAATCACCTGGATCAGACTGCGGAGGTACCCCTTCTTCCTTCACCCTTATCTCTTTGCGCAAATGACCCTCAAGAGAAGCCCGATCCTCCTGCGGATTCTCCTCCTTTAGGTAAGCGTTGCAATACTTTGCCGAGTGCTTGTTACTCCGAGTAATGTGTTTTAACTCTTTTACTATTCTGTAGCTAACCAAGAGAAGGTTATTGTGATCGAGAGTGGAGATGAAGATATTCGATCAGGTTAATTCTTCTTACTATAACCTTCGTGTCAACCTTATTTTCCACGTCATATTTTACATGTTCATTATACTTCTTTCGAAGCAGGTAATTCCCCCTCGGATGCTCAGAAGCATCCATCTTTGGCCCATCGCGATCTGTCGGTTGATGATCTTTTTCCCTCCGAAGATCAAGTTTTCCAAAATGAGGTTCACAATCTCCCTTCTTCTTCTCATCCTCACCCTGTCAACCTAAAGCTCTTGGATGAGTTGCTTCCTTCGTTGGTGAAGAAGCATGTATGGAACACCCCCTCGGCAGCTCCTGTTGGTACTTCTACGGGATCTCATTTCGAGGGGATGCCTTTCTCGAGTCGTTTTACTCCGACTGGCTCCCCTTTTTTCATTCATACTACTGGAGCCAACGCCGAGTCCAGCATGAGGCCAGATAGCTCTGATTTACGCTTGGCCCTTGAGGTCATTACTCACTATCTGAATACAACTTCAGCAGTCACTCCTCATGATGAGCATACCGCCAGATTCTTCTCTGAATTGATGGTTGCTATGGTGAGACCCCTTTTTTTAACTTTTTTTTTTTTTTTTTATGATTACTAGTTTTCATACTCATAAATTTTCTTTTCGTACCTTTTTAGGTTCCCAAAATCATCCCTGCTATATGGCGCGAAGTGGATGCCGCCCAAGCTATCGGGCAAACATCTATGGAAAAGCTATCTATGCAGAATGTTGCTTTAAAGAAGGCAGAGGATGAGCTGAAGAGCCTTCGGGATGCATTCGCTCAGAGTCTGGCTAGGGAAGAACTGCTGAGAACTAAGCTGGATGCTACTACCACCCTTTTATCCAAGCGCACCTCCGAGTGCGACAAGCTGAAGGATGACCTCTCCGTGCTATCGAAAGAGAAGAATTCCTGGGGGGAGCTAGAACACATTCTAAAGGAGGAAGTCTCTACCCTTCGAACTCAGTACCATCAGCTTAAGGAAGAATTGAAGAAGCCTCCACCTCCTCCTTCGGGTTTTATAACTCAAGAAATGCTGGAAGATAAATTATCCGGGGCAATTCTTCTTGCCAAGGATGAAGTTCATAAGCACTATGAGGAGAAGTACCAGCTGAGGCATAGGAGTCACCTACTAGGCAACTTCATACTCGGGTACTTGGGATGTATTAACCAATGCCGCGAAGACCAGCTGTTTTCGAATCCTGAGAATTGGAGGCGTCTAAAACTTCAGTCTTTGATGATGCGGCCCCCCTCCTCACAAGAAGCTCACGAGGCCTACCAGAAGATATGGGGTCGAGCTCCCTCTCCTGCCTCTTCTTCTGGCTTTCCACCCCAGCCACCAGAGTGATACTCTTAGATTTTTCTGTCTGATTATGTTTTTATCAAACTTGTAATAGTATCTTGAATCAGTTGTCAGCTTTACTGTACCCTTGTTACCACCTTATGAATTGTTGAACAAGTTTCACTGTCTTCTCCTTTTTTTTTTATTTCGCCGTTTTGTCTTTTCTTGAGACTTTCTGCACTGCTTTTTATGGTTGATGTCTGCCAACTCTAGCAACATTCTTCTCGCAATGCTAACAATATTCTTCTTACGTGTCTTTTATCCTTACTTACCCATACCTTGAAAGTTCCAGATGTCATCTTGTCTTTGACACGTACCCTTCTGTTGTCTTCCAGTATTTCTATAAAATGCTTCCTTCTTCTATCTATTACCAGCATTCTCAGAATCTTGCTCTTGTCTTTTTATTGTCTTTGGTTCTCTTGTGCATTTTTATTGTAGTGAACATAATTTTTTGTTTTCGTCCTAATGTCTTCTTTCACCCGTAGATTATTATCCTCTCCCGAGGAATCTTCTCCCCTTTATGCTCAGGGTGAACCCTCTCATGGGCATGTAAGGGGTAGAACTGATATGGACGGGTTATCTTTGAATTTTAGAGGTTCTCCTGTTGCGCATGGAATATCGGTATCCCGCTCTGTCTCGAGTATGGCAGATTCCTTACGTCTTACATTTCTGCGGAGAGAACCCTATCTCCCTCTTGATAATCTTTCTATTTTTAACACTTCATCCCTGAACGTTAATGCCATGATCGGAGGAAATAGGGTAGGTTCCTGCCAGAGCATAGAATCGTCCGAGTCCATTTTGAGTACGTTACGCGAATATGGTTTGAATCCTGATGACTACGATATCATCGTTCCTCGTCCTTTCCATAGAGCCTTCGAACCCCCTTTTGGTTATATGACTTTGTATTCCGAACAAATTCATTGTGGCTTGCGTAGGCTCTTTCATCCTTTTATACTTTCCTTATTTCAATACTGGCAAATTTGTCCTAGCCAAATGACTCCTAACTCATTTCGCTATCTAGTGGGCTTCGTTCTTTCCTGTAATATTTTGAACATACCCTTAACTCCGTATCGGGTGTGTTCGGCCTTCATTCTGCGTCCGTGTCCCAATGGTCTTCCCTATTTTAGCCTAGTCTACCGAGATCAGCAGAAAAGTTTTCATGTCCCTCGTCGTTTGGCCTTCGTAGTAGATTGGAAGAAAAGATATTTTTTTATTAAACCAAAGAATTCTTCTGGAGATTCCTGGGGTATACCTTTACGATGGGGTTTGGGATATACAATCCCTCGTCCTGAAACCGCTGTACGAGAAATGGAGTACTTAGCTTCCACTGGTCTGTTTTTAGGGAGCTACGACATATGCTCTATTCTGGCTAACTCCTCGGCTTTAATCATGGCTGGTTTACAACATGGTGCAGAGCAGTTGAATATTCCTCCGATACCTTTGCATTCCAACTCTGCTTTTCGTAAGTTAGCTTATTTTTTATTTTAATGACCTCGTCTTTTTTGTTCTGATGATTAACCTCTGCTTATTTCTCTTTAGGCCATGAAATGGAGCGGTTTGCTACCAGGCGCTATCCTGAAGAAGTGTTGGTCCCTTTAGCTTCTTTTCCAATGTACTCGAACACCCCTGGTTCGCCCGTTGAGCACGATACCTCCGATCTTCATCCGGATTCTAATGACCTTTGGACATTTTCTCAGTCCGATTTTCTATGGGATCCTGCCGTTCCTTCTATCGATTCTCTCTTTGGGAATCCTTCCCCCCCAGACTTAAACTTGGACCCCAACTATCCGTCTCCCCTGACCTTAGCTGTCCGATCCCCCCTTAATCCTTTAGTCAATGTCATAAACGGTGATAATATAACCGTGCCACCCATATGTTCTACTGACGCGATGCCTTCTCCCCCTAGGATGATTCCACCTTCTGGGGAGGGAACGAGCGGTATAGCTATACGAGATTCTCATGACACGTTTCCTGTGCTAACTTCAGATGTCTCTTACCATCGGCACTTCTTGAATGGTTTGTTGAGTCAAGCTAATTGCGAAGCTCTTGGCTCCGTTTCTATGGATCTCCTTCAAGATCGATTATGTCGTAACTTATGCGAGGTGTGTCATGCCACTGTTTCTCTATTTGTGATGCTTATCTTGTATTTCCTTAATCTTCCTCTCATTTTATGCAGGTATTTTTGATTGCGGATGCCCTTAGTGCACATTCTTCCGATAAGGCTGGTTTCTTGTATCGATACCTCACCGATCTGGAGAAGAATTTAGATGATGCTCGTAATCAAATTGACAATCTGCATGCTCACTACGATTCCGACCAAGCAATATTAGAAGCTCTTTTAAAGGATGCCCAAGATACCATCTTGGATATGAGACAACTAATAACCTTGGGGCGGGATCATGCCAAAGAATTAGAGACTCGTATAGACAATTTGCTGAGCCAAAGCCGCACTTCCGATGCTTTGATATCCTCTCTATTGGCCGAAAGGGACTTATTGGCTACAAAGTTGTCAGATCTAGAGAGATCTCGTGCAGTAGACGCCTTGATTACCCGTGCCGAGGCTACCCTGGCGGTTCCAAGTTTGGAGCAAATGAGGGCCACCCTACGTATAGAGATGCGGGAGATGGTGGTGATGGGTTTTCAGATTTGTCGGGAGGCTGTGAGAACACTCCCAAATTTTCCTCCTCACCTGGATCTTCCCGACCTTGAATTTATTACTTCTTCTCAAACTACAACTCCTTCAGCTTCTTCCCAAAGGTCTACCGTCCCGGTGGTAACTATTATGGATCCTGCTGATCTTTCTGAAGAACAACGCCGTTGCCTAATTCGAGAAGGCAAACGTCCTATGCAGAACTAATATATATTTTTTATATGTTAAGTTTGTGATTGCATATGTAAATTGAACTACGAGTGGCTTGATTCCCTTGTATCGGGATACGTAGGCATCTCGGAATTTTATCCGAGTTCAGTCATATTAATACGTGTGTATGTAAGTTAGTCGAGTTGGATGGCTGTATCGGAATGACGCGAATTTTGAGATTATGTATACATTCCATATAAATAAAATGCCATCTTTATTCCATCACGACTTTATTTACATGTACACTGACTTGACGTCCTTATTTACATTGTTACTATCAAACATTAAGCATAATATTTTCTAAGATTTAATGCATTCCAAGTCCGAGTTAGTGCCATACCTTCGGGGGTACTTAATTGGTAAGTAGCAGGTCCGATAATTTTGCTCACCTTGTACGGTCCTTCCCACTTGGGTTGTAGTTTAGCGACATTCTTGGACGCCCCCACTCGTTTGAGAACCAGATCTCCCACTTGGAATGTTCTAACCTTAACGTTCTTGTTGTAATGTTTGGCCATTCGAGCTTTATATCCTTCCATACGTACCGAAGCTCGATGCCTTTTTTCTTCCAACAGGTCCAAGGCTAGGGCTAGATTAGAGCTATTACTGACTTCTTCATACTCTCGGATTCTCCAACTTTCGGTTACGATCTCGGGCGGAATCACAGCTTCACAACCGTAGGCCATGCTATACGGTGTCTCTCCAGTGGCAGAGCTAGGAGTTGTTCGATATGCCCATAAAACACCTGGGATTTCTTCTATCCATCGTTCTTTGTGATGGTCCAGTCTAGCCTTAATGCTTTTTAACAAGGTTCGATTGGTTCTCTCAACTTGACCGTTGCCTTGGGGATATCCGACGGAAGCGAAGCGGTGCTTAATCTCCCAATGCTTACACCAATCTTCCACCTTCTGGTCTTCAAATTGTAACCCATTATCACTTACGAGGTACCGAGGAATTCCGAATCGGCACAGTATATTTCGCCATAGGAAATTGATGACCGCGCTTGCTGTGATTCTGGCCATCGGTTCTGCTTCTACCCACTTCGTAAAGTAATCTACTGCTACCAACAGATACTTCTTTTGCCTCGGATTAGGCATCAAAGGTCCCACTAGGTCTATTCCCCACTTGGCGAAAGGGCACGCTAGTAAATTTGGCTCCCATGGTGCCGCTGGTTGATGAATTTGTGAAGCGTGGGCTTGGCACGCTGGACATCTGCGCGCGTATTCCTGGCAATCTTGAATCATCGTAGGCCAATAATACCCTTGCCTTATGATACGATTGGCCATACTTGCTCCTTGCGAGTGGTTTCCACACGTTCCCTCGTGCATTTCTTTTATCACTCCCAACGCTTCTTGTTCATCCAGGCATCGAGTGTGAGGATTAGAGTAACAGCGCCGGAACAACACCCCTTTGTGCAAGAAGTATCTTGCTGTTTTCCTTTCTAATCTCTTCCGCTCAATGTCATCATCGTAGTACTGTGTGGGGTCCTCTAAATAAGCAACTATCTCCGACATCCATCCTGATGTCACTGGGGCAACGATGACATGGATATCCTCCTGAGGCTCCTGCTGTTCCGATCCCATAGCTTGTAGCAACGTAATTTGTCGTGTTCCGACCACAAATTGAGTTGCTATTTTTGACAACGCATCCGCCTCTTGGTTCTCCGATCTTGGAATCTGCTTTAATTGAAATTCTTCAAACATCCTTTGTCTATTTCGAACCGCCTGAGCATATGCTTTCAATCGCTCTTCTTTTATTTCAAACTTTCCTATGGCTTGCTGTACTATCAATTGTGAGTCGCTGTAAACCACCATTCGACTGATGTTTCCTTCCATGGCTAACCTCATCCCGATCAGGAGGGCTTCGTATTCGGCTTCATTGTTGGACAAGGGGTAATTTATCCTGATAGCAAAGCATAGGTTTTCTTCCTCCTCGTGGTTCTTCAGAACTACTCCCGCTCCACCATGTGTTCCGACGGAAGATCCGTCTACATACACGTGCCATAATGCAGGGGGCTTCTCGTTTTGCATTTCTTTCATTTCCACCATGAAATCAGATAAAACCTGTGCTTTGATGGCTGGTCGTGAAGCGTATGACAGACTATACTCACTTAACTCTATTGCCCATTTTACCATTCGACCTGATGTTTCTGGGCGATTGAGTATGACTCGCAACGGATATTTAGTAAGTATCGTCACATGATAAGTCAAGAAGTATGATCTCAGTTTTCTGGCTGCAGTTACGAGGGCTAGTATCAGCTTCTCTGTCTGCACGTAATTTTTCTCAGCATTTTGCAAGGTTTTACTTACATAGTACACAGGATGCTGGCTGCCATTCTTATCTTTCACCAAAACCGCACTTACAGCTTCCTCCCCTGCTGACAAATACACAAATAATTTGTCTCCTGGTTCTGGTTTGACCAGCAATGGAGGACTTACCAAATAATCTTTCAGATTATTGAAGGCTTCTTCGCATTCTGATGTCCATTGGAACTCCTTCACCTTCCTCAACACTTTAAAGAATGGCAAACCCTTTTCTGCTGATCGCGATATAAATCTGCTGAGCGATGCCATCTTTCCTGTTAACCTTTGTACCTCTTTGATTGTTCGGGGAGATTTCATTTCTATGATAGCTTTAGCCTTTTCTGGATTGACTTCTATTCCTTTCTCCGTTACCATATACCCTAGAAACTTTCCTCCCCTAATTCCAAAAGAGCATTTCTTGGGATTTATTTTCATGCCAAACTTATCCATGATGGCTAGAGCTTGTCGTAAATCCCTCGGATGATCTTCTGCCCTTTTGCTTTTTACAATCATATCGTCAACATATACTTCCATCGTATTTCCAATGACATCAGCAAACATTAGATTCACTAACCTCTGGTAGGTGGCACCCGCGTTCTTGAGTCCAAATGGCATGACCATGTAGCAAAATGTACCAACGTCGGTAATGAAGCTAGTTTTCTCCTGATCTTCTTCAGCCATCGGAATCTGATTGTATCCCTGATCACCGTCCATTGTAGACAACAATGCGCATCCTGCCGTTGAATCTACCAACTGGTCAATGCTGGGCAAAGGATAACAATCCTTCGGGCAGGCATCGTTCAAATTGGTGAAATCTACACACATTCGCCATCGTCCTCCTGATTTAGGTACCAATACTACATTGGATAGCCATTTAGGGTATATAACCTCCCTTATTTGTTGTAATCCGAGGAGTCGCAATATCTCTGCTTTGATGATTCCATTCTTCTCTGATCCCATATTTCTTTTCTTCTGTCGGATAGGTTTACATGTGGGATTAACATTGAGATGATGCTGACACACCCTCGGGCTGATTCTTCCAGGTGGGCCTCCTTCCCAAGCAAATAGATGCTTGTATTCTTTCAAAATGGAAACAATTTCTCCTTCTGTCCCTAAATCCATTCCTGTTCCTACCTTCACCTTTTTCTCATCCACTTCCAACTCTATTAGTTTCAATTCTTCCACGGGATGGACTCGTATTTCCTCCATTTTCTGCTTCTTCCCGGTATGGTTAAATTCTTCTTCCACATTTGTTGGTAAAGCATTCATACGACACTCCCTAGCCTTGATCTGGTTGCCTCAGACTTCTCCTATGCCCGACATCGTGGGGAACTTCACCTTGAGGTGAAGAGTAGAGGGTATGGCTTCAAAAGCGTGAATCGATGGCCTTCCACAGATAGCATTATAAGTTCGCGCAGACGCTTCAACAACCCAGAACTTCACATGCTCGGTGCGCCTCAATGCCCCTTCGCCCCAAGACATGGGGAGTATGACAGTTCCCAATGTTCGACTAGTTTCTCCAGAAAAGCCTATCAAGGGTATCTCTGTGGGATCAAGATGTACTCTTTTTAACCCCATGGCTCCGAAGGTTGGGGTAAACAACACATCCACCGAGCTTCCCGTGTCTATGAGAACCCGTTGTATATCAATACCCATTATGGTTGCCTTAATTACCAATGGATCTTCATGAGGATATACAATTCCTTGAAGATCTTCGGGCCCGAAGGACATGGTGGGTAGCTTCATTCCCTGCACTGTACATACCGACAATCCTTGTCCCACTTTCCTAGCCTCTTTGAGATATTTCTTTTTTCTACCAGCTGGAGATGAGGATATATCTCCTCCCTCAATCATGTTGATGGTTCTTCCTGATGGAGGATTATCTCGGTATGTTCCTGGGGGTGGCGGTAGCTGCTGGTTGAATTCCTCCTGTTCATCATTCCTCGAGGGGGGTTCCACGGCTGCCTCTCCTTCTTCATTCCGGGCTTTCTTTCGTTCCTTCGAATGATCTTCTTTGTTGCTGCTCAAGTAATCTCTCAGATAACCCAAGTCTAGCAACCTATGAATTTCATTTCTCAAATTTTTACAACCATCGGTTGTGTGGCCATAAGACTTGTGGTATTTGCAAAACTTTCCCGAGTCTTTCTTCTTGTATGGTTGTCTTACTGGCATAGGCCAAGATAAATCCTTGTTTCCCCTCATTACATTTAATACTTCTGACTGGGTGATGGTTAGAGTTGGCAACGGTATAGGCTGAAGATGTCTCTTCACCACTCCCGGATTATCTCTTCGAGGGGGATGATTCTTAGATTCCTCCTTTTCTTTCGATCCTGCATGGGCATCGGCGGTTTCTGTTTTCAATTTGGACTTTTCTGCTTCCTCCATTAGGATATACGTTTCTGCTTTCTACATTAACTCATTCATGTCTTTTATTCGATTTCCTACTAGGTATCAGAAGAAATTCCCCGATCGCAATCCTTGAGCAAGGATGTCTGCTAGCATGGTTGGATCTATATTGGGGACGTCCAATACTTCGTCGGAAAAACGTTTCATGAAATCTCTTAAAGATTCGTCCTTTTGCTGTTTTATGGTAAACAGATGACATGCTGATTTGGGATATCGTCGGTTACAGGCAAACTGCCTTACAAACAAACTAGCCAACTAGGAGAAGTTAGAAATGGTGCCTGGGGGTATCTGGGTGAACCAGGATTGTGCCCTTCCCGTCAGGGTGGCTCGAAAGATTCGAAACAACGCAAAATCCGGGGCTGATTGTAGATCCATCGTTGCAATGTATTGATTAATGTGATCTTGTGGGTCTTTTCCATCTTTCTCTCCGGAATACATGGGTAAGTTGACTGCTCTTATATAGGCTGGAATTGTAGCTTGTGCTATATCTGGTACAAACGGTGATCCATGGTATACGGGCTCGTCTTCTGGTGTGATGGCTCTTTTCATGCTGAGCATTTCACGTCGGAGATGATTCAGCATCTCCCAAAGAGCGGGTTCATTGCTTGAGTGAGGGAACATGTTGGGACGGTAAGGAGGTACTCTGTCTTCGAAAATATTGCCAGGGGGAGGTATCACACCTGGATATCGTTCTTGTCGACACCCTTGCTGTGGTGGTGGTACCCGCTGCGGAGTTGGTGTCATTCTTGAGCCTTGCTCTTCCACCCGATATCTTTCCCCATATGGCTGTATATGTTGTGGTTCTGGGGGTCTTTCGTTAGCTTGAGCCCTTCTTAAAGCAGCTTCCACCAGATCTTCAAACACTGTTCTGGGTATATTGATGTAATCGCCATTGGGTGGTGGAGTGTTTCTTGGGGAACTCTCAGCAGATTCTTGGTATATGCTTTCATCATGGTTATCTGTCCGATCCTCAGAACGAGCTGGTCCTTCCATCTGTTGAGTTGGTTGTAAATATGGCAAGTATTGAGATTCTTTTACCAGCGTGACTCAAAGGCAATAGTCTATGGCGTTCCCACAGACGGCGCCATTTGTTAACTCAGGGGTGCAATTTCTATAGTTTTTAATATGAGGAACGCCTTGCCCAAATAGCTAATAAAAGAATCTTATCAAAATAAGAGGGGATTATATTATAAGACTTTTTCTGAATTTACAGAATCAAATTTCTCCTTTCTTTCTTTTTCCCCCTTTTTGATCTGCCTTTACTTCTTCCCTTTACATCAGTATTTATAGCGCTTTTGGGACTGCATGCTCCTCCATTAGATGGCAGATACTCCAATGCTCACCTACTGACTCAGTTCAAAACCTGGTGAATATTCATCTTTTCTGGTGCTGAAGTGTCACTGGCGAAGATGACACCTGGTTATTTTTGCAGCTGATTCAAGCTATGCAGGGTGACACCTAGTTGTTGCACAGCCATGGTACCCGGTAAGACGACACCTGGTTTTATCCTAGAAGTGTTTGGAAGTCTTCCCATGTTCTTTTAATTGGCCTAAAAATGTTATTCGCAATAATGCCATCGGAGAAATCTTCTGGTATCATGTCATCGGAATGTCTTCCCAATGATGCCATCGGGATGTATCCCTGGTGATACCATCGAGTAATACTATTAGGTCTTCGGGGGGTTTTCCTCCGAGGCTTATAAAACATATTCTTTGATATGTTGTTACAAGGGGTATCCTTCGGGAGGAGCATGTTTAAGGTATCTCGTTTAGAAGATTGTTCACTAACTAAAGCATCGGCGATTATTAGGCATCGTAGAGTCATCCAAGACTGGTAGTGCCTTTAGCATCGCATGCTCTGGGAGTGTAGTAATCCGTATGTCATCGAAGACAAAGCTTGCGGAGAGGCAATATTATCTTTTAACGATGAACGTTATACTTTCCCCCGATGGGGAAGGTTTTACTTGTCTTCTGACGGCCATCGTTTAGTTTGTTCCCCGATGGCTCTCAGTTCCGAGGGTTGCTATTTTCTTCCTAGGTTTACACCAGTCCCCCCAGTTCCTGGTGTATTATAGGTAATCATCAGGAACTTATAGTGAAGTGGTTATTGGAGGCGTAGCCATCGGAGAACGTGGGGAACCTATTAGTTTCGCATTAATGGGAGAATCTTAAGGGTTTGTAACGGCCGTTATTTATGGGAAGTCGTGCTCTTTAAAGCAGGCGTGCATTAACTTCTCCCCTTTTTCAGATTAAGCCCTTTAAAACTTCTTTTCCCTTCTCACTTTTTTTCATCGTTTCACTACTCTTCTCTCTCAAGTTTTTCCTTTTCAGCAGCAAAACCCTAAGTTTTTCTTTCTCTCTTCTACATCATGACCGGCGAAGCTTCCTTTGCTCCTCCCTCTCTAGCCACCACTTCGGAGGATGTTGCTGATGCTCCTCCCACAACTCTCACGGATTCTGCTGCCCCTTCCACCGCTCCTTTCACGTCGGAAGTGGATGCCACCGCTGTTACGGTGGCTATGTTACCGGAGGTCAACCCCTCTGGCCTGGAAACTTACCGCCGCAAAAGGAAAGGCAAAGCTTCTAAGGTTAAGGGAGATGAACCTGCCCGTGTTTCAAAAAAGTCAAAGAAATCCTCCGTTACTGCTGTCGCTTCGTCTGCTCCTGTGAAGACGAAGAGTAATCGCCGCTATAAAGAAGTGGAGCAGGTAGCTAGCACTGTTACCGAGGAGGAGGTTAATCAACTCTTCCATGACTTTGGGGTGTCGTCTATGAACATCCGTCGGGAGTTTCCTACTCAGGACGATAGGGGTCATACTCCCCCCGAGGGCTACGTTACCCTCTATCTGGTTCAAGTACGAGCAGGCCTTCGATCCTTCTATCCCCCCTTCTACTGTGAGGTATTCAAAGCCTGTGACATATGTCCCAGCCAGCTGACCCCCAATAGTTTTACAATCCTAGCCTCTTTTGTCTTTTGGTGTTTATCGAAGGGAGTGGAGTGCACACTTAGGAGATTCTTTTCTATCTTCACTATCAATGTTTCTTCTTCTGGCCATCCCTCTTACTTTTTCTCGCATCGGGATCCCGAGAAGAAAATAGTTATTGGAACCACCCTATCTTACAGCAGTTGGAAAGATAAGTTCCTTTTTATTAAACCCATCGAGGGCAAGTGGGACTTCCCCTATTCCTGGCGTCGTCCCGAAGCCCCTTCTTATAAAGTAGACCCCTCTCTCTCCTTTAATTTAGCGCTCGATGCTTCGGCTTTACTAAAGTCAGCCCACTATCTGCCCTTGTACGATACCGCGGGGCTGACAGTTCCTGCTCCATTGGATGCTTCACTTATAGGGAAGGACCTTCTATGCCTTTCCGCTGAAGAGCTTCCTACGTTTGGTGAGTAACATCGCTGTCTATATCCTTCTCACTGATACACTATATTTTTCTCATTTGATTTTTCTTTTGCACAGTTTCTTACTTGGAGGAACATGAGAAAGATATGAGTGACGTTCCACGTCCTTCGACTTCTCGTGTGAAGAACAAGGGCTCTAAGAAGACCGTGGTGCCTTCCGATAGTGATTCTCAGTCTTCCGATGCAGGTTCTGATTCTGAGGGCTCGTACGGGGCTAAATCTCAAAAATCTGCAGAGCTAGGTTCCGAGGATGAGAATTCCCAACGGGATGTTCCCGATACCCAGGTGGCTCACGAGGTACACCCGTCTCCAACGGAACCTCACGCTTTGCCTTGTGCTGAAGGTGAGAACCTCTCGAAGGATGTTCCTACCACAACCTTTACACAGGAGGTGCATGAGACTTCCCATGATTCCGAAACTTTAAACTCTCTGCTTCCCCTTTCTAATCACCTGGATCAGACTGCGGAGGTACCCCTTCTTCCTTCACCCTTATCTCTTTGCGCAAATGACCCTCAAGAGAAGCCCGATCCTCCTGCGGATTCTCCTCCTTTAGGTAAGCGTTGCAATACTTTGCCGAGTGCTTGTTACTCCGAGTAATGTGTTTTAACTCTTTTACTATTCTGTAGCTAACCAAGAGAAGGTTATTGTGATCGAGAGTGGAGATGAAGATATTCGATCAGGTTAATTCTTCTTACTATAACCTTCGTGTCAACCTTATTTTCCACGTCATATTTTACATGTTCATTATACTTCTTTCGAAGCAGGTAATTCCCCCTCGGATGCTCAGAAGCATCCATCTTTGGCCCATCGCGATCTGTCGGTTGATGATCTTTTTCCCTCCGAAGATCAAGTTTTCCAAAATGAGGTTCACAATCTCCCTTCTTCTTCTCATCCTCACCCTGTCAACCTAAAGCTCTTGGATGAGTTGCTTCCTTCGTTGGTGAAGAAGCATGTATGGAACACCCCCTCGGCAGCTCCTGTTGGTACTTCTACGGGATCTCATTTCGAGGGGATGCCTTTCTCGAGTCGTTTTACTCCGACTGGCTCCCCTTTTTTCATTCATACTACTGGAGCCAACGCCGAGTCCAGCATGAGGCCAGATAGCTCTGATTTACGCTTGGCCCTTGAGGTCATTACTCACTATCTGAATACAACTTCAGCAGTCACTCCTCATGATGAGCATACCGCCAGATTCTTCTCTGAGTTGATGGTTGCTATGGTGAGACCCCTTTTTTTAACTTTTTTTTTTTTTTTATGATTACTAGTTTTCATACTCATAAATTTTCTTTTCGTACCTTTTTAGGTTCCCAAAATCATCCCTGCTATATGGCGCGAAGTGGATGCCGCCCAAGCTATCGGGCAAACATCTATGGAAAAGCTATCTATGCAGAATGTTGCTTTAAAGAAGGCAGAGGATGAGCTGAAGAGCCTTCGGGATGCATTCGCTCAGAGTCTGGCTAGGGAAGAACTGCTGAGAACTAAGCTGGATGCTACTACCACCCTTTTATCCAAGCGCACCTCCGAGTGCGACAAGCTGAAGGATGACCTCTCCGTGCTATCGAAAGAGAAGAATTCCTGGGGGGAGCTAGAACACATTCTAAAGGAGGAAGTCTCTACCCTTCGAACTCAGTACCATCAGCTTAAGGAAGAATTGAAGAAGCCTCCACCTCCTCCTTCGGGTTTTATAACTCAAGAAATGCTGGAAGATAAATTATCCGGGGCAATTCTTCTTGCCAAGGATGAAGTTCATAAGCACTATGAGGAGAAGTACCAGCTGAGGCATAGGAGTCACCTACTAGGCAACTTCATACTCGGGTACTTGGGATGTATTAACCAATGCCGCGAAGACCAGCTGTTTTCGAATCCTGAGAATTGGAGGCGTCTAAAACTTCAGTCTTTGATGATGCGGCCCCCCTCCTCACAAGAAGCTCACGAGGCCTACCAGAAGATATGGGGTCGAGCTCCCTCTCCTGCCTCTTCTTCTGGCTTTCCACCCCAGCCACCAGAGTGATACTCTTAGATTTTTCTGTCTGATTATGTTTTTATCAAACTTGTAATAGTATCTTGAATCAGTTGTCAGCTTTACTGTACCCTTGTTACCACCTTATGAATTGTTGAACAAGTTTCACTGTCTTCTCCTTTTTTTTTTATTTCGCCGTTTTGTCTTTTCTTGAGACTTTCTGCACTGCTTTTTATGGTTGATGTCTGCCAACTCTAGCAACATTCTTCTCGCAATGCTAACAATATTCTTCTTACGTGTCTTTTATCCTTACTTACCCATACCTTGAAAGTTCCAGATGTCATCTTGTCTTTGACACGTACCCTTCTGTTGTCTTCCAGTATTTCTATAAAATGCTTCCTTCTTCTATCTATTACCAGCATTCTCAGAATCTTGCTCTTGTCTTTTTATTGTCTTTGGTTCTCTTGTGCATTTTTATTGTAGTGAACATAATTTTTTGTTTTCGTCCTAATGTCTTCTTTCACCCGTAGATTATTATCCTCTCCCGAGGAATCTTCTCCCCTTTATGCTCAGGGTGAACCCTCTCATGGGCATGTAAGGGGTAGAACTGATATGGACGGGTTATCTTTGAATTTTAGAGGTTCTCCTGTTGCGCATGGAATATCGGTATCCCGCTCTGTCTCGAGTATGGCAGATTCCTTACGTCTTACATTTCTGCGGAGAGAACCCTATCTCCCTCTTGATAATCTTTCTATTTTTAACACTTCATCCCTGAACGTTAATGCCATGATCGGAGGAAATAGGGTAGGTTCCTGCCAGAGCATAGAATCGTCCGAGTCCATTTTGAGTACGTTACGCGAATATGGTTTGAATCCTGATGACTACGATATCATCGTTCCTCGTCCTTTCCATAGAGCCTTCGAACCCCCTTTTGGTTATATGACTTTGTATTCCGAACAAATTCATTGTGGCTTGCGTAGGCTCTTTCATCCTTTTATACTTTCCTTATTTCAATACTGGCAAATTTGTCCTAGCCAAATGACTCCTAACTCATTTCGCTATCTAGTGGGCTTCGTTCTTTCCTGTAATATTTTGAACATACCCTTAACTCCGTATCGGGTGTGTTCGGCCTTCATTCTGCGTCCGTGTCCCAATGGTCTTCCCTATTTTAGCCTAGTCTACCGAGATCAGCAGAAAAGTTTTCATGTCCCTCGTCGTTTGGCCTTCGTAGTAGATTGGAAGAAAAGATATTTTTTTATTAAACCAAAGAATTCTTCTGGAGATTCCTGGGGTATACCTTTACGATGGGGTTTGGGATATACAATCCCTCGTCCTGAAACCGCTGTACGAGAAATGGAGTACTTAGCTTCCACTGGTCTGTTTTTAGGGAGCTACGACATATGCTCTATTCTGGCTAACTCCTCGGCTTTAATCATGGCTGGTTTACAACATGGTGCAGAGCAGTTGAATATTCCTCCGATACCTTTGCATTCCAACTCTGCTTTTCGTAAGTTAGCTTATTTTTTATTTTAATGACCTCGTCTTTTTTGTTCTGATGATTAACCTCTGCTTATTTCTCTTTAGGCCATGAAATGGAGCGGTTTGCTACCAGGCGCTATCCTGAAGAAGTGTTGGTCCCTTTAGCTTCTTTTCCAATGTACTCGAACACCCCTGGTTCGCCCGTTGAGCACGATACCTCCGATCTTCATCCGGATTCTAATGACCTTTGGACATTTTCTCAGTCCGATTTTCTATGGGATCCTGCCGTTCCTTCTATCGATTCTCTCTTTGGGAATCCTTCCCCCCCAGACTTAAACTTGGACCCCAACTATCCGTCTCCCCTGACCTTAGCTGTCCGATCCCCCCTTAATCCTTTAGTCAATGTCATAAACGGTGATAATATAACCGTGCCACCCATATGTTCTACTGACGCGATGCCTTCTCCCCCTAGGATGATTCCACCTTCTGGGGAGGGAACGAGCGGTATAGCTATACGAGATTCTCATGACACGTTTCCTGTGCTAACTTCAGATGTCTCTTACCATCGGCACTTCTTGAATGGTTTGTTGAGTCAAGCTAATTGCGAAGCTCTTGGCTCCGTTTCTATGGATCTCCTTCAAGATCGATTATGTCGTAACTTATGCGAGGTGTGTCATGCCACTGTTTCTCTATTTGTGATGCTTATCTTGTATTTCCTTAATCTTCCTCTCATTTTATGCAGGTATTTTTGATTGCGGATGCCCTTAGTGCACATTCTTCCGATAAGGCTGGTTTCTTGTATCGATACCTCACCGATCTGGAGAAGAATTTAGATGATGCTCGTAATCAAATTGACAATCTGCATGCTCACTACGATTCCGACCAAGCAATATTAGAAGCTCTTTTAAAGGATGCCCAAGATACCATCTTGGATATGAGACAACTAATAACCTTGGGGCGGGATCATGCCAAAGAATTAGAGACTCGTATAGACAATTTGCTGAGCCAAAGCCGCACTTCCGATGCTTTGATATCCTCTCTATTGGCCGAAAGGGACTTATTGGCTACAAAGTTGTCAGATCTAGAGAGATCCCGTGCAGTAGACGCCTTGATTACCCGTGCCGAGGCTACCCTGGCGGTTCCAAGTTTGGAGCAAATGAGGGCCACCCTACGTATAGAGATGCGGGAGATGGTGGTGATGGGTTTTCAGATTTGTCGGGAGGCTGTGAGAACACTCCCAAATTTTCCTCCTCACCTGGATCTTCCCGACCTTGAATTTATTACTTCTTCTCAAACTACAACTCCTTCAGCTTCTTCCCAAAGGTCTACCGTCCCGGTGGTAACTATTATGGATCCTGCTGATCTTTCTGAAGAACAACGCCGTTGCCTAATTCGAGAAGGCAAACGTCCTATGCATAACTAATATATATTTTTTATATGTTAAGTTTGTGATTGCATATGTAAATTGAACTACGAGTGGCTTGATTCCCTTGTATCGGGATACGTAGGCATCTCGGAATTTTATCCGAGTTCAGTCATATTAATACGTGTGTATGTAAGTTAGTCGAGTTGGATGGCTGTATCGGAATGACGCGAATTTTGAGATTATGTATACATTCCATATAAATAAAATGCCATCTTTATTCCATCACGACTTTATTTACATGTACACTGACTTGACGTCCTTATTTACATTGTTACTATCAAACATTAAGCATAATATTTTCTAAGATTTAATGCATTCCAAGTCCGAGTTAGTGCCATACCTTCGGGGGTACTTAATTGGTAAGTAGCAGGTCCGATAATTTTGCTCACCTTGTACGGTCCTTCCCACTTGGGTTGTAGTTTAGCGACATTCTTGGACGCCCCCACTCGTTTGAGAACCAGATCTCCCACTTGGAATGTTCTAACCTTAACGTTCTTGTTGTAATGTTTGGCCATTCGAGCTTTATATCCTTCCATACGTACCGAAGCTCGATGCCTTTTTTCTTCCAACAGGTCCAAGGCTAGGGCTAGATTAGAGCTATTACTGACTTCTTCATACTCTCGGATTCTCCAACTTTCGGTTACGATCTCGGGCGGAATCACAGCTTCACAACCGTAGGCCATGCTATACGGTGTCTCTCCAGTGGCAGAGCTAGGAGTTGTTCGATATGCCCATAAAACACCTGGGATTTCTTCTATCCATCGTTCTTTGTGATGGTCCAGTCTAGCCTTAATGCTTTTTAACAAGGTTCGATTGGTTCTCTCAACTTGACCGTTGCCTTGGGGATATCCGACGGAAGCGAAGCGGTGCTTAATCTCCCAATGCTTACACCAATCTTCCACCTTCTGGTCTTCAAATTGTAACCCATTATCACTTACGAGGTACCGAGGAATTCCGAATCGGCACAGTATATTTCGCCATAGGAAATTGATGACCGCGCTTGCTGTGATTCTGGCCATCGGTTCTGCTTCTACCCACTTCGTAAAGTAATCTACTGCTACCAACAGATACTTCTTTTGCCTCGGATTAGGCATCAAAGGTCCCACTAGGTCTATTCCCCACTTGGCGAAAGGGCACGCTAGTAAATTTGGCTCCCATGGTGCCGCTGGTTGATGAATTTGTGAAGCGTGGGCTTGGCACGCTGGACATCTGCGCGCGTATTCCTGGCAATCTTGAATCATCGTAGGCCAATAATACCCTTGCCTTATGATACGATTGGCCATACTTGCTCCTTGCGAGTGGTTTCCACACGTTCCCTCGTGCATTTCTTTTATCACTCCCAACGCTTCTTGTTCATCCAGGCATCGAGTGTGAGGATTAGAGTAACAGCGCCGGAACAACACCCCTTTGTGCAAGAAGTATCTTGCTGTTTTCCTTTCTAATCTCTTCCGCTCAATGTCATCATCGTAGTACTGTGTGGGGTCCTCTAAATAAGCAACTATCTCCGACATCCATCCTGATGTCACTGGGGCAACGATGACATGGATATCCTCCTGAGGCTCCTGCTGTTCCGATCCCATAGCTTGTAGCAACGTAATTTGTCGTGTTCCGACCACAAATTGAGTTGCTATTTTTGACAACGCATCCGCCTCTTGGTTCTCCGATCTTGGAATCTGCTTTAATTGAAATTCTTCAAACATCCTTTGTCTATTTCGAACCGCCTGAGCATATGCTTTCAATCGCTCTTCTTTTATTTCAAACTTTCCTATGGCTTGCTGTACTATCAATTGTGAGTCGCTGTAAACCACCATTCGACTGATGTTTCCTTCCATGGCTAACCTCATCCCGATCAGGAGGGCTTCGTATTCGGCTTCATTGTTGGACAAGGGGTAATTTATCCTGATAGCAAAGCATAGGTTTTCTTCCTCCTCGTGGTTCTTCAGAACTACTCCCGCTCCACCATGTGTTCCGACGGAAGATCCGTCTACATACACGTGCCATAATGCAGGGGGCTTCTCGTTTTGCATTTCTTTCATTTCCACCATGAAATCAGATAAAACCTGTGCTTTGATGGCTGGTCGTGAAGCGTATGACAGACTATACTCACTTAACTCTATTGCCCATTTTACCATTCGACCTGATGTTTCTGGGCGATTGAGTATGACTCGCAACGGATATTTAGTAAGTATCGTCACATGATAAGTCAAGAAGTATGATCTCAGTTTTCTGGCTGCAGTTACGAGGGCTAGTATCAGCTTCTCTGTCTGCACGTAATTTTTCTCAGCATTTTGCAAGGTTTTACTTACATAGTACACAGGATGCTGGCTGCCATTCTTATCTTTCACCAAAACTGCACTTACAGCTTCCTCCCCTGCTGACAAATACACAAATAATTTGTCTCCTGGTTCTGGTTTGACCAGCAATGGAGGACTTACCAAATAATCTTTCAGATTATTGAAGGCTTCTTCGCATTCTGATGTCCATTGGAACTCCTTCACCTTCCTCAACACTTTAAAGAATGGCAAACCCTTTTCTGCTGATCGCGATATAAATCTGCTGAGCGATGCCATCTTTCCTGTTAACCTTTGTACCTCTTTGATTGTTCGGGGAGATTTCATTTCTATGATAGCTTTAGCCTTTTCTGGATTGACTTCTATTCCTTTCTCCGTTACCATATACCCTAGAAACTTTCCTCCCCTAATTCCAAAAGAGCATTTCTTGGGATTTATTTTCATGCCAAACTTATCCATGATGGCTAGAGCTTGTCGTAAATCCCTCGGATGATCTTCTGCCCTTTTGCTTTTTACAATCATATCGTCAACATATACTTCCATCGTATTTCCAATGACATCAGCAAACATTAGATTCACTAACCTCTGGTAGGTGGCACCCGCGTTCTTGAGTCCAAATGGCATGACCATGTAGCAAAATGTACCAACGTCGGTAATGAAGCTAGTTTTCTCCTGATCTTCTTCAGCCATCGGAATCTGATTGTATCCCTGATCACCGTCCATTGTAGACAACAATGCGCATCCTGCCGTTGAATCTACCAACTGGTCAATGCTGGGCAAAGGATAACAATCCTTCGGGCAGGCATCGTTCAAATTGGTGAAATCTACACACATTCGCCATCGTCCTCCTGATTTAGGTACCAATACTACATTGGATAGCCATTTAGGGTATATAACCTCCCTTATTTGTTGTAATCCGAGGAGTCGCAATATCTCTGCTTTGATGATTCCATTCTTCTCTGATCCCATATTTCTTTTCTTCTGTCGGATAGGTTTACATGTGGGATTAACATTGAGATGATGCTGACACACCCTCGGGCTGATTCTTCCAGGTGGGCCTCCTTCCCAAGCAAATAGATGCTTGTATTCTTTCAAAATGGAAACAATTTCTCCTTCTGTCCCTAAATCCATTCCTGTTCCTACCTTCACCTTTTTCTCATCCACTTCCAACTCTATTAGTTTCAATTCTTCCACGGGATGGACTCGTATTTCCTCCATTTTCTGCTTCTTCCCGGTATGGTTAAATTCTTCTTCCACATTTGTTGGTAAAGCATTCATACGACACTCCCTAGCCTTGATCTGGTTGCCTCAGACTTCTCCTATGCCCGACATCGTGGGGAACTTCACCTTGAGGTGAAGAGTAGAGGGTATGGCTTCAAAAGCGTGAATCGATGGCCTTCCACAGATAGCATTATAAGTTCGCGCAGACGCTTCAACAACCCAGAACTTCACATGCTCGGTGCGCCTCAATGCCCCTTCGCCCCAAGACATGGGGAGTATGACAGTTCCCAATGTTCGACTAGTTTCTCCAGAAAAGCCTATCAAGGGTATCTCTGTGGGATCAAGATGTACTCTTTTTAACCCCATGGCTCCGAAGGTTGGGGTAAACAACACATCCACCGAGCTTCCCGTGTCTATGAGAACCCGTTGTATATCAATACCCATTATGGTTGCCTTAATTACCAATGGATCTTCATGAGGATATACAATTCCTTGAAGATCTTCGGGCCCGAAGGACATGGTGGGTAGCTTCATTCCCTGCACTGTACATACCGACAATCCTTGTCCCACTTTCCTAGCCTCTTTGAGATATTTCTTTTTTCTACCAGCTGGAGATGAGGATATATCTCCTCCCTCAATCATGTTGATGGTTCTTCCTGATGGAGGATTATCTCGGTATGTTCCTGGGGGTGGCGGTAGCTGCTGGTTGAATTCCTCCTGTTCATCATTCCTCGAGGGGGGTTCCACGGCTGCCTCTCCTTCTTCATTCCGGGCTTTCTTTCGTTCCTTCGAATGATCTTCTTTGTTGCTGCTCAAGTAATCTCTCAGATAACCCAAGTCTAGCAACCTATGAATTTCATTTCTCAAATTTTTACAACCATCGGTTGTGTGGCCATAAGACTTGTGGTATTTGCAAAACTTTCCCGAGTCTTTCTTCTTGTATGGTTGTCTTACTGGCATAGGCCAAGATAAATCCTTGTTTCCCCTCATTACATTTAATACTTCTGACTGGGTGATGGTTAGAGTTGGCAACGGTATAGGCTGAAGATGTCTCTTCACCACTCCCGGATTATCTCTTCGAGGGGGATGATTCTTAGATTCCTCCTTTTCTTTCGATCCTGCATGGGCATCGGCGGTTTCTGTTTTCAATTTGGACTTTTCTGCTTCCTCCATTAGGATATACGTTTCTGCTTTCTACATTAACTCATTCATGTCTTTTATTCGATTTCCTACTAGGTATCAGAAGAAATTCCCCGATCGCAATCCTTGAGCAAGGATGTCTGCTAGCATGGTTGGATCTATATTGGGGACGTCCAATACTTCGTCGGAAAAACGTTTCATGAAATCTCTTAAAGATTCGTCCTTTTGCTGTTTTATGGTAAACAGATGACATGCTGATTTGGGATATCGTCGGTTACAGGCAAACTGCCTTACAAACAAACTAGCCAACTAGGAGAAGTTAGAAATGGTGCCTGGGGGTATCTGGGTGAACCAGGATTGTGCCCTTCCCGTCAGGGTGGCTCGAAAGATTCGAAACAACGCAAAATCCGGGGCTGATTGTAGATCCATCGTTGCAATGTATTGATTAATGTGATCTTGTGGGTCTTTTCCATCTTTCTCTCCGGAATACATGGGTAAGTTGACTGCTCTTATATAGGCTGGAATTGTAGCTTGTGCTATATCTGGTACAAACGGTGATCCATGGTATACGGGCTCGTCTTCTGGTGTGATGGCTCTTTTCATGCTGAGCATTTCACGTCGGAGATGATTCAGCATCTCCCAAAGAGCGGGTTCATTGCTTGAGTGAGGGAACATGTTGGGACGGTAAGGAGGTACTCTGTCTTCGAAAATATTGCCAGGGGGAGGTATCACACCTGGATATCGTTCTTGTCGACACCCTTGCTGTGGTGGTGGTACCCGCTGCGGAGTTGGTGTCATTCTTGAGCCTTGCTCTTCCACCCGATATCTTTCCCCATATGGCTGTATATGTTGTGGTTCTGGGGGTCTTTCGTTAGCTTGAGCCCTTCTTAAAGCAGCTTCCACCAGATCTTCAAACACTGTTCTGGGTATATTGATGTAATCGCCATTGGGTGGTGGAGTGTTTCTTGGGGAACTCTCAGCAGATTCTTGGTATATGCTTTCATCATGGTTATCTGTCCGATCCTCAGAACGAGCTGGTCCTTCCATCTGTTGAGTTGGTTGTAAATATGGCAAGTATTGAGATTCTTTTACCAGCGTGACTCAAAGGCAATAGTCTATGGCGTTCCCACAGACGGCGCCATTTGTTAACTCAGGGGTGCAATTTCTATAGTTTTTAATATGAGGAACGCCTTGCCCAAATAGCTAATAAAAGAATCTTATCAAAATAAGAGGGGATTATATTATAAGACTTTTTCTGAATTTACAGAATCAAATTTCTCCTTTCTTTCTTTTTCCCCCTTTTTGATCTGCCTTTACTTCTTCCCTTTACATCAGTATTTATAGCGCTTTTGGGACTGCATGCTCCTCCATTAGATGGCAGATACTCCAATGCTCACCTACTGACTCAGTTCAAAACCTGGTGAATATTCATCTTTTCTGGTGCTGAAGTGTCACTGGCGAAGATGACACCTGGTTATTTTTGCAGCTGATTCAAGCTATGCAGGGTGACACCTAGTTGTTGCACAGCCATGGTACCCGGTAAGACGACACCTGGTTTTATCCTAGAAGTGTTTGGAAGTCTTCCCATGTTCTTTTAATTGGCCTAAAAATGTTATTCGCAATAATGCCATCGGAGAAATCTTCTGGTATCATGTCATCGGAATGTCTTCCCAATGATGCCATCGGGATGTATCCCTGGTGATACCATCGAGTAATACTATTAGGTCTTCGGGGGGTTTTCCTCCGAGGCTTATAAAACATATTCTTTGATATGTTGTTACAAGGGGTATCCTTCGGGAGGAGCATGTTTAAGGTATCTCGTTTAGAAGATTGTTCACTAACTAAAGCATCGGCGATTATTAGGCATCGTAGAGTCATCCAAGACTGGTAGTGCCTTTAGCATCAGATGCTCTGGGAGTGTAGTAATCCGTATGTCATCGAAGACAAAGCTTGCGGAGAGGCAATATTATCTTTTAACGATGAACGTTATACTTTCCCCCGATGGGGAAGGTTTTACTTGTCTTCTGACGGCCATCGTTTAGTTTGTTCCCCGATGGCTCTCAGTTCCGAGGGTTGCTATTTTCTTCCCAGGTTTACACCAGTCCCCCCAGTTCCTGGTGTATTATAGGTAATCATCAGGAACTTATAGTGAAGTGGTTATTGGAGGCGTAGCCATCGGAGAACGTGGGGAACCTATTAGTTTCGCATTAATGGGAGAATCTTAAGGGTTTGTAACTGCCGTTATTTATGGGAAGTCGTGCTCTTTAAAGCAGGCGTGCATTAACTTCTCCCCTTTTTCAGATTAAGCCCTTTAAAACTTCTTTTCCCTTCTCACTTTTTTTCATCGTTTCACTACTCTTCTCTCTCAAGTTTTTCCTTTTCAGCAGCAAAACCCTAAGTTTTTCTTTCTCTCTTCTACATCATGACCGGCGAAGCTTCCTTTGCTCCTCCCTTTCTAGCCACCACTTCGGAGGATGTTGCTGATGCTCCTCCCACAACTCTCACGGATTCTGCTGCCCCTTCCACCGCTCCTTTCACGTCGGAAGTGGATGCCACCGCTGTTACGGTGGCTATGTTACCGGAGGTCAACCCCTCTGGCCTGGAAACTTACCGCCGCAAAAGGAAAGGCAAAGCTTCTAAGGTTAAGGGAGATGAACCTGCCCGTGTTTCAAAAAAGTCAAAGAAATCCTCCGTTACTGCTGTCGCTTCGTCTGCTCCTGTGAAGACGAAGAGTAATCGCCGCTATAAAGAAGTGGAGCAGGTAGCTAGCACTGTTACCGAGGAGGAGGTTAATCAACTCTTCCATGACTTTGGGGTGTCGTCTATGAACATCCGTCGGGAGTTTCCTACTCAGGACGATAGGGGTCATACTCCCCCCGAGGGCTACGTTACCCTCTATCTGGTTCAAGTACGAGCAGGCCTTCGATCCTTCTATCCCCCCTTCTACTGTGAGGTATTCAAAGCCTGTGACATATGTCCCAGCCAGCTGACCCCCAATAGTTTTACAATCCTAGCCTCTTTTGTCTTTTGGTGTTTATCGAAGGGAGTGGAGTGCACACTTAGGAGATTCTTTTCTATCTTCACTATCAATGTTTCTTCTTCTGGCCATCCCTCTTACTTTTTCTCGCATCGGGATCCCGAGAAGAAAATAGTTATTGGAACCACCCTATCTTACAGCAGTTGGAAAGATAAGTTCCTTTTTATTAAACCCATCGAGGGCAAGTGGGACTTCCCCTATTCCTGGCGTCGTCCCGAAGCCCCTTCTTATAAAGTAGACCCCTCTCTCTCCTTTAATTTAGCGCTCGATGCTTCGGCTTTACTAAAGTCAGCCCACTATCTGCCCTTGTACGATACCGCGGGGCTGACAGTTCCTGCTCCATTGGATGCTTCACTTATAGGGAAGGACCTTCTATGCCTTTCCGCTGAAGAGCTTCCTACGTTTGGTGAGTAACATCGCTGTCTATATCCTTCTCACTGATACACTATATTTTTCTCATTTGATTTTTCTTTTGCACAGTTTCTTACTTGGAGGAACATGAGAAAGATATGAGTGACGTTCCACGTCCTTCGACTTCTCGTGTGAAGAACAAGGGCTCTAAGAAGACCGTGGTGCCTTCCGATAGTGATTCTCAGTCTTCCGATGCAGGTTCTGATTCTGAGGGCTCGTACGGGGCTAAATCTCAAAAATCTGCAGAGCTAGGTTCCGAGGATGAGAATTCCCAACGGGATGTTCCCGATACCCAGGTGGCTCACGAGGTACACCCGTCTCCAACGGAACCTCACGCTTTGCCTTGTGCTGAAGGTGAGAACCTCTCGAAGGATGTTCCTACCACAACCTTTACACAGGAGGTGCATGAGACTTCCCATGATTCCGAAACTTTAAACTCTCTGCTTCCCCTTTCTAATCACCTGGATCAGACTGCGGAGGTACCCCTTTTTCCTTCACCCTTATCTCTTTGCGCAAATGACCCTCAAGAGAAGCCCGATCCTCCTGCGGATTCTCCTCCTTTAGGTAAGCGTTGCAATACTTTGCCGAGTGCTTGTTACTCCGAGTAATGTGTTTTAACTCTTTTACTATTCTGTAGCTAACCAAGAGAAGGTTATTGTGATCGAGAGTGGAGATGAAGATATTCGATCAGGTTAATTCTTCTTACTATAACCTTCGTGTCAACCTTATTTTCCACGTCATATTTTACATGTTCATTATACTTCTTTCGAAGCAGGTAATTCCCCCTCGGATGCTCAGAAGCATCCATCTTTGGCCCATCGCGATCTGTCGGTTGATGATCTTTTTCCCTCCGAAGATCAAGTTTTCCAAAATGAGGTTCACAATCTCCCTTCTTCTTCTCATCCTCACCCTGTCAACCTAAAGCTCTTGGATGAGTTGCTTCCTTCGTTGGTGAAGAAGCATGTATGGAACACCCCCTCGGCAGCTCCTGTTGGTACTTCTACGGGATCTCATTTCGAGGGGATGCCTTTCTCGAGTCGTTTTACTCCGACTGGCTCCCCTTTTTTCATTCATACTACTGGAGCCAACGCCGAGTCCAGCATGAGGCCAGATAGCTCTGATTTACGCTTGGCCCTTGAGGTCATTACTCACTATCTGAATACAACTTCAGCAGTCACTCCTCATGATGAGCATACCGCCAGATTCTTCTCTGAGTTGATGGTTGCTATGGTGAGACCCCTTTTTTTAACTTTTTTTTTTTTTTTATGATTACTAGTTTTCATACTCATAAATTTTCTTTTCGTACCTTTTTAGGTTCCCAAAATCATCCCTGCTATATGGCGCGAAGTGGATGCCGCCCAAGCTATCGGGCAAACATCTATGGAAAAGCTATCTATGCAGAATGTTGCTTTAAAGAAGGCAGAGGATGAGCTGAAGAGCCTTCGGGATGCATTCGCTCAGAGTCTGGCTAGGGAAGAACTGCTGAGAACTAAGCTGGATGCTACTACCACCCTTTTATCCAAGCGCACCTCCGAGTGCGACAAGCTGAAGGATGACCTCTCCGTGCTATCGAAAGAGAAGAATTCCTGGGGGGAGCTAGAACACATTCTAAAGGAGGAAGTCTCTACCCTTCGAACTCAGTACCATCAGCTTAAGGAAGAATTGAAGAAGCCTCCACCTCCTCCTTCGGGTTTTATAACTCAAGAAATGCTGGAAGATAAATTATCCGGGGCAATTCTTCTTGCCAAGGATGAAGTTCATAAGCACTATGAGGAGAAGTACCAGCTGAGGCATAGGAGTCACCTACTAGGCAACTTCATACTCGGGTACTTGGGATGTATTAACCAATGCCGCGAAGACCAGCTGTTTTCGAATCCTGAGAATTGGAGGCGTCTAAAACTTCAGTCTTTGATGATGCGGCCCCCCTCCTCACAAGAAGCTCACGAGGCCTACCAGAAGATATGGGGTCGAGCTCCCTCTCCTGCCTCTTCTTCTGGCTTTCCACCCCAGCCACCAGAGTGATACTCTTAGATTTTTCTGTCTGATTATGTTTTTATCAAACTTGTAATAGTATCTTGAATCAGTTGTCAGCTTTACTGTACCCTTGTTACCACCTTATGAATTGTTGAACAAGTTTCACTGTCTTCTCCTTTTTTTTTTATTTCGCCGTTTTGTCTTTTCTTGAGACTTTCTGCACTGCTTTTTATGGTTGATGTCTGCCAACTCTAGCAACATTCTTCTCGCAATGCTAACAATATTCTTCTTACGTGTCTTTTATCCTTACTTACCCATACCTTGAAAGTTCCAGATGTCATCTTGTCTTTGACACGTACCCTTCTGTTGTCTTCCAGTATTTCTATAAAATGCTTCCTTCTTCTATCTATTACCAGCATTCTCAGAATCTTGCTCTTGTCTTTTTATTGTCTTTGGTTCTCTTGTGCATTTTTATTGTAGTGAACATAATTTTTTGTTTTCGTCCTAATGTCTTCTTTCACCCGTAGATTATTATCCTCTCCCGAGGAATCTTCTCCCCTTTATGCTCAGGGTGAACCCTCTCATGGGCATGTAAGGGGTAGAACTGATATGGACGGGTTATCTTTGAATTTTAGAGGTTCTCCTGTTGCGCATGGAATATCGGTATCCCGCTCTGTCTCGAGTATGGCAGATTCCTTACGTCTTACATTTCTGCGGAGAGAACCCTATCTCCCTCTTGATAATCTTTCTATTTTTAACACTTCATCCCTGAACGTTAATGCCATGATCGGAGGAAATAGGGTAGGTTCCTGCCAGAGCATAGAATCGTCCGAGTCCATTTTGAGTACGTTACGCGAATATGGTTTGAATCCTGATGACTACGATATCATCGTTCCTCGTCCTTTCCATAGAGCCTTCGAACCCCCTTTTGGTTATATGACTTTGTATTCCGAACAAATTCATTGTGGCTTGCGTAGGCTCTTTCATCCTTTTATACTTTCCTTATTTCAATACTGGCAAATTTGTCCTAGCCAAATGACTCCTAACTCATTTCGCTATCTAGTGGGCTTCGTTCTTTCCTGTAATATTTTGAACATACCCTTAACTCCGTATCGGGTGTGTTCGGCCTTCATTCTGCGTCCGTGTCCCAATGGTCTTCCCTATTTTAGCCTAGTCTACCGAGATCAGCAGAAAAGTTTTCATGTCCCTCGTCGTTTGGCCTTCGTAGTAGATTGGAAGAAAAGATATTTTTTTATTAAACCAAAGAATTCTTCTGGAGATTCCTGGGGTATACCTTTACGATGGGGTTTGGGATATACAATCCCTCGTCCTGAAACCGCTGTACGAGAAATGGAGTACTTAGCTTCCACTGGTCTGTTTTTAGGGAGCTACGACATATGCTCTATTCTGGCTAACTCCTCGGCTTTAATCATGGCTGGTTTACAACATGGTGCAGAGCAGTTGAATATTCCTCCGATACCTTTGCATTCCAACTCTGCTTTTCGTAAGTTAGCTTATTTTTTATTTTAATGACCTCGTCTTTTTTGTTCTGATGATTAACCTCTGCTTATTTCTCTTTAGGCCATGAAATGGAGCGGTTTGCTACCAGGCGCTATCCTGAAGAAGTGTTGGTCCCTTTAGCTTCTTTTCCAATGTACTCGAACACCCCTGGTTCGCCCGTTGAGCACGATACCTCCGATCTTCATCCGGATTCTAATGACCTTTGGACATTTTCTCAGTCCGATTTTCTATGGGATCCTGCCGTTCCTTCTATCGATTCTCTCTTTGGGAATCCTTCCCCCCCAGACTTAAACTTGGACCCCAACTATCCGTCTCCCCTGACCTTAGCTGTCCGATCCCCCCTTAATCCTTTAGTCAATGTCATAAACGGTGATAATATAACCGTGCCACCCATATGTTCTACTGACGCGATGCCTTCTCCCCCTAGGATGATTCCACCTTCTGGGGAGGGAACGAGCGGTATAGCTATACGAGATTCTCATGACACGTTTCCTGTGCTAACTTCAGATGTCTCTTACCATCGGCACTTCTTGAATGGTTTGTTGAGTCAAGCTAATTGCGAAGCTCTTGGCTCCGTTTCTATGGATCTCCTTCAAGATCGATTATGTCGTAACTTATGCGAGGTGTGTCATGCCACTGTTTCTCTATTTGTGATGCTTATCTTGTATTTCCTTAATCTTCCTCTCATTTTATGCAGGTATTTTTGATTGCGGATGCCCTTAGTGCACATTCTTCCGATAAGGCTGGTTTCTTGTATCGATACCTCACCGATCTGGAGAAGAATTTAGATGATGCTCGTAATCAAATTGACAATCTGCATGCTCACTACGATTCCGACCAAGCAATATTAGAAGCTCTTTTAAAGGATGCCCAAGATACCATCTTGGATATGAGACAACTAATAACCTTGGGGCGGGATCATGCCAAAGAATTAGAGACTCGTATAGACAATTTGCTGAGCCAAAGCCGCACTTCCGATGCTTTGATATCCTCTCTATTGGCCGAAAGGGACTTATTGGCTACAAAGTTGTCAGATCTAGAGAGATCTCGTGCAGTAGACGCCTTGATTACCCGTGCCGAGGCTACCCTGGCGGTTCCAAGTTTGGAGCAAATGAGGGCCACCCTACGTATAGAGATGCGGGAGATGGTGGTGATGGGTTTTCAGATTTGTCGGGAGGCTGTGAGAACACTCCCAAATTTTCCTCCTCACCTGGATCTTCCCGACCTTGAATTTATTACTTCTTCTCAAACTACAACTCCTTCAGCTTCTTCCCAAAGGTCTACCGTCCCGGTGGTAACTATTATGGATCCTGCTGATCTTTCTGAAGAACAACGCCGTTGCCTAATTCGAGAAGGCAAACGTCCTATGCAGAACTAATATATATTTTTTATATGTTAAGTTTGTGATTGCATATGTAAATTGAACTACGAGTGGCTTGATTCCCTTGTATCGGGATACGTAGGCATCTCGGAATTTTATCCGAGTTCAGTCATATTAATACGTGTGTATGTAAGTTAGTCGAGTTGGATGGATGTATCGGAATGACGCGAATTTTGAGATTATGTATACATTCCATATAAATAAAATGCCATTTTTATTCCATCACGACTTTATTTACATGTACACTGACTTGACGTCCTTATTTACATTGTTACTATCAAACATTAAGCATAATATTTTCTAAGATTTAATGCATTCCAAGTCCGAGTTAGTGCCATACCTTCGGGGGTACTTAATTGGTAAGTAGCAGGTCCGATAATTTTGCTCACCTTGTACGGTCCTTCCCACTTGGGTTGTAGTTTAGCGACATTCTTGGACGCCCCCACTCGTTTGAGAACCAGATCTCCCACTTGGAATGTTCTAACCTTAACGTTCTTGTTGTAATGTTTGGCCATTCGAGCTTTATATCCTTCCATACGTACCGAAGCTCGATGCCTTTTTTCTTCCAACAGGTCCAAGGCTAGGGCTAGATTAGAGCTATTACTGACTTCTTCATACTCTCGGATTCTCCAACTTTCGGTTACGATCTCGGGCGGAATCACAGCTTCACAACCGTAGGCCATGCTATACGGTGTCTCTCCAGTGGCAGAGCTAGGAGTTGTTCGATATGCCCATAAAACACCTGGGATTTCTTCTATCCATCGTTCTTTGTGATGGTCCAGTCTAGCCTTAATGCTTTTTAACAAGGTTCGATTGGTTCTCTCAACTTGACCGTTGCCTTGGGGATATCCGACGGAAGCGAAGCGGTGCTTAATCTCCCAATGCTTACACCAATCTTCCACCTTCTGGTCTTCAAATTGTAACCCATTATCACTTACGAGGTACCGAGGAATTCCGAATCGGCACAGTATATTTCGCCATAGGAAATTGATGACCGCGCTTGCTGTGATTCTGGCCATCGGTTCTGCTTCTACCCACTTCGTAAAGTAATCTACTGCTACCAACAGATACTTCTTTTGCCTCGGATTAGGCATCAAAGGTCCCACTAGGTCTATTCCCCACTTGGCGAAAGGGCACGCTAGTAAATTTGGCTCCCATGGTGCCGCTGGTTGATGAATTTGTGAAGCGTGGGCTTGGCACGCTGGACATCTGCGCGCGTATTCCTGGCAATCTTGAATCATCGTAGGCCAATAATACCCTTGCCTTATGATACGATTGGCCATACTTGCTCCTTGCGAGTGGTTTCCACACGTTCCCTCGTGCATTTCTTTTATCACTCCCAACGCTTCTTGTTCATCCAGGCATCGAGTGTGAGGATTAGAGTAACAGCGCCGGAACAACACCCCTTTGTGCAAGAAGTATCTTGCTGTTTTCCTTTCTAATCTCTTCCGCTCAATGTCATCATCGTAGTACTGTGTGGGGTCCTCTAAATAAGCAACTATCTCCGACATCCATCCTGATGTCACTGGGGCAACGATGACATGGATATCCTCCTGAGGCTCCTGCTGTTCCGATCCCATAGCTTGTAGCAACGTAATTTGTCGTGTTCCGACCACAAATTGAGTTGCTATTTTTGACAACGCATCCGCCTCTTGGTTCTCCGATCTTGGAATCTGCTTTAATTGAAATTCTTCAAACATCCTTTGTCTATTTCGAACCGCCTGAGCATATGCTTTCAATCGCTCTTCTTTTATTTCAAACTTTCCTATGGCTTGCTGTACTATCAATTGTGAGTCGCTGTAAACCACCATTCGACTGATGTTTCCTTCCATGGCTAACCTCATCCCGATCAGGAGGGCTTCGTATTCGGCTTCATTGTTGGACAAGGGGTAATTTATCCTGATAGCAAAGCATAGGTTTTCTTCCTCCTCGTGGTTCTTCAGAACTACTCCCGCTCCACCATGTGTTCCGACGGAAGATCCGTCTACATACACGTGCCATAATGCAGGGGGCTTCTCGTTTTGCATTTCTTTCATTTCCACCATGAAATCAGATAAAACCTGTGCTTTGATGGCTGGTCGTGAAGCGTATGACAGACTATACTCACTTAACTCTATTGCCCATTTTACCATTCGACCTGATGTTTCTGGGCGATTGAGTATGACTCGCAACGGATATTTAGTAAGTATCGTCACATGATAAGTCAAGAAGTATGATCTCAGTTTTCTGGCTGCAGTTACGAGGGCTAGTATCAGCTTCTCTGTCTGCACGTAATTTTTCTCAGCATTTTGCAAGGTTTTACTTACATAGTACACAGGATGCTGGCTGCCATTCTTATCTTTCACCAAAACCGCACTTACAGCTTCCTCCCCTGCTGACAAATACACAGATAATTTGTCTCTTGGTTCTGGTTTGACCAGCAATAGAGGACTTACCAAATAATCTTTCAGATTATTGAACGCTTCTTCGCATTCTGATGTCCATTGGAACTCTTTCACCTTCCTCAACACTTTAAAGAATGGCAAACCCTTTTCTGCTGATCGCGATATAAATCTGCTGAGCGATGCCATCTTTCCTGTTAACCTTTGTACCTCTTTGATTGTTCGGGGAGATTTCATTTCTATGATAGCTTTAGCCTTTTCTGGATTGACTTCTATTCCTTTCTCCGTTACCATATACCCTAGAAACTTTCCTCCCCTAATTCCAAAAGAGCATTTCTTGGGATTTATTTTCATGCCAAACTTATCCATGATGGCTAGAGCTTGTCGTAAATCCCTCGGATGATCTTCTGCCCTTTTGCTTTTTACAATCATATCGTCAACATATACTTCCATCGTATTTCCAATGACATCAGCAAACATTAGATTCACTAACCTCTGGTAGGTGGCACCCGCGTTCTTGAGTCCAAATGGCATGACCATGTAGCAAAATGTACCAACGTCGGTAATGAAGCTAGTTTTCTCCTGATCTTCTTCAGCCATCGGAATCTGATTGTATCCCTGATCACCGTCCATTGTAGACAACAATGCGCATCCTGCCGTTGAATCTACCAACTGGTCAATGCTGGGCAAAGGATAACAATCCTTCGGGCAGGCATCGTTCAAATTGGTGAAATCTACACACATTCGCCATCGTCCTCCTGATTTAGGTACCAATACTACATTGGATAGCCATTCAGGGTATATAACCTCCCTTATTTGTTGTAATCCGAGGAGTCGCAATATCTCTGCTTTGATGATTCCATTCTTCTCTGATCCCATATTTCTTTTCTTCTGTCGGATAGGTTTACATGTGGGATTAACATTGAGATGATGCTGACACACCCTCGGGCTGATTCTTCCAGGTGGGCCTCCTTCCCAAGCAAATAGATGCTTGTATTCTTTCAAAATGGAAACAATTTCTCCTTCTGTCCCTAAATCCATTCATGTTCCTACCTTCACCTTTTTCTCATCCACTTCCAACTCTATTAGTTTCAATTCTTCCACGGGATGGACTCGTATTTCCTCCATTTTCTGCTTCTTCCCGGTATGGTTAAATTCTTCTTCCACATTTGTTGGTAAAGCATTCATACGACACTCCCTAGCCTTGATCTGGTTGCCTCAGACTTCTCCTATGCCCGACATCGTGGGGAACTTCACCTTGAGGTGAAGAGTAGAGGGTATGGCTTCAAAAGCGTGAATCGATGGCCTTCCACAGATAGCATTATAAGTTCGCGCAGACGCTTCAACAACCCAGAACTTCACATGCTCGGTGCGCCTCAATGCCCCTTCGCCCCAAGACATGGGGAGTATGACAGTTCCCAATGTTCGACTAGTTTCTCCAGAAAAGCCTATCAAGGGTATCTCTGTGGGATCAAGATGTACTCTTTTTAACCCCATGGCTCCGAAGGTTGGGGTAAACAACACATCCACCGAGCTTCCCGTGTCTATGAGGACCCGTTGTATATCAATACCCATTATGGTTGCCTTAATTACCAATGGATCTTCATGAGGATATACAATTCCTTGAAGATCTTCGGGCCCGAAGGACATGGTGGGTAGCTTCATTCCCTGCACTGTACATACCGACAATCCTTGTCCCACTTTCCTAGCCTCTTTGAGATATTTCTTTTTTCTACCAGCTGGAGATGAGGATATATCTCCTCCCTCAATCATGTTGATGGTTCTTCCTGATGGAGGATTATCTCGGTATGTTCCTGGGGGTGGCGGTAGCTGCTGGTTGAATTCCTCCTGTTCATCATTCCTCGAGGGGGGTTCCACGGCTGCCTCTCCTTCTTCATTCCGGGCTTTCTTTCGTTCCTTCGAATGATCTTCTTTGTTGCTGCTCAAGTAATCTCTCAGATAACCCAAGTCTAGCAACCTATGAATTTCATTTCTCAAATTTTTACAACCATCGGTTGTGTGGCCATAAGACTTGTGGTATTTGCAAAACTTTCCCGAGTCTTTCTTCTTGTATGGTTGTCTTACTGGCATAGGCCAAGATAAATCCTTGTTTCCCCTCATTACATTTAATACTTCTGACTGGGTGATGGTTAGAGTTGGCAACGGTATAGGCTGAAGATGTCTCTTCACCACTCCCGGATTATCTCTTCGAGGGGGATGATTCTTAGATTCCTCCTTTTCTTTCGATCCTGCATGGGCATCGGCGGTTTCTGTTTTCAATTTGGACTTTTCTGCTTCCTCCATTAGGATATACGTTTCTGCTTTCTGCATTAACTCATTCATGTCTTTTATTCGATTTCCTACTAGGTATCGGAAGAAATTCCCCGATCGCAATCCTTGAGCAAGGATGTCTGCTAGCATGGTTGGATCTATATTGGGGACGTCCAATACTTCGTCGGAAAAACGTTTCATGAAATCTCTTAAAGATTCGTCCTTTTGCTGTTTTATGGTAAACAGATGACATGCTGATTTGGGATATCGTCGGTTACAGGCAAACTGCCTTACAAACAAACTAGCCAACTAGGAGAAGTTAGAAATGGTGCCTGGGGGTATCTGGGTGAACCAGGATTGTGCCCTTCCCGTCAGGGTGGCTCGAAAGATTCGACACAACGCAAAATCCGGGGCTGATTGTAGATCCATCGTTGCAATGTATTGATTAATGTGATCTTGTGGGTCTTTTCCATCTTTCTCTCCGGAATACATGGGTAAGTTGACTGCTCTTATATAGGCTGGAATTGTAGCTTGTGCTATATCTGGTACAAACGGTGATCCATGGTATACGGGCTCGTCTTCTGGTGTGATGGCTCTTTTCATGCTGAGCATTTCACGTCGGAGATGATTCAGCATCTCCCAAAGAGCGGGTTCATTGCTTGAGTGGGGGAACATGTTGGGACGGTAAGGAGGTACTCTGTCTTCGAAAATATTGCCAGGGGGAGGTATCACACCTGGATATCGTTCTTGTCGACACCCTTGCTGTGGTGGTGGTACCCGCTGCGGAGTTGGTGTCATTCTTGAGCCTTGCTCTTCCACCCGATATCTTTCCCCATATGGCTGTATATGTTGTGGTTCTGGGGGTCTTTCGTTAGCTTGAGCCCTTCTTAAAGCAGCTTCCACCAGATCTTCAAACACTGTTCTGGGTATATTGATGTAATCGCCATTGGGTGGTGGAGTGTTTCTTGGGGAACTCTCAGCAGATTCTTGGTATATGCTTTCATCATGGTTATCTGTCCGATCCTCAGAACGAGCTGGTCCTTCCATCTGTTGAGTTGGTTGTAAATATGGCAAGTATTGAGATTCTTTTACCAGCGTGACTCAAAGGCAATAGTCTATGGCGTTCCCACAGACGGCGCCATTTGTTAACTCAGGGGTGCAATTTCTATAGTTTTTAATATGAGGAACGCCTTGCCCAAATAGCTAATAAAAGAATCTTATCAAAATAAGAGGGGATTATATTATAAGACTTTTTCTGAATTTACAGAATCAAATTTCTCCTTTCTTTCTTTTTCCCCCTTTTTGATCTGCCTTTACTTCTTCCCTTTACATCAGTATTTATAGCGCTTTTGGGACTGCATGCTCCTCCATTAGATGGCAGATACTCCAATGCTCACCTACTGACTCAGTTCAAAACCTGGTGAATATTCATCTTTTCTGGTGCTGAAGTGTCACTGGCGAAGATGACACCTGGTTATTTTTGCAGCTGATTCAAGCTATGCAGGGTGACACCTAGTTGTTGCACAGCCATGGTACCCGGTAAGACGACACCTGGTTTTATCCTAGAAGTGTTTGGAAGTCTTCCCATGTTCTTTTAATTGGCCTAAAAATGTTATTCGCAATAATGCCATCGGAGAAATCTTCTGGTATCATGTCATCGGAATGTCTTCCCAATGATGCCATCGGGATGTATCCCTGGTGATACCATCGAGTAATACTATTAGGTCTTCGGGGGGTTTTCCTCCGAGGCTTATAAAACATATTCTTTGATATGTTGTTACAAGGGGTATCCTTTGGGAGGAGCATGTTTAAGGTATCTCGTTTAGAAGATTGTTCACTAACTAAAGCATCGGCGATTATTAGGCATCGTAGAGTCATCCAAGACTGGTAGTGCCTTTAGCATCGGATGCTCTGGGAGTGTAGTAATCCGTATGTCATCGAAGACAAAGCTTGCGGAGAGCCAATATTATCTTTTAACGATGAACGTTATACTTTCCCCCGATGGGGAAGGTTTTACTTGTCTTCTGACGGCCATCGTTTAGTTTGTTCCCCGATGGCTCTCAGTTCCGAGGGTTGCTATTTTCTTCCCAGGTTTACAATTATTATTTATATATATATATATGTGTGTGTTTATTATTATTATTTATATATATTTATTATTATTGGCTGAATATATGATGTGGCGTTGACTGTACCGCCACGTAGGCAATTTTAGCCCGAATAAGGCCAACGGGCATTTTTGAAAGATATTTCAAGACTTACGGGGCATTTTTGCAAGGCCCGAAAGAAATGGGCATTTTAACTTCTGAAAAAAAGTTACAGGGCAGTTTTAATATTTCGTCCTAGTTTTTTGGTTAATCTACCAAGATATATTATAGGTGGCGACCACCAATTAATTCTGTATAATTAGGTACGTACTAGTACAATCAGCACAGTAAAATGAGTTAAGATGGTAGGAAACCTCTCGTTTTAGTGAAAGTGGGTTAACTAAGTTACTATAATACAATTAGTTTCAATTTGAATTTCACGGTTTTTTGGTTGATTGGTTAGCAACAAATATTATTGATTAATTTAAAATATCAAGGAAATGCATAACTTATATATACTGTGTCAGAAAATTTAGTTTGTAACTAGCAAAGCATTAATTTGTCACATGACCATTATAATTAAAATGCTCATTTTGAGCTGAAAATTTAAGGAATAGCCAGTAGCCCAATAATCGAAACCGTCGTCGTGCCATTACAAGTTTACAACTATAATAAAGACTCTCACAAAGTCACAATTTATTTTCAAGAAACTTATTTTATATAGTTTCTCACAATGTATTTTATTGTTGACAGCCCGTGCTTTAGCCTTTAGGGTAATCTCAGTTGTCACCTTGATAGTTATCATGTGGCTCAATATTTAAACGTACTTATTAGACTTAAACATTAGATGAGCTACGTCGGATTTGTTTCGATTCACGGCGTGTTTCTTTTAGTGCATATGAACGTTAAAGAATAAATCTGACGAGAAATATTGTGTCAGCGTCTCAAATTATCGAACGAGTAAGATACGAAGCATAAACTATAAGCACAAGAAAAAAATAAAATCGTTCGAGGCCAGTATATATGCTAGCTGTTAAACAATTGTGTATCATCAAATAACCAGGTTAATCATATTATATTATTATAAATACAATCAAGCCGATCTTATTTATCCCTAAAATCTTGGACAACCAACAAACATATATATAATCCTCGACTTATCTTTTTGGACAAAATAGTCAAACGTTCATTAAAGCTGATTTTGTCGGGTAGTTTACCAAACTTGCTGTTACCTTAATAGTATGAAAGCAATTTTAAACTATACTGAAATCGATCAATTTGATTTCAAGATCATGATTCATGTACGATATACAATGATTAGTGAAATGGGTATGTATCTAGATAACACACAGGTGCAAATTGGAGGTAGCTCAACAAACTTTTATGTAATGCAATAATTTTGCACATCATTAATTCTTCTAAACCCACCTAAGCTACTAATTAACGAGGCATGCCATTTGGTTTATTATTATAGTTTATTCCAAGTCTTTAGTTTTTTTAAACATTTTTGTGTGTGCATCATGACACGTGCATGGAATAATTATCCAGAGTTGAATAATTTGCAAGTATCTTTCTAGCTAGGAGGTATAGAATATAAATACACTAATCAAAATTTAGCCAAAATTTATATGCTTAAGTAGCTGCTCCAAATTATATGAACAACATTGCAATGAGAAATGTCGTACTATATATATATTTTGTTACAAGAAGATTAAGCTAGTTTAATTTCCTAATTAATTAGGTAGCTTGCGCGATATAGATTCTAGATTACTAGAGATAAATTATGTGATTTTATAATCATTTAGTGAAACTTAATTATTTTATCTTGTGGAAAACCCTAATTCGGGGAAGCTTTTTAGTCTTCATGCATGCGGATTAATATTACGAACGTTAATATTTAAATCGCATCCTTGCCTACTTTCCTTGCTTATACACTACACGTCTAATCAATAAAATTAAACCACATGCACAATATTATATTTAATTGCTACACGTACGACATATATACCTAGAACATTATTATAACATGCAACATACTAGCTAGTATATATAAGTCCAACTCGAAGCATGAGAATTTCACCACAAATTAGTACTCTCAGCCAAAAAAATGACGCAGTTTCTTGTCCGAATTTGGCAACTTTCTAATATTTATTTATCGATAATAATGCATTTAAGGGCTTTACTCGTGTGTGTTTTTCTTTTGTTGTGTTGCAGTCGTTGTAATGGTGTCATTCAACTTCCAAAGAATTTGACAATTCCTGCCTTTTTTGCTTTTGGAGATTCAATTGTTGACCAAGGTACTAATAATGTAATTAGCACACTAGTGAAGTGCAATTTTGCACCCTATGGAAAGGACTTTGCAGGTGGATTAGCAACCGGGAGGTTTGGCAATGGGAAGACGCCTCCTGATTTGATAGGTAATTTTTTAAAGTTCTGATTTTGAACATTTTAATTAGCTTACAGATTTAGGATTAAGGTCATTATAACGCTGATAAAATACAATACACGTACACATTGTTTACTGATTCGACAAACATATAACTAGCTAAGTTAATTAATTAGAATTATCAATTCATTAATATCATTTTTCTTTATCAGCAAAATAATTTTATTGAAAATGACTGTACAGAAAAACTATCTTGAACAACCAACTAAAGGTCGTTCAAGATTACAAACAAGCTAAAGGCCAATTCGCCCAATCAAAATATGAGTACAAGAAACTATTTTTTCTAGATTTAAACCAAATCCATGACTTGCACTTGATGGAATCGAGGATGTTGCTCTTGCTTTGAATTTCACCTTTGAACAAACACTTATTTCGCGCCATCCAAATGCTCCAAACAGTAAAGCACCATATACTTTTCCAAATCGTTCTATATTTAAAGGAAGCAAGGAGATCCGAGAATTGAATAAAATGAGATTTGGTATTGTCCGAAAAGGCCGAGCTCATTCCAAACCATTGAAGCACTCCCATCCAAATGTCATAAGCAAAAGGGCATTTGCAAAACAAATGAAATGAGTCTTCATCGGTTCTATTGCAAAACACACACGTCGTAGTGCCGAGGCAATTTGAACGTCTACGAGCCAAATTAACAAGACATGGTATTCGGTCTAAGATCACCCTCCAAACAAAACATCTAACCTTCAATGGAGTATCCGCCTTCCAAATCCCAACAAGTAATGAGTCTTTTTCTTCATTTGGGTTGTGAGAAAAGCAATTGTATGCGGATTTTACTGTGAAAGCTCCATCTCCCTCCCATTTTCAAACCCATCGATCTTCAGAATTCTCACACGGATATTTGTTTTCAATAAAGCTACCTAGATTCGCGAAAAGCTCCTGCTCCCAATTAAAAAATGATCAATTCATTAATATCATAACTTCGTTATATTTACATACTCTCACCTTTTTATGTACTGATGAAGGCCTGAAGCATAATGTTGTGTACCAGAAACATTTTTCTTAGTCTTCTACATTTTCTTTCACTATATATGAGTTGACTTTTAGTACGAAATTCACTTACATGCATACCAAATGAAATTTCATCAATCAAAATATTTAATTTGTAGTCATTGCATGAGTCGTTCGATCAAAATTATATAAAACAATGTAATTTTAATTTTACATATAATAACACGATAACTTAGAAGTATAACTTGTTGACTAGTCACGATTATTAACCTATTGACAACTTTTAGGTTCTATTCACAATGTCATGATTCCAAGAAAATGTCAATGGCACTGTTCAATATATACCTTGTATGTTGGACGCCAACGTCCTCCACCTGGAGAGTGCATAAAAAGAGTTGACAATCAGTATATTTTAATATTGACGTGGTGCAACAAAGTTATTAATTTATTTTTTAAGTTTAAATTATGCGATAACCACTTATAATTTCATTCAACCTTACATATATATTTTCACTGATAAGTAACTGACTCTATGTATACATTATTATACAACAGTTGCATAAAATTCTTGTATGAAATTGGACTGATAGCAAATATATTATACTTGTCCTTGCTTTTCATTTTATGAAAATAATAATATGAGGAAGAAACAAGCAAATAATTCCCTTCACTTGATCATATTCCAATTGATCCAGCTGAACAGTTGGGCATTGCGGACCTCATACCAGCTTACTTGGACCCGAATTTGAAACCACAAGATTTATCGAAAGGCGTGAGCTTTGCCTCAGGCGGGTGCGGGTACGACCCACTAACAGCTCAATTAACGGTAACTATATTGAGCTGTTAATCTGTCTTGCACATTAATAAATAAATGAGAAAAAAAACTCATAAAAAAATTAAATTGTGCAGTCAGTTTTATCTTTATCGGATCAACTGGATCATTTCAAAGAATACATTGGAAAGTTGAAAGGTGCGGTCGGAACAGGACAAACAAACTTTATTTTGAGCAATGGTTTACACTTGGCGGTGGCGGGGAGCAATGATCTAGCGAACACTTACTACGCCTTTGGTGTTCGACAAAAACAGTACGATGTCGCTTCATATGCCGATCTTGTCGTTGCTTATGCTTCCAACTTTGTGCAGGTAATCAGGCTTGTGTTCATTAACATTGTATTTAACACTGATTATATTTAAAATTGATTAGTGTAAAAAAATGTGACTTGAATTAAAGGACTTGCACAATCTTGGAGCAAGGAGAATTGGTGTATTTGGCGTCCCACCAATTGGATGTTTACCGTTTCTGAGAACCATATCCGGGGGTCTATCGAGGATGTGCGAGGAGAGTTACAACCAGGCAGCACAACTACTTAATGTCAAGCTTTCACAAGAACTCAAATCCCTCAATCAAAAATTACCCCAATCAAGGGTGGTTTATATTGATATTTATACCCCTTTGCACGATCTTATCCAAAATCCTCAAAATTATGGTAAGTTAAGGTCTAATCTCTATCATTCGGTTATCATTAATATTGTTTGTTTTGTTTAATGTTTTATTGTTTTTCTTTTTCTTTATATATAAAATTTCAGGATTTCAAGTTAGTAACAAAGGTTGTTGTGGTACTGGAACTGTAGAAGTGATAATACTATGTAACAATCATACGACGACGACGTGCTCTGACGATTCACAATACGTCTTTTGGGATAGTTACCATCCAACAGAGAAAGCATATAAAGTTATTATTGACAGTATCATTACTAAATATATCAATAATTTCATATAGTAATTGATGATTCGATCATCCTCCAAAAGGAGTGACGTCCCATGTTAATTATTTTCACGATTGGCAATTCTATCGTTCTCATCTTCAGTTTGTTTGTACAAGTGTGAATGTCCCAGGTCAAGCATTGGTTTATTTTGGTTTCAAATAATGTAATTGAGTTTTTGTAATTTTTGATTCTCTTAATAATGTATAAAATTGTTTGTTACTTGCAAATTATTCAAAAATTGTTTCAACATGTAATAATCGGGCTTTCAGCTCATGGACCAGTGCAAGCTAACAAATAGTCCATTAATTATACATGGGCTTATTATAGTTTATGGTTAAATTTTTATTTTGGCATATCTTACTGTTGATTTTCTATGGCCCCAGTGTAAAGTCCCAATGAAGTGGGCTTTTTAACGTGATTTAAATACTTTTATATTATTTAATCAATAAACCTATATTAATTAATATATGGTACATTGCTATTGTACTTAACTTCAGCATGTAGCAATTATTACTAAAAAAAGCTATGATTATGTAATTTATGCGTATTTAGATATACTTACAAGATTTTATATTTATACTTTAAAGAAGCCTTTGCAATCACCATCTAATGAAAAAGAAAAAGAAATGCTTAAATTACCTAGTTTTCAGTTTTTTTCTTTTTTGTCAGAGATAAAAAGAAACTAAAATCTGTTTTTCTTGCTCTAGTATAAATGAAGAGAAATCGTAATTTACGAACACTTCGACTTATTTACCGATCCTCACAAAAAAGCACGAGCTATTATCTATTATGGACTTGATTCTATACACATAATAAGTCAGAGGCTCATAGCCTATAAACACCTCAAAATTTCACGAGTATGTTGTGTCATGTCGACAATGTCAATCGTCTATGTAGTAGAAATTGCTAAAAAAACGGGTGTCGTTGTGTTGTTGTTCCGTGTCCGTGAATCATAGCTCAATATTCGACACACATCTAATTTGGTGTGGTTCGAAACTCCATTTATCTACTATTGCTTACCCGTAAGTTATTTAGTATTACAAAAGTAGTGGGTGCGAGTTTCCAAGAACACAACCTTAAATCTTAAAACATTTCCCCTTAATCAGACCAACAAATTCGACTATATAAGCTCCATAATTAATAATTATTATATCCAGCTCAACTCATGTTAAAGTTAAACATTTCTTCTTCAAATTCCAGCTCGTGTATGCTAAAATCACTATGATAAAACACTAAATTAGTAAAAATATATATATTTATATATACATACATACACATATGCGTATAGGGCAAGGGTTTGCAACTCGTTAAGGAGTCGGTAACCACAATGGTTATAGATTGCAGTCAAAAGGTTATCGAATTTACAATCTAGAGACTAAGAAGCTTGTTACGAGTCGAGATGTTGAGTTCGACGAGCAAGCAGCCTGGAACTGGGAGACAGAGAATATAGAGAGGAGATGGATATCCACACCAATGGAAGACGAAGGTTCGAGAGACAATGACGAGGATGACAAACAAAATTCAGGTACGACTCTTATATCCTCCTCAAAGACTAGTACTCCAAGACAAAGAGATTCGTCACCAGAATTTCCACCACTAAGGATGAGGTCGTTAAGTGATATATGAAACTTGCAATTTTACTGTCTTGGAACCACCCAACTATGAAGTAGCATCTAAAGAAAAGGTTTGGGTTAAAGCTATGAAGGAAGCGATAAAGATGATATAAAAGAATAAAACTTGGGAGTCGGTTGAACCTCCAAAGGAGAATGAAGTAATTGGAGTCAAGTGGGTCTACAAGAGAAGGCTGAATCCGGATTGTTCTATACAAAAGCACAAGGCAAGGCTTGTAGCCAAGGGATATGCTCAACTACCCAGGATCGACTACACAGTGACATTCGCCCCAGTTGCTCTATTGGATACGATAAGAGCACTTATTGCTCTTGTTGCACAAAAATAATGGAATATCTTCAAACTTTATGTGAAGTAAGCTTTTCTAAATGGAGAGCTACAAGAAAAAGTTTATGTCGAGCAACCTGAAGGATTTGTGATGAAAGAAGTAAAAGTCTTACGACTCAAGAAAGCACTATAAGGGCTTAAACAAGCACATCGAGCCTGGTATAGCAAGATCGATGGATATTTCATCGACCAATAATTCAGGAGGAGCAAATGAGCCAACTATCTACATCAAATCCCAAGGTAACATTGATATCCTCATTATCTCTCTTTATGCTGATGACTTAATTGTCATAGGGAACAATACAAAGCTAGTTGAAGAATTCAAGAAACATATGGTAAAAGCTTTTGAGATGAGTGACTTGGGATTAATGCACTACTTTATTGGGATGGAGATAAGCCAAGAGGAATAGGGTATCTTCTTATCACATAAGAAGTACATTGGAGATATGTTGAAGAAATTCAAGATGGAAGAATGCAAGCCTGTTGCTACTCCATTAGTACCAAATGAGAAGCTAAAGAGGGAAGACGAAACTAAGGCCTCATATGCCTCCATGTATTGAAGCTTCATTGGAAGTCTGTTATACTTGACAGCTACAAGACTGGATATCATGTACGCGACAAGTTTGCTATCAAGATTCATGCAAATCCCAAGCCAAACACATTTTGGAGCTGCAAAGAGACTCCTCAGATATCTGCAAGGAACAAAGACTTTCGGCATATGGTATAAACCAAGTTCAGAAGGAAACCTTTCAAGGTTCACTGATAGTGATTGGGCAGGATATGTGGATGATATAAAGAGCACGTCTGGGTACGCGTTCAAGCTTGGATCAAGTATATATCATGGGGTTCAAATAAATAAGAGTTTGTTGCACAATCATCAGCCGGGGCAAAATACGTTGCAACATCAAGAGCAACTTGTCAAGCTATATGGCTACGAAGAATACTTGAAGACATGGGTCAGCAACAAAACGGGCCTACGGAGATTTACTGTAATAGTAAATCAGCTATAGCAATGGCCAAGAATCCAGTACAACACAATCGAAGCACATTGCTATCAAGTATCCATTCGTTAGAGAAATCCAAGCAACTGGAGATATTGAGATAGAGTACTGTCCGACGGAAGAACAACAACGTGATATCTTCACCAAGGCACTTTCAGGAGATCGATTCCAACTGCTTAGGAGTATGCTTGGAATATCCGAGAAATGCTTCAAGGGGGAGTATTAAACTATGAAGCATTTCCATAAAGATCTAGAGTATTATAAATATATCTATGTAATAAGAATGTGGATGAATCTAGAGTAGTACTACACTAGTTAAAGAATGTGCTATGAATGTTCTAAGAATTCATCTAGAGAATTCATGTATAATTAATCTAGAAATGATGCATGAGGAGGATTCTAGAGACGTCCTCCCACACCTATAAATACACCCCATGGGTGAATGTTGTAAACCATCCAAAAATATTATGATCAATATATCTGGTAAATTTGGAGATAAGTACTCCATCCCAAACACTCTAGATTTTTAAATATTTCCACTGCATCTAAACTACGTTTCTCCTCCACTATCCATATAAATACAAATATAAATCTTTACTATCCTACAAACCTTTCATCAAATATAAATATTTTATTTTCTAACTGAAATGCACTAAAAGATAACTGGTTATGTCAAACTACAACCTACTTTTTGTGAACCAAAAATAAGCAAACAACTAAATACTTACTACAAGCTACTCAACATGACCATCATGGGAGAGAAAATTTGCAAAATGATGGATTTACCCTTGATCCAACCTTCCAGAATGCAACAACGCCTACACCATTATTATATTATAAGGATGTAATTAACTAATGTTAATGGAGACAATTCAATTTAAATAAAATGTACCTTCCTCTGTGCCTGATACCAAGAAACCTTTTCAAGAGAAATCAACAATGGTTGCATTTGCATCGTACCGAAGCATGTTTTGATATTACCAGGCACAAAACCATCCATTTATGCAGGTGACGAAAAGAGTATTTACTCTTGACACCCAAATCAGAAAACAAGATTTAGTATTACAAGGATGACCAGAATTTGTATCACGAAAAAGTATACTACATCAATAGTCATAAATTCAGTTTCAATAAAAGCAAGCTTCTCTAAGAACATAGATTATAATTACAGATTCAAAACAAACCATATGCAGACAACTATACAATAAGAGATATATACACTAAAAAATGTCACAAAGTTTAACAATTTTCTTAAAATGCCATCGTTCTACAAACGAACCCTAGATAGATTATGCAACATGCAGAGAATCAGTCCAATATTCCAATTCCAAATATACATAAAGAAAGAGACGTAGAATTACGCTAATAAAAACACTAATTTACACTCAAGATTCACTCTGACGCCCAAATCACAATAGCAGATTTTGAATAACAAGGATAAGAATTCATATCAAGAAAAACTATATTATAAGATGTTGTCATAAATTCACCGTACATCGATTATAATTCTAGAATGCACCAACGTTCAAAATAGATAATAGGCAAAAATTATACATTTCGAGATATATAACACTAACAAATGTCATAATTTAACTATTTTCATAAACTGTCATTTGTTGTACAAACGAACCCTAACACGGACACAAAATCAGTCCAATTTTCTAATTCCAAATGTAAAAAAAAAAAACGCGAGAAATTAAAACTTTTCATTCCAGATCTCGCCGTACAATTGATAATGTCGTGAATGATATTCATGCAATCACCTTCGAAAATAACATCACGCCACACCATGCCCACCGCAAGTCTGACTGCCCATAACCCCGCAAGAGCTTCAATCACGGATTGACTCATATATGCCTCCATAAGGCGTTGGACCCAGGCAATCACAATTCCATAAGAATCCCGCGCAATTACCCCAATGCCCGTTGTGACGTCGTCTTTAAACCACGCTCCATCGAAATTGATTTTAATAATTCTGCTTGGCGGAGCAACCCAACACTCTGATCGATCTCCCTCAATAATATCTCTCGATAGCCCTTCCCGTCAGTACGTCGCATAGCAAAGTGCAAACACCACAATATTTTCCAGACTTCGTGGTTTCTCCCCCACCAAAATACTATTCCGATTCCCCCATAGAGCCCAATGGACCGTAGTCGCGACACTCAGTGTCTCATTCGATTCAGCTCGAACGATCCGCGTAATCCAATTTGTGAACGGCTCATGCTCACGCATCCTGATGGAAATCGAACAATTCGCCAATGCCCAAACCTGTCGCGCTAGAGGGCCCCAAAAGAGACAGTGACCAATAACCTCCTCTCCCGAGCGACGGACCACGCACGCCGTAGCATCACAAATCTTTCTCCAGGCTAATTTCCACCTCGTTGGCAATATATCCATGCATGCCTGTCAAAGAAAATTCTTTATTTTACTTGCGCCTTGAACTTGCCAGATATATTTCCTGCCTTGTGTGCGCCCAAACTCGATCCCCCATCATATCCATGAACCGAATACCGTGAGCCATGATCAAGTGATATGCACTCCTAACTGTAAACTGTCTGTTCTTCTCATATTGCCATATCACGTGATCTGATTTATTCAAGTTCCCAAACGGAATCAATAAAATCAGCTTGCGTCTTCCTCCCCTAAGAAGTCTAGAGGTAACCTCACATTCCACCAACATGTATCATGATCAATCAGTTCATGAACTATGTGAAACGGTGCAGCCAGATTAGGTGGTGTGATAAGATGGAACGATGTAGGATGTGGAATCCATGCATTTGTCCACACCGATATCAATTCGCCGTTACCCAATCTCCACCGCAACCCTTTCCTCACTACCAGAATTTCTTCCCACATACATCTCCAAGCAAACGACGGTGCATATCCCACTTGAGCCTCAAGAACCGAACAACTTGAAAAATATTTAGCCTTATACACTTTGCTAACCAAACTATCCGGATTGTTAAAAATATGCCACACCTGTTTTGCAAGCAGCGTCAAATTAAAAGCTCTCAAGTTTCTGAAGCCCAAACCCCTTTCCTCTTTTTTCCTACACAACTTATCCTTGCAACCCAATGAATTTTAGTTTGATCAGCGCCGCCCCACGATAAGTTGCTCAAAATTGATTCGATTTCTCTAATAATATTTTTATACACACAGTCACACACACACATATATATCTCATATTCATAATCCCTCCTCAAATAGATTAAAACTGAAACCCTTGTTCTTTTTTTCTTGTTGTTGTTCAATAATCGGGATTTTCAACAGTTTGGTCCTTTAAGTTGGCTTTAGCTCGATTTTGGTCCCATAAGTTGGCAGGCCTCGATTTTGGTCCCATAAGTTGGCACATGAACTTGATTTTGGTCCCATGGTCAACATTTTCGAAAATATATCCGTTAAATGCCTACGTGGCATCAATTGACTGCCCCGTGGCAATTTTGACACGAGAAAATGGACCCACATACACACATGGCAATTGCGTGACATAAAAAATTGACTTTATATAACAAAACCGGCGCGAACCATTCATTCACTTCTTCATCTCGCGCCACTTTGAACCCTAAACCCAAATTTGCTCAATTTTTTCCGGTCTTCCGCGACGCCGTCGTCCCTTCGCGGTGAACACTGAAACACATGGCGCGTAGAGTGAGGAAGATGAGAATCCGAAAATCTGACCAAATCGATGATCCCATTCCGAATTATGGTAAGTATGTTTGTTTAATTCTATGTTAAATTAATGTTGTCACATAATTAAAATGATTTCCCCGATTGCATGTTTGAAATCAACCCTAATTGGATAAAACCCCAATTGTCGAACCCTAATTTTGAAAAATCCCCAAATATTCGAACCCTAATCTTGTAATTTATTAATTTTGTTAACCCTGAGTATCTGAACCCTACTTGTTTACACTGCCTTACCCTAATTTAGTACTTTGCCAAATGAAATTTTGTTCTTTGCCGAATGAAATGTCATTATTAAATCAACAGATGGTGGCTCCTTGGATGTTACTGTACAATTGCAGTATGGTGGAATTGTAAATGGTGAGTGCATACTGAAGAACCATGAAAATGCAAAGGTTGTTGTAGATTATGTGGGTCCTTCAACTGTAAGCTGCAGTGGTATTGAAGCTTTATGCTTAGGACTTGGCTTTTTAGGTGTGAAGGGAATATATATGAAGCATGAAGGTGGTTATGTCCTCCTCCAGAAAGACCATGAAATTGCAACCTACTTCCTGTCATGTCAACTGAGTAGATCAATGGTGCTCTTTGTGGACTGTGAAGTGAGGATCAATACACAACAGGAAGCCATGTTTGAGGGTGAAGACAGTGAAGTTGTAGATGATAATGAAATTGGTGATGAAGATGAGGCAGAAGAAGGAGATGGTGAAGATAATCTGGAGTATTTCAGTGATGATGAATATGGTATGGAAGATGATCTGGATATGGGGCATGTTGTAAATGAGAGTGTTGTTGAGTCAATGTTGTTTGAAGCCCAGGTGCAAATGGAGGTTGAATGGAAGGAAGATCAAGGGTAAGCAGTCAACCTTCAGAATCAGGCTATACAGGGGGAAACATGGTTGTCCAACAGTGAAAAAATCAAGGAACATGTTACCTTGCAAAGAAGTACATTCATCTTTGGAAATCTGATCCAAACAGAAGTGTGAAGGGGTTTACTGTTGATGCTGAAGCAGATACTGGAATACAAGTTTCCATTCACCAGGCTTACAGAGCTAAGATTCTTTCATTGGCAATGCTAAATGGCACAACCACAGAGCAGTATGCTGCATTGTGGGACTTCAAGGGTGAGTTAGAGAGATCAAACCCTGGATCAACTATTATGTTGTCAACTAACAATCAATATGGAGAGAACAAGTTTGATAGAATGTACATGTGTTTGGCTTCTTTGAGGCAGGGATTTCTTTATGGCTGTAGAAGAATTATTGGGGTAGATGGAGTACATCTTAAGGGTCCACATAAGGGTATTCTATTGACTGCTGTTGGCATTGATGCTAACAACAATATATATCCATTTGCATGGGTTGTGGTTGACAAGGAAAATGGGAGAAACTGGGAGTGGTTCTTAAATGTGATCAAGTTGGATCTTCATATCATTAAAAATGACAGATGAACTTTTATGTCAGATAAATAGAAGGGGTTGTTGCAAGCATTCCAGACAGTATTCCCAGGTTCCATCCATAGATTCTGTGTGAGGCATTTACATGGCAATTTCAAAAGAGCCAGCTTCACTGGAGATGCATTGAAGGATGCTCTATGGAAGGCAGCAAGAGCTACTACAGTTAATGAGTGGAATGATAAAATGTTGGCCTTGAAGGAAATAAGTCCAGAAGCACATAAATGGATGGAGGATAAATCACCAGAAAATTGGAGCAGGTCACACTTTGATCCAAAGCTAAAATGTGATATGCTGCTAAACAATGGGTGTGAGGCTTTCAACTCCTGCATACTGGATGCAAGGAAGATGCCAATACTGTCAATGCTTGAATGGATTACACAGTACATGATGACAAGGCGTCAGAAGAACAGAGACAGAGCAAAGGCTAAATGGAAGGATGCATGGTGTCCTAAGATTAAGAAAATTGTGTGGCACTTAGCACAAATCCATGTAAAGTTATGTAGACCAGTGAAGTCTGATGATGTTAATTACTCTGTGCAAAGTTACAATGGAGACACATATGCAGTGAACTTGGTTGACAGGACATGTGGCTGTAGGAAGTGGGATATCAGTGGGATACCCTGTGTACATGCTGTGAGTGCTATAGTTGCTCAAGGACTTGATCCCCTCAGTTTCATTAATCATTCATACCACACATGATTTTACTTGGAAGCATATAACAGACCAATCTATCATATGAATGGAAGAAAGGAGTGGAAGAAAATGAATTACTTGCCAATTAATCCACCTAATGATGGCAGATCAGTGGGTAGACCTGAAGGGATTAGAAGAGGAGAACCTGGTGAAATGCCTTTGAAGAAGAAGAGAAGATGCAGAGGTAAACCTGTGGTGGTGTCTTCAGCTGATCCTACTAGGCTTACTAAGGACCAAAGAACTGTAAGATGTGGGTATTGCAAAGTATTAGGTCACAACAAGAAAGGATGTGTTGTCAGGAAAGAGGATTCATTGAACAATCTGGAGAAGCAGGTGGTAGAACTGATGCTGTACCAGAGCAACAACAATGAAATCCACCTGAAAATTCAGATGGTAGAACTGATGCTGAACCAGAGGAACAACAAGGAAATCCATCTGAAATGACAGATGGTAGAGCTGCTGCTGTACCAGATCAACAACAAGGAAATCCATCTGAAATGACAGATGGTAGAGCTGCTGCTGTACCAGATCAACATGAAGCTGAAGAACAAGGAAATCCACCTGAAGAACAATATGATGTTGAGTTAGATGATATCCTATTTGGTAACACAATGGATTATGAAGAGGATACCATGGATCAGAACACAGAACCAGCTGAGGTTGCAGAGCCATTGGTTGGTGTTACTGCACATGAGCCCTTGATTGATGTTACTGTCCATGAGGAGATTCAAATCCATGGTTCTCAGCCTTCAGTTAATTTGACACAAGAAGAAAGGGTAGATGCTCCATCTGACCAGGTACATTTTCTATGATTTTTAGTTGATCTGATTTCATAAATCAGTTCTGTTTCATTAACTAGTCTTTTTTTATTTCAATAGATCACATTTGATAGGGCCTATTCTCACAAGAAGCAAAATAAGCAAACAAGGAAGCATGATGATCTGTTCACATACACACCAGCACCACCAATGCCACCTACACAAGGTCCTTCTATGAATGACCAACTAGAAGCTGCTGGGAAGATAACTATTAACAGAGTTGAGAAACTCAAAACTAGGGGTGGAACAGTGTTGTTGAGAAAGTAGAATTGTCTGTTTGGATTTTGTTAAACATCTTTTGATGACATGTAATTGATTGAACTATGTTTGAACTCATTTCAGTGAATGTATGTCTCGAGTATCTTTTGTCAATTAGTTGTTTTGATGACAAGTGGGAGATTCAAATATGTTTCAACTCATTTCAGTGAATGTATGAATCTGGTGAACATATGAATCTGGTAAACTATGAAAATCCCTAATCCAAACAGGAACCATTTTAAGATTTAAACACAATGGCAAAGCCTCAACAACCACTTTATTCAAAACATTCATCAAACTAGCACCAAATCCTTCATCAAACATCAACCAAAACAGTCACCAACAACCATTAAAACTTACAAACTAAAACCATTAAAAACAATTGTTCAAAACCCCCCAAAACCAGATCCTTCAGTCAACATCATTGAGCCAGCTGAGCTTAATACCAGACCCCTCAAATCCTTCATGTGTAGTACCAGAACCTTCACCTACTTCAGTTACTGTTCCAGTGCCTTGTCCACCATCTTCAGCACCAGCATCAATAGCCACCCCATAGACTTGACCTTCATCACCAGCCCCAGCATCAACACCAGAACCTCCTCCACCACCATCAATCTCCATGGCTTCTGGAGCAGGGTGATCACCACCAACAGGTTCTTCATCACTGTCATCCAGCAGCATAGGCTCATCAGGAGTGTTGTTGTGTTCTGGAGGAAAGGTGAAGACTCCAATCTCCTCAAAAAGCTTGAAATACAATGGAGCTTTTGCAAGGCCAAAGTTCCTGAAGTAATAGTATTCATCAGGCTCCTACAATAAGAAAAAGTTAGTTCAAACAATGAAATATTAGTGCCATCAACCCCATCTCCTAGTAAAGGTTCAAATATTAACTAGTAAAGGTTCTGAATTACCTCATCACCTACATCCTCAATGTAATCCATTGTGAGATACACCTCCATACCAGGACCATCAACACCTACTCCAGGAAGGGTTATGAAGTGCTTGAACCTCTGAAACTTCAGCCTCAGATTCTCCACAATCCTCCTCATGTGAGCAATGCTGAAGCACATGCTAGTGATCTCCTCTAGCCTTGGGATGGCAAGCCTCAAACCTCTCAGCAGTGGCTTCTCATTCTGGATTCTATGACCCTTACCATATTTTACCAGGTAATCAACAATAAATTGCTCTCCCTCATCACTGAGCATCCTATTACCCCAGGGAAGATTGAGGCCAACCGCTATTGGATGTTGATCCATTATTATATACTATAATATACATAAATAAATCAACACATTACAAGTTAAATAAAGGGTCTCACAGAAGAAAATTAACATAGTTTTACATGAAGATCAAAAGAGTTGTAATGTAACATAGTCTTACATAAGATAAAAAGCTAGAACTTGACTTAAACAACTACTCAAATTAAACATATTACACCCTTGAATACATAATGAGTAGCAAAGCCACCAACAACACAAATACAATAAAAAACAGAGACCACCCAATTACACAACAAATCATGGCAGCCCTAGTGGCATTCATATTGACTACACAGTCCATAATTGGACTCGAATGCTCAATTCCACTCCTCCCAACAGTTGATGCGGTTGAAAATCGACTAATCTGGGGTTCGCTTTCATTAATTCCAGAACCCTCCTCACTACGATAATTTCTTCTCCTCAGATTTGATCCCTCATTCATGTCATCCGCCCACAAAAAGTAATTCGTGTGACGAACACGCATAGGGCATATGTAGTAAAAACTACCGAGGCAAGATGCCTTGCTACTAGCCTTATAATACATCATTGTTCCTCGACCACAAACGCACTGAATTTGGCGAGGGTGATCCATCTACGAACACCACAAACATTTCATCACCACAACAAACCACATACGCGACAAACACACGCACCACAACAAACCCTAAATAACAATTATTTGTGACATAATAACCCATAATTAGTTAAACCTTAACTCTCAAACATTTGTAGAATTGGGAATTTAGATGAAGAAAAACAGAAAATTAATTAAACCCTAACTACATAAAGTGGGGATTTTACCTTCGAATTGCTCAACGATTGCTATGGAGAGATTTTTGGAAAAGATTTTGGGACGAGTTGAAGAGTGTCGTTTGGGAATCTGGACGAGTGAAGAGTGAATTTGGGACGAGTGAAGAATGCCGTTGTCGTTTGGTATTTGGGAAGAAAATCGAACCGTTTTTAGTTTTTAGGGTTTTTTTTTTCCACGTATCATTTTCTCGGGTCAAAATTGCCACGGGGCAGTCAATTGATGCCACGTAGGCATTTAACGGATATATTTTCGAAAATGTTGACCATGGGACCAAAATCAAGTTCATGTGCCAACTTATGGGACCAAAATCGAGGCCTGCCAACTTATGAGACCAAAATCGAGCTAAAGCCAACTTAAAGGACCAAACTGTTGAAAATCCCTTCAATAATCCCTCAAAATATTCCTCCTCCAGCAATAGAACCCCATGTCGGAGGAGATTTCAAGGGAGCTATTATTTGGCGAAATAGTGTCGCGGTTAGGCGTGGAGGATCTGCTGCGTTACAGATCTGTCTGCAAGTTGTGGCGCGAGCGACACCATAGATCATCCTTCCTTCATCAAAATCCATGTCGACCGTCAGTCATGGATTCAAACAACAAGTACTATCTCTGGAACCCATTCACCAGGCACCGGCGCCTATTGCCCCCGCCTCTAGGCTCAGTTTATCATCAACCCGTTTTCGGCCTCGGCTACCATTCCCCGTCCAATGATTACAAGGTTGTTCGAATCGATCAGTTTTGCGAAATTAATGTTGGAGGCTTTAGATTTAAGACATACATGTACAGTCTCAAATTAAATACTTGGAGGAAGATCAAGGATTTCCCTTGGCAGAGATATAAATTCAGGGGCAGATTACTGCTTGGGCTCACCTGGGCTGAAGCCCAGGCGAGAATTTTGCCAAATTTTTTTTAGTAGTAATAGTCTTTTATCTTGTAAAAAACAAAAGCCCAGTAAATTATGGGCCCAAATTTTTTAGTATTTTTCTGAAGCTCCAAATTCCACTGCAGGTTATAGGTTTTTTTGCGATTTGTTTGATTTTTAGGGGTTTCCTATGAGAAGCGGCAGTAACAATACTAACAAATCTCTGTAATTACAGGTACTGTTAATGTGAGAAGGGAGACTGTCCTTTTCTCTATCAATTCATTTTCAGGTACCGTCATTTTCTCTATAATCTCCCTTTTTTTTTATAGTAAACAAATTACATGTTTGGGGGAAACAAATTACATGTTTAGGGTATTAGGTTCAATTTTTGCGTTTGATTTTTGCGTTTGATTAATTGTTCTAAATGTGAATTTGCGTTTGATTTTTGTTTGTTTTTTGTAGTAATTGTCAGTTAAAATAGGAATATTGTTTTTTGTTCGAAATGTGAATTACATGTTTTTTGTTTGATTTTTGAATTTGCTATGTTTATTCTGTCGTAAACAGAATTTGTTTGTAGTCTAATATTGTCTATCAAATAGCTCTGTTAGTTCATTGGCCTAGGATTAGCATGAAGTCGATTTTACGTGCGCGAAATATAGATTCGATTGGGAAATACGGATTGAATAAAAGTCCGGTAGCTACGAGTAATCGATTATTCTCAAGTTGTACTGTTCTCATGTTAGTGTAAAATTTTTAAGATTCCGTTATTGATGTTAAATGTATTTAGGTGATAATGAGTTCTCAAGGAAACAAGAAGAGGAAGAAAACTATGCTTTCTTTCTATAAGCCGAAAGAGCATAGTTCAACAAGTATAGAGCATAGTTCAACAAGTATAGAGCATATTCCGGCGACTGAAGCTACAACAACTCATGATGATCAACATCATTCAGCATCTCAAACTGTTGAAGAAAATATTGGCTCTGTACAACGAGATCCTGGGTTACGTATGCAGATATCTCAATATCCGGTCAACCAAAGAGATGAGGTTAGGCGAGCTTATATCAAACTGGGGCCATATCAGCCTGATATTGATTACCCATTTTCGAAAGATGGAACACAAAATCGACGATTCCAAAGGTCATGGACTGCACAATTTCCATGGATAGAATACTCTGTGCATAAAGATGTTGTATTTTGCTTTCATTGTTTTGTTTGCGGGAAAAGTAGTGATGCCAATCATCGTGCATTCACCATTGATGGATTTAAAAATTGGAAGAGAGTTGGTGGGGAAAAGTGTATATTTCTAACACATGTTGGAGGTCCTAATTCACCACATAAAAATGCAGTGGAATTCGTTGATGCTCTAAGTAATGTAACTCGTCACATTGATAAAGTGATGAATGCACAAAGCCCAGACAAAATCCAAGAGAATAGGTTCCGACTCATGGCATCAATTGAGATTGTTCGGTGGCTTAGCTTGCAAGCATGTGCATTTAGAGGGCACGACGAATCAGCTACATCGGATAATAGAGGTAATTTCTTGGAGATGCATGACCTTTTGGGAAGAATAAACGAGGATTTGGGTGCTCTCTTTAAGAAAGGAAAACTAAATGCAAAATATACTTCACCGATGATTCAGAAAGAGATTTTGCATATTATTGCAGACAAAGTGAGAACGAAGATCCGAGAGGAAATTGGGGATGCAAAATATTGTATTTTGGTCGATGAAGCTAAAGATACATCTAGTAAGGAGCAAATGGCTATTGTTTTGAGATACGTTGATGCTCGTGGATTTATAATAGAGCGATTTTTTGATATTGTGCATGTCAAAGACACCAGTGCTGCAACACTTAAGAAGGCGATATGCTCGGTTCTTTTTCGATATGATCTACTCGTCACCAACATCAGGGGCCAGGGATACGACGGGGCCAGTAATATGCGTGGTTCGTGGAATGGGTTGCAAGCTCTTTTTTTGAGAGATTGTCCATATGCTTACTATGTTCATTGTTTTGCCCGTCGACTACAACTAGCATTGGTTGGGGCTGCTGAAAGTGAGGTATCTGTTTGTTCATTTTTTTCGAAGTTGACTCTTATTATAAACATGTTTGGTGCATCTTCTAAACGTCAAGCACAGTTACGTGATGCACAAACTGCTGAAATTCAAAAAATGATAGCTAGTGGTAATCGTGAAAGGGGCAAAGGTGCAAATCAGATTGGTACATTACAAAGGGCTGGAAAGACTCGTTGGAGTTCACACTTTGAGTCAATTTGTAGTGTAGTAGACATGTATGTGGCTGTGATGACGGTTCTTGAGAACATAATTGAGCGAGACTCTGATAACAAGACAAGGGGTGAAGCTGCGACTATTTTGGAAATAATGAGGACATTTGATTTTATATTTACCTTGCGGTTAATGCAGAGAATTATGGCAATTTCGAATTTGCTTTGTGAGTCCTTACAAAAAAAGTCTTTGGATATTTTAAATGCAATGGACTTAGTCTCATCTACTAAGGAATTGCTTAACACTCTGAGAGAAGAAGGTTGGGATTATCATTATAACGAAGTTGTGAAAGTTTGCACAGAGTATGACATTGATATACCTGATATGGATTCTTGTTACAAGTCTTCCACAAGAAGCTCTTCTCGACGGTATGATTCCGTTACTGCTTATCATCACTATCGTTTCGATATATTTAATGTTGTTATAGATTTTCAAGTGGAGGAGATCAATAATAGATTTAATGATGAGGCTGTGGAACTTCTCAAACTAAGTACTTCATTGGATCCTCGAGATGGTTTTAAGTTGTTTGATATGGATCATATTTGCACACTTGCTGAGAGGTTTTATCCTGATGATTTTTGTGAACAAGATTTACGTTATTTGAGGATTCAGTTAGACCATTATAAATTGGATATTATTCGGCATGAGAAGTTTCAGAAAATATCAACAGTTTCCGAGTTATGTCAACGATTATCTGAAACAAATAAGAGAGAAACCTATCATTTGATTGATAGGTTAATTCGTCTTGTTCTGACTCTTCCTGTTTCTACGACAACAACAGAACGAGCATTTTCAGCAATGAAGATTGTGAAAACAGTTCTGCGCAATAAAATGGAAGAAGGGTATTTGGCAAATAATTTGGTTATCTACATTGAAAGAGAACTATCAAAAAGTATAGATGTAGATTCCGTAATTGATGAATTTTATTCCAAGAAGGATCGCAAAGCTCATCTCCAATAGCATTGTTATTTTTAGTGTTTGGTAGTATGAAGTTTTTACATTACAATTTTGTATCGAATAATGACAATTTCTCATTTTATTTAATATATTCGTACTTTAGTTTTTAGATATATATTTTTTTAATATCTTCCTCGAGTATCAATTAGCCCAGGTGAAGAAAAAATCCTGGCTCCGCCCCTGTATAAATTGTTGACGACCGGTGGGGTTTTTCTCAACGGAGCACTGCACTATATAGCTGAAATACGTGCTGATTTCATCGTGGCCCTCCACCTTGGAACCCAAGAAGAAGATTACCGCCTCTTGCCACTGCCTTTTGCGTATGCCGATGTTGTAGATTTAAGAGTGTTGGGTGGATGCTTGGCTTTGACCTGCTCTGACCGTGCTGGTCGTGTCAATGTTTGGTTGATGAAGGATTACGGAGTTGAAAAATCCTGGGTTAAATTGACTTCCATTGGTGACATTTGGAGTAGTGCTAAAGTCAAGCCATTAACTTTAACTTATAATTCCAAGGGCAGAGAAGACAAGATTCTTATCCAGCTCAATAATAACAAGCTTCATTGGCTTGATCTTCACACTCAATCCACCACGGAGGTTAGGATTTGTCGCAGCCCGGACATTCTTTCTTATCAAGCTTGTGAGGAAACCGTTGTTCGACTTGATGATACTGATGATGTGCACGGTCACGGTGTGAATAGACCAAGATGTTAACTCCAAGTAAATGGTAAAGTTACTACATTGCGATATGTTATTTGAAATGTGTTGTTTTTATATTCTGCGGATGGTCATGGTTATGTATGATGAGTCTTTATATTCTGAATTTGTTTATCAATTAAATAACAAGTGTTCGTTCTTGCTCTTCTTCACATCCTCTCGGCTATTGCACATGAAAATAGTGTATATCTATTTATTTTTGTTTCAGTTGCTAGACTTGCGTGTGTGCTTAATTTGCTCGTATGATCTACTATATGCTTAAGATCAAGACTCAAAGGTTTTCATATTCCTTTTGAATCAGCAAGAAAATTAGGTGAAATCGATTGGTTTGGATTTGTGGTTATGAGTACATACTGTACACTTATTTTTGTGCAATTGAAATTGTTTTTATGTGACAGATTTTTATTCTTTTAGGTTGAAGCTCAGTCTAACAGTCCCAGTATGTATATCTTTAGGAATTAACGGTTTGTTATTGGGGTTGACTGTTTTCCAGGATTAGCAAAGGTTGCATAAGAGGCAAATAGATGCCACCGCTTCTCCTTTTGTCTGGTAATTATGAATCTCACATATGGTAAATGTCTATGTTTCTTGATGTATTTGGGACCTAACTCTTTTGAGGAGACTCTAATTATCTAGTTATGGATGATAAGGTTATTTGAAGCTTAGTACGTTTCTATGTTTCTTGATGTATTTGGGACCTAACTATTCATAAAAGACATCTTAGTTCATTACTGATGTAAAGCTTCTCGTATCATGTCTTCTAATTTTCTAAGTGAATTGCGTTTCAGCCCTAACTCGGATGAGTCATGAAGAACAAAACGTTAGAAGTAATCGTAAGAGTCGTGTAATTATATGTGTTCCTTTCTGTAACTCAACTCAACTCAACTCAACTCTTGGCAATAGTGTAATGATTCACAACATTCAGTGCTCTCCTGTATTCACAAAATTGATTAGGCATCTTTTTAAATGGGATATAATCTCAATCAAATTTATATATATATATATATATATATATATATTATATAGTATCTTTTTCTCATCTTCATGTTCTCCATCGAAAATGATGTTGATGTTATTTAATGTTAGTCCTAGCCTATACATTTAATTATCATTGATGTTGTTTGTTATTTAATGTTTTTTTTATCTATATAATTTCAGGATTTCAAGTTAATAGCTAAGGTTGTTGTGGTACTGGAACTGTGGAAGTGATAATACTATGTAACAATCATACGGGGACGTGCTTTGACGACTCACAATACGTCTTTTGGGATAGCTACCATCCAATCAAGAAAAGCATATACAGTTATTATTGATAATATCATCACTAAATATATCGATAATTTCATATAGTTAGTTGATGATCTGATCAACCTCCAAAATGTTCTTAAAAACTATGGGTGTACATGAGTGTTCCATGTTAATTATTTTCCCGATTATCAAGTTGTTTGCTACAGGTGTGAATGCCTCACCCAAGTTAAGCATTGGTTTGTTTTGATTTGAAATAATGTAAATATGTAATTAAGTTTTTGAATTTTATGATTCTACTTTCTGAATGTATAAATTTGTTGTTCAAAAATGTTTCAACATGTATTAGTCGGGCTTTCCGCACGTGGAGTTATGAAATTGTCCATTACTAATTTTGGTGCTGTGATTTATTTTTTCTTTTGCATATCTTACTGTTGTGTTGCTCGCTGTAAAGTCTCCCAATGAAGTGGGCTTTGGCAAATTTTCTGCTTTTTAATCTAATTTAAATACTTTAATATTATTTAATCAAAAAACTTAAATTACAAGGTACTTTTATTAATACAAAAAAAAGCACAGTCAAGAAATTGCTAATGTAGTTAGTTTCAGCTAGCTTCTAGTAATATTACAAGATAAAATTAAGATTGTACGGTTATTTATACGATTTTGGATATTAGTCAAGTTTATTTTGGATACAACTCAGTCAGACAATTCAAGTTTAAACTATGAGATTCTAAATTTGAAGATTTTTCTATTTCATCAAGTACTAATAAAAAAAGAGAGTTATCAATTATTTGCAGACCTTCAAACAAAAGTGCAAATGTGTTTTTTGGTTTTAATCCCGAGCCAAATTCTATATATACACACGACAGTCATAGTTAGCTTGGTGTGTGGTTCGACCTACTAATAGGTAACATTTGTAAACTATACTTAACACAACACGCACAAAAAAGGTAGTGGCGACGGGCATGGATCAAAATTTCCGTGCGTTTCCTCGAAAAGTACCAAAATGTTTTCGTTTTTGACTCAGTCGAAACGAAAATTAAACGTAGTTTTCATGATAGCTATAACCAAGATTTTTACGAAATCTTCGTAACAATGTCGAAAAATTCTCGAAATATTCTGAAATGTTTCTGAATTTTAGCTAACCGAAATCTACTTGAAAATCGAAATTTTAATCAATGGAGATGGGTTCCCAAAGTAAGTCTCTAAATTAACCAGATTAGCAAATTTCGACCATATAAGCTCTAAAAATTAAATATATCCAGCTCAGCTCAGGTTAACATTTCTTCTTCAAATTCTATTTTTCCAGCTCTCTCTTGTATGCTAAAATCACTCTGCAAATTACTAGAAGAATATATACATACACACACGCATATACGTATAGGGCAAGGGCTTGGAATCCGTAAATGGAGCCCGTGACCACAGCGGTTGACAAGCTCAAAGGGTTCGCAAAATCATCGCAGGATTTCGCTCACAACCTCCTCAATCGCCGCCACAATTCCGCCCGCCGGAATCCGGTACGATTCGAATAATCTAATTAGTTATTATGAATTAATTATGATCTGAATTTCGAAATTTTAATCTCTGTTATTGTTGTGGATTAAGTTCGAACTGAGTTAACTATGGTCATTGTTTTATTTGATTTATTGTCATTAAGCTATATAATAAACTGTTGTGGATAATCATCTATTGTGACGTATTTGGAGCGAAATCGAGCGTAATGGCTTTCGATTTAGTGGCTGTGTTGTTGCTAGTTTAGTTTGAGAATGGTGTTAAAGCGGAAGAAGTTACGATAGAGTGTCTTTTTGTCCAAATTAACGAGTCGTTTTGTAAGGATGATCTTTATCGACTCTGAAGCTTAACTATATGTTTTTGTTTGTGGAGGAGTCAGCTGAGATGTCGTTGTATTGCGTTGGTATCGTTTCTTTAAGAGGCGGGAGAATGTTTTACTGTTTAGTTTAACGCTATTGTGACTAGTTAGTATTGTGGCTCTGTTGAGTGATTTGGATATTCGAACAATATCCAGTTGTGATGTATTTGGAACAAAAGTGGTATAATGAAAAAGTTACGGTAGAGTTTTAGCTGAAGATGTTTTATATTTTCCAGATTGACATGTCCCTTGTAAAGCTAATTTTATCAAGCCTATCTCTATTCTGGAAGCTTAGACTATAGGCTTTGTTTTGGGGTGGGTCTGCTGAAATGCCGTTATATAGCTTGATGTGTTGCGTTGGTAACGTTTCTCAAAGAGACAACACAAGGTAATGATTAGTTTTTCACCATTTTGACTAGTTAGTATTGTGGCACTGTTGAATGTATTTGATACTTGTTTATGACTCTGAAAGCAATAAGCTTCTTGTTATAAAGGCATTGGTCACCGAGGGCCTTGAGTAGGCCATTTACTTTTTCTGTTGTGATATTTAAGTGAGCATTAGGATTTGACAAAGTTTTTTCTTCATAGGTAGAGATACAAGCTGTATGATGGAGCTTTACAACTCTTCGCATAATATGATTTACAGATTGAAATCTTGAAGCGGTTGCAGCGTGAAGCCTTTTCAGATATCATGAAACTGAGAGATAGGCAAGATAAAGTGGAAAGAATGCTTACCTTCTATAAGTCTTCGAAAGGAAGCCCGTTCGAGGAAGCTAGCACTCGCGTGAGGGGAAAGGTTGATGTGTTGGGGGCATTCTTCCTTGTGGACTGTGTTGACGAGCAGAAATGTGAGGTGATTCAGAGATCGGGTATCAGAACTGGTATTGATGCGAAATTAATATTTGAAACTGCGGTTCGGGAGAAAGATACACTTGTTGCAGAGTTTGTGGCTAGTGAAAAAGGGCAGGGCGATATGTTGGCTGGACCGCTTTCACTTGCCAAAGTTTTTTATGCAGCACATATCAGCAATTGGTTCTCTGCAGTTGCAATTCCAGTGGGTGCCCAATGTAGAGATGTTGGGGTCTCTTCAAATTCTCATCAGGTAAAGTTTGTCTACAAGAAGTCCTGTTTCTCATCTGTTTGACATTTTGTTATGTGCCACACTTCCTCGTTTCAAAAACAGTTCATTTTTGCACTTTACCACTAGTCATGCATTCCACACTGTGCTTTACTCTTAGTCTAAGTTTTATAACTCATAAATTGGTTTACCAGTACTTGTTATTATATTTGCAAGTATCTTAACATGTTTCATATCATTTGAGCAAGCACTGAATAATTCCAAAGCCCGATATAAAGCACCTGAAGTTATAGGAGGTTTATGGACCTTATGAAGCTTAATTATACGATGTATTAAAAACATTACAATTTACAGGCTTAAGATATTTATATCAAGCACATTGAGTTGTGGCTGTGGGTTAAATTCAAATCTAATTCTTTACTCGTTTTGCAGGAAAGGGCCCTCACTGATTATTCTGAGTTTGGACCTCCACTGTTGAATCAACACCATGGTAGTGCCATTGCTATAATGGTGAGAAAATCAAACATAATTGCCTCATTGGCTCAGTCTATTTCTGGTTTAGAAGCAATGGCTAATTCTTCCGTAATGGCACGTCGCTTGAATACTTTCGGACAAGTTGTCTGGCAACTCACTGAAAGCACAAAGCTCTCGCTTTTGGGCGTGCACATACAATCTAGACCGGCAAGTCAAAATGTCAGCCTGGGAGCACTGGCCGTTCCTGTTGTAATAAATAGAAACAGTAGATTTTCAGAAACATCTTGGGACGAAGATACTTCAACAAGAACCGCATGGCGTATCTTAGATGGATCCATCGCTTTGGTGCTTGAATCTGAGCTTGACGATAGCACTAAAATTGGAGGTTGGATTGAGACAAAGAACTCGGACCCCAGATACTATCAATGGGCAGTGACGATGCGTGATACCCCGGAAGATGAGTTTGGATGGGGTTTGACACTGGGAGGATTGTTACAAGGTCCCAACAAATTGGAACATTTTCAAGTTGAAACATTTTTGAACATGAACTTAGGTAGAAAGTTTAAATTGCAGCCGGCACTTGTTTATGTAAAAGACGGGGCTACGCAGTTTCCAGCGGTGATGCTCCGTTCTAGTTGGTCTTTATGAATGATGGTCGGCGTTCATCCTGTTCTCCATAGCTCGAGTGTTTCAGCGTGTGTATTGATGCGTGTATGGCTCAAATTCACTGCAGTCGTTTTGATAGTAATGAGTTCGGCATTGAACTTCGTTTCATGACTGATAGCTCTCATTTTTATGCTTATAAGTTTTGCTTATACAGTGAGTCAGTGAAAAGGGGAAACACAATTTTAGGAAAAGTGATAACAGCTCAAGAAATGAGAAGAATAGCACTCATACTAATATGCTATTATGTTGAAGCTAGCAATGGTAGTTTCAAAAAATATTTTTTGCTTTTGTTACATAGAGGAATGAATTTATTCCATTCTCTTTTACCAACCTTCTCATTGAAGTAGTTGTTGTGTGTGTTGTTGAGATCTGCTTCTAAAGAACTTGGTAGTGAAAGTTTAATATTTATTTATTTTCTTTTGGTGTTGATGATTTTTTGTTCAGAATCGGTTTTCCAAATGCGTGTCAAATGGCAAATGACATTTTTATGAACGCATATAATAAACTTAGTTACATAAATGGGATGTAATAAACTTAATTCTTAAGAAATTGTAGACTTTCAACAATTTTTTTAATATCATTTAGTTAATATTTGGTGATAACATTTTTATGAACGTATATAACAAACTTAGTTACATAAATGGGATGTAATAAACTTAATTCTTAAGAAATTGTAGACTTTCAACAATTTTTTTTAATATTATTTAGTTAATTTTTGGTGATACATAATATGCCATAGATTCATTTAATTTCATGAATTACTTCTCTCTCACACAAAAATTGGACACAATCATTTCCCGATTTTCCTATTACACAATGTCTCATCATAAATTCATATCACAACATTATTTTATATATATAGAATATACATAATTATAAGTCTAACATGTGTGTTCCTACTTCCCATTGCAAAAACTGTGGAGAATAAAATAGGATGTATCTCAAATTTATTAAATTGTGACAGTAAATTAAATTCTACTGATAAACACCTACCAACATTCATTAGTGGAAACCAGATATTATGGGCAACATAGTAAAATGCAATAAATAAATAAATTATTTCAATTTTGAAAACAGTGGGCCCTCATTTCACCCAAATTGATAAATGAAACCTTGGGGTTTAGTTTTTTTCTTTTATTCCTAAAAATTTCAGAATTTCGAATCCACACAGTAAAGCGGGAAGAGAAGAGAGAGAAAAAGAAAACCTACAATCGATCGTCAATGGCGGACGGCGAGAAGAAGCAGCAGCCACTAAGCCTGAATCAGCTTCACAATCGGTTTCTACAATCCGCTTCTCACTCAAAGCCCCAACCTAATAATAAACCAGGTCAAATAATTTCACTCAACCAACAACAACACGCCGTTTTCTGTTCTCTATTTGATGATATTTTGATCTTATTGTGCTGTGATTGTGATGTTGTGTGCTGCAGTTGATTTTAAATCGAGAGTCGGTAGCGATGACGACGTTCCGCGGTTCGATTTCGCAACGCCTTCTCCTTCTCCTCCTGTTCAAGGTAGTTTTATAATCGTCAGCTGTTTTTTTGAGATTAGAGAGTAGAAATGTTTGTAACTGTATGTTTGTGTGTGTGTGTGAGCTGATGTTGTGTTTGTTGAATTGAGAAGGAGGAGGAAATGTCGAAGAGGGTACGACAGCGAAGTTTGTGGATGCTTCTCCTCAGCTGTTTGGTGGTTTTTCGGATTTCGATTCGCCAATTTCCTCTCTAGGTATGTATTTCTATCTATTTTCCTTGTATTTTGTGGTACTGGGTTTGTATTGGCCACTATTCTGTATTAATATAGATAACTGGACTGCCATTGTTGCTTTTGAGACACTCGTTTGGCCTAGTATGTAGAGAAATTGTGATTTGATGTTGGGAATTTTGGAAAAGTTAGTGGTTCTGTGTTTAGTAACATTCGGTGGTTTTGTTAATGAATGAAGAGGTGGATGCGGATGCTCGATCCAAGACGAGCATTGGAGCTTCAGGGGGAACGGAAGAATCTGGTTCTTATAGATCCGTTGGTAATCTCGATCTCTGTCATCTTTACCCAAATGCTTTGTGTGTCTCATTGTTATGGGATTCTGGTAGCTGTATGATATAAAGTAATGCTTTATGCTTTTTCTTAACAATTGTTGTTAAGGTGGAGAACTGTCTGAACAAATCATGGCTAATGACGGGGATGGAAATGCTTCAAAGACAAGTCATGCCGTCTCTGGACCGCTTGCACACAACGACAAAGTTGCGGATGATTTTCAATCTATAGAAGAAAATGTTGATTTTCCAAAGTTCGATTTTGCCACGCCTTCTTCCCCTCCTCTTCGAGGTAGTCTTATAATCATCAGTACTTTGAATTTCTAGAATTCAATTATGTGTGTGTGGTAACAGAGTTTAAGGATTCTTCTCTTAAACTATTTACTGCTACTGTGGATATTGATTCACCACCTTCCACGTTAGGTTTATATAAAATGTCCTTCTACCTCCTTTTTTTTCTCTATGCCCTAGTACTGTGCCTGTATTGATCTCAATTTTGTATTCTTTGCACCTTATTTTTAATTCTCTATCTCTTCTTTGAGATGTTCGTTCATAGACAACAATTTTAGTGGTCACTTTTTTTCTCTTAGCTTCATTTATACCAAAGGTGAAATTAAAATTGCTCCCAATAGTTGGTGACAGAAACATACGATGGTGTGATTCATGAATGTAGAGGTGAATGCAGATAAGCCATCAAAGACCAGCATTGAAACTTCAGCAGAAATGGAAAAATTTGATCCTTATCAATGCACTAGGAATATCTCTGGCATCATTGCTTACGTTTATTTTGTTTCCCTTAACCTGATGTTTGCTGCATATCATTTGCATGAGGGATTCCGATTTCTCTGTATGGTCTAATACTTCATGTTTCTCCATTGTTGTTAAAGGCGGTGAACTGCCTGAAAGAAGTATGACTGCTGGCAGAGATGGAGATGCTTCAAACATAGGTCATGCAAATTCTGATTCGCTTGAGCACATTATCAACTCGTCGGGTAATACACTTTTTCTTGTATTTTTTTTATCAGATTGAAAAACTATGTACTGTCTCATACTTCTTCCTTTCCATCTTATTTTGCCTCTGGTACAATTTTTTTTGTCCTCCCTAAATGATTCATACGTGAATAAAACATACAGTTGAAGTCAACCATGAGGAAATTAAGCTCAAACATTATAATGAATTTGTCAATAAGGATGCTTCCACAAATAAATCTTCATTTTCTGACCAAGCTGATTTTCGTTCCAATGTCCCAGGTATTATTTACTCTTATTGCACACACACACACACACACATATATATATATATATATATGTATATATATTAACTGAAGATGGATGGTCTTAGTTATGTGTTACGGTTACTTGATATCTTGAATAAATTGCAGTAGAAGAAAGACAAGCAAAGGTGAGAATTGAAGGGAGGCGGCGTCTCTGCAAGATTGCAAAGGATAATGATAACAGTGCTGGTGCAGTGGATAATTTTGAAAGGGATGAAGAGCCAAAATTTGATGGCATTTCAGATTTTGATTCACCCCTTCAGGTTAATAAAGCACATGAAAGTAGTGGAAATGAAATCCGGGATATACTGGATGATTTGAGCTCAAGGCTTGATTTTCTTTCAATTGAGAAGAGAAAGGTTCCTAAGAAGCTAGAATCTGCGGAGGATTTGCAGGAGTCAGTGAGGAGTAAATTATATGATGTGCACATACAAGAGGCTCCCCCTGAATCTCGGACGACTAATTCGGCATCATTACTTTCATCTAATATTGGAGTGGAATCAAGGAAAGGGTTAAAAGCCAGAGGTCCAGTTATTACTGAACCTCGAACACATAATATCCTCAACGCCAAAACTGCCAATGATAGTTTTGCTGCTAAGGCCAATAGATCCAAGAATCAGCATGAAGTGTTCAATGATAATGAATTTACGAGGCACCGCGCAACACCAAGAACCGCAACAGAATCTAATGCCTACGATTTCTTAAGAAATCAGGAAAAAAGTGAGGTTGACAAAATTGCAACATTGAGTGAAAGGAATCATGTTAAGCACGTGGATAAGAGTCAAGGAAAGTTTATCGAGATATCTGATGATGAATCTGATGTGGTCACAATATCAGATGATCCTGAGGACGAGTTCACTTTAAGTGGTACAAAGTACAATTATAGGTTATCTGGTAAAATTTCAACAATGCTTTATCCCCATCAACGTGAAGGACTTAAGTGGCTTTGGTCACTTCATTGCAAGGGTAAGGGCGGTATCTTGGGGGATGATATGGGTCTTGGAAAGACAATGCAGGTAAAAGAATATAATTTGTTACTTACTGTTTCCTAAGGGTGCATGTTTACATTGCTCATGGCTGACTTTTCGTATCTTATTTATTTCAGATTTGTGGCTTTATTGCTGGATTGTTTCACTCAAATTTGATTAAAAGGGTTTTAATTGTTGCACCAAAAACACTATTAACCCATTGGATCAATGAGTTAAAAGTTGTAGGGTTGTCTAAGCTCACCAAAGAGTATGATATTCTCTTGAATATAATTCACTGTTGTATACATGTTTTATGATCTGTATCAATCTTTAAACCTCTTTGTATTGCAGGTATTTTGCAACTTGTATGAAAGCCAGACATTATGAGCTCCAATATGTACTTCAGGTTTCTTTCCTATCCTTCATATGCTTTTATATAATAGAACTTTGGTTATCACAGTCAGCTTGTTTTATTCAGGATTGAACTATTAGTTTATAGTTTAGGCAAGTTACGCATGTTTCGGTTGTGCCCTAAGTAAGTTTTGTATCTCATGCTCAGGCTTAAAAATCCCACAACATATTAGTAGGTTTGGACTTCTGGCACCGAGTGAAGTTCAGAACTTAATTACATTTTTTTCTCTTATTTGCCCTATGCACCATGTAAATATGTCAACTCATAGTGTAAGTTTTATGGTCTCAATAAGATTTTCTAGTGAAAGATCATCTTAGAACTTGGAAGAGTTGTTTGGTGGAATTTTTCTTGTAAAGGAATCTAGGAAACAATCTGGATGGATTTCGTGTGTTGAGCATTAGATGACATGTTTCCATTTTCTTCACAGGACAAAGGCATTCTTCTAACAACTTATGACATTGTACGAAATAATACAAAAGCTTTATGTGGAGATCAGCGTTATAATTATGATGAAGAAGATGAAAAGTTATGGGACTATATGATTCTAGATGAGGTAAGTTTTTATTTAAATTTTTTAGTTTATGTCATTACTTGCAATAATGATATTGCTAGACTTGTTTCATGCATCAGATTTCATTTTTACTAGCACAAGACACTCTCAATTATGTTACCTTCAGGTTTTCAATTTAATATTATTCCAGGGTCATCTTATAAAAAATCCAAGCACACAAAGGGCGCAAAGTTTGCTTCAGATACCCTGTCTTCATCGTATCATCATTAGTGGCACGCCAATTCAGAACAATCTTAAGGTAGTATTTACTAGTAGAGTTTGGACTTTATATATTAGTTGTTTAACGCATCAAGAGGACTAAATTATTAAGACTTTTGTTTTCTGTTTGATACTAGGAACTATGGGCCTTATTTAGTTTCTGTTGTCCTGAGCTGCTGGGCGACAAGAAAGAGTAATTGGTCTACTACGCTTTACTTTTGTTCAATTACTGTTGCAATAGTTGTTTCATTCTCTTCGCATCCATCTAGGTTTAAGGAAAAATATGAGTTCTTCATCAATCGTGGAAATGAGAAGAATGCTTCTGATCGGGAAAAGCGTATTGGTTCAACAGTTGCAAAGGTGATACCTCGTTCACGACTCTGATTGTCATTCATTGGATAATTTGTCAAGACTTCTGGTTCTCATATATTGCTGTGGTTTACACTAGTCAAACTTTTCTCTTTGTTCGTTTCATGCACCTGATGCTTCATGTCAATATGAAGAACTCTCTTATTTTCCTTGTGCCACTAACGCTCTTTTGTCTTCTCCTTGTTGCTTTTGTACAGGTTATAGTAAATTCTGGCTCTCTTATGGTCGATTTTGTTTTTAATTCGACACGCATTAACTTGCTGCTACTGGTTCAGTGAAAGGCATTTTACCACTTAGCTAGAGTTTATTAAGCCCTTTCTCATATTCTGATTCTAACTTGGTTTACTAAGTTGTCAGCATGCTCTTGTGTGCTCATCGTGTGGCTCTTTCCGTAATCTATATTTTTGAACAAACGTCTTAGTGTCTCATTTGCAAAGTAATATAAAAGTCTTCTGATCTTCCCTTTAGAACTTGGACTTTCAAATACAACTTGTTGACAAGTGGCATATCTTGTGTGTTAATAGCAACTGAGAGATTCCATCGAGCCATACTTTTTGAGACGTATGAAAAGTGATGTTTTTCAAGATGATACCACTCTTTCGAAAAAGGACGAGATCATTGTATGGTTACGGCTAACTACATGCCAGGTAATTGCTCAACACATTTTATTTCAACTATTTCTATAAAAAAATATACTTTTGTGTTTTGAAAGAGGTTTAAAATCTTCATGAACACAGCGGCAACTGTACAAAGCTTTCTTGAACAGTGAGATTGTCCTCTCAGCCTGTGATGGGTCTCCTCTTGCTGCAATCACGGTAATTAAGCACTTTATAATTTCTGGTGAGCTCGGTTTTAATATTTGTTCATACCTACTCCACACATATATTACGGTTCTTCTATAGAACGGTAAATTCATGTAGTGAAACTTAGATATGATCTCAGCTTGCCTTGCTGTTTTCGTCTTATGCTGACAAAACTAGTCACATTGTTGTATTAATTACAATCATGTCACTCTTTGTTTATGCAATTGCAAAAGCTCCTGCATATTTTTTTGACAACCAAAATCAAAAGTATAAAATACAATTTGTGTTCCTCGCAATTGCTCCTCTGTACCTTTCTGTCTTTCTATATAGTTGCTCCTCCGGGATACACAAAGCATTGGTGGACTTCCTCACCTTCACTCCTGTGTTAGTAAAGATGCCACTAATGATTTCCTTGCCATACATGCAACTTTACAGAAATTGTTTACGGTTGACACTTAAAACAAGCATGGGGTTAAGAAAGGGCGTTTTTCATTCTTTTTCCTCTCTGCATTTATAATTTTGAGGTATCTTTTTACATTTAAACTTGGAGATAAAAGCTGGCTTACACGGATGAATAAATGAGGTATGTTCAACGTAGAAAAAATTTAGTGCAACTACTCAGAAATAAAAGAAAACACTTTTTTTCATGCTCAATTCCGTAAAGATATAGGTAAATCGTGCATTCCAGATGGTTAATTTCTTTCTTGTATGGAAGCAGATCCTGAAAAAGATATGTGATCATCCTCTTCTACTTACAAAAAGAGCCGCTGAAGATGTTCTTGAAGGAATGGATTCAGTTGTCAACCAAGAGGATCATCGGGTAGCTGAAAAATTGGCAATGCACATAGCAGATGTTGCTGAGAGATTTGATATTGTCGAGAATAACAATATATCTTGCAAACTTTCATTTATAATGTCATTACTGGTAAGGCCTTTACTGGACTATTATGTAATATGTATAATGTGCATTGGTGCATATGTAAAGTTTCTGCTTGGTTACAGGGCAATTTAATACCAGAGGGGCACAACGTACTTATTTTTTCGCAAACCCGCAAGATGCTTAACATAATTCAGGTTAGTTTGAAGTTAGTCGGTTGGCATCATGTCCAACAATTTGGTTTTGAAAATTTGGTGATCCTCCTTATTAGTTAGTCTCTTTGGGTTCTTAACGATATGTAGTATGTGATCCTTCATTAGGATTTTCATATCATTTTCTGTATGAAACCAACTTCAAGGTCTGAGAATTAGGTGCATTATCTGTCTATGTCCTCTTTTCTGAATTTACTTTTTATATGAAGTCGGAAACAAATGAACATTTAATGGATTTCCTTTTTAAATGTCTTAAGATCTGAGTACGACACTGCTCTTTAGGCAATACCTCCGCCAATGGCTACACGTATATACAGATAGATAGTTCTTTAATCATGGATTTTACATTTCAGGAATCTTTGATGGCCAATGGCTACACGTATATGCGGATTGACGGTACTACTAAAGCAGGTGATAGAGCTAAAGTTGTCAAGGTGCGCTTCTAGTAGTAGAATTTAAGTATTATTTTCATAAATATATTATTTTTCTCTGATTTCTTAAACATTTTTAGGACTTTCAAGAGGGCCGTGGAGCCCCAATCTTTCTATTGACTTCACAAGTTGGTGGTCTGGGCCTAACACTCACTAATGCTGATCGTGTCATTGTGGTTGATCCAGCATGGAACCCTAGGTTCATTCTTCAAAATTTTTACCATAGGCTCTTTGTTTTGAGAACTAATTTTTTTGCTGTAGTTATTAACTTAAATCTTTTTGCAGTACCGACAATCAAAGTGTCGATCGTGCATACAGGATTGGACAGAAGAAAAATGTGATTGTTTACCGATTAATGACGTGCGGCACTGTGGAAGAGAAGATTTACAAAAAGCAGGTTTGTGTTGCCTTTGTGTTTTTCATTGTACGATGGGGGAACACTTGGCTCTATCCCAATCTTTTAAACTATATTTACACGTCATGCTTGGTGTGTATTCGGTAATTCTAGAATTGTAAAAGACCGGAAGTTATTTATTTGGTCAACTTTCAAGCACATTCAATGTTGTTCAATCATCGCCTGGTCATTCTGGTTTTGAGAATGACTTAAATGAATATAAAGATGTTCTTGCTTAATTGCCTTGATCTTATCCATTTGATGAAGCACTATCTTACATCACTACCATTTGAAGTTTAAGTAATTCCTTGAGTTTGAACACTTATTTTTTCATGTTTATTGTGTAATTATCAGGTATTCAAAGGAGGATTGTTCAGAAGTGCTACTGAACATAAAGAACAGACCCGCTACTTCAGTCAACAGGTATTTGCTGAAACGAAATGTTCATGCACATTCATTTTGTAAGATAATGTTTAACTATCTAGTTAAATAACATCCAACTCTTGGAGTGAGACAATTTATTTGCTTTATTTTCCTTGTATTTTCTTCAAATCTGGTGCTAATTATATTGCCTCCTAGAGTGTTATATATATATATGTGTGTGTGTGTGTGTGTGTGTGTGTGAACACACACACACACTCTAAATTTTCGAACTAACTGTTTTTTCAAGATAACCACAAGTCCTACAAATGTTGGTCCTCCATATATTGCTTGAACAAATGATTAGAAGGCAGTAATTCCTATGCGTTATGATTTTTAGTTTTTCACATGTTGAACAGAAACAATTAGACATCGGGAAAACCATAGCTTATTCATCTTAGTAGCTGCAGTTCACATGATTGGATGGAGGAAGAAATTCAGATTTTTCCTACATTCTATATCATTTTCTTGCGGGATTACTAAGGGGTCTGATTATCATTGGAATTTTCAGGATTTGAAGGATCTTTTCTTGTTGCCTAAGCAAGGATTTGATATTTCTCTAACTCAACAACAGTTGCTTGAGGAACATGATCGTCAGCATACAATGTAATAGTAGTTTGTTATTTAGCTCTGTTTATTAAACAAATATTGCTAAAGATTTAACTTCAGGCACATCAATTTCCCACTTGGCCTCAAATTGTTGCCATTTTTTGTTCAGGGAAGAGTCTATGAAAGCTCATGTACAGTTTCTTGAAACTCTCAATATAGCTGGAGTCAGTCAACACAGTTTGTTATTTTCCAAGACTGCCCCTGTACAAGCAATTGAGGTAGAGGAAGTCGAAAGGTATGAACATCGTGCATATCTATTCTTTAGTGCCATAATGTTTAGATGTATAAATAACGTCTACTTCTCACATTGGAAATATTACATAGCTACGCCTGAGGCAGATCATTTAAAGCATCGCATAATCATGCTTTACATGTGTTGCCGATGCTTGTCAAGAGTTTTTTGATTCCCTTGTTTCAATATAGGGTAAGAGCAAGTACATTTACGGGGAACACGTCAACATATCGATCTGTGGAACAGAATGTTGACGGGTACGGTTATTTTTATTGATAAAATAATTCAACTTATGTAGTATTGTTGTTGACAATAAAAGGTCTTTTGCATAATTATAATTATTACTCTGTGCAGAGCGCAATACGCATTTAATCCCAAGGATGCAAAGAAGGTCCAGAGAAACTCTTACCCTAACGTTAACGAGCTAACAGAAACTGAAATCAGAGAGAGAATCAATCGATATTCTCACATCTTTGCAAATAAGGTACCGTCTATTATGGTCTGAATCTTTTTTGCCATGTTAAGCTTGCGTATCAGGGGAATAGATAATCCAATATTGTGATGAATCGGTTGTTTGCTTCAGTTCGCATGACTACTATTATGCATTTTTCCTGTTTTAGCTTCATTTAATAAATTTATGAATGCGTGTACCGTTATTTTTCTTTTTAGGCGGCCGTCTCGAAACTGCCTGATAAAGGAGAGAAACTACAGAAGCAAATAGCTGCATTGAACCTTCTGCTTAATCAGATGCAATTAGCAAAAGCAACGGCTGATGTAATTCACTTGTAGATGTTTCTAATACATGTAATTTTGCTGATGACATGGACACTCTTAAATCATTTAACTTTAAGTATGATTTTCCATGGCATTGGGACATTATATATCCTTTCATTTTGTGCTTTGTAATGCTGTTATTCATATTATAATTATATCTTCGGTTATAGCTATAACCGAAGATAAACATGGAATGGCAGCAAGTTTTGTCATGTATTCTCAAATTTTGAACAGTTTCTCAGTTGTCATACATCTGAATGAGAAGTAACAAGGAAATCAAGAAACTATGTTCAAGTTTATCTATTTCATTTGAAGTCTCGTGCCATAACAGTGGATACGAAATGCAATTGTGTGCTACCTTATTTATAAGTACAACACATGTATTCCCTAAAGTACTGTAAAAAGTCTTGATATTCTCATGATATCAAGAAATTCAACTTTAATGGAAGAATGAGTTGACCCAAGAAGTGAAAACCAAGTCCCAATTGGGAGAAATTGTAGTATCTTATTGAAGAATTCATTGACAGGAATAAGTTTTATCAACTTGTTAGCCAATAAATTTGGGTTGAATGCTATATTAAATCCAAAACAACAAATATGTTAATAAACTTCTCATGATTTTATAACTCCAGTATTTTACTGATTTGTTAGTAAATAATTTTGTGTGAATGCTATATAATATCCATAACAACAAATATGTTATTAAGTTTAAAGATCTATATGCTTCGGTATGCTAAATATTAGACTTTTCGTAATTTTATAACTCCAGCAGCAATAAGAAGTAACCAAAAATTAACCGAAAATGATTCTATAACCCTACTAATTATGTCCGGAAAATGCAACCTACCAATTTGACAAAACAAAGTGATAAGAGAGTGCAGTAAAACTTCAAGTTCCACCAGCAGGAACTTCATTTGTTGTAATAGAATGGGTGCATAGTTACTAAACCGAATAACTCCGCCCAATCATGGACAAAGAGGAGCCGGAGCCACCAATTATCTGTTGAGACTCGTTCTAATATCAGAAGTTAAAGTATCACCATCTCTAAGAACATTTAAAGGAGTAACGGATCCATAACATATCCTGCCAAAATCACAAAACGACAAGCACCGAACGGAAAAAGTCTGGAAATGGAGGTGGCGGAAAGGGATGAATGAATTCTGTCTCACAAAATCGATTATTACACAGGACCAGAGTAACTACTGTGGCGAGTTCTTAACAACGTACCATGTCATGTTTTATTGATCTAAACATACTAATCAAGGTGATTTTGTTACTGCACTACATACCACAATCCAACTCATTCGCTTGTTTTTTCTGGAAGAAACTTATTGTAGTTGAAAAATGAGTATAACATAGGATACAAGTACGAAAGTACAAAATCTCCCATTAGCATATTGAACTAAGTTTCATGAACTAACAATTGTAAGAGATCAAGGAGAGAGGGCGTGGAGCCCTGAGCAGCTAAACAACTTACAGTTGATATGATTCAAACAAACGAATTGTTTCGTACTGAATTTCACCACATGTCGATTAACTCAAAAGAAAAATCACATTGTCTATATGGGCAAGGGGGAAATGAAAAAAAAAAAGAATTATAGAAGTAAAAGAGCCTAACTTACTTCACCACACTGTCGAATGGATTGCATAAGCAAAGAGGATACCGAAGATTAACATTATCTTCGGATTCTAACACTCTGTGATGCCACTCATTCATCTGAGATAGATACACAACTATGCAGCAGAGATCGAAACAGAAAGATGGAATTTAGCAAAATGAGGAATGGGGATTATCTTAAAACGGTTTCTTGCGAACGCATGGCAAAGTGAAATGGTTCGTATGGTTCTTATTGCGATTTCTGAGGTAGTTCGGCAAGTATGCTGGATCCTTCATATTATCCTAAAGCTCGCACCACATGGCTTTACAAATTATGCCGTTAGTAATGTGGAAAATAAATAAATAAGATCATGTATACAGCATAACAATCATTCAGGTATCGATAATAAAAAAAATCATTCAGGTTATGCAGATTTATTTCCACTGCAATACAAAGTAACCAAAAACTAATTCAAACGTCTCTAATACTTTGAATTTCACAGTTGGAAAATGACAGGACAGATAAAAAAAAAAAAGTAACCATAAGAAAATAAAGAAGAAAACCTTCTTACTTTTGAGTTCCATCAATAGGTTCCAACTTCCAAACACGAAGTGCACAGTTTGATTCATAAATATAACAACACACCAATGTGTCAATATGACAAAATAAAGTAACAGAATACACCACAAAATCAATAATAAAGTTGTACAGTAACACGGTACACAAACAAGCCAACGAGCAGAGCGCCATTTGTCATGACAGAACAAGGTTGAAAGTTCCTTCGTGGAGTATAGCCGTCATCAGCCTCTTTCAGATGTATGTAGCCATGTGTCAAGAGAGCTGCAACAAAAAATAAATAATAACTAAACCAAATCATAAAAAGTAAAGAACCTGCAAAGTGAAGGACCAACGAAAATATAGAAACATCTCAGCAGAGCTGTCAATAACGATTCCCACTAACTAAAGAATTCCACGGAATTATCTCCAAGCTCATCATGTAAGAAGGCATTTTTACGACAATCCAGTTATCAAGACAAACTCGTTATAATCAATCCCTCGAAAAAAACAAAATGCAGGCAATTATCTATTGAAACTTGAGACTCAGTCTAAAATCAGAAATTAACTATTCACATAAGCATTAGTTTTAAGACAGTACTGATTGTGAGCAACATCCGAAGGCTCAATAAAAAGTTATTTGTCATGTTATCAGTATAAGGGGTAAATCACCAAACCGACATACCAAGAGGAGTTTAATGGAGGAAAATAAATAAAGTAAAAGTAAACTTACAGATCAAGAGGACATGTGGATTTGAACCTTGAGAAGTTCATTTCCATTATCCTTTTGTTTTTCTTGAATTTGTTTTGCCGATTCCGCAGCATCAGTGCTGCACAGAAGAACTTCGATCTTCTCCAAAGAATAAAACTCGCCAACGCTAGAAGGGATCTCCTCAAGCTTCTTGCAACTTAGAAAGACAAGTTTCTTAAGGCATGGAAAGTTATCGGGAGAAACAATCCATTGTTTTATGTTTTGACTTTCTAGTTTCAGGAACTTGAGTTTTGAGAACTCAACATCTTCCATATCCCACAAAGCATCCACAAAATTTCCACCGCGTAGCTTGAGAACCTCTAGGTTTGGTAGTTTCTTTCCAAAGCTTGAGATTTCGCTCCATCGTAGCCTGAATTTTGATAGCGTTAGCTTTTTCAAGCTGGAAGGAAGACCAAATTGGCCTGACGTAACTCGCATTCTACTATCGCATAAAATCTTCACTGATTCAAGTTGATCAAGAGACTCGAGTTGAGGTAACTGGTAATCGAAGTTTCCCCTGGAATTCTTTGCTTCAGCAGATATAAATCTAAACTTCCGCAAATTTGGTACTCTTGCTGTCAACTTTTTCTCTTCTCCACAACAAACTACAGGTGTCGAAAGTGTTTGTAAATTTTCCAACTTGGAGGAGCTCTCATGAAGTACCGCGTCATTGAAGTTAGCACGATAACTTATATGCAGGTGCCTCAATTTCACCAATTCCCAGATTTCCTCTGGCACTAAAATTTGACCTCCTAATCCCTTGATAATTAAAGTCTCCAAGTTCCAAAGATTGGATATCGATGATGGAATTGAGTTCCAATCCGTGCGGATTGAAATGTACCTCAAGTGAACCATCTTCTCAACATGATCTCTGTATATATTATTATCAATAGTGACGCTTTCAGAATGCATGATCCTCAACAATCTGAAGTCGCGAAAAACTGCTATTACATCTTCATCTAACATGGGAGTAGTTTGGTTCATGTTAAACAACAAAAAAGAGCTTAGAGGAGGAGCAATCAAACACTTAGACAAACCTCTGCATGTAGGGAAATAATTCATTTCATGCCTTAAATGAAGATAACTCCCTCTCGTAAGAGAAATGCTTACTCTTCGTTCACAGGTTACGTGGTTAAGTGCGTCAGCACTGACGTTTATCAGCCGCATAAAGTTTTCCTCTTTTGCTTTCTTCAAACACATATCACGCAATAAATCATGTACACGACAAGATTTCACCCTTCCGTCGGACCTTCTTTCAGCAATCATGACGAGGCTTCTATCAATAAGATCCATTAGGTTATGTTCCGCTTGAACTTCTAAGCTGATTGTGAGCTCACCAGTCTTGTGCAGGAATCCTTCTGCCATCCACAGCCATGCTAACTTGTTTGCCGGGATCTCCGTATCCTCCGGGAATGCTCCAAGATAAAGAAATAATGGTTTCAGGTTATCTGGTAAAAGCTTGTAGCTTAGTTCTAATACTGCCATGACATGTGCTTGAGTAGTATCACCAGCAATATACAAACTCAAATTTTCAGAAACTTTCTCCCAAATATAGCGTTCCTTTTCTAACTTGGCAAGTATTCCAGCAACCACGACGATGGCAAGCGGTAAGCCTCTGCACTTTTGGGCAATTTCCTCTCCAACTTCACGCAGTTGAAAAGGGAATTTTTCATTGTTTGGATAGATCTTTTGTTTCAATAAAGTCCAAGTTTCATCATGAGTTAGAAGACGGAGTTCCAGAGGATCACTATAATCTTCTAACCTGTTCCGGCTAGTCAACATGATCCGGCTTCTGTTTCTATTATCTGGAAAGAAGCGTTTTAAGTACTTCAAAGCATCCATTCCCCAAATGTCATCCAGGACGATAAGGTACCTCTTACCTGTTAATTGTTGGTGAAGCATTACAGATAAATCACCCTCACTTCTTCTATAGGCATCATCAGGGAGCTTAGTTATAGAAGCTAAAATTGTCAACAACAAATCTTTTGTGTGGTACTCTTGGGAAACTGTACACCACGAACGAAGTTCAAAATGGTCCACAATGGAAGGATCCTCGTACAATTTCTTTGCAAAAGTTGTTTTACCCAATCCAGCCATCCCAATGATTGAGATAACATCTAGTTTCTCAAAGTCACTGACTAGTCTTTCCCTTATTAATTCCATCTCCTCCTCGAACCCCACCAATACATCACTTTCTGGGAGTAATTGTCTGGGGTCGTCGCTGCTCGCAACAATGTCGATGTTCTTCATCTCGTTAGTTGATCTGTTCTCACTGATGTCGGCAAAAGTTGATTTAATTAGCTGCACCTGTTGTTCAAACTCAGTAAACCAACAAGATCTGCAGCAGGCAGGTATGGTTTCAGTAACATATGATTTGATAAAATATTCTGCTTCATAAGCTGCACACGTGATACGGTTCACGAGGTCTTTTGATTCACCATCATCTGCAATGCTACTATTGCCGATCATATGCTGAAGGAATGATCTCAATAGAACCAAGTTTTCGTGAATAGCTTGAAACCCACCAGCCTCATAAGTTTTCGGATCGGACGTGATATCCTTCAACTCCCTCAAGTTGTCAATAAGAAAATTCAGGAACCCAAGCAGATTAGTTCGGGGAGAATTTTGCCCGATTATGACCAAATTTACGAGCCAGCACAAGTGGTTGATGCGTCCTCTGAGGAGATTAGCCTTTTCAAGAAACTCTTGCGATATCTCAGGATTTCCTGCCACAATCAACTTCATTTCTTCGTTGAAAAACGATATGAGCATCGATCCTACATCCCCCACCAAGTTCTGATATTGTGTTCTAACTCTTGAGAGTTTCTGAAGCTCAACCAGGTGAACCAAAACCACCAACTTATCTAGCTCCTTGCAAAGATGTTTGAATTGATTCTCCACTTTCCGGGTCATTAGATTGATCGGCTCATTATCATTTATCAGCTTTGTAATATTTTCTTCCATGCAGTATACACAGAATTTCAGAAGCTCATCAGTTGAAAGAGGGAAACGATCAGTAGAATCTTGTAATTTCATTGATACCAAGGCTTTAAGTACTGCAATATTCATCTCGGACTCTACCCGGTTTTTGATTTGCAAATACTGCTCCGACGAAGAGAGCTTGCCATATTTCTCAAGAAAGGAAGAACATGCGATGCTTTCCGCAACAACTTCAACGCATATCAAAATCTCTTTCAGACTTTCTCCACTCATACGACATTCTTTTGTGAGCTGAAGGTAGTTTCTCAAGAATTCTAGTTTCCAAATGGACATTCTTATATATTTATCTTCCATGTCACATTGATTGAGATCCTCCACAAGTTGATCCAAGAACTCGTCGCTGTGCAGGAAGCCCGTTAATGAGGGTAAATAAGATTCAGTGCTGCTAAGAAAAGCAAGGTATGCATTTGAAACTCTTGACACCATATGCTCAAATCTTCCCATTTTAAAAATCTCCACGTCTTCCGACGGAGTTATATGCCCTCTTGATAGTAAACTTGAACAACGGTCGAGAAGATTCACAAAGTGTGATTCGACATCCGTTAGGATATCAACCAAACTCCTATTTATCACCACCGGCTCAGTAGCCGGACCACCCTCCTCCACGCACCGCTTCAACGTGCACCTTGTAAATGTAATCAAGAATCCAAACTCCTTTCTCATTGCAAGAAATTTATGGGTCCTGATAGCCTGTTTTCCAAATTTTTCGTGTTGAGAAATGGTGGCCTTAAAGATCAAATTGAAGTTCTCGTACACCTCCTTCATCGTCACTTGGATCGCATCCATATTTTTGCCATCGAATACGTGCTTGTGCTTGTGCATTTTCTTACATAGTTTTGCCATCTCTCATCTCTCTCTCTCTCTCTCTCTCTCTCTCTCTCTCTCTCTCTCTCTGTTTCTTAGTATTTGGTTTGAATGAAGATTACTAAAATTGCCTAAACCCAAGTTGACCATTTGTTGTTCATCATCATAACTAAAATTGTAACAACATCAAAGTCATTTTCTAATCATTGCTAGTACATACACAAAAGTTTAAATAAAATAATTAATTGATTCGTTTCTTGATCTTGTTAGTACCCCCACGTGCTCTTAACATGTTGGTCAACATATAATAATAATCATGAAATTAATTAAGTTTACTAAACCCAATCAAGTGGACCATTTATTAATCACATACACTTGCAACTTGAAGTGGTTTTCAACATCAAAATTTAAACTTGGAAGTTAACTGTAATATAATCATGGTTTAAAGTTTCTTTTTCTTTTCCTTAAATAACGAAAATTTGAAACATACTCTCGAAATGAAATTTTGAATTTTAATCCCGGAATAATAATTTCTTCAATTTCCAGTCAAAAATTAAATACGGGACTGAATGGCATGGTCTTATAATAGTAATCTATTGAGGCGTAATATTTTGGGGAAATTAAATAAATTGAAAGATTCCTTTTTGACCCAAGCTAGCTCCATTGTGAATTATATTCATTATAATATGAGCGCCCTCATATGATATAACAAATTAATAACATATGTGTTATAAGACACAAGTATGTGGCCTCATGTGACCTTATTAATTTTTCATACTAATTAATGTCTAGATAATATTATTATAGTTTTGTATTGATAGAGAAGACACTATAAATAGAGAGCTATCCGGATGAAGATTTACGCCATTCTTCAAAAGCTATCTTACAATTATTTGCACATTATTTCCTAAGTTGTTTTGATATATTGTTCTAATCCCCAATAGTTTAAGTTATTTCATAACACGTTATCAGCACGAGAGTGCTCGATCCGAAAAATCAAGTTCCTTCGTCAAAGATCACGTTCAACGTCAAACGGTATGAAATTTTTATATTTACTTGTTTACCTATCTACATTATTATAGACAAGACGGACTACCGCTTATCTATAATTTTAAGATTAGATGAAAATGTCTTTATAATTTTATTGTTATCTAACTCTAACGCTAATGATAATCTTAACACTCGTTAATGCTTGAGTTAACCCCAAGCTAAAAACGACTACTAACACTTAATTATTATGGAAGGTTTTACTTTTTACTATACTCCTTAGTTTATTCCACAAGCCCATGAAAGTTTTTACATAGTAATGTGGCGAAAATTATTTACGCAATTAGATTATTTCAATTATGTTAGTTGTTTACATTATTCCACAAGCCCATGAAAGTTTTACATAGTAATGTGGCAGAAATATCTATATGTATTTACTTATCGTAATATTATTTCTTATGCCCGTTGAAATTTATTAACGCGGTTGAAATTATTTACTTGTTATACAATTAATCCTTGTTGCTCGATTGCTAAAGATATTATCATTCATCAACCATGCCAAATAAACAAAAGAAAGAAAAATAATTATTTTCTAACGGCTATAGAACGACTACTTATGTATATCTTTCTTCTATAAATATGCAGAATTCATAACTCAAACTCCACACAAATCTTCATCTTATTTATCTCATCTTGCAAAATGTTCCGCACGTCAACAATGATCTTGATGCTCATTTACCTTTTATTTCTCATTTTTATGTTAGTAGCTGAGGACAATCCTATGTTTCTACTTATGATATTCCTCGCTTTTGTCGTAGTAATGTTCGAGTACATTATTTGGCTAGAGATGAGATAATTGCATTCTACTATTGTAATAATTGTTCTTGTGTGGTCATATATTAAATAAAATGCCTTGATCCTAATTATGTTTTATTTTAATGTTCATTTAGCTGCAATATGTCTAATCTCTTGAAAGTATATTTTACCAAACTCACTATCGATGGAAAAAATTATATGCAATAGGAATCAAATGTGAAAACACATCTTACTGCGAAATCCCTCCACGAAACGATTGATGAGGAAAATGAGTGTACGGACCAGCAAAGATGCGAGGCAATTATATTCCTGCGTAAACATTTAGATAATCACCTTCAAACTGAATATCTCGATATTACAGATCCTGTTGAGTTGTGGATTAATCTGAATGAAAGATATGGTCACCAAAGGGAAACAATGCTTCCAAAAGCCATACATCAGTGGAACACATTAAGGTTCCAAGATTTTACATCAGTAAATGATTACTCCTCTGCCATTCATAATATCCGACAGACTCTAAAATTTTGCGGGACAGAAATTACCGATGAGGAAATGATTGAAAAAACTCTTTCTACTTTTCATGTCATTCATATACTCATCCAAGTGCAACACAGACTAGTCGGATACACTAAGTGTCACGAACTAGAGAGAGTGTTGTTAACGACAGACAATAATGATAATATATTGATTAAGAATTCTGAGTTACGCCCAACTGGAGCACATGCATTGCCAGAAGCACATGCCATAAATTTCTCAAACTTCCGTGGACGAGGAAATTACAATAATGGTGGTCGAGGCAGAGGCCAATATCAAGGTCGGGGTGGTTACAGATGAGGATATGTTTCTAGAGGTGGTCGTGGCCATAGAGGTGTGTCCATAGAGGTGGTCGTGGGCGTGGGCGTGGGCGTGGTCGAGGTAGTTATCACAACCATTCGACTAGTAATACGGTCCATAACAATAACCATCATAATAAAAGAAAAAATGCTCATAATAAATCTGAAGGTTACTGTTTTAACTGCAGAATGAAAGGACACTGGGCCAATACGTGTCGTACACCTGAACATTTTTGTAAATTGTACCAAGAGAGTAAAGGCAAAGAAAAGGAAGTGAACCTAATTGAACAAATGCCTAATAATCTCACATATTTGGCAACATCTGATTTCGCCGATGATCATGATGTTACTATGGCTTGATATGAACTATGTGATTCATGTCTGCGTGATTTCTGATTTGATTTGCATTGCGTGATTCCTTGTTGTGTGATTTTTGAATTGATATGTATTTGCGATTTCTGCTTGTAATGTATTGTGTTTTCATTAATTGTGTTTCCTTATGTATCTTAATGAAACTATTTCCCTTTTCCCCAAATATATGCTTTGTTTATTGTTATATCATGTTTAACTCTACTTGTTTGACATAAAGCCAATATGGAGCATACCGGTAATTTTTGCATCCCTGATAGCGGTACAACTCACACAATTCTCACAAGTAAGAAATATTTTACATATCTAAAACCAACAAAAGCAAAAATCAATACGATATCAGGTCATACTGACCTAATTGTAGGATTTGGTAAAGCTAGTTTTATTTTATCAAATGGAACGCTATTTGTCATCAACGATGCCTTATTTGCCACAAAATTCAGAAGAAATTTGTTGAGTTTTAATGATATGTATCGTCATGGATATGATACCAACTCAAAAACTAAAAACAAAATTAAATATCTTTTTATTATTAAGTATATATCAGGAAAGCAACATATATTTGAAAAACTACAAAAACTCTCTTCAGGATTGCATTATACATATATTAATGCTATCCACATGTATGTCTATTATCTACTCGTAATATGGCATTTGCGAGATTTTTGGCTCAAATAATTAAAATAAGAGCTCAATTTCCTGACTATACGATCAAGAAAGTCAAACTTGACAATGCTGGTGAATTTACATCTCAAGCTTTCAATGATTATTGTATGTCAACTGAAATTACTGTTGAACATAGTGTTGCACATGTACATACTCAAAATGGTTTAGCTGAATCATTAATTAAACGCCTTCAATTAATTGCTAGGCCATTGTTAATGAAAGCTAAATTACCAACCTTTGTATGGGGCCATGCAACACTAATCCGCATTAGACCAAGCTCGTATCATGAATACTCCCCATTACAACTTGCTTTTGGTCATGAACCTAATATTTTCCATATAAAGATTTTTGGTTGTGCAGTTTATGTTCCTATTGCACCACCACAACGAACAAAAATGGGACCTCAAAGAAGGTTAGGGATATATGTTGGATATGACTCACCATCTATAATCAGGTATCTCGAACTATTAACAGGTGATGTCTTTACGACACGTTTTGCCGATTGCCATTTCAATGAGGCAAATTTCCCAACTTTAGGGGGATAAAAGAAGCAGTTGGAAAAGGATATATCATGGTATAATCCATCTTTATCACACTATGATATATTAACAAAACAATGTGATTTGGAAGTTAAGAAAATTTTACATTTTCAAGATATTGCAAATCAATTACCTGATGCATTTACTGATATAAAACGAGTAACCAAATCACATATACTAGCTGCGAATGTTCCTGCTCGCATTGAAATTCCGAAGGATATATCCAACAATAATAAAATAAATGCACGTAAGAAACGTGGTCGTCCTGTTGGTTCAAAAAACAAGAATCCTCGAAAAAGAAAAGGAGAAAATATTATTAACTCCATTATCGAGGAAACTATTTGTGATGAAATAGAAAATGTGACAAATGAGATAACTCAAGAGATCACCGAACCAAATCTCAATACTGAGATCTCTGTAAATTATGTTAATTCAGGAGTTATTTAGAATCGAAATGAGATGAAAAATATAAGTGAAATATTTTCATATAATATTGCTTATGATCTTATGAATGAAAATGATGATCCCAAACCACAATCTGTGGATGAATGCCAAAATCGGGACGATTTGGTTAAATGGAAAGAAGCAATGCAAGTTGAGTTGAATTCCCTCAACAAACGAAAGGTTTTTGGACATATTGTCCTCACACCTAAAGACGTGAGACATGTAGGCCACAAATGGGTCTTCGTTCGAAAAAGAAATGAAAAAAATGAAATTGTAAGATACAAAGCTCGACTTGTTGCACAATATTTTTCTCAAAGACCTGGGATTGATTATGGAGAAACTTATTCCCCAGTAATTGATACAATTACTTTTCGATTCTTAATCAGTTTAGCTGTTTATGAAAACTTAAATATGCATCTCATGGATGTTGTCACAGCTTATCTTTATGGATCACTTGATAATGATATTTATATGAAAGTCCCTGAAGGACTTAAAATGCCTGAATCATCTTACTCTAAACCTAGAGAAATGTACTCAATTAAATTGCAAAGATCGTTATATGGTTTAAAACAATCAGGTCGCATGTGGTATAATCGTTTGAGTGAATATTTATTGAAAGAAGGATATATAAATAATTATTTGTGTCCATGTGTTTTTATCAAGAGAACATCATCTGGTTTTGCAATTATTGCGGTTTATGCAGATGATTTAAATATCATTGGCACTGACAAAGAAATTCATTCAACTATGTATTATTTAAAGAATGAATTTGAAATGAAAGATCTAGGTAAAACTAAATATTGTCTTGGTTACCAATTGAGCATACTAAAAATGGTATATTAGTGCATCAATCTAATTATACCAAAAATATTTTAAAACGTTTTAACATGGATAAAGCAACTCTTTTAAATCATCCTATCATTGCTAGACCATTAACTAAAGACAAAGATTCATTTCGTCCAAGTGAAGAAAATGAAGAAATTCTTAGTTTTGAAATTCCGTATTTAAGTGCCATTAGAGCTTTAGTGTATCTAGCAAATTATACTAGACCTAATATATCATTCACTGTTAATTTATTAGCTAGATTTAGCTCATCACCTACAAAAAGGCACTGGAAATGAATTAAACATTTATTTCGTTATCTTTAAGGAACTACGGATCTCGGTCTATTTTATCCTAACAATGCAGAACAAGAATTGTATGGTTATGCAGATGCAGGTTACCTATCAGATCCACATAAATCCAGATCTCAAACTGGATAAGTTTTCAAGTATGGTGGCACTGCTATTTTATGGCGTTCTCAGAAACAAACACTTGTTGCAACATCATCGAATCATACTGAGATTATTGCACTCCATGAAGCCAGCAAGGAATGTGTATGGCTACGATCAATGACACATCATATAATAAGTACATCTGGCTTACCAATTAAAGAAGGTCCTACAACACTATTCGAAGACAATTTTGCATGCATTACACAGATGAAAGAAGGCTATGTCAAGAGTGATCGAACCAAACACATACACCCGAAGTATTTTGCCTACACTCAGGAACTGGAGAAGAACAAAGAAATTAATATCCAATATGTTCAATTATGTGACAATATGGCAGATCTCTTTACAAAGGCACTCTCTACTGTAACTTTTAAGAAACATGTTCAAAGTATCGGGATGCGTCACCAACGAGACTTATGAAGAATTGGAGATGCCAACTTGAGGGGGAGTTCACAAGGCTGCACTCTTTTTTCCTTAATAAGGTTTTTATCCCACTTGGTTTTTGCTTATAAGATTTTTAATGAGGCAGCATGAGACTTGTGCAGAAGACGGGTCATATACGTTACAAAAATTCAAACGGCCAAAGGGGAGTGTTATAAGACACAAGCATGTGGACTCATGTGGCCTTATTAGTTTTCCATACTAATTAATGCCTAGATAATATTATTATAGTTTTGTATTGATAGAGAAGACACTATAAATAGAGAGCTACCCGGATGAAATTTTACACCATTCTTCAAAAGCTATATTACACATATTTGCACATTATTTCCTAAATTGTTTTGATATATTGTTCTAATCCCCAATAGTTTAAGTTATTTCATAACAATATGAAACAAAATCATAAAAGCATAAATTAAACAGTGATGTGATATGAATTAAAGCATAAATTTGAGAAAAGAAATGAAAGAAAGAAAGTATATACTCACGGGAAGACGAAATTACTTAAACACCCTCCGCCAGTCGTGACGCCGTTCTTTCTTCAACACAACAAAATTCGACTCTGTCTTGAGCTCTAAATGCAACCAGAAAAAAGAAAGAAAAAACAAGAGAGATTACAGTTAATTAATCTTATATATATATATATATATATATATATATATATATATATATATATATATCAACAGATAAATAAACATTGTCTTAATTAAATTAAAGATATAAAAGAAAGTTTACTTAAATTTTCTTTTTGTAGGTAATGCATACTAGCTAGTACTACTCCCTCTCCAATCTCCATTATGTATCATGTGAGTAAATTGCAAGATCACCCTGGCCTGTACTATTCTTAATTGAGACATGACCCATGTATTATCTTTACTAGCAACAAAGCATATGCATTTATATTTTAAGTTGATTTGTACAAATATCTAATGATTTTGTTACGCTATATTTTTATACTGAAGCGTTAGGTCGTGTGCCTATATCGACCAAGAAAAGCAAACCATTGACCAAACCTTCTCTTATATACTTATTATTGCATTTGTCATCTCATCTAAAAGTTTTGTGGTGTTTGCAATAGCTAGAGACAAACAACTTTTAAAATTTGAACCTTAATTCAAGTACCAAAATGTTTAATTGTTCTTATTGTTGGTGAGTTTATCGAAAATGCCACAATCTGGAACTTGAAAGTCGCAAACTAAAGACGTTTTCCTTAAAGCATAATTCGTCACCACCTCGTGTGTGCCAATAGGATAACAGCGAATCGCTTCCCATGATACAATTTAAGCCCAGAAAAATAAAACAGTAGACTGTGTATTGGACTAACGAAATCTATTAACAGAAAAAGAAACAAGAGTGCAGAAAATACAGACTTAATTTCTGCAGCAATTAAAACTGTAGATTATTTGAGAGATACGAAATTTTGATGTGTGTTAGTTCTGATAATCCTACGTATTTAAAGAAGGAGAAAAGCTACAAGAAAAAGTCATAACTTTTCCATGTTATTCTTTTACAGAAGGACACAACTTTCCTGGTAATTCTTTCACAGAAAAGACACAACTTTCCTGCTAAAAATTATGTGACTATTGATATTTAAAATCTGAGCTTTAAATATTCCTTCCATATTTTTTCCGGATTAATCTGAGTCGTCAGATTTAAATCTTAAGTAAGATTAAATTCACACCATCCAATTTAATCTATATTAATTAAATATTTAGATTAAATCTCAGCCGTCCATTTTATTTAATTAATTAAATAAAATCTACAACCTAGATCGATGAGCGATTCAAGCGTGCGAAGTGTTAAGTGCTTTTTAAGTGCGCCAAACAAAAGCGTCACTTAAGTGCCACAAGTGTTGTGTGCATGTGCACCACCTATGTGTTTCACTTTTTATTACCAAAGTAATATAGTGTAAACATATATAAACCCACAAATAATTTTTACTTTTCCTATGTGAAGTCACTTTAGTAAAATTGGCTTATAAGAGTTAAAGCTCTTAAAGCCCATAAAAGTCCTTATAGGTACCATGAGTTAGAGCCCAACATGCTTACCAATGTGGGACAAACTCAATAAGGCTTTTATTGTACTTTGCATTCACATCATATCAACACATAACCAATGTGGGATACCTCTCACAATATTTATTATTTGAAAACCAAATCTAACAATCTCTACCATTTTCGAATGATAAATCTTAGTTTGCACCTCAAGAAGTACTATGAATAAATAAAGTTGTCTTTCGACTTGAACCTTCACTTAGTGGATACCTATCAAAGTTAATCAGAAAAGCATAGTAGACTAGTCTTTGAACTAGCAATTCTACATCGACCAACCGGATAAGTACCACACACAGTTCCTCTACTTTTTCTTTATTCTAACAAGTCGACACGTTAACGGTCATGCGTCTATATCCTGGTATCATGAGTAGTTTTTAGAGTTAAGCCATAAACTCTAATGAAGCGGCCTCACTTCTACTACTCACTTAGGTAGACTTACCAAGAATGTCTATGTAATTATGACATCCCAACATTTATTGTTACAAATCTATTAAGAGTGTTGAACTCAACCTCTACCTTTGACATTACAGGTACCAAGCACTGTACTTAGATAGAACCAATTAATAATTGAATTATTAATTTAATATGCTAAGTGCTTGACAATCACAAAAATGAAGTACTTTACTCATTGAACCCAAGTTTGATATTTCAAGTGTTGAGTTGAGTTTCCCTCATGTGTGATCACTATGTATGGGCTTTCAGTCACATCGCTCTAGAAGTCTTATGCACCATATCTCTGGCAAGACCTTTAGTCTGAGGATCAGCTAAGTTACTTGCTGACCTCACATAGTTAATTGTGATAATACCATCACTGAAGACTATAAGCTCTAGACAAAGTCGGCTGACTGTCACAATGTATTAACACTGGAGACATTGGTTTAGGCCATATTGGTATTTCCAATAACAAGTTTCTCAACCATTCTGTTTCTTTGCTTGCAGAGTTTAACGCTATAAACTCAGATGCCATGGTTGAATCAACCAAGCATATTTTTTTCTTAGAACCCCATGATATTGCGGCTCCACCAAGACTAAATATCCAACCACTAGTTGATGCATGGTCATCACTCTCAGTAATCCAACTAGCATTAGTATAACCTTCCAAAACATTTGGATAGCCACTATAGCATAAGCCGTAATCAATAGTCTTCTTAAGATACTTGAAGACTCTAAATATTGCTTTCCAATGTTCTATACTAGGATTACTTGTATACCGACTCAGTTTACCAACTACAAACGTAATATCAGGCCTAGTACAAGTCATGCAATACATTAAGCTTCATATTACACTAGCATATTGGTTTTGGGAAAATGTTATCCCATCATTTGGCATTAATTTAGTACTAGGGTCGAACGGTGTACTAATTGGTGTACAATCAAAATGATCAAAAAAATTCAATACTTTTTCAACGTAATGAGGTTGTGATAACATGATACCTTCATTACTAATAATTATTTTAATCCCTAAAATAACATCAGTTTGACCTAGATCTTTTATATCAAAAGTTTCACATAGAAATTTCTTAGTATTATTGATTTGATCTAGATCATAACCAAAGATAAGCATGTCATCAACATATAAGCAAATAATAACACCTTTATTATTTTTAAATTTACTATAAACACACTTATCAAGTTCATGGATTTTGAATCCGTTTGACGAAACATCCTGGTCAAACCTTTCATACCATTGTTACGGTGCTTGTTTAAGTGCGTACAAAGACTTAACAAGTTTACATACTTTATGCTCTTGTCCTTTCACAACAAAACCTTCAGGTTGTTGCATATAAATCTCTTCTTTCAATTCACCATTTAAAAATGCAGTTTTAACATCCAATTGGTGAATTTCAAATTTATATATGGAGGCCAAGGATATTAAAATTCTAATTGTAGCAATTCTAGCCACTGGAGCATTAGTGTCGAAATAATGAAGTCCTTCTTTTTGGGTGAAGACTTTTGCAACTAATCTTGCTTTAAACTTCTCAACGGTTCCACCAACTTTCATTTTCTTTTTGAAAATCCACTTACATCATGCGGTTTTAAAATCAGGAGGTAAATCCACTAATTTCCAGGTGTCATTTTTCATGATGGAATCCATCTCATCTTGTACAACCTCTTTCCAAAAACTAGCATCTTGAGACTTCATAGCCTCTGCATGGGTTTTTGGATCAAATTCAGCATTTAAAGATAATAGCACTTGATTTTTTTTTTGTTTTTCTCATGTACCTTCTACAAGATACATGTGAAAATCAGGCCCAAAGTCTTTTTGCACTCTAGGTCTTTTCTTCTCCTAGGTTCTTCATTCTCTATTTCAGAACTCCTTATATTTATAGATTCATTATTATTATTTTCTAAAATTCTAGGAATAGAAGAAAATCCGATTTCATCAAATATCGCATCTCTTGATTCAATTATTGTATTCACTTCAATCGAGTAATTTTCTCAATAACCATAAATCTGTAAGCTTTACTGTTTAGTGCATAACCAAGAAAAATACATTATATGCCCTTTTCTCCCAACTTCTTCATTTTAGGATCAGGAACTCTAACTATAGCTCTACAATCCCAAACTCGTAATCCTTCAAGTTTGGTTTCTTTTCTTCCGTAATTCATATGGAATTGTAGAATTTGTCTTAGTAGGCACTCTATTCAAAACATGGCACGCTGTTAAATGTGCCTCACCCCAAAATCCTTTGCTAAGTCCAGATTTGGACATCATAGCATTAATCATTTCAGTTAATGTCTTGTTTTCTCTTTCAGCAATTCCATTTTGTTGTGGAGTATAGGGTGAAGTAACTTCATGAACAATACCAACATTTTCAAAAAACGTAGGATCATAATATTCACCAACTCTATCAGTTCTTAAACATTTTATGGTGGTTCCACATGTATTTTCAACTTCATCCTTAAATATTTTAAATTTATCTAATGCTTCATGCTTGTGATTCAAAAGATAAACATAACAAAATTGAGAGTAATCATCAATAAAAGTTACGTAATAACTTTTTTCACCTCTAGTAGGAGTGCTATGAAAATCACATAAATCACTATGTATTAAGTTTAATATTTATGATGTTCTCTCGACTTTAGAAAAATGCATTCTGGTTATTTTTGTAAGCATGCATGTATTACATTTATTCACATTTTTATCAATACTGGGAATTAAATTCAGATTAGACATATGATGTAATTTTCTAAAATTAACATGCACAAGTCTATCATACCATAAAGAACAAGAGTCAAGCATATAAGTAGAATAAGATACTTTATTAATAGCGTTCTTAGTTACATTGAGTTTGAACATTCTCCCACACAGGTATCCTTTGCCTACAAAGGATCCTCCCTTCGTCCGAATAAATTTATCTGACATAAATACAAGTTTGAAGCCAAATTTATTAAGAAGGCTTCCAGATACAAGATTTTTCTTAATTTCTGGAACATGGTAAACATCAGTGAGTTTTAGTTCATGTCCCGAAGTAAACTCCATTAGCACTTTCCCTTTTTTCTTGACAGCAACGCTTGTGCCATTTCCCGTGTAGACAGAGCAATCATTTTATAGTGTATACTCTACAAACATGGACATGTCTTTGTAGACGTGCCTTGTTGCTCCAGATTCGATCCACCATGACTGGTCATTCCCAACAAGATTGATCTCAGCAAATATCTCAGAAATCATTGCCACAAACTTCTGCTTGTTTGTATTGTTTTCTGTTTTCTGTTTCTTAGATTTGTCACGACAATCTTTCTTTTGATGGCCCTCTTTTTCGCATTACCAGCAAGCATTATTGGTACTCGCTTTTCTCTTTTTGGAATTCTGATTTGAGTTCTTCCTACCATTTTCTTTGCCCGGATTATTGTTCTGCTTGCTACTACTTCCTCCCTCAAGCACCATGACCTTGGAACCATCTCCACCATCTCGGTTTCTGTCTTCTTCTTCAATTTTAAGATGGCTCTCAAGATCTGCAAGAGAAATATCCTATTTTTTGTGCTTAAGTTCCTTCCCAAAGTTTTTTCAGGAAGGAGGAAATTTGTCTATGATAGCAGACACAATTATAGGTTCATCCATATTCAAAGCATGTAGTTTAAACTGATTAACTATTTGTTTTAACTCGTAAAACTGCTCAAGTACCTTTCTACCATCCACCATAAAATAACGAAAAAAACTTACTGGTGATGAATTTCTTATTAGTAGCGTCCTCCACCAGATTTATTTTCTCCAGATTGTCCCAGACTTCTCGAGCGGTTGGTCTCTGATGGTATATGTCAAAGAGTGTGTCTGACAGCGAGTTGAAAATGTGTCCCTTGCAACAGTAGTCGTCTTGTTCCCATTTCAGCCTGCTTCTGGTTTCAGCATTGGTCTCGTCATCCTTCTGTTCTGGCTTCGGAGTTGTCAGCACGTACACCACCCCGAGTTGCACCAAAAGGAAGTGAAACTTTTTCTGTCAGCGCCTGAAGTTGTCTCCATCGAACTTCTCCAATTTTACAATGTTGGTAGCGAACTCCTTCAACGATCCTCCTCCAGACATTTTCAAAAATATAGAATTACGCTTTAAGTTTGTTGACGAGTTTATCGAAAATGCCACAATCTGAAACTTGAAAGTCGCGAACTAAAGACGTTTTCCTTAAAGCGTAATTCACCCCCACCTCGTGTGTGCTAATAGGGTAACAACAAATCGCTTCACAGGATACAATTTAAGCCCTGAAAAATAAAACAGTAGACTGTGTATTGGACTAACGAAATATACTAACAGAAAAAGAAACGAGAGTGCAGAAAATACAGACTTAATTTCTGCAGCAATTAAAACTGTATATTATTTGACAGATACAAAATTTTTGATGTGTGTTAATTCTGATAATCCTGCGTATTTAAAGAAGGAGAAAAGCTGCAAAGAAAAGTCATAACTTTTCCTAGGTATTCTTTCACAGAAGGACTCAACTTTCCTGGTAATTCTTTCACAGAAAAGACACAACTTTCCTGCTAAATAATTAATCTGAGCCGTCAGATTAAAATCTTAAGTAAGATTAAATCTACACCATCTAATTTAATCTATATTAATTTAATATTTAAATTAAATCCCATCCGTCCATTTTATTTAATTAATTAAATAAAATCTACAGCCTAGATCGATAAGCGCCACAAGCGCGCGTGCTCAGGCCTGGGCCCGGACCCGGGCTCGGCTCAACGTGCGTGTGAGTATGTGCACCACCTATGTCTTTCACTTTTATTACCCAAGTAATATAGTGCAAACATATATAAACCCAAAAATAGTTTTTAGTTTTCCTATGTGGGACACTGAAGCCTCTATTACCCAAGTAATATAGTGCAAACATATATAAACCCAAAAATAGTTTTTAGTTTTCCTATGTGGGACACTGAAGCCTCTCTCTCTCTCTCTCTCTCTCTCTCTCTCCCCTCTTTGTTTCTTAGTATTTTTGAAGATTACTGACAAGTAATACCTAAAAAATAATAGTGGTTTGAATAAAATTGAATACAATTGTCAAGAATTGTCCTGCATACCAAGAGAAATTTCTTCCAGTGGTGAATAATCTTAATCAATGCGATCCCAATCGAATGGCATCGGAGATGCTCATCTCTGATAGCCCCAAAGCCCTAAGCGTCGCAGATCAACAGGACCTACCTACCATAGGGTTTAGGGAGCCTGAACCTTATGGTGCGCAAAAACGACCGCGACAGTCGTACGAATTCAAGGCGACGAATAGTCTGAATGCATCCATGGAATTCAATACCAATCCGAGGGATACGAATGCAGTCGGAAGGCAATCCTACGCGAACAAGGTTCGACCAAAAGATGTTTTCATTAACAAAGAAAAAGTGAACGAATTTAGCGATAAATTTAGAACCATTGATCCAACGGATGAGTTATATGAATCCATGTGCGAGAAATGGAAAAACACCATCTTGATCAAGGTCTTAGGGAAGCTTTGGTACTACCCTAGTTTGGTCAATAAATTGAGCGTCATGTGGCGGCTAACGGAGGGATGCGATATCGTCGATCTCACGCATGGAAGCTACTGCGTCCGCGGACTTAGTGCTACACAAAGGGAGTTCATACTCACGCAAGGGTCATGGCAAATAGCGGGGAGTTTCCTCCAAATCTGAACGTGGACTCCCGACTTTGATGCGGAAACAAACTCATTGGATTGCATTATTATGTGGATTCGCATCCTAAAGTTGCCTCTAGAACTCTTTGATGAGGTCGGGATCACGGCAATAGCGAGTAGTGTGGGGGAACCCATCAAAATCGCTGGCAATACGTTCACGGCTGTGCGAGGAAAATTCGCACAGGTGTGTGTGCAAGTGCCAATTAATAAGCCGTTGGAACGGGGTGTTCGGATACGGGGGAAGGCATACCAAGTCGTGTACGAAAACCTACCAATGTTATGCCATATATGTGGCCATGCGGGGCATACTACCTCGACATGCACTGCCATGAAAACAGCTACGAATGCGGGTGATAAGGAGGCTCAAATGGAGTCGGATAGTCCCCAACAAGAATCACGGGAAACGCCGAAAGTTTCATTCATAGAAAAAACCCGAAGGGATGAATTCGGGGATTAGATGCAAGTGAGTCGACGCAAAAATCCGGGTAGAGCGGGAGGAGCAAAAAATAATATGCCGTTCTCACCAAAACCTCTTGATGGACGACATGTTAAAATACTACAACGGCGTCTAGAGAATGGGAGAGACAATTTTGAAATAAAAGAAAGAGAGGTAGTCTTCCAATTAGGAGAGGAAACAGTGATTCAAAAGGGGACTAAGTCAAGAAGAACTCTTCCTAATTCTTTGGGAGAAAATAAGGAAACAACCTCAAAAGGAAAGGCTAGGGTGCGTGGACTGAAAGGAAAAAATCCAACATATAGAGGCTCCACATCCTCCAACCCTTTTCCAATACTTGAGCAGACCGAAGAAATAGAAATTGATAATTTATCTCAAGAAAAAAACCTAATGGAAAAGAGAAGCTTGGTACCGTCGGATGGCGCAAGAGGGGAACTTGAACTTAATAATGAAGGACGAAAATATGGTTGCACATATCAACCCACAATTTTGGGACGTGGTAACGATGCGACACCGTTTCGAGGGACCTTCACAGATATTACTAATCGACCCCGCAACAGTCCACGTGATGGAGGTAGCGTCGACGATATGGGAATTCGAAATCAATACAACGGAGATAGAGCAATTCGAGAACATGAAGTTCTGTTGGCAGAAGATAAAGATGAGCGAGTGGGAAAGGACCAGGCAAGACTTTCTGATCTAGGAACCCATACGACAAGAGATACTCCAATGGAGGGGTCAAATTGTTGACGACCCCTTCCACGCAACCCACTTCCATCGGTGTCCAATGAAGGTTGTTACTTGGAATTGCCAAGGTGCGGGGCATGAAGCATTTGCGCCAAATTTTCGGAGTTTAGTTCGTACTCATAGTCCGGATATTATTTTCCTTCTTGAAACAAGAGTCACGTGGGAGAGAGAGAGCGAGATTATACCGTTTCTTGGGTATACGGATTACTGCATTGCGCCTACAAATGACATGGGCGGAGGAGTTTGGATGTTGTGGAATAGCGACAATGTTGATGTAGAAATTCTAAACATTGAAGAACAAGGTATCCACGCGAGAGTTGGGCCGAAAAAGCAAGAAAAGTGGATTATCTCGGGGATTTACGCCAAATCGTACGCGGATGATAAGCTTAGAATTTTCGAGAGTCTTAAGAACATGGCGCAGTGGATGGATATGCCATGGCTTGTCCAAGGGGACTTTAATGAGATATGTTATACTCATGAAAAAATTGGGGGACGCACAAATATAAGTCGGAGATGTCGCGCTTTCTTACGGTGGATTGAAACGTGGAAACTCATGGATCTGGGATTCCACGAGCCGAAATATACTTGGGTGAACAAACGGGAAGGGGAGGAACTAATACGTGAAAGAATAGATCGAGCCCTTGCCAACACCGAGTGGATGGATAAATTCCCTGAAAGTGTGGTCCTTCACCTGCCCTGTACGCACGGGGATCACCACCCCATTCTAACCGACTGTTTGGGTGGGGAAAAGAGACGAAAGCAACGCCCGTTTCGATTTGAAGCGATGTGGATGCGACACCCTGATTGTGATAAAATACTAAAGGGGATGTGGGTGAACCATACGGATATTGTTGTCGCGTTAGACAATATACCTGAAGTGATCGAACCATGGAACAAAAAGTGCTTTGGTAATATAGTTAAAACCAAACACACTTTACTTAAACGTATACAGGGGGCGCAAACAGCCATAGCACGAAGACCAAATGCATACTTGGTAGAGCTGGAGAAAAGGCTGGTACTTGAGTACAACGAGGTTTTGCGTAGGGAAGAGATATTTTGGCGGCACAAATCCCGAGTAAAATGGCTTGATGAGGGGGATCGGAATACGGAGTTCTTTCACCGGTCAACTATGGTACGTAGGAAAAAGAATAGAATTATTATGCTGAAAGTTGACATTATTTGGTGCAAGGAGACTCGGGGTGTCCCGTTTCCAAACTATTTTGGCTGCGGATGAAACTGAATTTGTGGGGCAGATTCCTACCATTGAGGAGTTGAAAGAAGTGGTATGGAAAACACATCCGATGAAAGCGCCGGGGCCGAATGGGATTCAAACTTTTTTCTTCCATAAATACTGGGCATGGACACATGAGTCGCTATTTTACTTTGTGAAGAACGCGTTTGAAAAGCGAGAATTCGACAAAAACATGTGTAATGCGCACCTTTGCCTGATCCCCAAGGTAACAGACCCCACGCTTATCTCGCAATTTAGGCCGATATCCTTGTGCAATGTTATATATAAGTTCATAACAAAATGTATAACGCTGCGTTTGAAAGATTTTATGCCACATTTAATTGCGCCGACGCAATCTAGTTTTATTAAAGGGCAGAGTACGCAAGACAATATCTTTGTGATTCAATAAATATTGCACTCCCTTCGAATGAAGAAAAGAAACAAGGTCGGATGTATGATCCTTAAACTAGATCTTGAGAAAGCGTACGATAAAATAAATTGGGACTTCTTGGTGGAAACACTTGGTGCATTTAATTTTCCGCCTAACATTATTGACCTCATTCTTTTTTGTGTACGCAATGCGTCTACGCAAGTCTTGTGGAACGGGGAACCGTTGGAGAAATTTAATCATGGCTGCGGTTTGAGGCAAGGGACCCCCTTTCCCCATATTTATTCGTGTTATGCGTAGAACGCCTTGCGTATCTTATCTGAGAGGCGGTTGAGAAAGGTGAATGGGAACCGATTATTCCTTGTAGAGGCGGACCACGACTCTCACACTTATTCTTTGCGGATGATCTTATACTTATGGGGAAAGCATCTATACGCACTACAAGGTGCATTAAACGGATTCTTGACCGTTTTTGCGCGGTGTCGGGACTGAAATTGAATGCGGCAAAGTCCCTGGTCTGTTTCTCGTATATAGGGGCTGGAATTTGAAAAGGCGCATATGCGCTATCCTCGGTTTTGCGAGCACACCTACTTTGGGGAAATATCTTGGTGCCCAATTGGTTCATGGGCGGGTGATGAGGGAGAACTTTAATGAGTTGATGGACAACTTATCGAAGCGAATGAATGGCTGGAAAGGCAAGACGCTATCATTAGCGGGGGGCGCAACGCTTGTGCAATCGGTATCCACGGCGGTACCCATCCACCTTATGCAAAGTTGTTGGCTTCCGGAAAATGTTTGTGACAAGCTCGACAAGATTAACCGAGATTTCCTTTGGGCCGATGATCCTAATTCGCGGAGGATACACTTGGTTGGATGGAACCGTGTCCTACAAAGTAAAAAAGAAGGGGGGCTCGGTTTGAGGTCGGCAATGTTCAATAATGAAGCTTTACTCTCTAAAATTTGATGGAAAATTCTTAATAAGGAGGAGAGCCTTTGGTCGGAGCTTATTGGTGCTAAATATCTCAAAACAAGTCGGATTACGGACTACGTCATAAAGGCGCGGGATAGCGCGACTTGGAAAGGAGTCATGAGGTGTATGAATCGGATCTTACCGTTCGTTCGCTGGAAAATTGGAGACGGGAAAAATATATCCTTGTGGTTCGACAATTGGTTGGGGGAATCAAGACTTTGCGATGTCATAGACTACATAGAATATGAGGAGCAAGGCTTGAAAATTGCGGATGTGCTTGATAGCGAGGGAGGCTGGAAATTGGATGATCTTGACATTATAATCCCGCAAGAGTGGAGGATGAAGATAGAGAGAAGGAACATTATTTTACAAGAGGACGGGGATAAACCAATTTGGAGCACAACCGCCGACGGACGATTTACTTGTCAAAGTGCGTACCGTGAACTCTTCAAGAGATATTCGTGCCCACCTCGGTCAAGCACAAATAAGAGTTGGATTTGGCAAATCCCTTGTAGCTACAAAGTTAAACATTTCATATGGCTGGCAAGTCAAGACCGGATTGCTTCAAACGCGCTTAGGAAAAAACGCAAGATGGCGTTAAGATCGGAATGCACGGTATGTCCGATGAGGAAACGACTTTACATATTTTACGATACTGTCCGAAGGCGCTCAGGATTTGGAGAATTTTAATCCCAAGATGTATGTGGCAGCAGTTCTTGGACATAAACGAGGCAAATTGGCTGAAGACGAACTTAACTTTTGCTAGCGCGATAAGTAAAGAGATCAATGGGGTACCATGGAAGGTTATTTTCGCTGCCAGCATATGGAGCATTTGGAAAGCGCGTAATTGCCGTGTTCTTCAAGCAACTTTGTTGGGATCAGTTAGCGGTGCGAAAGCCCAGAAATCCGAGAGAAGAATCGAAGTGGGAACTGCCGAGAGAGGGATGGTGCAAACTGAATCTAGATGGCAGTGTGGTCACAAGAAATAATCGAGGATGCTCGGCCGGGGTGCTACGAAATGAGAAGGGGGAATGGATGTGGGGATTCACGAAGGAGATTAGTTGTCCGACAGTGCTTGAAGCGGAATTGGTAGAGATCTGAGAGGGTCTCAGCATTGCTTGGGAAAAGAGGATACAAAAAATTGAGGTGGAAACGGATTCCTTGGAAGCGTTTTAAGTAATCACGGATGAGTCCATTCGAACCCATGAGCTATATGAGATAATCAAAGAATGCCGCACGCTCCTACACAAACCGTGGGATCAAAAATTCTGATGCTATGACAAACCGTGGGAACAAAGTCGCGGATGCTATGACACGTACGTCACAAGAGTCGGAGGGTGAACTTAGTGTGTTACTAATCCCCCCCCCCCCTAGTTTAGTACATGTTTTGTATGCGGATTTGGCCTAAGGGCTTTTAACTCTACTTGTTTACCACAAAAAAAGGACGATTACTGACAAGTTGCCTAAACCCAAGTTGACCGTTTGAAGTCATTTTCTAATCATTAAATTAAATAATTAATTGATTCGTTTCTTGATCCAGTTCCAGTGACTTCCAAGAACTGTCACCCCCAGTGGCGTATCCAGGATTTGAATATAGAGGGGGCTAGATTTTGTTTTTTTAAAGAACAATAAGCAAGAATCTAAAGAGAATTAAGAGAAAATACAATGAAATGATACTCCAAAAAGAGAAATTTAAATGAATTTTTGAAGCTTCTAAAGAAGATGAACGTTTATAGAGCTTTTACTTCTTGCGAAATTTTTTTTAATGAAATTTTACAATGACTCTATCGATAACCAAGAAATCTTTTGTTTTTTATTTTTTTTCTTACATTACAACTTTTATAAAATATATATTTACTAAAGTAAAAGACTTGAACTATATTAAAACTCTTTTACATTTTTCTTGGAATTAAAACATCATAAAACTATTGTATACTACACTTTCAGTTCTCTAAATTTAGAAACTAATGGTTTTGTAAAAAGAAAATAAATAAACATGCATATAATTAAATCTTAAATAACAATAGTTCTTTATGTACCAAAATAAAAAATTAAATCAAGATTAGTGATTTCCTTACATTTGAATTAATTAAACAATGGAGGTATTTTCGGGCTAGTTTTACAACAATAATACTTTTTCTGATTAAAAATAACGTATGAGGTTATTTTGCAAATTAAACATAAAGTATGATTATTTTTGCAATATTTTGTTTCAGCCCAAAAGTTAGTGGCGTACATTCTTCCTTTTTTATGTGTAATTGCAAATAAAGATTTGTACTCTATTAATAATATACTAGAACCTCCAAAACTTGAAAAGAATCTCACTTATATATACCTATGTATAAAATAAATTCAAAAAAAATAGGGAGGGAGGGAGGGGGGGGGGGGGGGGGGGGCTGCTACAGCCCCTCTAGCCTCTTAATAGATCCGCCCCTGGTCACCCCCACGTTCTCTTAACATATTTGTCAACAAATAATAATCATAAAAATTCCTCAAAACCATAAGTATTGGATTGCATGATGTCCACGAAAAATACAAAAGTTTCTATTTTTGGCTCCATCAAAACGAAATACATAAGCATTTTCATTGTTATTTGCAACGACGATTTTTACACATTTTCCGAAGCATGTCTAATATCTGGAAAAATAGCAAAAAAAATCTAATAATTAACAAACCAATTATAATTTCTTCACTTTCCACACAAAAATTGACAAATTATATTTGATTGCAAATGGGTCTGCACTCTGCAGGGCGGTGAAGTCTATAGTGGGGGGATACCCACTGGTCCTCCCTCCTAAAATATTGACACGTGTCCCACTTTAAAATATACAATTTTCTTTTTTTCCCCTATAACTTGTCAGATCAGGCGTGGGTTTGTTTAATATTTTTTTATTTAACTTTCTTTCAACCAAAAGTTACTCAACCATGGTTACATTAAAATATAAAATCTGTGAATAGCTAAATAGCAAAAACATTGAATAAGTAAGACAGATCGCAAAAAAAAAACCCTTTCATTATCAAATCAAATTTCATTTTAGAATGTTATATTTTCCAAAAAGAAAAAAAAAACCTACACTCATCTTTCAAAAATTTCGACCATGGCATACACCAGCCGTAGCGAAAATGGTGGAGAAGGGTAGCAAGGCTCGCAAAGAGGAGGTTGTCACCATGGAGTACACCATCAATCTCCACAAGCGCCTCCATGGATGGTACGGTTCTTCCTCCACACGTGCTCATCATCGTTTTTTCAAAATGCAATTTCAGATCTGATATGTAGTGTAGTGTATGTTGATTATTTATTTGGGGATATTGTTTTCACGTATATGATATATACTTTTATGCTTGGCTTCGTGATTGTGTATAGTTGTAGATATGTGGCCTCATCTTGAAAATGTATGAATGGGGATTAGTGTTTGAAGTTTTTTTTGGGGTTATTGAAATTGAGTTTAATTTGGTGCCTTTTTTTGTTTAGATTTCAATCAACTCTTTTTTTTGCTCGGCAGATTTCAATCAACTTGTTGTGGGCTTTGGTGTAGATTACTTGCTTAATTTGAACAACATATGGTTTTTCTTGCGTTATAAACTTATAATTATGCAGAACCAAAAGTATAAAATCATCATTTTGTTGTATCTTGCTTAATTGTTGTATCTGAATTCTAGTTATCAATTGTTGAGAAAATCAACACAAACCGAAAGTATCACTTATCAGTCTTTGATTCAAGTTTCTTCAAGCTTCCTTCAACCGACAATCGAATTCCATGTTTCTTCATTTATCCATGATTACTCTGATATTTGGTTCATTTGACTTATTTTACCCATTTCGAACCTAGCTAAGTTTCATATCTTATCAATGTAATTATTAACCGCATTTTTTATCATTCAAGCAATCTTGTTTGATGAAATACAGTGCTCCTTAATCAATAGTTTTGTATTCTAATTCTTTTGACTTATACTATATGAGGTATTTTATTGTTGTATTCTGATGGTTGCTTTGAAAATTAACGAGTGTAGGAAAGCCTGCATCAATATTTGTCCACTGCTGCTGGGACTCAAACAAAGAAGAGAAAGACGAGTTTGATGAAAGCATGGACACTACTTCATTTTAGAAAGAAAAAAAAAACTGTATCTTGCAAGGTTTTGGTTCTTAGTTTTAGTAGAGACTCTGTGTCTTGTTCTAACAACATGGATGAATAATCTTTTGATCTATTTCATGTTTATTACAATATTTTATTCAAGTTTTGTATTTTATCATTGTATTAATACATATATTTGCCATTTCACTTTGCTTGAGAACCAACACTTGAATTATTAATACATAAAACTTGATTGAAAACCAACACTTGAATTATTGTACTGAACATGAAATAAGAACTTGATTGAAAACCAACACTTAAATTATTAATACATAAAACTTGATTGAAAACCAACACTTGAATTATTAATACATAAAACTTGATTGAAAACCAACACTTGAATTATTGTACTGAACATGACATAAGAACTTGATTGAAAACCAACACTAATCAGTCTCAATTATAAAAAGGTCCCAGTTCAGCAAAAACAAATACCAAAACTCTAATCTCAGTAACAAATACCAACAACACAATTATGAAAAGGCACCTTACAATATTTTGCTACAATGAAATTTGATATTCAAAAAAGAAGTATCCAACAAAATTAATGTTGTTGGATCAACAGCTAAGTTATTGTAGTTCAAAACTCCAATCTCAGTAACAATATTAATGCATCATCATCAGTGTTATATTAATTAAAAGCTCCAAAACTCCATTCTCACGTAAAGCTCTAAAAAAGATCCTCAGTTATATTTTAATGTAACCATGGTTGAGTAGCTTTTGGTTGAGAGAAAGTTAAATAAAAAAATATTAAACAAACTCACGCCTAATCTGACAAGTTAGGGGATAAAAAGGAAAATTGTATTTTTAGAGTGGGACACGTGTCAATATTTTAGGAGGGAGGACCAGTGGGTATCCCCACTATAGACTTCACCCTGCAGGGCATGGTCTAATAATCTATTGAGGCGTAATATTTTGGGAAGATTAAATAAACTGAATGATTCCTTTTCGACCCAGCTAGCTCCATTGACTTCCAGTTGCATTATTGTGAATTATATATTCAGTATAATATGAGCACCCCCATTTCATCAAATATAGCAAATTAATAATATTATCAAACAAAAGACTTCTGAATTTTTCCTGCAACTTTTCACCCATCTTTAAAGTCATTATAAAGAGTTGATGTGATTAAACATTAATATGAATTAAAGCATAAATTTGAGAAAAGAAATAAGAACAGCATTGTCTGAATTAGTTGTTCTTAAATTTCCTTTTGTAGGTAATGCCATACCACTCCCTCTCCATTATGTGTAATGTGAGTTAATTGCAAGATTATCACTGTACTATTCTTAATTGATAAATAACCCATTGTATTATCTTTACTAGCAATGAAGTCTCTGCATTTATATTTTAAGTTGGTTTGCACCGATATCTAATGATTTTGATAAGCAATTGGCAAACAGAGTTAACAACCCTCGTTCTGAGCTGCGTACATAGATAGCGTCTTGTTTTCTTCAGCCGGTAAGTATATCACTCTACGGGCTTATTTTGCCACATTTTTCCCATCCAGAGTTATTAATTTAGTTCACCATAAACTGAAAGAAAACAGAAAACATGTTCAACAGCTATTTTACTACATTTACAAGCAAACAAAAGCAAACCAATCTAAGCGAGAATCGCAATACATGTATACTACTTCAAATGACCTCGGCTGCATACGTTATGCATCAACTGTTTGCTGTTTCTTGTGAGTGACCATCGTAGGAGTCCATAAGCTTGTTGAACATATTGCACTATGCCAAGGCTGGTATCCTTGCTGACCACCCCGTATTATATTACTGAGAGCAATTTCAACGAATTTTAGCTGGAAAAATGCAGTGATGTTTTTGTAGCCATCCTTATGAATCTCTTTTTAGTAGCCACTCCAATGCCTAATACAAGACAAAACCTCATGCCTCGTACTAGGATATAATTCTCATCGCTGGTATGGTTTAAGGTGATACTCTTTAAATTCTGAACCAAAAGTTATTGATTCTTCCTCGATCTTCTTCTTCAACCTTCTCCAAGTCCTCAACATATCAGCCTGAATTAAGCCTCGATACAGTGTCTCAAAAGTAACTTTCTGAGGAAGAAATCCCTTCTCAATCATCTCCATGAAAAATTCACACCCTTGTTTCCATTTCCTTTTCTCGCACAATCCATGAACCAACAATGTATAAGCATCCAAATCTGGTCCGACCCCACTTGCTTTGATATCGTCCCAAATCTCCCATACAAGTCCCATTTTCCCTAATTTCATAAACATCTGCAACAGTATATTGTACGTATGCATGTTGGGCGAACACAAATAATCTTCTTCCTTCATCCTCTTGTAAAACTTCATAGCTCCTTCCACATCGTTCCTCCCCCGATACTCCTTTAGAAAGCAATTATACGTTTCCGCAGCTGGGCTTATACCATAACGAACCATCTCACTCAACAACTCCTCGGCATCGTCAATCCTCCCACAAGAACAAAGACACTTAACAACAGACGTATACGTCACCACACTCGGACAAATCCCACTTTCTTTCATCATTGCCAACTTATCCAAACACAACTGGGGCTTATGCGCTCTACTGTACACGTGAAGCAAAATCGAGTAGCTAGTGACATCAGGCTCCAACCCTCCTTCACGCATTTCCTCAAACACCTTATCTGCTTCCCTTATCACTCTCTCGAACCTATTACCCGGGTGTAAACTCGCACGCCTACAAATCCCATTCAACAACACATTGTAAGTAACCACATTCGGCTCGACTCCCCTCTCCACCATCTCCCCGAAAAACCTCCTGGCCATCTCGATCCTCCCCACTTTACACCACCCGTATATCAAAACAGTATAAATCTTCGCACTCGCCTCCACCCGATACTTCTCCTTGTTAAACACCTCCACCGCCACCTTCACGTGCCCGTACTTACAAAGCGTGTCCAGTAAAAACCCGAAAAAGAAGCCGAAATCCGACTCGAACGCCCCACCGAGAAAAACACCCACGTCGTAAAAAGCACGAATCGCGCTCCTCGTCAACCCAGCCGCGATCAACCTCCTCACCAACACGAAAAACGTCGTGAAATCGGGCCTCGTGTTACCATCCCCATCCATCTCCAAAATCAGCTGCCACGCCACGTCGAATTGCTTCACCCTGCACAAAACATCAATCATCACATTATACGCCGACGTATCGACGACCCGAGGCATCGATTGCGCGAATTTGAAGAAGGCCAGGGCAATTTTGGAATGGTGGCTTAATCGAATTAGGGTTTGGTGGATTAATGGAGGCGAAAGGGAGATTCCGGTGAGCTGAAGGGAGGATTCCATGCGGTGGAAGGGATTGTGGTGGCGAATTAGGATTTGGGAGAGAGTGTCCGCCTCCGGCGACGGGAGGAACGGCGGCAGCGAGGGTTTTTCCACGGTGGCGATTGCCGGAGGAGAGGGGTTTTCGATGTCAGTATCGGAATCGGAGAGGGAGTGGTAGAGGTGAGTGAGGCGGAGGAGAGTGTGGTTTTGTGGCGGGAGTTGAAGAAGACGGCGGCGGAGGAGAGAATTGGAGAGTGCCGCCATTTTTTTTACAGCTTTCAATTTGAAATTGTTCCTTCCAAAATTAGTTTGCGTTAATATAGAGGTCCCACGTTTCGTGCTCTAAAAAATCATACGTGTCGTGTCGACGTGTTTATTAATATGTCAGCAGCCATGTTAAACATATGAAATTTGTTTTAAAAACTCGTGTCGTAATGTCTATTACACTATAAAGAATTACATGTATCGTAATGTGTGAATGTGTTTGATAATGTGTTTCAAATTTGTTTTAGTAAAGTATATGTATAGTGATGTTCGGTTGTACTCTAGAAAGTCGTATGTGTCGTTTTGCGTGGATACGTCCGGTAACATGTCGGCTATGTAAAGCAGTACAAATTATTTTAGTTATCCGTATCTTGGTATCTATATAGTATCATGTCGTGTCATGTCTTGTCGTGTCGTGTTCGTGCAATGTCAATATCGAAAAATCTATATTATTATGTAAAGAAATTGGCATTAGACAAATCGTTATGTATTAGGGTTGTACTTTTATTTCAGACAAGATTTTACTATTTTACTATTATTCAAATCTTCTAATAAATGACAAAAGTGTCTACTTAGTTCTCTTTTACATAAAAAACAAGGTTACAATCTAAAAAAATATGTCTTTACGTATTTGGTCTTTTCATATTCAAATTATTTCTTCATCATACAAAATATTTATATTACACTTAGCACTATTTTTGGCACGATTCAAAATTGGAAGTTGTCGCGCCAAAATAACAATAGCGTATTATGACAAAAATCAAATCAAAAACTACTATTTTATGTCGAATGAATTGTATAGTGGGCTAGTATTGCATTTCGCTTTAGTGAAAATAAAACTTAATATTGTTGGCAAGTTTTTTAATAAGCAAACAAGCAATTGCATTTTGGTTTGATTAAAGTTTGACTTGGTTTTCACCAATATTCTTGGAACAAATTTTATTGGCATTATGAGAACATCAAGATCTGATATAACAATTTGAAGAATAAATGCATTGCCCATACGAAAAAGCCAACAAAAAATGCGTATTTCATGTTAGCTAAATAGAACATAACGACTTAAATTCAAGTATGTGCAAAGGCGAAGACTTTTACAGTCCAAGACAAGTTGAGAACCATCCGACCAATTGTGTCAGATTATGGACATAATTGAGACTGTGAACAAGAACATCTCCAATCGCATGCAGGGCACCAGCCACAAATGTAGCAACCCGTCGTACACCCAGAAGGACGACATTAGCATCCACAATGTGCACTAATGGGTTAAGAAGACCATGCACACTGCTCAGTTCGCGTCATCGGTCCAAGGACTTTTAGAGCAACTTTTAATTTTCTTGTAAATAAATAGACTTTCTTTTCAGCATGGACTTACTTTAGAATTGAGAATCCTCCAGTTTTAGATACGTTAGATAGTTTCACTGAGAGTTAGCAAAACTCTGTAAAGAGTTGATGTAGGTTATTAAATCAAAATAATTGTCAACATCTATTAAAGAGGTAGGCGCCTATATATACGAACCTTAGAAACATAGTAAACGACAAGCCATCACTCTGTTATATAGTGTTAAACTATCCCAAAGTCTTTTAGCAACCATTTCACTCTTTAGACTAAATTTTTTTAACACTATGTCACAAAATGGTGGTGCATAACATTCAGTTTCAAGCAAAGACTTGTTAGTTGAAATACTAAATTTAATCTTTATGTTCACAAGCACTTTGCACGATCCTCCTTTGAATACCTCAATTATTAAGACAATTATAAAAAATAGCATTTAAGTAACCATTTTTCTTCCCATACCCGTCCCAAAAAACAACACAAAACAATCGTTTACATTTTTTAGAGTACCTAATTAGAACCAAGAGTTATGGCTAGTAGAATTTGTTGAGTATACCTAATTAGCGCTAAGCTTTACTACAGAAAATATAACGAAAATTATGAATTTGCTTCTTGGAAATGTACTCATATAAAGTGTCACCCATAACCAGCATTTAAGCAATGACGTCTTCTTTTGTCCTATCTTGTATGCACAGTATACTCTGATTGTAAACAGTTGCATCTTGATGATTACATCTGCTCAGCACAAGATCAACTATCATTAACAACATTCGCTTTAATAACAACATTTGCGCGAATGTATTCCTTGGAAAAAAAAATACATAACAATGGTTGAAAATTACATAATGATAGTTGATGTGAATTGAGTTAAATAAGCAAATCATCAGATGGCGCATTGCATACCTAATTCTAAACTTATTTGTATTTTTTTTTTTTAAATGAACTTAATTTGTATTCTCATACAAACAAATATTAAGAATTTCATTTATTTGAGTTCTAATGTAGAATCAACAAATTATATGATTATTTTTTCATCCATTCTCATTAACAAATATCTACATTTCAAAAGGTTACGGTATTAAAGTCCTTTCACTATAGCATGCGAGTTGGAATGCAGTCCTTTCTCAATTCTCTTGATAACGCGAGTCGCAAACTAATAGCCTACAAGATTAACTGGCTAGTAAACAAAGATAGATATCTATTGTACATCATTAAAACTTTATTTTAACATTTGGGCATCTATTTCCAGTGTGAATTTTGTTTTAGAAAGAAAAAAAAAACATGATCAAGCCAAAATTTGTAGCATTAAATGTTGGCATTAAATGTCGACAGTAAAAGCATATCGTCAAATCTACCATCATATTGCTCATCACTTTTCGTAATCCTTGGCACAAAACATTCACCAAATACAAGATAGATCTAACCATCAGCTCAGGACAAAGGTTTTCAATGTTAACTTTGTTTATATATGTACGAACTTTGGCAATTCAAAATAACACGTAGTTAAGCTTATACGTTTAACGCTTGCACACTTTGGCATGGGATAAAATGACCACATTATGACAAAATAAAGTAAAAGAAAGTGTGAATTTTATTATGGTGAAAGAGACACGGACGGGTACATTGGAATTCCACAAGAGAATATATTATGGTGAAGAAAGAGACCAATAGACAATAAATAGTCATTATTGTAAGAAAATAACTACTTTTTTAATAGGAATCATGAAAATAGTTTTTTTCATTACAATTTGCAACAATACATTAGCTTCATTCATGTAATACATTTTGCTATTTTAGATGTACCTCTACCCAATTTAACAAGTCACAACGATAATTTGGCTACAACTTCTACTGCATGAGCCAAGAATCTCGACGAAACGTTTCCCTAATAACCAAAAATAATCCAAACTTTCTATGTGTAAATCCTCAAAAAACCAGGCAAGGAGGAGGTTCGAGCAATGCAATCCTCTCGTCCAAAAAGCGTTGTTGAGTGATATGGTTCATTATGGTGTCACCCCAGCTGCGGAAACGTATAATTGCTTTCTAAAGAAGTATCTAGGCCAGGGAGGAATGATGTGGAATGAGCTATGAAGTTTTACAAGAGGATGAAGGAAGAAGATTCTTTACGTTTGCCAAATATGCATACGTACAATATACTCTTGCAGATGTTTATGAAACTAGGTAAATGGGACTTGTATCGAAGATTCAGGATGATATCAGGGGTCAAACATGATTTTGATGCTTATACTTTGTTAGTTCATGGATTGTGCGAGAAAAGAAAATGGAAACAAGGATGTGAGCTTTTCATGGAGATGATTGAGAAGAGATTTCTTCCTCAGAAATTTACTTTTGAGATGCTGTATCGAGACTTGATTCAGGCTGATATGTTGAGGGCTTGGAGAAGGTTGAAAAAGAAGATCGAGGAAGAATCAAGAACTTTTGGTTCAGAATTTAAGTAGTATCACCTTAAACCATACCAACGATGAGAATTATCGCTCTTGCATGAGTCAGGTGTATGCCAGTATGAACTATATGATTTGTAAGAGTTTGCTTCTGTACGCTTTCTTAATTCATGTGTCTGCGATCATTTTGCTTATGAATTTCTTCGACATGGTTGGAATTCTTTTCTCAGGGATTTTTCTTCTTTAGTAAATTGTTGCTGCAAATTTCCTTCAGATGCCTGCTTTGTGCGTTATGCAATGCAGCAGCTACTAAAAATATTAACTGGGATTACTACAATGTTTCGCAGCAATTGGCCCGCTGAAATTTGTTGTAATTGCTATTAGGAATACAGGTTTTGGGTTGTCAGCAATGAGCCTACTCTTTGCATATTACAAGATGTCGGACAAAGTTATGAATTTCGATAATGTTCTAAAAGAAGAAAACAACAAACCATTGATATTTGATCCACAGGTTCTTCCACGTTTGATATCAGCTTTTGTACTGGAACTTATGCTTCTTTTGCCCCGTTAACATATTACCAATTCGTGGCGAAAATGTAAAGAGAAACTGAATGCAAATATGTGAGTATTGCAAATACAGAAAACAAAAGGAAAAGAAAGTATTCATTGCATTTGTAGAAGAGAGAAGTTTCATTGATAATATAAAAGTTAATAAAACTCAATACATTTATAGGAACTAATCAAAGCAAAGGACAAAATACATGTTATGAGATTAGCTAAGAGGAATCAATTCTGACAGCTTTTCATTCATTTTCAGCTCAGTTTCTTTCCAACGGTTAGTGGTATTGCACAAGGCTGTGGCAACTTCTCCAAGTGCAGTGCACATTCTTTTGGATCAGTTTTCACATGGTGCACTTGATTATACTTTTGATACTCCCTCTCAAGAGGAGAATACATGTCATGTATTCCAATCTTGTTCATGATTACTTTGAACTGCCTCATGCATAATCCTTTAGTGAATATGTCAGCTAGTTGTCTACTTGTAGACACATGAAATATTTTAAACAACCCCTGCATGAGCTTTTCCTTAACCACGTGGCAATCTATCTCTATATGTTTAGTTCTTTCATGGTAGACTGGATTTGAAGCTATGTGAATAGCAACCTTATTATCACAGAACAAGAGGGATGATTGATCATGCTTGAAGCCTAAGTCTTCCAATAAATTCTTCATCTAAACAATCTCACACACTGTAAAACCCTATACTCAGCTTCAGCTGAAGATCTTAATACAGTCTGTTGTTTTTTAGATCTCCAGGAAACTAAGGCATTGCCAATGAAGACACAAAATCCAGTAACTAATCTCTTGGTATATGTGCATACAACCCAATCTGCGTCACAATAAGCCTTAATGTGAATGTCATTTTCACTTGGAAAGAAAAATCCCTGTCCTGGAACATTTTTCAAATATCTCACAACTCTGATAGTTGTATTCATGTGTGATTTCATTGGATTTGCATGAATTGACTTAGAGTTTGAACTACATAGGAAATGTCAAGCCTTGTGATTGAAAAATATAGCAATCTCCCTATTAGTCTTCTGTAAATAGCAGGTTTGTCAAGAGGATCTTGATCATCTTGAACTATTTTCAGATTAGGATCCACTGGAGTAGTGACAAATTTACCTTTTAGTAATCCACAATCATTAATGATATCCAGTGTGTATTGTCTTTGATTCAAAGATATCCTGTTTAACTGAAGAATATGTTGCTCATCATTTACTCCAATGGTAATGTCATCAACATATATTAAGATGATAGTTATGGAGTTAGACACTCTCTTGATAAACAGTGAATGGTTAGTGGAAGATTGTTTGAAACCTTGAGAGGATATGACAGTGGTAAGCTAGTGATTCCACTGTCTGGAAGCTTGTTTGAAACCATATAATGATTTGTGAAGTTTGCAAACTTGCTTCCCCTTAGTAGCAAACCATGGAAGAGGTAATATGTATACCTCTTCCTCTAGATCACCATAGAGAAAAGCATTATTTACATCTAACTGAGAGAGAGACCAACCATAAGCAGAGGTAAAAGTAATCAAGCATCTTACTGTGGTGATCTTAGCTAGTGGAGAAAAGGTCTCAACATAGTCATAAACTTCCCTTTGATTATAACCCTTAGCCACAAGCCTTTCTTTGTGGCATTCAACAGTACCAGTGGAAGTATATTTGACCTTGTAAACCCACCTACAACCAATCGCAATCTTGCCTGGAGAAAGAGTTGTGAGGGACCAAGTGTTGTTGTCACTGAGAGCAGTGAGTTCAGCAGACATTGCAGCTTGCCACAGGGGATCAAGGTTAGCCTCATCAAAAGAAGTAGGTTCATGGTGTGAAGCAATAAATAAAACAAAATAAATATGTGAAGAAGATAACCTATTGTAAGATAAATTGAGGGAAAATGCAGTAGAGCAAACCAGTGAGCCAGAAGTATCATTGTGAGGCAATGGAATTGTTGTTTCTGCAGCAAGTCTGTGCTAATAGTCTCTAAGATGATCTGGTGGTCTCCTGACTCTAGCGGAACGGCAAGGATATGAGAGAACATGAGGGATAATATCAGTAGACGAAGCCTCATCAATGGTGGGAGAAGTTGGATTATTTAATTGAGAGTGGGCTCTAGTATCATTATCATTATCTTGATTGAGAGTGTTATCAGGGAGAGTGGGAGCATGAATCACAGGGAAATCATCATAGGAAAGACAAGAATCAGATGAGGGAAAGAGAGAAGTAGAAGGTGATGAGATAGTCTCAGAGAATGGAAATACATTTTCATAGAAGACCACATCTCTGGAGACAAAGACTTCTTTGGTGGTGAGGTTATATAATTTGTAACCTTTAATGTGAGTTGGATATCCAATGAAGATGCATTTTGTTGCTCTGGCAGTGAAACTCTTATGAGGTTTGGGTAAGGTAGTGGCAAAACACAGGCAACCATACACTTTGAGGTGAGAATAATGTGGTTCTTTATAGAACAGAAGCTGAAAAAGAGTGGAGTTTTGTAGTAATGTGGTAGGAGTTCGATTGATGAGGTAAGATGTTGATTGAATGCACCCTCCCCAGAAGTTAAGAGGCAATGAAGCATGAAGCATGAGGGTCCTTGCTACATTGAGCAAGTGCCTATGTTTTCTCTCTACAACTGAGTTTTGTTGAGGGGTATAAGTGCAACTTTGCTGGTGTATAACTCCTTTGGAGGTGAAGAAATCATTCATATCAAATTCCAAACCTTGATCTGTCCTAACAAATTTGATAACTTTGTGAAAATGTGTTTCAATTAGTTGAAAGAACTGAGAAATGAGTCCTCTAACTTCACTCTTAGATTTCATAAGATAAACCCATGTGAATCTTCTGTTATCATCAACTATGGTCAAGAAGTATTTTGAACCAGTGAGTGAAGGAGTGTTAAAAGGTCCCCAAATGTCCATATGAACAAGATCAAAACAGTTATCTGTTATGTGAGGATCAAGTTTGAAAGGCATTCTATATTGTTTAGCTATGTGACATACATCACAAATAATGGAATCAAAACTCAAAGGAAATTTTTCATTACTTGATTTCAATAGAGACAATCTGGACCCAGAGGGGTGACCAAGTCTATAATGCCACAACAAATAAGAAGATAAAGGAACAGATGGGATTGAACTTGATTTATTCTACTAGAGTTGGTGGTACTATTCTTCAAGACTATCTGATACAGTCCTCCTCTCATCTTAGCAATCTCAATTGTCTCCCAATGTTCTAGCTCCTGAATTAAACGCAAGTTAGCCCAAATGGTAATACAACAATGCAGATCTTTAACAAGTTTACTAGCAGATATGAGATTGAAAGTGAATGAGGGAACACATAAGACATTTTTTAGGGTGGGTTTATTGCTCAAAAGTATAGTTCATGTGTGAGTAACAATAGTTGTTTTGCCTGTGGGAAGCTTAACCACAGTGTTATATAAAGTGTGTTTGTCAATGAAGAAATTGGAGTCACATATAATGTGAGATGAGCTGAGTGAGAGCAACTAAGTGCATAGTATCTACCTGTGATTTGAGATGAGATAATAGAGGGTTGTGGGGTTTGAGCAACCTGATTAGGTGTAATGTTAGATCCCTGAAAGTAGCTGCAAAGCTGCTGAAATTGCTCCTGAGTGATTGGCAATTGTGGTTCTGAAGCAACAGTTCCCTGAGATGCTTGATTGATTTAAGGAGTCATGTTATAGTTGATGTTGTTGTTGTAGGACTGAGCTTGTGGAGCTGGCTTGAACCTAGCTAGCTTGTGCCCTGATGGATAGCCATAGATCTCAAAGCAAATGTCCACAGTGTGATTTCCTTTCCCACATTTGCTACATGTAAGTTTCTGCTTTCCATTTGCAGGTTTATTCCATGGTTTGTAAGTTGGTTTTTGACCATGATTCACCATAGCAGCTTGTGGCATAACCTGCTGTGTTCTAACTTGCATTGCAGAAGTATCAACATTGTGACTGGATCCAGAAAACAACTCAAGATTTTCCTCCTGCTGCAATACAAAATTGAACACATAATCCACTCCAGGCAATGGATCTTTCAACAGAACTTGATTTCTCACCTGACCATATTTATCATCCAATCCTATAAAGAAATCCATGATATGTCTATGCTCAGCCTTAGCATTAATAGCATGAGTAGCACCACAATCTCTGTTGTTACAAGTGTATGGTGCATCATATGCACTTATCTCATTCCATATAGCTTTCATTTTTTAGAAATAAACACTGATAGGACTACCATCTTGTTTCATACCAGATAACCGTTGTTCTAACATATAGACTCTATTGTTACTACTCTTTGAAAATTGTTTTCTTAAATCACTCCACAATTTTTGTGCTGAATCAGAATGCTAAGTATAACCTGGAATCTAATCTGAAATGTTGTTTGTGATCCAGGACAATACCATGCAGTTACATCTCAGCCATTGCGTGTATGTTTGGTCTGAGGTTGTTGGTTCCTGGATAGATCCATCTATTAATCCCAATTTGTTCTTAGCTAACAATGCTATGCTCATTGCTCGGCTCCATTTGTGATAATTTGACTGGTAAGGTGCTGATTTACCAGCATGTGACCTGGATTTTCTCAATGGTGTAGATAGAGTAGATGAGCTGGATCCTCTGCTGGATTCACAACTCCCAGTAATGATGGCCACTGTGTGCCAGTGTTTCCTCCCTCTGTTTGATTTCAAGGAGGTTGTGAAGGAGATGCGTCTGTCATTGTAACAGTGAAGAAGAAATGATGTTCTTCTTCACCTATTTTGTGAATGGTGCAGAAGTGTGGTATGGATCACTGCAGTGAGAACAAATCTCATTGCTCTGATACCATAAAGAGAAATTGAATGCAAATATGTGAGTATTGCAAATGCAGAAAACAAAAGGAAAATAAAATATTCATCGCATTTGCAGAAGAGAGAAGTTTCATTGATTATATAACAGCTAATAGAACTTAGTACATTTATAGGAACTAATCAAAGTAAAGGACAAAATACATGTTATGGGATTAGCTAAGAGGAACCAATTATGACAGCTTTTCATTCCTTTCCAGCTCAGTTTCTTTCCAGCGGTTAGTGGTGTTGCACAAGGTTGTGTCAGCTTCTCCAAGTGCAGTGCACATTCCTTTTGAATCAGTTTCCACATGCTGCACTTGATTATACTTTTGATAAAATGGTAGCCTTAGCTATGTCTCTTACGGTTCAATGGAAATAAGAGACGCCATTTATCGTTTTGTATTGAAATTCATGTAATAGATAAACGGGAGTGTCAGGGCTCCGGTTAAGGGTGGTGACCGCTTCTCGTTATGTAGCATGACATGTAAACTTATATCACCAAAAAATGTGGGCTAGATGGAGTGATAACGGTAAAATGAATTTTTTATGCGGCTGAATAACATGGACATGCTTTTGCACTGCTCGTAAATGTAGTATTAATGCCTTTGTTTATCAATGTGTTAAGATTGTTATATTTAGTAATGGGATAAATGCATCAAACCCCCTGAACTATGCATGTTTTTGCGAAGTCATCCTTAGACAAACTAAATAAGCGGTTTGCCCCTTAAACTATACCATTCTGTTCGATTTGCCCCTTCGTCGGAAACCACCAAATATTTCTCAGAATAATCGATTCTCGTGCGTGTCACGTGAGTGCCATAGAGGTATTTTTGGTATCGAATTTGGCGCGCTAATTATTATGAATTTACCCCTTGTACTATGTGGTTAGTGCGGTATGCCCCCTAAACTATTAAAACGAACCCCCTAAACTCTTGGAGTGAACTTCACCCCATGAACTATGCATATCTACCCCCTAAACTATGAAGGTGCGTTTTGCCCTATGAACTATAATTTGGTTAGCATTTGGGCTTTTAATCTGATTATTTTGTATTGTTTTTCCCATAATTGTGTTTATTTGTTGATTTTGTATTTATAAAGCATGAAAGAATGGGTTTATGAAGCATATTACACCATTATACCCAAACCACCAATTGCACAATAGAACAAAAAAAATAGGGATAAAAGCATCAAACGCCCTGAACTATACACGTTTTTTCTACTTGCCCCTTAAACAAATTTAATAAGCACTTTCCCCCCTAAACTATGCACTTTTGTGCGATTTTCCCCCTTAGTGCATTTTCGGCCATTTTTTGCCAATTTTTGGCCGGAATATTCCCCCTACCCAACTCATATGTGTTGTACTAGATGTATTTTAGTTGTTGATGACAAAAAGTAGGGAAAAAACACCTCGAACGGGGAGTATTCTGACCAAAAATGGTCGAGAACGTAATTTCCCCCTTCAGTATATTTTGCCCATTTTTGGTCGGAATAATCTCCCTACCCAACTCATACGTGTTGTACTAGATGTATTTTTGTAGTTGATGACAAAAAATAGGCAAAAAAAACACCTCGAACGGGGAATATTCCGGCCAAAAATGCATTGAGGGGGCAAATCGCACAAATGTGCATAGTTTAGGGGGCAAAGTGCTTATTAAATTTGTTAAATGGGAAAATCGCAGAAACGTGCATAGTTCAGAGGGCTTGATGCTTTTATCCCGAAAAAATAATACCATTATATCCAAATGCCTTTTGCAAAACTTAAGTAATATTCCATAGTGTTGGTTCAATGAATCAAATGCCCACCAAATGCCTTAGTTCATCTTGCACATTACATCAAAATGGATGACTTAGGACATACAAAATAATGACTAGTGTTAGTAGTGTACATGTGACTCATTACATAATATTATTGAATTCTCAAAACAAGCAACACACTACTGCAATTTATAGAGGTCTGATGGTCTTGAAATTGGAAGCAATGGCTTTGTCAAGGAGGGTGTTATTCCTCAGTATGTATCTTTTGATTGCATCTTCTGGCCCACCCTTAGATCTTTTTACTGCCGTCCTTAGATCTTTTTGCTGCAGCAGGATTTGGCTCATTTCCCTTGAGCTACATATAAGAATAGAAGAGTTAAATCTAGCACTTCTGTTGGACAGTAAACAGCAGAAACATGAATCTAACATATTATACCTTTGTCATTGCCTCTTTTAAGGACTCATGATCATTCATTACCACTTTTCCTTTGGGATGTGGTTTCTTCTTCCCACTAACCTCCTCAACAAGCCTGGTCACTTTCTTCCTTAATCTTGTTTGTTTTGGTTTAATGACTTCTTCCACCTCATGGTCAATTTTCCTCTTTGTTTTTTTCCCCTTTGTCATCTGTCACACTTCCATTCATAAGTACATGTCAATTATACTACAAACATGACCAGGAAATGGGTATAGTGATATTACCATCACTTCTGGAACATCAGCAGCATTCACATTGGTTGTATTCTTCTCTGTTGGAGTCATGACATCAATAATGTCCTCAGAACACACCTTTCCTTTACCCTTTCGACCTTTCTTCACTTGAATTGTTTCCGCATTGATCTAAGCATCACAAGAGAACAATGAGCACCAGTAATTAACCAAAACTTCTCATCCAAATTCTAACTAACAAGACAATTCCATTACCTCCACAATAGTTTATTTCTTCCTTGGGGAGATTCTTATACCATTAGTTATCTTCTTCCTTGAGGAGATTCTTACACCAAAACCCACTGGCCTATCACTCCTCTTTGCCTTCCCCTTATCATTATTAACCCCCACATCCACCTCACTCATCTTATCTTTGCCCTTATTCTTTTTACCATATTCTCCTAAACCAAAATATTACATACTGAACATAAGCTCCAAGACATTATCAAAAGTATTAAACCTACTAGTTGCCTTAACAAACTAACAATTAGCAACTAAATAATACCTGAGTATCAGGAAGCTCATCATCATCACACTCATCCCCAGCCACATTTTGAGGATTCTGGACCTCATCATCAAGTATTCATTTCCCTTTGTTCACACTTTCTTTTTTGCAACCCTTCTTTGATTTTCTTGACATTCACTCCAGCTTCAACATCATTCTTCCCTCCCTCAGCCTGGTCCTCACAATATAGTGTAGATTAATGAATCATAATGAAAGGAAAAAAAAGTACCAATAATTCTAAAACATGCAAATGCAATAAATTACCATGCTATGATCTGTTTGATTACTCAGGGGCACATCCACTCCAGGCTCCTCCTCTCCTTCAGCATACTTTCTTATAGCACATGTTCTCACATTGTGTCCAAACTCACCATGTAGTCTACAAGAAATGAGAGCTCCCTTTCTAGTTGCCTTATGCGTTACACCTTCAGCACTTTCCTTCTTCTTTATTTCTTTCTCTTCCTTCAACTCCTCTTGAGTAACAATTATATTCTATTTTTTGGGCCTGCCGGGTAATCTCTCAGGCACAGGAGGCAGCAATGGAGGTAGGTTAGAAGATGGCCAATCTTCTGGACCAGACATGATGTGCATGCAGTTCTTGTAAGTCTTGAGGTAGCTGGATATTGTGATAGCACTTGTCAACCCAGTCTTAAGGTTCCCTCTCCTTAAACCTTAGTGCAGAATATACATGTGAACATGGAATGCCATTTAGCTGCCATATTTAGCAACTACAAGTTCTTTTCCCTAAGTCCACTGTCATATAGGGGTGAGTTGGGCCGGATTCCCGCGGAGATCGGGAATCCGGCCATCGGGATTTGGCGGGGATCGGGAGCCAGCCGCGGCTCCCGATCTGCACCGCGGATTACGACACTCCCAAAATTGCGGGAGTGCCGCAGATTGCGGGATCCCGTCGGAGTCCCGCAACAACGGCGACGGAGCAGCGGAGGGAGACGATGGAGCATCGAAGGGAGACGAGGGAGCAGCGTTTGCGGTCGCCAGAGTTGAGGGATTGGAAGATTAGGGCTAAGCATTCGTTGGGGATCTCGGAGGTGTGGTCGTGGTGGTGATTGACGAAAATGCCCTCGAGGTGTGGTCGTGGTGGTGGAGGCTGGGGGAGCGGGAATGGGGTGGAGGAGGTTTGGCCCATGGCGGCGAGTGGGGGAATGTGTGTTGTCTGCTCCTTCACCGGAGATCCACGAGGCGGAGGGGCGGTGGTGACTGACCGTGGGGTGTGTGTGTGTGTGTGTGTGTGTGTGTGTTGGTGACTGACCGTGGTGGCTATGGCTGGAATAAGAAAAAAAAATCGCGGATCGGATCGGATTCCAACCCCAACTCCCGATCCGATCCGCGGTAGTTGCTGCGGGAGATAATTCCCGCAGCAACAGGTCGGGAAGATGATCGGATTTTTCCCGCTCCGGGAAAAATCCGATCGGGTCGGGTCGGGTCGCGGGAAACCGACCCCGCCCTCCCACCCCTACTGTCATATGCCCTTTCTGGCCCATCAACCTCAAACTCTTCAAGCCCATTCCTGTGTGGTTTGCACTTTGATGCAGCATCTTTGTTGGCTTTTAACAATTTGACAATGCTAGGTCCAATCTTCCTAGTCCACCTCTTGGCTAAGTCTCTCTTCGCATAAACCATTTTCATAATTATTAACCTCATATGCTCCATCAAATCAATGATTGTCTTTGTTCTAGCTTCCAAGATAAGTGCATTGAAACTTTCACACATGTTATTAAGTAGCACATCACACTTAACCTCTATTCTAAATAAAGCTCTACTCCAATAGTTGCAGGCCTCTTAGTCAACCATGCAAATGCATCAAGTGTCCTTTTTTGATTTCCTTTATAGCAGATTCAAATTCCCTGACTGTGGTGACCCTAGCTGCTTTCCAGACAAAGAACTTAAGTAGCAGGCCTCAATGCAGTTGTTTGAAATTGATGTACACGTGCATTACACAGAATCTGTGTGCACAACCTGTCATAAACTTCTCCACAACATCAATCAAGCCCTTCTGCTTGTCTGACATCACTATCCATCCACTGCTATTACCCTCATTAATTTGAAGATCAGATGTCAATAACTGCATGAACCACTACCAGCTGTCTTTTTTTTCCTTTCCACCACAACATATGATATGGAATACATGATGTTATTGACATCTATCCCAATAGCAGTCAACAGTATGCGTCCACACAAGGACTTTAAATGACATCCATCTAAGCAGATCACTGGCCTACACCCTGCCAAGAACCCCATCTTCAGTGAACCCCATCAAACATAAAACCTTCTAAAACCCAACCCATTATATGTGCCCAATGTCTTGATCCTAACCGTGTTCTCACTGTCACTCTTCATAATCTCAGCTGCATACCTCTACAACAGTGCATACTGTTCAGTCTCTATGCCAATAGACAAAGTCCTAACTTTTTCTTTACACCTATACATCTGATATTTGGAGAATTTACATCTAGTTTCAATTCTAAAACTATCCTTCATTGCCTCCACATGCCACCTAGATTACCCTTGATCATATGGTTGTACTTGTTTGCAAGCCATGTGGAATTAGCATAGTTGACCTTGTCCACTGTATTGCAATTGTGTTTCCCATTGTAGGTCTTTATCTGCAGTGTCCCACATCCACCAATATCTTAAGCATATACTTGATAGTGACAACCATGACTCTTACACTTCACTCTAATCCCATCACTATCATTCTTCACAAAAGCAATGTCCCTCTTCACTTTTATTGCGTACTTTCTCAATGATGTTCTAAGTGTTGCAGCATTCTGAAAACAAAGCTCCAGCTCAAATCTGGGGTTAGCCATATCTAATGCTCTTTTAAAACTGGAAAACCCTTGCATGTCATCCTTGTATCTATCTCAGCCATCATAGAGTCACCATTGTTCGTGTTTGCTTCCCTTGAGATAGCTATAGCAGACCAGTGTGTCTTAGTCTCCCCCACCTCACCTACATCCTGATAAACCCCCTCATCATATGTGACATCTTCACCTTCTTCAAGTATAGCCTCTAACACATCTGAATCAGTGCCCACAGATTGTGCATCATTTGAATCAAACTCTGTCTGATCAAATATATAATCATCACAATTCTGCTCCTCATCTGCTTCTGGAAATGCATAAGATGCACCAGCTTCTCTTTGTTCTGTATATGATGTGTCTTTATCTCATTGTTCTGCTCTATCATAAGATGGGCCTTCATTATGTTAATAACCACTTCCACTTGGACCTGCTTCTCCCATAGGATGACTCACATCTTCATCGCCCAGTGGTCCACCACCAACGGCAAACACACCAACAATCCTATCTTTATTCATGTACTTACTAACTGTTGCAGCATCATCATCAGTCATCAAGTAGTCAACATCAACAATACTATCAACATATTTTGTTGCAACAATGAATGTAGCTCTGACTGAAACCCAACTGCTTTTCTCATTTCCTCCAATTCAATCATGCTCATGGTATCAGGATTGCACCAGTCAAAGTGTGCAATCTGACCATCTTCCCAAATAGTCTTTCCCCCTTGGTTTCTAATATGCCAAAGTAGTGTAACCTTATTGTGTAGTCATTTTTATCAGGATCTGTAGAATAACAATAACAAATTAGGGTTAGGGCTGCATTGCATTGTTTAAATAAAAATAAACAATCATGCATTAGTAGACAAAAAAAACAAAAGCTAAAGTATACACAGAAATGCACAACCTCAGCATCTATGCATGGCCATTGAATAAAATATAGAAGTTGCAAATAACAATGAAAATAGTATAGTATACTATAGTATTAAGAGTACACTAGGAATATAATATACAATTGCATTTCAACCCTAACATGTTCACTATCAACTCACATGTACATGTAGGCAAAGAAATGTAAAATATTAACTGTTAGTGGACACATCACTCTAAAAATAGACTAACTTTAAATCAAAAAGCATATGATTGCAACATTTTCTATTGAATCAGGGACCACAAAGTGGTCCAATTGACCAAACCATTCTATTAAAAACACAAATTAACACATTCAAATATGATTGCAACATCTTCGGATCAACATAGTACACTAAAAAACATACTTTTAACAATCAAAAATGACTTTTACCCTTTTCAGATGAATACAGTGTAAAAAAAATCACACAAAACTAAAAAAAAAACATACTTTAAACAATCATTTCTAACATGCATGGTATTGGCGCACAAATTCAACCAATTATAAGAAATACAAAACTAGGATTTATGTCAAAAAGTATGAATCGTACCGTAATCAGGCATGTTCTTCCCCTCCGGTATGAACTCGAAATTGTACCTCAATTTCCAACTCATTTTCGCGAACTAAAAGTGATGACCCATAGATTTTCCCTAAAAAAACGAAAACGAAACACACCCAACAATGTCAATGTGCTCGAAAGATGATGTTACGAAGTGGAGAGATGTCAATTTCGGGTGGGTTGCTAAGATTTAGACGAATTTGAAGTGGATTTAGAGAGACAAGATAAAGAACCCTAGTTTAGTTTGCTACTGATTTTTTTCTAAGTGTGGAATGAACAACTTAGTTGTTTTTTGTTTTTCTTGATCTTTTTTTTTATTATAAATTAACTACCGAAAATGCCCCTCAGACCCTCACGTGACATGCACGAGATCGAAATATTCCGAGGAATCTTGGCATTGTTTTCGGCGAAGGGGCAAATCGAACAGAATGGTATAGTTTAAGGGGCAAACCGCTTATTTATTTTGTTTAAGGACGACTTCGCAAAAATATGCATAGTTCAAGAGACTTGATGCATTTATCCCTTTAGTAATCACAATTGCAAACTATTGCACGAAAATAACAATGGCGCATTGTGATAAAAAAAAACAAGCAAACAATATGCCATTTCTTGTTGAATGAATCGTATAGTGGGCTTTAGCAAGTTCTAGTAGTGCACTTTCTTTAGTGAAAATAAAACTTAATATTGTTAGCAAGTTATTTAATAAGCAACTATATTTTGTTGTGTGATCAAAGTTTGTTTTTCTTAGTTACATATAATTGTTTTAACAGTTTATGTATTCCCAGTTTTCAAATTACCTAATTAGCACTAAAATTCATGGGTAACAAATTTTGTTAGAAATACTTGATTAGCACCAAGTTTTATGGGTAATAAATATATAAAATTAAGATACGAGACTTGCAGTTTAGTGTTCCTTAATAACATGGAATTCCCATCATAACAACAAGATTTTTCAGACTTGGAGAAGGAGAAGAGATCTTAGAGATAGAAAAAATGACAGAAAATAAAACATTTCATACCATAATTTGCTAAACTGTAAAATGGTTCAGCTCCTATGCTTTGTAACAAGCTTCTCACACATCGTGCCAAACACGTGATCGATCTACTCTCTAATAAACGTAAAAAGGAACATGCAAAATGAAAGACGCCAAACAAAATTAAAATAAAAGGAAAATACATAAGCGCGAAAGTAAAACAATGTCATTGCTTAAAATGAGTAGCTCCTCTCTAAATGCGACTCTTAACTATTGCACGCTTTCAGTTAGCACGTGTCAACTCAACTCACTTCTCCTCTTGACACTCAGATGCCCAATTTCACTGCAAAACCCTAACTCATGATATCCTCTCACGACAATTATTTAGTTTACGGCGATGAGGTTGTTGAACTACCACTTGTTGGGGGTGGCGACCGACATAGAAAGACGGTGGATTCGTCATTTGCTCACTAGGCAATTAGAAAAGAAAAGAAAGAAAATTATTTTGCCAGTTATGGAGAAAACAAACTAAAAAAAAAATAGAACATCACAAACAGTTCACACACAAAAAGGTTAAAGAACAATTTTGCCCTTTCGGTAATCACTTGAGGTTAAAGAACAATTTTGCCCTTTCGGTAATCACTTGAAGTGCACGTGAGAGAATCTTTAGGGGAGTATAAGTCGTTTTGGTAGGAATGTTGACCGGGGGGTAGTCGCACAAATACGTATATGTGGGAGGAGAGCAGGCGGGGTAGGCAAGGGGACTTTGGAGAGAGGAGGTGGGGTAGGGGAGGGGACATTTAAAAAAAAAAAAAAAAACCTTGGGTAGCAACTTCTGAAATAACGTTGAGGGGTTAGCGGGACATACCTTTAAAAAATATATTGAAAGTACAAATGTACAATCATAATAGTCAAGACTCAAGACAACCATCACATTGTTTACAGTTATCATAATCCTCCCCCCAAACAAAACTACATTAAAATGGTTTTATTCTTTTCCTTTTTTTTTCATTCAGCAATTTGAAGTGACTTCATAAAATTCTGGAAAAAAAATGTGGCAAAGTCCGTCCGTAGAACAATAAACTGACCCGCTGAATACACAAAGACAAATCCATCCCTCAGCTCAAGCCCAATGGTTGTCAACTTCCTTTGTACATTTGTCCTATATTCCTATTTAGTATTCACTTCAGAACAAAACAAAGCCAGGGTTATGCATTTTGACACACTGAGACAAAAACTAGTCAAAAAACCTACTCTTTCATGTTGCATGAATCATAATTCCACCGAGAGAATAAATTATGTTGAACAAAAGGACCAATAAACCACGTTACTCAAGAAAACCTTAAACACAAGTCATTTTTGCAAGAAAATAACTTTTTCCAACAGGAATCAGGGAAAAGAGATCTTTTCATTACCAATTTGCAATAATACACTATAGCTTTCATGTATTACATTTTGCTATTTTAGATGTACCTCTTCCCAATCTTAAGTTACAACGACAATTTGGCGGCAACTTCTACTGCATGAGCCAAGAATCCCGACGAAACGTGGCCCCAATAACCCAAAATAATCCACAACCCTTCTATGTGTAAATTCTCGAAAAAAAGCGGTGAGGAGGAGGTTCGAACATTGCAATCCTCTCGTCCAAGACCTTGCATAAGTGAACAAATAAGGAGCTCCTTAAAACGCATATACACACCTCAAATGACACAGACAAGCTCTGTTGCCTGCGTAGAATCTACAGAAACAATCTTCAATCAAAGCTTGACGAACGGCTCCATCTATTCCCCAAGTAATCCTCCACTGAGATATTGTGTTCGGTGCTGCTAATAGAAGTGGAGTCGTCTTCCAAATCAAGCAATGCAAGATTAATAAAGGATTGGATGTTTGCTGTTGATTGTTCACCGCTGATACCATTAATATCTTCGGAAATCTTTGCTTCCTGCCGCGCCCAATCGGACGCTTCTTCATCACCTTGAAGAAGTTTTAGAACCTATTTTCAGTAGAAAACGGTTAATATTTATGATATACTGGAGGAACCCTCAAAATTTGAATACTTTTACAGGTCGTCAGAATTGCTTACAAGGCTGATATCTGGACGAGATTGAGATGCATGTCTGATACAAAGGGTTGCAGCTATGACCATTCTCTCAAATTGATCTTGGTCACAAGTATCACCCAAATCAGGATCTTGCAATTCTGAAAATTTCCCTTCCCTCAAGACGTGTTTTGCCTGAAAAGACAGTAGTTATAAGTGGAAAATTAGTTAAAGAGGAACTATTAAAAGTACAGCTATTGAACTGAAAGACGTTAAAATATGTTTCTCAATTCAATATATGAAAAAGAAAAGGACCAGATTAACAGCAATAAATATGCAAGTTCCAAGGAAAATTTCAATACACGACCACAAGAGTAGATACTCACCCACATGACCAAGCTCTCCTGGCCCTTTGGCTGTACATTATCAATTGGCTTTCGGCCTGATAAAAGCTCCAGGAGCACAACACCAAATGCAAATACATCAATTTTTTGGTTCACTTTCCCATGCATAAAATACTCGGGAGCCAAGTAACTGTTGAAGAAAGATATAAAATAAAACACAGCAGTTAACAAAGAGTTCCAAAAATTGCAACATTCAAGAAATTTGAATATTTGAGCAAGAAAACAAAACTCACCCAAATGTCCCAGCAACATCAGAGGTATCTATATGATGTGAAGAACATGAAGCCCAGGATGCTAGCCCAAAATCGGACAGCTGTAGGGCCAAAACGAGCATTATTATATTAAACACTTGGTGATAGATGACCCTCAAGAACTCAAATATGAATAATATGGTACCTGTGGCTCAAAATCATCAGAAAGAAGTATATTTGATGATTTTACATCTCTATGAATAACTGGTTCAGGTGCATTATGCAGATGGTCCAGAGCCTCCGCAACCCCCAAGGCTACCTTATATCTCGCTTCCCAACCAAATAAACTTCCAGACTTCTGGGTACCTAATATGCAACGTATTCTGTTTACTAAAAGAAAATCTAAGAATACACATGAAAAGCAGGGCAAAGAGTGCTATGCTTACCATGAAGATTCTCTTCCAGGTTCCCTCTTGAAAGAAGATTGTAAACCAAAAGTAATCTGTCTTCCTCAATGCAGAAGCCTACTAAGGATATTAAGTTCTTATGATGCAAGGATGTAATGATTTCAATTTCTGAAACAAAATGTTTCAATAAATCTTCGGATGGATTCAGAATTTTCACTGCTAATTCCCTGCCTTCTGGAAGAGAGCCTTTATAGACCCGGCTGCTTCCTCCCTTTCCAATCAGATTTTCTGGAAATATAGTTAAGAGTTAGCTATTACACCTCCAAAATGACTAAAAACTAGTATAAATGAAGAGCATTTAAGAAAACTAACCAGGAATAAAGTTATTTGTTGCTAACAAGAGTTCCTGGTAGCTAAATAAATGGCACATTGTTGCATACTTCTCCTTAAGACCCTTAAGTTCTTCAGATAAAACTTTCGCCAAATTATCAATAGAATTGGTTTCAGCTGAATACGGTACAAGAGCACCGTTCTCTGGGTCCAGATCTACATGGCACTCGTCCCTATCAGATACACTAGTTTGTTTCTTATCAGGATATATAGCTGCTACAGATTGACGACTTGGTAATCTAAATATCCATTGCGCCACCGACGACTTCTTCGTAGAAGTTGTTCCAGAATCTCTTTGGCCATGAAAAAATACCCTCCGAAGCAGAGACCATCCTTGTTTAGACTCGGAAATTTCTAGGGTTCTCACAGGAACCAGAGCCTTTGAGATGTTTTCATTGACACGGCCCGATGATGATACAATGTTAGGGGATGGCAGACTCAAAGGGCTCTTGGGCAATGTTTTTCTCCTCTTAAATCTCGATTCCGACCCATCAAGACCCTCAGATTCTGAAAGAGTTGAAGAAGTAGATTCTCTTTGGAACACGATCTTCCCATTATCAACACATATAACCGATACATCCCTTTGGAGATGCCTGGCACAATACTTGGCAATTGAGATCCTCGATCGGAGTTTATGATGGACTTCTGAAGAGCCAACTATCAAACTTGTTGCAGCACATAATTTTGCCTCTTGGAATAAGGTTTTACGAACCGAGGATCCTCTACAGACCTTAAGCTTTAGATCCACCTATACAGAAATTCAAAGACATTAGCAAGTCCATTAAGTGCTATGAATCCTTAGTCCTCTCAAGCTTTACAGAGACCAATTATAGGAGTAGGACATAACAAATACCTGTTTTAGGTTACAGAAGCCTTCATAAGCAGCCAGCACGGAATCGAAAGACTTCACCAACGAAAGCAGAGTGGATTTATCTTCTCCATACAAAAAATTAAACAAAAATCAGTAACAAAACTATCCGAAGTAAGACGAAACACGACACTCCACAATTAGTAATCACAATACACTCCTAGAACACTTATAGATCTTAGCAATCCTCGAGAATCACAATGCAATTCTCGACAATCACACCGCAATCCTAGAACACCTCTAGATCACAACACAAACCTAGAACACCTCTAGATCTTAGCAATTCACAATCTCACCCAAGCCAAACCAAAAAACTCCGATAAACTTCACTACAATTTCCTAAATCCACAATAGAAACGCAATACTATCCACAATTTCCCACATGTCAAACCAAAAAAACGCCGATTAACCGATTAACGTCACTACGATTTCCGAAATCCACAATCGAAACGCAATACTATTACATCACTAAATCTCAGCATTTCACAGCGCAGCAAAATCTCACGCACGTAACAACACAGTTATATCACCACAAACTTTCCGTTACTCGTCAAAACTCGAACAATGCCACTAATAGCTCACATCTAAAACGTATACATCCAAAATTTCACTATCATTTCGCGTATCAGAGTTGGAGAACGAAACGACGCCGTTAAGTACTAAAAAAACACAGTTGTGCGCATTTCAGTGAGAGAAACCGAAACCACTCACCGGCGTTAGGATCTAGCACGTGAAGCGCAATAACACGGTCACCGCTCTGCGCTACCTTCACCAGCGCCCACGTCAGCAGCTCTCTACTCCTCGAGTCGAGTTTCACTCCAACCACCACCACCGCGCCGCCGCATTCAGCCGTACTCTCCCCGCCGCCGCTGCACTCGAGTCTCATTTTTCCGAACCGAACAGAATCTTCTCTCTCTCTCTCTTTCTCTCTCTAGTTTCTCTCTCTTACTCGATAATGGAGCTGTGTTGGAAGACCAATCATTCTCTCTCTACAGTGGGATCTGAAATACTTATAACGAACCGCACTGAAACATTTTGGGCTGGGATTCTGTGTTGTGCGGAGTATGGTAATTTCCGTGTGTAGCAGATTTCGAGCCGTTGAGGATCTCTCGGTTTTATCTAACCTCTATTTAATTTCCTTTTTGTTAAAAGGAAATATATCTCTAAGAAATATCACTTGGAATTACACAAAGGACCCTTGAAGTATGGCGTAATTATAGAGGCGTCTCCTTGTGTTTTGGAAATTACACAAACACGAAATTTGTGTAAACTTCAAAATATTTTTTTGCTTTTTTATTTTACACATTTCACTTTAAGCTAAAGAAAATGTGGCTAAAGTTATTGGGATTTTCTTTTTTGGTTTATTTTATGTTTGTTGTACAAATAAATGAGAGGTGTGTATTCAACAAAACTAAATAAATTTTAACCAAAAATCGGTAACGAGGGTATTTGTATAGTTTTTCAAACATCGGGAGGTGTTTAGTTATTACATCATACGTCAGGGGTAGTTTGTGTAAACCTCCTTTCTAATACATTAGGTTGATTTTAAAGAAATTTTTAGGAGTTTTGGAAAATTAATCTATTTTTATCGCTAAAAAGTAAATGTTTAAGGAATTGAATTTTTATCTTCTTGTGAAATGTATCCGTTTGAGTTTTGTATTTACTTAAAAATAGGATAAGACTGAATATAATGACTTATTCAAAATTTTATTTCAAATTGTTTTTTACACGTTGGAGATAAAATCGTGAAAGATCGAGTAGACTATACGCAACTAAGGCAACAATATTTACGTGAGCTTTTTTATCGCAAAAAAAGATCGTGTTACCTATAATATAGTTATCTCTAACATTTGAGTGAAATGTTGTCCTAAATATTTGTGCAACATATGGAGAACTTATTATATATGGCTATAATGTAATAATGTAAATTACTATTTCAATTTTCATTTCATTTTGTGATATAGAAGATTACTACTTCATTTTGTAATATGTGGACATAAAAGGTATACATAGGATATCACCAGTTATACGATATCATGTGCATGTAATATTTAATATTATGTGCTTCCTTAATAAGGTTAAACTAGCGGCATAAATTAGATTTACCGCCCTGCATAAATTATTATCATTAATTAGAATGCAGTACGTCTCCTTTTTTGTCATGTTTGTTTTGACTATAATATATTTCTTAATCAAACTTTACTTTTTTAAACGTATTAATATATATCTCACCTACAATGTACTAAAAACCAAAAGAGTGGCTAATTAAGCATGGGAAAGGAAGGTCAAGTGACCTTATTAATTTTGTTTTAACGTGTGGTCAATTGATTCACACGTCATTAACAAGGCACATTGAAAACTAAATTAGCATTGAAATTTTCATTTAGTCTTGTTTAAATATTATTCAGGTTAGTCAAATATGCACATTCAATTTAGAGACACTAACATTTATGTTTGATGCATGTGGTCTATTAAGCATGGGTAATTTTATGGTCACAATTTAAGAATATTAAGAACTAGGTAGGGTTTTGGTCTTTGGAGATATATATACAAAGAGAATAAAGTATTTGAAACCCACAACTATTGTTGCATGAAGAATAGTAAAATGTATCAACTATTTGCTTGCTAAGGTTAGTAGCTTATTTTACCTAAAAAAAAATAAAAGGTTAGTAGCTTGAAATAAAATAGGTATAGTGAAGTGTGATTTATTATCCGTACATAATATACCAACTTTTTAATTTAAAAAATGCTATCTTACTACTTGTTCACTTTGTGCAAGTGGAGAGCAAGTCAGTCCAAGCTAGCTTAGAAAAACAACAATTAGAAAGTTCTTTCTTGATAGTTGATACCATAAATTCAACTTATAGACTTTTGTGTTAATAATAAGACTCAACTTATGACTTATTTATGGTGTATATATTCATTTTCACTTTTGATTGTGTACAATTCAACCTTGTGAGACTATTTCTCACTTCTATTGTGTTGCTTTTTCAAAATATTCATGTTTCATATATTGCGTTTCATTGTAGCTAAAGTCTCATCCAATTATACAACAAATTTATCGATGTTAAAGTTGGGTATAATATACAAAGGTCAATCGAACAGATTTGACGTGATAATGCCTCGTAACGTGCCAACTGGTAGTCCTCTAAAGAGGGGGAAGGGTTTTTCGCCAAAAGGCCACATTATTAAGAATATTGATACTATATATTACTTTTAGATCATATAGGAGATATGAATTAAGAATACAAAATGTTCCTTGAATCATGTAATGTATTTTTGGGAATACATAAGTACCTTTTGAAGAACATAATAATGGTCATAATTAGCTTGCTAAAGATTCCTTGACGGACACTTTAAGAACCAAAAAGTTAGATTGAAAGTGAACTTATTTAACTATATATAATAAATATTTCTGTATATAGAATTGACTGTCATCATGACCATCAACCATTGGAAAGGAATAAAGACTCTCATGTCGACTTAAAAAATTGTGCACTACTTTTTCGTGTATGTACACAAAGATATAGCTGAAGTTATTCTTATTCTTCACTGTTTATTCCCTCTTTCTTTCTACCAAATGCTTTGCAATTTCTAACTCAACTTTGTTCTTTTGATACGAAGCTTCGACTCACGAGTTGCAAAGTTTGAACAAAGTATAAGTGAAATAAGAGAAAGGCATCTAAATATCTTATCTGTAGACTAAAATTTCACGTGATATATAATAGCACGATTTGCACTTTTTCATGTGTTAATTAAGATGCATTATGATCACTTTTAACATTTATGAATTAAACTACTATAAGATTTATGTATTAATATGACATCTTGCTTAAAGTTTAAGCCAATTATGGTTTCCATTGCGCATATATCATGATTATAAGCTTATTACTTTTTACAACTTTTTTCTATATGAATTTCATGAAATGGGACCGGTCTCGAAACCAGGTTCCTTTTGTAAATTTAGATTACATCCAATTCTATTCACTGTTTAATTATTTAATTACCCACAATGACCAATACTCTTGTAGTACAACGTATTTTCAACATTTAGAAAACTCCATTTTAAGTTTTAAGCATAATGTCTCATGCTTTGTAGGCAGCAAAGCAATGCGAGATAAGCTTTGATATTTGTCATGCCTAAAATTGTTTCGACTTCTGATACAATTTAATAAAGAAACACGAAATTGTAAATTTAAAATGCAGAAATTACGCGTAATATCAGTGGCTAGTGTGTATAAAAAAATGGCGGGTGTACTATATGAAATACATTCTAAAAGAAATAAAATAAAATATATGTTTTACGCTGCATCCCAAGCAATATATAGTTATTTATGCTTAGTAGTCAACGTACCATTTATTTCTGGAAGACAGTTGCATTTTTATTTTTTTTACAACATGGACACATGGTGGCTTAAATATTAAAATAGAGGGGGAAACTATAATAACCTCATATTGGATGTTCGAAACTTGAATTACGCCTGATTTCCATAGGCACAAAAACTTATGTACCAATCAAATCAATAATTGCAATTCTAACTAACAAGCAATATAAACGAATATAATGCAAATAAATTACCTCATTTGTCGTCTTTGCTTAAAGACACGGATTATAATTTTTCTCTATACTCAAATGTGACAAATGTAAAATATTTCAAAATGAAAAATTCGTAATACTTGAGATAGAAAAGTATCAGAATTAAGTACTCTACGACATGAAAGTTTCCACTTCAGGTACGTTTGAGCCCGCACAAAAAATCAAGTTTACAAAATATTTTCACAAACTAGAAATAGATAGTGGTTAAAATAAATTCATCTTCCGTTTTTATTTGATCGAAAATAACAATTACGGCCATTTGATACAAAATCGCATACTCTCGTTGAGAAATATGTAAGTTAAGCTGACTTGCTTACGCTATCAATCTATTGGAGTAGTTGGTTAGCCTAGTTTAATTTAAATCATTATATTGCATGCGTAATACAATTTACCCATCGGATAAATTATGTATTATACCCCTCTTAAGAAGCATTGCCCTAAGATGGCAAGATTCATGGGTCTTGTTACCAAATAAGATGGTAATCATGTTAATATTTGCGCACTCTTCCAAGGGGCTACTTCTATGAGAATTTTATGCCCGTTTATGCATCTCTACCTCCTTATCACTAATTAGCAATTATTGAGAGATTCGAAATGCCTTCCTCTCGACGATGAAGCTTATTTCTCATTGTCTCATTGACCGACCTAAACCCCCATTATTTTGATCTATAATACCGTTAAAATCATATGTGATCCATTGTTATTTTTTTATGAAATGTCCAATTTTGATTTGCTTAACCTGTTTCCTAGCACACAATAACAAACCTTTGGTCGAGTCATAAAAATATTTTGTGTGGACCAATCTTAATAATAGCTTTAAAATGGAGCATCACCTTTTGTTTATTTTTGTAGGGACATGCGGTGCTTTGACGGCGGTCCCATACGGACCATGAAAATGGTCGGTCCAAACCATTTTCCATCCACATGATTTCGCGCCATATGTTCGGCATTGTTGGACCCGTTACTTCATACTTGTAATGATTTATGAAACGAATTATTAAGATTTCCTTTGTATTATATTATTAAACTTACTTATTTATTTTCTGTTCATTATTTCATTTTTTAAGCAAGAGTTTACTGAGAGAAGTTAGAGTACAAGGTCAAGGAATACTTCAAAAGGAAGTAATACAACCCAAAAAACCGAAAAAGGAGAAGGATTCAAAGTTACAACTTAAACATAACCTCGGCCAAAAGAATCAATTCGGGAAAGAGTTATGGTTTTTTTTTCCTTTTTTCCTATGAACTTTCATCCATGATGATGCATATTATAAAATATAATTATTTGCTTCCACCAGAGGAAGGTTCAAAAATAGCGAAAGACATCTTAAGGACGGCGGGTAAGATACTCGAAACATCCCAATCGACTATGATGCGGGGTTTCTTCGTCTGCTGACTAGTCACTCCACGTCAGACTAGCTCGAGCTCCTGATTGGTCCAAGCTAGCTTTGAGTTCGGAAAACCTGCACTAAAAAACACGACACGTGAACTAAGCCAGGGCAGGCCCGGAGTAGGCGCTATGATGCCTGGTTAGTTGATGCTCGTTGATGGCGTCTACGTCAGCTAGAAGTCAATGATACGAATTGGGGAGGGTGTTGATTACGGACTGAACTTGGGGTTAAGCCAAGCTGCCTACGTATCCCATGTAGGGAATCAAGCCGAACATAGTTCATTATTTCTCTATGGTGGCCGATCGTGGTCGAAAGTGAAGGTTGGACCTTCATCAATCTTGACAGGTCAAAATGTTATAAGTCAATCTCCGTAGATCAATTTCTGTAGGTCCACCTCCGTAGATCAACCTCTGTAGGTCCACCTCTGTAGATCAACCTCTGTAGGTCCACCGCCGTAGATCAACCTCTGTAGGTCCACCGCCGTAGATCAACCTCTGTAGGTCCACCACTGTAGATCAACCTCTATAGGTCCACCGCTGTATATCAACCTCTGTAGGTCCACCGCTGTAGATCAACCTCTGTAGGTCCACCGTCGTAGATCAACCTCTGTAGGTCCACCGCTGTAGATCAACCTCTGTAGGTCCACCGCCGTAGATCAACCTCTGTAGGTCCACCGCCGTAGATCAACCTCTGTAGGTCCACCGCTGTAGCTCAACATCTGTAGGTCCACCGCTGTAGATCAACCTCTGTAGGTCCACCGCTGTAGATCAACCTCTGTAGGTCCACCTCCGTAGATCAACCTCTGTAGGTCCACCTCTGTAGATCAACCTCTGTAGGTCCACCGCCGTAGATCAACCTCTGTAGGTCCACCGTCGTAGATCAACCTCCGTAGGTCCACCGCCGTAGATCAACCTCTGTAGGTCCACCGTTGTAGATCAACCTCTGTAGGTCCACCGCCGTAGATCAACCAGAGGAGTAACTATGAGAAGAGGAAAAAGTGTCTTGTAAATGAGAAGGAGTCTAGTATTTATAGATGATCAGCCTCCTTGATTGTAGTAGCAGGTATGGGCCATTGTTAATGGGCCAAGGCCTTATATGTCATATGACATATGTCATAAGCTGTATTCATATGCCATATGGTATATCGGGCTTGCATAATGGGCTTTTGGGCCCCTTTGTTGGGACAGCTTATTTGGGCCGATTTGGCTCATGAATGGGCCTTTTGGGCCGGTACATTTGTAGGACAATAGTGTTTTGATAGGCCCAATAAGGGAATCACACCAAATTATGGTACAACATACTGATGCGGGGTTTCTTCGTCTGCTGACTAGTCACTCCACGTCAGACTAGCTCGAGCTCCTGATTGGTCTACGGCGGTGGACCTACAGAGGTTGAGCTACAGCGGTGGACCTACAGAGGTTGATCTACGGCGGTGGACCTACAGAGGTTGATCTACGGCGGTGGACCTACAGAGGTTGATCTACAGCGGTGGACCTACAGAGGTTGATCTACGGCGGTGGACCTACAGAGGTTGATCTACGGCGGTGGACCTACAAAGGTTGATCTACAGCGGTGGACCTACAGAGGTTGATCTACAGCGGTGGACCTACAGAGGTTGATCTACATCGGTGGACCTACAGAGGTTGAGCTACAGCGGTGGACCTACAGAGGTTGATCTACGGCGGTGGACCTACAGAGGTTGATCTACGGCGGTGGACCTACAGAGGTTGATCTACAGCGGTGGACCTACAGAGGTTGATCTACGGCGGTGGACCTACAGAGGTTGATCTACAGCGGTGGACCTACAGAGGTTGATATACAGCGGTGGACCTATAGAGGTTGATCTACAGTGGTGGACCTACAGAGGTTGATCTACGGCGGTGGACCTACAGAGGTTGATCTACGGCGGTGGACCTACAGAGGTTGATCTACAGAGGTGGACCTACAAAGGTTGATCTACGGAGGTGGACCTACAGAAATTGATCTACGGAGATTGACTTATAACATTTTGACCTGTCAAGATTGATGAAGGTCCAACCTTCACCTTCGACCACGATCGGCCACCATAGAGAAATAATGAACTACGTTCGGCTTGATTCCCTACATGGGATACGTAGGCAGCTTGGCTTAACCCCAAGTTCAGTCCGTAATCAACACCCTCCCCAATTCGTATCATTGACTTCTAGCTGACGTAGACGCCATCAACGAGCATCAACTAACCAGGCATCATAGCGCCTACTCCGGGCCTGCCCTGGCTTAGTTCACGTGTCGTGTTTTTTAGTGCAGGTTTTCCGAACTCAAAGCTAGCTTGGACCAATCAGGAGCTCGAGCTAGTCTGACGTGGAGTGACTAGTCAGCAGACGAAGAAACCCCGCATCAGACTACACCAACAAGAAGGCATCGGATTGCGCCCCTCGGGCCTCCCTCGATCCTCTCCTAACAGGTAGCGTCAATGGAGATCCTTCTCACGGTAAAACTCTATAACTCGACACGGTAAAACTTTACAACTCCACTTGTAACGAGGGACATACCCGAGTACACTGCTGAGACCCAACAAACCGCGAGATTCGCCCTCTCCCCGTAGATAACACTCATTACACCTTCCCCTTCACGGAATCATGACCTCTAAAGTCATACACATCCACTCTACCCTAGCGGTATTCTCCTAAGATACTCGGCTTTTGAGTCCCACTAGAACTAACATCATTTCGACCCCATGAAGTCTCCCTATCGTAACATCCTACATCGGGCTTATATACGTCTTTTTCACCAACTCGGGTAAAACCTTCGATGAACGCTTATTACGAGTATATCTACACTTAGAAAATATTTCACTAACACTTTATTCTCACCACTTGGCAAGAAAGAGGAGAACAGTGATGTTAGCTAGCAAAGAGGTAAAGAGAAACAACGAAGAGCTACATGAAGGAACTCGGTACACATTTACTCCCTAACTCCCAACCACACGCTATAAATAAGAATAAGACGAGATTTGATTGGTTATTCCCCACAAAAGATCAACTATTGGGTCCGAGAGCGGCGACCCCCATGGGCTCAATATGCCTACAATACCTACTAGATGCAGAGAATCCTACTCGATTGCCTCCCCCAGCCAACGACCCACATTGGTGCAGAAGAAGTTTTGCCATAGGCTACTCCTGTCGGAAATGTTCATTGGCGCAGAAGAAGACCCGCCTAATTAGCTAGCTTAGTCAAGGTAATTACTCTCAGTATAAGACAAGACATGATTGGCGAGTAACTACCATGAAAGTCTAATATATGGGGGCTTGTTAGCATTTCCAATGGACAAGAAGTTGGACACACTCACCTTACTCACTATCTCATACTTGCACAGTTGCACTTTTCAACTTTTTGGTCTCCTCACTTTCGCTCCCTCACACACTATTTAACAAAGATTTCAGCATCAATTTAGCTCTTAGCTGCTAGTATAATTGCATTGGGACTCCATGAGCTATCCTGTTAAACGGCTCCCCCTTCCCAAATGAGTTCCACCAATTGTAACCCACTCACTCTCGCGAATATCAATAAAAACATCTCTCACTTCTCTCAGGCTCGGGATCAGCGTTCAGAATAAACTCACTCGATCAATATCTCGAAATTGCCCTACCCGAATGGTATTGGATCACCAACCCATAACTAGGTTTTTACTTTGACTAAATTCCAAAATTTTCAATGTCATATGATTTTATTCTTCAAATTCCTAACATCCTATATAGTAAAAAGTCAAATACACTCCCATTTTCTCACATTGTTTCCTTGAGTATAGATCTCATAATTACCAAACATTATCCGTGACACCACCGTTTAGCGACAGTCGCAATGCCAAACCACTGAACCACTTTCATTTTTCTGGCAAAAATGCACGAGATCTTGTTATACGTACTGATTAGAACCTATTAATTGGTATTACACTAAAGAATTCTTCTATAGTAAACATACTTGGAATTTGAAGTCTCGAGTCATATTGGTCTAGGATCAGTGGTAGGGCATAAGACGAGGCATTGGTTCTTTTTAACTAATTAAAAGTTGATAAAATATTCTTTAGGATGGAAAGTTCGTACTAAATAAATTCGTGTTGAATATAGATTATCGTTTTCTGTAATATTTTTTTTATAGTATATAGAAGGTCTCTTTTAATTTCTTTTTCTTTGATTTGATGATCAGGCAATTTTTATAAAATAAAACCCTGCTCCATGCTATATCAATATATGCAATGATCAATTATCATATATATACGCAAATATGCAATGATGGTTGACTTCAATGGTCACTTGTATGATACGAAATCAGACAGTGGAGGGTGAAAAATCTTTCATCAAAGTGCGCACGAGTTTTGAAAACTAATTAATACAAATAATTTCGTGATGTCGGGCATTATATCAACAAATTAATCAGTGTGGATCTTAGTTTGCATATACTACATGTCTGCATGTGACCGTGGGATCAATATTGTGATTATATTAAATGAAACATTTTCTAAAGTTGCGGCTAAAATTACTGTGCGTCTGCTCCAATTCCAATACTAAATACAATTTTGTCGAAATTAGTACCCAATACTCAATAAGCAAAATAAATCATATTTTTATGTATTCATAAATATTGATGACGTATATATATAATCATTAATCACTAACGACAATCAACTTTTTTTGTGAATCACTGATTTTATCGAACCATTTTAAGATTTTGAAAACGACATTTATCGTGAAGAGTACAACTTTATTTTTATTTTAAGCACAACAAATGTGACAGGACAAGGATGTTCTCAAGCACCAAGTATAGTTGACAATGATGTGAGGTGACAACAATATTTGACCATGTCCATGTTACTAAGCCCCGATATTCATCAATACGTACATGTACATCTGTTCCAATTCCCATGTCTCATTTTTTTTTATTTTTTGTAAATGGTTTGAAATCTTGTTGAGTCATGTGATTTGTGTCGTTTTCATGGCTGTCAATGGTAGTTTCATGAATGTGTAACCATGTGCTATTGCTACAATATTAACCAGCATATTCTTCAATGAACTATACTATATTTTTTGCTCAAATATTTTGTGTTTGTCCTCACGCTAGTTTACTTTCTTTTGGCCGGTTTCCCAATTTAATATCATCAAATATTTCATGTTATCTTGTGGTCGTGGAGCTTCACAATGGGTCAAATATTCATTAATTTGTGGTTTTAATGGCGATAACAAGCTACTACAAGAATTCAAATGGACTTGTTGACGCCTGGCGAAAGTTGATGCGTTGTCATGACTATCGCGAGACCAACATTGTTGCCGATAGACTCGTTAACCTGGGGCACGGGCTTCAGTACGGTATCCACGCTTATGATCATCCGCCGCAGTTGATTTTTCATTATCTTCTCTATGATTTAGGTGGTGATTTTAGCACCCCTATTATTACATAGTAGCTTCTTATTATTTGGGGTTCCCCCTTCCTTTGTAACGAAGAAAAAAAAACTCAGATGGGCTAATTACATGAGTCCAACTGCATAAAGGCCCACATAAAGAGCTGTCCATTAAGGGTTTTCTTTTTCCCAAGACATTGAAGAAGAAAAGTAAGAACTGATAAAGTTTTTGAGAAAGGAAAAAGTTTATTCACTACTGTTTTTGAGTGTACAGAACGTGAGCAATGAATTGATAAAGTCTGATTACAAATACTTAAATAAGCTTAAAGAAATCAATCCACTATCTCACTAAATCTTATCATATCATGCACTTAGACAGAAACTAATAAATAAAACATAATTTGTTTCCTAATATTTCGTTGTTGAACTTATCATTTGGCTTGAGTTTGTTGCTCCCAAATCTTCTCATCACACGATTTTTCGCTACTGATCGTGATATTAAAGTGAGGAGTAACATCCTTATCACTCCATGATTTTGTTTCATCCTTATCTCTCATTTGTTCCTCACTTTTGCCGAAATATGGGAGTTTGTTAATACCCTCCCTCAAACTGTGTCGGGATCGGAGGCACAGTTTGCTCCAAAAGTAAGTCAGAGCCCTCTTAGACATTGGTTTGGTGAAGAGGTCGGCAACTTGTTGATTAGTAGAAATATGTCGTGTGATAAGTTGACCAAGAGCAACTCGCTCTCGCACAAAATGATAGTCCAACTCAATATGCTTGCTGCGTGCATGAAAAACGGGATTAACAGTCATGTGTAGAGCACTGAGGTTGTCACAATATAAAACAGGTGGAGACAGCAGTGAGATGTGAAGGTCTTTTAAGATGTAGGTGAGCCATGTTAATTCAGCTGTAGTATTCGCCATGGCTCGATACTCGGCTTCTGTACTGGATCTGGAAATTGTATGTTGTTTCTTTGTGCACCATGATATGATATTTTGTCCAATGAACGTACAATAGCCTGTAGTAGAACGCCTAGTGGTTGGACAACCCGCCCAATCTGCATCAGAAAAAGCATACAAGTCAAATGTAGTACTTGAAGAAAAATGTAACCCCATCTGTATAGTTCCTTTTACATATCGCAAAATGCGTCTAACCATTTTTAAATGAACTGTAGTAGGAGCGTGCATAAATTGAGATATATAATTAACACTAAATGAAAGATCTGGACGCGTAAGAGTAAGATATTGTAAAGATCCAACAATTCTTCTAAAGTAGCTTTGGTCCTCTAAAGGTACTTCCTTCTGAGAATATTTTGTCTTTGCTTCTGGAGGCGTGCTCATTGGTTTACAATCAACCATGTCTGACTTTTCAAGTATAGTAAGAGCATAATGAGTTTGCGAGAGGTGAAGTCCATCTGGCACTTGAGAAATCTCAATTCCTAGAAAATGATGAATTGGCCCCAAATCCTTCATTGCAAATTCATTACTCAAAAGTTGAATAAATGAGGTGACAAGTTTATCACTTGAACCTGTAACAAGCATATCATCCACATAAAGAAGTAGTATTAGTGAACCATGATTAGAGTGAAACACAAACAGAGATGGATCAGCTAAACTACAATAAAAACCATATTTTAGAAGAAATGAACTAAAGCGATCAAACCAAGAGCGAGGTGCTTGTTTTAAACCGTAAAGAGCTCGTTGAAGTTTACAAACATGAGTTGGATGTTGTGCATCCGACATTCCCGGTGGTTGTTGCACGTATATGTCTTCTGATATCAAACCATGCAAAAATGCATTTTTAACGTCCAATTGCCGAATGGGCCATTTCCTAGCAAGAGTTACTAACAAAATCATCCGTATGGTGCCCGGTTTGATAACTGGTGAGAATGTCTCTGTATAATCAACTCCATCCACTTGATGATTTCCTTGTGCTACTAAACGGGCCTTGAGACGATCCAGTGATCCGTCAGATTTAAGTTTTGACTTAAACACCCAGTACGTTCCAATTACATGCATTGAAGGCAAGCGTGGTACTAGCACCCAAGTTTGATTCAAGTTTAAAGCTCCGAGTTCCTCTTCCATTGCGGATTTCCAGCCTGGATGAGATAATGCAGATCGAACATTGCGAGGCTCTCGAGGAACATCAGAGGAAGTGACTGTCATAGCGTACTTTGGATTTGGTTTGACTATACCAAGACACGATCGTGTCACCATTGAATGATTTGGTTGCACTGTAGAATCAACGGAGGATGGTGAAGCAACTTCATCATTTTGTACTAATTCCGTACCATGTGACGGCGATAAATCTGATACGGGAACAACACCAAGGTCATCGGAATTTGGACTTCTACAAGTGTTATCCTCCGTCATTGAATTCGGCATAAAGGGCAAAGATTGTGAGTTGCAACGTGAAGATGGTGAATTGCAGTGGTCTAAACCTTCACTAATTGAAGTATTTGAAATGAAAGGTGTGACAGCAGGTAGTGGGCTTGAGCAAGGTGGATCTTGTGATACAGTTCCTGTAGATGAGTTCAAATTAGTTTGTGGAAGCCATGTGTCAAATATACTAACAACATGAGATGATTCAGAGAAAGCATTTGTGGATTTAACAATCTTGTATGGAAATATTGATTCATCGAAAACCACATGCCTAGACAAAAAAAAAACTTTCTTGTTGTTGGATGAAAGCACTTATATCCTTTATATTTATCACTGTAACCCACAAAAACACATTGAACAATTTTAGGATCAAATTTATGACGTCGCATGTCCCATGTGTAAGGAAAACATTTAGAACCAAAAACTCTTAGTGAAGAATATAATGGATGATTTCCATGCAATAAAAAATAAGGGGTTTCAGAATTAATTGCTGATGATGGTAATCTATTTATTAGATACACAGCTGTAGTGAAGGCTTCTACCCACAAATATAATGGCACGTTAGAATAAAAAAGCACCGTCATCCCTAATTCACGAATAATCATATGGCGTCGTTCAACAATACCAGTTTGTTCCGGAGTGTAAGGACATGATATTTGATGAACTATGCCATTTTTCAAAAAATGAGATGTCAATCGAGTGTTAAGAAACTCACCTCCACCATCTGAATGGAAAACTCTTATTTGTTTGTTAAACTGTGTCGACACATACTTCTCAAAATTCAAATAGGCATCAAAAAAATCAGATTTATATCGCAAAGGAATAATCCATGTAAAGTTTGAAAAATCATCAACCAAACAAGCATAATATTTGAATTTATCAATAGATAAAACTGGAGCAGGTCCCCATAAATCGCAATGAATTTTGTCAAATACAGCTGCACTTGAATGTTCCGAAGAAGAAAAAGGCAATTTGCTAAGTTTTCCTAACTGACAACTATCACAAAGATGCCTAAGATTCGTAGATCCTACAACTGTAATTAACCCTTTATTTTTCAGCAAATGTAGAGCGGAAGTTTGTGGATGTCCCAAACGTTGGTGCTAAATTTCTGCCGAGCAGGATTTGAAACGGTTGGAATAATAAAGTTCTGGAGAGTTGGAAAGAACATATATATCACCCTTGCGCTTCCCTTTTATCAACGGTTGTCCCGTTTCTCGTTCCTTAACACAAAAATCAACATTAGAAAATTTACAGTTAACGGGAAATTGGCTAGTTAATTGACTTACAGACAACAAATTCTTAGTCAATTCTGCATTGGTAGAATATTTTCATTTTGCTTTATTTTTGTATCACCAACTCCAACAATAGGCAACGATGAACCATCTCCAATAATAACAGAGTCAGAACCTGAATACTCACGAATATTAGACAACATACCTGAATTACCTGTCATATGGTTAGAAGCTCCTGTGTCAGATGTCCACTCCATATCCGGAATACTGTTGTCTAAAGTGAGAGCAACAAGTGCTTGAAGAATCTCCTCACGTTGAGTAGATTTCTTAGGTATCCACCAGCAAATCTTTGCAATATGACCCTGTACCCCACAATATTGACACTTCTCTTCACGATACCGATCCCTTTCCGTAGACGTCATGCGGCGTTCACCTGGAGGTGGAGGTCGCTGCTGCTTTGAGTTGGCTGTTGAATTTGTTGAAAATGCTCTACTTTGTTGAGCTTGAAAGCCACGACCAGATGAGGTGAACTGCTGCGACGGTTGTCGAACACGTTGTTGTTGGCCATAAAATGCTAGTTGAGGCGTGAAAGGCCGGAACGTGCTATCTGCATTGTTAGAAAACCAGCTCCTACGCTGATCTAGACTTTGAAGTTGTGAGACTAACTCAAAATAATTTGGCCTTGGGGGCTTTAACATAGTTGTTGTAAATGATTCGAAGTGAGGCCCAAGACTAGTAAGAAGGCAAAATACCTTTTCTTTGTCGGGAACGGGTTTCCCGATGGCTGCAAGGCTGTCGCACAGACCTTTGAATGTGGAAATATGTTCAACAAGAGTTTTATCTTCATCTTTGCGAAGATATGTTAGTTGTTGCCGTAACGTAAATTCTCGCTCTTGTGAATCTTGTGCGTATGAATCTTTGAGAGAATCCCACACTGAGTAAGCAGTTTCTACCCCAACTACGAGTCCAAGAGCTTCTTCATAAAGTGTACCAATGATCCATCCACGAAGAAGACGATCCGACTTTCGCCAATTTATGAAAGCTTGTGTCAGTGTTGGAGTGAAGTTTTATGTTTCTGTATCTGAGGCTGGAGTTGTGTATTTGGTTGGGGCTGAGTCATTTGTAAGAAGGTGTTCTACTAAATCTTGGCTTTCAGCTAAAGCTAAGGCTTGTTCACGCCACAAAGGGTAGTTGGTTGGAGTGAGTTTAAGAGTAACAAAGTTTCCTACATTTAGAGAAAGAGACATGGTAAAATCTGTAGTTGTTTTAGTGCTGCTCATGCCTGGCTCTGGTGCCAAGAGGAAAAGTAAGAACTGATAAAGTTTTTGAGAAAGGAAAAAGTTTATTCACTACTCTTTTTGAGTGTACAGAACGTGAGCAATGAATTGATAAAGTCTGATTACAAATACTTAAATAAGCTTAAAGAAATCAATCCACTATCTCACTAAATCTTATCATATCATGCACTTAGACAGAAACTAATAAATAAAACATAATTTGTTTCCTAATATTTCGTTGTTGAACTTATCATTTGGCTTGAGTTTGTTGCTCCCAAATCTTCTCATCACACGATTTTTCGCTACTGATCGTGATATTAAAGTGAGGAGTAACATCCTTATCACTCCATGATTTTGTTTCATCCTTATCTCTCCTTTGTTCCTCACTTTTGCCGAAATATGGGAGTTTGTTAATAATTGAGAGCACGAACAAATGTAGTATAGTAAAAGGGAAGGTATTTTTGCTATATAACTGATTTTGCTTTGCAAGTGAAACTTTTTTTTTTAACTTACTGAATTGCACAACACCACTAGTTAGATTAAAATGCTTTAAAAGCCAATATGTTGGTCCATAAGGCCATGACACATGTATAAGTGGCGGCCCGTTCTATTTGAAATCAATGATATCAAATTGAATGAACAAAAAATAGAATCGAACAAATTTACAAAAATAGGGATTTGCATGATAGATCAAACACACAAGGGCAACACGGAACTTACTTGGTTCGCTTTAAGGTTTTGATGGATCTTAACCTACATCCAATGAGCAAACGATTGAATTTTTTTAATGAACATAAGAAATGAAAATCATAGCTACAATATCCACAACAACATTGCACGAGCAAAGAGCGTGTCGCAACTCACTCTTATCGTTAAGCTCGATTCTTACCAATCTTTTGAAACAAAACTTTAATTAACTAAAATACCATTCAGTCCTAAATCTAAACTACCATAACATAAAAATTTCATACGACGCTTCATGACGACGTGGTGTAACTAAGAAAATGCACTTTCTAATAAAAAAGACTAAAACAAGAGATTTCCAATGTAAGCGAGATATCCCCTTACGAGAATCCCCAACGAAAAAACGAAAAACTCACAATCCGAACTCGACCGAATCGGGCCGCGTACCCAAACTTCAGCAATGGTACAAAATAGTGTCTTAAAAGGAAGCAAAAAAGGAAAACGAAATACATTTCCCGCGCTTAACTCCGCATTTTTGGGGCTAAATTCAACCTAAAATTAGAGAGAGAGAGAGAGAGAGAGAGAGAGAGAGATTCTCTCACTGAGTTCATCAATGGCGACGAAGGTGTTCAAAGGCGCGAACGTGTTCTTATCTCGCAACCTAGTTCCGCCGGAGCTCTACGACGCACTGCACGACGCCCTGAAGCTCAACGGCGCCGCCGTTTTCCTCTGCTGCGACCCCACGCGCAACACGGCGAGCGATTACCATGTCATCGCCTCGCCGGAGCACGTAAAACTCTACTCTCTCAACTTTTATCGATTTCGCGTTTGTCGCGTGTGTTCATTTTTGTTAAAATTTGTGCAGGAGAAGTTTGAGGATCTTCGATCGAAGGGCTGTAATTTGCTTGGTATGTTATCGAGAAACCGCGGCTGTGATTTCGTTGCTTTTGAGAGTGTAGATTGAGATTTATAGATTAATTAGGTTAATGCTGGAAGGCGGCCGCGAAATTAGAGTGAATTCTAGTTTTGCTATCTTTAGTGAGATAGTGGTCCATGCGTGTATACACCGCAAAAGCATTGTGTATCGTGAAGTGTGGCTGACGTAGTGGTCGATGTACAAAGCATGGCCATGGATGGCCAACATTTTTGTGAAAGGACGAGTATTTTTGATCCGGAAGTGAAGGACCATTATATTTGTTAATTGGATCAATGCTGGAAGTATATTAGGCTTGGATTTTTAGATGTTTGATTGGCTTTCCTAAAAATCATTTTTTCGTCTTAAAACGTAAGGTTGACTATATGTATGTTGTAGAGAATGCATGGGGTAGTGGAACTTGTTATTGCTTGTCGTGGTGCATTAAGTATATTGAGTGAGATAAGGGTCAAACGGTAATGGCTCACTGTTTGCTGGATTTTTTTTTTAAAAACTGAGCCTTTTGAGTTCAATCTTGCCCTGCCTTGATTATGGATTCGTTGTTACCAGGTCCTCAGTGTGTGTTGTCATGTGCAAAAGAACGTAGATTGCTGCCTAATCAGGGATTTACTTGTTGCCTTGCAATGGACGGCGTCAACATACTTGCTTCTGGCTTTGCGAATGAAGAAAAGGTATAGTGTTAATTTCAGTCCACTACTTGAGACTGAAACTGTAGAAGGAGAATTGCAACTACTAGTTGTAATCACCATCTTCACGTCTGAAGATTTTCTTTGCTTGTTGACATTTGGAAGAAAAATTAGTTAATCATGCATGTTTTGGAATTCTTTCTGAGAGGAACTTGTTCAGTTAAAGTAAACTTGATCATAACTGTACTTACCTTATTCACGGCATAGTGAATTCATGGTTATACTTCAATTTAGCAACTTTCTATCCTGTGATATGCTCATATGCTCATAAATTGAATGAACTACATCTGATATAACAAGCTTTGGTCATCTTATGTGTTTGGCATCCATGCATTATAGCTCATTATATAAAGTTTGTAGCGATGTTTTTTTTTTGATCAACAGTTTGAAGCTATTTTGATTCATATTGGAATGTAGTTGTTTTTTGTCCTTCACTGTATGTAAGGCATTTTTAACATGTTAATTCCAACTTGTATTTTTATGAATATTGATTCTCATTTTCTAGTCTCCACTTCACTTATGCCGAAAGATTTGATTCCTCATGTTTTATGAATGACTTTATAGGCTGACATCGCAAAAATGGTTGCCGCAATGGGAGGAGCCATGCACACAAAAGCATCAGCAGATGTCACTTTTGTTATTGTGAAGAATGTTTTGGCTCCAAAATACAAGGTTTTTCACTATGTTATTTACTTTCTCCGGAAAGCTGTAATCGTAATTTCTTTATTCCTTGCCTGCCTTTCAACATTGCGTGTATCTGCATATCTTTTCAAATTAATTTGTTGGATTAAAGTGCCATTTGAAGCTAAATGTTTCATAGAAACGACTAACTTAATATAGGATAAGAACTCATGTTATTTGGTATTTTTTGCAAAATAATATGAAAAATTAATCATGTATTTGTGCATGATATGTCTGGCTTATCAATCCAAAAAACAGTGGTTGAACTAGCTATACTTGATTACAATTAATAGAGAACTCCAATTGGCATGTTTTACCCCCAAATGTTGTTCCATAGTTCCTTCGTGATTGTCCTAATCTCCTCTATACTTTGTACGCAAAAGATGGGTAATTTGCATTTTCATCTTCATAGAAATACTGCCCACCGATACATAAGTCAGATAAAAATTTTTCCTCCCTGGAGCTGTGAAGTATAAAAATGCCAAGAAGGCATTACTTCTCTAATTCTATTCCTTTGCTTCAATCCTGTCAAACTATAATTGGTCCCAGGATATTATACCAATTGGGGGTATCATGTTTACCAGAAGAACTATATTCCAGTTCTCTCAGTGGCACTCTTTCTCTTTTCTCAGTTTAAAAGTGAGATTCAGGCTGTAGAAAGAAACATATTTGTTCATTACGTTGCAATTGTTGGCTATGGGTTAGTTATCCATATGAATGTTCGGTAGTATTTGTTGTTGAGTTACTTTATATCCAGAGTCATTAAATCTTTTTGGCTGATATTTATTTCATAGTTAATGTGAGAGAAGCAGTAGAATTGTGTATGAGCTCTCCAGAGGCCTTTTATCCTGCTTGTCAAGTCAGTAGAATACTTAAAATTGAGTTTTGTGATGGAATACATATCTTCTTCACTCTGAAACTAGTCAAACCATTCCCTGCATTGTACGATGTTGTTTTTCTCTCTAAATCAGCAGAAGACTAATGCATTCTGCTATTCGTTTGTTGTACCGGGAAGAACGCCATCACTCATTGTTTTCTAAATGTTCTTCGATGGGATTTGAGAAACTTTAGGGTTATTGAGGAACACTAAGTAAATCCTCGAGACCTGGGTGTTTCAGAAGTGTGATAATGGCAATGCATGATTTACAATGTATCTTATACAAGTCAATAGAAATGATAGAATATTTAGGCTTGCTTTCTCTCTTAATTGTGGTTTCTTTGTGGAATGTAGTGTTGCTTTATCTTTTTCTTGGGCTGTGACCCTGGGCAAGAGGTGTGCTAGTTATGTTGGAAGTCTCAGGGTGGAGAAATAGATGTAACTTCTATCTTTTGGTTTTATGCCAGTGTATCCTATACACATGGCCACTTTTTTGCTCCATGCTTAATGAGCAAAGGTTAAAATTCTCCTCTGACATTGATTTTTTCAACTGGAGTTGGCATTGTATTACAGTTTTATGTCGATGATGGTTGTGTTTTTTTTTTTTTTTTAATATTCTTATGTTGTAAAAGAGAAAGTATCGTAGGGAAAGGATGGCGGAAGTGGATGGGTTGGGGAATATAAACTAGAAAACTGAAGCAAAAAGAAGAGTGGAACACAGCCACTAGTAAGTGCATTTAATAACCTAATATGTCCCTCTCTAAAACTGTTGCAGTGGGCTCTAACCAATTCAAAGAAACCAATTGTCATCATAAATTGGCTTCTTCAATGTTGGAAAGAGCATCGTTTGGTTCCTCATGAATTCTTCAAAGTTCTTCCTTTTTCTGGATTGAGAATATGCGTTAGTGGAATTCCTGCAGGTTAGAGCTTTTCACCAAAGGGTTTCTTTTCCTTTCCTTATTACACATCTACAACGTTTTCTTATTTTTTCTTGATTTTTAGATGTACGAAAGGAAATAGAGAAGCACACAGTGCAAAATGGTGGAAAATATTCTGCTGAGTTGACCAGGAGATGCACACATCTTCTGTGCGATATATCCTTTGTATTTTCCATATGAAATTTGATGATCTTTGTTGTTTATTGTTTGGACTTCGTTCTTACTTAGTCATTTCTATATTGTCACTCCATCATGTAACTATGCGTTAAGATTCTCTTTTTCCTGTAGCTATTATTTGAATGTATCATTTTCATTGGTTTCCACTTTTGTTGTGCGTCACTTGAGTTCGCTAGCTATATTTACCCCTGCAGATAGTTTCTGCAAATAGTATGATAAATGTCTTTCTTTTCTACGAACTTTATGCTTCCCAGTGACTTTCGGTGTATAATCAAAGTATGGCTGTGTTTGTAAATTTGGCATTTTGTATACTACCATTAGTAGTGGTTGTGCTTGAGAATTCACTCCTATCCTCGGCCTTACACATTGGGCATTGGTTTCTTTAACCTTTCATAAGTTCCTGAAGGTGACAAATACAAGGTTGCAAAGAAATGGGGCCACATACGTATAGTAACCTATAAATGGTTTCAACAATCTGTTGCTAGAAGAGGTTAATATCATGCAAATATTGCTAGTAACGTTTCTACTTCTGGATTTCAGTAATATGATCTGCTGTTATGGAGCTTAGATGTGCAATGATTCCTGACCTTTTGGTTTTTCCTTTCATGCTCTTGCTTTCTCTGTTTTCTCCTTTGCTGCTCGGACATATAGCATGCCTTAGTGAGGAATCCTACCCAGTCCAAGGAACGACAGCATCTTCTGTGTGCAGCTTAATGTCTGTAGAGCACTACAGCCAAGGCAAAAGCATCAGAAACTCACAGTACTCCTCATCATCCTTGCCTGCTGCCTCAGATTCAGAAACCACTGTGTCTGGTCAGGCTACGGAACTTGATTTGGAGAATTCCCTGCTTAACCAGTGCTCTACATTTATGGAGGCTCCTTCATCATTTGAAAAAACGCATGATTCAGTGGCTGATCTGCAAAAATACATTTCTACTTCTGATCCATGTGTTGCTGATGACTCCCAAAGTGAGGATGATGATCTATACTTGTCTGAGTGCAGAATCATGCTTGTAGGCTTTGAAGCTTCTAGATTACGGGTGCTAGTTGACTTGGTTCGCCAAGGAGGCGGCTCTCGTTATACGTCCTTCAATGAAAAGTTGACTCATGTCATAGTGGAAAATCCATCAGATGGGTAAGATATTGTGCATATGCATGAGATGCACGTTATAGTGTATCGCATAATATTAGTTTCAAGCAGAGCTAGTGCGATAAATTGCATTTTAGATTATGCTTTTCATTTTCTGTTGTCATTTCTTGTCTCTCAACTCACACTTCTTACAATTCACGTGGTGCCCCTTAATGGCATTTTTGCCGTAACTATTTGCTAACATATGACTAACTTGAAAAGTCCGCGCATAGCAGTGTAAGAGCGTGTGTCACTAAATTAATATATATTTTCACATTATCTAGGTAATTTTCTTGGTCACTGTTCATAATATCTGATTGATATCATTGTCATTTCTGTTGTACAAAAAGAAAGCAACTTGTGCTACCCGTCCACTTGGAATTGTGGATCCATTAGCAGATTCACGGCAATTAAGAAAATGATGGAATGCGAATTTACCAGCACAGATTCTACTGTTTTCATGCGTACATGTTTACACTTCAACTTGTTTCTTGTTTTTGGGTTTCGAGGCCATATTTCACAATATATCAATATGCATGCTGGAAGTTCTATGGGCTTTGTGAAGTAGCGACAGTGATCCTATTGTATTATCAAGGTCAAAGCTCGGAGAATCTGGTTTCTATTCTGACGTGATATGTCTAATTCTGCAGTGAAACCAAGCAAGTAAGAAGCCTCGCTGCTCTTGGGGTCATTTATGTCGTTAAAGCAGCATGGCTTGAAGAATGCAATCGTGAAAAGAAAGAAGTTCACGTGCTTCAGAGACACATTGCTTATGATATACTTCTCCCAAAAGGTGAAAATCTTAGGTGCCTTGGGAAGACGGCAATTAATTCACATCTGTTTTGGCATTTTAGTTTGGTAGAATACAAACCTCCATCATGCACTTCTAATGGCTTCGTTTTGTCTTTGTTCATGGCCCTTTTTATAGACCCTGCGTTCTTTAATAAACCAATGGCAGCAAGCATAACTAGTGTGAAACAGGGGAAGTCAGCTCCTCAGCCTGTGGCCGTTACCATCCAGGACAAGAAGAATTCTCGATCTCAAGTTTTATTAGGTAATTTAGAAAAAAAAAATGTTTGTTAACAATTTCCAGAATGATCCGAACAAGAAAACTTAAGAGACTAGGTTCTTGTAGATGCTAAAGAACAGGCTAAATTGAAGGTGCAAAACGGCGTGAACAATTGGATCCATGATGCAAAGTCAAGAACTGTATTTAGAGACAAACTATTTCGCTTTTCAAACTCCTTTCCTGAAGAACAAGTAAGCTATTTTATTTTTTATTTCTGAATTTATGGTTCAGTTCCAGGTAGAATTGATTTTCACTCGATCTTGGATTCAACTTTAATTTGCTCCGATTTCAAATATTAATTTTGACCTGCATAGTTTCATCTAGTTTCATGACATGCTACGGGTATGATTGTTTAGATTTACAAGCATTGTAAGTGCTTAAACATTCTTTTAGATTCTTTTTAAAGCATACAAGATGATAGATTCTGTTTTTAAAACTAGAACATTCAATTGTAGATAAAATAAGATAAAAGAGATCATACGATCCTAATGATGGAAGTTCTGTAATATAAGGTCCAAGGGGTATGTTTACATATAGATAGAATTAGTTGAGTTCTTACTCTTTTTCCGAAATGAAGTTCCTAAGATCTTATATTTGACACTTGAAGTTCATTTCTTAGATATCAAATCACTTTTACGAGTTCTAATAAGCTCAGCCAAGTACATACATAGCATTTGTAATCACGTTATGCACATTACTTTTTTGGTCTAAATGACCTCAACAAAATTTATACTATGCTGCTCAGTTAGTTTTTGTTTTTGTTTTTTCTTCTTTCGTTCTTTCTTTCTTTCAGCATTTGCGTCATATTTATATTTCTTAGTTGTATTCAATTTCAACTTCTTTTGCTGATTCTTGTCAGTCAAACTGATATTGATGGTATTTTGACGAACAGTTGTGCGGGAGTAAAATTCTGATTGCAATTCGTTACACGTAAATTGGAAGTGAATTACATAGGCATTATGACATGGTACTTCTGTGACGTCTTTGATATTACGCACAATCTAATTTAAAATAGAACTTCTCTACTGCAGACAACCTATTCGGGATATTCATAATACATATCGTACTCTCAGGATTTGGTTGAGTTGTTAACTCTGATCTGAAGCCAAGTTTATTTTTTGAAGCTATTATAGGTGAATTAGATTTGCAATTACTAAATTCTGAAGACTTTATACGGGAAAATTAGCCTTCACATTCATTCCATGGGATATAATTTTTCTGACATTCAGTACTTACTTTTATCCTCCATGGCATTTATGTACTTAACTCAAATGTTGTCGCTTCAACATATAATGATATTGATTTACAGGTCCATGATTTTTTTTTTAAATGTCTCAATAAGATGTTATATTTAAAACGGCATTTAGCTTCAAGCAAATGATTCCCTTCATGAAGGAATCTTGCTTCTCATGATTTTAGACTTGTACAGATTGAAGCAATGTAACAACATTAATCTGTTTTTGCCATTGAAGATTAATTTTTTTATTACTCCTTGAACATTGTGCAGTTCTTGAAGCATTGTTCCTAAAAACCGGTGTACATTAATTTGTCGTCTTCATTGTAAGGGAGAATGCATTTGTTCGACGATGTGATTCTTTGTTTGATTGTATAGCCTACCGTAGTTAATTGGGATTACATGCTAGGTTGTTCTTGTATGTATCGGGACCAGTTGGTCTCTGGCATAGAGCTTATTGATAGAAAATAAAGTAATTACTCTTTCTTTGGAGGAAAAGATAGAGTATTAAATGGCTGAAATGAGCTCAATTCCTGTAGGTGATATAAAGTGTTTGTTCGTTTAGGTGGTAAATGTCTAATATATCAAAAGACCTTGCTTTCAAGGAAACTGAATTCTTACCTTCATTTATATCGGACGGTGAAGAGGCATGTCTTAAAAAGGATATGGTGCCAAAAATATTAACCTCTTCCTGCATTAGGATAGTTCCAATACTCTAGAGTCTTGGATGGGTCCACAGATTGAGCATGTAGAAGTGGCCATCTCTTTGCTGCGCCCCTTTGAAACTGGAGCTATATGTGATTAAAGGATCCTGATTTATTTTCCAACCCTCACACTAACTAGATGCCGTTAGGGGTTCTTGGGCATCTAGTGTGTCTACCCTTGTGATTCACTGCAAGCGCAGTTAGTAGTAGTGTACACACACACACACACGCACACATATATATATATATATATATATATACTGAGCTGTATTTACATAGTAATAGTACTTGAATTATTCTACTGGAAACTTTTTCAATAAAAACGTTATATTGCACTTTTTGGTGGAGCCACAAATAAGCTTATAGGACACTTGATTAAATTATTTGTGAAAACTTTAGTTGGGTTAGTTTAATTTCGTAAATTATTTCATTGACATTTCAAATTACTCATGAAATATGGAACTAATTTGGTCCGATTGATCAATAAGTGTTAATTAATTATTAAAAGACTACTTGTACATCTAATTGTATAGCATTTGAAAACTAAGCGAATTATTTTTCCAAGATTTTGCCCTCATCATGCCAAACTTGTACATCTAATCGCAAAGTATTTTAGATTTCAGTGATTTTTGACAACAAAAGTTTTTTTTCCTTCTAATGTCAACTCCTTCATTTGCCACGGCTTAGTGTGAAATAGAGCCTTTCCGTATCATACCTCATGCGATATTCTGCAAAAAAGAATATATCTATCTATCTATATATATATATATATATATTTTTTTGCTGTTGCTCTGTTGTAGTGTAGACAGTTGATCAGTTACTTTGTGGTTGACTGTGTGTTTTTTCTCCAGCGACCAGAAATTGTGCAGTGGGTTAAGGAAGGTGGAGGAGAGGTGGTTGCAGATCAAAGGAATGCACATTTCACTGTTGAGCGCCATGGTGTGTGGACCTGCAAGTATGATTCGAACAGACATGTATCCAGCCATTGGATCCATTCTTGTCTAAAAGTATGTTTATTGCTTAAGCCTGCATCTGATTGACTAGTTTAGTTTGTGGAAGTCACTGAAATGTTGACAGCAAAGGCGATTGTTTGTGCATAATATTCTAGTGGTTTATTAATTCCTGTGTTTTTTTTCCTTTTGACTTTCTCCCCTACCCCTCTGGTCTTGGAACTCAATATATACATTTTTATTATCACCAACCATCGAAAGGATATTTTCTTTTCCCTATTTTCAGTATAACTATAACATAAAGAAATATTCTAGCAATGAGTGCTTAAATGCATTCTCCTTGTTTTTCGTCAAATTTGGATTTGTAAAAGCAATGAGTGGTTACATGCATTCTTTTTGTTTTTCGTCAAATTTGGATTTGCAACTGCTATTGATACCAACTTTCTCTTTGTTGAACTTATTTCGTCTAATTCTAGTTGTTGAAAAAGTTCCTCTATGGAATCATGTTAAACCCCCTAATGTATAGTGTGATTATGGGAAAAAATCGAAATTGGTCATTTATTGTGTCCTAGTTACAGTTTTCGTCCTTTATTGTGTCCTTGTTTTATTTTGGTCCTATATTGTGTGTTTCACTACGATTTTGGTCCTTCGGATGGAATCTCAGCCGAAAATGTCATGTAGGAGCATGCTGCCCTAAATTCATTTTTTTTGAATTTTTTACAAGCAATTTCGCATGTTGGAACAACAATTTTAATTTTTTAATTTTAAATTTTGACCCGTCCGATCTGGATAACCCGATCAAATCGGGTTGGCCGGGTCAGAATTTTAAATAAGTAAAAATTAAAAAAATTGAAACCAGTGTTTCCACATGTGAATTTGCGTGGAGGAATTAAAAAAGTTTTTATTTTGGCCGGCAAGTGTTCCACGTGATATTTTTCGACTCAGACTTCTTCCTAAGGACCAAAATCGTAATGAAATATACAATAAAGGACCAAAATAAAACAAGGACACGATAAATGACGAAAACTGTAACTAGAACACAATAAATGACTAGTTTCGATTTTTTCCCGTGTGATTCTCACTTTGCCCCTAAGATTTCAAAAGTAGCCATGTACCCCCTAAGGTATAAATGGACAACAAACTTATGGACACATGTTCAAATTAAACGGATGATCAACGGTCCAAGGGGTATTTAACATACCTTAGGGGGCACATTGCTACTTTTGAAATTTTAGGGCAAAGCAAGAAACACAGTTTACGTTAGGGGGGCTTAAAGGGATTTACCTAATATCACTCTAATTAGTCACTGAGTACCATGTAATCCTTTACATTTCATTTTCTCAATCTATATGAGAGGTCCTTCGACCATGATTTTTGGAATTGAGTATATTAACGTGATTCACATGCAGAGTATGTCCAAATTTTCATTTGGTAACATTTGCCATTGTCGCACCAACAACTCTTCCTGATTTTGCCTGATAATTCATGTTTCATCTAGTTTTCTTTGCTTTCAGTTAGGCTTGATATACTTACATAATTAGAGAAAAGTAAATTTAAGTTGCATACCTTTTAACTCTTTGATTCGCTCGAGTTCTTCTGTAGCGCGATCACATTCAAATTCGTTGTTACAGGTCTGAAATATGAAATGTGTCTCCTTTCATATGAAATCTATACATAATTAAAGATATAAGTGTTCATTCTCACACAATATTGAGAGAAACATCTCTATCATAACTCATGTTTACGTTTTGCTATTATTCGGAAAGATTCTGTATGCCCATGACATTAAGTTGCTTTCTCCGGCAGAAAGATGGAAAGATAATTGGCATATAGTGTACGCGTATTGCTAGTTAAACACGGATTAGTTTTTGTAGTTGCTGGGATTTGGCCCCAAAATGATTGATATAATAGGATTGGAAGAAGTTGTGCGCTCTTGCCATCAAATTAAAATCTCCTGCAGAAGTAGGAATCGTGATTGTTTTATCTGCCAAATCTTTCAACATAAAGAGCTCTCATACGTTTACTCATTAAACACAACTAGGTTTATATATTTCCTAGGATCCTGTGGTATGCGTCTGTGATATATCATGGAAAATTGCTAGGGCCTACTATTTGATTCTTTTCCTTAGGACACCGAAAAGAATTATATTCTTTGCTCATCCAATTCGTATTTGTTGCTTCACATGTGTGTGTGTGTGTGCGTAAGTCTGATATGCTAATGAAGTTGGCACTTCTTTTTTTCAGGATGGCTGTTTGCTTGATGTTGCCAGTCACATTCTGTATTCTCCACTTTCATGCAATATTCCTTTACCTGGACTTGAAGGATGCCGCTTCTGTGTTTCACAGTATGATTTGAAAGAAAAGCAGCTGCTAAGAAATTTGTGCTACGTTCTTGGAGTGAAGTTTATGGAGAGTTTGAACAGGAAAGCCACCCACCTGTTATGCAAATTTGCTGATGGTGACAAATACCGGGCTGCTTGTAGATGGGGAATCCCTATAGCTACAGCTGAGTGGATCTATGCATGTGTCACACAGGTAGTTGCAAAAATATTTGTTTTAATGCTTACTTATGTATCTTTCACATCTTTTCTGGTAAGCTTATGGATGTTGTTGATACTGAGACAGAACAAAGTTGTCGATCTGAAAGAGTTTTCTCCTAAAGATCTTACTGCTCAAGATCGGGAGGCGGGATTATGTAACTCGACTCAATATCCTACTCAATCTGCTAGGGTAACATCCGAAAATGATGCCTCCCAATGTTCAAGTCAGTCACATGATCTGAGAAATGTGCAAACAGTTGCTTCCATTAGAGGTGTATCAAGACATCCAGGCAACAGTCCAAGTACTTTTAATAAGAGAGCAAGACTCTTTGGAAGCAACATAAAAGATTCTTCGCCACATGACTTCACTGATGATAATGTCCATAGGACTAATCCAGCAGAAAACAATTCAACAGAAACTAATAAGGGGGTTCCTCCTGTAGTTCCTGATGTTGCTGCAGCTATTGAGGATTTGTTGGAGCAAACAAGCAAGGTTAAATGACCGATCCCTTCTTTTCATGTAAAATGGCTATTGAGTGTTTCCTCATCTATTAACTTGTCTCTTTGATTAGATCCAGGATCAGAAATCTGAGGAAGTAAGTGGGTGCCATGAAAAGGTATCCCTGTGATTCTTGTGAACTCGGAGTTCATTGAATAGTGTGTTTACTGAATTTTATTCTTAATTATTGCAGTTTCAATCTTCTAAGCCTACTGATGCCCACCCTGATCCAGGCCCATCTAAGCATTGGATGAACAGGTGAATTACGGCTTGTCATCTCTCATCATAATTTTCCTTATTCTGTCTGTACTGTGGAAATTGTGGTTTTCATCTCTGCCAAAGCACAGAGAATGGCAAGCTTCTCTTGCAACTTCTTTATACTTTACTCTTTTAGTGCATTACAAGTGAAATGCCGTGTGGAAATTTATGGACCATGAAGAGCTAAGTAAGTCAAGCTCCATTAATTTTGTATGCTTGTGTTCATCTTGCATTATGGATGCCCGGCTGTGACCGAGTTCAAGCGTTGAGTGCTGTTATAAGATGATCCTTATAATTCTACCTTAGTCAACGGTTGCTTACCTTTTATAACACAAACCTTATTTAGTATTGAGGTTTTTCATATTCTTTTGTTTACTTCTGTCTAGCATTATTAACTGAGGTAAAATGTTGTTGTTAGTATGTCTTGTCAACTCATTGCAGAGCTTTTCCGTTTCAGGTTACACCAAAAAGACGATAGTCCTTCTGTAGAGGCTGCAGCTGGGGGACTTTATGATGGTTTTAGTGAAACTCAAACTGATTCTCAGGTTTCTGAACTACGTATACTATGTATCATTGGTGTACTCTCTCTGCTCTATCAGTTACTTTTTACTATACCATAATGGATAAGTGAAAGGGGCATGGGAATATGGATTGAATTGTACAGGTCCTCACAAATACCAATAACGTTTCGTTTTAGACTGAGTAGAAATAAATATATGAAAAACTTCAAAACTTTTTCTATTAAGTTCATTGAGACTACTGACTTTTTCCAATTTTTTCAGAAATGTGTCTAAAGTCAAAATACTAATCCATGCTTCGGGAGTATTTTAGTTTTCTAGTGTAGTTGATTTACTTTTGCTTCTGCATCTGTACATGCAGGTTGTTGGTTACGAAGAAGATTTATCTGGTAGACAAATGATTATTGACCGAGTGAGAAGCACTGGTGGTAGTATGGGGACTCTTGATGGTCCTCAGCCTTCTTTAAGTTAATATTCGTGTTGGAGCTCTACATAGCCGCTGAAAAGTTGTACTGCAAAGCACTTTGAAGGCAAGCATGGTGTAAGGTAAATTGAACTTTTTCTATTAACCTATTAAGCTTTGATTTCTTCAGATGTAATATGCAATTCTTGAGTCTGAACCGTGGTAAATCTCCTGTCAGATTACTGGCTTATAGTTTTACAATTTACATAATGGCTAATATTACAATTTTCTTTCGTTTTTCCTTCCCCACATTAGTAAAGATGACCGGAACATTGATTCACATCTCCTGGCATCCGCCGCTTTGCCGTGGCTGGTGCAGGACTTATTTTCAAATTTCAAGGCATCGGCTTCACATCTCCTTTGACTAATCCGGGTCTTAACACTCTGTACCAAGTTTGATGGACACGAAATAGTGATTTATATGTTGTATTCAGTTTCTCTGCACATCTCATGTGACTAATCCGGGTCTTAACACTCTGTACCAAGTCTAATGGACACAAATTGATATGTTGTATTTTCAGTTTCTTTACGCATCTCTATTTGGCCAAAAGTCGAGTACGGCAAAAAAAAATGTAACATGTTTCAGAAAATTTAAAGTTTTGCAAGGTGGGTTATGCGTTAACAAATGTAATGAGATCAAAATTCCATTGATTTGTAGTAAGCGATACGTTATACTAGCGATTGTCGAGATCCTTGGTTTTTATTCCTCTACAGTTGGCTTGAACACTAGAAGCAGAGGAAATCCCAACATTACAGTTTAACAAGTTAAAACAACTTGTCGTTCCCCAGCATCAAGCAAATAAGGAACTTGCATTCAAAGTCTTCACGGTGCAAAAAAGCATATGAGACATTTCTTTGTGAATCGAATTAAATATATTTAAACATACATATATTATACCTTCTCCATGCTGACAACATTCAAGCTCATGCATTACATGTATACTTAAGAACATCACCAAAGCTTTTTCCCGATCAAAATGAATAACATAACATTGAACTTAAGTAAAACAAGAACAAAACTTTTGTACTTCTAACTGTGCCACAGATCTAGTGTCGTTTAGAGGTGAGAATCGGCTTCAGCTAGATGATTCATCTGCATTGCAAGCTTGCGAACAGTGGGGGCAGACCAGCCAGCCTAACGCTGAAATATCATCTCATCAAGCCCATCAATAACGTGAAGTGTAGGGATTAAGGCTCCCGTTTTCACTATAATTGTTTGTAGAAGAGAACATAAGCCTGATCATGCAAAACTTTGCTTGTGCTGATGGCAGTAACGGACGCGTCGTCAAATCGTAACCACTTGCCATTGGCGGAACAGACATCGGCAGTATAATGACCTTTTGATGCTTCTCTCCCATGATGTGTTACTGTGGAAACAAGTTTATACTTTCGGCCCTGGAAGTTTACACAAATAACAATGCGAATATGATGTTAACAATTCTGCTATTCTCCAAAATATAAGTGCACTGCATCAAAAGAAAAAAGATTAAAATATTTCTACTGTAAAGGATGGTCGTTACATTTGAACACGATATGCTTACCTTAACTCATTGCACTCATGTAACATCATGAATTTATATTGTAAAATGTCATATACAAGCCACATAATTCATGTCACTTGCCGGAGATAAGAGGCTTCATTAAACAATTTCTTCTCATAACGGAAAAAATTAACAAGAACTATATAGAATATCACCTCCGTAGTAGGAGAAACAAGAAGATCACGGCTCAGCACTATTTCGAGAGGGAAGCTCACAGCCTTGTGCAATTTGGTGCTTCCATGACTGCCATAACCAAAGCGCATCAGATGCAAGATCATTATCTTTGGAAGTGACTGAATGTTGACGGATTTTCTGGCAGATACAACTCCAGCCTGCAATTTAAGAAGTGGGTAACCAGTTCTTAATACGACAATGTGATACTAAAGCAGATTTGAAATGATTAGATTACATTTTTATTTTGATTACTATATATCGGGGATAAAGCACTAGACAACTTCATATGACCATCCAAGGGATAGAAACTAACTAGCATACTGAAGGATGCGGTAGTAAATGACAAACCATCAGAAATTTAAATAGTCACTTTCTCTGATGTAAGGGCTTGCACATTAATTCATGACATCAAGTTAGAGACAGGTTTGTTCACCTTTCCAGCTGTTGATGATCTGTATTCGTCAAGTGTTTCAGGGGCAGCAAATAGACGAAGAGCATCCTCGATGTTTCGAATAGCTTCATGAGAAATATCCAGATGGAGCAAAAGAAATGGCTGCACAGTGGCAGATGCCTTGTTGCCTGTCCATAATAAGTACCACAATGAAAAAGAAGTAACCACTTTAAGATTGCAGCATGCCTGAGTAGGACTTACATATATCTATAAAAGCACAAGAGTTGAAAAAGAAAAACTTTGTCAGACAGAAGTTAGATTTACCTCTTGCTTTAACCACACTTCTCAATTGCCCACCAAAAATCGAACTGAGTTCTGATGGAACAAAATTCTGCGCTCTTGTCACTGCAGACTTGTTTTTTGGGCCAACTGTTTCCCACTCATCATCTTCATCAGATACAGAAACCATAGATGGAGTTTTCCCATCCAAGCGAGAAGGTCCCTCAAGCTTTAGCAATTCGTCATGCATTTGGTTCATAATGAAACTCAAGAATTCTTGTGCATCCTCTTGTCTGTAAATAAAAGATCATGCCTTGAATAACATTAAATTATGGTATATAAGGCTACATAAACACAGAACCAGAAGCACACCTTCCACCATAACTTTCTAACACATGCATACACCTAAAATTCTCTCATTCAGGAAGGAGAAACTATTAGGGATGGATGAAAGGATCACATACCTTGGCCTTCCTGAAATGCTACTGGGTACATCAGGTGTAAATTTTCTCAATACCGCTTCAAACACGGTAGGCCTGAACGCTCTGCCAGTTTTAAGTGCACTCTCATCTTTCTTCTTTGTATTGGCTCCCTCAGGCATATCAAATTCACCAATGAACTCGGCAAATGCAGTTAGTGTTGGATAGTCAACCTAAACCCAAAAACCAAATTTCTTAGTGGGCTCCCTGTGCACTAAATGCATATTATAGGTAAATAGGAGGTACAGAAACAAACCTTTGAAACGTTACAATTTCTTATTCTCTGCAGAAGCTGAACAAATGGAGAACAGGACAGAAGAGCCTGCAATGTTGCGTTAAGGAAACACAAGTTTCCCGAGTTGATTAAACCTCGAGGTAATATATCTTGTTTAGATAAAATGGGGCCATCAGTCTTTGAGTAAGCCACTTTATGCGCTTCAGCTGAAGAATTATTAGCGGCACCATTCATTTTCATGGCACCAAGATACGACTTTCCAGATGTTGCCCTGCCATTATCAGATAAACTAAGTGCAGGAAAATCTATTCCGTCCACTATTGCTTGATCTCCGTTACTTAAGTGATTCTGATTGTGAGCTTCTCCATTTACTTTCACATTCAACACGAGTTCATTGCTCAGGTCCTTATTGTCTTTCTGGATGCTAGCGGAATTCGAGCCTGCTGGTTCTTCAGTAGGAGAACCAAACTGCGTGCTAGAGATGTCCCCATAAGTACCAAACGTCAATACAGGCACAACCTTCGTGGAATCGCCTAATGATTTTTTCGCTTCCTGTGGTTTCTGAGGAGGTGTTTTAGTCAGCAACGATAAGGTCTCATCCTCCGTGAATGACCCAAAAAGAAAAAGCTGAAAAATCCAAGAAAAACCAACACTTTCAGTACTTCAAACTAAATTCAGTCTAATTACAGAAGTAAATAAGGCTGGTTCCTAACGATAATCGAAAATGTTAGAAACTTGGAGATACGCTTTTACCAATGTGCATCTCATCAAACAAGCATTACTAAATTAACAGAAAGAAAAGTTTGTTTCAAGTTTCAAAGATTCAAGCTCAAGCCAAGACAGTTCACGAGATGACGCTCTAATGAACGATCAACGTGGGGCCTCGTATTATCCGTTCTGAAGGCGTAAAAATCGAGTCTTTCAGCTGACAACTACTTCAAACCCATACATCAGACAAACCCCAACAAATAACAATGCCAAAAGATATAACTCCAGCATCCACAAGCAAAACCACCCCACACCCATTAGCTAAAATCAAATCACAAGTAATAAAGTTTGAATCTTTATAAAGATTAAACATAATTTACTCAACAAAAGCAATAATTTGGACAAACCTTGGATGGGTCACCCATGTTGTACGAACTAACAAAGTAAAAAGTTTAGGACAAAAACTTTAAGGGTATGCAGTAAAGAAGAAAGGGTACTGTGGTTGGTTTTATTGGAAAAGATTAAATCTTGATGGGAGAATTTGTGAATTTGAGTGTTGTTGTTAACAGAAGAGGTGATTGTTGAAAAAGGAGAAGACATGTGAGAGAAAGGACAACAAGGTATTTAATAGAATGAATAAGCATGGACAAATTAGGATTCCCAGTTCAAATCTGTGTAGTAAGAGAGTTTAGGAATCTGATGACAGATTGATTCGACTTCGATTTTTCCTTCTGTTGTAGTCTGTTTAGGTTTAGGTTTCTCACAGAAAGAGGATGGAATTATATATTTTACATATTATATATTCTTATATATTTATAATAATCGACCAGGAAAATAAATAATAATAATAATAATAGTGAAAGAAAAGGAAAAAAGAAAAGGAAAATTTGCTACTAAGTAAGAATTACTTGATAGAAACCTATTACTATAACAATTTGGATATAATTTTCCAATTAGTTTGATAGCTAAGTTGAAATTTGTTATGGATTATAATCTATTGTAAAAAAATTGTTGAATTTTATTGGACGTTGGAATTGTTGGAAGAATCATTTAAATAAAGTTTCAAATAGTAATCTGATTTTTGGTGGAGACGTATATTTATTCTATTGAACTAATAATGTTTATTGAGTACATTGTAAATAATTTTCATATAATGTTTAGCTATAATATTTAGCAAGCCAACTATACAAGTTATATTTGACTCAAAAATCTAAATGTGACATGAATAAGTGATAGATACTTCTTAAAATTAAAATCCATTAAAGATCACTTATAGGGCAATTTAAATATGATTTTAGAAAAAGTTGAACCATGTTGGTATTTACGACGCAAATCTATTCGCTAAGTGGGTCGGTCCAAATCATCATAAGAATTTGTAGTTTGAAAACTCAATCTTGGTGTGAATGAGTCTAGGCCAGATGGAGGTTGGATAGACCTTAGGAGGTGGGCTTGTGTGGAGCCGAGTACTTAGGAGCCGAGTATAATGTTGCGGCCTTTAAGAGGCTCGAGGTTGGGGTAGGGTTGTGTATTTGGATCGCTTGTCGATGGAGAGGAGGCGCTTTGCTCTGCATGTTGGCGATTGACTTGGGTATGGACTTTGAGTGTTGATTCTTTCCGGTTGTAGTGTTATAACTTATGCCTTTTTTGGCTTATAGAGAGGTATTTATAGTTTTGGGCGTTCTTCAGGTGTCGTTGTGTTTACGTCAGATGTAGGGACCGCGCTCATACGTATTGTTCGAGGCTAATGAAGCCCAAGAAATGTATAGTGCCTGATTGAACCGCCTTTTACACGTGCACTAATTCATCATAGGGCTACGTGGGAGGCATCGTTTGGCTTGTTGGAATGTAGGGAAGATAGTATTAGTGGCATATATTGTTAAGTTAATCAGATTGCACCATGTGACTGTACCATATACCTCATCAATATTTATGTTTTCTTCCTTTTCGTCATATAACTATACTAAATCACATCCAAAAGTGATGATAAATACCTAAAAACAAATAAAGACAAAACTATCCCATGTTTATGTCTAATCGGTAATTAACTTTTTCAGTTATTTTAATCAATAAATAACCCATTTTAATATTAGAGAGTTAACAAGAAACTCTACATTAAGCTGAATTGATTTGCACGTACTAAAATTGGTTTAAAAACACTTTTTTAAAAAAAAAAATTATGTTGGGACCTCCAAGCTACAATTCAACTGTGCACCAGGTAAACTCGTTGGTCGAATAAACATATTGCAAATTTCATTAATTAGACAAAATACACTAAACTAACCATATGTAACATGCACCACAAGCATGAAAGAAATTAAATCTAGCTACTTCTTGCAAGGATTTACATTACTTGATTTTAATTATATTTACCACACAAAGATATAAATTTATCTTAATTAGATTGTATGAAATTTTCTTATTCTTTATTTTAATGAAGGCATAATTTCTAAAATTGAAAAGATATAAATAAGATATTACTTAATTCATTATAATATAATGTTTGGTAAAAAAATAATTATTTACTTAAAAATGGTTGCATATATCATCCAACAAGAATTCACCGTTAGCTTCCACATCATCACACAATGGTGGTACTCTCATTCCCCACTCCTCACCTTATCCCCACCACCACCGCCGCCCACTCTCCGCCGCCGTCAATCACCCTCTCCGTCGGCCGGAAAACGAACCGGAGAGGAATTTCGGTGGTGACGCGAGCTGGCCCGCCGAGCACGACGAATTACATATTCGCCTTTATTTTCCCACTCTCTCTCCTCGCCGTCACAATCTTTACCTCCGTCAGAGTTGCCGACAAGCTCGACCAGAAATTCTTCGAAGAGGTAAAAATATCGTACTATGTTGTTATTTTTGTTAATTTGTAATCATATATACCTTAATTTCGTTATTATGAAATCTTATTAATTAGTTAAATTTTGAGTTTTATTAATTGAGATTCATTTGTTGGCTGGTTTTCTAATTTAATGTCAAATTGGAAAAAATATTTTATACAACCGTTGCGTTGCATTGGTGACGTGGTGTAATCGACGACACACATTTAGTACACATTTATGTTTTCCTAATCACTCCATCATTAACCGTGTATTGGTAGTGGTTGTACTACGTCAGCATTATATTGAGCTGGCTTTGATGCTTGGATAGCATTGGACGTAGCAATTAGGTAGTGAAGTTAGAGATAAGGACACCATTTATATGAATCTTGGCTAGAAAACGTCGTTTCTCAAGTTGGAGGTAATTCGAGAGTGAGAGGTTTATACGTGAAACGATATGGCATTTCAAATGTTGGAGCACGCGATATTCTGTGTGCCACTGTTAGATTTACGACACGTGTTTTGTTAGTTCCAACAACTCATTGTACAAGGGTGTCACGATCTCATCACATACTACATACTCTCGGTCACATGTCATAAATCTAAATGTGACGTGACATTGTCGCATTATGTAGAACATGATATAATACTGATGACTAGGGAGGTCGACTTTGTGAAATTTGTTGTTAGCATAGAGAAATCAGGTGAGGCGACGGTCGGTTTGAGAAGACTTGTTACTGCTTTGGCTTGATCTTTGTTTGGAGATTTGTTAAGTGGCCCGAAATTTGTTGGAATTCTTAGTTTTTGCTGCTTATTATATGAGATAGAGTGTTTGTTACGTATCCTAATCTACCTTATGTAAGGGTATTTTGACAACTGAGAAGACGATGCACTCATAGCCAGAAACTATAAGTATGTCAACAGAATTTGTTGCAATATTGATGAAACAAACAATTTTATTAGGAATATGTGTAGGTTTGACACCTTACCTGGAAAAAACAATGGGAAAAAATCGAAATTGGTCCTTTATTGTGTCTTAGTTACAGTTTTCGTCCTTTATTGTGTCCTTGTTTTATTTTGGTCCTTTATTGTGTGTTTCAGTACGATTTTGGTCCTTCAGATAGAATCTGAGCCGAAAATGTCATGTACGAGCACGTGTTGCCCTCAATTCAATTTTTTTGAATTTTCCACAAACATATTCGCATGTTGGAACAACAATTTCAATTTTTTTATTTAAAATTTTGACCCGTCCGATCCGGATAACCCGGTCAAATCGGGTTGGCCGGGTCAGAATTTTAAATAAAAAAAATTAAAAAAAATTGAAACTAGCGTTTCCACATGTGAATTTGCATGTGGGAATTAAAAAAGTTTTTATTTTGGCCGGCAAGTGCTCCCACGTGATATTTTCGACTCTGACTTCTTCCTGAGGACCAAAATTGTAGTGAAATACACAATAAAGGACCAAAATAAAACAAGGACACAATAAAGGACCAAAACTGTAACTAGGACACAATAAAGGACTAGTTTCGATTTTTTCCCAAAAAACAATATAGTAATACTTGCTCTAGGGATAAGATGATGATAACTCAGCTGAGTGAATGCAGTTGTTTTAGAGATTTTTATAAGAAAAACCGGGTCTTATGTCGTATAAATATAGTGTATAATTTACACTACTTGAAAATTGGAACTTCTGAGTTTATGTGGTGTGATTGTGCAGCTTGTGGTGGACCAAGCAATTCTGGAAGGAGAAGAGAACGACGACGATAGCCCCAGTTCTCCTCCTACGAGAGAAACTGCACCGATTCGAAACCGCAATCGCCCCAAACGTAAAGTCGAATCATCGCCAAAGTAACTCTGGTTTATATTAAAGGAGGCGGAACGGGATACAGCGGCAGGGATGTCATCTACAATTTTGCTATTGGAAGACTAATGTTGTGCTATAACCTTCAGATGATTTCCGTTATTTTTTTTTTCTGTATATAAGGTATTGTATGTAGAGGTCCATGATCTCGATATTAGAGTGAATTATGACAGACATGATGTAGTTCCAATCTTCCCCAATACATTATGTTGTAATAGTATTCGGATGGTAAAACATTTGAACAACAGAGACTGGAATTTTGGCTGAAAATAACGATGCATTATCGGGTGAAGGGCGTACAATTTGTTGCATTTTACGAGATTGCATCAGGTTAAGGATGTACAATTTGTTTCATCTTAAAAGAACAACCCAAGTATAATTTCAGCTTTCTTTAAATCGAATTCTGATTTCTTAGTTTTTCTATAAGGTCATGAGACTTTGGCCTATGGATACTACATGTTTAGGTCAAATCCAGATGCATCTTATATTAATTTTACACGTAAAGAAGTACAAGCAAACTCCAGAGTTTGTTCACGTTCAAATAATGAAATAACCAGAATACAAAATCATCCCACAGATTTTTGACCACAACAACACAACTAAGTACCATTCAGTGTCCCGTGCGACAAGACAATAAATTCAACCAGTAAACTGATGGGAGAAAATCAAATCACCCACCACAGCTTATACAAAAACTATAGTGAGAAACCAATATCTTTTTGGCTAAGTGCAGACTACATCTCGCATCAAGAGTTTACAATTGATTGCGGCAACTTAAACGACATTGCATAACCAATTCTAAGTCCAGAAGTCCTTTGGGGGAAATATTGCAGAGACTATGAGACAAATTCTTTTTTGCATTGCTACGATGGGCTTTCGATAGACTTATCTTCCAGTGCTAGTATATATCACCATCAATTCATCACCTGTCATCAATCTGAAAAGATAACAGGTAGTACAGCAAACTGAAACATGCCAGTATAACTTAAGATGCAGGTGCTCTACGCATTGACAATTCTTACATGAAAGGAATGAAGAAAATGATAATCAGAATTGTTTTTCCATGTCTCGGTATCGTGGTGATCTCACCTAAGTTGCTCCAACAGGAAACAAATACGGCATAAGTTAAGAAGCACAAACGTTGAGACCAGGGCCTGAAATTTTCTTTAGTCCGGGCCATCTCACGTGAAGTGCAGCGATAGGTGCACAAGAGTAAGTCCAAGAATTAGAACACAATCGGAGTCTACTAACTCGTGCTCATATTGATCTTACAACAAATCAGTTACAGGACTCACTATACCATGAAGAAAAAAGTAACATGTAAGCAATATGCAATGTATACTAACTTCGAATGTTTCAGAATTTGCAATTCCATTTTCATGCATCTTATCATTGTTAGTTAATATGCAATATACACTTGGCCAAGTAAATAAGCTTCCTGGTCTAGTCATGGTGTTCAATGACAAAATTAATCTTCAAGTTAATATATATCCTCTGAATGTTATATTTCGCATCTTGGTGATATCATCATAAAGATTCATGTGAACAAGTCTACTGGTGAAAAAAGAAACATCCTATGACCGCTCAGATATCAGCAATCTCAGCTCCAATTTTGGAAGGTTAAGACTCTTCACTTGTAATTTGAACAAAGAAACTCAACAAAATAACTTCTGCATTAATATGGATTTATATGGAACATAGTAGAAGAAACTATACTAGACAAATTGAATATCAGTAAAAAAAAGTAACAATAGTTTGATCAAACCTTCTCTGTTCTCAGCCTGAACTCTTTAACAGAGATAAACAAAACCTCAAACCAAGCAGAGATTGACGGGAACAGATTAGCCAATCCTCATAAGCTCCAAAAAGCGTTCACGAAGCATTCTAATTTCTCCCGTTCATAAGATGTCAAAAACAGGCTGACAAGAAAGTATGACACAGTACAAGTGTATAGACCATGGGAGTTACAAAATATATATATGTACGTATCTGCAGACTAGGAAAACATAATTCTTCAGCCATACTTTTCCCAACTTCTCAAAACAATTTCCGTTTACACCCAGCGATTACCTCCACGATCATAACCTTGATACCTGGAGCTTTTATACTTTGATGTGTCTTGTATAGAATTTTCCCTCTTGCGTCCACCACCACGATATGTACTTCCACCTCTTCTAAGTTGTCCTGAATCCCAACCTCTAGTGTCATTGACTGGGAATTCGGAGCCTCTCCAACCCCGTGACGGATCCTCCTTGTTCATCCAACCTCTCCCTTTTGATCCTGTGGTATAATTGTTTCCCCACGAATCACCATAGTTACCAAAGTTACTCGATTTTTGATCGTTGGCATTCCCAAGACTCCAACCTTGAACATTCACCTCTCTCTGTCCCCATCCTTCTGAATTTACTGGAATTGCTTGACTACCATGATTCCAAGTACCGCCAAATCTATAATCTCCGACTGCAGATGGCTTAATACCATTATCATGGCCCTGGTTCCTACCCCACGACTCATTCCCACTTCTCCATCCATACTCCTTCCCTGAATCGGCAAGCCAATCGCCACTTTGCTGCCAAGGATCATTCTTTTTCAGATTCACCGAGTTATCCCACTGACCCCATCCCGGAGCTATATCTGTCAAACCACCACCTTGCATCGTATTCTTTTCCCAAGGGTTCTCCACGTTACATTCAGTCTTATCATTTCCACTATCCCACTTGTCAACCTCATGCTCGTCATCAGGATTAAAAAATTGTCCCTCCAGATCTTCCATCAGCTGAGGATCCACATACGGGTTCCAATCAATCTCATCAATGTACATATTCGGGTCAGGCAATGAGCTCTCACACGGAAACCCACTGGTCTTAGCCCAGTACCGTTGCTTCGCACGCTCCAACGCTTCTTTAGCTCCGGAATCATCCCAATTAAACACAGTCGGATGACAAAATAGATACTTTTTCGACGCCAACACCTTATGCCACGGAACTCTTACCGAATTACAGTAACTTATCTCCCACGACGGAACCCCACTACTTTCCACTCCTGCTAAATAAACAATTATACCGTCACAAACCCAACTAATAAAAATCCAATTTTTTTTCAAAATCACAGCTTTCAGTCATTCAGACATTCAATCAAACAGTTGGTGAACAGGGTGAATCTGATTAAAACCCACGAATCCAAATACTGGGTTTCACTCAACGCAATTGTTTATACTAATGGGATCCTAAATCTTGTAAATACTATACAAATTTGAATAATTTAGCTGAAAATTAAAGATAAATTACCGGATGAATAAGAATCGTGGTTGTAGTAATTTGATTTGGGAGATAAAGGTGGATCTTCATATCGGAAGTGATTGTACTTTCTTCTCGGTGTGTATCTTCGATTCCAATTCCCCATTGAAATTGAAAGGCAAAGTGAAGTAGAGAAGTAAGCAAATTATGCGAAGTGGAAAAATTGTATCTTTAATTATGTACACCACTCGGGTGGCCTAGTTCGTTAAAGAGGAGGGTCTCCTCTCTCTGGTCTCAAATTTGAATCTCATTGATATGAGCATGTCACACATGGTTAGCCTAGTGTGATGTTATTTCGTCGACCCAAAAGTTTATCCAGTGCGCATTCGAAAGGTATCGAGTGAGAGTTCCACGGCAGGAAAAAAAATAAAAACAAAAAAAATTATGTACTAATACTATTATGCATTTATTTGATTTTACGGGTTTAAAAAATGAAAGTGACCTTCCTCCTCGGGTATAAAAAAATGAAATCGACATAGATATATAAATAGGTCTTTATTATAAAAATTATGCTTGAAGTTGGCTTGGGAACAAAGAAGACCGAGAACAGAGGTCGGGGGGGGGGGGGGGGGACTCCGAAAGTGTGTACTAATGGATGATGGGGAGGAAGATCATACTAATCAGAAATTGGAACTTGTACAAGCTTGCAAAGACTTACTTCGTCTACCTTGGACAGTTAAGTTTAAGTAGATTCCTCGTGCTGCAAATAGAGTTGCACATGGACTAACAAAGACGGGCATGATGAACGGAAATCGAGAGTTGTTTTAGAATAATCCTCCTTCTCATTTTATTAACCTTCTACGTTTTGATATTGTCTAAGACCAAGTTGTACTTCTTTCTACCAACAAATAAAAAAATATATGGATTTTTAAGATGCTTTTATAAAAATGGAAGGTAGGGGTGTTTGCAGGCAAGTTTTGGCGATTTGTCATTAAAAAAATACACCATGCACAATACTTGCGGGTTATCAATTTTTTCAACTGTGCGAGTAAAATAATTTTTAAGACCATGCAGATCGAGGGTTAGACGGTTGCGGACGGATTAGCGGGTTATGTTACACACCAAATAACAAAATATTTTTTTTGGTCATGGTTTAAAACACACAAGTTATATGATACAATACTCTTTTAATGTTGTATTAAAGAAATGCCATTTTTCTCTTGTATTTTCTTTTGTATGTTTTTATTATTTTAGTGTCAACGTTAATAAATATTGAGTTTCAGCCTATATTTATGTAAAGGCTTCCCTCAATACGGATGAAAACTTTAACTTGATTAAATGAATTGCAGTGTTGTTTACCTATCTCTTTTATTGGCTAGTACACTACTACTAAATTTTTTTAATTTTTTTTGTAGGTTTGGTGAAATGATTAAGATATTTTGTATTTAGCTTTTATATGCGGGTGAGCAGATGTACGCAGGGGGGGGGGGGGTTCAACTGCTACACAAGTTTCAAAAATAAAAGAATACGCGAATAACAGGTTGAGCGAGTCGAGTTTGAGTGAGTGATTGTGTGGGCTAGTTGAGAACATAAGTTTCTTTTTTTCATGTATCACATATGTTAATAATAGAATGAAGATCAATGATTTCAAAATAGGGCATTCTCCATCACAATAAAAATAAAACAAGAATATTGCAGAATCAAAATGAGTAACCTTATTAAATGTTTACATCAAATAAAATTATGGGTTGCAGGGTTACACTTCCTTTTCATAAACCTAAATTACCACTCGGGCCAACAATAATTTGCGAATGCACCTGACAAGTTTTTTATCTTTCAGCCATATAAATATACTTTTAATGCTCCAAAACTAGAACCACTCAATCTCCTTACATAATTTCAACACAATTTGACAAAGGACATCGCTTAATTCCACTACCCTCGTGAAGCTTTGCTGAGGTAATATACAACCAATGAAAAAGGTTTTTGGCACAAGAGTCTACTATGTATGACGTGGGTATTTTAGGAACGGCCCAATACTAATATTGGGTCGGCCTAAGGAGCAAGCCCAACTGGAAAAGTGCACGAACATGTGAGATTCGATGCTGAACAAGCATCGAACGGGTATGGTTTGATCCAACGAATGGATCGAACCACCCCAATTCGATGCACTTTTCCCAACAGCCAATGGGGTCCGCTGGACGGGGTTTATAAATACCCCGTCCCCTGACATTCTCGAGAAGAATTTCAACTAACATCGATTCAATCAGCATCGAGCCATCAACATTCGATCGAATCATCTAGTTCGATCGAAGTCCCTACGTTCGATATACTACCCTCGATCGAAGGAGGCCGATTCAATACCCAGCAAATCAGCTCATCATTACATCGAAGGACCCTAGTTCGATACTCTTACAAATCGAAGGACAATCGTTCGATATTGGACCATCAAGCAGATACCATATCGAACATACGTGATTCGATCCAAAATAGATCGAACCCTAGATGTTTGATATATTTTTGTATTTAGTAATTTTATTTAGGGAGAATTACACAAAGTACCCCTCAACTATGGGTAAATTACACAAAGTACCCCTCCTCTTTGGGAAATTACACAAACTACCCTTATGACCGATTTTTCGTAATTTTTTTTATTTCAAACTATTGAATCTAAATTCACGCTCTTCAATTATTTTGCACAAAAACAAAAAGTAAGTCAAAATTATTGCATTAAACCTCATTTATCTCGTTTAAAAAGACAAAAAATATTGATAACAAATAATTTCTTCTAAGAAAAAATAAATTATCTGCGAATTTTAGTCTCACCTATGATTTGAATTTGAAAGGTTGTCTTAATTATTTTAATTTTTTTGACCATAAGGGTAGTTTGTGTAATTTTCCAAATATGAGGGGTACTTTGTGTAATTTACCCATAGTTGAGGGGTACTTTGTGTAATTCTCCCTTTTATTTATTAAGCCTAGTCAACTTGTAATAGGTGTTCCGGACCAAGCTAGTCTGAATTCTATTGGATTGGTATTATTTTGGCAACTAATTATTCCATTGTAACCTTTACGATGTTTTGTTACTCGGACGAAATAAGACCAAAATAATGTAGATTTAAAAAGTCGCATACTACCTCAACTATCACATACGAGGCATTTTAGGATGTAAATTGCTATTTTTTAAGACTCTCACTCTCGATTTTCTAGTAAATACTGAGACTTCCTTGTATATATTGAGTTCTAGAAGATAGTCTATTTAAGTCTCTAGATAGGCTTTATGAATCCATAAAGAGTTGCAAAACTTTGACTTGACCTCCATTAAATTAAGATGATCATCATCGTCCATTAACAAGCCAGAGTCCTATATAGTAATCTTTGAGGAAGTATTGCAACCAACCAAATTCACATATTTTAATGCAGTGTCAAACTGTCCAACGCTCTTTTGTATTTTTAGCTTTTTTAGCAACACTTTAAAATAAAAAAATAAGGGCGAAAAAGAAAGAAAATATCATCACGAGTTCACGAGTTTGGCCTCTTAAGATTATTTATATGGGGATAATCAAGTTTTCAATAAACTAAGTATGAATTTCTCTTGTGTGACCTTTCTTGCGATAAGAATAGTGTTTAGTAAGATATCAATATCAGTCAGTCATTTGACAAGTAACACCACCAATTATATTCGAGAGAAATACATACACTGTAATAAAATTTGAGATCCCCATGTATTCTAGCTCTTTTTCCAATCAAAAACCAGCGTTGACTGTACGACCAATAAAACCGCTTCCGCCAAATTAGAGTTAAACAATCCCGAAAGAAATGCAGAGACATGATGACAAGCCCGAGAAAATGTAAGAGTTGAACTTGATAGATAAGTACTCAAAATAAACAAAAGGCAAGCGAAATTGTCTGTCGCGTCTTGCCCGTGCCCATATCATCGGCCAAGATGCCCCCGTCGTTGAAGTCCATGTGCATTTTCATAAACCAACTCATGCCTTCGCGTTGGTGAGGAAGTAAATCTCTGGAGCACAAGTGCTCCAGTATGAATAATTCCTCTTTCGTGCTAAAAGGGATTATGTTATTTTCTATTGTAGTCATTATACTGTCAGATAACAAATTTGTTCGAGTCCTTGTACTCAAATAAGTTTGTCTGCAAATCAAGTTTCAAAGTGATTCACTTAATTAGCACATAATTATTTCAGTTCCAAAGTGAAATTAGAATAGAATACTATTGGTAGAAAATTTGTGCATAAAGAGATGATCTATCTTCCTAACAAATTTTTCAGAGTCCTTGTACTCAGAAAGTTTGATTGCAAATCAATTTGCAACATAAAACTAATTGGAAAACTCTTGAGTAGTTGTATGACAAGACAATATATCATCAAAATCCAATTAGGTGAAGTGGGGAATGAAAAGAAAAACATCAGACACTTATGTTGAACATAAATTCTTGTAACATAAGTTGTGCTAAACATTTTTGGAGGCCTAGATACCAAAGAGTATCTTGCCTATTGAGAGTTGAATGTGTAGTAAGGGAAATTTTCAAAAACTCCATTTTTTGGGGAAACAAAAAATTAAACTTCTCTAACCCTAATTTACATGACACGCAAACACATGTATGTAGAAATATATTCTGTTATAAACATGAGCCCACATTTGGTAAAAGAAAAGTATTGGCGGCAAAAGTTAGAACACGAACGGAAACATCAAACTTCAGTCACAACTATGCGTTCAACAATAATTTATTTATGATGAATAACTTCAGCAATAATATGCAATTCAAGAATCGTCTACTATAAGGCTAATCCTTATCTTGATTGCATAACTTACTGATGCATTTGAGAAGACGTTGAAGTTCATGAAGAAATTGGAGCATCCCAAGATTAAAGATTATGACTCAATCTATTTTTCACGTGTAATTAGTCTAATTCCATCATAAATGGACCATCAAACAATATCCATCGTTGCAAAAGAATCATGTGCGGGTTCCTTTATTGACAAATTCCATCGTTTAAGCCTGAAAATGCTACTTTGCCGTTTTTAATAATTTTTATTTCAGTTATATATGTTTTCCTAGAACTCGGAATTGCATTCCGTTTGTTGGAGCTTATTCCACACTTAAGCTTGTTCCCTAGTCTTTAAGGGTCTTGCATTATTTGAATAGTTATTGTCCGATGTACGAAAATGTTTGCTTTTGATTTGAGGTTTTGTTATTATTAGCCTTATTACATAAAGACTAAAGTTTTTCTAACGAATTTTCTCTTCTAACAATGCTATAATTGTTGAGAGCGTGATCCCCTCGTCTTATCAGATCTCCATCTTGATCGAGGAGCATTATTCGACTTATAATCTTAATTATTGAATCGATTATTCTTAATGGGTTAATCCAATCATAAATAATTTGCAATTTTCTTTTTCTTCGACATCTAGTAGTTTGTATTATTCTAGTACATCCATGGGTTCTAGTTAGTTCTATTTTATTTTTTGGTAAACTTGTTTGTTGGTTTAGAGATTCTATTACATCAATGGGATGCAATTAGTTCATTTCTTATTTGGTAAATTTGTTTTTTGGTTTATAACTCGTCCGTACTGTAGCATTACATTGGGCCTAAGAGTCGTAATAAGTGTTTGGGCTTACTGGCATTATGATTTATGAGTCCAACTCATAATAAAATCAAGGCCTCGTTTTTATTGTTTTTTTTTTCTTTGTTATGAATTATGATAATTACGCTAAATTAGAAAGCATTCCATGTTTTTGAACTTTGAAGGAATGTTAGGAGATGGTTTTTTCAAGTTGCAAGGTGTGTCATCTAATTATACAATCATTAGATACAAAAAGGGAGAGGTGTTCAAATAATTACACCAAACTAAGGGTCTAAGTATTGTCCCAAAGGTAAATATTAATCAAACTACAAACTCTTAACACTTAAGTGACCTCATAAGATGCATCTCATTCTCAATATATGATCCATAGTTTTGTAATATTTTCAAAATATTCCATAATATACACAATATATCAACTCACACCAAAATCTACACATGTAACACTTATTTCCCCACACCATTCTGCCCTGCTCCCTGATGAATCCCCTGTATTCGAATCTCCTTAACGCTCGCCGTCGATTTCACGGGTCCCGACACCCCCCTCAACCGCGGCGATCTTTGCGGAAAACCAACCGCATTCCCAATCCAACTGCTGCTCGTTAGCTCGCTATTGATCGACGATATAGGCGACATCCTATGTTTATAAGGCGATGCAATCTCGGAGCACACGTCGAGGTTAAGCGGTCTCAACCTAGGCGAACTCATCGATCGAGCTTTTGCTCTAGCGGATTCGGTTGCGGCCATGTAGGTTGGCACAAAACCGGGCGAACCTGGAAAAAGCGAACTCTCCTCCCCCACGGAACGTTGTTTCCTATGATGAACGTTAGACATAGTAGTTCTTCTAGCAGGGGAATTATCCAATGCTTCGTCTTTTTTTCTCGAGAAAGGTTTGTCCGGATTCGTTAGCATGTCCTCTTTTTTGGCGAGTTGAGCGTCGACCCATTGTTCTAGCCAGTATCGTCGTCTCCCATACGCTTTGTCGCGTTCCGTTTCCGCCGAACGCTGAAATTGTTTCATAAGATTGTATAAAAGGATTTGTTGAGAATTAGGACAAGATCATGAAAGTTTAAGGAAGTACTGACTGACCCTGTGGTGTAAGTAGTATTCTTTGATCCTTTCCCTTTTGACAGAAGCTTCTCTTTTACTAAGGAACAAGGCTTTGGATTCTTCTTTTGTTAATATACTGTCATCCCACCTTTTTTGGCTGTTTAAATCTACCTGCAGGTTCAATGTGAGTGCACAACACTTCCTAATCAACTTGATACTTTTGCTAACTTGTTAGCATTGAAAATTAATAGGGGTAATAATCAATTAAAAAATTAAATATATAACTCCAAAAAAGTTATGGTAATTATAACGATCAGGGAGAACTCTTACATGTGTGTCGGTGTGGTGCTACACAACATGATAGGTTATTCATCTCAACCATCGCATACTCAGCCAATTTTTTCACAAACTTTAAGCTTTTAGAGAAGATAACAATTTGATATGAGATTAGAACAAAAGTTAGAAAAGACATCATGTCTCCGAATCTAATGTCACCCATCGATAAAATACAAAAAGCAGTTTTAACGGTGTTAGACGTAACAACATAATATAATTACTACACACATGAGAGAACTCGTTGAAAATATATACATGAAGTCTTGCATATCGACAAGTTTAAGCTTTTAGACAAGTTTAAGCTTTTAGATTTTAGATGAGTCAACAACTCATGTGACGCGTGACAAGAAACTTACAACCTACAACCTAAAACCTATAACCTATATATTAGTTATTTTCTATAATTTTAAACTTTTAAACAAAATGACAATCCATTAGAGTATAACCAAAGAAAGATTTTCCTATGGATAAGAGAGAAGTGCTAAAAAGTGAAATCTGAGAAAATGTGATAAACAAAAAGACGCGCATTGCCGTATTCATCGGATTCTTCTTCTTTCCCTTTTTGATCATTATTGTTAAATACTAAATCTAGAATATTTGTTTATACTAAATCTTGATTTCATCAAACAAGAAAGATATGATTTATCTAATGATATTCGTAAAGTAGCTTTAATAACTTTACCTTTATGTCCTTTTCCTTAAAATCTTGTGCACAATAATAATCTTGAAAATGGGAGCGATCAACTGTACATCTCTTAGAGCAAATTTCGGACTGGATGCTAACAATCGACTGCAAACACTTGAGAGTATTTAGAGCTTGTCGTCGAACCGCCCAACCTCGTATCAGTGCCTGAAGCTTCACGACTCCTCTCAGTGCTCGTAGCGCTTTTCGCGCCTGAAATTATAAATGGACGAGTTAGCATGTTGGTTAACCGTATCCAAATCGATTAGTTAACTTGTTGGTTAACCGTATTCTGAAACACAAAAACATATCATTTTCTAAAAAATCTTAGATGTCTGGTTCTCAAATTCACTTTTCTTAAGATGTTTGAATGGAAATCAACCACGTAATCGTGAATCATAGTTACGCGAAATTGAAATGCACAAGTATGTATTTTTATGTTCGTCGCAACAACTTAACTATGGTTACGACACTTCAAAATATCTCGAGAAATTGAAAACTCTTAGGAAAATTTCTAGACTTTAGCTGACCAAAACAATTTCAATCTCATAACAAAATATATTATGAATTCGAACATCATAAAAGATATCTAATTACCAATTTATTCTTTAAAACTCAAAACAATCCAATTTCACTAAAAAAAAACAAATTTGTCATGAAAAAAATGTGTTTCAGTTTTAAACTCACTAGATGTCCACGAAAGGTAGCTTGGATTTTAATGGCAGCCAAATCTTCAATCTCCTTTGCATTGATACAATAGACTTGTGGTTTATCGATACTACCAATGTTACTTGTACAAGATGCTTGAAGCTCCTTGTGTTGATCACCAATTACATTACTATCATCAACAGAAACACCAACAACAGGTAAATCACAATTGCTCGGTTCCACTGCCACCTCGATTTCTCTAGGAGGAGGCGAAGGTGCGGATAATGACGCGAGCCGTTTCACCTTCACCCTCCGAAAGATCCATTTCTTTCTCTTTTCCTAACAAACTCAAAAAACAGTTTGTGATTCCGGCATCCAGAATAGAAGTTATATTACAAACAAAACTTTAAAATCACTTGATAAACATCGTACCTTGTCGAATCTTGAATTGCTGTCCGAGACGAAAAACCTCCATATTAGTCCGAACAAACTCTTCTTCTTTGGTGCCATCAAATCAACTAGTGAAGAATGGTGTACTTATTATTACTAGTGATTATAGTTTGTTTAGGCATATCTTTCTTAAAACGAGCAACCACAAATTTGGTGCCATTTAAGGCATTTCTTTTTGTGAAATTAAATGGATTTTTCCTAGTGAACACCACTACAGTGATGGAGGCGAAGAAAAATGATGCTTTTGTAGTCTGTTACATGTAAATTGCTAACTTTCTTTTTTTCTTGTCGATAATATTCGTGTCTCCACGATGAGTTTTTCATGTGTTTGGCACGTGGGTCATGCACTATAAACTGAGTGAAACGAGGAGGGGGTATGTGGAGGGGAACGTTTGTTTTTTTCTTCAATGAAACTATATATATATATTATATACCATCAAAAATATTAGGAAATGTTGGTGGAAGATGAGTGTTTTACCTTCTTATTGTGTTATGTACGTAGAATATAAGTTTGCTACTCTATGTAAAAATAAACAAATTATATATGTTATGTTACATAGTGCATATTATTCTTGTGATTAAAAAAAAGAATAAATTGCCCCTTACAATTTTATAAAATATGCTTATACTTTGTACGATTTTAAAAAGTTGCACGCCGTTGTTCTAACATCTTTATATAAAATGAAGTATTTTCCAGTGTATACAAATATATCTAGAGTTAATGTGCATATTTATCATAACACATGGCCGGGGAATGTGCTTATTTATATTTTTTCGTATTGAGTTATGTTGTACAACACCGCATTTCTTCTAATTCTATGCATCTAATCTGATGTGTAAATTGTAAAATTCAAAGCACCCTTTACAAATTACAAATGTGTGTAAATCCGGGTTTCAAAAAATAGAAGGTTTTAAGTTTTAACGTACACACGCTCGTTTCTCATGTGCGACAATGTGCTTGATATTCATAAGACACATGATAAATTTCTTTTATGATTATATCTTGTTTCCATAAAAGGAAGTTTTACTCGAAATGCAATTTAATTAGATAGAGAAACACCTATCATGTCCTAATTATACAATGTGGGTAAATCGTATATTTATTAGTCATTACATTATATATCCGGCGCAGCCCTTAAAGTCATTTTTCCACCTAGTCAAAATTATGCAATTTAATTGAACAACTATAGCTTTGCATTTATTGTACTAAGATGTCTGAATAATTCTCACCATTCAAACAAATTAACAAACTAATGCTATCTGCGCCTTTTGTCCCAACAGTACAGTGACTACCAAGTCATAAAGTTTCCTCTTACATCATAAATAAAAGGAAAAAAACATGGTGAATGTCAGAAAATTACACATAAATCCAATTGAAAAATGGACCTATTTAATAATTATTGAAAGGGAGGTGGGGATACCTCTAATGTGCAATGAGTGAGAGAGTGTAAGTAACAAAACAAAGTAGATTCGAGAGGGACAGCTGTTGAGGGACCAAGTTTTACACTTATCGTATGTTAGATTAAATTTCAATATTCCAAAATTATTGATAAAGTTGAAAATCAATTATGGTAAAGATATATGCCTGCGAGATTTGGACAGTAAATTTTGTTGTACTCAGTTGAAAGATTCCTGACATCCATGTAAGAAGATGTAGTAATCCACTATGAAGAGGTTGTTGTTAACATAATGTGCTTTTTTTAATCTATGATTCGTCATGATGTATGCTTAATTTCGCTAAAATTTTAGAATACGATCGAATTTGAACTTTGTAGAGTAGGCCGAATTGAACGGTAATAGGTTAACTTCCGGCCTTTTAGGTTGTAATTCAACCTATATTCATGCAATCCGCGACTTTATGTCTTTGCGTTTCTTGCCTGTCATTCAATATCAAAACCACGTAGTTTTATAGTCATGCCAATACATCTTGTTACCAAATTATAACACATCAATTACTTCTGGAAGTTTCACCCTTTGCCTTTGCTTCATAATGGAAAATGCACGTCTGAAATCCTACTGAAAATTCTGATCTTAGAAAGGACACAAAATAAAGTGATACAACACAAGAAATAGCATTATATTAAACAATATACACTGAAATCTGTTTTAATTTTCATTTCTTTCCTTTTCTGTAACATTTCCATTTTTAGAAAGTTCTGTTAATAAGTTAGTTAGTTAGAATTATTAGTTAGAATAATCAGGATTAACGGCTAGTTAATCATTCCTGATTATTCATATAAATACACGGCACAGGCTCCACCTACACTCGCTTTTTCCACTTTCTCTCTCTTGTAACAGAGAACAATCATTCAATAAAATTCATAAATTTTTCCTTTTCAATTTGCTTTGTTTTTGCTTGCTGTTCTTTGCTTGAATTGTGAATTGATTCATTGATTTGATATGGTACCATCGACTTAGATTTTCCGATCCGCTTCCGTGCACATTCTATTTCTTCTCCGGCGCACTTTCCGTTCTTCGATCGTGTTTTTCGCCGCCGTCATCTGTTTATCTGCGATCTTGCCGTCCGTTCTTCTGAAATTCACTCCGATTTCTGATAATGACGACTCCGGCCTCGCAATCTACTGTTGTTCCACCCAAAAATCCGAGCGAAGACTCATCGTCGGTTTATTTTTTGGGATCTAACGAATCTACAGGTGCTTCGATTGTTAGTGATAAGTTCAATGGCACAAACTATGTCTCCTGGTGCCGCAACATTCACATGGCATTAACGGTCAAAAATAAGACCAGATTCATCGACGGATCTCTACCTATTCCGCCGGAATCTGACGTCATCAACCGCCTGTGCTGGATCCGCGCTAATAGCCTTGTAACTTCATGGCTTGGTAACTCTATCACTCCTGAAATCAAGAAGTCTTTAGTATTTTATGATGTTGCACTTGATCTGTGGAATGAATTAAAAACCATATATGATAGATCTGATGGTTCTCGAGTGTTTCAATTGAAAAAATCACTGTCTACTATATCTCAGGGTTCTAATTCCCTCACTGATTACTATAGTTCTTTTAGAGTTCTCTGGGATGAATTTTGCAGTCACATGCCAATAATAGCTTGCACTTGTGGTAATTGCACATGCAATATGAATATGAGAATGTCTGATTTACAACAGCATGACCGTGTTATTAAATTTTTGGTTGGTTTAAATGACACTTACTCTGCATTGAGGAGTCAAATCTTGCTCCTCGATCCCCTGCCTACCCTCTCAAAAGTGTTCTCCATGTTACTGCAAGAAGAAAATCAGAGGCACCTTCATTCTGTTCATGACAATTCTGATGCTATGGCTATGTTTACAAGATATAAGCCACAAAGTGATAATCAACAAAAAGGGGGATATCCAAACTCCTATTCTAATCAGAGTTCTCAGGCTCAAAGCTATGTTCCTCAGTCTAGCAAACCTCCTCAAAACAAAGAAAAGAAAAGGTTGAGGTGTACCCACTGTGGGTACAATGGCCACACCATTGACAAGTGCTACCAATTGCATGGTTACCCTCCTGGCTGGGAAAGACCTAGAGGAAGGAGAGTGAATCCTTCTCAAGCTGCTAACATGAGTTCCACCTCTGAGACTGCTCCTCTCTTCAGTTCCACAACCAACTTATCCAGTCAGTCTTCTGCTCATCAGCAGTTGTTTGAGCAGTTTATGGCTTTTCAACAGCTACAGAACCAGAGAGCTACTCCATCCAACTCTTCTGGTGTTACTCCTAAATTTGCTGCAACAGCAGCCACTGGTATTTTAAACCCTCTCATTCAACATTTTGCTCTAAGTGCTTATTCTAAGACCAATGGTGTTAAGTGCATTTCTTGGATACTAGATACAAGGGCTACAACTCATATGGTTTGTGACATGAGTTTCTTCTGTGATACTCCATATGCATGCGACACTTTCGTATATTTACCAAATAATCACACTACAAGAGCCACTCACTGTGGGAGCATTACATTATTCCAGGACTCACTATTAGAAATGTTCTATTTGCTCATGAGTTTCAACACAATTTGCTATCCATTTCTCAGTTAGCTAGTGCTTCTAACCTTGCAGTATTATTTCTGGCTGACAAATGTTTATTGCAGGACAAAGCCATGACCAAGATGATTGGTTCTGCTAACTTGGCTAATAATCTCTATGTGCTTCATACTCCAGTACAACATGCCTATACATGCAATTCAGCTGCTAATGGCTCTATCTCTATGTCTGCCACTCAAGCTTCTCTTTGGCATGCTAGATTAGGTCATATATCTATCCAGTATTCTTTCAATTTCTGAAAATGATTGTAACAAGATCACCCCTTGTGATACTTGTCATTTTTCAAAGCAAAAGAAATTACAATTTCCTGTAAGCACCACCAGATCTTCTTCTGTTTTTGAAATGATACATTGTGATGTTTGGGGACCATTCAATGTCACTTCTCATGATGGATTCAAATACTTTTTAATTGTGGTGGATAATTACAGTAGATGCACTTGGCTTTTCCTATTAAAACACAAATCTGATGTTTCTACTCATTTACAGAACTTCTTCAATCTTGTCCTCACTCAGTTTTCTGTCAAAATTAAGTGTATTAGGTCTGACAATGGTACTGAATTTTTACTCAAAGATTTCTATTCATCTCATGGTATTGAACATCAAACTAGTTGTGTGAAAACTCCACAACAAAATGGTGTGGTAGAGAGGAAACACCAACACATTTTACAGGTGGCTAGAGCCTTAAGGTTCCAATCTAATTTACATCTTAGATTCTGGAGTAACTGTGTGTCCACTGCAGCTTTTCTCATCAACAGGTGGCCATCTAAACTTCTGGATAACAGATGTCCATATGAAGTCCTAATGCACAAACCTCCAGATTACAGTCTCCTTAAATCATTTGGTTGCCTAGCATATGCATCCACTATTGCTGCTCACATGAAGAAATTTGATCCAAGAGCTATCAAGAGTGTTTTTCTAGGATACCCAAGGGGCACAAAAGGATACTTGCTCCTGGATATCAATACAAGAAAAGTTTTCACATCCAGAAATGTTATCTTCTATGAAAACATATATCCTTTTAAAGACTCTTCAATTCTTAAGGAAGATTCCTATACACATCCCATTTGTAATGATAATTTTATTCATACAGATAGTGATAACGATTCATCATCACACATTATTCACACTAACAATGCAGATAATGCAGGACCTCTTGAGTTTATGAACTTACCAGCTGTTCATGAGATTGTTCCTTCACCTGCAGCTTCTCCACCTCACCCTCAACAGAACATAGAAGCTATTCCCCCTACACCAGCTAACCAACACTCTGTTAATCCTCCAGCACAAGAGTCACTTTCAGTAACATGTGATCACTCCACTAACTCACTTCCCACCAGTGATCCAGGTAATGATCAAGGTATGGATACATGTACTTCTAATCCTCCTGTGAGAAAATCTTACAGAACTATAGTACCACCTTCCTATCTATCTGTGTATGACTACTCACTCCCAAAGTCATCACACAAAGCTAATCATATATCTACTGGTCTGGGCAAGCAATACCCTATATCAAATTATCTCTCCACTGAACAGTTACGTTTTCAGCACAAAGCTTTTACTGCCTATATATCTCAGCTCACTGAACCAAAATCTTACACCCAAGCCAACAAATTTCCTGAATGGAAAGTAGTTATGCAAAAGGAGATTAGTGCACTGGAAAAGACTAACACATGGCAACTCACTGATATGCCTCATAATCACAATATAATAGGCTGCAAATGGGTTTATAAAGTTAAATATAGGTCTGATGGTTCAGTGGAAAGATTTAAAGCCAGGCTTGTAGCCAAGGGTTACACACAAGAGGAAGGTTTAGATTACTTTGATACCTTCTCTCCTGTAGCCAAGCTAACAACTGTAAGAACACTTCTTGCTTTGGCAGCTTCACAGAATTGGTTTCTCCACCAATTAGATGTGAACAATGCTTTTTTACATGGAGATTTAAATGAAGTTATATATATGAAACCTCATCCTGGTTATCTACCTCCTCAGGACAAAAGAGTTTGTCTTCTAAAGAAAGGCCTCTATGGCCTTAAACAAGCATCCAGACAATGGTTTCAAAAATTAACCACCTGCTTACTCTCTTATGGTTTCACACAAACTATTTCAGATTGTTCATTATTTGTCAAGAAAACTAATGATTCTTTTTAGCTCTGTGTGTATATGTAGATGATGTGATCTTAACAGGTAATAATTTGGGAGAAATAGAAGCTATAAAGAAGCATCTGGACCTCAAGTTTACAATCAAAGATATAGGTACACTCAAGTATATATTGGGCATTGAGGTAGCTAGAAGTAAAGCTGGAATTAGTTTATGCCAGAGGAAATATGCACTGAACATCCTCACTGACTCAGGCTATCTAGGATGCAGGCCCAACTATCTAGGATGCAAGCCCATCTCAGTTCCTATGGACCCTTCAACCGGATTAAAGAGCAAAGACAATGCTCCACTTGAAGACCCTACCGTATACAGAAGATTGATGGGCAAGCTACTGTACCTTACTATTACCAGACCTGATCTGAACTATATCATACAATGCTTGACTCAGTTCATGTTCAGCCCTACTTCATCACACTTAGCCGTTGCTCATAAAGTCTTGAGGTTCATCAAATCAGCTCCAGGAAAAGGCATTTTCTATCCAGCTAACTCAACCACTCAACTGAAGGCATTCTGTGATAGTGACTGGGCATCTGATCCAGAAACCAGAAGAAGTATAACTGGTTATGCAGTATATTTAGGGGATTCTCTTATCTCATGGAAAGCTAAGAAGCAACCTACAGTGAGTAGGTCTTCCACAGAGGCTGAATATAGGGCAGTTGCCACAACCACCTGTGAACTTGTCTGGTTGAATCAGCTGCTTTGTGACCTCAAAATCAGACAATCCAACATTCCTGTACTATTCACTGACAACAAAGGAGCTTACTGCATTGCCAACAATCTAGTCCACCATGAACGCACAAAGCATATTCAAATTGATTGTCACTTTGTTAGGGAGAAAGTGAATCAAGGACTACTGAAGATTTCTCACATATCCAACATTCATCAAGTGGAAGACATTCTTACAAAGTCTCTATCTCTTGGACCTTTTCAACATATGTCTTCCAAGATGGGCGTTACAAATATCCACGCCCCTCTTGAGGGGGGTATTAAACAATATACACTGAAATCTGTTTTAATTTTCATTTCTTTCATTTTTTGTAACATTTCCATTTTTAGAAAGTTCTGTTAATAAGTTAGTTAGTTAGAATTATTAGTTAGAATAATAGGATTAACGGCTAGTTAATCATTCCGGATTATTCATATAAATACTACGCTCCACTTGCACTCACTTTTTCCACTTTCTCTCTTGTAACAGATCATTTAATAAAATTCATCAATGTTTACTTTTCAATTTGCTTTACTTTTGCTCTCTGTTCTTTGCTTGAATTGTGAATTGATTCACACTGATTTGATACATTACCTTGAAACTAATTTTCTATTCATTGCATTGAGCCAGTCTCTTCATCAAGTACACGCCTATAATTAAATGTAGAAGATGTATCACCGAAATTTCTCGTGAAACATTGAAAGTCCAACAGTTTAACATTGACTTTAATGGTTATACTTTTTCTACACATATAAGGGTACTTTTATGCGCCATTTCTACTGTATTTAGTATTTCAAAAAAGGAGACGTTTACAATTTTTTCAAGTGGACATGGATGAGTATGCATTTACAAGTCAGAGATACAAAGAAAAACAGTGATTAATGGGGTCACGATGAGGTCCTACAATGGTTCAGATATTCTGTCGGATCTTGGACTCATCTATTTTGACCATATTCATCAACTAATATATATTGCATAATCTCGTGTCACGTACCCTAACGAAATACTTTTATAGAATAATGTAAATAAAATATGGAATGGTCTATTCTAGTACTACCATGTTACTGGTTTAATGAAGGAAAAGAAAAAAGAAAGAAGACATATGCATGAATGAAGTTTGAGCGTCAACAATTGCAAAATTTGCATTTGAAATACAGCGTTTTTTTGTTTTTTAGTAGAGAATGAGGCCATGTACTATCATCTAGGTAAATCATTAATTGAATCACGCAATATAGCTATATCAATGAATAGAACAAGTATACTATTGTTACTTTTATAGAAAAATATGTGCAGAGAATTTGGGCCTTAGTATTTGTAGTTTATGGTTTACATAATTTTAATATTTTGTTTCATAAGAACATGCAAACCCATCAAATGACTGTTCACTATCCCATTATTGGTCATGTTTACTTGCTTCAAATCTAAGGGCTAACCTTGCTTCCTGGACCAAGATTTGTGTGTATTTCTCATCATTCAAACTCATGCCTTTGTCACAAGTCCCAACAGTACAGAGTTAATGGTATAACATGTTACTTTTAAAAAAAGTTAAACAAAAAATTAAAGATGTGCTACAATTGAATATTTTATTGAAAGAACAATTCTGAGATTTTTGAATCTTATAAGTTGAATTTCAAATTGTGTCCTAAGACTATAAGCAATAACAATAAATCAACTAATGTTAGGTCGTTCGAATTTGAACTGTATTTTGATATTTACCATGATACAACTTGAAAGTTATAAATTCATGCGCGGCCCCAAAACGCGTAGATACAAAATGTAAGGTAGCATAATACACATGACATACTTAGCATTTTGATTTTAAGAATTGCAACGAAAGCAAGAAAAGAAGACCGAAGCTCGCAGTATACAATGACATTGGTATTATATTAGTAACATGGAGACCTATCTCAACAGTCGAAAGTAGATAGTAAAGGTTGGACACCTAACACCTATTACGGCATCTCGCCACGGGCCTCACTTTTCTCACTTATTCTTCGCCGACGACCTTCTCCTATTTGTCAAGGCAAGCACAAGAAAAATGAGAGTGATTCTAGATTGTCTTAATATTTTCTCGACAGCCTCAGATCAAAAAGTCAGTTTGGACAAGTCAATTATCCTCTTTTCAGCCAATGTACCGCCTGATGTTCGCCGCAACATCACGGCCATGTGAGGGATTCCTCTTGCTACTTCACTTGGGCGTTATCTCGGGGTTCAAATTTGTGATGGACGTATTTCTAAACCCCTTTTTTCCAAGGTAATTGAACGAGTTGAAAGACATATGTTTTCTTTGGGCACTAAAGCTTTCTCTATGGCAGGAAAAGATACTCTCATTAAGTCGATCTCGACCTCCATTCCCGCATATACTATGCAAACATACAAAATGCCCAAAGCAATAAATTTGAAGCTGTACAAGATCAACCGCGACTTTCTTTGGGGTAGTTACAATGGTCGAAGAAAGGTACATCTTGTTAATTGGCGTACCGTTTGCCTGCCTAAAGAGCAAGGTGGGCTCGAGCTCTCAAGCATGGACGACCTCAACAGATCCATTCTCATGAAACTTGCATGGGAGATTCTCATAGAGAAAAACTCTCTTTGGACGAAGATGCTCAAGCTAAATATGTAAACAACGGTGATATTCTTATGGCGAAAAAACCTTCTACTTGCTCCCCAATTTGGCGACAAATACACGCATGTATTGCTCCACTTTCACGAGGTATTAAGTGGATTGTTCGAAATGGACAGCGGACTCGTTTTTGGGAAGATTGGTGGGTTGGTCGAGGCCCTCTTATTGATCATGTGCTGTATACTCTTCCGACGGAAACAAGAGATCTGAAAATTGTTGATTACCTTGGTAACGATAATGAGTGGTTATGGTCTTCTTTTCAGCACTTTTTGCCCTCTCAACAAATTACTGAAATTGCCAATATCAAGATCTTTAAAGAAGGAACAACACATGACTCTCCGAGCTGGGGCCTTACGAGCGATGGAAATTTCTCTATTAAAATTGCATGCAATATGTCTTACTCCTCAGATCTGCCCCGTAGCTCTGTTTGGAATCTGTCTTGGAAACTACACACACGACAACAGAATCGGACTTTCATTTGGCTCACTCTTCACGACAAGCTTCTCACAAATGAACGACGATTCCAACGACATTTAACTGATGACACCTCATGTCCACGTTGTTCATGGGAAAATGAATCTCTTTTGCATCTTCTTCGAAACTGTCCATCAAGTCGCTCAGTGTGGATCAAACTCGTTCCACCAGACCAGACACACCACTTCTTCACTAGTTCTCTTCATGAATGGCTTTGTAATAATCTCTACCAATGAGAAGCTTTATCTGAGAAGGATACTCCTTGGACAATTACATTCGCCACAGCCTGTTGGAAATTATGGGGATGGAGGTGCAAGAAAGTGTTTGAGGATTTGGACTTTAATCCCTCTCGGGTATCTAACTGGATTCGTCAGTTGGCTAGGGACGATACTTTTGCTTGGGATAAGCTTTACTCCTTAAGATACCCAGGTCGCTCCAAAGTCGTTCGAAGTTTAGGTTGGTCTTTTCCACCACCTGATGTTGTTAAAATTAATGTGGATGGGAGTGCACAGGGCAACCCAGGCTTACTTTCTTGTGGAGGTGTGGGCAGACACCATACGAGAAATTGGATTTTTGGTTTTTCAGCAAATGTGGGCTTTGGTACCATTGCTTCAGCAGAACTTTGGGGAGTTTCTCATGGGCTCTCAGAAGCACTCAATCACGGAATTAAGCACGTTTCTCTGTCGTACGATTCTCAAATAGTGGTCCAGTTGTTGAAGTCATCCATTTCAGATTTTCACCCCTTGGCAGCCTCATTGCTTCATGCCAAGAACTTTCTAAACGCTTCCTATCGTGTGGCATAAGTCACGATTAACGCGAAACGAATATTGTGGCAGACAGACTCGCTCACATTGGGCACTCCCTTCCGTTCGGCTTGGAAACATATGGGCAACCTGCTCCTTCTATTTCTCACTATCTTTTGTATGACATTGTTGGTGGTACAAGTCTCCGCTCTCTACTAGAGTAGAAGTTCTTATTTTTGGGGTTTCCCCCTTCCGATGTAACAAAAAAAAGTAACATGGAGAAACTATTATGTGCAATCGCTCTATCGATGATGTGGCGCAATCAAGGCTTAAGATTAAACAAGTTCTTGAATTATAAAAAAAACCACCCAATCCTGTCCACACGTGTATCAGAACACATAACCAATACAACAAATAATTTCACCAATAACATGACCAGTACGTCTAAGGCTCCTAAAAAAAAATATAGTTGCATCAACCATAGGACACATATTAAGAGATTTTCGAGATTTACTGCATCAAAGGAAAAAAAGTAGGGATGAGTAACGACGCCCTTCAACAAAAATAAAACACAAATATAACTGAAATTCGTTTACAAATCTTAAGAAGCATATAAAATAGCACGGAAACAAGCTTATCGACTACTTACCGTGGTATATAATGACATTGGTATTATTATATCAGTAATATGTTCTTTTGATATGCTGCTTTCAAATGTTGCACTATCAATTAATCATAGATTCATAGTATATATCCACAACACTGTTTTGTTCTACTTTCTAGATTCGAGAAGTTCGTGCATAACAAGTTAACAACCTTTGGTTTTTACTCAAGGGACATTGATGCGGGGTAATTTCGTCTACTGACTAATCACTCCACTTCAGACTAACTCAAGCTCCTTATTGGTCTCGAGTTAGTTTTGAGTTCGAGAAACTTGCACTGTAAAACACGACACGTGAACTAGGTTGGGGCTGACCCAGAGTAGGGTTGTGATGCTGAGTCAGCTGATGCTTGTTAATCACGTCTAGGTCAGGCTAGAAGTCACTGATGTGGATTGGGGAGTTTGTAGATTTCAGACTGAACTTGGGTTAAGCCAAGCTGCCTATGTATCCCGTGTAGGGAATCAAGCCGAACGTAGTTCATTGTTTCTTTGTAGCTGCCGATCGTAGTCGGAGGTGAAGGGCGGACTTCTGAGGTCGAGCCTTTGCACATAGAACAAAAGTTGTAGGCTCAGTATTGCGTGACTTTCCGGTTGAGGGACGAGCCTATAAGCATGTTATAAGTCTTGTAGAGTAATCTTGATATGTCATATGCTATAAGTCATATTAGTTAGCTCATTGGGGATATGTTATATGCTATATGTCATATGTTATATGCCATACGCTATAGGAGACACGCTATAGATCATATTCAATATGTCATATGCTATAAGTCAAATGGGATAACTCATAGGTGATATGTCATATGCTATAAGTCATGTGGGATAACTCATACGTGATATGTCATATATTATATCTCATATGGAAAGATAACTCATATGTGATATGTCATATATTATATCTCATATGGAAAGATAACTCATATGTGATATGTCATATACTACATCTCATATGGAAAGATAACTCATACGTGATATGTCATATGCTATATCTCATATGAAAAAGCTATATGCTATATGTCATATGTTATATCTCATATAGAAATAACTCATATGTGATATGTCATATGAGGGTGATTGTGAAAGTCCCTTGTAAATGAGAAGGAGTTTGGTATTTATAGATGACCAGCCTCCTTGATTGTAGTAGCAAGTATGGGGCTTTGTTGATGGGTCAAGCCCTTATATGGTATATCGGGCCGGCATAATGGGCTTTGTTGGGACGGTTTAATTGAGCTAATCTGGCTCGTGAATGGGCCTTTTAGACCGGTACATTTGTAGGACAATAGTGTCTTGATAGGCCCACTAAGAGAATCACACAAAATTATGGTATAACATAAGTCCCCAGTTTGTAAGGTGGTCGTAGCAGACGGGCGCCTTGCAAACTTATATACAGTCAAAAAGCCATAATTTGCATTTTTAAACCATACTAGTTAAAACACTATCATTAGTCTTGATGTCAAACAGTCTTTCGAAGAGGCAAAGCTTCTTGTATAAAGAGCACTTGAGGAGCAGAAGGGGCTATTCTTAGAGACTTTTGTGAGAGGACAGAAGACGGTAGCAGTGGATGCCGCAAAAGCACAAACAAAGATCAATTTTGTGACGCACGATTAGGCGGCCATGACTTAGCATGATAAGAGTTATGACGACACACTTGAAAAGTGGCGCAATAGCCATTAAGTGGTTACAACTAAAATTTTTGTTTTTAAAGAGAGATCTGTTGGAGATGTGGCTCATGTTGGATTTATTTTAGGCGCTTATCCCTTTCTCTAACTTTTGTACATTTTCTTGTGCCTTGCCTTTGATGGACCTTTGTCCTGTTTTGAATTTTTAATAGTTGTTGTGTTTGTCTCTTTGATTTATAACTTGTTGTCTATTTTGCGTGTGATACCGCATCTGTTTATATCTTTGGGATCAGTGAGAGGAGTATGATCATGACGACGTTGTTGCTGATGTCATCCTTCCTCCTACCGAAGTTGAGGGACCAGACTATGTTGCCCATCATGTTGTTGTCTATGGCTTCACTGTTGAGGAACATGGAGAGATAAGATGAGGCATGATGCCGCTACCATAGCTGGTCATGATGTTTTGAGAGCTGAAGCTGGCATGTTGGCCTTACTTTCTGTTGCATGTGATTTGCTCTTCAACTTCTAGTACATTGGATATTTCTTTCTTGTCTCTTCTAGAATAAGTATGGTCTTGTTTTTTATGCCTGGTACTTTGCTTTGGTTGACATATGTTTTCTGGATCTCTCCTTTTGTTAATGAAGTGTTCTTGTTTCTTTCTTCTCTTCCTTGTTTTTGTTCTTTAATTTGCATAAGGTTGATTTCTTCCTTGCTTGTTTTTGCTTTCTTCCTTCCTTGATTTTTTGTTCTTCAATTTGTAGAAGACTGCTTTCTACCTTCCATGACTTTGGTTCTTCATTCCCTGATTTTGCTTTTCAATTTGTATACGAGTTCATGCACGCTCTTTAGTTTTTTTTTTAATTTGGTAGGGCTTTTGCAGCTCGCCTACTTTATGAGATTTTCACCCAATAGGCTCTTCACCTAGTTTAGTTCGGTAGGGCTTACGATAATGGCCTACTTTATGGGATATTCGCCCAATAGGCTCTTCACCTAGTTTACTTCGGTAAGGCTTACGATAATGGCCTACTTTATGGGATATTCACCCAATAGGCTCTTCACCTAGTTTATTTCGGTAGGGCTTACGATAATAGCCTACTTTATGGGATATTCACCCAATAGGCTCTTCACCTAGTTTACTTCGATAGGGCTTACGATAATGGCCTACTTTATGGGATATTCGCCTAATAGGCTCTTCACCTAGTTTATCTCGGTAGGCCTTACGATAATGGCCTACTTTATGGGATATTCGCCCAATAGACTCTTCATCTAGTTTATTTCGGTAGGGCTTATGATAATGGCCTACTTTATGGGATATTCACCCAATAGGCTCTTCACCTAGATTATTTCGGTAGGGCTTACGATAATGGCCTACTTTATGGGATATTCACCCAATAGGCTCTTCACCTAGTTTATTTTCATCATCTTGTGTGGTTTTTGTGTCTTCACTTGTATGAGTCTTGCCTTAATTTCATTGCCGATGCTTTGTTCTGATAAGCTAGCGATCATCATTGTAGCTTTGTTTGCAGGAGAGTTTTAGCATTTGTGCATTTTTGCTCATTGCTTGTTGTGTTTTTCGAGTGCGTATGACTCCAATTTATGGAACTTGTAGCCTAAAACTTTCTGTCAGCCATGCCTTATTTCTCCTTTCCACCATGCCCCTTTGTAGGTGAGCGGCGACTGAAATGTTGGCATAGAAGTGTTCTTTTGTCATTGTTGAGTGCGATGACTGGATATTTGAAATAGTTGTTGTGATGCTTGACAAAGTTTGTTGCATGTGTTATCATCGTCACTTGCATAGCTATAACAAATTGTGCCAGTTGTTTCAATCATATAGAGAGTCCCCCAGTTTCATATTGCAGTTGAGTTGACAATGATGAAAGTGTCAGGACATTATCATCTCTACAGTTTGTGGGAGGTTTTCGTCCGCTATTCCTTTGTAAAGGCCAGGTGGTCCATGTTGTGCCTTGTGCAGTGTATGTGACTACGCTCTACCACGTTGTGTAGAGTGACGAGGTAGTGGAACGCCTCTTGATTGTTGTCAAATTGTGTGTTATAACTAAGGGGTGCCCCAAGTTAGCCCTAAGCAGGTGCCATGGGTTGACCCTTTGTGATTGTGATTAATGGGGGTATTTATAAGCTGATTATTTCCTTAGTTGTAGGAGTGCAGTGGGCTTTCCTTTGATGGGTTGGGCCTCCATGTTGGCCCTAACAATTGATGTGCATTAGGAGGGACGTTAGCTCTAGGACTAACATGGTTGGCATGATAGGGTTGACGTGTCATTATCCATACTATGGCGCACCATTAAGTCCCCAGTTTGTAGCGGGGTTGTCGCAGTCGAGCTCGTTGCAAACTTCACAAGTGTCCATAATTTGATGCTTCATGTGGTAGAGATTTCAGTCATTTTATCTCCGGCTTAGCTTGGTGACATAGAACTAAATTCGTCTTTTCTGGGTGCAAAAGCGTCCTTTCTTTTTTCCCACAATGAGTCTGTTGCTTTGAGGGATGTCCTTGTCTTTTTCCGCAAAAATGTGATGGACAAAGTGCATGTGCACAAGATATTTCAACTTTTTTCCTCAAAAAAAAGAATTCACGGTGTTGAGAGTATTCTTGACTTCTTCCTTTTAAATAAATAAGAATAACGTCTTTCATGAATATACTGGGCCTTCACCATCATTGGGTCAAAAGCACTTTAGGAAGTCTATTCTGTCCAACACAAGGCCGTTCATTATTAACATTGAAGAGGGTAGTTTAGTACTTCCTGATTTGACCTTAACATTAATGTATATATATGAGGTTGACCTTTACATTATTCCCCGTCAATTTCAGTCGCCGTCAAGCCTTCAAGGACCAGCTCTTGCATGCAAGGATTTTTCGTTCGTCAGAGTTTCGCAGCTGTTCTCGGAGTTCGCACGTTGGGAGTTCAGTTGCGTGCATGGTGAATTTGTGACGGAGAAGACCGCGTTGCTGCTGTTCGTCGGCGCAAGGAGGTTACACGGCTACTGTTCGTCGACACAAGGAAATCGTGTAGCTGCTATTCGTCGGCATGAGGGATTCATCGTGTTGTTGTTCGTAGGCGGCGCAAGAAGGTCGCGCGGGCTGCTGTTCGTTGGCGCAAGGGAGATAGTTGCAAAGTTGCTCGTCGGCACAAGGAGGTTAGGTTTGCTGCTGTTTGTCGACGCAAGGAGATCACACAACTGCTGTTCATCGATACAAGGAGATCGCGCGACTGTTGTTTGTTGGCGCAAGGAGGTTGGGCTTGCTGCAACGTTGGCGCAAGGAGTAGTCGTACAACTGTTCCCCGAGGAGATCACTAAGGCTGATGTTCGTGTAAGGAGTTCCGGGCGAAGCTGCTGTTCGTTGGCGTTCATTCGAGTCGCAGTGAGGAGTTCGTATGCTACAAATCTGTTTGGCGATGAAGATTGCGTGTTGCGGGAGTTTGCTTGCGCCGCTGCTTGTTTTGAGTGGGGAGTTTGCTCAAAATCAGTTCGCACTTTCCAGTAAGTTCACAAGAAAAAAAGTTCTTCCTTATGAAATACTTAAATTGATTGTTTGCTTCCTTCTAGTGTTCGACAATGGGAATTACATAACATGCATTTTGTTTAATTCTTGATCATCATGGCGTCTTCTCTCGGGAATAATAGCAAAATGGAATCCAAGTTATTGAATCTGCTGTAGACTAAAACGAAATTTGATAATTAAACAATCTTAATATGATGAATAAACAATCTTCCGCAGACAGAATTTGATGAATAAACAATCTTAATTTGATGAATTCAAATAAAGAATATAATTTATTCGTGATAGCAATTGTTGAAGTGGTGTTTTGTTGTAGGCATAATCAGAATTGCTTTTCCTTAATTTAATGAACTCAAATAAAGAATTCATCCATGCCATTATAACTTCACACTCCCACTTAGTTGAATTGATAGCCTGCTCCTTGTTTTGATGACTATATATTGTCGATTTTGCAAATATTAACATAGCATAAGGCATGCACGCCGCTGGATTTAAGATTTTCTCGTTCTGTTTCAGATTTTTTCAACGGCCCGTTTACGTGATAAATGCATGCACCACTCTTCCTTGTCTCATCCACGCTACTCTCGAAAAAATACACGGAGCTTTTCACTTTATCCTCGTACATTTAGGTCACATGAGAGAAGAGATAGACTTCCTCCCCGGACTCGTTACTATGATCTGCGTCAGGACTCATTCAGAGAGCGTAGAGTGAGCAATCAGAGTTCTTTGAGAGACGGTAACTCGTTGACTTAGCTTGAGTTTTACCTTCACATTTATGAATATGTCTTCTTTAAGTGATGATTCAACTGATGATGAGAGGTCTGGATAAGAGGGCTCTAGTTCTGAGTCAGAGTCTGAAAGTGGTGGTAGCGAGTCGAACAATAGCGAGTCCTCTTCTAGTGAAGGTGGTTCAGTTGGTGATGCAAATAGTGTTGATTGTTGTAAGTTCGTTTGTTATGAGCTTGAACTTCTTTCTTCCTCGGTAGATTGATTGTGCAACAAGTGACATTATTCCTCTTAAATTTGTTGTTCTGTTATCGTTGTATTGGGGGTCAATAGATTCAGTCTCTGGATAGAACCTTCAACATTGTTGATTAGTTGTGGTGGCGTTGGCCTCTTGTGGTTGCTCTTGTAGACCTTACCATAGTGATGAACACTGGTGTTTCTTCTACAGTGCACTTAGTGGTTTCCCACAGACGGCGCCACTGATGCGGGGTAATTTCGTCTACTGACTAATCACTCCACTTTAGACTAACTCAAGTTCCTTATTGGTCTCGAGTTAGTTTTGAGTTCGAGAAACTTGCACTGTAAAACACGACACGTGAACTAGGTTGGGGCTGACCCAGAGTAGGGTTGTGATGCTGAGTCAGCTGATGCTCGTTAATCACGTCTAGGTCAGGCTAGAAGTCACTGATGTGGATTGGGGAGTTTGTAGATTCCAGACTGAACTTGGGTTAAGCCAAGATGCCTACGTATCCCGTGTAGGGAATCAAGCCGAAAGTAGTTCATTGTTTCTTTGTTGCTGCCGATCGTGGTCGGAGGTGAAGGGCGGACTTCTGAGGTCGAGCCTTTGCACATAGAACAGAAGTTGTAGGCTCAGTATTGCGCGACTTTCCGGTTGAGGGACGAGCCTATAAGCATGTTATAAGTCTTGTAGAGTAATCTTGATATGTTGTTCTTGATATGTCATATGAGATAACTCATTGGGGATATGTTATATGCTATATGTCATATGTTATATGTCATACGCTATATGAGACACGCTATAGATCGTATTCAATATGTCATATGCTATAAGTCAAATGGGATAACTCATAGGTGATATGACATATGCTATAAGTCATGTGGGATATCTCATACGTGATATGTCATATATTATATCTCATATGGAAAGATAACTCATATGTGATATGTCATATATTATATCTCATATGGAAAGATAACTCATATGTGATATGTTATATACCATATCTCATATGGAAAGATAACTCATACGTGATATGTCATATGCTATATCTCATATGGAAAAGCTATATGCTATATGTCATATGTTATATCTCATATGGAAATAACTCATATGTGATATGTCATATGAGAGTGATTGTGAAAGTCCCTTGTAAATGAGAAGGAGTCTGGTATTTATAGATGATCAGCCTCCTTGATTGTAGTAGCAGGTATGGGCCTTTGTTGATGGACCAAACCCTTATATGGTATATCGGGCTGGCATAATGGGCTTTTTGGCCCCTTTGTTGGGACGATTTATTTGGGCTAATCTAGCTCGTGAATGGGCCTTTTAGACCGGTACATTTGTAGGACAAGAGTGTCTTGATAGGCCCACTAAGAAAATCACACAAAATTATGGTATAACAGACATGACTATTGTTTTAACATATATATGTTCAGCTTCATTCCATAATTCTTAATTAACAATCAATATATAACATAATATACGAATTGAAACATATGGCTTCGATCTATAAACAAATATCAAATAATTAACAAAAGGATTCTAAGAACAGTGTCATGTACCTGCTTCGCAGGGACAACCACTGGTAACTCGTCGACATATATCCGGTCACTTATGAAAGACATGAACGGTTTCATAATGATATTTTTGTATCTTCTTTTATTAAACATAAAAGAGTTACATAATAAGAAGAGTTGAAAAAGAGGATAGTTATAAAGGAGAACATAGAGAAATTGAGAGAGAAAGGTTTGTTGAATTTTTTGTTTATTGCACTAATGATAGAAAAGATTACATATATGCGATGAGGTCAACGTCGTTGCATCTTATAGTGGGATTTGAGGTCAGTCGATATCTCGAAACCCGTACATATTTCAGTATCCGACACTCAATCAACCTAAGCTTCTCAAGCACTCCACTGAATCCTCGAATGGGTCGAAGAATGGCATCGTCTATGCAAACTTGCCAAAGTACCAATTCCTTGAGGTTCTTGGCATAAGACTTAAAAGAAGCCTCTAAAATGCTGGACATGAGGTAGGTACACCCCGAACCTAAACTGAGATGCTACAGATTTGGGGCTTCAATAGTTATCTTTTCAACCTTATGATCTTTATAAGATCCAATTCAACACTCTTAAGTTTAGTGCTACAAAGACTCACAGATCGAGACACATCGCAGTTATCTATACTAACTTCTTCAAGAGAGCAACTATTTGACAACAAACTCCGGAAAATCTGCTCATCTATATCAACATGCATAATGCAATTTAAGTTTTTTCAAGGAGGGAGAAATATGGCGACGATCAATAATGTAGGCCGATTCTTCTTCCACGACAATATCAAAACCACTCAATACCAACGCCTTCAACGACTTAATACTAGCGCGAAACAGGGTGGACACATGCAGTACGTTTGTTCTGCTCCCATACTTTTGAATAATTAGGGTCAAGTCCTCGACGTTCTTACTTGAAGCATAGTTTATCAATCTCTCGACATTGAATCTCTGAGTACTTGCGTCCACACAACGATCTACGTAACTTTGTAAGTAACTACATAAACCTCTGCTGCCCGATACGCGATTTCCGATCACAAGACTGAATTTCTGAATAATTACATTCTGACAACGACGAGCTATTGAATTGTCTACGTAGTTACGGAAAACTTGGCCCGCCGCCAGGTCAGTGGAGTAATCACCGTGGAGGTAATCGTTTTCATCGAAATCCAACACGGGAAAGGAGTTAAAGACGGGGTACACGTCTTGGACAGGCAGGAGGTTTTTGTGGCGTCTTTGTAGGAAGAAAAGATAGAATCAGAAATAAAATTGGTTCAGGCAACTCAGAGATTCTATCAACTTCGTCATTGTCCTCGACCACCTCGTACTTATTTTCGTGGAGCTTCGAGGTGCAACTGTCCAACCCTTTCATCTTTGAAACAGAAACTACAACAATGTATGTATTTTATGTAAATATATACTAGCAAGTAAAATGCTAGGGACAAGTTGTGGTTTGATTTAAGAGTATTTAATCGTGTGACATTTATATGTAAATATTAACTAATAGAGTTGAGATTTATGTAGATTTAACCTCAATAATAAATGATTATGGTAAAGTAAAATTTAATTTCCCTCAATAACCTCCATAAATCTAGCAAATGATTGATTTGATGACTATGTGATGAGACCTAAAACTTGGAAAGAAATCACAGCAAATTGCTTTAAGAAATACACAAATCAACCAAACTCCAGCTTTCCATGATATATAACATATGGAATCTTTATTAATTGATAGTTGTGTTAACCATTTTTCGTGTTTCTTTCTTACATATATAGTTTCTTCTTTACAGATTATATAATTTATTTTATGTTCACCTTTAGACTTATGGAGTTCATACTTCCTTATAATAATCTTCATTTTGTAGCTAGTATTAAACTTGAAAATTTAAATTTAAATTAAAATATACTAGAAATACTGACACGCAGTCCCCGCCTGATTAATAATTTATTTTAATAGTATAACTAATTTGAAAGGTAAAGATTATAACTTAAATATGGATAGAAGATCTACATGTTTACCTTCTTTTTATAAAAGAGGTAAGTAATAATTGTTTTCTATGATAAGAAGGTTTAAATAATGATAAATGATAAAGCTAAAATCAATTACATTAATTATCCAACTAATAACAAAATTTAATAGTGTGTTGCTAAAGGCAAAATTTACTAGTGTATTGCTAATAACAAAATTTAATAGTATGTCGAAAGGTAAATAAAGAAATCAAAAGATTATTGTTGTTGTGCCATATTTTGGTAATGACACATGGCAAGCTCACAAGTAACCAACGCATGACATTATGAGTTTCTGTCACAAAAAATGTTCTAAGTAATTGAAGACTTGGATTCAGTGTAATATAATTTATTACTAACAAGGTTATACGGTTGCACGCTAGCAAGGTAACACAGTTGCAAGCTAGCATGGTAGCAAAGATAACTCGATTGCATGTTAGGAATGTAGCAAGGTAATATTGTTGCATGCTGTAACAAGGTTGAATTCGTAGTAGCACAAGTGCATACTAGCAAGGTAACACAATTGCATGCTAACATGGTAGCAATGTTGCACATTTGACTTGGACCAAGCCTCTAAGATGGGCCTATCTTAGGCCCTTGAGATATCTATAGATAACCCCCCTAAGGCAAAACAAATACAACGAAGACTCTACTTTCTCTCTCCGAGTCAGAGCATTCCCTCTCCGAGTCAGAGCTTTCTCTCTCTAGATTTTAAAAGCCTAAATTCCGCCTGACCCTCTTGGTCCAACAACATCTTTTGCGACATGGTCCAATGGCCCATCAAGCTCTTGTGCGATGCACCATCCAGTACAGATTAACGGCTCTTCCGACCATCTCTGGTCCGTTATGAAATCTCATCCGACACCGTTGGCCCAATAAGCTCCAAGCCCAATCAACGACATACCCATTCTGCACGACCCATTAGCCCAACGCGCAACATGAACGCCACATAGTAACAATGAACTACGTTGGGCTTGGTTTCCTATATAGGATACATAGGCAGCTTGACCTACCCCAAGTTCAGTTTGAAATCAACAAACTCCAAGTTCACTCAGGTATCACTTTTCGTATTTTTCAGTGCACGTTTTCCGAATTCAATGCTAACTCAACACTAGTATGGAGCTTGTGTTAGTCTGTCGTGGAATGTTTAGTCAAAATACAAAATCACCCCGCATCACTTGTCAACACTTCTTTTATAATAACTGAAAAGTTGACACACGATCCGCGTTATATTTTAAGTATAATATTATAACTCTAATATGAATAGCAAATCTATATATCTTATATTTCATTGTAAGGTATATATATTTTAGTGAGAAGGCTTAAAAATGATAAAATTAGTATAAATTACATCCCAACTAATAAAAAAATATAATAGTGTGTTGAGTAGTAAATCAGAAAATCAAAAAATTGGGGTCAACATGGTTTCCTTTATATAATAATATAGACATAGATCACACCGATCATAAAAAAATTTGTGATCCAAGTAAGTATATATATTAACTAAAAACACAGTCCAAACACACTGTGTATTGAAAGAAATAACCTATTGATTGTGCCACATCATCGTGCAACAACTGCAACTAATAATTTCTTTAATAACATGACCAACATGTCGAAGGCTCGTAAATCAGAGCGACAAATATAGTTGCATCAATGATAGGACACATATTAAGAAAATTTAAAGATTTATTGCATCACGAATAATAGATCACACGAACTGCCTGAAAAAAAGGATGGGTAAGAGCTCTAAGTGAAGAGTGCAACTATATACATCCTGCTGATCAACACTTAATGCTTAGAGATTTACTAGATGGAGATGGAGACTGGAGGCTGACAGAATTGAGAACAATTTTCCTGAGAACCTCATCAATGACATTTCCAACCACAATGTCCAACTGATTGACAAAGAAGATAAAATCTTATGGAAGGGGAATTCCAGTGGCTCTTTTACATGTCAATCTGCCTACAGACTTTTTCAGGCAAGGCATACAGATGCGCATTCCCAAACAAGCAACCATGCTTGGATTTGGAAAACTGATCTAAGTTATAAATTTCAGCACTTTATCTAGTTACTCAGCAAGGATAGGCTTCCTACAAATCTTCTCAGATTTCAGAGGCAGATAGCTCTCACAGCCATGTGTACAATATGCAATGCAGTGGAGGAAAGTCGTATTACTTAGTAAGGCATTGCAAGGTTGCTAGGAGTCTATGGCAAAGAGTTCTTTCCCCAGCAGACCTAGCAATCTTTGATGATATTGATGATGGAACATAACTGCAAGAAAATCTTAGGAGCATGAAGTTCAAAAACCTTATCAGTACTTAATATCTGCTGGAAGTGGATATTCATGTCAGTGGTGTGGATATGATGGAAACACCGCAACTCTAGGGTATTTCACAAGAAAGAAACCAATATTGAGGGCAGATTATTTCAAGTTAAACAACTTAGCTATGATCAATTTCAAGGCAGGAGGAAATCAGGAACAAATAAGAAGCAAGTTCTTTGGAAGAAGCCTGAGTTTGGTTGGTTTAAACTAAACACAGATGGAAGTCTCAATGTCCACTCTAACCATGGAACGGCAGCATGAGTTTTGAGAGATCATGCAGGGGAATGGCAATGGGGATTCCAACTGATTGTGCCTTCCCCCATTGTGGATGAAGTGGAGCTGAATGCTTTGAAGAAAGGCATGACGATTGCATGGGAACGTAGAACACACAATATTGTTATTGAAACTGATTTTATGATGGCATACAAATGGATTTCAGGGGTCGAATCAGCACCTCCAGACTATGCAACTCTTGTTCAGGAATGTCAAACACTGCCACACAAGCCATGGAATGCTACATTTCATTGGATACCGAGAGCTGCTAATAAAACGGCGGATGCTCTTAGTCATCATAGAGAAAGTGATGTCTTTTGGGGTAGCTCTCCCTCTGGTTTTATTACTAGCCTTATTACTAGTGACATGATGTAAAACTATATGTTTGTTCCTTAGTTATCAAAAAAAAAAAAGAATAATAGATCACACGGTAAAAAAAATTGTAGGGATCACTAACGACGCCTTCCAACGAAAGTAAGCACATTTAAAATCGAAATTCGATTACAAATCTTAAAAAGCATATACAATTGCATGGAAGCAACACAACTTACATGGATTATTGTTGATTAAAAACAGCGGTATACAATGACATTGGTATTATATCAATAACATCTTTTTTTTTCTTTCGATATGCTGCTTTCAAATGCTGTACTACCAATCATAGTATATATGCATAACAAGTTAACAACCTCGGTTGCTCAAGGGACATGGCTACTGTTTGTAACATATGTTCAGCTTCATTCAATGCTTATTAATTAACAATCAATATATAGCACTAATATATGAACGTCAAGTTTTATAATCAAATTGCAAATAATTAACAAAAAGGATTATAAGAACAGCACTTCAACTGTAAACCAAATATATAACACAATAGTAATGAAAAAACTAGCTAGAATGAAAATCTCTAACCAATTAATATAATGAACGCGAATCACTTTATTGTAAGCCTATTTAACCCATTCTTCACCTTCCCAATCGCTCCCGAGACCTCCTGCTTCCAACAACTCAGACAATCTGCGACGAGTTCAACTTCGTTGTATTTTACAACCGAATATGAGATCAGTCGACAACTTGAAATTTGTACACTTTCCACCACCTGACACTCAATCATCTTGAGATTCTCAAGCACTCCACCGAATCCTCGAATGAGTCGGAAAATAGCATCATCTATGCAAACTTGCCGAAGTACCAATTCCTTGAGGTTCTTGGCATAAGACTTAGAAGAAGCCTCTAAAATGCTACGCAGGACGTCGACACACCCCCCACCTAAACTGAGATGCCGCAGATTTGGGGCTTCAATAGTTATCTTCTCAACCTCACCTCTAAAAAATTGCAATTCAACACTCTTAAGTTTAGCACTACAAAGACTCACAGATCGGATCCCATCGCAGTTATCAATGCTAACTTCTTCAAGAGAGCAACTAATTAACAACAAACTCCGTAAAATCTGTTCATCTATATGAACATTATGCAATTTAAGTTTTTCCAAGGAGGAAAAAATATTGTGACGATCAATAATGTACGCTGATTCTTCTTCCATTACAATATTAAAACCACTCAAATGCAATGCCTTCAACGACTTACTAGCGCGGAACAGGGTGGACATATGCAGTGCGTTGGTTCTGCTCCAATTCATTGGATAAATTATTAGGGCCAAGTCCTCGACGTTTTTACTTACAGCGTTGTTTATCCATCTCTCGAGATATTCGTCTACGTATCCAATATTTATTAAATATGGATAAAAATTATCCATGGGAACGTTGAATCTCAGATTTAAATTCTGACAACGTCGAGCTATTGAACTGTTTAAGTAATTTTGGAAACTTTGGTACGATTCGCGATTTCTGATCACAAGGCTGAATCTTTGAATACTTACATTCTGACAACGACGAGCTATTGAATTGTCTACGTAGTTATAGAAAGCTTGGCACCACACCGAATCAAAGGAGTAATCATTGCCGTGGAAGTAATCGTTTTGATCGAAATCCAACACGGGAAAGGAGTTCCAGGCGGAGTACCACGTCTTGGATAGGACGGATGTTATTATGGCGTCTTTTGTGGGAAGAAAAGACAGAATCTGATGCAAAATTGGTTTCGACAACTCCGAGATTCTATCAACTTCATCATTGTCCTCGACCACCTCGTACTTATTTTTGTGGAGTTTTGAGATACATCTGTCCAACAAACTTTACATCTTTGAAAGAGACGAAAAGTCTTACCCTAAATACAACAATGAATGTATTCTATATATGTACATACTAGGTGACCCGCCGGGCAAGTCTAATTTTATTATTTTTTAATTATCATTATTAAATTAGCGATCAATTAGATTAAATTAATTTTTTTTTATATTTAATACTATTTTGGTATAAAACAACACACACTTCTTCATGTGGTTATTTTTTCTTTTTATGACTTTTCATTACATAACTTACTCCATTTAATTTCAATCTCAAATAAAGAGTACATTTTTAAACATTAGAACAATTTATCCTGTATTAGGCGTGTCAGTATTTCATTAAATGGAGTTTTTCTTCCGTAGCCAAATCATATCTTCTTTTCTATCAAGTAACCTTCAAATTCTTGAAAACGAGAAAACAAAACAACATAATTAGTGATGGGTTAAGAATTAGGTATATATCTATTTGTCGACCCCTCAAAAAAGAGTACAAACTAATTATATCTTTGTTTACCAGTGAAATCTTATTTCCTAAATTACATAAGCAATTCATGAGAATATTTGAAATTATTTGCTTTTCAATATTATTAATTAGGCAGAAAATCTAAAAATGCCCATTATCTTTCACCCACTTGAGTTTTTGCCTTTTATCTTTTTTTTTTTTCCGGTTAAAATGCCCGTTATCTTTTCTTAATATGCCCGATTGACTAATTAGGGCATTTTTTATGCCACGTCGCCAAAACCCGCCTACGTGGCAAAATAAGCCATGCCACGTGGTAATAAAAAATAATTTTTTTTTTGAAAATAACGTTATTATACAAATAACGTATACGTAAGTTTATACTCTGAATATACATATATATAAAACTTATACTAGGCGCGAAACATAACTTATCACATAAAATTCCTGCCTAGTATCAAGAACCCTAAATTCTCCCCCAAATTCATACACACCAAATTAACCTCGATCATTTCATCATACCAATGTCTGAACCCAGTTATGTCTCTGATATTGATTGCTGGTGCGGAAGACGGGCGGTGACGAGGACATTCTTGACCGACGCTAATCCGGGACGTCGTTTCACCGGTTGCTCAAAAGGTACTAAATTTGGTTGTGGGATGTGGTTTTGGGTTGATGATCCTCTATGCGAGCGTGCCAGGGTAGTGATACCTCAGATGAGAAGGCGAATTGAATCCTTGGAAGCAAGATTGAATGAGTCTCGTAATTCTGGAGACCAAACACAGATGCAAAAGAAGATTGCGGAAATTGAGATTATTAAGACTAGTCTTAATAAGAAGATCGAAGAACTTAAAGAATATTCGGGTAATTTGAAGCGCAAGAATAGAAAATTGTCTGTGGTGATTGTACTTCTGATTTTGGCATTGATATCCCGATTTGTCTGAATGCTGTAGTTGGAGTATGTTTCTATATGTTAGAATTAAGTGTGTGACTTTGTTTAAGGTAATTTACTAATCTTAGAGTTTTGTTAGTGTTAATTTAATGTGATCTTAGGTTGTACTAGGTTGATTCCCTTGTTATAATGTTTCGAATCTAAGGTTGCAATATGTTGATTTCCCTTGTTATAATGTTTTCGAATCTAAGGTTGTAATATGTTGAATTCCCTTGTGAGTTATCATCTATAGACAGGTGACAATCTTTTATTTTCATCAAAAGATCATGCAAGTCAAAATCTGCAACTAATTAATATACCATTACTAGGTCACTAAGTGGAGGGTCATTGGAAATTGATTTATGGAAGCAACTAATTAATATACCATTACCGAGGCCATTGTTATTAATAATAAAAACAATAAAATTTTTAGTGATTAATAACGATTCGACGGGATGTCAGGTGGAGCGGTGGGGTTGTAAATAATGTAGTAAAGTTATGCGTCTGTTCGAATGCCTTACATAAATACACTCAACCCTAACACAATCATATCACCTTTATCACTTTACTCTCCATCTCTTAAAAAAAGAACTTCATCATCTCTCTTAAAAAAAAAGTTTACTGATGGCATCAAGCACAAGCATGTTGAAAGAGGTTTACGATACTACGAAGGTAACGATATCCTCACTTTCCTCTCCATACTCTTTGTCTTAGTAGGTTCATCTTTCTGACTCTAATGTTTTTTTTTGTCAGGATTACTTAGTTGTACCTTTCATGCAGTTTGTGGATTTCTATGTGTCTGATGAACGATTTATTCTTCGCAAACTCCAAGATTTGATGGCTGAAGGGATACGATTTAATGAGCAACAATTACAGGTTATGCATGAGAAGATTGCGGTTAACCTATCCGAACGCATGAGGAAGGAGGTGACACCATTGATGGTGAAGGAGAGGTTAATGATCATGAAATTTCGGCTTAAACTGTTCCACAACTTTTGGCCCCATCCCGGTGTGCAGATCAACCCTTCGAACGGTGAAGTGATACTACACTAGAAAAAGTACCAGCAGTTCATGAAACAAGTACGTCAATTATTTGTTAGATTGTGGAACATCTTGCTTCTTTAGTTGTTCTTTTTGATTTTACAAGTACTTGTTATTATTGTAGCCTATCCCGATCGATCGCAAGTTTGCTGAAGCTGGTTTCAAGGACTATGACCGATTTGTCTACTGCTTCAAGGTGAAGAAGCTGCCTGTCCAGAAGATCACGCTGGTGACGAAGTTTGACCGCTTCGACAAGGGGCTTATGTTTGATGAAGATTAGTCTCTTGGAGTTTTACCTGAACTTGAATGTTAATTGGAGGATTTTGTGGTCCATCTTGTGGATGGTGACTGTAGTTTACTTGTTGAGTCAATGATGGAGAGTTATTACAGTCCCTCAACTGTGTAATTATCTCTGGGGGATTTTGTCTTATATTCTTGGGTAAGACATCAACTAACCAACTCTTGGAAGTAATTGTTAGATCATCTTCACTGTCCTAAAATTCAATCACTTTTATCTGTCATTTTTTAAAACAATTAGCCACACTTCAAAACATCAATACTACAATGTGTCTTGGGTTTTAGTATAATACCTCTTTTTGCTTCATTGGCTTCCTTTGTTTGGGTGGAGGTTGTTTAGTATTGTTAGAGCTTTCTATCTTGATTGATACTGGTGTCTTCTGGTTTCCAGCAGAAATCTCCTTCTTTGATCCAACTGATTGAGGATTCGAAGTCATTGTATTTTGATGAAATGGAATTGGAGTAATATGTGCAATAGATTGTATTAAGTGACAATTGAAGTATGAATTAATAGAGTGATTAGAATATAGTATAAAATTCTTACTTCTGGACATGGCTTTGTCTTCAATATCTTTTCTGGAGGTAGTTGTGTGCCATTCACCATTTTTTGTAATTGTTCAAATGGTGTGATGTTGATCCCAGACACACCAACCTTGTTCACAACATTTGGCTCATTGATACCAGATAGCTTCCTTTTATTTGAACTTGGCATCTTTTGATCCACATTTGTTGGTGTTGAGGAGAATCCCACTGGAGTTTTAAAGGCTCTGAGTGTTGGAGGTTCTGTCTGATCTTTAGACATACTTGAGGCAACTAGAGTTTGAGGTACACTCTGATTTGTAAACATACTAGATCCAACTGGTGTTTTGTATATGCTTTGCATTTTATCCTTGCCTGAACCTGCTGGAGTCTTAGTTACATCCTTGCTTGACATGCTTGATTCAACTGGGGTCTTATATATACTTTGAGGATTCAGGTTTGATGATCCCACTGGAGTTTTATGGCCTCTATGCACCGTAGCCATGCTTGAACCAACTGGAGTGTATGGGGCTCTATGCTCTGTAGCCATGCTTGACCCAACTGGTGAGTCAGGTGGTCTATGGTCCATACGCACTGGTAATCTTTCTTGAGTTTTATCTACTTGCTGCTCTGAAACTGGTGTCTTTTCTACTGGATGTGCTGGAACCATGTTAGTTCCAGCAGGTTCTTAAGTTTGAACATTTGAGTGTACTGATGGACCTCCACTCTCAGTAACTCCCTGGCAACCAAACAATTAGATTTCAGTTCAGAATTTTAGATTTATCAATTAAAACATAAAAAACAACTCATTAATAGGACTCTCACCGTCTGATTTGTATTAATAGGATTCTCAACATTCAAACTCCTTCTACTACAAGTTTTTGCATTGTGTCCTTGTTTTTTACACTTAGTGCATTTATTCCCTCCATGTTGTCTTGGCATCTTAGTCAAACTTTTCTTTCTGGTTCTAACAGGTGGAGGTTCATCTGGCCCTCTCCTTCTTGCCTTTTTTGGCCTTCCAGACTGGCTTCCAAAATTTGGGGAGAGAGGTGGTATAATGGGACCAATTGCCCACATCTCCATGCCTGGCACTCCATATATCACAGGTTCATATGCATTCAAATACATTTGATGGTCATACCAACTTGAAAGCCATGATGTAACTTGCTCTCCTTTATGAAGGATGACACAAGCTGCATGCCTACATGGCATTCTAGTCAAGTCCCATACTCTACATGAGCATCTTCTATCCTTCAGATTGACAATATATGGACCTTCAGTCCCACTTAAAAGTGTGATTTGGTAATTGAGATCATCTGACTTGGCAGGAACTAAATTAGATACTATCAACTTCTAAATTTCCTTCTGCACTTTTGGTGCAAGCAACACTTTTTGATTAACTGGCTGTTGTAGGGGCCATTTTCCAATTGCTCTGTCTCTATTTCTTGCCAATCTTTGCACCAAATACACCCTCATCCACTCCAAGCATGTAATGATTGGCTTCTCTCTGGATGGAAGTAGAATTCCATTAAATGTTTCACTAGTGTTATTCACATTAACGTCTATGCAAGCTGTTGTCTCAATGTATACTTTAGACCACGCAGATGGATGCTTTTCAGCAAACCATTTGAAGGCCTTATAACTTTTGGCTTTGATCTTTAGCATTGCAGTATTGAATTCAGCTCTGGTGGTTTTATGGGCAGCATTCCACACTAAATCACTATAAGGCAAACCTTTGAATCCAGCATGGGAAAAATTATGAATCATATGCCTTACACAATACCTGTGTGTGGCTGCTGGAAAGAGAGAATTGCATGCTTGTATTAGTCCTTTCTGCTTGTCACTCATGAGTGTCAGATTCTGATGAGTGTGTAAGTGCAAATCTTCCTTAAGTGCTCCCAAAACCATAACCAATTAACCATATTCTCTACAGACACAATTGCATAGGCAATAGGATAGAAGCTGTTAGCTGCATCAAGACCAACTGCAGTTAATAGAACACCACCATTAGGTCCAGTGAGATGTGCTCCATCAAGCCCAATATAAGGCCTACACCCAGTCTTGTAGCCTTCCTTCAAAGCTTGTAAACACACATACATGCAGCTGAATTTGTTCTGTCCAGTTTCATCCAAGCCTACAATCACAGTAGAACCAGGGTTTGCAGCCCTTATTTGATCAGCATAGTCCCAGAGCCTTGAGAATTGATATGCAGGCTTGCCTTCTAGCCTTTCCAATGCCAATTTTTTTTCCTTGTATGCCTGGCTGATAGATATGTCAACCCTCAATTCCCTTATACAATCATGCCTGAAAGCCTCTGATTTCCGGGAAGGATCAGTCTTGAACACATGTATATACCTTTCAACCAACCATGTTGACTTCATATTTTGGACATGATGTGTTTCATTACAGCTGTGGAGTGGTTCATAGTTTCTGATCTGAAATGTATCCTCTGTCTTCAGTTTAAGTGCGCTAATTCTCCACTTACAACCATCATGAATACACTTTGCATGAACGCGGGATGGATCACTTTTCTTGATTGTTAGACTCCTTCTAGTCGCAATTGCATGAGATTTGATTGCAAATTTTATTTGTTTCTTGTCTCTAAACAACATTCCCAACTGAAAACAAGGGTTAAATATCTCATCATCATTAAAAATGATTGGTATATCCCCCTGGTTGTCTTCATAATGAAATTGGAAAGTTTTCTCCCTTTTAAACTCATCATTACCTATGACAACATCAATATCACCAGTTTCAGAATCCTAAAAGTCCTCACAAGTTTCAGTTGCATTATGAAGATCTTCTTCAGCATTCCAAGTCTCACCACCATCAATTTGCCAATGCATTTTTCTTTCCCAAATGTCATCATCTGCTACACTTTGAATGGTATTAATCTGGTTTCTAGACCCATTAGCAGCTGATCTTACATTATTTTCTCTATTTTTTCCAAGATTGCCAGTAGGTTCCCCTGTAGCACCAGTTCTTTCATTATCAGTTGTATTCTCACCCAAATTATTAGGTTGTGATGTATCATCAACACCAGCACCCTGTCCTAAACCTTCTCCACAACCTGCTCCTAAATCATCATCTGAAACAACATAATCATCAGGGGTTTCATAACCTTCCAACACTCCTCTGCTAAGGTTGCCCACAACACACCAACACTCATTCACTTCAGCTGGTACACTCTGATCATCATTGTGATCATCAATGTAAATTGACAAACTACTAGAAAAACCATTAACAACCTCATCTGCATTCTTCAATGTCTCATCAATCATCACAAATTGACCCCCTACCCTTAAATAAAATTTCTTATATCCAATCAATTCCTTAATAGCATATAGATTTTCTAAAAAATCTATTGAAAGCTTGTCAAGCTCCACATAGTCATATTTACACCAATATCCTCCTTTGTAATCAGGACGTGGACTTAATTTGAACACTCCACCTTGAAATAATGTTAGTGTAATACATATCTTCTCTAGAGCTGTTGCAATACAGAAATCTATCACTTAGATTTACTAAACATTAAACTAAGATTAAAATAGAAAATGCGGGTCTGGGGGAGAACTCAAATACAAGTAACATTAAAATCAAATTAAAGTGACTCTCCTACCGCATTAACCTAACGTAAAACGAAGATTAAGCTAAGAGTAAACAACTCAACAAATCTTAACAAATCGAACTTTAATATAAGACTTCCGATAATTAGGCAGAAAAGCACAAATCCTCCGTGACGGCCTAAGAATCGCCATTTTTACAGTGGAGATACTTGGGTTGCTGTTTAGAGTGGTTAATTGTAACACAAAAGTGCGAATTTTGGACAAAATTGTGAGAACCTAATTAGGGTTCATGTAGTCGAGAGTGGATTTGGGAATTTTATGTGATAAGTTATGTTTCGCGCCTAGTATAAGTTTTATATATATATATGTATATTCACAGTATAAACTTACGTATACGTTATTTGTATAATAACGTTATTTTCATTTTTTTTTTATTTTTTAATACCACGTGGCAGGGCTTATTTTGCCACGTAGGCGGGTTTTGGGGACGTGGCATCAAAATGCCCTAATTAGTCAATCGGGCATATTAAGAAAAGATAGCGGGCATTTTAACCAGAAAAAAAAAGATAAAGGGCAAAAACTCAAGTGGGTGAAAGATAATGGCCATTTTTAGATTTTCTGCCTATTAATTAAACTACATCGTTAAAATATGGGCAGACCATAAGATAGTATATTTATGGACAGTTGTAGGTTTTGCAACATTAATACTTATCGATACAGCCATATAATACCATAAACCAAAAACGATACGTTATCTTATGATCACTAACTATCATTTTTTTGATATTCTATTATTTTTTATCATGTCAAAGAAACTTTTGTGTATTGCACATATGAATATAAATAAAAAATTACCCATTTTCAAGATATAAAAAGAAAAAAAAATGGGGTCCATTAGTTGCACATAAAATATATAAGCCGAATCTTATTATGGGGCCGCCACCCATTTTTCTTGATATCCAAGGTTAAGAAAAGTCAAAAACCTCATGCTGGAGTCTTTATTATTATTACTATTATTATTATTATTATTATTATTATTATTATTTATTTATTTTTTTTTTTATTTTTTTTTACCAAGAATAAGACAACATACACTTTGGTTGAGAAGTAATTTGCAAATAAAATGAGGACAAAATGAAAATAGAAAAATTAACATCGAAACTTTTTTGTATTCATATTATATTAGATGGACCCCAATCGATTAATACACGCGCCCCCTAAGATATTTATTACTGCAAAACAAGATGAATGATAGAATGAGTTAAATAAGAAATCTTTTGAGGCAAAAAAAAAAAAGAAAAAAATTTAATTTGAAGGACTATTTGACAATTTATTGTGAGGACCAAATGTAAATAATATCAAACTTTAGAGGCAACACTTAAAGAGTTAAAAACAATAAAGACTATTCTGCAATTTATATGAGTTAAATTAGAAAGCTTTTAGGGTAAAAATAAGAAAGTTTAGAATTTGAAAGACTATTTCATAATTTATCGCGGGGCCCAAAAGTAAATAATAGCAAATTTGAGGGGCATAACTAAAGAAATAAAAAGTAAAAGGACTATTTGACAATTTACAACGGGCTGGTAAGTGCGAGACGTAAAACTTTTGAGGCGAGATCGGAAAACGTAAAAAAAATGAAAAGTCTGCCCTGCAATTTACGAAGTACCACAACGCTATTAGGTATTAAGAAATTTTATTATTCGCGGTCCCAATTATTAATACGCGCGGGCTCTCCAAATATTAATTAATGTAAAACAAAACACAATACAATAATTGGTTGAACTTGCAGGGGCAAAATCGGAACACGAAATGTTATACGTCTGCAGCTCGCATATGAAAGGGCTGCTAATAATTGGTTGAACTTGCATGGGCAAAATCGAAACACGAAATGTTATACGTCTGTAGCTCGCATATGAAAGGACTGCTCTGCAATTTACGAAGAACCACAACGCTATTAGGTATTAAGAAATTTTATTATTCGCGGGTCCCAACCATTAATACGCGCGGGCCCTCCAGATATTAATTACTGTAAAACAAAACACAATACAATAATTAGTTGAACTCACATGGGCAAAATTGGAACACGAAATGTTATACGTCTACATCCTGCATGCGTACATCTGTAGCTTGTTACATCCATTCTTATTATATAGTAAAGATAAAGATAAAGATAAAGAAAAGATATACTAGCAACTAATTAAGCCCCAGGTACAAGTTGTGGTTTGATTTTAAGACTATTAAATCGTGACGTTTTATGTTTTTATTTGTAAATATTAGTTAAGGTGGTCTACATGGCAAAATTCAATAAAATTTGATGGAATCTCCATTTTAGCCTTACTTTTTTTTTTTTTTTTATTTCTCACTGGTGTCTATTAAAAGTAATGATAATTAAAAGTAATGATAAGTGTTTAACTACTAAATAATTATATCCATAGTTAGAAGATTCATACTGCTTATTTTATTATATTAGCTAGACTTTAACAAAAAAGTAAAGTGACAAGAATATCTTATATACTAGAAAGGGGAGATTTATATTTTTTTGGAAAATAATATCAAAATTGAAAGCAGGGGAATGAGTCCAATATTTTATGCGAATCATTTACTCTATAAAGAAAGCACGGAGCTATCACATTTTGTTTTTTGAAAAATGCAATCAAAAAAGGCCGTTAGGCCAAATCAGCCTCATACAAACTAGTAACGCGAGGGGGAGACTCCCAAAATAATTCCTTACTACTACTATTGAAACTAACTCTACCAAGTTTATCCGCTACCCTATTTGCTTCCCTCGGTATCCATGCAATCATGCTCTCCCACGGCCGTCTCAAAAGCTCGCGACATTCATGCGCAACACCACTTGAGGGCTCGGTTGTGCTCTTAAGTAGGTTGTAAGCCGCCAATGAATCCGTCTCCACAATAATGGACGGGTACCTTCTCTCCCAAGCTAATGTGAGTCCCTTTTTGAGCGCTTCTAACTCCGCATCGTCCAGTGTAGGTGCGTGAAGCTCCATTGCAAAGGCCCAGTCCCAAAGACCTTCGGTTGTGCGCAGCACACCCGCTCCATATCCGTTATTTTCCTCATGCACAACTCCTCCATCCGTGTTGAGTTTGACCCATCCAACATTCGGCTTCGTCCAATTACTCGACGAGAGCTTTCCCCTTTTAAGCTTCCGCCTTCCGCCTTCCCATCACCAAATCTTGTCTAAGCATCTTAACTTGAAAAATACAAGACTTGGTGGTGTCCATGCGGCCCTTAAACACCTTCTTGTTCCTATTTTTTCAAATAACTCAAAGTTCGGCGGCGAACACCAAACACCACTTCTCTTTATTCCCAATTGGGCTCTCCATGCTTTTGCTTTCCAACATATTACGTAATCAAAACTCGTCCGGGCAGCTCTCAAACTCAGCGACACTGTGATGTGCTACAAGGCTAGACCACACCCCCTGCGCCATCTTACAATACCAAAGCAAGTGCAACACATCTTCGGCCTCCTCATCACAAACGGGACAAACACCTGTCGTCGGTATCCCTCTCTCTCTTCGCAACCCGTTAGTCGCCAAACGGTCTTGTACGGCAAGCCATAGAAAATGTAGGATTTTGTTGCTCAAGTCGAGATGCCAAATCCAGTGAACATCCGAGTTAACATGTTGCACCTCCGAGTAGTGCGCCATGAAGGTCCGATACGCGGATTGGCAAGTGAAATCGCCATTGGAATTTTCTCCCCACAATACTTTGTCATCATCCTCAGTAAGAACAACATTTTTTTTTGCATAATTTCACTCTTAATCACCACGGGAATCGTCAACTCGAGCTCATCTAAACGCCAACCTCCATCAATGTCCAAAACATCGTGTAGCACAAGTTTGGCCTCTTCCGGTTTTATAATGCACCCCTCATCACAAAGCCTCTTTCCTCCAAGCCAATTATCAAACTAAAATAAAATCTTGCGACCATTACCAATTTTCCATTGAAGAAAATTCATATGAGATTTATATGTATTACATTAAAAACGTTATTAGTATAAATTATGTAAAAGAGGTAAAAGGACAGCAGTTCACGTTATTAGTATAAATTACATAATAACGTTAAGCCTCTTTCCTCCATGCGCACGCTTGTAATAATTAAATATAAACCAATTATAATAATTAGTATATTCATATTCAATTATAATTGATTTATTCAATTGTAATTTTGTTGGTTATATAATGTGATTTCCTAACATATGTTTTTATGCGGTCATTATTGCATAAAAGGAATATACGTATATATATATATATTATTTGCATATCTAGAAAGAGAGAGAGAGTAAGTAATGAATCCATAGTTGTTTTAGGAAAAGGCACAAAATTAGGAAATAAGAAGCATAACTCATTGAGCCTTAATTAGAAAGGTAGGAAAAAGAAAATCAATAAATTTGTTCTGTTGTTAGAGAAATTGAACTGTTTGTATCATTTGCCATAGATTTAAGCTCAACAATAATAATGTTAATGCAAAATCTTCAACATACACAAATTTTAGTTAATCTAATGGAGCGTAAGTGTAGACGTACTTGCAAATTGACTCAAGTTAATTAAATGTGGTTCTTCTTTTCCTTAAGAAGTAAGATACTATTAACGAATATAAAAATTCTGATGACGTCAAAAAAGTAAAATATAAAATGACATTGTGATGCTGGACTGGCATGAATATAAATTATGTAAAAGAAAATTCATATGAGATTTATATGTATTACAGTAAAAATGTTATTAAATATAATTGAAATTATTAAGCACACAAAAAATTTAAACTCGGTTACTGAAAGCATATATTAAAACTGATTATGGTACTCTAAAACTTAATTTCCTTCAAAAACCTTTCTTAATCTAGCAAATGAGTGAGAAGAGCTCAAACTTGGAAATAAATCACAGCAAATTGCTTTAACAAATACACAAATCAACCGAAATCCAGCTTTCCATAATGTATAACATATGATATTCTTTAATAATTGATAGTTATGTTCATTTTTCGTGTTTCTTTCTTATATATAGTTTTTTCTTTACAGATTATATAACTTATTTTATGTTCACCTTTAGACTTATGAAGTTGATACCTCCTAATAATAATTTTCATTTTGTAGCTAGTATTTAACTCGAAATAATTACTTCATTCCGAATAGACTTTAAGATATTACTTTTTAGCAAAACACATCATGCCCCTCGTATAGACTTTAAGAGCAAATATTTTTTTGGCATAAAAAGACATTGATATAATTTTTCTACAGATAACACACATTTTTCTTGATTAATACTTCAAGTTATTAACAACATACAAAATTAAAATAAAAACTGCACAACTAAGTTACAGTCTTGAAATTTAATACCGCAATTTTTATTTTGCCGCCTAACGTTTTAAAATTAGCAATGTGCTCTCTAAGGTATTGATAATATATACCCCATAGACTACTGTCGATCAACCATTCACTATGAACACATGTCCAGATTTAGAATGTTCAGCATATGACATCGTTAATTTTGAAACGTTAAAGGACAAAGTGAGAAAAACGAAAGGGTGCTTAACAAGATTTACCCACAAAAAAGTACAAAACAAATAATTTTTGCAATTTCTTGAAATTCCAGAAAACAAAATAGGAAGCATTAGAAATACCATTACTATTTTGGTTACTAAATATATAACATATATAAAGAAACACAATATAAATAATAGAGGGTGGTTTTGCCTACTAATTGTTTTATAAGTAGCAATTCATCAATAAGCCAAGGGCTATTTTGCCATAAACCCTTAAAAGAAAAACCCCAAACTCATAAACCTTGGGCAAAAATACAACCATTTTACTCTCCAATCTCCGCCTCCCCACCGTCGTCAGCCGCCGCCGGAAACTCTCCTTCACTCTCACAGCACAGCAGCCGTTGCTCAGTAAGTCACTAATTGAACCAATAATTCGTAATTTTCCATTTTTGCCCTAATTTGTAGCTATAATACATTTATTTAGGTTATTGCCCTTTTGTTCATAATATATATATATATATATGTATATATTGGCTTTGTAAGTATACTTGTGAGTTTCAAGCTCCATTGTGGTGTTATTGTAATTTGAATCAAACGTGTTATGGTGGAATTGAGCTGCGTGTGAGGTGTTTGATAAATTGATTCAATGAGTAGGGTAATACGGAGACGCAACGGATAAAAACCTGTGACCTGAATATATAATGCTATTCGGCCTGCTCATTTCAGGCTTTGATTGATTGGTGTGTGTTTCGGTGTAGTTATGGTGGGGCTTTCGTTGGGAGAGCAGAACTTCATTAAGGGCGGCATTGCTCACGACCTACGCACTGATGGAAGGAAACGGTTGACTTATCGACCAATTTATGTGGAGACTGGTGTTATTCCTCAGGTTTGCAAAATTTGAATATCGAGACACTTACACAGAAACACATCTTTATGTGTAATCTCTGTTTCATTGCATACTGATATTTCTTTGGTGTGACTTGAAAAGGCGAGTGGTTCAGCAAGAGTCAAGATGGGTGCAACAGATGTTATTGCGAGTGTGAAGGTATTTTATTGTTGGGACACTAAATATTTTTACCTAGCATTATGAGTTGTAATGTAGTTTACTTTGTGATTTCATTCAGCCAGTTTAAGTATGGAGCTAAAAACTGCTTGTTTGGTTTTTGCCTTTGTGTTCTTATGATGAAATTTGCGCTGTTCAACTTGTTAATTATTTGCAGGCTGAACTTGGAAGGCCTAATCCATCTGATCCCGACAAAGGAAGGGTTTCGATATTTGTCGATTGCAGCCCTACAGCTGAACCCACTTTTGAGGTATTTTCTTGATTTTCTCTTACTTATGATCTTAATTATATTAGTATGAGCATAAAAGAGCTTGAGCTAATATCTGAAGGCTCAAACAAAGGTTACCCTGCAACTAAGGTTAAGAGCCTAAAATTAAACGATGTATTTCTTCAATTGAGACTATAAGTGATCTGTGAGATTGTAAAAACATAACAGAAATTACCTGATTCTAACGGATGTAGCACTGTTGTCAAAAGCGCCGCTCGAGCGCGCCTCGGGGCGCGCTCCGAGCGAAAATGGCAAAAAACCGCACTGGAGCGCTGGTCTAGAACGCTGCATTCCTAAGACGTACGCTCTGTTTGATAAAGCGTTGAACAGAGCGGAAAAAACGCATGTTAAGCGGCCGCTCCGAAATTACTTACCCAAATTTGCTTGTGTCATATATTTGCACCCCACGGTCAACAAAAGTGGCCCAATAACAATAACAAAATAAAAGGAAGGAAGGAACAGTGACTATAATTCCTTTTTGTCTTCTTCCATCCACTTTTCTTTTTCTTTTTAAATTATATTTCTCCTCCAATTTCCACAATGGTATTTTGGTTTTTTTGATTACTTTTCAAGTAAGATTGTCCGTTTATTGCTTAACAACATTTTTTTTCCTTTATATTTCTTTCGGTTTTAAATAGCAGTGGTCAGCAACAATTAGGAACAATTTTATAATCACGTTGCTATTGTTTTTGTTTGTTAATTATTGTACTTGTATAATGGTGCAAACTTGTTAATATAAAATATCAACTTATTTTAATTCACTTATTTATAATTTTATATTAAATAAAATAAAAATGCCAACATTTGTGAAGCTTACGCTCAACGCCTCTGAGCTTACGCTTCGCTTCTAAGAATGAAAAACGCTTCGTCTACGCTCAACGCCTTTAACAACACTGGGATGTAGTATAGTGTGTGGGCCCCTGTCCCTAGAGTTGAAGCGGGAAGCACGTGATGACACTAAAGGCTTAATGTGGATTTTGATCTTTCTGATATTTTTGAGCATCTTGTGCTATGCATAGTTTCTAACTGGTTAAGGCCTTTAGCTGACTGAGCTGGTATTAGGCACCCTAAAATGTTTGCATACTGCTGCTACATCGCCTAGTATTTTTTTTTTTGCAAAAATTCTTTTATCTATAATTTTAATGTTTATATCTGCAAGGACCTTATGGTATTTGCATTAAATTTGTGGCAAAAAGGCTTTGCTCTCAACTGAATAGATTTCTGCCTATTACCTTGGTGGTTGGACCTCCAATTAGGACATGAAGTATCAAACAAGAATTCCTTCATTTAGCTGGCCTGGACTGCTGCACACATTGACAAGACGAGCTACTGGAATTCCCCATTTCTTTTTAAATGCCTATCCTTGGAGCTCTTAGCTTTTGCATTTCTTTGCACTGCAGTTCATTTAGGCATTTTCAAGCTCATTTTTAATTGTTATTAGAGAGTGGTTTGTGCCTTGGGAACATTTGCATACCTGAATTAACTTGATTACTCACGCCTCAACATACACAACATCTTCTCACTGAAGTCCTACAACTTTGTGTGTCGGTTGTCACATGCCTTTTAATGTGATTCACAGGGCAGAGGAGGCGATGAATTGTCGGCAGAGCTCTCTTCAGCTCTTCAAAGATGTCTGTTGGGTGGTAAAAGTGGAGCAGGTAAACAGATTCTCAAATGTGTTAGGTTGATATTTCAATAATTTATTTGCTGTTGAAGAATGAAATCATTTTTACTGATGAGTGAAAAAATGTTACGAGCGCTAATTTTTCTTGTTCTGGATTTTACTCTAGGAGCTGGGATTGACCTCTCATCGCTATCAATTGTTCACGGGAAGGTCTGTTGGGATCTTTACATTGATGGCCTTGTTGTCAGTTCAGATGGTAATGTGCTGGATGCTCTGGGAGCTGCCGTTAAGGTATGTGTACTTTTTTTAGATGTGCATGAAATACAGAAATGAATGACTTTGTAAATTAACTGTGTTTATTTTGTTTCGTTAATCTAGTGGGTGGTGAACTGAACCCATTAATATATCTTTGTTTTCTTGTTACTTTGTTGGGCAATCAGCTTTCAGGGTAAATTAGGACTACAAATTTATATTTTGGTCGAATTACTGTAGTAAGTTGGTAAAATTTTATTTTTTAAATATTTGTAATGTGGGAGATGTTGTGATTTGTCCAAACATAGGGAATTTTGACTTTTTGGTCCTCTATAGTAACCACCTTTCAAATTTAGTCCTTTATAGTGCCTCTGGCCGTTTTTGGTCCTCCAAACTCCAAAGTAACCAAAATTTCAATTTTGGTCATCCGACGATAATTTTTGATTAATTTGACCAGACTTCAATCAAATTTGGGGATATTTTCAATTTTCCCTCCAAAATAATTTTATGTAATTACACTTAGACCCCATATATTGAAATAATTATATTTACAATTTAAATAATTTATTTCAAAAATGGTTGTAAGATTTACATTTTTTGTCTTTAAAATTTGTTGGTTTAACTTATGTTTTATATTTTTATTGTAAATATTTATTAAACTCAATTTAATTATAACGTTACCTTATAAATAAATAAACTATCTTAAAATGATATAAGCTTTACCTACTAAATATTACCATCAATTAAAAAAGGATTGAAAAAATATATACAATATATTTTCTTTTAAAACTAAAAAAAAATGATTTTTTTTTTGTTTTATGGCTTAAAATCTTTTATAGAATTAATAGTTAACAAATAAAAAAATAGAAAACAAGCATCTTCCCTACAAAGGTGGTGGTGTCGTGGTGGTGCAGGGGCGGGTGGGGGGAGGCGGAGTTGGTGGAGATGGTGCAGGGGTGGCTGGTGATGGAGCAGGGGTGGTGGGTGGGGGTGGGGGTGGGGGTTGGATAATATAATATTTTTTTTAACTAAATAAAGATGGGGGTTGATTTTTGAATAATATAAATTGTTTTTTAACTAAATAAAATAAATTTTATAATCAATTTTTATTACTAATATAAAATAAAATAAGATTATTTGTATTTTTAATAAAAAAATTATCATATGACATAGGAAATATCTAGTATTAATGATTACCTTAAAATTTAAAAAATAAAACTCAAATTCGTAGGCAAATATGCGTTATTTAAAAAATATTAGGGTGTGAGTGTAGTTGTATAAAGTTTTGGGGCATAAAACGCAAAAACAAAACTTAGATCTAAAGTCATGTGCATGGCACATGCGTAATTCCGGGGAATAATGGAATATTCCGTCACCGGAGGACTAAAATTGAAATTTGGTTACTTTAGAGGACCAAAAACGGCCCGAAACACTAAAAAAAGACTAAATTTGAAAGGTGGTTACTATAGAGGACTAACAAGTAAAAATTCCCCCAAACATAAGGTGTCTTTCTGATTCACTCTGATAATTTTTTTTTTTTTTTTTTTGTATTTCTGATTCTTTGCTGCTGCTATTATCTCTAGGCTGCTTTGAGCAATACTGCCATTCCAAAAGTCCAAGTAGCCGCCCAAGCCTCTCCTGATGATCAGCCGGAGGTTGATGTGAGCGATGAGGAATTTCTACAGTTCGACACAAGTGGAGTTCCTGTTATAATAACTTTAACAAAGGCAAGACACAAATTCTTGAGGGTATTCTGTCAGTCAAACTGCAATTCAACAAAACGAAGTAATTTTGTCCGGCTAATACTGCAGGTTGGAAGACATTATATTGCCGACGCAACTTTAGAAGAGGAGTCACAAATGAGTTCAGCTATCTCAATTTCCATCAACAGGCAAGGGCGGATATGTGGTCTAACCAAAAGAGGAGGTGCGGGCTTAGATCCAAGCATCATACTTGACATGATCTCTGTTGCCAAACATGTCAGTGAGCAGTTATACGACAAACTGGATACGGAGATAGCTGCAGCTGAGGCTTCTGATGAGGAATCGTGATTTGAATATTCAAACGGCGTAAGCAGGAAGGGACTTGTATTATTAAATTCTTAATACAGGATTATAGGAGCCATAGTAGAAATGCATAGGCAACTGGTTTGTCACAAAATTTTCTGGAAAGGTAGTTATTCGATAATTTGACAAAGTTTTTGTAATATTCTTGCAGTTTAAGCTGTGTATCGCAATGTTTCTTTCGGTCCGTTCTGAGTGTCGTTGTGTTATAATGTATTGGGTTGCCAACTTATAGCTGAATGTTAACTATGTTAGCTTTAACCGTATTACTAATTTTCAGAACTTTTTCGACTTATTGTGTATGAATAAGGTTGTTCATTGGTCTCAAACCAAACCATCCATTTTGCTTTCAGATAAACCGAATCGAACCGAATCAAACTAAATAAGAAAACCATAAATCGAACCGTACAGTACGGTTCGGTTAAACCAAAGAAAATCAATTTAAAAGCAAATGCAAGAAATGGATCAGTTTTTGAAAAAAGTTTAAAGAAATATTTTATCACCCTCTTTTTTCATTAAAATTGAACTAAATTTATATTAGAGTAGATTGAATATAGTATTACCCTGTTTTTATTTAAATGTGATGTTGTAAACTCTTCGAAGTCAGGGGAAATGCAATTTAGTATTTTTACCTCCTTTCAAAAGCAATTCTTTCTAATTGGAGAAGAAGTAACGTACGAGGCCCGTTTCTCATCCTCATTTATAAGTTTGCAAAAGACGGAAAGTGGCAATTTGATTTAGCTCACCCTTATGGGTTCAGAATTTTGGTTTAACTCGTAAATATTTTTTAAAAAAAATACATACAAAGCTTAAAGAGACAAAAAAAAAAAAAACACACACACACAATACAACTAAAACACATATTACGGCTCAAAATAAATATACGATATACGTAAAACGCCATTTTTCTATTTTCAATTGGATTTTTTTGTCCACGAAATTCGTTTTTGACAAGGGATACCAGGTTTTTAAGTGGAAACGACAATCTAAGCACAACGTAAAAGTCTTTACGCCAAAGTGATTTTCGACGAATTCCAACGTTTAGAGGCTGAAAACGCCATTTTTCTATTTTCTGCAGGATTATTTTTGTAAGTTTTAGACGGAATAAAACTTAGCTTGAGCATGGGATGACCGAAAACAATAAATTAAAATTCAGTTTTTTTTTTATTAATTAACATTTTATTTTTTATTTTATTTAAATAAAGGTTTGATTTGTTTGGTCTATTTTGGTTTAACTGGGTCTCCTTGCAACAAAACCAAAATAGCTTCGGTTTGAAACCGAATCAAATCGTGTGGCAAAAATATATTATGGTTCATACCAAACTGCCTTATTTAGTTCAGTTTCAACGGTTTAACGAAACCTTGGAGACCGTTGAAATTGAAACCCATCATTCTCCAATTAAAAGGTATTGTTAAGTGGAGGGGGAACTTCTCTTTGTTAACATTAATCCAAGACCATACACAAGTGATGTGGGATAATATTTCTCAACACGCCCCTTCAAGTGTGACCCGGTAATTATCTTCGGTGCCATCACGTGGGTATGTCGCGGAGCCCAACATATGTCTTGGGTTGACTCTGATACCATATTGAATTGTCATCTCATCGAAAAGCTTAAGCTCTTAGAGATGGTAAATATTTAATATTTATATATTATCTCCAACATATATAAAGTTGTTGGAAAATTGATTAATTGAAATGGGTTTGTACAGCTGACTTCGGGTCAGATTTTGAGCGGGTTCCACTTGTCGTATTGACAACTTCAAGATGGGAACGTTTTCTCCTACGTGAGAGCTTCGAAACGATATATTGCACGCTCAAAATGGTACACGGGTGAATGAGAAATTGATGCTCAAAGATAGCTACCAAAGCTGAAAATATTGAAGTAAATGAGGGAAAAAACCATAAAGTGAAGATGGCCATCCCACATGGGAAAAAGAGCACTCTCTTTTTGGGTTTATCAATAGCAATGCATTCTTAGCATAATAAGAATGTGTTGGCTAGAGTCTCCTCCCTCTCCTACGTGCGCGCAGGGGGGTGCAAATGCGAGCCAAAAATTAGTGCGACTAATGCGATTCGGGCTTGCGCACACGACGTACGCGCCGAATGTCGGTCCGTTTAGCCTGTCGGGCTCCCGCTCGTGTGGGCCTTGTTTTGCAACTTCAATATTTATTTTTCTGTTTTAGGTAACAGAATTAATTCAGATTCGGATAATATTTCTATATTAAATCCGAAGCATCAAAACGCGTCCAGATTCATCCGAAGATATAGTCTTATCTTAATTACGATCCGGTATTATCTTAATTAGAGATTTGCATATATCTAAAAGATCCCGTTTCTTGTTAATCAAGTCAGCCGACTCTCTCCCTAATTAGTATAAATAGGGGTCGCTCCCCTTAGGTTAATCATCAGCAAAAATACACTTTTGCATACACGAAAAAAGGGTTTTAAGCATTGTGTGGTGGTGGTGGTCTGTTACCGTTCGAGTTCGCCGGGATTGTTCTGCGAGTGCTAGCAGCCAATTCGAAAGGTCGTTTTATCCTGGGAAGAGTTAGTCCAACGATCTCAGCACGTGGAGAGGACTAAACTACTTTAAGGAAACCGAGAAGGACTCGACCTATTACTACGGTTATTTTCAGTTTCTGCGTTATTATTAATTTTGTTTATTTGCGTGTCAATTTATATACTGTTCGTTATCTCCATTGTTTCTAACAAAAGTATTGTAACATCAAAGTACAATATGGAACAACTATATGACACATGGGAGGTGACTTTTAGAGGCATCTCGGCAAAATTTGTTTTTTTTTTGCATGTGGGAACTTGTAGCCGCTACTTTTCGGTTGTGCATTAGGTAAATCCGCGGGGCTGATGCAATAGCCTGCAAATCATCTCGGCAACATGATTTAGTACAATAACCAAAATTATATAACATGTGACAAAACAGCTATTTTATGTGAATATCCATAAAATTATACCAAGAAAAAGCAGGTCTCATAGTTGAGAATATTTGCAGATGGCACATGCATATGCTTTTCTTAGTAGTCTCTAGCCCACGTGGATAATATGAATACCAAAGCACCCGTCCTTTTGTTTAAGATAATTGAGATATAGCATCTATTCCAAAACTCAAATGTTACCTCACAATCGATCAGTTAAAGGTATCAGAATAAGGGAATTTAATTTGTACCTTCTAACTTCATGAATAATCCAAAACAGGAAACTATTTTTAATGCAGAATTATAGATTTTGATGTCGCACATGTTTCTCGACCAAGTTTATCTTGAGTTATTATGATAGAATACTATATTATCACAAATATGTGACAAAACATACATACGAAGTCTACATGTTATACACACCTGGTCACGCCAATTACTTTCTTAAGTAAGTTGGCAATACTGTCTATAAGGTACAATAAAGTATATAAACAAATTAGTTTTAGCAATGGGAATTATTTTGCTTGTCATTCTCTGACATGGACTCATGCCAATATGTACACATCAATTTGTCAAAATTGTAAATTTCGTCATGATCCATCATACTTAAGTGAAATTCTTTTCAACATTTTTTCTTTTTCAGACTAGAAATAAGGACCTATGCAATTATCACGTGACCTTTAATAATTTAGTATGACTTTAATGTAAGACCTCAAAAGTCATAAACAAACATTTAAATCTACCATATATAACTCTCACCGCTATACGCACCATAATGAGCCACATTCGTATGACACCTACTTTAAATGTCCAGCAGACGAGCTCGAGTTCAGCTTTGTCCCAAAATGCTCAAAGGAACCTCGATCGCCTTCATTTCGATGGAGCTCAGTCCAACACAAATCTACTCAACCCAACAATGATGCATATCTTAGCTTGGAACAATAGAGGAGCAGCTCGTCAGGAATTTCTCATCGAATTGCGGGACCTTGTTCGTCGACATTCACCATCTATAGTAGTCATCATGGAAACCTGAGTAGGCCATGATCACTCTACCGAGATAATTCGTCGTCTTTCGTTCGACGGTCACTACATTGTACCAGCTACAGGTTTTTCAGGAGGTATCTGGATTCTTTGGATGACAGCTCAGATCACGCTTCAACAATTAGGAGGCTCCACCAGAACAATTCGCATTGAGGCTACACCACCACTGCCACAAGACCCGTTCATCATCTTCGCAGTCTACAACCCTCCCTAGCTGCCTTTACAGACTCAGGTATGGTCAGAACTTAACCATCTAGCAGATATTATTTCTGGTAGCTGGTTAGTTATTGGTGATTTTAATAATATCCTAACGGCGCATGAAAAGGCGGGTGGAAGACCAAAATCTCAGTCAATTTTTTAGCGATTGCATCCAACACTGTGGTTTACAGGACCTGGGTTACATAGGCCATGTGTTTACATGGACTAACAGTCGACCAGGTTGTAATTTCATATCCGATAGGTTCTTTGCTAATATTCACTGGCTCAATGCCTACCCCAAGCTAAAGTCCACCATTTAGTCTATGAAGCCTCTGATCATTCCCCGATACTTCTTAACGCAACGCCGTACCAACCCAAACCTCAACGGCCTTTTTGGTACGAAACAACGTGGGATCTCCACCCCACTTTTCACCCTCTTGTAACTAATTCGTGGAACCAATTTTATAGTCAACATCACATACCGTTGTTTTCCACTCAATGTAAGGTGTTTGCAAATCGGGCACGACATTGGAAGTCAACCACTTTGGGAACATTTACAAGCAGATCACCAATGCCCGGTAAATGCTGGAAACTGCTCTATCTCTTTTTGCATCCGAATGCTCCTCGCTCAGCTTTCCTTCGTGAGCAATGCCTCTGCATTTACCTAAATCGACTCCTTGCTTAGAAACAACAATATTGGGCCCAACGTGCTAAAACTCAGTGGATCACCAATGGTGATACCAATACTAAGTTCTATCATGCTTATGCAAGCAATCACCGGCGTTGTAACTCGATCCAAGTTATCAAAAATACTGGACTGAGTTGGCCCCTGTAGTCAACACATTTGTTCAAGATTTCTTTATGAATGGTGTTCTCTAACCCCATCTCAATGACACCACCATTGTCCTTATCCCTAAAAGGCCACATCCTACCTTGGTCACTCATTTTCGACCGATTAGTCTCTGTAATGTAAGCTACAAGATTATATCCAAAATCTTGGTCAGTCACATCCGACCATACCTTAATGACCTGATCTCACCTTTTTAAATGCTTTTGTCCCAGGGAGACAATTTACTGATAATATCTTGATGGGCCATGATCTTCTTCATACTCTATTTCCAAACGTAAAGGGAATAAAGGCTATATGGCCCTCAAACTTGATATTGAAAAGGCTTATGATAACCTTATTTGGGATTTTTTGAGCAACACACTTCAAACCTTTGGTTTCCCCCCTCCCTTAATCCATCTCATCATGACATGCGTTACCGCAGTCAGGTTTAAAGTCTCGGGTAATGGATCATCTTCTACCTTTTGGAATCCCACAAAGGATCTGGACATGTTCATCCATCTTACTGTCCTTAGTAGCCATAACCAGTCATTCACGCCTCTTAAAACGAGCAAACATGGACCCGTAGTGCCCATCTTGAGTTTTGCAGATGATTGTTTTGTGTTTTGCGACACTACACCAAAAACAATCAGAACTCTGCAAACCAATTTAGACATGTTTGCTGAGGCGACAGGACAAGCAGTTAACTGGAATAAATCCAAAGTTATTTTTGCACCTAGTGTTAATCCTCAAAGATAATTAACACTTGTAAATCAGCTCAATATGGATATCATTACGCCTGAGGATAAGTACTTAGGCTTACCCTTGTGGCCGGGCCACTAAAAAACACACAACCTTAAACCTCTCCTCGCTAGGGCTCACACTAGGGTCGATACGTGGTGCAACCGGCCACTCTCTACGTCTGGACTGACAGTCCTTGCCAAATCCTCCCTATCAACCACCGCTTCCCATGCCATATCGGTCTTTCGTCTCCCATGAACGACCCTAGCCAAATTCCAATCTACTACAAACAAATTTCTCTGGAATGCAAAGTCCACAGGAAAGGCAAAAACTAAGGTCAACTGGGATACGGTTTGCCTGCCAAAGCAATTAGGGGGATTGGGCATCCGCAACCTCCTTGATTTAAACAATGCTTATCTCTTGAAACTAGGTTGGCGCCTGTTTACGCAACCTAACTTCCTGTGGGCCCAAGTCTTTCTAGCCAAGTACTACAGAAATCCTCACGTTCTTTTAGCTCAAGCTCGTACTACCAACAGTTGGGGCTAGAAATATATCTTGTCAATACTTCCCCATCTATCACAATCCATTCTTTGGCATGTAGGTCAAAGAAGTACGCTCAATTTCTGGTTAACTAAATGGTTGGGCAACTTCACAATAGCTGAATTCATTCCTAACATAACCCCTTCTTTCCTTTCCTTAACCATTTCAGAGGTCATTGACCCAATCATTCGGACTGGGACCTTAGTAAGGTAGCTCATTTTCTCCCCCCCCCCATATCATTGGCACTATCCAGGGGACTCCACTACCTCACATCAGCCTTTTCGATCATTTCTCCTGGGCTTGGGCGTCTGTCGACACATTTTCGCTCTCAAGTGCCTATACCATGCTCCGATCTTCCGCTACCACTATTGCCAAACCTCATCTACCTTGGAAAATCATCCAAAGTTTACAGGTTAATTCGATAGTTAAATCATTCATTTGGCTCTTCTGTTATGGTAAGACACCAACCAAATTTTGACTTTTCAACCAGAGCCGCATTGGTGAACCGACATGTCCCTTATGTCAGCAACACCCAGAGACTCTCGAACACATCTTCTACGCCTGCCGGATAATCAACCCGACAATCCAAAGAATCCTGTCTACAGTTTTTGAGTTCCGCCATTGCCACCCTCTCATTCATCTGTCTACGCTCCAACCCGCTATTAGGCAACATTGGGCTGTTCTCTCTTGGACCATTTGGAAGGCAAGAAACAATAAGGTATTTGACAATCGTCCCATCACTTTCCATGCTGTCCATGCCATTTATCTCCACCAACTCCATAATCCCCCTTTTCAAATTCTTCATAGTAACCAACAACCAACTCCATCGCAATACATACTCTACCTTAAGTGGACCCCACCACCCATCGGATATGCTCAGTTAAATGTAGACGGATCAGCCTATGGTAACCCCGAACCTACAGGTATTAGAGGTATCATTCGAGACTCGGATGGACAGTTTCTTCTCGCTTTCTCTGCGTCGGTGGGCTATTACACCAACAACCAAGCTGAGTTTTGGGCGCTCAGGGATGACCTACAACATGCGCGTTCTATGCAGATCTCTCATCTTGCCATAACTACTTACTCTCTTTTTATGCTTGACTGTATCACGAGGACACAAGCAACACCAGCACACCTCATGGGACTACTGAAGGAGATTCAGACTAGTGTCACTCATTTCACCCGAGTGATAGCCAAGTTTTGCTACAGGGAAATAAACCAAGCCGGTGATGCACTCGCAAAGCTAGGTGCCTCTTCTTTGAACACCGACATTGCATTGACTAGTCAACTTTTGACACTAACATAAGTATTTGGGACACATGCCTAACTTGGATGCAACATTTGTTGTTTTTTGATTGTAATTCTGTTGTAACATGTATTTCTAATTCTGTGATTCCTTGTACTAAAACTGTGATTTTGTCGTAATAAATGACGTTTACCATTCTTAAAAAAAAAACATTTAAATCACACTTCTATATATCGCTACATTATTGACGTACAGAAGGGAGATCCACAAACTCAATTATTATCAATCTAGACGAGCCAATTACTCAAATGCTAGTCAAATAAATTAAAATGCAAGTTTTGAATAAACTCAGACTAGAAATAAAAACCTATGCAACTATCACATAACCTTAAAGGATTTGTCTGATGTGCAGCATGCTGCACAACATCCTCCTCTCACAGAGAGGTGGGCCCTACATAAGGTCACAACTGGACCTCATGTTTTTGGGGCCCACCTCTGTGTGAGAGGGGGCCTGTTGTGCAACATGATGCACATCAGATGCTCCCTAACCTTAAACGAATGTCATGATTTTGTGACTTTAATGTAAGACCTCAAAAGTCATATAGAAACATTTAGTTCGCACTTCTATATATCTCTACATTATTGACGTATAGGAGGGTGATCCACGAACTCAAATATTGTCAATTTTGACGAACCAATAACTCAAATGCTAGTCAACAATAAATTAAAATACAAGTTTTGAATAAATCCAAACTAGAAATAAGAACACATGCAACAATTGCGTGACCTTAAACGAATGCCAATAATTTTGTGTGACTTTAATATAAGACCACAAAATTCATATAGAAACATTTAATTCGCACTTCTTTATATCTATACATTATTGACGTATAGGTTGAGAGTGATCCACGAGCTCAATTATTATAAATTTAGATGAGCCAAGAACTCAAATACTAATTATTGTCAATTTAAACTAGCCAAGAGCTCAAATGCTAGTCAATTATAAAATGCAAGTTTTGAATAAATAAAATTCACCATTACATATTTTTAATTGGTGCTATACTTATCCCATTTTCCGTATAACTGCTCGACATTTCAGTTAGGTACGTAACTAGTTTGTTTTTTCATTACTCAGACTAGGCTGTGTGAATTTAGTATAGGCGATAACACATCAAAAGTCACAAGGGTGAGAAAGAGTACACACCACCACTGGTGTATTTAGGGGTGAGTGGGCCGGGTCGGGACCCGGGATCCCGACCCGCCTATGCGAATTTTTCTCAGGAATTAATTCCGGTCTCTGATCCCCGCGTGTCGGGAACGGGATCCAGTCCGATCCCATTTCCGATCGGCGGGGATGCCGTCTTCCAGGGGATATTTGCCGTGAGTATGATATCCCTCTTCTCTCTTTTCTTTCTCTTTTTTCTTTTCACTATTTCTCTCTTCTCTTATCTCACTCTGCCACTCACGTACACAATCACCACAAGTCCACAATCACCCGTCGCACCGCCGTACCACCACGACGCACGCACACAACCACACCACCGTATATCTCTTCTCTACTCTCACTCACTCACGCACAGTCGCACACAATCATATCTCTTCTCTTCTCTCACTCACTCACGCACAGTCACACACAACCAGACTAGCTCCACACCGCCGCACCACAAACGGCGCCGTCGCCCTACCACCACGTACGATACAACCACTGTATCACCACCACCATGCACCAGCTCCACACCGCCGCCCACCCAACCACCACAAGTCCACAAGCCACTCCTTTATGGTCTGGATATCAGGATCCCCGCGGGAATCCCGATCCCGTCGACATCCCGCCTTGCCGGGATTTCCATTCCCGGCGGGAGGGAATGGAATCTTCTTAGCAGATCCTATCTTAGGTGAATCCCGGGAGCCGGGGTCCCGATCCCGCGGAATCCCGACCCATAACAGGCCTAGGTGTATTAAGTTAAGTAGGTACCAATAATATTAAGTTGATTTCCTTTTTATGCAACTCATTTTCCTCTTACCTACGAGAAAAGTGTTGCAAATTTTTCTTAGTAACTAGATCATTCGCTTTTAGCCCCTCACTAAATTGGTGTTATGAATAGATATATACATTATTGTTCTTCATATTTTAGAACCAATGGTAGTGAGACTTATCATGAATTTAAAAGTAGGGTAATATCCTATAAACCCCTCAACGTGTAGTATGTTACGCAATATGCTCCCAACGTTTAAAAAGAAAAAAACTGTTCTTTCACCTATTCGATTTTGTGCCTACTCCTCCGGAACTGTTGATTATTCTTTCATTTCTGGACATGTGTATGTATTTTTGATCATTAGATTTGGTCTAGGAGAAGTTCGCACGTTTTTCAATAGGTATAAGGTAATTTTCTCTTTTTAATATATTAGGGGGCAAATTGCGAAACAAACTATACGTTGAGGGGTTGAATGAATTTACCGTTATATGTATGGTAAGAACATCTAAAATATGAATTTCACAAGAATCACAAAGAAAGATTCTAGACGTAATCCAGCTGAAAATGCAGTAGATAATTGCGTGCCTAAAATTATTCAACGCTACATGCACAAATCTAGAATGAAACGTACTTTACTTATCTAAAAGCCGATCAAAAGCATTATTACTGTATATACAATAATACAAATCTAATTTATTCGGCATATCTTTTGCAGTTGACTTGAAAGTTACACCTCTAATGTTTAAAATCGGTATCTTGATTAAAGATGCATATTATTTAACCCTAGAGAGCAACATCTGAATTGCGTGTCTAATTGAAAATGTGTAAGTTTCCCGGGTACGCAATGTTTCTTTCCTTTTTCTTTAAAAATATTCATACTTTTTATGGCATCGTTTCGTATGCATGGATTTATATTTTTGATATTTATCGAATAATATCGTAATTGAAATTTAACTTTTTGGCAACGTACAGACTTTAGGCGTAATGTTATCGTTTGCTCATTCAAATTTCCAAAAAAACAAAATATTAATGGTTACTACTTTACAAATATATATGTTCGTTATTGTTCAACAAATTAAACATATAATAGTCTATATTTTTAATAAATAAATTTGGTAAGCACAAGTTTGAACACGATATAATGGTTAGAGACATCATATTGATTGTACCAATAAATGATAATGCATATAGATGTGTCGTTTTTTTCTTTTTCATCCTTTATAGCTTGAAAATTTTCCGTTTAGCCATCTTTTTATTAAAATAGTTGATGTAAGTTGTAACGTAATGTTACAAAAAATATTGAAGTATATTGATGAGCAACAGCCAGAAAGTATATATGTAATTGTATTATTTACTTTATCATATAACCGTTGGATTAAATTACCAATACTTAGTTCCCGAACTCGAACTTCAAACTAAAGGGTCTAATTTTATAATTTTTTTGATGAATAAAGTTTAATCCTAACTTTGAATATCGAAATCCCTTTTTTTTCTTTTTATTAAAGAAGAGAAATCAATAAAAGAAATAAGCACAAGGGGTGCTTGAACCCCTTAATTACATCACGAAATACAAAATGAGCGCCCCACACTCAGCAAACACCTGCAAATATAACCGAAAAATTATCCTTTTCAAGCCAAACAAAGACGCAAATTAACACACCAATGGTAAAAAGAGTATGAAAAATTCCTAATATTTGCGCTAATCCAACACCAAGTTTTCACTTGTATCAACTCAAAAGTCCTAAATGCATTAAGGACGCCCCCTAAAAACTCAATCCTTATAATGACATGGTTATGTTGAATCCTATATATATTTAAATATAAAAAAGTCTCTTGCATGAGAGCTTCGGGTCTCTAAAAATTAGGGTTTTTCCAGGCAATACCACAGATCGATCGGCAGCAGTGTCTCACGTTCATCTTTGACGTCCAAACCTTGCAATTCGTTAAACCTGTGGCAGCGCTCTCGGCATTACCTCGTCTCCCCTTGCGGCACGCTAGGGTTTCGAGGTTTTTAGTTTTTCTCCTCTCTTCGTTTTTCTCTCCATAATTACGTCCGTTTTAGTTTGTGTTCTTGTTGTTTTCGTTTTTTTCCTGTTCGTCTTCTCTTTCCTCCTTCCGTTCGATCATCGGAAGTCGGGGTTTTATTGGCAAATACTAATCTTTTGTTTTCTTGCGTTTCTTTTCCGGTGTCTTGTGGCTTGCGACTCAAGGTATCGCTTTCACCTCTTGGCTACCTCGTTCGGAACCCACCGCAACGCACGCTCAACTGTCTGGTACTGGGAACAATGGACGAAGAATGTCGTAATCTCCGAAACAACCTCTCCTTAACTGAAGAGGAGGGTGTGGGGGACGGCTTCCTCATCCCGGATACTACATGGGATCAGGATAAGGTAAACTCCGATCTCGCACTTGTTGGGCGCATCCTTTCCGGGAAAGTAGTGAATTTCACTTCGTTCTGCATGGTACTGAAAACTCTTTTTAAGGCGGGAAAGGGAATCGAGATTACGCGCATAAGTGAGGACAGATTTTTTGTTTCAATTCTTCCATCCACTTGATATGACAAGAGCAGTTCAGGGTTGTCCATGGTCTTTTGACAAGAACGTGTTGATCCTCGCCCCGGTTCTTAAGGACGAAAATCCCCTTGATACGAACCTGGATCTCTGCAGTTTTTTTATCCGAGTATACGACATACCACTCGCTCGCCAAACTAAAGCAACGGCTCAGGCTATCGGGAATTTACTTGGACAGATGGAGGATGTCGACTTGGCAGAGTCGCGTGGCTTAAGTATGAGGATTCGCGTTAAAATCAACGTCACTCGACCTTTGTTATGGTTCATGAAACTCCGCGGCAGAGAGGGTCAGGAGATGATAGTCTCTTTTAAATACGAACGCTTGCCAAACTTCTGTTACTTATGTGGGTTGCTAGGACATATCATGGCAGATTGTGAGCTCAAGTATGAGCGCAATGTTGCTTCGGATTCGCTCCCCTATGGAGATTGGCTCCGGGAAACAGTAAGCAAGACTGGCTCTTTTATTGGGCAACGTTTCTCTGATAAAGGTTGGAGTGGACGTTCGGCTTTCTCCAATGGGGGACGATCGCACGGGAGTCGGGATTTTTTTGGACAGAATAAAACTCGAGATTTTGAGTCGCCGTGGCGTCATGAACGCGCTGAATCAGTTCAGTCCAGTGAGCGAACAAACACGGCTACATATGTTCAGACGAAGCATACTGAGGAGGTTTTTGCGAAACGCGATCATGCTAATATTATTTCGAAGGAACAGGATGTCGACCGGGAAGGAAGTATAGTGGGAGTTGAGCAGGTTTTTGACCGAATTATGCACGACCTGGATGGTTCCGCAGCAGTGGTTCGGATGTTTTCTCAGCCTTCATCTGTGGCAGTAACTGAAGCAACTGAGGCTAATTTCCAGGTTCTGGGTGCGAGGCAGAATGTGGGCAGGAGGGTTGTTAGACGTACAGGTTTCACCAATCGTACCACGGTTATTCGGAAAACTCGGGCTGGTCACAAGCGGCTGTTTCAACATGAAGAGAACGTTGACTAAAACAGAGAAAAGAGGGTTCGACGGGAAGAACTCACAATGGAAATTGATGAACTTTTGGCGGCGACTGCGGAGCAGTCCCGCCAATCCCAATGAATCTCTTATGCTGGAACTGTCAGGGCTTGGGGAACCCTTGGACAGTTCGGGAACTACGTCAGTTAGTTTCAAAATTCCGCCCCCCTCTGATTTTCTTGTCAGAAACAAAATGCAAGACGAGGAAGATAGAGGTGTTGAAGAGCCATTTTAATTATTTTGGGGTGAATGTGGATGTAAAGGGTTTATCAGGTGGACTAGCATTGCTATGGGCAAAGGATTGGCGGGTTGAGTTGCTTAGTATGTCGGAAAATCACATTGACGTCATTATTATAAGGGAAGATGGCATGCAGGATTAGCGGTTTACGGGGAGCCGGATGGAGCTAAAAGGATGCGTACGTGGAATCTTCTTCGCCAACTTAGGGGTGTTTCGTCATTACCTTGGGTGTGCGCGGGGGATTACAACGAGATTTCTAACCAAGAGGATAAAAAAGGGGGTGCGCTCTGTCCTAATTGGCTTCTGAGGAATTTTCAGGATACTTTGGTTGACACGGGGCTAAGTGAACTAGATTTTTTCGGGCCAAGGTTCATGTGGTGTTGCCGCAGGCCGACTCCAAAAACTGTGTGGGAAAGATTAGATCGTGCGTGTGCGGATTTCAACTGGAGGAGCCTATTTCCTAAAGCTACAGTTGAGCACGTGATCACTATCCGTTCGGACCACCATGCGATTTTGGTTAGATTGTCGGGAAGTCAGGCTACGGCTCGGGTGCGGCCACGGTTCCGATTTGAGGCGAACTGGTTGCTAAAAGCTGACTGTGAGGAGTTAGTTGCGCGGACTTGGGCTGAAAGCGGGGAAAAAACGTTGAGTGGGAAGCTGGAGAACTGTAGGGCTGAACTTGTGTGCTGGAACAGGGTAGATGGGGTGGATATAAAGCGTAAAATTGAAAAACTGAGGAAGGCGCTAATTGGGCTGCGCACGGGGGAGATAACGGCGGAGTCGAAACTCAAGGAACAGTGCGTGAGTAGAAAATTAGAGGAAATACTGGAATCCGAGGAAATTTACGGGAAACAACGAGCCAAAGTTCACTGGCTGAGGGAGGGCGACCGTAACACTGCATATTTCCACCGTCGTGCTAGTGAACGTCAGAAAAAGAACGAGGTTCAGGGCATTCGGGATGAGACAGGGGTTCTCTGGAATTCTCCTATGGATGTTGATCGGGTTGCTGTTGAGTATTTTACTTCTATTTTTCGATCCAATGCTCCGTCAGAGGCGGCTATTGAGGATGTGTTGCGAGACGCGAGCGTGCGGGTCAGCCCTGAGGTGAACGAAAGCTTGTTGCAACCATACACAGCGGAGGAGGTTCGCAAGGCTCTAAAAGATATGTATCCTTTTAAATCTCCGGGTCCGGATGGTTTTTCCTCTGTTTTTTATCAGAAATATTAGTCTATAGTTGGTGATGATGTGACCCGGTTTGTGTTAACTTTTCTAAATGACCGTATTTTTGATCCTAGTATTAATTTTACCCATATTGTTCTTATCCCTAAATGTGCTAACCCGGAATTGATGTCTCAGTTTAGGCCTATCAGTCTCAGCAATGTGAGTTTCAAAATAGCATCAAAAGTCATTGCGAATCGGCTGAAATCTTTTCTTGATTCCATTATCTCTCCCTCTCAATCAGCCTTCGTTCCGGGACGATTAATCACTGATAATATCTTGGCAGCTTTTGAGATTAACCACTTTCTGAAAAATAAAAGAACAGGAAAGCGAGGTTTTATGACGTTGAAGTTGGACATGAGCAAGGCCTATGATCGCGTTGAGTGGTCTTTCCTGGAAAAGGTAATGCTTAAATTGGGCTTTGATTCTAGTTTCGTGTCTCTTATTATGATGGGTGTCCGTTCTGTGTCGTATTCTCTTTTGATCAATGGACGTGAGTCTGCAGTTTTTTTCCCTGAGAGGGGCATTAGGCAAGGGGACCCTTTGTCCCCTTACCTATTTTTATTTGTTTCTGAGATTTTTTCAGCCTTGATTGCATCGACGGAGAGAAAGAATGACTTGTATGGAGTACGTATTTGCCGTCAAGCACATGTGGTGTCGCATTTATTGTTTGCCGATGATACAGTTATTTTCTGTGAAGCTACGGCAAATTCAGCGAGGTGTATAAAGGATATTCTTGATAGATTTGAGGGTGCTTCGGGGCAAAAAATAAATCGAGATAAGTCAGTGGTGGTTTTCAGTAAGAATACGGATGCGCAGCTTCAGGAGGAGGTGGGAAATTTGTTGGGGGTAACGGTTGCTGAAAAACATGAAAAATATTTGGGCATGCTATCGGTGGTTGGAAAATCAAAGAGGGAAATACTTGCGTTTATTAGGGACAAGGTGCGAAAACGGGCGACGGGATACAAAGGGAAGACTTTGTCGGGGGCGGGGAAGGAGGTAATTATTAAGGCGGTAATGCAGTCTATTCCGACATTTATCATGAGTTGTTTTCGTCTTCCTGACACGTTGATTAAAGAAATTGAGGCAATTATTTGTAATTACTGGTGGGGAAGCGGTGATCAAAATAAAATTCACTGGATTGCATGGGATAGGATGTGTCGTCGTAAGGTGGAGGGCGGACTGGGTTTTCGTGATCTTCGGGCTTTTAATCTCGCTCTTCTTACGAAACAGGCATGTCGTATACTAACTTATCCGTCCAGCCTTGTAAGCCGACTCCTTAAAGCAAAATATTTCCCACGTTGCGATCTATGGGACGCACGGATTGGAGCAGCACCGTCGTTTTCTTGGCGGGGAATTTGGGAGTCTATAGCGGTATTGAAGCAAGGAACTAGATGGCAGGTGGGAAACGGAGCATCGCTGACTGTTTGGCATGACGCATGGCTGCCGCGCCCGTCTTCTTTTCGGTCTATAACGCCTGTGGGGCTGATGGTCTCGGATCTTATTGACAGCAACACGGGCTGGTGGGATGTCACGGTTTTGAGAGAGTTCTTATGGGAAGTCGATGTCGAGGTCATCCTATCAATTCCGCTAGGCGAAGTGGGAAGCAGTGATCGTATTGTTTGGCACTACGAGAGGAAGGGGGTGTTTACGGTTAGAAGTGCATATCACCTCATTATGGAGCAAGGCTTGATCAAGAACGGACGTACTACATCATCATCCGAACCTCACGGTATTTGGAAAAAACTTTGGGGGTTTGACTGCGCAAACAAGGTTAAAAATTTCTTGTGGCGTTGTTGTCATGAAATACTTCCAACACGATCAAACTTGGGACGTCGCCATATTTGTATTGAACAGGAGTGTGTCGTTTGTGGATCGGGCGTGGAGACGGCGTATCACGTTTTGTTCTCTTGTGACTTGGCTCGGCAGGTATGGGCATTAGCGTTGGTTCCACTTTCGCTATGGATCCGAGAGGGCGAACATGTGGGGGATTGGCTGCTACGTGTCGGACAAAGTGCTACACGGGACATGATTGGATTGATGATCACGGTTTGCTGGACTCTATGGGGAAATAGGAACAAAATCCTAGCGGGTGAGAAGGGGCAAAATCCGGGCGACTTGGCGATGTTCGCGACCACCTACGCATATACATGGTCGAGGCTGAATGGTAGACATATCCATGCGAAGCTTATAAGGGAGGAGGGCTGCACCGCACCTCAGGGGGACACGATAAAGGTGAATTTTGATGGCGCACTGTTTCGGGCTGACATAGCTATAGGGATGGGTATGGTCGCGCATGATTCTTTGGGCGAGATGGTTGCGTGGAGGCAACGACGGTTGGCATCACTTGTTGAGCCGATGGGGTGTGAGGCCTTAGCCGCGAGGGAGGCAGTACGTTGGGCGATCACTCGTGGTTGGAGCAACGTGCTTTTCGAGGGAGATTGCCTTGGGATTGTTCACGACATATTATTTGGTACTTGTGGGGATTCTAGTATAGCAAGTGTTTTGGATGATATTCGTGATTTTTTCATTCAAAATCCGGGTTTCTTCATCCGTTGGGTGCGTCGCGATTCAAACGCCGTGGCACACGAGTTAGCTAGGAATGCCATAGAGGATGCGGATGATTTTGATATTGAGTAGTTTCCTTGTTTATTGACTGGTCGTTGTTTTATTCTTGCGTTTTGTAAGCGAATTTATTTAGGGGTGCTTGTTTTTCAAGTACTTCCTAATTTTTTGAGGCAATATATTTGGTTTGAGGTTCAAAAAAATAAAAAAATTCCTATATATATATTTAATAGACCTGAACAATAATATTAAATAGGCCATGCTATATATGGAATATATACCTAAATTGTCTAGTGGCGTGATTGATTCGTAGAGAACTATTTTGCTAATTAAATAAGTTTCTCAGAACAAAATCACGCCTCAAATCTTCTTGGATAAGCTTGTGGGATATTGTTGATCTGTGTTGGTCTTTTAATTTGCAAATAAGAATAATGTGACATTTTTGGTAAATATATTTATTGAAAAGTATGTTACACAGAAATGCAGTAGTGCTGCATTTTGTAGCTCTTTTAAAAATTACATTGTCATTAATAAATCATGTAAGGTTAGAAATATAATTAATAACCCTTCTAAGACTTATATATGAACTTGGCATTAAGTTTATTCAAATGTTTTACATAACAGACTTATTGATCCCATGCTAAAAATAAATTCCAATGATTATTACAAACACAATTATAAGACTTTATAAGGTTACAAAACAAACCATATTAACAAAGCTCATGAATAGCTAAGAACTTAATGCATTAATATATTATACTGAATATATTTGTTATTAGTCCACCGATAATTGAATATGCTTTTGGCTACATTAAGTCTAATAATATCTGGCAGTCAAAGTTATTTCTTACATTTTTTTTTCTGTTATCGGTATTTCATACATAACATTATTTATTAATTATGTGACCACAATCATACATTAAATTTAATGTCGACTAGCTACTTCATAATATAAGTTCAAGACCATAAATTATTAGTCAACGTACAACTATCTGCGCTCATGTGGTCCAATGTGTGAATGCATATACTTATATAAGAATGTGTGACAAATTATCATGAAAATGCCTAAACATCAACGTGCAATCATTTCCAATATTTCACTAAGAATGGCGTACGCTTCATCAACACAATTTTTTTAAAAAAGCAATAATATAATTCAAAAGTCAATAATCAGGACAAGTTAGTTTGATTCGTGAAAGCGAAGATGTCTTCCACCATATCTAAATTTAATCATCAAAAAGAGAATATTTATTTTTCCACCTAGCTGGAATTAAGACATAGACCTAATTATTCAATCTTTAAAATACCACATGGATTTTCTTTAGGATCACACGCAACAAGTACTTATGACAGTTGAACTAAATTTAGTTGATCTCTTGTGGAAATAAACATTATATATATATATATATAGCTTCGTAAATTATAATAAAGTTAGAACAGACAATATCCCAATCCAAAGTCATTCAGCGTATCTAGAAAATAATATCATGACAGGCATTCTTCCTGGAAAGTTGTTTGTAGTTTAATACTGTTTAGGACTTTAATGCATGCATGCATCCAACATTTTTTACTATTTGATGTACCATATATTTGAAAATTTTGGTGAGTGCGACTGGAAATGTTGAAAAACCAAGTACTATTGTCTCAAGTTACAAAATAAGTAATAAACAAAATGAGTTGTAAAGTAAAATAATGGACAGAAATCTAATGAATTAAGATTTTGGGTGAAAATACGATGTCAGAACCATTAATGTAGTCACTTTAAAATAACATGCCAATATATCTCTAGTTATTGGCATATCCTACTAGCATCGGTGAGAGAGCTGATGGTTGAAAAAGAAAATGATCTAAGTGAATATTATGATAATTCTAAGTAAATGAAATGAGTTGTATATTATCGTACGTATAAAGGATGGTGATGGAGGTGAGCATGAGATAAGAGGGTCGTATGGTTCTTGCGCTCAACTTTTGTAGCACACTTCAAAATTTCGTTTTAGGAAAGATCAAGCGGTCTCACAGAGTAAAAATTTACACTTAAAAAAGAGATTGTTGAAAAACCACGTCTCGAATTGTATCACATTGAATACCGGCATGAATCGACTTGAAGAGTCAATTTTAAGTTATTATTTGGGAAAAAAGTTACTTTTCTACAAATGTTTTTTTTTCTTTTTGGTAATAATGTGTATATATTTCATCTTTATTTGGTATTCGTAAACTGCATACTTATCTATGAATAATAATGTACTCCAATCTTATACAAATCAATGATTATATACACGAGTATTTTTAATTTTGCATTTCTAGGGCTTTCGAGCTCTTTTGTTCATTAATGTATTTGGCCTGTGGAGTTGATCATGTACATAACAATTAGCATTAATGTTGCATGCATATGTCATTTATGTTACTAATAAAGTTTTTTGGGTGTACACAACAGAAACTATACTTAATTATATGCCAACTAACTTAATCAAATGACATATATATCCTATATATATGTATGCATGCTGCATTGCTTCTCACATTAATATATCCATGATTATTTCTTTTGTTCTGAATTGAGAGAGTGAGTTTGTCCAAATCAATCCAGAAAAATTATTTTGGATTGTGATGGCTCAATCGTGTCCTTTCCTCTATAAGATGGAGGATAACAATTACTAGATAAGAAATTCTCACGAAGATATATACTTTTTTTTTCCTTTCGGATTTGGTGGTGGACATAATAAGCTACATTTTTTTTTTGTTTAATTAAGATTTTTACGTTATTTTCATTATTAAACGCAATGACTCCCTAAATTAAACCCAACCTAATAACTACGTTTGTTTTCGTGTAAATTTACTGAAGTCTAGAGAAGCATTTCTTAATAATCTTGGTGCAACTTACGATACATGCCTAACACTTTTGACATTTTTAAATGTGTGACGTGATATTTGAACACGAGATATTTTATTGGTGTTTTCATATTAAATTTGTAACCGCACCATCTTAACTGAAGCTTGAAAGTTTAATATATTTAATTCTTAAAACACAATTGTTGTAATCAACATTTTCTTAATTCAGAGTTTGACGTAACACTACAAGAATTGAGCCTCAACTGAGACCGCAAATTAGCAATCGCAACACAATTGGAACCGCAACGCGATCTCAATTGATAATCTGGACCAAGGGGGACCGCGTCGCGGTTCCAGTTGTCTTTAGTGGCTCAATTGGGATCGCGATGCGGTTCCATGTTATGAGTCCAATCTGATTAACATTCAACAACCGCATCGCGGTTGCAGAATGTTGGATATATATACAAACACTGCTGCAAATCGCGATTTTTCCCCAAATCGCGATTTGCAGCAAATCCTAGCCGATTCACCACCGATTCTCCGCCGATTCACCGCCGTGTCGCCGCCGATTTCCGCCGCCCAGTTTAGCAACCGCATCTCCGTCCCTCGTCCCCTCCATTAGCAACCGCATTCCCGTCGCTCTTCCCCTCTCATACTTCTCTTCTTCACCATTTCACCGCCACTGCGTCATCACCGCCGCTTCGTCGTCACCTCCCACCACCACCGCCTCCGCGTTTCATCACCACCACCACCTCTTTTCATCACCACCACCGCGCGCGCCACCGCTCTTTTTCACCACCACTGCGTCGCTCCGTCGCCGCTGCTCCGTCACCGCCTCTCCGTCACCTCGTTGCAAGTGTGTAGTATTTTTTTAATTAATTTTGAGATTAATATTCGATTAATTGTTTAGTTTAATTAATTAATTACTTAGTTTAGTGTTAATTAGTTTAGTATAATTTAGCTAAATTGATTAATTAGATTGATGTTAATTAGTTTAGTATAAATTAATTTGATGTTACATAGTCTAGTATAAATTAGATTGAATAATTAGCTAAATTGATTAATTAGTTTAAATTGTTTAGATTAGGTTTGGTTTAGATGTTAAAGTGTTTGTTTAGTATAATTAGATTAATTAGCTAAATTGATTAATTACACATAATGTTAATATTAGGAATCTGTAATTCGATGCCTTTAGAAAATCTCAATGTTCTAACATAGAAATTTTTTCTTAGTTTTGTAGTACATCATGTCAGACGCTCCTTCGCGCCGACCACGTACGTCTCGTAGTGGCCCTCCTATAGGAGGAGGTCGTGGTCGAGGTAGAGGATCTGGAGATCCTAGCACTGTTAGGGAGGGTGGGGTTCAGGGTCGTGGTATACCCGAGAGTAGTGCTCGAGGCAGTGGCAGTGGACGCCGATCCCGTAGCCACCTTGGATGATACTTATGCTGTGGGGATTAGTTCTGGTGATGAGGGGGTTGAATATGCGGATAGTGCGGAGGAGTAGACCGGAGTTTATGATGGGCTTTTATTATTGTTGTACTTTTATTAAATATGTATTTTTTTATTATGTTTATGTCTTAATACTGCTAATTTTTGTATATTTGCTCAGTCTTAATGATGGTAATTTTTGTATGTTTTAGATTACATTATGTATTGTTCTTGTCATTTAAAAATGCTTCACAAACTCGAAATTTTTACAAATAACAAAATAACGTACAAAAATAAAACTCATCGATCACCTTTAACAAACAAAAATATCAGGTGCAAAATTCTTGTAAAAAAAAACCTGCAAAACTCATTGATCACTTTTAACAAACAAAAAATTAGGTGCAAAAGTCTTGTAAATAAAAAGCTGCAAAACTCATCGATCACTTTTAACAAACAAAAAAATGAGGTGCAATATTCTTGTTAAAAAAAAACCTGCAAAACTCATCGATCAATATTAACGTACAAAAAAAACTATAATGTAAAAGAAAGAGTTTTAATGTTAAAAAAAATTCAAAATGCTAAATTCCTGTGCTCTAAAGTGAAAACCGTCCCCAACCACAATTGACATCACCGCCGTAAATCATATTTCCGATGTTCCACTAGTTTTACAACGAGATGTCGGTGTGTAACTCGCCGCCTGGTGATACGAGATCACCGACATCTGATTGTAACAGTAGTTGCACATCGGAAAGATGACTTCTGGCGTTGGTGCAACTATTGTGGTTGAGGAAGGTTGCCACCCTATAGCAGAAGTGTTTAGCAATTGTGATAGGATTCTTCAAAAATGTTTGATTTATATAGGCAAAAATTGGCATTCCGCAAGCGTGTTGCGGTTCCAGAAAGCCAGAAGTTTCTGCAAGAAAGAGTGAAGATTGGAATGAATGTTTGAAGAGGAGGGAAAGACCTTTATATAGGCAAAAAATAGCTTTTTGCAACCGCAATGCGGTCCCAGAAACCAACGGCCAACTCTTTTTGCAACCGCAATACGATTGCAGAAACAAGTAAACGTTACAATTAGCAACCACAAGGTGGTTGCATAAACAAGTAGTTGTTGGTTTCTGGAACCGCGCTGCGATTGCAGAATTCCTACCGTTACTATTGGCAGCCGCAGTGCGGTTGCAAAAATTGGAATTTGTAACCGCATTGCGGTTACTAATAATATTCATACTTCAAAGTGGTGTGTGTTCGATGATTTGAGGTACTACGTTAATAGTTTTGTTGATAACTACCCTAATAATAGTAAAAACAACCATACTTTTATTGTGACGTTGCAAATAAGGGCATTTTATATATGTCGGTCAAGCCGGTAAGAAGATTCTCTAGAGTTCGAACGAAAACGATCAATATATATATATATATATATATATCATGCCTAGATTAACGTAATGTGTAAGATGATATATTAATTAAATTGATTAATGACATTTATACTTTATTTTGTGAAGAAAATCATAATAACAAAGCAACAAGGTGTGTATGATGGGAGTAGTTGATATATATAACATACAACAAGTTCAACCCTAATGAATCAAACGATCATTTCATTTCCAATCTACTCTTACATTGCTCAATTACTTGTTTTGTAACCATTTATTAGTTCATTTCACATGTATATTAATGTATATTGCTAAAAATCACAAACGCAATGAGATAGATCCATAAAATAACGATTTTGAAGTATGAATATTATTTGAGACCGCAACGCGGTCTCAAATAACCTCCATTGCAACCGCGACGCGGTCCCAAATAAGACCAATTGAGACGACAACGCGGTCCCAAGTAATATTCATAGTATTAGGGACCGCGTTGCGGTCCGTAATAATATTTATAGTATTTAGGACCGCGACGCGGCCTCAAATAATCTGTATTTGTAATTATCAAACTTTTAGAGACCGCGCCGCAGTTGTAATTACCTCAAAAAATTAAAAAATTCGGGCGGGCAATGGGGAGAAATTCAAATTTTCACGAAAAATCAAATTTTCACCCTATTTTCTATATATATCCACCACTATCCTTTCATTTTTTTCAAAACTATCACCAATACAACTCTTCCCTCACCAAAACATCAACAAAAAACAGCCTTCTATTCTTTCTTTTTTTAAATAAATAAAAAAAACACCAAACACTACTATTATTTTCTTTTCCAAATCAAAAAGTCTTATCTCCTCTTCTTAATTTCTTTTCTTCTTTTTCCATTTCATTATTTTTTATCTTTCATTAATTATTTTTATTCAACTTTATTACATTTCTTTATATATTAATCTTTCATTTCATTGTTTAATTTATTTGTTCTTTTATATTGTTTTGTTGGCATTATTCATATGTAATTTATTTATTCTTTTATATTGTTTTATATTGTTATTTATCTAATTTCTACCAAAAAACCAATAATATTCCAGTAATTTACTGGAATATTATTGGTTTTTTTTTTATTTCGTACGGAGAGTATCTGCAACCGCGACGCGGTTGTAGTAAATATTCATACTATTTGAGACCGCGCCGCAGTTCCAGAGTTTGAATAATAACTGCAACCGTGTCGCCGTTTCAATAGGCCTTTCGAGATCAGAGACCGCGACGCGGTTGCATGTTGTTTTCAATATTCTGGAACCGCGACACGGTCTCAGATGTTCTTCAGATATATGGGATCACATTGAGGTTCCAGATAGTCGACGAATTATTGGGACCGCGTTGCGGTTGCTCTTTGTATATACAACTGTGTTGCGGTCCCAGAATAATTGAGTCACAATTGCCCTCTTCTGAGACCGCATCGCGTCTCTGATGAGAAGCAACCAAGCTTAGTTGGGACCGTATTTTGATTATCTGCAACCGCATATGCGGTTGCAGATGAGGCAATTTTCTTGTAGTGTAAGCAAGACGGTTTCATAGAGATTAAAAGAAAGTGGCAGTCTTGAGGCTGTGGGGCATAAGACTTAAAAACCTTGAATTATTTTAAATATATATTTTTAATTTAGACAAAATAAAGAGGTATACTGTGAATGCCAATAAATTTGAAAAATTAAAACAAGTAAACAAATAATTCATATATTTTACTTTTCAGTTTATATATTCTTTGTGTTTTCTAAACTTAACTGGGTGAGGTACCCTTTTTTCACGCTTGTCAAATTAGAACGAAGCATGTAAAGAACGAAGCATGTAAATTAACAATATCCGATTACATAATGATAACTGTTGTTGCACTAAATAAAACAAGGAACGAAGTTACCAATATCTTGGGTTGAGTCGCGGCCTAGGTCGCTTTCTTTAACACGTTTTGCGGCTCTGTCCAAAAGTGCAAACAATATTCGTTGCCTCGTCGTCCCCAGGATAAATCAACCCAAAATCTCTTGTGTCTCAGTCCCTTATGCACCGTAAAGAATTGGAATACTTACACCTGCTTCTTCTATTTTTTAATTATAACTCAAAAACTTTAAAGAAGATAAATAAAAGTAATATTTTTCAAATGAGAGCCGCGGACTGACTCTCTGTTTTTCTTCTCTCTTTTTTCTTTTCAAAATCAATAGTTAACTGATGTTTTTTTTTTCAAAGAGCAGTCCACTCAAGTTTTTCTATCTACTTAAATAACGTATATGATTTATATTATATTGAATAGATAAGTTCTAAAAATCAGGAAACATGCGTCCGTTATTTAGAGTGAGGGTTAGTGGGGATTTGATAAGATTTGACATTTTCGAATAGGCAGAAATGCTAAAAATGCTCGTTATCTTTGCCTCACTTTAGTTTATGTATTTTATCTTTTTTTCTCAGTTAAAATTGTCCGTTATCTTTGCTTAAAATGCCCGATCGACTAATTAGGGCATTTTTGATGCCACGTCGCCAAAACTCGCTTGCGTGGCTGCCATGTCATATTTTTTTTAAATTAATAAAAAAAAGAAAAAATAAGTCATCACCTTCCCCTACCCCTTAATCCCGCGGCACCCCCCCCCCCCCCAAGCCCACCACCACCTCCACTGCACCGCCGCAGCACCACAACACCGCCGCCTCACCACACCTCCACCCCTACCTTCAACACCGTTAGATCTCGAATTAATGGCGACGAGAAGATTCTCCGGTCTCTCCACCGCCGTCTACCGCACCACCGTCGCCGAAAACCCCCTCCTCCACTGCCTACTTCAGGCGTCTCTCATCACCACCAACAACAGCAACTCGGTCTCTCCACCGCCGTCTACTGCGCCACCGTCGCCGAAAACCCCCTCCACCACTGCCTAGTTCAGGCGTCTCTCATCACCACCAACAGCAGCAACTCGGTCTCTCCATCGCCGTCTACTGCGCCACCGTCGCCGGAAACCCCCTTCACCACTGCCTAGTTCAGACGTCTCTCATCACCACTAACAGCAACAACTCAGTCTCTCCACCGCCGTCTACCATGCCACCGTCGCCGGAAACCCCCTCCACCACTGCCTAGTTCAAGCGTCTCTCATCACCACCAACAACAACAACTCGGTCTCTCATCAGTGGATGTGGTGGTGGGCTTGGGGGGGGGGGGGGGGTGCCGCGGGATTGGGGAGGGGGTGGGGGAAGGTTATGATTTATTTTTTCTTTTTTTTAATTAATTTTTTTAAAAAAACAATTTATGACATGGCAGCCACGTAGGCAGATTTTGGCGACGTGGCATCAAAAATTCTCTAATAAGTCGATCGGGCATTTTAAGCAAAGATAATAGGCATTTTAACTGAAAGAAAAAGATAAAGGGCAAAAACTAAAGTGAAGCAAAGATAACAGGCATTTTTAGCATTGCTGACTTTCGAATAAGACTTAGTCTTTCCTTTTTCTCAATGTATTTATAAAGATATTAGATAAGTCTAAGAATTAATCTATGACTTAATCTTTTTTCTTCTTTTTCAAAAAATAAACACGTGATAATTAAAATTTCCACCAACATTCTCCCACTTGGAAATTTCAATAAATCCCTTTTTTCATTGAGTTATATTCATATATATGTTAGTGCATAAATAAAGGTGTTCATCAACTTGAACCTTTGTTGATGCTTTAGATTATACTAGAGTAACTCGTAGTCTTGAACTCTATCTCTAACAATATCAGACACACAAACATATCAAGGTGAAGTTTCAAAGCCCGTGCTTTCCGGCCATGCACTTATATCCCAGCGTAGTGAATGCTCTAGAAAATTCGCCTACAATTTCATAGGAAGCGGTCACACTCCCACATCCACTTAGGTGAATATATCAATAGTGCTCTTTTAGCTAGACACTCCACTAAATATAGAGTATAGACTTCATTAAGAGTTTATAATTAACTCAACCTATAATCGCTGCAAGATTCATGTTTTAATCATTTTAAATAGGACTTTAATTATAAGATGATTCATCTCACTCCACATCATGACTTGTTATTACCCATTGAACCAAGTTCTTGGGATCTCCAATCTCTAGGTTGGGTTTCCATCACAAGTGATTTATCCTTCTAAAGGCTTTAGTCCCATTTCTTTTGAGGTTTTATAAACCTTCTCTCTAGCTAGTCCTTTCGTCAAAGGATCGGCTAAATTTTCATAAGAATAAACATGATCCACTCTTATAGAACACGTTGAGAGAAACTCTCTAATGGTAACTATGTTTACGACGTATTTGTCGTCTTTTTCTGTTTAGTGCACTAAAAGATCATGAATGGCTGCAAGAGAAATTAACACACATATTTATTAGATATTATTGTATATTGTATATCCTAGTTTATCCTGTTTCCATATCATCGAGATCTTGCCTTATCTTACACATTGTAATTGTATTTATACATCCATTGATTAATGAGAATGACACAGAGAATATTATATTCCTACATGGTATCAAGCCTTCCCTTTTCTCTCCTCTCTTTCCCAAATGACCAACCCTAACGATCCTACCCTAGAGTCGACCGCCACCTCCCTCTCTTCCGCCTCCACCGCCACCCAACAGCCACCAATGACCACCACAAAAATCTTCCCGGCCCTCACGGTCACCAATATTAAAAATTTTATCCCCATCACTCTCGATATTGAGAACGGCCAATATAACTCTTGGTCGGAACTCTTCAAAATCCATGCTCGAGCCTATCAAGTCCTCGACCATATTATTCCCCCTAAAGGTGGCGTTTCCCCTCCTCTTGCCGACTCTGACGCCGAAATTTAGGACCGCCTCGATGCCATCGTCCTCCAGTGGATCTATGGCACCATATCCAATGATCTCCTTTATACGATCATTGAACCCGATTCCACATCGATGGGTGCATGGAATCGTTTGGCCGACATCTATCAGGACAACAAAAACTCCCGTGCGGTTCACCTTGAACATCAATTTTCGCACACAACCCTAGATGAGTTCCCTACTGTTGGAGCCTACTGTCAGAAATTGAAGATGCTCGCGGACCAACTTGCCAACGTTGGTGCTCTTGTGTCCAACCAACGTTTGGTGTTGCAACTAGTCGCGGGTTTGAATGATAATTTCAGTGGGGTCGCCACTCTCATCCAACAAAGTGACCCCCTGCCTCTTTTCTCTAAAGCTCGATCGATGCTCGGGTTTGAGGAAACCAGCATCAACAAAAGAGCCGTCCGTCAGGCCGAGTCCACCCTTGTGTCACAAGCTCCACCGCCCGGTCCGGACAGTGCCACCACCGCCCATCCACAGCAGCGGTCATCCGCCCCTCGCGTTCGCGGTCGCGGCTACGCGGGCCACGGATGTGGTTCAGCCCATCGCGGGCGTGGCGGCCGCGGTTTAGGGCACGGACCGCCTCTATTGACCGCGGTTTAGGGCACGGACCGCCTCTTACGGACCGCAGCAGCCGTGGGTCACCCCACCGTCGCCTTACCCCACGGCCCCATACATCCCACGGCCCACTCCTCCGCCCGCGGCCCGGTAGCAAGGCATTCTCGGCCCACGCCCCAATCACGCCTATCATGCCGCCGCCTCTACCACTGGCTATGCTCCGATTGACCTTGCCACGACTTTCAGCACCATGTCTCTAAATCCACTCGATGAGCCATGGTACATGGATTCGGGGGCATCTTCACATATGACGACAAATAACGGTACTCTTACGTCTTATTTTAATTTGAGCAACTCTAATGGTATTACTGTAGGTAATGGCAATTCTATTCCAGTTGTTGGTACGGGTAACGCGTCGCTTCCCTCACCTTTTCCTCCCTTATCTTTATCTAATGTTCTACATGCACCTAAAATTGTCAAAAATCTTATCTCTGTTCGTAAATTCACCATTGATAATTCTGTTTCTATTGAATTTGATCCTTGGGGTTTTTCTGTGAAGGATCTACGGACGCGCAAACACCTTATGAGATGCACTAGTTCCGGCGACCTCTACCCACTGTCACCGTCGCCTCCCTCATCCCGTAACTCCTCTTTTGTCGCCCTCCCCGTCGACCATTGGCATGCTCGTCTCGGCCATCCTGGCCCCGCCGTACTTGCCTCTCTTCGTCAAGCCAATCACATTTCTTGCTCCTCGGTGCCGTCTTCCTTTTGTCCATCTTGTCCGTTAGGAAAGCATGTCAGGTTACCTTTTTCGTCATCTACTTCTCGTACTGTACTTCCGTTTGACATTGTTCACAGTGACCTTTGGACTTCCCCGTTTTGGGCTCCTCGGGTCATCGTTATTATGTGTTGTTTTTGGACGATTTTTCTAATTATTTATGGACTTTTCCCATTGCTAATAAGTCACAAGTTTTTTTCTACATTTTTAGCTTTTCGCGCACTTATAAAAACTCAATTTGAACGTGAAATTAAATGCTTTCAATGTGATAATGGAAAAGAATATAACAATGCTCTTTTTCATCAATTTTGTGCTAAAAATGGGATGACTTTTCGCTTCTCTTGTCCATATACGTCTTCTCAAAATGGAAAGTCCGAAAGAAAAATACGCACCATAAATAATATAATCCGTACTCTACTATCTCACGCCTCCCTTCCCCCCGTTTTTTGGCCTCACGCCCTCCACATGGCCACATATTTATCAAATATTCTTCCCACTAAATTACTTAACTTCTCCTCCCCTCTACAACTACTTTACCACAAAATTCCCTCTTACACTCATCTACGCATTTTTGGGTGTCTATGTTTTCCCCTCTTTCCCTCATCTACTATAAATAAATTACAAGCCCGCTCCACTCCTTGCATATTTTGGGATACCCATCCAACCAACGTGGCTACAAATGTCTCGACATTAAAACAAACCACATAATTATATGTCGTCACGTCGTGTTTGATGAAAATACTTTTCCTTTCCACCAAACAAATAAACCACAACCCTCCTCATATACGTTTCTTGACTCAGATGTCTCTCCCCTCGTCCACCACCATATACAACACACGCCTCACGCGCCACATGGTCTTCGTGCCGACCCTTCCTCTCCTTCCCCACCATCACCCGACGGCGTCGTCTCTCCTCCTTCACCACCACCACCTCCTCTTACTCCCGGCCCCTCTCATCAAATGGTCACTCGTAGTCGCCATGGCATCTATAAACCTAAACGTATGTTCGACTTAAACACTACCACATCCCCCTCAACCCTCCCTCGTTCTCCCTCGGTCGCTCTATCCAACCACAATTGGAAACTTGCCATGCTTGATGAATACAATGCTCTTATTAATAATAATGTGTGGGAGCTCGTTCCTCGTCCGTCTAATGTTAATGTCATTTGTTCCATGTGGATTTTTAGACATAAATTTAACTCTGATGGTTCTTTTGAGTGGCATAAAGCCCGTCTTGTTGGTGATGGCAGGTCTCAACAGGTTGGAGTGGATTGTGACGAGACTTTCAGTCCAGTGGTCAAACCCGCTACCATTAGGACTGTCCTGAGTATTGCTCTTTCTCACTCTTGGGACATACATCAGCTGGATGTCAAGAATGCCTTTTTACACGGTAAGCTTAATGAAACCGTTTATATGCATCAACCAATGGGCTTTCGTGACTCTCGCTTTCCTGATCATGTATGCTTATTCAAAAAGTCTCTTTTTGGCCTTAAAAAAGCCCCTCGGGCTTGGTATCAGCGGTTCGCCGACTATGTAGCTACTATTGGTTTCATTCATAGCTCTTCGGATCATTCCTTGTTTATTTATCGTCGTGGGGGTGACACAACATATTTATTATTGTATGTGGATGACATTATCTGAACGGCCTTCACTCCCACGTTACGTCGATCTCTTATGTCTCTTCTTGGGTCCGAGTTTGCTATGAAAGATTTGGGGCCACTTAGTTATTTTTTGGGCATTGCTGTCTCTCGGGTTTCTAGTGGTCTTTTCCTTTCTCAGAGGAAATACGCCGAGAGCATTATTGAACGCGCGGGCATGGGTTCTTGCAACACCAGTAGACATCTCCTCCAAGTTGGGGGGGGGGGGGGGGGGGGGGGGGCGACGGCCAGCCCTCTTGTTTCCGACCCCACACTGTTTCGGAGTCTTGCGGGTGCCCTTCAGTATCTGACATTCACACATCTGGATATTTCTTATGCGGTTCAGCAGATTTGCTTGTCTATGAATGACCCTCGGGATTCTCACATGCAAGCACTGAAACGCATAATTCGATATCTTCAGGGCACATTAGATCATGGTTTTTCACTATCCCGTTCCACGGTTTCTGGCCTTATTGCTTACTCCGACGCTGATTGGGGTGGCTGCCCGGATACTAGGCGTTCTACCTCGGGTTACTGTGTTTATTTTGGGGACAATCTTATCTCCTGGTCTGCCAAACATCAGCCCACTCTCTCTCGCTCCAGTGCTGAGGCCGAGTATCGCGGGGTTGCTAATGTGGTATCCGAAGCTTGTTGGCTTCGAAATTTTCTTCTTGAGCTTCACTGTCCCATCACAAAAGCAACCTTGGTCTATTGTGACAACATCAGTGCTGTTTATTTATCGGGTAATCCGGTTCAACACCAACGAACCAAACACATTGAGATGGATATTCACTTTGTTCGTGAGAAGGTTGCTCGTGGCCTCATTCGGGTTCTTCGCGTCCCGTCTCGGTACCAAGTCGCCGATATTTTCACGAAAGGCCTTCCACGTGTTCTTTTTGAAGATTTTCGTTCCAGTCTCAACGTCCGGCCTCCTCCCGTTTCGACTGAGGGGGTGTATTAGATATTATTGTATATTGTATATCCTAGTTTATCTTGTTTCCATATCATAGAGATCTTGCCTTATCTTACACATTGTAATTGTATTTATACATCCATTGATTAATGAGAATGACACAGAGAATATTATATTCCTACAATATTGAAGTAATTCTAGTAACATGTGAAAATGTGCCAAAGAAATCAATATTTTCTTTTTGTGAAAATCCTTTTGCTACAAGGCGAGCCTTATATTTTTCAATACTTCCATCAGCTCCTAATTTCTTTCTAAGAACCGTTTTACATTCTATAGCTTTACAACCAGAGGGTAAATCTAATAAGTCCCAAGTTCTATTAGATTCAAGTGAATCTATTTCATCGTCGATAGCCTCTTGCCAAAAGTTCGCATCTAAAGAAGACAAAGCTTCATCAAGTGTATTTGGATCATTTTCTAAATTATAAACATAAAAATCAAAACCAAAATCTTTACTAGTACGAACTCGCTTACTTATTCTATTTTCAAAGTGTACTTCTTTAATTGAATCATCAATTCTTTCTATATGAGTATTTTTAGAAGACGAGCCCCCACTATTTCTCAATATAAAAGGAAATTTATGTTCATAAAAATCAGCATCATTAGACTCAATAATCACACGATCATTTAAGGAATAAAATTTATAAGCTTTAGTATTATAGCATAACCTGTAAATAGACATTTATAAGCTCTACTAGCAAGTTTATTCCTTTTCGGATCAAGAGTTCGAACATAAGCCAAACAACCCCAGGTTTTTAAATAACTGAGATTTGGTTTTCTATTTTTAAAAATTTCATAAGGTGCAATTTTACTATTTGATTTTGGAACTCTATTCAACGCATAGCAAACGGTTAATAAAATTTTACCCCACTAATAAGAAGCAGCACCAGATTTGAGTAAAATAGCCACAATAGCTTCAGTAAAAGTTCTATTTTTTCTTTCAGCTTTACCATTCATTTCAGGAGAATAAGGTGCTGTATTTTCATGAATAATCCCGTGAGATTCATAAAATTCATTAAAAATAGTAGTTATATTCAGTGCCTCTATCACTACGTAATCGTTTTATTTTTGTGTTGAATTGATTTTCAATTTCAGTCAAGAAAAGTTTTTTTTGGGTAAGAAAAGTTTGAACATATCAAATGCTTCATTTATATTTTTCATAAGATATACAAACATATAATCTGAGCAATCATCAATAAAGGTTATAAAATAACGCTTTCCGCTTCTAGCCAAAATACCATCAAATTTACATATATCAAAATGGATTAAATCAAGAGGTTCAGATTCTCTGAAAACTGATTTATGTGGAGTTTTTGTGATCTTAGCTTGACTACAACATTCACATTTCTCAAACTCATTCAAAGATAATTTAGGAATAAGTCCTAAGCTACTCATGTTCTTAGTTACACGTTTGTTAACATGACAAAGTCAAAAATGGCAAGTATTAAAAGAACACAATATGTAAGCAGAAGATGCATCTTTATTCAATTCAACATTCAACTTAAACATACCATCAGTAGCATAACCTTTTCCTACGAAAATATTATTCTTAGTAATTGAATACAAATCAACGCCTATAGTTTGAGTAAACTCGACTTTATTCAGGGGATAGCCCGAAACCTAATTCTTTCTCATCTCTGGAGTATGCCAAACATCTTTGAGACCAAGTGTCTTTCGAGAGGTAAACTTTAATTCCATTTCACCAATACCAGCAACAATGGTAGTGTGAGAATCACCAAGCAACATTTTTTTTATCATCAACATCAGAATAAGTTTTAAACATAGCACGATCATAACAAATATGGCGTGAGGCGCCGGTGTCTACCCACCACCCCTCAGATCCACCAACTAAACTTATTTCTGAAATCATTGCAATTAGTTGATCTTCAGTTAAGTTTTCTTGTAGAACATAACGATTCCTTAACGGGCAATTTCTCGCAAGATGTCCTGGCTTGTTACAGTTATAACAACTGAATTCGGCCGAATCAATCTTTGGGGGAGGTTGATGCCCATGATAACCTTGTGAAGCTCTATGGAATTGATTTTTATTGTTTTTTCTGAAAATTGTTGTTGTAATTTTGATTCTTCATAATTTTCTTTTTCGGCTTTTGAAAATGACTTGTGGAACTTTACATCGTAGCATTCTTTGAAACAACAAGTACTTCATCATTTTTATCTTGTTTACGGGCTTCCTCCTCAATTCGAAGACGAGTAATCAAACTTTCCAAAGAAAACTCCTCAGTTTTATGCCTCAGAATATTTTTAAAATCTTTCCAACTCGGGGGTAATTTATCAATCAAAACAGCTACTTGAAATTGTTCATCAATAACCATACATTCAGAGGTAATTTCATGAGCGATTTTCTGCAATTCATGTGATTGTGCTTCCATTGATTTGTCGTCCGTCATTTGATACTTCATGTACCAACTTACTACATACTTCTTTGTTCCAGCTTCTTCTGTGTCATATTTGTTCTGTAGAGCATCCCAAATTTCCTTTGTGGACTTATCCGAATTATAGTAATCATGCATATCATCACACGAACCATTTAGTATATAATTCTTGCAAAGAAAATCATTATCTACCCGAGTCTCATTTTTCTTTTTCTAAAGTTCATTTGGTACAACGGGTAGCACCGGTTTCTCAGATTGTAAGACACAAGTAACCTTTTTTATTGTTAAGAAAAACAACATTTTTTGTTTGCATCTTTTAAAATGAAGTCCTTCAAAACGAAATAGTTTGTTCAAATCAGCAGTAGAGATCTCAGTAGTCATGGCAGAAGAACACGTCTTAACATTGTTGTTGCACTAAATAAAACAAAGAACGAAGTTATCAATATCTTAGATTGAGTCGCGGACTAGGTCGCTTTCTTTAAGACGTTTCGCAGCTCTGCCCAAAAGTGCAAACAATATTCGTAGCCTCGTCGTTCACAAGATAAATCAGCCCAGAATGTCCTCTGTCTCAATCCCTTATGCACCGTAAAGAATTGAAATACTTTCACCTTATTCTTCTATTTTTATTTATAACTGAGAAACTTTAAAGAAAATGATAAAAAGTAATATTTTTCAAATGAGAGCCGCGGACTGACTCTCTGTTTTTCTTCTCTCATTTTTCTTTTCGAAATCAATTGTTAACGGATGGTTTTTTTTTTTCCCCAAAGAGCAGTTCACTCAAGTTTTTCTATCTACTTAAAATAACGTATATGATTGATATTATATAGAATAGTTAGTGGGGGTTTGATAAGATTTGACATTTTCAAATAAGACTTAGTCTTTCCTTTTTCTCAACGTATTTATAAAGATATTAGATAAGTCTAAGAATTAATCTTTTTTTTTTCTTTTCAAAAAATAAACACGTGATATTTAAAATTTCCATCAACAATAATATATAGGAATAAGGAAATATGAAACTCATCGATGTTATTGCTAAGACATACCCAACACAATATGTTTTGTTCAATCCCTTGTGCGGATTCTCACTAGCTAGCCAGATTTCATTTGGCTCGTTAGTTGCTGCTATTTAATAATATCTAACTGTCTCGGTTGGTGACCTTTACTTGTTTGTTGGCACGAGGGAAACATACGAGTGTGAAATTGTGCATTATATTCCATTTCCTTTGAAAGAATAATAGATGGAAATTTGAAAGAGAATTCAGAAGAGTGAGAATCGAAACAATAGCTAATAATTTCTTTGAATCGATGTCCAAAGAAGATGAATGCTCACATAAGTTAGTTGTGTAAAACCTTTTGATAACAAGTAGGGTTTTTCTATTTATGCTCACAAGTTTTATTAAACATATGCTTAATAAAATAAAGGGATAAAAGCATCAAGTCACCTGAACTATGATCAATTTTGCAATTTGCCCCTTAAATTAATTTAATAAGCACTTTGCTCCCTAAACTAAGGTCATCTATTGGATTTGCACCAACAATGTATTTACGACATTTTTTGACCGGAAGATTCTCCATTTCGGGTGTTTTTTCGCCTATTTATTTCATCAACTACCAAAATACATTTAGTACAACACATATGAGTCGGGTAGGCATTTTTGGCCGGAAATACACCGGGGGTGCAAATCAAACAGATGACCTTAGTTTAAGGACAAGGTGCTTATTAAATTAGTTAAAGGGGCAAGTCGCAAAAAATGTCATAGTTCAGGGGGCTTGTGCTTTTATCCGTAAAATAATAGACTTAAACTATGCTCTTTTACATTTGCTATAACATTAAATAAAAGCATCGTAAAACTAATCTATATTTACACCTATATTATTGTAGAGTTTGATGATCCAAAATTAACATGATGTACTAATTAAGAATTGTAGAAGGAATTCACAACATTCTCAAGTGATCTAGAGAGATGTTCCTTTGCACGAGGGGGTGGATAACCTGAATGCAATAGAGAGATCAGACCCCTTTATATAATAATAACAAGTAGGGTTGGGAGCTTTTGGGCTCGAGTAAGTGTAAAATGTTAAGTTAAGATGAATACAAATGATCTTAGGACCTCTATTTATACACCTAGGATAAGTCTTCTTTACGGCATGCAACTAGTCATTCTTAAATGAACAAGTGATCTACACTTATTGTCTGACAAAGGTAGGCGAATTTGATGCCATAATTAAATGATAGGCCGTCCATGGTTTAAATACCTCATACTTGCTCATAATGGTGTATGGTGCATGCAAAGGGCGTGTTATTATGCAAGATCTGGTTAATGCTTATAGTATTCGTTCCTCCGATGATACTTCGTAGAGGCCTGTCTTTATCGAGAGATGGTGATGGTGGATTTTATTAGGACCTCATTATGTCTTCTGTGTATGAGGGATTTCTTCCTATACGAGGTCATCTGCTTTATGGACTTTCTTCATGCCTTTCTTTATCTTCAGAAGTAGGTCCATTTGTAAGGGTGGTAGGTCTTTAACTTTCACCATGGTATTTTTATGCGTTATCCTATTTAAAAACGAATGTGTCTTAAAAAATTAAATGGTAAAAAAATCCTTCTAATTAATTTTAAACAACAATAGTTCTTTAAGTGTCAAATAAAACCACTTAAAATCAAGCTTTGTGATTTCATTATATCTTTAATTGATTAAATAGTAGAGGTTTTTTTGCTACATTTTAACATCAACAATATTTTATTTCTAATTAAAATAATATATGGGGATATGTGCAAATTAAACATAACTTATGGGTAGTTTTTACAATTTTTGAATCCCAGCTTTATTGAGGTGAAAGTTTTGGTCCTTTTTTAATTGTGTTTATAGATTCATATAGTATATAACTATATATATTATAGTAGGACCCAAAAACTTTAAAAAAAAACCCCAAAACATACTAATATACATATATATAGGTAATTAGCATGTGCTTTGCACAGGCACATTTTATTGTATTCGATAACTTAATTGGTATGAGATGAACGATTGTGATCGCGTCTACAATTCCTTGATATGAAAGACTTTATCTAAGAGAATCTTTTTTCCATCTCTTGAAGATTGAGACTTGGTGGGGAATTCTTTCCTTGTGTTGAGATTTGGTGGAGAATTCTTTCCATCTTTTGAAGATTGAGACTTGGAGAAGAAGACTTTCCATGGTTTGAGATTTGATGAGCAATTATTTCTTTTTCTTAAGATTTAATTAATATATTTATTTTAATCCCTCAAAATATTAAGATTAAATAAAATATATTTTGTATTTCTTGCATCTTAAGAGTTACCATCACTTAATTTTATTAGACATAAAATTAATGTGTCTACAACACTCATACACTATTAGGAGCAAGTGTGAGGTACTTAAGCCTCAATTAGTCTATAATTAAAATTGTCAGTAGATCCACCTACCAATGATAGGCAATAAGTGCATTAAAATCGTCTGTAGATCCACCTACCAATGGCAGACAATAAGTGCATATCACACGCTCATTAAATAAGGTCAGTTGCAAGCCATAAATAGGACTTATCCCAAGTCTATACAAAAAAAATCCTAAGATCATTTGTAATCAACCACACTCAACATTTTACACTTACTAGAGCACAACAAGCTCCCAACCGTATTTTGCTATTCTTATACACAAAAGGGCTTGATTCCCCCTCGTAGTCAGGTCCTTGACCCTCTCGTACAACGGGAAATCTTTCTAGATTACGAGAAAAGTGTTGCAAATTCTTAAATATTGTTTATAATATTGGATCATCAATATCTATAAATATATAGGTTTAGTATAGATTAATTTTTGGATGCTTTTATTTAATTTTAAACAAATGTCCAAGAATTATAACATAATTTAAGTCTTTTGTTTTAATAAATATGTTTGACAAAATTTACATATAAAGAAAGAAAAATCCTATTTAGTATCAAAAGGTTTCTCAATAGAAAGTAGAAACTAGAAGTTGAGACGATACACTATGCCCTATGTGTATTAATTTTCTTCGGAAGCACCAAAAAAGCGATTCAATTTTTTTTTATCAGGATTTTATTTTGACTTTCTATCCACTTGATTTTGTTTCAGATTTTTGTCCATTTTTCTTTCAAAAACAAAGTTTTGGCCGGCCACTTGTATTCATATTTTTGATACCCCGCTCATATTCATATCTTGGATACGCTATTGTTGTGACACATGAATTCCAATACTTATGGTAGATTTACATGGTGTAATCTTTATTGTTGTAGTTTCATCAACATAAAATAACATTCATTTTTGTGTATGTTGTATTCATTTAAAAAATATGTAATTCGTTTCATTTGGATTTGGTCTCTAAATAACGTTGCAATATATCTGAAAATGCAAGTGTTCTGCCGATGTTAGAATAACATTGTGATCTCAATGTTAGAGCAACATCAAAAACAAAATCTTTTTTACAATCCAGTTTTGGAGTTCTTAATTATTGTTTTGCATTTATTCACTAACTAACTTGGTTCCAGAGTTGTAGTTATCTTTGACGATTGTTCAGGAAATAAACTTAACATAGGTTGATCGTTCAAGTTTCCATCAAGAGAAGTTTCCTTAATTAAAGTTGAAGAAGTCAACCGCACAACTTAAAGAAGTAAAGAAGTAGAGTTCAATTGCATCTAGGAAACATCCAATTAGCCCTGCATTGAAGGAGTATTTCCTTAGTTAGTTTCCTAACAAAGGAACTGTTATTCAAGAAGAAGCGCGAGACCTTAGAGGATGAGTTCGACTAGGAAACTTGAAGATTTACCAACCGTGTACAACACACCCTGAATACCAAGTCCAAAACCTATATATAGGTGTGAAGAACATCAAGACAACAACGAGACAAGAGCTAATAAATTCGAGAGATTAGATCATTAGTTGTTAACTGTGTTGCTTTTGCAAAGTTTGTGAGTTGTTGAATTAATTATAGGTTTAGAGTTAAGAAGACGATTCTTGTATGCCTTGTTGAGTTTGAACAATTTGAGAGTTAGGAGCTTGAGAATTGTGAGAAACATCCTTGTTAAACTCTTGTGGTATTTCGCCTACGGCTTAAAAGATAATATTAATATATAATCTTCTTAAACTTGGTGTTCTTTATTTTCGCTACAATTCACATTCGGTGATTGTTGTTAAAGTAACATTGAGTTGTTCACTGTTAGTTTAACACTAAGCTTACAACGTATCAATCCCGACCCATAATTTCAATTGGCGTTAGAGCCAAGCACCGACTTCACTGTCCATTTCGGAAAGACCAAACAACTATGCATATTGGAAGATTCGACTCAGAATTCACATCAAATCTATTGATTTGAGGGGGAATCAGTACTAGAAGGCTATACCATAGCTTACTTGCCAAGATATGGAGATGCTTATCTGGTACCAAAGCCTAAAGCACAATGGATAGTAAATGACATTGCTCTCTACAACTTCAATGAAAAAGCTCTCAATGGTATTTTCAGCTCGGTAGGTAACCACATGTTTAAATTAATTCAAACTTGCACCACAACTAAATCTGCATGGGATATTCTTGAATTGCATTGTTAGGGAGATGTTGCTCTCAGAGATTCTAAACATAGGAAATTGCTTAGGGACTTTGAAAAGATGAAAGCATTGACATTTATTTTGAGAAACTGCTTGATATTGCAAATCAATGCAAAATTCTAGGATTTACAATTACTAATCAAGCTATGGTCTATAAAGCATTTAGAACACTGTCACCTAGATTCACCTACAAGAGGATTTCCATGAATGAGTCAAGGGATATCGCCAACATGGAGTTTCAGATATAATTTAGAATTTCCTGTTAAGACAAATAAGAAATAGGCCATTGCCTTGATAGGATCTAATTCCAAAAACCGTGAGAGTGATTATGAGTATGAATTGATTTTTTCTAACTATGGTAATGTTACCAGAAAAAATCAGTCGATTGAGCTACAAAGATAAGGCTAAAGAAAATACTGCACTTGGTTATAAGAAGTTACTGACTAAATTCATATAGTATATGGCATCTAAAACCACACCTCAAGATCCTGAAAAGTTGAAAGATGTCTAATGTTATGAATGCAAAGGGTTTGGTCATTTTAATAATGAATGTGCTAACACCCTTTGATCAAGAGATAACTCTCATTGGATTTGTGTAGATGATTTTAATGAAGCTGAATTCAATTTTGGATCAAGTGTTGAAGACAATTCTATAAATAGTACCTCTTTTAGGATATACAATCCAAGATTAAAGACTATTCAAGAATTAGTAAATGTGGTGTTTGATGATTTCATTATTGATGTAGGTACTGCTGATTGCTCTGTTTCTGATGTTGGACCAACATTAGAAACTGAGGATGTTACTCCAACATTGGACACTAGAGCTGGACAAGCTGAACCGGAGACAAAAGCTTATGTTGAACTAACACCAACCAGAATGGATGTTAGACTAACATCAATGGAATCTGACTCAGATAATGACACTGCTGCTGAACCTAGGAGAGATCCCCCAGCAAGGATTCAGAAGAACCGTCCAGCTACACAAGTGATAGGTGAAATCGCAGAACGCATGAAGACTCCCAACAAGAAAAGGCTAAACTACAGAGATATGGTCAGGTTGTGTGTCTGCATGGCTTCCACATGTACTATTGACAGTCTTTCATGTTTTGTGTCTCCTATTGAACCTAAAAATGTGAATGAAGCTCTGCAAGATAGCTACTGGATTAATGCCATGCATGATGAAGTACTACAATTCACTAAGAACAATGTTTGGAATCTGGTACCTAGACCCTCTAATGTGAATGTCATAAGAACCAAATGGATCTTCAAGAACAAAAGTAATGAAGATGGTGTAATTGTATGAAACAAAGCTAGGTTAGTAACTCAGGGATATACTCATGTAGAAGGCATTGACTTTGATGAGACATTTTCTCATGTAGTTAGGATAGAATCTATTAGATTACTGTTAGTCGTTGCATGCTGTCTCAAAATTAGACTCTACCAAATGGATGTGCAAGGGGCAACATTCCTCAATGGTTTGATAATAAAAAGGTATATGTTGAACAACCTAAGGGGTTTGTTGATCTAAATGTCTTAATCATGTATATAAACTTGACAAAGCTTTGTATGGCCTGAAGGAGGCACCCAGGGCATGGTATGAAATACTCACAAAATTCATGTTGAGTCTTGGTTTGGCTTCACTAGAGGTGATGGAGACAGAACACTATTTATCTTAAAAAGAACACTGATATTTGTATTGCTCAGATTTATCTTGATGACAGTGTGTTTGGATCTACTAACAAGTCTTTTCTATACACGTTTGTTGAATCAATGATAGGAACATTTGAAATGAGCATGATAGGTGAAATGAACTTTTTTCTTGGACTTCAAGTTAAATAGATGGAGAATGGCATCTCCTTGAATCAAGAGAAGTATGCAAAGAATTTGGTGAAAAAGTTTGAGCTGGTTGAGTCAAAGCCTTGTAAGACTCCCATGTCTTCCTCGGTAAAGATTACCAAGGATGGAACTTGAGATAATGTTGATCCAATATTGTATAGGTCTATAATAGGAAGTCTATTTTATCTTTCTGCATCTAGACCTGATATCATGCATTTTGTTTGTGTGTGTGCCAGGAACTAGACAAGTCCAAAGCAATCTCATCTGATTGTTATGAAGAGAATTCTTAGACATATATCTGGAACCTTGTCCTTAGGCATTTGGTACTCATATGACAAAAATACTAATCTTGTTGGTTTTAGTGATTCTTATTGGGCAGGTAATGTGAGGACAGGAAACCCCTAAGTGGAGGCTATTTCTATTTGGGAAACAATCTGGTTTCATGGTATATCAAGAAGCAAAACTGTGTGTCACTATCCACACTGAATCATAATATATATCATCTGTCAGTTGTGTTACCCAGCTTGTATGGCTCAAACGCATGCTACTGGACTATGGGCTAGATAGTGCTACTCTCCTCATGTTTTGTGATAATCGTAGTGCTATCAGTATCTCTAAGAATCTTGTTCAGCATTCTAGGACCAGGCATATTGACTGACATCATTACTTGAGAGACATGGTTGAAGATAAATTAATTGACACTGAACACATTGAAACAAACAATCAGCTTGCTGATATGTTTATTAAGCCTTTGGATAGTGGGAGATTCTTCAGTTTGAGGTAATGTCTCAGCATGTGTACTATGTGAGAATGTTAGTTCACCAGTGTTTACAGAACACCACTATCTAACACTTGTTATTGGTTGTGGTGTGTCTGTAATTATTTTTGTTTTCTTCTTTTGAGTCTCATTCATCTTTTTTTAGTTATAACTAGTTTGTGTGGATAAAAACTTGTGATTGGCTTAACTTTCTGGTTAACAAATTCATATCTCTGTTTTAAAAAAGTTAAAACTCTAATGTTAGTGTGAGGTTGTTAACTTAACATCAGGAGAAGTTGGCACATAGTTCGCTGCTTTGGTGTTATTCAGTTGTGACTTATCCATGTTTAGGTTAAAATAACATGCCGAGAAGTTGGGGTTGATGATGTTGATAGCTTCAGTGATATTCAATTGTGCTTATTTTTATGTTTCTGTTTTTTGGCCAACGAACACATGATAGTGATCCTTTCTACTGGGATGTTTGGGGTTTCGATTGTTTACATTCAGTAGCACGGATCACTTAGTGTTATCTCTTGAATAAAGGTTGGTCAAAAAATATACATGAAGAATGAGGGTGATGGGGTATATGATAAGTGTGTTGCCATCATTCAAGTCCTTTGTACTTACCTAATCTGCTGCTGATAGTGGTGTTACTGAGGTGTGTGGAGTCTTGTGATACCCTCATTCAGTAATGTCATTATCCGTGTTTTTTTTCAACTATCATTTTTTGTTCATAAGAGTTCGCAAGAATAATGCAGTTCTGATGTGATATGATGTGTTACTGGTCTGTGAAGCTGTCACAAGTGTTTACCATCTTCTAATGTTAACTTAACATTGTTGCATTCGTTCTAGTTTTGCATTTGTTTTCTATTTGTGTCGGTTTGGGCTTAAGGGGAGTAGTCCAAATTCATGTGTTGAGGTATACTCTTTGGGTGACATACTGCAGATAACACACCGTTTTGTGACCTTCTTTGATGTGGAAGTGGATTATTTCTTAATATATAACTGCTTATCTCTGTGTTTTTTCTGTTACCTATGTTACTTACTCATGACGTTGATCTAAAACTTTGTCTGTGGTACTCATCCTTTTTATGGATTAAGCTTCAGATATTTGTTTTGGAGATATCTTACGCTCTCACAGGAATTTGATTGGATGAGGCCCTGCACCTCCAACTTTCCTGCCTACTGTTAACCTTCCAATGTTAATCTAACATTGCAATGTTGTGACTTATAAGTTTTCAAATTTGGGAACTACTTTGGTCACGTGTTATACTAACACTGACACGTGGTAAGGTTGTACACACGGGAGTGTGTGTTCGTGGACATATTAGTTTGGTAACATATTACAATCTCACTCACACCACTCTTCACATTCTGATTCTATATATTTTAGCCTTAATATCTTCTTGTTCTTCACGTTTTGACATTTTTTGCTAACAATCCTCTCTGTTTACTTCGATTTCTCTCATCTCTCACCTAAAATTACTCTAACAATGGCTCGCAAGTCCTCCATTAATGCTCTTGTAGATGCAGCTAAGCAGATTGAGCAACCACAAAGGTACAATACCAGGCATGCACCAACTGAATTCGTCGGCGCTGTTGCTCCAAAGAGAAAGGTGACCTATCAACGACGCAAGGGAAAGAAAACGGCGACAATGAGAGATGTTGGAGCAACATCAGAAGTTGAGAAAACCTACACATCCACCACCACTAAAATAGAAACTCGGGTAATGATACTCGAACTATTATGGATGATGTTATTGGTGGGGAGATTGAGGCCTCTGTGGCTGGTTTGGGTGAGTCTAGGGTTGTTGATGTTAATCGTGAGGAGGATGGTGTGAACACTGAGAATGTGGTTGGTTCTGTTGCTGTTGAGGTTGTTACTACAGTTGAGAATTATGTTGCTGAGGTTACTCCTGATGAGGATAGGACTGCTTAGTTGAATACTATTGAGGGTACTACTGCTGAGGGTACCACTGTTGTTTCTACTGATAATGAGGGTAATGAGGATGATGAGGTTGAGGCAAAAAAGATCCTTACTCTCTCTACTCTAGCTGATGCTGCCAGAAAGAAGAACGGTAAACATGTCGTTGTTGAGTCTGAGTCTGAGGAAGAAGAAGAAGAAAACGAGGAAGAGAATGAGAAAGTTGAATGAGGAAGAGAATGAGGAAGTTGAGAAAGATGAACTGGTGGCAGAGGATCCTGCTGAAGCTGATGTTACTCTAACATCAAAACGAATGGAGTATTTTGATGAATGGGATGATGGGTATCTTAAGGTTCCACATTCAAAATTTTAGGTGTTTGTGGAAGCTGAGGAACAATGAGAAGCCTAGCAGGCCAGAATGATCCACAAGGAAATGGCAATAGAGGTGGATAATTATAAGGGAAATAGGGTATTTGAGCTGCTGAAAGCAAGAGGTGTGTTGGGCTCCATGATGAATCATGCATCCTTTGTGTCTGATGTCATCCGAGATTTCTACATAAATCTCTCTCAATGGGTGTGTCTTCAGAAGTCTGCCAAGTATGGGATAACCTAGATCAGGACGAGTGTCTTTGACATTAATCCACTCTACCATTAATGAAGCATGGGGACTTCCTAATCCTAAAGAAGCTGATGAGCCAGACATGGATGAGATCATCTCTGACCTTACTGTAAGGTCTGACTTCAAAGTGGCATGAAATCTTTCCCACAACAAAGTTGACTTCCCTTAGTGTTGTGCTACACAAGACTTCAACTTACAACTGGATTACATCTTTCAACACCACTGTCATGACAAAGGAATCTGCTAAGATGGTGTATAAGCTAGGGAAGAAGGTTTTGAGGGAAATTTATGAAGTCACTACAACGTCAAAGGGGAAGAAGAAGAAGAAGAAGAAGAAGAAGAAGAAGAAGAAGAAGAAGAAGAAGAAGAAGAAGAAGAAGAAGAAGAAGAAGAAGAAGAAGAAGAAGAAGAAGAAGAAGAAGAAGAAGAAGAAGAAGAAGAAGAAGAAGAAGAAGAAGAAGAAGAAGTAGTAGTAGTCAGCAAGTTAGGTTGCAGGAGTTGATAGCTTCAAGGATCGACCTTCCACAAAAGAGAGGGAGTAGATCAAATTTCAAATTTATGGGCTTTTAATTTTCCGTGTTTTCATATTTATTGAACAATTCTATCTTCTTTTGAAATGTTTACTCTTTTCTGCTTTTTTGTTTGCGTTGTTTTGATGAAGGAGTATGTTCATTGCTACTGCTATGGATCTTTAATTAAGTTTACTTCATTTTGGTTCTTAATGTTTCTGCTTATGTAAGCTGAAATGTCTGTTATATGTACTAAATCTTCTGCATGTACTGTCTGTTGTTGATGTTAAGACAGCATTGATGAAATCAATGTTAGAACAACTTTCTGGTTTCAATGTTAGAATAACATTGAGAAAGTTAGTTGTTATGACAACATTGAGATTGTCAATTTTATGCCAACATTGAGGTGAACTGTTCTGTATTAAGGGGGAGTTACTTTCAGTAGACTATTAGTTTTCTTAAGTTTGTTTCTGGATATTTGATCGGATTGAACATGTTGATAGGTTTTGTGAAATAAGGCGAAAAAGGGAGATTGAAAGTGCAAGTGTGCTGTCGATGTTAGAATAACATTATGATCTCAATGTTAGAGTAACATCGAAAACAAAAACTTTTCTACAATCCAGTTTTGAAGTTCTTAATTATAGTTTTGCCTTTATTCACTAACTAACTTGGTTCCACAGTTGTAGTTATCTTTGATGATTGTCCAGGAAACAAACTTAAGATAGGTTGATCGTTCAAGTTTCCACCAAGAGAAGCTTCCTTAATCAAAGTTGAAGAAGTCAACTGCACAACTTAAAGAAGGAAAGAAGTAGGGTTAAATTGCAACTAGGAAACATGCAAGATGAGCTCTGAATTGAAGAAGGAGTCTTTCCTTAGTTAGTTTACTAACAAAGGAACTGTTATTCAAGAAGGAGTGGAGACCTTAGAGGATGAGTTCGACTAGAAAACTTGAAAAATTACCAACCGTGTACAACACACCTTGAAGACCAAATCAAGAACCTGTATATAGGTGTGAAGTACACCAGTACAACAACAAGACAAGAGCTAATAAATCCGAGTGATTAGATCATTAGTTGTTGAGTGTTGCCTTACTTTTGCAATGTTTGTGAGTTGTTGAATTAATTATAGGTTTAGAGATAAGAAGACAATTCTTGCCGGCTTTGTTCAGTTCGAGCAATTGAGAGTTGAGAGTTTGAGAATTGTGGAAAACACATTTGTTAAACCCTTGTGGTATTTCGCCTACGGCTCGAAATATAATTTTAATATATAATCTTCTTAAACTTAGTGTTCGTTATTTCCGCTGCAATTTATATTCGGTGATCGTTGTTAAAGTAACATTGAGTTGTTGAGTAGAAAATTTAACTTGTTATGTTCAATGCGGCTCTTAGCGGTTAAGTTGGGCTCACGTGCGACCTTCTCACGTACGTTTGGTCTCTTATAAAAAGATACATCATGCATGATCAAGACTTTGGTACTCTGTTTTACATGATTTATGGCTTTACACCTGTTTACTTATGCCGCGTGGAATTCTTCCGAAGGCATCTTTCCTTTTCATGATATATTTATTAATTTACAGAAATGGGTATGTAATTTGTGGACATGTAGTGCCAATTGCCGAAATTTGCACGCTGAAATCAGAACATGCATATAAATAATACTTATATGGATGCTTGGATGAGAAATAATGCATTGTGCACTAAACTTTATTTAGACCATAACCTAATATACATTCAAAGTTATATATAGTTTTGACGCATCGGTTGTTTTTCACCGTCAATTTGTAACTTTAACTCAATATAATATGCATAGTAAGTATAATTATGACTTATAAATATAATCAAAAATTATGATCCACGGGGCAAAAACATTTGACGGCTGTTAGTGGATATGCATCAAAGGTAATTAAGCCTCCACCATTGACCATTTTGTCGGACAAGGGACAAATATATGATCCCATGGGGTCTAATATAATTAGTTTCATGCATGTGAACATTTTAATTAAATTAAACAATTAGTAAATGAAATGAATTGATCTAACACAGTTGTTATGAGGAGTACTAAATCCTACACACTTCACTATACTTGCACGTACTACACTGTTGGTGTGTGTGTGAATCCGACCAGAGTGGACAACCGCCAATGCTTCTTGTTGCTTGACTTGGGAGTCAACTAATGAGAAAATCCAGCAAAATGGACCGTTGAAGATGAATCGGAGGCTTATGAAAATTAGGAAAATAAAAAATAAAATCATAGCATAAAATCAAAATGGCTCGGTGGCCACTCTTTCGTAAATAGATACAGATTATGATTGATAATGATGGAATAGAAGTTTCTTTCCTTCATTCTCATGTAACTCGATTTTCTATTAATTGAAGCTTAGTTCACACGGCCGTTAAGAATTGATGCATAACGAAAACGTAATAACCATTGAAATTATTGGATCAAACCTTGTTTGCTATTTTTGCATAAAAGAGAACATGACTCTTAGTAACTTTTGGCAGATTATTAATTGATTAATAATCTGTCGTGTTTTAGGAAAAAAATTCAATGAAAAATAAAACAAGGTAATTATAAAAATTTTGTGATTACTAAAGACAACTAATTGGTTTAAGATTGACTCTTACCTCTGTGCCACTTGCTCGAATTTCAAATTATTTGTTGTGGAGCAGATATGTGAAGATTGCATTGTGCGCGAAGCGCAAATTAGATTTTATTACTGGTGCGATTGTAAAACCAACCATTACTGATCCTTCGTATGAAGAATGGGAGCGTGTTGATAGTATGGTGACCTCTTGGTTACTTAGATCTATTGATGACAACTTGTCAAATGAATTTTTGAATTCTGATTCTGTTGCTACTCTGTGGCGCCAACTGGAGACTCATTTTGGGCTTAACCCTAAACCTCTGATCTATCAGCTTCAAAGAGTTGTGGCTTTCATTTTCCAATGTTCTAATTCTGTCTCGGAATACTACAATAGATTGAAGAACTATGAAATGAACTTAGTTGTTTAGTACATGTTGTGTCCTGTCATTGTGATGCATTGGCTTTATGTACTTGTAACCTTGCTCAACATGATTTGGACTCACAATCCCTCACTAAACTCATGCAATTTCTCATGGGTTAAATGATGATTTGGATACTGTTAGAGGTCAAATCCTTAGTATGGATCCTCTTCCCTTAGTTAAAAAAGTCTATGCCATGGTCTTGAGAGTGGAAAAGCAGAAGGAAACCCACTTCTCTTACCATGATATTCATGACAATAATGTTATGCATGTGAATTATCAGCACACCAGGCCCTTTAGCTCTAAGTATTCTAAGGATTCAAAGAAGAAAAATGCAGATAAAACTTGTGATTACTGTCATGCCAAAGGTCACCTACGTGACACTTGTTTTAAACTTGTTGGTGTTCCTGATTGGTATAAGGAACTCAACGAAAAGAAGGGGTCTCAAAGGGGTAAGCAAATATCTCTACTTCACGAGGTGCTTCTGATATGCCTAGTCTTGCATTCCAGAATGACTTTATGGCCATGATGAAGAGCTTTATGGCTCAAGACAAGGGTCAGAATTTCAAGGCACATGTGGCTAGCATAGTCAACTATGCTCAATTTGGTGACTTTTAGAGATATTATTTGTAAAGTAATTATTTAGTGAATATTTTGCGTTGAGCCTCAACAAATTATATTTTAGATGATATGCTTAAAGTTTTACCGATGATGTTCTTTATATTTCATTGTGTTTCAGCTTTTGTCCGCAGATGTTGAAACAACACTAGAGTAAATGAGTGTTGTGCCAACACTGGTCCGTAGAAGTTTGAATATTTGGAACTGAATCCCGATCTAAAACTTTCAAACTAAATAAGAACCTAAAAACTTTCACTTGATATATGATTTTTTTTTTATTTGTGGTTTACACATTTTGCTATGTTAGCACCTATTGCACAAATAATATTTTAAGAATCGAAGATAAACTAGATTGGTGCGGGTATCTTTATTTCTCTTCTATCTACTATTTCAATTAAACAATCACATTGTATTATTGACACAGGTGCCTCAAGCCATATGGTCTTCAGTGAATAGTGTTTTAAACATATTAAATCTCTGATTAAACCAAGTCCAGTATATCTACCTGATGGTTCAGCAATATTGGTCAAACATAGATGAGACATACAACTTACTCCCTCTATTCTGTTGCAGAATGTTCTTCATGTTCTAGACTTCAAGTTCAACTTGCTTTCTATATCTAAACTCACACGATACTAAGATGAAACTCACTTTATTCCATACTCATTATCTATTCTAGGCCCCATTGACTAATGAGGTTATAACTGTTGTACACTTGATTGGAAATCTCTACATTTTTTATCCAGGGAATTGTTCTCTATCTACCATATCTTCTTGTAATAACATTGTTAATTCAGCTAGTTCACCTTCTCATTTCTTCTCTATTGTTGCATTCGTTTCTGCAAATAAAGTACAATGTGTAAACCCGTTGTTATTGTGGCATAACAGATTTGGTCTTGCCTCATATAGCGCCATTAAACACTTGTCTACTTTTCATGGTATATCTTTCTCTTCTGAGATGTTATTTTTTATCTGTATGTGATGTGTGTCATAAGGCTAAGAAGCCTAGACTTGACTTCTCTACCAGCAATATTGTGTCTCCTTGTGCCTTTCACATGATGCACATTGATCTATGGGGACCATACAAGGTTCTAACCATGAACAATGCTCACTACATGATAACTGTTGTAGATTATCATATCAGATCCTTCTGGGTGTTTCTGCTGAATAACAAGACCTTGGTCTCTTCTACACTCAGTTCCTTTATCACATAAGTGCACACTCATTTTGATTGCAAAATATTACATATAAGAAGTGAATGGCACAAAATTCAATAATCTATCTTGTCAGCAGTTATTTACATCTCATGCTATTATGAAGTATGCTCCTTACACTCTTCAACAAAATGGAGTTAGAGAGGAAGCACGTACATTTATTATAGGTGACATGAGCCTTACTCTTTGAGGCTAGCATGCCTACTTCCTTCTGGGGTCATGCCATACTCATGGAAACATACTTGATTAACATAACTCCCACCAACCTCTAACAATTGAAATCTATTTATGAGGCACTATATAAATGTCCTCCTAATCTTTCTAAATTAAGAGTTTTTGGTTGTTTATGCTACTTTACAAATATCACTCCTCAAAAGGACAAATTGGCTCCCAGATCCTTTAAAGATGCTTTCTAGACTTAGCTCCAGGTCACAACGCTTACAAAATCTTCTGTTTTGAGCAACAGAAAGCAGTGTTGTTAAAGGCGCGCCCCGAGGCGCGCTCGGGGCGCGCGCCTGAAGCACAATCAACAGCAAAACGCCTTGGGGCGTTCGATTAAGGCGCCACATTTAGTAGGCGCACGCTTTTTCATATAAGGCGTCGCCCAAGGCGCAAAAAACCCCAATTTTCCGCCCACATACGTGTTGAGAAATGACAATATTTACTTCAATTAAAAGTAAAAGTTGGCAATTGTTTTCAACTTTCAAGAAAATGTGGAAAGAGGAAGATAACGGCTTGTAAATTGTAATAAATGAGTGTTATTGAAGCATTATTTTCCAGTTTGAAAAGTCAACATGGGAGTGGAATGGTGGAATTTTGAAAGTTGAAAACTCATTAGTTTCCTTTCTTTTTCTTTCTTTAAATATATCGCTCATATATTACATATAGAATTTGAGCAGTAATTTATTTCTTCTAATAAAATATTATGTAAGCTTATTCTATTTTTAAATTCTATCTTTTAAATTTTCTCATGATTTTAAATAATGATAGAAATAAGAGAATAAGATTAAAAAGAATTTGATTGGCTTTTCTCTTTTAATGTTCTTGATATTAATTGTTACTTTTTCAACACTAGGCAACTTTATATACTATAGGCTATTAAGATAATTCTAAATTAATTTATTTAACTCTTTCTCTAATTATATTTTAAACTTTTATTTTTATTTTAATTGTTATTAATTCATTTTAAAATTACAAATAAAATTTTACGGGGCTTACGCCCAACGCCTCAAGGCTTACGCCTCGCTTATATAAACGTAAAACGCCTCGCTTACGCCTAACGCCTTTAACAACACTGACAGAAAGTTATCACTTCTAGAGATATGGTATTCTATGAGGATCAGTTTTCTTTAACTCTTACTCAATTGCTCTCCTTGTATCTCCCACTTCTGCTTTACCAGTGGTCCATTTACATATATCTGATACTCCTCTGACTACTGAACCTCTTCTTCCATTTCCACCAACTCTTGTTGAACTTGGTGTTGCTCCGAGTTCCCATGTCTCCTCTTCTTTACTTCCTACTAATCCTCCTTCTCCTCCTATTCAGGGCAGAAGGAGCTCCAGACCCCGCTATAAGCCAGCTCATCTCACTGACTACATTCTCTCATGCTCACTAGATCATTTATCCTCACCCTCTCGGGCTTCTTCTTTAGACTCCCCCTTATACACTCCTCATTCTTTCCCTTACTTTAAGCCTGATCATTTCATACCATCATATACCTCATTTATAGCAAATATTTCTAATCACACAGAACCACATACGTATGCTCAAGCTTCTAAGGGCCCTCAATGGGTTGCAGCTGTGCAACTTGAGCTTAGTGCTCTTGAACAAAATAATACCTAGTCTCTTGTTCGTCTCCCTCCTGGGACACACCCTATTGGGAGTAAATGGGTGTTTAAATTGAAGCTGAATCCTCATAACTCTATAGTGAGAAATAATGACAAAAAATTGTAGCCAAGGGCTACAACCAAGTTTTTGGTCTGGACTATACTGAGAGCTTCTCTCCAGTCGTTAAACTTGTCACAATAAGAATTCTCCTTGCTATTGCAACACACTCTAATTGGTCTATTCATCAATTAGACATTAACAATGCCTTTCTTCATGGTTTTTTAGATGAGGAGATATACCTCTCTCCACCCCAGGGGTACTCTAAGGCTTCACCAGGACAAGTTTGCAAACCTCACAAGTCACTCTATGGTCTTAAACAGGCCTCTAGACAGTAGAATTTTGAGTTTATTAAGTGCTTAATCAGTTATGGTTTTACTCAGTCTTCCCATGATAAATGTCTTTTTACAATGGGTTCAGGATCCTCTTTCCTTGCCCTTTTAGTCTATGATATGATGTTCTGATCACTGGACCAGATTTCAAAAGAATTGTTGGTGCCAAACCTTCTTGCACTCAACCTTTACTATCAAGGACCTTGGTTTGGTCAAGTACTTCTTGGGTCTAGAGGTTCTCATAACTCTTGATGGTATGTTTATAAATCAGAGAAAGTATACTCTTGACATCATTGTTGATGCTGGTCTCTCAGGGGCCAAGCTGTTACTACTCCTTGTGAGAAGGGTGCTAAATTCTCTTCAGATGTTCCTTTGTTTCCTGATGTTGAAAGACGTAGGAGATTAGTTGGAGGCTCTTATACTTAAATATATATAGGCCTGACATGTGTTATGTTGTGAATCAGCTTAGTCAGTTCCTCAAGTCTCCCACTGAAGCTCACTCGAATGTTGTTCTTCATGATTTACTTTACCTTAAGGGTTGTCCTTCCCTAGGGTTATTCTACTCTGCACATTCCACCGTTCAAGTCACTACATATAGTGATGTAGATTGGGCCTTATGCACTGACACTCACAGGTCTCTCCTCAAATACTACATTTATCTTGGTGAGTCTCTTCTTAGCTGGAAGACAATGAAGTAGCTCACTATTTCAGGTCTTCTTGTGAGGCTAAATACATGAGTATGGCATCCGCTACTTGTGAAATTCAATGGGTATCATATATCCTCGTTGAACATCAGGTCCTGTCACTTCCTACACCCTTATATTGTGATAATAAATCTGCAATTCACATCACCCATAGCCCTGTTTTTCAGAGCGTACAAATCACACAGATATTGACTGGCATGTTGTGTGCCAGTGTTTCAAGTCTAGTTTTTTGCTTCCTCAGCACTACCTAGCCTTCAAAAATATGACAGACTTCTTTACAAAATCCCCACCTCCTCCAACATTCTATCACCATCATCCAATTTGAGGGGTTGTAGAGTTGTTATTTTAGTTAGTTTTAACTAACTCTGACCTTTTGTAAATAGTTAGTATTATAGGGCCTATTCGGTAATTAGTCCTTGTAGTTAGTTAGAGTTAGCGTAGTTAGTTATCAGTGCTTGCTGTTATATATTATGTTTTTGTACATTTCATTTTCAGCTGAATGAGTATTTTTCTTCAATATTACTTGATTCTCCACACATATATGTTGGGGCGGTTAATTTAATTAACCATAATGGAACATTATGCAGCAACATTAATTCAGTGGAGCATTATGCAGTATTTCAGTGGAGCATTATGCAGCAGTGAGGGGCGACTGAATTAGTTAAATGATGGTGCAACACTTCTTATCATTCTTCCTGCGACATTTTCATCTATAAATAGCAGCCCTCCATTTAGAATGAAAATTATCCCAAAACAAATAAACACAAGTATCTCTTATATATAATTAGTAAATAATTAATATAAAGAGTGGTTTAGAGTGTTGTAATTGTGAGGTAAAAATAGAGAGTTTGTACGACTTTACTACGGTAAAAGTCGGAGAGTTGTAATTCCTATTTTACATTCATAGTGAAATTCTTCTACCTTGCCCGTGGTTTTTACCCTAAATTAATTTGGGATTTTCCACGTAAAATCTGTGTGTCGTATTTTTCCGTTTTTTCAATTATTGTCGTGTTTCCGCTCTATCGAGAAGGGTCCAATTTACAACAAGTGGTATCAGAGCCTCGGTTCATATCCGGAGTCTCGGTGATATCTGTGGGTGTCGTGCTGAAATTACTTTTCAGTAACGGTGGTACGTGATAGAAGCAATGGCGGCGAAATTCGAGATCGAAAAATTCAACGGGAGTAATTTCTCGTTGTGGAAGCTGAAGATCAAAGCCATCTTACGGAAAGATGGGTGTCTCGCGGCAATCAGCGACAGGCCGGTGGAAATCACAGATGATATAAAGTGGAACAAAATGGACGGCAACGCTATCGCAAATATTCACCTGGCATTGGGTGATGGCGTATTATCAAGCGTTGAGGAGAAGAGGACAGCTAAGGAGATATGGGATCATCTCAACAAGCTGTATGAGGCGAAGTCCCTACACAACAAAATTTTCCTTAAAAGGAAATTGTACACTCTGAGGATGGCGGAATCTACCCCGGTAACTGAGCACCTCAATGTTCTAAATACTCTATTTTCTCAATTGACGTCGTTGTGTCATAAAATAGAAGTGGTTGAACGTGCTGAAATTCTGCTGCAAAGTCTGCCCGATTCGTATGACCAGCTTGTCATCAACTTAACAAATAATGTCCTCACGGATTATTTGGTCTTCGACGAGATTGCAGCCGCTATTCTGGAAGAAGAGAGTCGGCGCAAAAACAGAGAAGACAGAGAGGCAAGTTCGCAACAAGCAGGTGCCTTGTCGGTGACAAGAGGGAGAACGACGGAGCGCGGTGCAAGTGGGAGTAAGAAACAGGGGAGATCCAAGTCAAGGACCAAGGGCAGTTGTTGGCACTGTGGCAAGAAAGGTCACTTGAAGAAAGACTGTTGGAATCTTAAGGATTCAAACCAGAAGAGTTCTAATCCTCAGGGGAACGTTGCTAGCACTTCAGATGATGGTGATGTACTATGATGTGAAGCAGCAACAACTATTCGAGGTATGCGTGGCTTCGATGATGTATGGTTTATTGATTCAGGAGCCAGTTTTCATATGACTCCCCGGAGGGAGTGGTTTCATGCCGATCGCTGGAGGATCTGTATATAGCTGTAAAAATGAACCTTTGAAAGTTGTTGCTGTTGGTACGATCAAGCTGGAGATGCATGACGAGATTGTTCGGACCATTCGAGATGTCCGACACGTGGAGGGACTATGCAAGAATTTGTTGTCTCATGGACAACTGGATGATCTTGGTTGTGAGATTGGTTCGCGAAACAAGATCATGAAAGTTAAAAGGGGTGAGCTTGTACTGATGAAGGCGGACAAGATTGCCGGAAACTTATACAAGGTACAGGGGAGGGCTCTGCAAGTGGGAGAAGCGTCAGTGGCTTCATCTGAGTCGATTGAGAAATCATCAATGATTTGGCATCAGCGGCTCGGGCATATGTCAGAACAAGGCATGAAGGTTCTTGCAGAGAAGAAACTACTTCCGGGCCTCACAAAGGTATCTTTAGCTTTTTGTGAGCATTGTGTTGTTGGCAAGCAACATCGTATAAAGTTTCTTAGTTCAGATTCTAGAAGTAAAGTCATTCTAGAATTGATTCACTCTGACGTGTGGCAAGCACCAATACTATCCCTGGGAGGTGCAAAGTATTTTGTGTCTTTTATAGATGATTATTCCAGGAGATGTTGGGTGCACATGATCAAGAGTAAGGCCGAGGTGTTCTCGATGTTCAAGACGTACAAAGCGCTGGTGGAACTTGAATCTGGGATAAAGATCAAGTGCTTGAGATCTGACAATGGAGGGGAATATACTGGTAAGGAGTTTGACGACTTCTGTAAAGATGCTGGGATTAAGAGGCAGTTTACTACGGCATACACTCCGCAGCAGAATGGGGTGGCAGAGCGGATGAACAGGACTTTGTTGGATAAAACAAGAGCCATGATGCAGGCTGCAGGCCTAGAAAAGCCGTTCTGGGCAGAAGCAATCAATACCGCCTGTTATGTGGTGAACCGATCTCCGTCAACAGCACTGGGGCTGAAAACACCGATGGAGGTGTGGACAGGTAAACCAGTTGATTATTCTAATCTCCATGTATTTGGGAGTCCCGCTTATGTTATGTTTAATACTCAAGAGAAAACGAAGCTGGACCCAAAATCCAGGAAGTGTTTGTTCTTAGGGTATGCTAAATGAGTGAAAGGGTATCGCTTGTGGGACCCCACTACCCACAAGATTGTTGTAAGCAGGGATGTTATCTTCACGGAAGATAAGAAAGGAAATGATAGCAGCACATGGGAAGATCCAGGAACTACGACAGTAGTAGTCGGGAAGGATGCCGAGCAGGAGGGTCCTGCTGAACCAGAGCATGAACCTGAGGAGACAACGGAGTCTGGAGTTTCGGGGATACGTCGATCGACACGTGTCAGGAGACCACCAGGCTAGCACTCAGACTATTCTATGGAGAACAATGTTGCATACTGTCTCTTAACTGAGGATGGGGAGCCATCAACTCTCCAGGAAGCAATGAACAGTTCAGATGCAGCTCAGTGGATGGCAGCAATGCAGGAGGAAATCGAAGCACTCCATAAGAATAAGACGTGGGAACTTGTGTCTCTACCACAAGGGAGGAAACCCATTGGAAACAAATGGGTGTACAAAATCAAACGTAACAATGATGACCAAGTGGAGAGGTATCGTGCACGATTGGTGGTGAAAGGATATGCTCAGAAGGAGGGGATTGATTTCAACGAAATATTTTCTCCGGTGGTCCGAATGACAACTGTGCGGGTGGTTCTGGCGATGTGTGCTACATTTGATTTACATGTTGAATAGTTAGATGTAAAGACGGCTTTTCTTCATGGTGATCTTGAAGAAGAAATTTATATGCTCCAACCGGAAGGATTTATAGAAGAAGGAAAAGAGAACTTGGTTTGCAGGTTGACCAAATCTTTGTACGGTCTCAAACAGGCGCCGAGGTGTTGGTACAAAAGATTTGATTCATTCATAATGAGCCTTGGATACAACAGACTGAATGCAGATCCTTGTGCATATTTCAAGAGATCTGATGATGACTTTGTTATTTTACTGTTGTATGTTGATGACATGTTGGTTTCAGGCCCCAACAAAGCTCATATTGAAGAATTGAAGGTTGAACTGGCTAGGGAATTTGAAATGAAGGACTTAGGACCAGCAAACAAGATTCTAGGGATGCAAATCCACCGAGACAGAAATTGCAGGAAGATTTGGCTTTCTCAGAGGAACTATCTGTTGAAGATTTTGCGGCGGTTCAGTATGCAAAATTGTAAGCCAATCTCTACTCCTCTTCATGTTAATTTCAAGTTATCCTCAAGTATGTGTCCTAGCAGTGAAGAAGAGAGGAGGGAGATGTCTCGAGTATCGTATGCATCAGCAGTGGGAAGCTTAATGTTTGTTATGATCTGTACTAGACCAGACATTGCACATGCAGTGGGAGTGGTTAGTCGATACATGGCGAATCCGGGAAGAGAGCATTGGAATACAGTAAAGAGAGTTCTAAGATACATTCAGGGAACCTCAGATGTTGCATTATGTTATGGAGGATCGGGTTTTACAGTCAATGGCTATGTTGATTCTGCCTATGCAGGTGATCTTGACAAAAGCAAGTTCACGACAGGATATGTGTTTTCTCTTGCTGGAGGTGTAGTGAGTTGGGTTTCGAAGTTACAGTCAGTTGTTGCGACATCAACAACGGAGGCTGAATACGTGGCAGCTACGCAGGCCAGTAAAGAGGCAATTTGGTTGAAAATGGTTCTGGAGGAACTCGGCCACAAACTAGAGAGTGTTTCTCTATTCTGTGACAGTCAGAGTGCGTTGCATCTTGCAAGGAATCCAGCGTTTCATTCCAAGACAAAGCATATCCGGGTCCAATATCACTTTGTTCGTGAGAAAGTCGAGGAGGGTACTGTGGATGTGCAGAAGATTCACACTAAAGATAACATAGCTGATTTCTTGACGAAAAGTATTAATGCTGACAAGTTTGTTCAGTGTCGGTCCTCGTGTGGTCTGGTGAAAACGTAAGCAACATAAAGGGCGAGGTAGAAAGAATGGTGTGAAGATCTGATTAGTCCCTAATCAAATCTTCAAGTGGGAGATTGTTGGGGCGGTTAATTTAATTAACCATAATGGAACATTATGCAGCAGCATTAATTCAGTGGAGCATTATGCAGTATTTCAGTGGAGCATTATGCAGCAGTGAGGGGCGGCTGAATTAGTTAAATGATGGTGCAGCACTTCTTATCATTCTTCCTGCGACATTTTCATCTATAAATAGCAGCCCTCCATTTAGAATGAAAATTATCCCAAAACAAATAAACACAAGTATCTCTTATATATAATTAGTAAATAATTAATATAAAGAGTGGTTTAGAGTGTTGTAATTGTGAGGTAAAAATAGAGAGTTTGTACGACTTTACTACGGTAAAAGTCGGAGAGTTGTAATTCCTATTTTACACTCATAGTGAAATTCTTCTACCTTGCCCGTGGTTTTTTACCCTAAATTAATTTGGGGTTTTCCACGTAAAATCTGTGTGTCGTATTTTTCCGTCTTTTTACAACAAACATAATGAACAGTTTAGTCACATTATTTAACATTAAGGTGAATACTTATAGTTTATATTGATTTAGTGCCACTAATTAATTCCGTTAACCCAACTATTTTTGTACAACAAATATTACTTCACTAATGTGTTATTCGTCTAATATTCGTGCCAACTCATCATAAACACGATTATTAGAGATTACGTACTAAAGCCAAAATGTACTCACACCACGCACAAACAACTGTATTGTCATTGTAGATGTCTCATATATACACGACCATTTATTTAAGGTACTTGGTCGATTTTTAGGGGAAATTATATATCTATCAACTATTCACTGTCATTAACATCCGATAACAAAACGATACATACAATTAATAGGCTTGACCCGCTAGATCGATCTAATCCCCTAGTGTATATATCAAACAAAATCAGCAATATGACCAACTCTATTGGCAACCCCACCTATACTTTTTTTAATCACCCTAGTATGTTTGGTGAAACCTCAATTCATCATAAATGTATACAGTAACATCAACTCAATCTTTTGGCGTATTTCATAACACTTGAGTCTCGATGAGTCATCTAGTTCCATAAATTTCTATTATTTGAAGTGTCCGAGTAACTGCTCAAACTTTAATTTGAACCAATATTATCCTACTACTTTCCGAGAATTTATAGTACATAAGCTTAAACCATCTCATATATATGTTATATATATAATGTTTAGAAAGAAAAGAAAACCCTAAAAGTCGACAAAATTGATGACCTTTGTTATTCTATGATCGTTTTCTGTCATAGCTCAAAGATCATATGACGTAATATGGGTATTTCTCGTATTGGGCCATGCCCATATTTTACCTATGTGGGGGTTATCTCCGACATGCATATCGAATATTACCTTTGATATGGTACTGTCCACGTGTTAATCACGCGTGCGGTTTCCACTTTCCGAGCCCTATAAATACCCTCATTCCGGTAATTAAGGTAAGCTTTAATTATCTGCAATTACTGTTCACTTATATCGAGCATACCCGATATAGCATTCGACATAGAGCACGATATATAACACTGATACACTATTCGACATTACATCATTGTGACCCCCGACGTCAGCCTAGACATCATCCCCGACGTGAAAGGTCTTCAATATCATCCCCGATATCACCTCCGGTGTTACACCCGATATACTTCCAATATTCATCATAGCATCTAACGTCAATTCGAGGTGTTCCGAACCAAACCTACACAGAACTAGCATTAGTCTAAGTGGGCCTATTTTGTAATCGAGTCGATATACCATACATGTAACCGATCCTGATACATATATACGACTTATTGTCAAATTAGTGGCACCGAACGAAGACGTCAAGATGCAACGAAGGATGACCCGCTCGCAGTCTAACAGACTAGTACTTGACAATTCAGCAGCCGAAAGTGCTCCCCCTCCGCGTGTTCGAGTTTCAGAACCGGTAGTGGACCAGAATGAACTCGTGCAGCCTCAACCGCCAAGGGATCCGACATCCGCGCCCACAGCGCCTACCGTTTTTGCACTCGAGATCATGGCGCAGATCAACGCCATCGTCCAAACAACACTAAATGTGGCCCTGGAGACCTTATTGCCACGCCTGAACAATAGAGGAGCAGTCGACGCGCCGTTGCAACCCTAGGAGTCCAGAACTAGAGGCCCAGTTTCGCACATAGAGATAATGAGCACGAGGATACAATAGATTCCAAAAGGGACCGCCATAGGTCGAGAGTTCTCGACCCAATGATGGATAGGAGGAACATAGCTAAAAAAATGGAGTAGTTGGACCGTGAGAATGCGGAGGTGGGACGGAGATTAGCATTAACAGAAAGCCACATGAGCTTAACCCCATTTTTGAAGGAAATTGAATCAGAGGTATTGGAGAAGGGAGATAAAATTCCTACCATAAAAACTTATGACGGAAGGAGTGATCCAACCGACTATCTTCACTGCGTCGACAATGTCTTGAACCTGCACAGGTTTTCACGCAACATTAAGGCAAAGATCTTAGCTACAGCCCTGACCAGAGAAGCCTTGGACTGGTTTACAATGATAGAAGCTGGGTCTATAACAAGCTACGAGCAGATGAGGCAGAGATTTGACAAGCAATTTTCCAGCCAAAAGAAGATGAGGACTAACATGAACCATCTGCATGCGATGAAATAGAGGGACAAATAGAGTTAACGAGCCGAAGGGGGATCATGTTGTTCTCATCTTATTTAATGCCACATCGCATAGGAGATTTGCGGCACAGTTGATCAAGCTTAGATTGCCAATGATAGATCAAATCAATACGCTCGCCAACGACATCGTCTACAAGGACAACATGATGGAAACCAAGCAGATCCCAAATTAGGCACATAACATGGCTCCAAGGAAGGACCGGTACATGGATCGATCCCCAAGAGTATACACCCTGCTGAACAGATGAGTGTTGGAGGTGTTCGCAGTGGGACAGAAGAACAAATGGCTCAATGAGCCGAGGAAGCTGAGGGAGAGCAAAGGGATGAAATACTCGGGAAAATACTGTGAATATCAGCTACATATGGGACATGAGACGAAAGTGTGTACTGATCTAAAGAATGAGATCGAGAGACTTATTAAGGAGGGCAAGTTGGTGGAGTTTGTGAGAAACTTGAAAAATGAACACAGCAAGGATGACATGCCTCACTCGCCTTACATGGATCATTCCTGTTCTCCCCATGAGGGATAAACAGAAGGCAATCGAGGCTCCAACTGAGCATGCAAGGGCTATTGTCAATGCCCCAACCAGAGGAATGATCAATATGATCAATGGAGGACCAATAGGTGCAGATTCAGCCAAAGGGTGCAAGAAGATAACCCGCAAGATGCAGATAGGGACATACGTGGGCTATAGGACCTCGGCTAAGGAAGATGATTTCCAAGACCAAGAGATTTCATTCACCAAGAAAGACCTCGAGCGGCTCACGCTGCAGGCGCTAGAGGCAGGTAAACTTGACTACCAGCTCGTTGTTAAGATTGATATAGTTGAATATCATGTATGGAAGGTTCTCATGGACAATGGAAGCTCTTCCACCGTTATTTTCGCGCACGCCCCCTGAGAAAATGGCACTAGTGCAGAACATGATGGATACAGTTTCCAATCCACTAACTTGTTTTGGTGGCGGCGAAGTGATTCCTGTGGGACAGATTGTACTACCCACATCATTTGCCGAGGACCCATATCGAAGGACAAATAAGGTCAAATATACCGTGGTCGACCTTCATTTCCCCTACAATGTCATCATCAGGCACCCAACACTCAACGAGATGAGACAGTGGTATCAACTTACCACCAGAAAAGGAAATTTCCAACAAAAAAAGGGAACATGAGAGATCATAGGTGACCAGAAAGAGGGTTGGATGTGCTACGTGGCATCACTTAGGCTTCCCAGGATCAAGGAGATACAACAGGTGGAAGCGGTCAAGAAAGAATACATGCCAGATACAGAGGAAACACTTTGTAGTGACTAGAGGCTCCAATCTTCAGCCTAATTCCATTTTTTACTATTTCCAGAACAATTACTTTATGCCTTTTCGAACAATTTCATTTCCCTAAATTGCCCCATCGTTGGGCTGATCTGTAAATAAAATAGAGGAACTACGCTGGTCGATTCCCATATCATAGGATACATAGGCGAGTTAAGATTTACCTAGCCCTTGACCATTATCCATCGTTAACTCTTTTCATTTAAATTGATATATGTTTGCACTACAGCATTTACGAACTTCTGTAGGTACATATCATACGGGATATTACAATGATGTACCTCACCATGAGGACCAAACAAAACATGCCTGAAAGGCACACATATTCTATGATATTTCTCAATATATATTCTATGATCGCAGTACAAGATTATCATATCTCTTGCCAACAGGTTCATTTCACCTATCTAAAGCAGGTACAATGATACTCCTTGCTTACACGCAGGGAAGGATATATATCCCACACAACGGGATAACAAATACAGATTGGAGTTCAACTTTCAATCATGTCCTGTAGAATATTCACCAATGCGCATTATGTTCCCCTGTTTAAAAAATAGGTAGGAAGATCTACAAATCCTACGGGATATCAACTACCCAATGAGGGATGAAGATCAACAAATCCTATGAGATATCAACTACCCTGAAAAAGGGATGAAGATCTAGAAATCCTACATGATATCAGCTACCCAATGAGGGATGAAGATCTACAAATCCTACGAGATATCAACTACCCAAAGAGGGATGAAGATCTATAATCCTAAAGGATAACGACTACCCTGAAAAAGGGATGAAGATCTACAAATCCTACTTGATATCAACTACCTAATGAGGGATGAAGATCTACAAATCCTACGAGATCATAACTCCCCAATCCACCGCAATAGGGAGGAGAGAATCTGATAGGGGAAAATGAATCTACAAATCCTACGGGATCATAACTCCCTATCCACCGTGATAGGCAGGAGAGCACCCGAAAGGAGCAAATGTGTACAATTCCTGCGGGATAACCCCATATCCACCGTGATAGGGAGGAGAGAAGCCGACATATAGTAACAACCTACAAATCCTACATGATATGAACTAACTGAAGTGAACCAAGATCTACAAATCTTAGAGGATCGTAATCCCCTACTCATGGAAGCATGGAAACATGCAATATTGGAAGCCATTTGAACATAAAACAAAGCGAGATAATTTTAAATGGTCAGAGTAGCATTATTTAGACACTTATTACATAACCAAATGAATGACAGGGCGATGCAATGCCAATGAGAAAAACAAGCGGCTCAGCTTAGGCAGGACCCTTCTCCTTCAACAGGGATGAAAAAGGATCGGGCTACTCGAAAACGGCATCCATATGCTCACGGTCTTCAAGGGGTAACCCATCCGGACCACACATGGCGTTGAGCTCCATGAACTTGAACCCATCCTTGAATAACTTCTTGGCAGTTACCTGCCCTATCAACGAATGAAAGGCCACTTCCCGCTCCATGATAGCACGCTCCGCAAAGAGCTCATGATAGGTCCCACTTGCCAGAAATTTCTTGGCAACACATAGCAGGACCTCAAGAGATTATCATACATTGGCGATGTGTTAACTAGAGAGATGAATTATGGGAGAAAAATATGTTTCAAAAATGTGCAAACTTACCGTTTTCCCCAAATCGGTTTGGGCCTTAGCAAGGTCAGCCAACATATGATGATTATCCACGATCACCCTCACAAGCTCACGCTCAGCCAAACGGCGAGCATTCTGCTCTTTGAAGGCATGCTCATTGTACTCATTCGCCAAGACAGCAAGCTTCTCATGATCAACATAAGCATCATCATATGCTTCTTTGATGAGCCGGCATTTGCGTAAAGCCTCCTCCTTACCAGCCTCGAGCTTCCGCAAGGCCTAGGGTTGAAATTGGCCATCTTCTCGATGTCAGCCTCGAGCTAAGTAATGATAGCATCCTTGTCGCCCTCAGATTGATTGAAAATCCTTATGGAGGTAGCCAACAAATTCCCAAGCTACAGATACGACGAGCATAAAAAAAAAAGAACGTGTGGAAAATGTACATAAAATACCTAAAGATCTCGACGACTTACACACTGAAAAATGTGCACATTATGACGCACGTTCTGCGCCCGCTCTAGTTCACCCAATACGGGGACCCTAGCCGGGGGAGGGAAGGCATGTGCTATGCCGCGAACCACATCATCCTCCCAGAACTCCATCTTTTTACCTTGGACACTAGTCCGGGCCTAGTACGCCCTTGCCCAAGAGGGGGTCATGGGACTGAGAAACCCTCATCTCAAGCCTTCTTTCGACCAAAACTGAGAAGAGGGCAGGACGATCGGTGCAGCGGACTTCTGGGAACGATTACCCCTAAACCCTTGAAAACGAGGCATATGTGAACCAATGCTAGCAGCAAGACCCTTTCTTTAACCCGCAATAACGACTGGATCTGAAGCCTCATCATCTAGCGGTATAGGAACCTCAGAAGAACGTCCCAGCTCTGCTACTCCAGTTGCCACTGAGGGAATTGCTCTGGCTGCAACCCCTACGTCTAAAGAATTACCCTCCAAATGATCACCAATTGAAGCTAGCCTTGAAGCAGTAGCTCCACCTGCTTCTTTGTCCTCCGGTGGGGGACGAATTTTAGTTTCGCCATCAGCAGAGGCCGAGCTTGCGTAGATCCAGCAGCATCCATAGCCAGAGACACAGCCTTTAGCAACACATTCGCCCCAATCCCGCCACGACAATTCCGACAACGACCGGAGCAACTTTCTCCACCACACACTCACTCTCTACAGTTTAAGGCATATCATCGGTCGCAGAGACACCAACAACCGGGACAGTCCGTTCCAACATCGCCATAGAGGCGACCCCACCTCTTAGAATTGCTCCCACACCGGAAGCAGACGTAGTTCCTTCTCCTCTTGCCACTAGAGCAACTACCTCTTCCGCCCGACGTTCCTAAATCCTCTGCGCGAATTCCAGCCATGACTTTCAAAAAGATATGAAAGATAAGCGAGCCAAAATTTGAAAATCTACAAACACATAACACAAGGTGAGAATCAAATCGAATATCATATCGAAGAACATAACGACCACATATATCGAATACTCATGTGGAGTATCATACTGAAACACAAATCTGTAAATCGAGGGAAAATGTCAAAATGGGGGGAGGCATTTCAAAATCAATGTCGGGTATCCCTGACATACCTTTTCTAAAGAAGATCTAAATGCATAAAAGACAAAATGAATTCTCCCCTCTTCAGAAGGCTACTATTTATAGGCGCAAAACCTATGGATTTGCATTAAATATCCACCATGTCAAATTTTACATTCGACATACATTATCGAGAAACATTCGATATCAAGCTTAAAAAAACACTTCTCTACCTTCCCATCATGATGACCTTATAATTACAATAAACACATATTATAATAAGTTGAATAAGGACCCCTCGAATACGCCAATTATACTGGGGGTCCATCGTCATCTTTAAGTAAATTCTCGTATTCGAGCTCCGTCATTCGAACTAGCAGGACAAGAGGTACTGATAATTCAAACTTAGATTTAATTTGCAAATTATTATTCTTGAATAATAATTCCCAAACTGGGGGACTACATAATATAGGTATTTTCCGTATTGGGCTATGCCTATATTCTACCCATGTCGGGGGTCATCACCGGTGATGATGCATAATCTTCCATACCATCGGAGAAGGGCGAAAAAATTGGGTACCTTTCAAAAATGACTCGCTGTCTAGTGGAGGGACACGTTAAGTCACGGCCACCCCATTCTGAACAGAGGCCAAAGGTCCAGATCTTGGAGAATGTACCTCTGGGTCACGCCTAGTAAACACCCCCAGAAGGTACTCGGTCTAAACGGCCGAAGAAGGTACCACCGAGCATCGACCAATGCCTCTTAAAGGAAATACGGTGAGACCTCCAAGGTTTGGACACACCCCTCCCAACGACCTAACACCTATTCTAACTCGGGTACCCACAAGGAACAACCCTGGAACCCCCCAGTCCAAGAAGATACTTGAGTGCCTCTCAAACACCCGAGAGACCATCACCAACACAGCTAAAATTAAGGATACATGAGCATATAATAAACATTAAGGACACGATTGAATACAAGGAGAAATCAAGACCTACCACAATTTTGTCTAAAGGAAGCAGCTCACATATGCCCACAGCGGAGAACGACCCTCGAGTCTCATCTGGAGCAAGTAACCCCGAAGGCCATCCGATCACTTAAAAGACTATAGCCCATGACCCAGCTCTAAAGACACACCAACTATCATCACTCACCCCAACTCTCAACCACCCTAATAATGAGGAAATACCACACCTCATTGGCCCAACTCACTCATTGGGGGCAGAATACAACAAATTTTATTGGTGCAGATCAATGAATGGAATAGACTAATCTTCATGCATTAGCTCCCACGAAGACTATTGTAGCAGACATCATCATTGTCTGCTTAGACGAACCACAGTCAACCCGCACTATTGGTCACCCTCTGACAGACCATCTCCATTGGCATAGAAGACCTTCAAGCCATTGGTCACCAGCACACCACGGAGTAAAGACGGCAAGACCGCCCCCCATTGGCCAAAGACCCGTGGGACTAACACTATAAATAGTCCTCCATTTTCAGCAAGAAAACAACTTCAAAGTTCAACTTCAACCACAAGAACACTCTTCCCAATTTAACACTTTATTGTACTCAGAATTTATCGCATTCTTCTAGCTCCCACGCAAACGACCCCCTTTGTACTTCATTCAAAGTCCTTAATAAACTCAGTGTACCTTCTTTCCTCAAATTCGAGATTGGTGTTCCGAAGAAAAACACTTGAGTAACAATGTTCCCAAAATCCCTACCACACGGGCCCGGACAATATTGTTTCACCACTCGTCATGCATATCAAATATTACCTTCGATATGTTACTCTCTACGTGTTAATCACGTGGGCGGTCCCTGCTTCTCGAGGCCTATAAGTACCACATTCCGGTAATCAAGGTAAGCTTTAATCATCCGCAATTACTGTTCACATATATCGAGCATGCCCGATATAGCATTCGACATAGAGCCCGATATATATCTCCGATATATATCACCGATACATTATTCGACATTACATATGATGTCACCTCCGACGTCAGCCTAGACATCATCATTCTAACGTGGAAGGTCTCCGATTTCACCTCCGACGTTACACCCAATATATTTCCGACATCCATCAGAGCATCTAATGTTAGTTCGAAGTGTGCCGAACCAAGCCTACTCAGAACTAGCATTAATTTAAGTGGACCTACTTTGTAATAGAATATTTGTACCACACCTGTAATCGATCTTGATACATATATACGACTTATTGTCAAATTATGAGGTCTGTAACGTATTCACGTGCTATGCATGTGAAGATTTGAATTTAGACCTGCAGATAACTCTGCTAGGGGCCATGAGACAACAATCCTTAGGTGAAGCGTGTTCACAAACATGAGACAACAATCCTTAGGTGAAGCGTGTTCACAAACATATTACAACAAATACATCATGTATCAAATCCATCACACATGAAAAATGTTGTCAATATATAAATTCAACGCTAAGAATTTTGGTACAATTATGGTATGTCACAAATTCTCTAAGCATAACCTCTCAAATTACTATTATTAGAATCTAATTCTTATGAATTCATCAAAAAGAAGAAAAAAAAAATCTAATTCTTATGCAAGAAACTCATGTATCTGATGTTACAAATTTGCAATGTATTAATATATTAATATACTTTGTGCCTGTACCATATATACGGGGGGACCTTTCAGATTGAGACTAAGCAATAAGCTAAGACTATATATATATATATATATATATATATATATATATATATATATGTTAGGGCCGAATTCCCTTCGGATGGGCTCTAAACCATGCGGCCCATTTCTTATCTTTATTGATATTGTTTTGTTTAAATTATTAGGATTTAGGTAACCTGATCTGGTAATTATCTTAAAAGATATTGGTTTATCTTAAGAGATATGGTATTATCTAAATCATGATTTATATTCCTTATCTCTTTATTGCACTTGGACTAATAAGCATGCAGGTTCGTTAAAGGATCCGTGGAGATCGCTTGGAATCCCCTTAATAAGGAAGGACAGTCGCACGGATCTACAAGAACAGCTGTCGAGCTCATCACATTTGGAAAGAAGATCGCCAGTGGATTGCAACTGAAGATTCGATAGAAGATTCTGTTGCGCCTATATAAAGAGAAGACTCGAGATCATTACTAGATACTTTGAAAATGATATTAAGCAGTCAGTCTTGTATCGAGTCATTTGAGATGAACATTAAGTCAGAGTGTCTCTGGAGTAGCTTAGTGTGTATTCGATTCAATCGTGTTTCTGAAAATAAGTTAAGGGTTAGGTGTTGCAACTGCATATGTTAGAGGGAGTCTAGTATATGAGTTGATTTAAATCCTTCATTGTAATTCTTAAGTAGGAAACAGTTTTAGTCAAACTTTGGGTGAAAGCCCCGTGGACTAGGACCATTTGGACCGAACCACGTTAAAAATCTCTTGTGTTCTTTACTGTTTATGTTTTACTGTTTTTCACAATTGCAACTGCAAAAACTGTTTCAAACGTTAAAGAACTATCATCTGTTATACTTCAGTGTACAGTTGCAACTATTGTTAAGTGCAACTGGACACAGTTACAAGTATTGCAGACCCTAAGATCTCACAATATATATTATCAGCATATATATATATATATATATATATATATATGTTTTTGTTTTAACTCATTTCGTTTTGGATCGCCAGAACATACTTGTGAATAATCAATCTTGAAAATAAAAGTACTTTAGTTAACACTTGGTTAATAGTTTTTTTTAGATAACATACAGATATATATAATTACAAAGATATATACATGCACATATACATTTTACTTTTATATGTGATCTTACTTATTACAATGTTTTTAAGCTCGACAATATATTGGATTTCGTTCCAAACACAAAAATTAACACAAAATTTATTCGTTTCAATTTCACCACACAACTTATAATCACTTGCTAGCCCAATTAATCAGCTATATTATTAAAACTCTATATCAGTCGAAATACATAATTTTCCCACGTTAAATTAATACAATCCTTTTAAAGTATCTATAATTAAATTACTAATAATCATAGTTCTGGTCATACGTACGGTTGATTAGTGACGATGTATTTTCACTAAAACCCATCATTAAGATTTATAAATAACTATACATTATTGCGAACAGCCCTGCCTAGTGCCAAGTTGTCAATCAGTAATTTGAAGTTTATTAGGCGTGTGTATGAATTATTAGGAACAAGAAAATTAACTTTGTTTGCATATTTGGACAAATCTCTGGGATACATAGAATCAGCCCGGAGCAATATTTTATTGCCGTTTTGAATTAATATATAGAAATCGATCCGAATCGAGGACAAAACTTCTTTTCTTAATGAAATGACGTAACTAGTAACGGTACATGAACAAGCATATAACGAACTATTTTATTGTTCATAGAACAAGCATATAATGAATATCAAATCGGATTTATTTATCCTCACGCTATCATGTTAACGATTTTGGACGAGAGTTTAATGTATATGGTATTTCATTTGACTGAAAAGGAAAAGGATACCGTTTTAATTAACTGGTACGTAGTTGAAAGTGTAAAAGACATATTTGTAAGCTCGCAAATGTGATTTAGTTAATTAAATATATTAAGGATTCTTTTATTCGTCTCGAGTTGTTCCACAATTAACAACTTGATTTTATACAAGATTTGTAAGTGTGTGCATGTTATACTGAGTTTTCTTAATAATAAGTTGGAATAACAGTGCTAGAATACGGGTAGCGGGCCAAGTGTCAAGGAAGAACGTATTAGATATATATATATTATATTGTATATTGTATATTTTTTGATTGATTTGTATATATATTAGATGAGGCAATTTAATTAGCCTAGTATTGTATCTATTTATTAATGGAAGAGTAATGAGAATATTCATTCAGCAAAATACTATCTTACATGGTATCACAAGTCTAAACCTTTGTTGTGAACCGTTTCTTCCTCTCCATGGACGTTCGCCCCACCCCCACCCCCTCTCTCTCTACAATGGCCGACTCCAAATTTCACCCCACTATCGCGGTTTCTAATATTCGGAACTTTACTCCGATCCCCCTCGAAGTTGAGAAAGGTCAATACTCATAATGGGCGGAACTTTTTCGCATTCACTGCCGTGCATATCAAGTCATCGATCACATTCTCCCACGATCACCTTCTGCGCAGCCAAAGTCAACTACCATCACCAACGGTTGGGGTACGAACAAAACGGCGGATTCTTCCTCTTCCGCCGCCGCTCCGTCACCCCCAAAGGACGTCGGCCCATTTCTCTTGTCCCGATTTGATGCGATCGTTCTCCAATGGATATATGGGACTATATCCAATGACTTAGTGCACACCATTCTTGAGAATGATTTCACCGTCACCAACTCTGGGTCCACCTTGAAAACATCTTTCAAGACAATAAGAACTCTAGGGCCGTCTATTTGGAAAACCAATTCTCTCAGGTACAATTGGACAACTTTCAGAATATTTTCTCTTATTGTCAAGAACTAAAAATGCTTGTAGATCAACTCTCGAATGTTGGCACACCGGTACCCAATCAATGTCTAGTTCTCCAACTCATTGCGGGACTCAATGTAAACTACGATGGTGTTGCCACGTTCATTCAACAAAGTGATCCGCTCCCTCCGTTCTACGAGGCTCAATCCCGCCTTATCATGGGGAAAACTCGCAAAGCGAAGCAAGCCTCCACCGCCGCCACAGTCGCTGCATTGATCCACACCGCCCAGCTCTCGCATCCACCGCCCCACGGTCGTGGCCCTACCCTACCCCACCATGGTTCCTCTTGTCTCACAAGAGGTCGTCGTAGTGACCCCCGCAACCGTGGTCACGGACGCGGCCCATCTGGATCATCAGCATCGTGACCCGCGGCCCCTCTAGCCACCCCATGGGCCCACTACCGGCCATGGTTGCCCGCCCCATGGCCCTACCCACCTTACCCTTATCCGACCAGTGGTTGGGCACGGCCTCCGGCATCTACAAAACCCAGTATTTTGGGAGCCCACCGCCGCCCTCTTATGCCCAAACGGATATTGACAACATCATGCACAATATGTCCTTGAATTCTCCCAATCTACAGTGGTATTTGGACTCCCGCGCATCCTCTCACATGACCTCGACGAACGGTACTCTCTCGTCTTATTCTTTTTCAAGCATGAATAACAATATTCTGGTCGAGAATGGTAATGAAATTCCCGTTAAAGTTCATGGTAACGCAACTCTTCCTTTGCCCTCCATTTAAAACACGTCTTGCATGCCCTTAATCTTATAAAGATCTTGTCTCGATGCGTCGTCTTACCACTGATAATTATGTGTCTATTGAATTTGACCATTTTGGTTTCTCTATGAAGGATTTTTGGATGGGGACACCCATCATGAGATGTAATAGCACCGGTTACTTATATCCCGTCACTTTTTCATCCATACCATCTAGTCATCCTCCCACCGCCTTTGCCGCTATATCTCCCACTTTATGGCACCAACGATTGGGACATTCGGGCTTATCTACTTTGCAGTTTTTAAATAAGAACAATTTTATTCGTTGTAGCACTTTTACTAAACAATCTTTGTGTGAACCTTGTGTTTTGGGGAAGCATATTAAACTTCCTTTTTCTTTATCTTCTAATTCTAGCTTGCATCCGTTTGATATCATACATAGAGATTTGTGGACCTCGTCGGTCTTAAGCTCTAGTGGTCATAAATACTATGAATTATTTTTGGATGATTTCTCAAATTTCTTATGAACTTTTCCCATTGGTCGTAAATCTGAAAGTTTACTCTATTTTTTCTGCCTTTGTTACATTCATGCATACTCAATTTGGTGCAACTACTAAAAGTTTACAATGTGTCAATGGCAGAGAATTTGATAACGAGCACTTCCAAAGGTTGTGTCACAAGTCGGGCATGAGCCTTCGCTTCTATTGTCCACACACATTCACCCAAGATGGTAAGGCTGAACGCAAAATTCGCTCCATCAATAATATTGTTCGTACTCTCCTCACCCAATCATCCACGCCTCCCCCTCTATGGCCTCACGCCCTCCAAATGGCCGCTTATCTTATTAATACTTCCCCACAAAATGCTACATAACTCTTCTCCCTCTCAAATACTATATCACCGCACTCCATCATATACACACCTTCGTACATCTGGGTGTCTATGTTATCCCCTCTTTCCCGCCACCATTATACCCAAACTTCAACCACGTTCTACTGCTTGTGTCTTTCTCGGCTATCTCTCCAATCATCGGGGACACAAGTGCTACGATATTGACACCAACAAAATCCCAATCTCTCGTCATGTCCTATTTGACGAATCCCAATTTCCACTCATACACCTCCAAACCCCCTCTCCAAATATATACTCTTTCTTTGATGACCACATCCACCCCCTACTCCTACCCACGACAAACCCGCCAATCGCCCAATTCGATCCATCCACAGCCCAGTCGCTCTCCAACCCTACGGCCTGGTCCACCTCGGCCCCTTCCTCTACAGCCCACACGCATGCGGCCCAACCACTCGTAGCCCCATCACACGCGGCCCAACATATCCCGGCCCAAACCGCTTTGCCCCCACCATCCGTGGCCCAATCCACTGTCGTCGCTTCTACCGAGAGCCTCCCCCACACGGCCCAACCCACCGCCACCCCACCTCCATACCCAACGGTCTCCACCGCCCCCTTATAGCCTCCTCCCCCTCTCGCACTGTCATCACACGAAGCATGCACGGTATTCCTACTCTTAAACGTCCTTTCAATCTCTCCACCTCTATATCTCCCTCTCCCCTTTCTACTAATCCCAAACTTGTGTTATTTGACCCTAATTGGAAATCAGCCATGGTAGATGAATATAATGCTTTGATTAAGAAGGAGACTTGGGAGTTAGTCCTCGTGTGTCTAATGTGAATATTATTCGTTCTATGTGGATTTTCGCCATAAGACTAACGCTAACATTTCTTTTGAGTTATATAAGGCTCGTGTTGTTGGTTATGACACGTCTCAGCAGGTTGGTATTGATTATTTGGACACTTTCAGCCCGGTGGACAAACCATTGACTATTCGTGTTGTTCTTAGCATTGCTCTCTCTCGTTCTTAGTAAATCAATCAATTGGATGTCAAGAACGTTTTCTTACACGACACTCTCAATGAGACAGTCTATATGCACCAACCTCTGGACCATGTTTTCCTTTTAAAGAAGTCACTTTATGGTCTGAAATAGGCGCCTCGGGCATGGTACCAACGATTTGTCGATTTTGCCTTCCCTGTTGGATTATCCCACATCAAATCCGACCATTCTTTGTTTATCTATCATCGGGGTAACAGTATTGCATACTTACTTCTTTATGTCGATGATATTATTCTTGCAGTCTCGTCTGTTGCTCTACGCCGTTTCATCATTGATCAGTGTAGTGCTGAATTTGCCATGAAGGATTTGGGTACCCTTCACTATTTTTTGGGCATTGTTGTTTCTAACACTGCAGGCGGTCTTTTTCTCTCACAAAGTAAGTATGCAGCTGAAATTATTGAGCGCGCGGGCATGACCTCTTGCAAACCCACAGCCACCCATGTTGACACCAAACATAAGCTCGGATCCTCGGGTACCGCCTATCTCGACCCGTCTTTGTTTCGCAGCTTGGTTGGTGCTCTCATGTATCTCGCATTCACTCGTCTGGATATCTGTTATGTTGTTCAACAAATCTGTCTCCACAAGCATGACCCACGTATGGTACACATGGCATCTCTTAAGCGCATTGTTAATGGTATCTTCGTCGTGCCTGCTAGCTTTGACGAAGAGCGTAACGGATTGTTCGAAACGCCGATCCCGACTCGAGGAGATTGTTGGTTTTTATTAATTTGCGGCTGAACTCGGATATTTTTCGAGATGCCTACGTATCCCCCGATTGGGAATCAAGCCACTCGTAGTTCTTGTTTTTGGTATTGGTGATATTTGTTGCTTGTCGATTTTATCGGATGAATTGGTTTTGTATTTGTTTGAGGGGTTGCCCTCGTGAAATTATAAGAGAGAAAGAGAGGAGTCCGAGGGGAGGAGTTGTTCTCCCGTAGAGAACATAAGTTGTCTTTTTTCTACTGCACTTGTCCCCTTTTATAGAAGTACAATCTTCCTCTCCAAGTTTGGAATCTTATTATTTTTATATTAGTTATTTTATGTTATTATCTGTTATTGTTATTTATCTGTTTAACCAGCACAATAAGCAACCTTATCTATTTAGGTTGTGTTAGCAGCCACGTGTTGTGGTCTGTGCGATACGGGTATTTTGTGAATACGAGTTATTTTATCAGAACGGATATAAAATTTTACATGTAATAATATATCGAGTCGTGAGATATTTTATAAATACGAGCATAATCCGGGTAGTATTTTAGCTATAAATTCGACCGATAGCTGTGTGTCGTGATTTACGATATACGAATAGTATAATTTTTAACGAAGTAAACCAGTATTTAAACCGTGTTATAATGTGGTGTCGTTTATGAATAATAATATACCAAGTAATTTTGGTGCTCGAATTATCGTGTATTTTAAGCACGTGGACTTTTACCCTGTTAACAAAGCCCCCCAGTTTTTAGTGCAGTCGGTCATTATGACTGCACTAGAAACTTAAAAAAGTCGAGAGTTACGATGGTTCGAGTATCGCGGATTTTTTAGAGAGGTATCGTAGCCTCTTGTAATCGGAGTCGTTTAAGGCATTGGTTACGAGCCTTTTAAAGTATGCGTCTTTCTCGCTTTTTCTGGTCGGGGATATTATAGTGTAGGTCTGATAGCTATTAATGTTTTTAACGATCCTTTTGAGGTATCGTAGAGTTATTTAGAACCTTGTAGGTCCTCGTCGGTTGTTGCATCGTAGATCCTCGAAAGGCATACGAGTCTCATATAGGACTCGGAAAGCCTTGGTAAGGTATCGGGGAACTATTTTGGAGTATCGTAGACTTTCGTCGTTCGATGTTTATATCTGTTTAATACAAGCCCCCCCCCCCCCCCCAGGTTTTTGCTTGCTTTAAAAGAGGCGAGGGGAATATCGTGGTTGCCTTCTTCGAAGCGAAAGATTTTTTATTTTCGATGCCTTCGTTGAGGCGTGTCTTTGTTGGGCCTTCTCATCGGGAGCATATGTTCCTCATCGGGAGTGGAACGATAGTATCGCCATGCCTCTTCGGGTATCACGTTGTACCGCATCGGATATGTGATACTCGGTGGGCCTCCTCATCGGGAGTGGGACAATAGTATCGTCATGCCTCTTCTGGTATCACGTCATACCGCATCGGGTATGTGACACTCGGTGGGCCTTCTCATCGGGAGTGGGACGATACTATCGTCACATACGCTCCCAATGAGGAACGTACACTCCCGATGAGGAGGCCCACCGAGTGTCACATACCCGATGCGGTACGACGTGATACCCGAAGAGGCATGACGATACTATCGTCCCACTCCAGATGAGGAGGCCCACCGAGTGTCACATACCCGATGCGGTACGACGTGATACCCGAAGAGGCATGACGATACTATCGTCCCACTCCCGATGAGGAGGCCCACCGAGTATCACATACTCGATGCGGTACGACGTGATACCTGAATTTGTTAACGGTATCTTCGTCGTGCCTGCTAGCTTTGACGAAGAGCGTAACAGATTGTTCGAAACCGATCCCGACTCGAGAAGATTGTTGGTTTTTATTGATTTGCGGCTGAACCCAGATATTTTCTGAGATGCCTACGTATCCCCCGATTGGGAATCAAGCCACTCGTAGTTCTTGTTTTTGGTATTGGTGATATTTGTTGCTTGTCGATTTTATCGGATGAATTGGTTTTGTATTTGTTGGAGTAGTTGCCCTCGTGAAATTATAAGAGAGAAAGAGAGGAGTCCGAGGGGAGGAGTTGTTCTCCCGTAGAGAACATAAGTTGTCTTTTTGTTACAGCACTTGTCCCCTTTTATAGAAGTACAGTCTTCCTGTCCAAGTTTGGAATCTTATTATTTTAAGATTAGTTATTTTTTGTTATTATCTGTTATTGTTATTTATCTGTTTAACTAGCACAGTAAGCAACCTTATCTATTTAGGTTGTTTTAGCAGCCACGTGTTGTGGTCTGTGCGATACGGGTATTTTGTGAATACGAGTTATTTTATCAGAACTGATATAAAATTTTACATGTAATAATATATCGAGTCGTGAGACATTTTATAAATACGAGCATAATTCGGGTAGTATTTTAGCTATAAATTCGACCGATAGCTGTGTGTCATGATTTACGATATACGAATAGTATAATTTTTAACGAAGTAAAACAGTATTTAAACCATGTTATAATGTGGTGTCGTTTATGAATAATAATATACCAAGTAATTTTGGTGCTCGAATTTTCGTGTATTTTAAGCATGTGGACTTTTACCCTGTTAACAAAGCCCCCTATTTTTTAGTGCAGTCGGTCATTATGACTGCATTAGAAACTTAAAAAAGTCGAGAGTTACGATGGTTCGAGTATCGCGGATTTTTTAGAGACGTATCGTAGCCTCTTGTAATCGGAGTCGTTTAAGGCATTGGTTTCGAGCCTTTTAAAGTATGCATCTTTTTCGCTTTTTCTGGTCGGGGATATTATAGTGTAGGTCTGATAGCTATTAATGTTTTTAACGATCCTTTTGAGGTATCGTAGAGTTATTAAGAACCTTGTAGGTCCTCGTCGGTTGTTGCATCGTAGATCCTCGAAAGGCATCCGAGTCTCATATAGGACTCGGAAAGCCTTGGTAAGGTATCGGAGAACTATTTTGGAGTATCGTAGACTTTCGTCGTTCGATGTTTATATCTGTTTAATACAAGCCCCCCCAGGTTTTTGCTTGTTTTAAAATTGGCGAGGGGAATATCGTGGTTGCCTTCTTCGAGGCGAGAGATTTTTTATTTTCGATGCCTTCGTTGAGGCGTGTCTTCGTTGGGCCTTCTCATCGAGAGCATATGTTCCTCATCGGGAGTGGGACGATAGTATCTCCATGCCTTTTCGGGTATCACGTCGTACCGCATCGGATATGTGATACTCGGTGGGCCTCCTCATCGGGAGTGGGACGATACTATCGGCATGCCTCTTCGAGTATCATGTCGTACCGCATCGGGTATGTGACACTCGGTGGGCCTCCTCATCGGTAGTGTACGTTCCTCACCGGGAGCGTATGTGACGATAGTATCGTCCCACTCCCGATGAGGAGGCCCACCGAGTGTCACATACCCGATGCGGTACGACGTGATACCCGAAGAGGCATGACGATACTATCGTCCCACTCCCGATGAGGAGGCCCACCGATTGTCACATACCCGATGCGGTACGACGTGATACCCGAAGAGGCATGACGATACTATCATCCCACTCCCGATGAGGAGTCCCACCGAGTGTCACATACCCGATGCGGTAGGACGTGATACCCGAATTTGTTAACGGTATCTTCGTCGTGCCTGCTAGCTTTGACGAAGAGCGTAACGGATTGTTCGAAACGCCGATCCCGACTCGAGGAGATTGTTGGTTTTTATTGATCTGCGGCTGAACTCGAATATTTTCCGAGATGCCTACGTATCCCCCGATTGGGAATCAAGCCACTCGTAGTTCTTGTTTTTGGTATTGGTGATATTTGTTGCTTGTCGATTTTATCGGATGAATTGGTTTTGTATTTGTTGGAGGGGTTGCCCTCGTGAAATTATAAGAGAGAAAGAGAGGAGTCCGAGGGGAAGAGTTGTTCTTCCGTAGAGAACATAAGTTGTCTTTTTTCTACTACACTTGTCCCCTTTTATAGAAGTACAGTCTTCCTCTCCAAGTTTGGAATCTTATTATTTTAATATTAGTTATTTTATGTTATTATTTGTTATTGTTATTTTTCTGTTTAACCAGCACAGTAAGCAACCTTATCTATTTAGGTTGTGTTAGCAGCCACGTGTTGTAGTCTGTGTGATACGGGTATTTTGTGAATATGAGTTATTTTATCAGAACGGATATAAAATTTTACATGTAATAATATATCGAGTCGTGAGATATTTTATAAATACGAGCATAATCCGGGTAGTATTTTAGCTATAAATTCGACCGATAGCTGTGTGTCGTGATTTACGATATACGAATAGTATAATTTTTAACGAAGTAAACCAGTATTTAAACCGTGTTATAATGTGGTGTCGTTTATGAATAATAATATACCAAGTAATTTTGGTGCTCGAATTATCGTGTATTTTAAGCACGTGGACTTTTACACTGTTAACACGCATCATTCGCTATGTGCAAGGGACGACCCACCTTGGCCTTCATCTCTCTCGTCCGAGCCTCGATTCTCTTGTCTCTTACACTAATGCCAATTGGATCGGCTGCCCTGACACACGGTGCTCTACCTCCGGTTATTACATGTTCCTTGGAGATAACCTCATATCTTGGTCCTCCAAACGCCAACTTATTTTATCCCGTTCTAGTGCTGAAGCTGAATACCGTGTCGTTGCTAATGTTGTTTTGGAGTGTTGTTGGATTCGAAACCTATTATTGGAGCTTTGCATTCCTCTCTCGAAGGCCACTTTGGTTTATTGTGATAATGTGAGTGTCAGTTATCTCACAAATAATCTGGTGCAACATCAACGCACTAAGCACATTGAGTTAGACATTTACTTTGTTAGCGAAAAAGTGTCTTTGGGTCAAGTTCGAGTTCTACATATTCCCTCTCGATTGTAAATTGCCGACATTTTCACTAAAGGCTTGCCCCGGGTCCTCTTTGATGATTTTCGTTCTAGTCTCACCGTTCGTGAACTTCCCGATTCGACTGAGGGGGGGTGTATTAGATATATATGTTGTAAATTTTTTGATTGATTTGTATATATTTTAGATTAGATAATTTACCTTAATTAGCCTTATATTATATCTATTTATTGATGGAAAAGTAATGAAAATATTCATTAGCATTGAAATGGCATATGGTAATTGACAAATGTGTTCTTCGATTCTATTATTTCTACTTGAGGTGACATTTGAATTATGATGCACTGTTTTAATATCAAATATCTTTTATTATTATTATTATTACTATTAAAGCCTTACGTTGTTACTTATTAGCCAAAACAAATTTAACTGAATCGAGGATTTTTAACACCTAGGATAAAAATGGGACAAGAAAACATTGATTGAGGTGGAATGAAGTTGGAAAGGGAACATGATAAGAAAGAATAATTACTTCTAATCCTTATAGATTTTGAATCTTTGATCTAATCTTACATCAATATATATGCATTAACTTTTTGTCACCATGACATGATGAATGCCTCTAACGTGGCAGTGTAACCTGTCACAGCCGGCTTAGTGGTACTCAAGCCACTTGCTTGATACCATTGGTTGGTCCATGATCTCCAAATACCCAATCATATTTTCTTTGTTGTTATATTTTTATAGCTTTAACATCAAACATTTGAAATAATATTAATTAAGTGTAAAAGGCCTCTCTCACATGCGTGTCGGTCCTTGTCTGTATAACAAGTCTATCTCATATCTCATATCTCACATGTATGAGAGTCCTACACATAGAATGTAACGCACGTATTAGAGAAGCCGAAGCCCATTGTGCATGGTGTGTAGCATGGACGGTTTTCAAATATCTATACTATGTCTAATGAAAAAAGTAGTACATAATAATGTAGAAAAGGAAAGCAATTTTATTATGCATGTTGTGTAGCATAGACGGTTGCCAAATAACCATCCATCTACTTGTATAAGGATTCAGAATATGTTTCATCAATATAACACGTGAACCAAGTCACCTAATCCTTCATGTTTAGAAAGTTGCAGGCGCACCGGTCTCGCACTGGCGACTTCAGTGTCCGTGCTTCGCACTAAGACGCTTTACAAATTCTTAGTTCTCGCACTAAGATTTCTTAGTTCTTATGTTAAAATTTAATGAATAATCATAGAAAATTGGTAGAAGACAAACAATAGCGTGACATTGAAGAAGAGTTGGAGCAAGAGGAGAACAAAACTAACTCAAAAGCTAAATAATTACAAAAAATTAGAAGTGATTTAAGGCTTATACGGTTATACATTTGTCTTCTCACCATAATAATTTTGAAAATATTATATAAAATTATTAACCACTAGAAGTTATATACTTTTCTTTTATTATAATCTATTTCTTTGTGTGAGTATTCTATACATACTTTTATTTTATGTATTTATAACATACTAATTTAGGTAATAACTTTTTATTTTTATATATAAGTTTTTTTTAGAAGCGCATTATAGTGGCGCACTATGACTGTAAATTTTTGAAATTGTCGTACTGTGCACCCGCACCGACACTCGCATCCACACCCGCATCTGCCTCAAGTGACTTAACACGTGAAGGGACACTCAAAGAAGAATAAATAACCAATTGATTCTCACCGAGATAAAGTTATCCTTCCTTAAATTTGCAAAATAAAAGCACAAAAGATTTGATGTGCCCACAAGAAATGACGCGCTTATCTACAAACTCTAAAATATATATATATATATATATATATATATATATATATATATATGGGTTTTTGGCAGAAAGCCCCTCTGTGTTGTTCGAAACAGGCAAGAAACCCCCCTGTGAAATGAAAAGAAGCAGAAAACCTCTCTGTGTATTGAAATACGTAGCAAATAACCCCCCTTTGTACGAGAGTGTGATACACTTGCCAAGAAGTGAGAGTGGGAATTAATATTCTCTTATAAAATGACTTTTCTACCCTTATTCTTAGTAGAATTTTTGGCAGAAAACCCCCCTATGTTATTTGAAACGGGCAAAAAACCCCACTCTGAAAAAAAAAAAAAAAAACACTTTTGCCTACATTTTTTGCTGTAATTTTTTAGTATTGTTAAAAATTTATCGGTAAAACTCTTATTTAGAAATGTATCTCTTCTAACATATTTTGAAATGTAAATTTTCTTTTGGACTTTTACGTACAATTAAAGTAGTACAAATTTAGAAAACTCATAGAAGCTCATCACATGAAATAACAAAATTTTACATACAATTATTTCCGGTATAAAAAAAATGGGAGAATTATTATTTCTGCCCAATAATAATTATTTATGCGTGGGGAAGATGACCTTTTTCACTTTTTTTTGGATTTCACTAATTAGAAAAAATCTTCATTTAATTATATTTAATTTATTAAAGTATTTATATATTTTAATAAATATTACGAAAATATATGTTCATTTAAATATTAGAATAAGTTAATCTTAAAATTTACAGTAACATAATTAGATGGGTTCAATAATCCAATATTTTTTTAAAAAATAATTAAGCATAAATATAAAATGGGAAAAATGGTGGGAGAAGAAATGTCTATTTTTAATTTGGGGGTAAATGAGTCATTTCTGGTGAAAATACGTATAAAGAAAGAGAAGGGGGCGGGGAGCTACAATTTGTTTAACACAGGGGGTGTTTTTGCCTATTTTATTTTCATAGGGGTGTTTCTTGCCTCTTTTCCATAACACATGGGGGTTTCTTGCTAGTGGCTCTATATATATATATATATATATATATATATATATATATCCGCCGCATATATATATTGAGAGTTTTTATTGCCCACACTTAACTAAAGAGTTAACGACATTTTGTTTCTCACGCATGTTATGTTAAATAGCTAGGGTATATTACTCTATTAACGACACATATATATGAGGACATATGTTCATTTTACATTATTAATACTGTAAAGTTGTTTTCTGGATCACCGCTATATATAAAATATTAATGCATATATTTTGGAAGGTCACGTGACACTCTTTAATTTTCTCACTTGGCATTATTGCGATCCTGCATCACACATACACAAATAGAAAACCTACGTAAATATCCAATTTATGGCACATTCAACAAAGTTACACTTTTTACGACCTGAAGCTGGAAAAAATAAATTATATGGTTTATAATACGTTGAATGTGTTTAACCGTAATTATTATCCTTATTTTATATATATTTTGACAAAGTAAATAGCTTGTACTAAAATTTGTTAAACACATTCTAATGTTATTCCTAATCATCTTAAAGCAATATTAAACATAATTTAATTTAGAAGAGTCTTTTGTTTGAGTTTCGCAGCAGCTTCATGTGACATTACATATATATGATGATAATAATTAATTAGGAGACACACACACACACACGCACGCACACACACACACACACACACACACACACACATATATATATATATATAGATATTAATTACATATGTAGTATAGTTGTATATATAGGATGCACAAAACAAGTATGAACATCATAAACCCACATTAGGGTTTAGCACAAAAAGTGCCGAACGTGTTATAGATTAGCCTATTTATGAACTTTATGCAGCACGGCCTAATATTTAAAAAGCACTTTTTTGGATAATAATATAACGAGCACTTTTCTCCCAATTTTTCTGGCGTTAGCATTTATAGTTTCTCAACAATGGTCGCTCTCCTTCTAGAAAGCAAATAATTAAAGATTAGGTTTTAAACATAAACAAGAGAACTAGGTTTACTACAATTCTCTTATCGAATTATATCCATAATCTTGGGATATGAGTGCAAAATCTATCCTAAATTATTGCTTTGCAATTTTTTAATCTTAAATTGCATAACTGGAATCCTGATTGAGACATTGATCGGAGGATCCCTTTTGACGTTAACATATTTTGTTTTTAATGCTTTGCTTTTTACTGGTTTCAACTCCTAGATGTGCAATAGGTTTGATTTTTGAAGGCCTTAATGATTCGGCAAATTGATTCTGTTTTGATTTGTTTTTTTTTTCTCTCTCTTCGGCAAAAATAGGAGAAAAGGAAAAAAAATAAGGGAAAACCATATTTTCCAAGAAATTTCTTAGAAAAAATAAGGATAGATTTTTTCATATTCTCCTCACTTTTGAGAGATTATTTGGTGCAACCGTTGTATGTGCATCCACTACCAATACACGGTGGGGATGGGGTGTTGGGTAGTTATTCATACAATTTAAGAATCTCCTTTGTAATCTCAACCATCGGTTGTACATACAGCGGATGTATATAATAATTTCTCCTCACTTTTCCAAAGATTTGTTTTTTTTTTCCAGGAAAATCTCAAATTACCAAACAGTAGGAAAAAAAAATTCCTTCAAAATTTTTATTTTCCCCTCTTTTCCGGGTAAACAAACTAAATTTGTGAGAAGATACAAAAATTCGACAAAAAAGAAATGCACTAATAGTATATGGTACAATCCTAAGAAACAATTTTTTTAGTACTCTTACAAAAGATTAATGACCAATAATTCTTATAAAACGAAGAAACCTAGATAATGGAGCACGAGTAATTGAAGCAGTGAGATTTTCCTACCCAATTGCTTAAAACTAATGCCTCTATTACCATAAAAAAATTCGTACTAGCTCATTATTAAAATTGACATTATATCGAGATGGAGCCACATGTTTATATTTCACGATGTGAGATACATCGAACACTTGTGCATTTGGTAGCAGTTTGTTCGAACAAACATGTATATTCAAGATCGGTTAATAGCCTATCAATCTACTAGATCAATTCAAGCGAAAACACGCAGTTGGTTTTGTATAATTTGAATGGTAGAATAAAAATATTGTGTGCTTTCATCGCTCTTAATTTAATTGGTTTCCCAAGTACAATTCATAGTCAATTGACTAACTATTTATGGACTTCCATTAATTTGAAAACTAATATTTTGTGCAATCGTTGCATTGCTTACGTTGTGCATGCAAGTGATTTAAATTAAACCTTATCTTAAAATATAAGACATAACTACCTCATAATCTTATCAATATAGTGTATTGTAGTCATGAACCACGGTGGCGTGAAAAAGAGTAATTCTATGTTTTTTTTCGTAAGCAAATTTCATTAATGGAGCAAGAAGTGCTCAACCCTTACATCATCAAGTGCAAAACATGCATGCATCATTTATATATGCATTCCATACAAGTTTTTGGATTCAAATACCAGTCATTCTATGTAATGTTTTTAGAACATTAAATTTCATGTGGTGGATGCGGGCTACGCTAATTTTCTGTAATTTGCGCTTTTTGAAATTACTAATTCTAAAATATTGGACCAAAATTTCTAAATTATTAGCCTAACGCATCTCATGCCGGCTCCCATAATAAAGAGTAGAAGTACGCATATATATGTGTATTTTTAAGTTGTTTCTATTTAGTTATTACAAGGTGGGGGGGGGGGGGGGGGGTCAAGTATAAGTTTGGTTTTATTTCCAGACAGAAATGCTTGAGTTAGTCTAATTAATTTTGATTATGACAAGAACCCGAACCAAAATTTCCAAAAAATAAAGGGAACTTGATGATTAATTAAATGTTAAAAAAATACAGTCCAATGAATCAGTGTATCCCCATAACCAAACCAAAGGTGGGAGACAAACTTCGACACTGTATTAGTGTCATCTCGCAAAATAATATTAAAGTATTTGCACACCAAGCGAAAAAGTTGTGCTTGTGTTTTTCTTTTCTAAACACATTGTTCCTTTGGAAAATTAATTTAAGGTGATCGCCATCACTCTGTCCCCAGCTTTCGATATGATGCACAATTCTATTTTGTCCATTCTTATGCTTTCCGAAGGAACAAAATCTCTGCAACAATCCCAACCCCATCAAGTAAATCTACCTTTCTCATCAAAACATAAAAGATAAAGTGAATCTACCTCAACAAATGATCCAAATTCATAATATATGTAAATATACTGTGAAAATTTTAGAGTCATAAACCTACTTTCGTCTGAAAGCATTTGCACTCAAATATTGCACGTATACGCTAAGCTGATTGTTGACCCGTACATGGCCATACGATGCCTCCATAAGTATGATTTTGAGTAAACCGTTATATTCATGAGCAATTTTAATCAAACGATCAAAATAGGTTGAATCCAGCAACATGTCAAATCGATATAAAGGTCCAATTTTTTGTTGGTCGAGTTTGAGTTAAGGATCAAAAGGATTTTTTCTGAATTGGACGTTCCTTAAGGTGACATATTTTAAATTTAAGTCCCCTTATGATTTTTTTTTTCAATTCCAATCCTCTAATGTGCATTATGTCTGATTTACGTTCCTCGGAACCGAATAAGGAAAAATTGACACGCGACTTGCACGTAAATTTGAAGTTTTTGGATCTTTATCAAAACGGGTACCTTAATGTAACGTGTGTACAATTTTGGTCTCCTTACACATTAGGGACCAGTTTTGGTAAACATTCCTAAATTTCAAACAAACGTGTTAGATTCAAGCAAATTTTGGTCCCCTTACACATTAGGGGACCAGTCTTGTGTTGGATGACATAAATTGAACATCATGCCCATTTAGGGACCGACACTTTAAAAAAAAGAATTATTACAGGACTAAGATTGTAAACATAGGGGACAAATTTAGACAAATTCTCAGGATCAAATCTCCAACAAGGTCTAATTAGAGCTCTAATTCTATAGATGAAAACATGGTCGAATTCAACGGCATATAATCTCAAAAATAGCATACCTTTAGGTGATGGATTAAGTAGCATAATTTATTGTTGATTTTGTGTGGTCGACCATTTCTACACATGGGGGTAAGATGATATCTTGAGCATAACTTTGAGTTTAACGCCATAAATTTCGAGACTTCGTGCTAATTTAAATATACGATTTTTATTTTAAAAATAAATAAAATTATACGTCTAATAGCCCCTAGGCTGAACTATCATTCTTTTGGCGTACGTAGGTCGAACTTGACCTATGGGTCATATTTCCTATGGGTTGAAGGGGTTGTTAGGTCAAATTGGACCATAGATCTAATTCGACCAATGCATAAGTTTGATCATGTTTTTGTGTGATTGTCATGTGAGCTTCTTCGCCACTATATTCTTAGTAGATGATACATGACACTATTATTGAGCCACAACATGTAAATACTAAATCACGACACATCACAAAATACTCATGTTACTTAGTATGCCAAACAAGATATTTTACATGTAAAAACAAATGCAGATAATTTGTTTATTAGTTGACCACAATACGCAATGCTGCTAGTTAAAAATATAGTCTTAGAGGATAATTCATTTATTATTTTTTGTATAGTTTAATGTGTCGATTTAACATAAGCTATTGTACCAAAATTCTCTATAAACTAGATGAAGATCGTGCAATTGGTTTAAGCTTCAAAAGAAATGTTAAAAAAAATACAAACTAGCTGGAAAGTATTTAATTAATTTAAACCAAATTTTATGGACTAGAGAAAATGTTGTAAACCGCGTACGTGTGGCACGTTTAGATGGCTTATCATTAAAAGAAATTAAAAGGTGAAACATGATAAAATCAACGACTTAAAAGAGTCTCAAGCAAGTCGAAACGTGTTTTGGCAGTCAAAAAGCAAACAGAAAAAAATCTAAATATATATCGCAATGGTCAATATATGTTGAGAATAAATTAAAGTCATAAAACCATGTCAGCGTTTAAGTTGGAGACTAAACTTTCAATGGGGCTGCCCATGCAATGGTATTTGTCAGTTACAAGTTTTTTTATATGATTTTTTTTGTTATTGTTGATTTATTTAGTCAAATATTGATGATGACGAATCTCGTCTTACATAAGTGTTTACCTTGGTTGATCTCCCATACTCTATTCGAAGAACAGATATCTTAGCTGATTAGAACTTAAAATTACTTTGTGTTGGGATATTGATCATTGAACACCAAAATTTGAACTATAACATAATTCTGAAATAACAAAACGGTAATATTTAAAGCACTACAACAAAAAAGGGTTATTGGGACACAGAAAAGTATCCCGATAAGCTTATTTTGCAACGCTTACGGAGCTTGGGACGTTTGTTGACTATGTCCCGAATAGTTGTGTCGCAATAGTGTTAGGGACACTTTTCTGACTTTCTATACGTCCCAAAGTTAAGATATTGGGACATAAATAATTATCCCATAAGAAGTTGAAGAGTTCATATGATCTTTGTTGAGACAGATATTAGCGTCTCGTAGGTGAATTTCGGGACACGAATACGTGTCCCAGAAAAACCTTTGCAAATTTTATTGAAGCACCTATTTGTGTCCCATAAGTGACTTTTTGAGACAGAATTTAGTATTGTGAAACAATTAAAATTTTGATAATATATTTTGTTAGGACACTTACTAGTATCCCAAAACCAAATTATCAGATGATTTGAAAGGTCTACGTATTTCTACAATTACATACATACATATACTAAACATTCAATGTACCCATAACAAATATATTCTGATATTACAACTATAACCAATAACTCGTACATATGCTCATAACAATATTACAATATAAATAATAAATTGTTCATCCAATGTGAAAATGTGAATATTTTTTCATTCTAATTAAACCAGACCAAATGGTTCCATCATCAACATTAATGTTAATTGAAAAGTCAATAGACCGCAAAACAACTAAAGGTTCATCTTAAGCTTCTAAGTTTTAACTAAAGAAAAATGCTAAACTACATTATCCTTCTGAACTTATTAAAACCATTGTGTCCAACATGCTCCAGTTAACCTCAGTTTCCATCTTCATCCAAAGCAACCTACATAGTAATGTTAAGAATAAGAATAAGTTAATATAAATTCATGTCTCTCATCACAGATAACAATTTCATCTATAATTTCTATTTCCGCAAATGTTTCTTAAAAATCAGTAAAAGAAGTCAAAACATAAAAGAAAAATAATACATAAAAACATGTATTTGCTAAATTTAATACATGCTAAACTAATAAAGAAGCAATAATAACTAACAGTGAACTTACACCATCTTCATAAGTGACAAGGATGGTAAAGAATATCCAACAAAAATTAAAATCCATGTTACAGAGGGGGACACTCCAAGCTTTGACAATCCAAGCTTTGACAAAAACCATCTGTATAATTTCTCAAAAACCAGCTTTTACAGATATGTTATTACATGTTACAGATAGGTTATTACATGTTACAGAGGGACACCATCTGTATAATTTCTCAAAAACCTCCAAGATTTGACAATCCAAATAACATACATACCAACAACATACAAATTAGTAAATATGTCAAGTCATCGTAATTCAAAGTTGCAGCCCAATCTCATAACACAAATGAAGAATACAGAATAAAACTTGTAATAACTCATTTGCAAACATCATATACAATCAGCAATTTTAAAATCATGTAATTAAAAGCTACACATTTGGACATTTGACAATGTTAAAAAAGGAAAGAGAACATACCGAACGCAAAGGCCAGACAACAGGTGCCCCAAGAGCATCACCAATAGTTTGAACACATCCATAAGGGAAAAGCAATGATACTTCTTTTTTCACTTGAAACTGAACTGTTATTAGACAGAAGGCGGACCCCAGAGTCATGCTATTGAATCTCACGTTTTCCATCTCATTCATGATTCCCTTTGCAACAATTTCATTACTATCTCCAACGTCCTTTAAAACAACACGAGATCCAACCTACGATTTGCAACTTATTACTAACTTAATATAAATTTAGTTATGCAACTTATCTATTTTTAATAAGTTGAAGGGTCTCAGATATTTACCCTAATACGAGCTTGGCGAGAAGTTGATGGTGATGTGCGTCGGGTACTCGCAGATACAAACGCAGGACTTTCAGAATTATGTACTGTGTTCGTAGATTGCATCGCATCCCCATCAGTTTCTAGTTGTTCATTAGCGTGTAATTTCTTATCAACATAGGCTTTAAATTCTTTAAATTCTGCACTCAATGCGTCATATTTCTCTTTATAAGTTGTAGACTCTCTAATAAGTGCTGAGCGACTTGGTTTTCTCCCATTAACATCAGCCGCCGCCACCCCCATCCCGTACATGCGTGGATAGCCCTTTTTGTCCTTTCCCATTACCTTCGCAAATGCGTCATTAGGATCATATATAACCTTACCACTTGTTAAATCTTGGAGATCTGGGGTATCTTGCTCTTCCATTTGATCCTATAAATATTGAAATGTGGTAAAATCCAATATAATGCATTCAATAAAGATACTCAACAAGAAAAGAACATGGCTGTGAGAATTTTATATCTATACTTACAACTAATTTGCGTATTTCTTCCATTTCACGTGAACCATCAGACTTATAATAACACTCTTTAAACAACTCGGCCCTTGTCGGATATCTACCCAAAAGCTCTTTCTAGAAAAAAGAATCACGTGTTATATATAATTGTATGTTATTAGTTACCAAACTATAAGATTTCAAGAGATGTTACCAGTTTTTCATTCACTTTTGCAATGCTGTTCTTGCCCATGCGGTGAACATACACAAGGTTTTGACGAGTTTCTTTGTTCTTTAGGCTAAGTTCCTGACAAAATGAAGACAAAAAATATAAATTACAAGGAAAACGACATAAAAAAGAGATTCAAAAGGATATTGCAAGTTCATACCTCAGTTTTATCCTGCAGCCAGTGGTCAAATAACTGTTCGTATTGATCCTTATCCACTCTATTTGGCAATTCATCTAGTTGTTCTTCAACAGTCGTATTAGGACGAAAGTTTGAAGTTTTCACACGACTTTTCCAACTTCTCCATTTTTTATTGATAGACGCCAGGATAAAGTCTTCGTGTGCTGGAGGAAACTCAAATCTCTTCTACAATAAAGGTCAAAACTTAATTCAGCACGTGGACTGAAAATATAATCCTACTTAGGAAAGTAAAAATGCAATAATGTTATTAACCTTGACAATATTTAGCATTTCATCTTTATACAAACTAGGCATGACTCTCCAGTCTTTGTAATGAAGAGGGCAATATCTTGCATTTCGAGCAATTGTGCCTAAAAAGGAAGCTAGTTTGGAAGAATTTTCTTTATCAATCGGTTGCCCACGATCATTGAATGAAATAACCAAACGATTTTCATGTTGTTGACACCATAGCTTAGGCATGGAAGTAACTCCTCGTCTCCTCTTTGTTTTGTTGGTACCTGTGTTTATAATATAAATCATATAATAAATATTTCAGATTACACCAATTATTAAAGTGAACTTACCAGATTTAGTGACATCATTAGTAGATTCAATTCCCGTCGACTGACTAGAGTTTGAGTTGGGTTGTATATCACCTGTTTCAACTGGATTTGTGTTCACACCAAGCTGTTGTACTCCTTCAATAAACATAAGTTCAGATTTACATTAGAATTACAATGATACACTAAGAAGTTACTTTGAAGCATATATTGATCAACTATCAAATACCGCTTAGGCTATTATGACTAGAAGTTTGTTGATTTTGTTGTGTCACCTCATGTCTTGCACGGTTGCCACTTTTTCTGGTTTGTGGAGGCATGATTTTTACCTGTAATAAGTCAGAATTAAATTAGTAACACTTCACATTTATACATGCTAAAAATTTTATATCTAAATAAATGCAGTAAAACTTACCAAGGCGCATATTGGAAACATGAATTCAGTCAAATACACACAAGGTGAGATAATAAAACAAATTGAACAAGTGATAACTAAAAGTAGGAAAATAATTATGCAATAAAGCATCAAATTCAACAGTCAACAACCAATATTTGGCTAAAAATACTAATTAGATTCAAAACTAAATCGTAATTTGTCAAACAACAGTTCCTTCTACATCTTCCCTAACCCAATTGAGTTGTTCAGTCTCGGTATCCACATGTACATCATTTCGTTGGAGTGCATTTGCATCTAAACTCAAGACTGGATCCATATCAAATGAGTCCCTAGGTTTTGTCTTTACGACAACGTGCCACCCCTTCTCACACGGATCTTCGACATAAAAAGCTTGTTGTGCTTGAGAAGCTAAAATAAAAGGCTCCTTATGTGGCCTTAATCTAGAAAAATTAACTAAAGAGAACCCATATTCATCTTGCTTTTGTGCCCTTCCAGTCGACACCCAATCACACTCAAACATAACTATCTTCTTTTCATCATTATATACTAGTTCGATAATATCTTTTAATACTCCATAGTATGTGACATCACCAACAATGGGATTGTTGTCGTTTCTGCTTGCAAAACTACTAGTTTGGGCAGTGACAACTACCCCACTATTTTGAGTTTTTGTTTCAATGTCATAACTCTTGACATTAAATCGAAAACCATTGACAATAAACCCCCTATATCGGTTCCCTGATGGATCTGGACCTCGAGCTAAAGATCTAAGTTCTTTTGACACTTGAGCCCCTGCAAGGTATAAGCTTTCCACCTACAAACAAATATATTAATTGTTGAGTTTAGCTTAGGAAAAAAACTAAATAATCAAGATACGAGAAAGAAACTGAATGATATTAAGCAATATGCTAACTTACATGATTATAAAACCATTTGGCAAAACTCTCACAATGAAGGCGTTCAACATCCCTTTTACTAAGGCGGGGGTTTTCACGTATGACTATATCCTTGTGTTCTCTACACAACTCAAATACAATATAATATTACAATGACAATCAAGATAAGAAGTAATAATATTACCCTTCAGCAATACTTACCTTATGAAGGATTCAATTGAATTACAATTGAACAGGACATATTGATGTGCCTTTGTAATTTTTTCATTGTCAAGATTAACACATTTTTGCATCCCTTTATGATGCCCAGGATTAGAGAATACTGGAAACTCAGTTGTAGTTTCAATCCTATTATTGTCATTTCTTTTAATCTTGTTGAACTTAGTCTCGACATCATCCAAATATCTAGAACAAAAGTTCAAGCATTCCTCCATGAGATATCCTTCAGCAATAGAACCTTCTGGACGGCTTCGATTCCGGACATACGATTTTAGTAAAGACAAATACCTAATAGTTCACTCAAGAATATTAGAAACTTAAAATATAATATAAAACAATTAGAAACAAACGATAAAAATATTACCTTTCAATTGGATACATCCAACGATATTGCACTGGCCCCCCAACTCGAGCTTCGTATGCTAAATGAATTGGTAAATGAATCATTACATCAAAGAAGGATGGAGGAAATATTTTCTCCAAGTCACAAAGAGTTTTGGAAATATTGTTTTCCAAACGAATCAAATCTTGAGGAGTAAGGACTTTCGAACAAATTTCTCTAAAAAAACTACACAAATTGATTAGCGGGGTCCGAACATGCTTTGGTAAAACTTTACGCAAAGCAATTGGAAGTAACTGTTGCATCAATGTGTGATTGTCATGACTTTTCAAGCCTGAAATCTTATTCTGCTTAACTTGTACGCGCTTGGAAATATTAGAAGCATATCCATCTGGGACCCTAACCTTTTGAAGGATTTCATAAACAATGTCCTTCTCCTTCTTACTCATGGAAAAACACGCTGCAGGCAAGTATTTTTTTCCAGACTCTAGAACAGTTGGGTGAAGTTCACTTCTAATGCCCATGTCTTTCAGATCAAGACGAGAATTTTCATGATCTTTCGTCTTTCCTTCCAAATTAAGCAATGTTCCAATAACATTATCACATACATTTTTCTCAATGTGCATTACATCCAAGTTGTGACGGAGTATGTTATCTTTCCAATATGGCAAATCAAAAAATATGCTTCTTTTTTTCCAGTTGTATGGAAGAGATGGATTATCACTTACCTTTTTCCCAAATTTTATATTGAATCCAGCTAATTCCTCCAAAACCATATCTCCAGACAATGCCATAGGCGCCGCACGATGTTCTTCATTTCCATCAAATGAATTAGCATCTTTTCGATAAGGATGATAACGATTCAAAAACCTACGATGGCCTAAATAACACTGTTTACGACTTTTGTACAAGTATTTGGAGCATGTGTCCTTATGGCATGATGGACAAGCTAGCTCACCTTTAGTACTCCAACCAGATAAATTTGCATAAGCCGGAAAGTCATTTATAGTCCACAACAAAGCTGCGCGCATATTGAAATTCTGTTTAGCTGATGAATCATATGTTTCAACCCCATCCCACAATTCTTTCAACTCTTCAACTAGCGGTTGTAGGTACACGTCGATATTATTACCAGGAGAAGATGGACCAGGAATAAGTAATGTTAAAAAGAAAAATGGATCTTTCATACACATCCATGGGGGCATATTATATGGGGTTAATATAACAGGCCAAGTACTATGAGTAACACTCATAGTTCCAAATGGACTGAATCCATCAGCTGCAAGGCCCAACCTTACATTTCTGGAGTCTTTTGCAAACTCAGGATGTCGATAATCAAACGTATGCCAAGCAGGAGAATCACTTGGATGCCTCAAACAACCATCCTTAGTGCATTCCTCTTTATGCCACCTCATATCTGATGCCGTTTTAGAAGACATAAATAGTCTTTGTAACCTAGGCTTTAGTGGAAAGTATCTTAGCACCTTTGCTGAGATCTTTTTGGCCTTTACTCTATCATCTGCAGCCGCCAAATTGTTTTCCTTCTCAAGATATCTTGGCGAATGACAAACATGACATTGAGTATCTTTCGCATGATCCTTCCAGTATAACATGCAATCATTAGGACATGCATCGATTTTGATACAAGTGAGTCCCAACGCGCTGATTACCTTTTTTATTTCATAGTACGATGTAGGTAATGAATCTGTTAGATCAGGAAAAGCCTCTTTCAATAGTTCAAGGAGCGATGTAAATGTCTTATTAGACCATTTGCCCTTGCACTTCAATTGAAAAAGTCGAACAATAAATTTTAGCTTTGAAAATTGTTTGCAGCCTGGATACAACTCTTGTTGAGCATCATCAAGCAACTTATAGAAATTCTTAGCTTGTTCATTAGGTTCTTCTTCAATATTAGTACATGTATTGTTGACTCCAAAAGCATCGTGTACCAGATTATGCATATCATCAGACATCTCAAACTGATCATTCCTTTGAACATTATCTTGAGCGTTCAAAGAATCTTCCCCGTGTATAATCCAATGTGTATACCCCTTCATAAACCCATCAACTATCAAATGTTCTTTTACAGTCTCTCTTTCTACCCATATTCCATTCTTACAATATTTGCATGGACATATGATTTTACCACTAAGACATACATTACTGAAAGCCATATCCAGAAATTGGTTTACCCCATTTTCATATTCTTTAGATAATCTATGCTTATTCATCCAACTCTTGTCCATTATAAACCTACTAACAGAAAAGTTATTCATATCAATATCTTAGTAGCAGCAGTATTTCAAGCGAAAATGACCTATTACAATCAAATCATAATATAAGTAATATAAGTATAAGACCAAATACTTGTTGATAAAATATCTATTCAAAAGTTTATTACTTAACTACTGTTATGAAGACATGCCAGGCAAGGGTTTCAACTAAATCAGGTTGTGCATTAGTTACATTAGATAGGTATGATATTAGTTTAGTATTTTTAAAGATACTTATTTAGTTATGAACATGAAATTTATATTTTTTTTAATACAAACAAGAATTTTTAATGTTGTAAGTTGAGGCATTTTGCCTCAACCAGGAACAAAAAATTAACAAATTCAGGAAATTAACAGATTCAGGGACTGAATCAGACAAACAAAAAAGAAAGAAATATAGTAATCTTCCAAACAACATGCTAATAATCGGCAAATTCTAGATGTAGAATCAATCAAACAAGAAAAAAGAAATATAACACTTCTCCAAAGTACATGTATAGCTCCAGCTCCCCCTACCCATTTATGATGTAAAGATGTGTGTAAACTAAACTCAAGTTGCCTATAAAAAATCGGCATGCTCAAAACAAAGAAACAAACAAAAATAAAGCCAGCAAATTGATCAAAATCCCTTATGGTGCTCCATTTGAAAATTATATCCCACCAACCTAGGAGTGCTACTACATATGTCCAAGTTATTTACTGAATCAAATAAGTTAGAGTTAATACCATATATGATATGTTTTATATGTGCAAGCTACATGAATAGGCCAATTTGCAACCATGTATGTTTTCAAAAATTAATACAAACCTCTCATTCAAGTGTTAAGCTAAAGAAGTTCTAATTTACTAACTCACCACTAATTCTCACTCAGTTAATGAAGTCTTTTTCATAACTATGCCTTCAATTACTTTTAATTAAACTTCAGCTATTTCAAGAACAGTTAATTACAAGAACTAGTCGCCAAGTGCTTTTTCATGAAATATGGAGTTCAAAAAACACTTAATTATAAATACCAGAAGAAATTAGCAGTTGAATGCCAAAAGAATTTTCACAAGATGTAACCAATTTACATGAAACATTAAAGCTTTATTTCTCCAGAACCTTCAGTACATGGAAATCCACCAGTTCAATTACCCATGTATCACACAACACAAACACAATGCAATAATTTGTGCACCAGTTTAATTACCCATAAATCATACAACACAAACTTTAAAACTACACTAATAATACTAAAATATACATAACCATATACATATAGACGAATTAAATGACCTAATTGAAATTAAAGAGAACAAAGAAGACCTTACCTAGAGCACCTTAAAAATCTTCAAAATTTTGTTGCCTCTTCAGCGTCAATTCACTAATAATTTTCAACTGTCAATTGTAAAAACACTGAATCATAAGAACTAAACCCAATTATTACAAATATTGAGTAAATACAAGTAATAGAAATCATATATCAGTATAGGCATAGCAAAAAAAAAACAAAAAAGGAAAAACTTACCTGTTGATTTTTGGAGGGCGATGAGAAACTAAAGGAAAGCTCTCGTGCTGCTCCAAGAGAATTATAAGAAAATTGAATTTTTGTTGTGGGTGCTTAGTTAATTAGGTTAATGACAAAGTTAGTGGAGAATGAAAGTAATGGGAAAAAAAAGGAGGGAATGATATATTAGTGTTGGGCGCCAATACGGGAGTAAGTAATTTCTCTTTTGCAAATTTTGGTGGGCTTTTTTTTCTTAGTGTCCCAATAGATAGAGATTATTAGGTTATAATTATTAAGTGTCCCAAACTAATCAAATTGCAACACTAATTAAATAGTGTCCCAAGTGGAGTGTCCCGATACCCCTTTTTTGTTGTAGTGAAGTCACCACGAGTATGCTCACATTAAGACAAAACTTGCCTCCATAAATACAATTAATCAAGTTTCAACATGTTTGTCACATGTTACAATCACTACAAGAAACACGGTCAATAGAGACCGTCTGTGCGGTCCCTATTGACCCCCATTCGGTCACTAAAGATCAATAGGGACCGCATTTGGGTCGTTATTGTCCTATCCCTACTTACCTCGGTCACTTCCCATCAGTGACCGAAATTAGGTTGCTGATGAAGGTCAGTAGGGACCGACCACATTGCGGTCCCTATTGACTCAACAGCAACAGAAACCGCCATGCAGTCCATATTGCCTTAACAACAATAGGACTGCATTGCGGTCCCTATTGTCTGTTTTCGGTCACTACTGATTGAGCAAGAGGGACCGCCGAGTCTACGCGGAAAATAAAAAAAATAATAATATTCCAAAAATTTGCCGGAATATTATTTTTTTTTTGTAAAAATATTATTATAAAAAGATTAAAACAATAAAAGAATGAAGAAAAAATTAATATAGTGACATGAAAGTATTAATAAATGTAAAAATATAAAGAAAAATGACTAATAATAGAAAAAAAATATCTAGATCCAAATTTGAAGGAAAAGAAAAATGACTAATAATAGATGAACAAAAATTGAAGAAAAACAAAAATTACATGAATAAAAAAACAAGTGAAAGAATAAAAATAGAATGTGTAGATCCAAAATAAAAATTCAAATTTCTCCTTAATCTCGCCTAAAATTTTGGCCAAATTTTCAAATTTTTGAATTTATGTGACTGTTATGCGGTCACAAAACGGAAATGGTGATCCCAGTGCAGTCACTAATATTAAATAGTGACCGCACTGAAATCACCGCTCGGCGGTCCCTACTAATATTCATCCTTCAAATTTGAATTTTTTTGATTGATGTTGATGTGTTTGTGATTCTTAGCAACCAACCCCATTCTAACATGTGAATTGAAGTAATACATGATTACACAACTAGTTGTGAAATTATAGATTGAATGAGATTGAGCGAGTTATTAACGTTCAACATATATTTCATTTTCTACAACTAATCATCACTAGTTAGTTGTAGTTGTTATTCGTTTTTAAGCTTTACTTCACTAATGTTAGCATAGATATGATTATGAGGTTCAATCATTAGATCAACTAATCATTATGCTTATGTGTATATATAAGTTGTAAACATTATGACATTTGTCGTTCAAAATAGTAAAAGAATCTTCAAAGCGGACTGTTCCCTCTACATAATATTTGGATTTACAATGTGTCGTTGTAATTATTGTTATTTTAACTATTACAATGGTAATTATGAACTAAATAAACAACGCGGCACCTCAAATCATCATAAAATATGATTTTAAAGTATGAATATTAGTAGGGACCGCCCAACGGTCACTGTTGAGTCAATAGGGACCGTCAGACGGTCACAATTGGGTCAGTAGGGACTGCTAAGTGGTCACAATTGACCCAACTGTGAACGTCGGGCGGTCATTACTAATATTCATACATTAAAATCGTGATTTTATGAATTGATTTCGATATGTTAGTGGTTTTTAGCAACAAACTCAATACTAAATGTGAAATGAAGTAACTAATGGTTACAAAACAAGTGATTGAGTTATTCAATATTAGATATTGAACGTGATGGAGTGAGTTATTAATTTTGAACCTATTTTATTATCGACACCTAATCAACATCTACACCCTAGTTTTTATGGTTATTATGCTTTAACTTTATAAATTAAAGTATATACATCATTACGGAGTTCACTTAAAGTATAAATATATGTATTTATATATTCTATACATATATATATGATCATTGTCGTTGTATAAATTAAGAATTTTCAAAATAGGTCGTCCCCTATATAATGTTTGGATTTGCAACTAAAGATGTATAAATATGGTTGATTTAACAATAAATAGTATAATTATGAACTACACAAACAACGCAACACCTCAAAACATCGGGAAACCTCATTTTTAAGTATGCAAATTAGTAGAGATCGCCAAATAGTCACAAATATGGGCAATAGGGACCGCCGGACGGTCCTTATTGACAACGACTATTATCAACAGGGATCGATTGACGATCCGTATTGCCAAGCGGTCATTGTTGATACCAGCGTTGTCAATAGGGAATGCCAAGCAGTCCCTATTGACTATCAATGGTGGAAATATCCGCCAATGGGTCGAGTGACCTAAGTTAGGTCGCAGAAAGTTCTCAGTGACTTTCAGTGACCTAAGTTAAGTCGTTGTTGCCTTCAGCGGTCATTGAAGGCCAACGACCTAACTTCTGTCACTACTGGGCGGTCCCTAAAGACCGCCCAGTCTTGTAGTGAATGAACATCTTAATTCTTAAAGAAAAGTGTATTTCTACAAAGTATTTTATCAAATGCAAACCTTATATGCAATTATATGAGCCTAAAAGTATATATACTGATGAGAGATACATTTCAAAAAAATTTGTATATATTCGATAAATATAGTCAAGACATATGTTTTATTTATAGACATAGAAACCGTCACAAAAGTTTAGAATAGCCACATCATTTTAATGACTTTTCTCAATAATTGAATAAAAATCATTGGCCAACATGATGAACATAAGCATTAGTTCAAAAAACAAATTTAAAATCAATGATTTTGGTTTGAAATGAAACATAATCAATGTGTTCATAATATTCCAACATTCCCATATCATTTTCAAAGTTTGAACCAAGAACGTATGCTTGACAATGGTGTCTCACGACTTGAATAATTATGTAGCGAAATCGTCTCAAAGATAACAGAAAATTTGATTTTTGTATCCTTGAACCCATTTTCTATACGAATAATCGAAAATGTGAACACACGTGAATATCAAATGTTGTTAAGTATCGAAGTAAGTCTACACATTGGCCAGACTCGATAAATATCTAGTTTCAAGAATGTGCTAGAGGTAAGCCCTTACCTTATATATGGTAACACCACCATTGAAAATCATATAAAGAGACTTATGAAAAATTTCCATCTAACTTAAGCACTTTAGCACATACATGTTATAAGTCTATAAGAGCATGGCACTCATCCTACATTTAGGGGACATTTGGTTCCGCATATTAGGTGAAATAAGGAGTCTTATTTGACTTAGTACACGGTTTGGCTCGTTCGATAGAGAAATTGGGCTTTGATAAAAAAAGTTCGGCGGCCCACAACTGCTACACTCCCCCCCCCCCCACCGCGATTATATAAGCTAAGTTCGATTACTAAATCGCTCCACTTGAAAAGATTAAACTGCCCTTACTTTTAACAAATGTGTTGACAACTTATGAAAGTGTTGATTCATTTTCGTACTTAAGTTGTTTGATTTCACCACCAACCTCATTCCCTCCGAAATTATTACACTCTCAAAAATTTGGGCACGCGATCTACTCAGAGGTAATACAGTAGGACCCTAATTTTCTCACCTGCGATTTTGGTATAATCTTCTAATTCCTTCTTCTTTGTATAGTAAAAAATTATTTTCTCCGTGCTAGGTGCTAACACTGATGTATTATTACCATTGATTTTGTATTTTTTAACAGTTAGGTTCGATTCCAGTGAGTTGTTACTTGTTTAAGCAGTGGAATTAAGGTTGGTGTTTATGGCTTCTGTATTCAGTTCTGATTATTACGAATGTGTACTATTTCTTGAAACCTTAATTTCATAAATTAGGTTTCATGGCAAAATTAGGGTTTATAACAAAATCTGGGGGAATTATACCAAGTGTGTGATTCTGGTTTAAAATTTGTAGGAACTTACTGCGAGGAGAGTTTTTCATCTCAAATATCCTCACTTTAATGACAGCGTAGGTATGATACCATTTCCTTGTGGATGTTCTTTTAGAATTCAGAAAATGGATTTCAATGTGCATGTATTCATCTACTTATCATGGTGCATTAACCTTACTTTGTTGAACCGTGCTTATATGATTGCGCGAATAATTGTATGCCGTTATGCAATGTTCCCTCTTCTTGGAAAAACCCGATGAAGGTGTACTAAATGTTGTATGCTTTAATGGATTTGTGATATTGGTAATTGGTGGTTGTCAGATAGAGCCATGGAGGAGAAAAATGATATTAGTATTGTTGTAACTTGTACTTTTGCGTGCTTATGTGTTTTGTTCCTGCATTTGGTGCACCTTCATGAGTCACGGACTGGTTACGTGCGTCGGACTGGAATTCGTTACAGTTTACTAAAAAAATGAATAAAATTGAGAAGTATCAAGATCAGATAACAACAGCTACTAATTCAACATGTATATCACAAGTAATGATGGATTGAAATTGTTTCTTGCGGTTGTGTTGGTTATTGAGAGAGGTTGGTGGATTGCGCGATGAGAAGTTCGTTAGTCTCCACGAACAAGTTACGATATTCTTAAATGTATTGGCACGCCACGACACAAACCGCGACATGTCAATGAACTGGAAGTGCTCCAGCTAAATGGTTAGTTGGTATTTCAGGCCGACTCTGGATGTTGTATTGAAGTGCAGCAATCTAATGTTGGTGCAGCCAGTACCAATATCCGAGGAGAATGATAGTTGTTACGAGCCATGGTTGTATTTCACAGTATAACAATTCTGTCTTGATTTTCATAAATGAGGATCTATTAAACATTTCTACAGTCCTAATTTGTATTTCTTATTAGGGTTGTCTTATAGCCTTGGACGGAACGATGATAGACGCCACGGTGCCTACTGGCGATCAAATGAAGTACAGATCTCGTAAATGAAAGATTCAAACAAACGTGTTGATGGTTTGTGATACTGAGATGCAGTATGTTTATCTTCTCTGCGGGTAGGAAGGATCAGCGGCTGATGGTCGGGTGCTACATGATGCTCTATTTAGGCCTCCTCCACATGGATTCCGAGTTCCACAAGGTGTGTTTTTTGTTGATCATTTATGGCTCTTGAATACTCTATTCGGTGTTAATTATGACAAAATTGATATTTAACAATTCCATAACAAATATTGGCAATTACTATCTGGTTGAAACTGGGTGTGCTAACTGCGATGGCTTCCTAACCCCGTATAGAGGTCGTAGGTACCACTTGAAAGAATGAGGGCATGGTTGCATTGTGCCGCAAGATCATGAGGAGTTGTTTAACATGAGGCACGCTAGCATAATAGAGAGGTCTTTTGCTAAGTTGAAGAATAGGTGGAAGATATTAAAAAGACAATCGCAATACCCTTTGAAAATACAAAATAGATGTGTTATGGCAGGAACACTCCTTAACAATTTCATCAAACATGAGATGACTTACGATCCGGAGGCAAGTTCATCTGATTTAGATGATGACAACGAGGAAGATGATGATCCTGAGCCTCCTAATGACTTCATAGAGGGTTTGCAAAATTCTCCGGCTTGGGCCAATTTCAGAAATGAAATTGCAATGCAAATGTGGAACGATTGGCGAGTAGATTGTCGTTATATTAATGAAAACTTATTAACAATTTTAATTCTATTTTTCGAAACTTGAACTTTTATGCTTGGTTTGTTTTATAGTTGTTTGAGATGGAATTTGAGATTCGCTGTGTGTGATGCATGGCCCATTGATATTAGAGTGATTTCTTAATTGAGTATGTTTGTGTTGTAACGATGAAGAATACGGAGTGTTTGAGATTTTTGGTTGTGATATTGATGTTCATTTACATATGGATATAGATTGGGGATGTGGAACTTTTGTTGTGAAATTAGATATTTATTGTTTGAGTGTGTACATGTATGGCTACTACTTCAAGCACCAACTCAGTTCCAACCCGTAGTACAGTGAAAACAAAAAAGTGAAAGGGATCCCGCGGGGCATGAACTAGGGAGGAAGAGGAGTCTCTAATATATGTTTTGAAAGACGAAATTGGAAGTGGTTTGAGGATAGAAAACTATTTCAGGGCTGGTTACCTAGAGAAGTTGGAGAAAGGAATGAAGGCGATACTTTCGGATACTGACCTTAAGGCAACCCCACAGATTAAGTCCAAGATGGCGGTTTGGAAAAAGACCTACCATCATCTGTACCATATGTTTGAAGGCAACAGTGGTGGAGCATGACTGAATGAATTGACCAAGACCATTGAGTTTCAGAGTGATGGCTAGATGAGGGACTATATGAAGGTGGCAACACTTTTTGTATGCAAATATCGTGTTACACTCTTTCACTAGGGTATATGAAAATTAACTAACACAAACAACATGAAATTGTAGGTACACCCATATTGTGAGCCTTATGTTAACAAGTCGTTCAGGTTTTATGATGACTGGGCAGAGATCTTTGGAAAGGACCACCGGGAATGGGATTGAGGACATCAGCGCTGCGGCTGAGGATGTCATCAACAATGGAGGTCATGGGACATCAAGTCACCAAAAAGGACCTGGAGACTCCTACACAAATATCCACTATATGGATGTTGACATGGATGAATGTGCGGCAGAAAGTAATGGACCTTCCAAGTCTGGTCCTTCAAAGTCGTCCTGGTCAATCTAAGTCATCACCTGGAGGCATGTCCACTCCCAAACATCTCTTGAAGAGGATCAAGAAGGGGAAAGGTCTACAGAAAATAAAGAAGGATACATGGGCGACTAGTGTTGCCGCTAAGACCCCACCACCCTATGTAGATGACTTTATGAGTAAGTTATATGGCATGTTGAGAGGATCGCCCAGCTGGTGGTGCAACCAGTTGCTGTGGAAGGAAGAACTCGCATCAGTCCAGCGCAAAGGGCTTTTGCAATGCTGCAGGACATAGAGGGTCTGGAGGATGAGGAGAAGATTGAAATGCTGCACAAACTTGCTCACTCCAAGGAGGATGCAGATGTCTTCACTAGGTTGCCTCCAAATTCGCAGTTTGGGTATATTAAGGTGTTGATTGAGAAGATGGGTGGGAAGTTGGGAGGGAGGATTTGATCTCAAGAATATTTCTTATTTCTGAATAATGGTGTTGTGTTATTCCATGAATTCTACTACTGTTTAATTGCTATTTCAGGTAGGAAGAATGCTATAAGATGGGGAGTGTGCACATCCAGTTCAAATCTACGAAATTTACCATGTAGGGCCTAAAATTCGGCCGATTTCTCGGACAAAGAAGACACTGAGCTCATGTTGCCACAATATCCCTTTGTTTTCCCCTTGTGTTTCTTCTTTATCTGAACAACCCTGCTTTGGCCGGCATCATTTGCAAAGCAGCTATCTAGGGCAACAACCTAGATGAGGTTTTACCGAAAATCGTGGAGGTGTTCCTCTAGTTCCTGTTTTCGGTATCAACATTAGTACCAAATTACACAAATATTAGGTGAATTTTAGTGGTTAATAAGCCTACCTGTTAAATCAATGATCTCTGTATTTCTTCGTAAAGGCCTAGTTATTGGAGTTTTGCGGATCACAGTGGCTTAAATTGTTGGTTTTCCAAAAATGGTTGCAAGATCCCACCATGCAAATTCTCCCCTTTCTTTATAACAGTGACCCCATCTATGCGTCTTATAAAGCAACAACGCTTAGAGGCATTTCAACAAACAGGTACTATACAAAAGTTTACTAATAAGAAGTCAAAAAAGAATACCTCACAAATGGAGTCCCACATATCAAAATGCATGTGGATCGTATTGTCATTGAGATCCCAAGTTGCCAAATCCAAATCCAGTATAGACCTAAAACACAAATAACGCTCGCCCAACAGGTCAAACCGATACAAAATTTCATTGCTGGTGAAATTTTTCTGCTTTGTGAAGTTAATGTGATCAGTAGTGTTGTTCAAGATCATTTCCAAATGTCTACAATTATCAAGGGGGACGCAACCAGTTGGTGTTGCTACCTCTGCCTTTAGCAGCACTATCAGTAGCCGGTCGAGATCCTCATCCCAATGAGGACCGTAAAATGTAGATGTTTGAATTTCAGTGGGGTGGTTTAAACTACCCATTGGAAGATAACTTTGTGAATGAACAATATGGCTCATGCCATATTGTTAAATAGCAAGAAATCTAGGAATAAATGTGCAGTGGAAGAGTCACGGGTAGAAGAAATGTGCACTTTTATTCAACAAAGCAGTCCACAACAAAAAAAAAATTAGAATATAATCACAAGAAAGTACACACGAGCATGCTATTAAATCAACTTTTTAGATACTGAGATCATGCCATTGAAATCCTCTCCCGTGAACATATTTCTGGGACCCAAAAATTAGAGAAAATGCCAATTCTCCCTTTCCAACAAAATAAGTCATTATACATTAGGAAAGTGCTAAGTGTATCAGTCACAACAAATAGGCAATAATTCACGAAACATACATTAACATAAACCACACAAAATAGTACTTAAACATGATTATTCAACTTAGATAAACACAAGTGTAATCCTGGGTGACAGACCCCATATCACTAGTTCCTGCATAATTGTGGCTCGGCATTTGGTTTTCTAGCTGTTCCCAATCTCCACGGGGTGATGGAGGCAGTTCCATTGGTTGTTCGATCGTAACAATCTTCTCTTCAAGCAATAAAGCAGCACCCATTGTATTGAACACATCGTAATACAGATCCGCATAAGGGAATCCTTTCAATTGAAAATGACGATAGATGCGGTTCTACTTAAATATGCAAAGAAACAATTGTTAGAAACTGTGGAATTTTATGAAAGCTTCATTAAACACTATTCTAGGCAATATACCATTTTCTTTAAATGATTCGAAGCTGGTCCAACGGCGACCAAATGCTTCGAGTCGGGGTCAAGGATAACACCATGCAGAGTAATAAATTCTTTGAACAACTCGAACCGACGTCGTAGAGCCGCAACCTTTTTCCTAACCTCCATAATGTTATACATTTTATCGCCGCTAGCCCATTGTTTCCTCCCTAAAGCAACTTGAATGGTAGCATTCTCCATTTGTAGTGGATCAGAAAGGTCCATGTGATCCCCTAACCCTTCAGAAACAATAAAACACCCAAATCTCCATCCTTTCTTAGGTCATGCTCATTAAATTTTTTATCTAGCCACTGATTCCGAGTTAAGATAACCATTTCCAAACGCAAATCTACCATAAGGATAAACATAAACTTGTTAAGAGGCATTTATGCAGAATTATGATATATAACATTAAAGTATGAGGGAAGAGAATAGCCACAACATGTCAAGCTTAAAATACCAACTTTAAAACAAGGAGAATTTCATTTTTTAACCCCAATATAGATAAATGTCACAAGAGGCAACATTATCACAATAGACGACTTGACTATCTAAACATAATTTCTTCACATACAAGATCACAAAGGGAATAACAACCAATGATAAGAAAAAAAACAAGTAGCCAGGCGAAACAACAACATATCATAGATACTTTAGCTACCATCTTATCATCAATATTTTTAAAATAAGTAGGAATTCTCCTAGCAGTAGCACACATGTGCTCAACATACTGACTATCTGCACTATGGGTTTCTTCGTGGATGTTGTGATACCATAGTTGTGAGGTAACGGTGGGAGGTCGGTTGCCACTCTATGAGTTATTTTGGAAGTTTGAATTAGAGAACCTCTATATATGAGCATTTTTTCGTAGGCAAAGATGATCCTCCCATATAAATAAATTGGGGTGATTACGACGTGCAGAACATTTGTAGTAATAACAGACAGGTCTGGTTGAAGTGCTGCCAGCCCTTAGGTAGAGCATCGAACCTTGCCCACGGGTACACGACACCACATAGGGGTTGGCCATCTACAATGGACCAATTGAGAATGTATCTAGTTAAACTCCAACATTTCTATTCTTTTTTCCTAATGATATTACGGTTACGAATTATGTAAATATTAGTTCAACAGGACAAACACATTTATCTTGTCCTAAAACCAACATAATGGACAAGTACAACATGAAGTTTCAAATAAAAACAAAATTTACTAGGGTTCATATAAGATGACATGCAAATGATTGATAGTTAATCCAGATACGAGACGATTAATTGACACAACAGTTAATTGAAGCTCAAAACATCGAAATTCAAAACAAAAACATATAACGAGGAGAAGATATTACCGCATAGAGAATGAGGAATTGTTCTTGTTTGTAGATTCTGACCCGATCACTGTCGCATGAAAATCGGCCCTCCGTCTCTAGGTTTCGCAGAAGATAAATTAGGTTTTGTATTTGGGGAAAATGGGCATATGAAAAGGACAAAATAAGTAACTCAGCGGAGGGGCATAGTTGTCAATTCAAATGAGTTTAGATGAGTTACACAAATTACTACGAACCAATGAGGTTATTAAATACGATTATAACATAATAACCAATAGAATATAACGCAACCAAACAAGTTATATCACCGCAGTTACTACGATCTCCGCCGATTTTGCTGACTTTTAGTAACTACTCAAATTAAGTGGAATTACATAATAACGAAACCAAACATCCCCTTAGTAATATGGGTACACACACTTCTTATCTTGAGAAATATATATTAGAGCTTCAATCGCATTATATGATATAGTTTACTTATTGAGTTCTGGTCATTGGATTTCACGAGTAGAGTTGAGCTTCTGCCATTGGTGATTATATAGTTTTTCTTAAGTGCATTCATTTTAAATATAGAGTTGCTTTTCATTGAACCAATGCATCTTTTAATTAGAATCTGCAACAAATGGTTTTTGCAATTTTTATTGAATCCAATAAAAAGAGAAGAGTTTCTTATTGATATATGTTTTATTTCCCTGTTCTTGATATCTATTACAAATATTGTTTTCCTTGGAAAATATACTTCTTTGTTTTTTCATGTGCTCACAAACTCATTATTGGAGTTCATCTTTGGAAGTGAAATTCGGAGGCTCCCAACAACTTTCAAACTATTAGGCTCCTCATTGTATCTAGCAGTAGCACGGCTTTGAGTGTGTCTCTTTTGTTATCGCATGATCATTTCAGGATGAATGTGCATCAATATTTTAGCCTTATTTTTGGTGTTCAAGGATCAATATTTCCAATATTATGAAGACATTACAAAACTAATAATTTTGATTGACGACCATTAAAATATTAATCTAAGTTAGTTAGATGTAGGTTAAATTACATATGAACCAAACGAGAATCGCATGAAGTAGGACATATGAGTTTCTCGTTTCGAGTGAGGGAAGCAGTAAGCATCTTTTTAAAATTTATAATTCTATATGACATTCATTTATGTTTTTTTTTACGATCATTTGACGTGTTATAACATATATATATATATATATATATATATATATATATATATATATATATATATATATATATATGAAAGCAAATTATATTGGGCTAGCATACGTAACAAATCTTAACATTTCCTTGAGAACGCACGGAGGGTTCACGTGCCGTATGGACCTCTAGTGATTCTCACAGCCTGATAAAACAATTGAGGAGAAGATCTCTTGGTCCCTTTCATGCAATTTGCGGTTTAGATACGCTATAATTTACTTCACACAACAATGGTATACTAATAAGTAATAAGATATGAACAAGAATCATTGTCATTTTCCTATAAAGACCATCAAATTAACAACAAAATATAATCACTAAACAGGGCTTAAGGTTTCCAAATATGGCAAGCCCATTCCACTTAACAGTTCACAAGGTAAAACGAGTAAAGTAATAATGAAAAAAAAGTTGAAAAAACAAGTGTTGGCAACTGTGTGAAAAAGCAAACAAAATCTTATGAAAATCTTCCTTTCTTGTGACCTTTTACCGTTCCACTTGTCATAACTTGCAAAAACAGAACATATCATAAAATAAATAAATAAATAAACAAATCTCACCCAAGTAGGCAGTCTTTATACGGATCATGGTTATAGGTTGACTCCAAATCCCAACTCCCTTTTTTCTCCTCTTTAAATACCCACATATTCCTTCAAATCTCAAACACTTCTTTTTTCCCTCTCCACTTATTACTACAACAACAAACACAACCTTAAAAAATAAAAACATCATAGTATTCTATGCTTCTTTCTCCAACCATGAAAAAAAACATTCTAAGTTTCACAATTTTGTTACTAACCTGCATGTCCCTAAAACCAAGCCTCAGTTTCCCTAACAAACTCCAATTAAAATCACTAAATGTTAATGGAAACTTCACTTTTGATGGCAATGAATTTGCCTCAAAAGACTTTGGCAACCAATTCCATTTCCATCCTCATGCTGTCCTCCACCCGAAAACCGTTTCCGACGTGGCGGCGACTATCCGGCACGTGTGGCAAATGGGGCGGGGGACCGCGATGACCGTGGCGGCTCGTGGCCATGGACACTCGTTCAACGGCCAGGCGATGGCGGAGCAGGGGATTGTGATCAGCATGATGTCCTTAAGTAGAGAACAAATGCGGGTTAACCATGATGGATTAGTACCATATGTTGATGTTGGAGCTGGTGAATTGTGGATCAATATTTTGAATGAGTGTTTGAAGTATGGGTTGGCACCCAAATCGTGGACGGATTATCTGCATCTCACGGTGGGCGGGACGTTGTCCAATGCGGGGATTAGCGGACAGGCGTTCCGACACGGTCCTCAAATTAGTAATGTTCGCCAGCTCGAGGTCGTGACAGGTAAACATTGATCTTCACATTGGTATGATATTGTCTGTTTGTTTGTTTATTTTGGGCTTTTAGCCCAATAGGCCTAATAATAGTAAAAAAAAAAACTAAAAAAAATGCTACCTTTTTGCTATTTTTCCAATTTTCTTGTTTTTCTCGTTTTTCTGACGTGAGACTCTTGTTTATTTTCGATTCAGGAAAAGGAGAAGTTGTGGTATGTTCCGAAGAGCAGAACGCCGACCTTTTCCACGGTGTTCTTGGTGGGCTTGGCCAGTTTGGTGTCATAACCAAAGCAAGAATCTCTCTTGAGCCAGCACCAAAAAGGGTAAATTTTTAATTTTGGTACCAACCCTTTTGAAATAAGTGGATAATTTGATAGAATTGAGGTTTAACAAAAAAATGTTTTTTGGTGACAGGTGAAGTGGATTAGAGTGCTTTATTCAGATTTCTCAACTTTTGCAAGAGACCAGGAGTACTTAATATCATCAAAGCACACTTTTGATTACATTGAAGGGCTTGTGATGATTAACAAAACAGATCTTGTTAATTATTGGAGATCGTCTTTCAACCCTGAAGACCCAAAGCAAGCCAGTCAATTTGTATCAGATGGAAAAACACTTTTTTGTCTTGAGTTGACCAAGAATTTTGACCCTGATCATGATACTGATATAGACAAGGTTAGTTTAATATTCTATTAAATTTGTTACTATCCTCTTGTAATAACTGTTTTTATATTGTCCTAATAATGATTAGTATAATTTGTATCAATGCAGGAAATAAAGTCATTGTTGTCTGAATTGAACTACATCCCTTCAACGCTATTTGTGACAGAATTGTCATATGTCCAATTTTTGGACAGGGTACATGCAGCAGAGTTGAAACTAAGGAAAAAAGGCTTGTGGGATCTTCCACATCCATGGCTGAATTTACTTGTCCCCAAGAGCAAGATACATAAGTTCGCGGAATCGGTGTTCGGGGATATTCTTACAGACACAAATCATGGTCCAGTTCTTGTGTACCCAGTTAACAAATCAAAGTAAGTTGTTAATTATAATTTGTACAAGTTTTACATGATTTTTAGTAGTTTTGTGTCACATTTATTGATGTTGGTTTGTTATTTTTCAGGTGGGATAATAGGACATCATTTGTGACACCAGATGAGGACATTTTTTACTTGGTGGCATTTCTTCAGCATGCAGTACCATCATCACCAGAAAATGATGGATTAGAGTATTTGTTGAGTTTAAATAAAAGGATTTTGGAATTTTGTGAGGAGGGACAAATGGGAGTAAAGCAATATTTGCCTTATTACACAACACAGGAGGAGTGGAGGGCCCACTTTGGTGCAAAATGGGAAACTTTTGTACAGAGGAAATCAGCTTATGATCCTCTTGCTATACTTGCTCCAGGACACAGGATTTTTCAAAGAGACATTTCTGTTTTATGACAACATTAAATAATAATAATTTCTAGAGGCTGAGTTGAAATTATTGTAAATTAAGGTGGAAGTTGTTGGAAATTCAATATTTTTTTGGAAGAAGCCTAGCTGCTGAAGGTTATGAATCTAATGAAAAAAACATCTATTCTCCCTAAATCTATACGTTTGGGGGGTGTTTTGTAGTTTGTGGGAACTATAAGGGGCATTTATGTAATTGCACTAGACTTTAAGGGTGTGGCTGTAATTATTCCTATAATATATAGTTTCTTGAAGCAAGAAGTCCATATCTAATGTACAGTTTAGTCCAGAACTGTGTAACAAAACAAATAAGTACCAAAAGTGATGACAAAAGAAAGAGAAGATAACTAGGACCAATGTCAATTTTGGACTTATTCAGTTCTTCCAAGTTACAAGTAATTATCACACCTCATATGAAAAATGTCTCTTGTGGCCTGTGGGACTCCATAATTGCATTGATTAAGCCATTTCAAAGTCGGTTGTGCGTGTGATACGCGTTTAAGAAAAAATCACTTTTACACTTTAATTTGTTAAAATATAATAAAGAATAAGGACTAGATTGCAATAACAATTCATGTGTTAGTGTGTTACACTTATTCATGTAATATTTAGGGAAAATTGCACCTACACCGCTCCTAATAATAACAATTACGCGAGCGGTCTTTAAACTCGAAAGGCATTGCACACAGTTTCCTTTGAGATTTGAGTACAACCTCAAAAGATTATGGATAGACTACTTAATTCTACATGTTTTTGTGATGGACGAAGTGTCCCTGGAGCTGTTCAAATTTTATGAGGTATTTGTAGGCAGACGTACCGAACATGGAAGGTACAAGTGTAATTATTAGTAATTGTTGTTAGCAAACTCTCCTCCAAACCTCAGCGAAAATTGAAAAATACCCCTTAAGAGTTTTATAGTTGACCTTCTCTTATCTCATACTTTATAATAAGGTTTTTCCTCCCTAATCTCATATTTTCTTTTGATTTTTGTATACTAGTTAGTGGTGTTGTAGTTTGAGTCCTCTTGGTTACTTTGGCGTGTACGTGAAATAGATATGCAACTTATGTACAATATAAATAGACAAAATGACAAATGACTATTTCGTACTAGGGTAATTACGCATAGTATCCACAGAAAATTTGACCAGGCCAATTATCCTTGTATAGTTTTATGCGTGAAAAACACTATCATGTGTAAGTAAGTCTTGGGAGAGTTGGGTGTTGTACAATTTTTTATAGCGCGAAAGATCGATTTGCCCCCTTTAATTTTAACTGAAGCATACGCGTCTTTCAACAATAACATGTCAGTAATATTTGTTGAAATAGGGAAATATGTGCCTATTACACGAGAAATTATTATATACATCCGTTGTATGTACAACCAATGGTTGAGATTAAAAGAAGATCCCTAAAATTGTAGGAATAATCACCCCATCCCCACCGTGTATTGGTAGTGGATGCACATACATCGGCTGCACCAAATAATCTCTCCTATTACACCTAACACAATGGCTAAAATGGAAAATAACTTAATCTATTTTACTTGATTGAATCAATAATTTGTACTCTTCCTCCATGTACAAGTCCAAAATATCTAACTTACTATAAACAACTTTAACAATATTATCATAATGTCCCAAAATTTGATTCGTGATCTCCTATAACCATTCGAAGATCCTAAGATGAATAGAAGAAGTGAAAGAGTTTGTCCTTATCAATAATGGTCGGATTAATATTAAGTTAGATTAAGAGAAATCAATTAGGGAAAAGCACAGTTGTTGTGAAGTAATTTGAGGTGCAATTAATGAATGGGGCCGTTTTAATTAACTGATCAAGTGGTGAGTTCTGTTGATCCACAGTGTGATCCACAATTATTATATTTATGACAATTAAAAACATCCCAACACAAAAGGGCATCAGATAAATGTGAACACAACACTTGTGTGTTTTTAGCTGATCAATAGTGACTTATAATAGTGAAGTGCTTTTAAAGTGATCAGTACAGTGAAGTGCTTTTAAGTGATACCCGTATATGTGCATGTATACATATATATTGTGATCAGAGTTTGAGTCAGAAGGCTCAACAAAGTTGTGTACTTTAGTATCTTATTTGCCAGATAAGTTGAAAACCTCAATGGTGCAAATCTCGCGGAATTTTGTCAACAAGGCCTAAGAATCATGTGGTACTTGTTTGGTACAAATACATGATGAATAACCTTTTGCATATTTTTATAAAGAGCAATTAGCAAAACCTACTCAAGTGTCATCTTGAATTAGGGGGGGAAATCGTGTTATTTTAAGTAGCAAAAAGCTTCTATTTGTTCTTCGAGAATTAGCACATTCGTGCCCCTATTTTATTTTGGGCGTTTGCAGGAGCTAACTCGATCATTAAGATCATTAAAATCTTTAAACTTATATTTATTTTTTCCAAAATCCACGAAATGAATACATCATATTGAATAAAACGGAACTAAGCAGTTGCTATTGCCAATTTTATAAATATATAAGGTTATTTTTGTCAATTTCAGATCAAATAGAGCATTAATAAGGAGTAGTAATGTGCAAAAATTGTTCAAAGAGGCAGAACAAAGTCTCACATTAAACATAAGCATTTTAAAACTTAACACAACAAGAGGTTTTCAGCGGATCTTATACGAATTAAAATAACATACGGGTTTTTTGCCAGTTAGAAATAACATAAAGGGTAGTTCATTAGAGTAACAAGTGCGCAATTGTCTCGCATTGAAAAAAGGAGCCAAAATTAATTGTATATTACTGAAAATGACCTATGCGCGCGCCTAATGTTTAACTCTAAAGTAAGATTTTGGGTCAAGATCTTATGTCAAGCGTGTTAATGTATATATTATCATTTTAACTTGACGATTGATATCTCCTTGTTTGTTGGCTATGTCGATCCTAACAAGTACTATTGGATCAATAGTCTGACTGAGATGGATATAGAGACGGTGAAAGAGGTGCGGGCTCAAGATAAGATTAGAACACACGGTCTTTGCATCGCTCTGTGAGCATACTCCAAAAAGATCTGGTCTAGGGGAAGAGTCGACGAGTCGGTTTAGTGTAAGAATTTATTTTTGATTAGGAGGTTGTTATAGTATCATGTGTGTAATTTTATTTTTGACCCCACTTTTTTGTCCTTCAGAAAATTAGCCCCTTGTTCATAACATACTTGAGATATGTATTATAAGTGGCCTATTTGCTCTATATATATTCTTATGAAATTCGAAAACCGAAGGCTGCATGCACCAAGTTTTTTCTTGTTTTAATCAGGCTGCATGCACCAAGTTGAAACTATGTCATTGATATCTATGTGGGGTCACAGTCTAGCTGGTATGCAAAATGTACATGCTAGGATCCAGTCATCTCAACAGTAATATTATTCTTTCAAGATTCATAAAATCTTACTCTTGGAGGGACTCAAGAGAGAACTATAGCAACACCAATGTTTATTGGAAAATAGAATTTGGATAAAACATTATTAGTTTGCCAATTTGTATATATGGTCCAAACATGCTCCATCACGTGCTAGAAAATCTTCGTGTTATGCTTGACACAAGACAATTTTTGATAAATGAGTGGTTATATGATTCGAACTCAGAACCTCATGCTAACTTGTCAGTGTTACGCGAAGATTTGACACGCAATTCTTTGTGTCATGGTTGACACATGATATTTTCTAATAAATAAGTGGTTATATGATTCGAACTCAGAACCTCATACTACATCGAATTGTCGTTTTGTCTTAAAGTTTAAACTTGTGCATCAACTTTTAACATTAACATGTTTCAAAAGGAGATTTTTCCAATTGGTTTAGGGAAAAGGGACTTCTTTCGACAGTAGGTGAAATTATGGCATAATATGTGTACAAAAAATATCAAGTATGACACAACTTTTGCAACAGAAAGATGTCACATTATAACAAAAGGTTCACATGCTTTCTACAACTACTGTTGTCTGAACATTGCAGTGTACAGGATTTGATCACATACCAGAAAAAAGGTTCACATATGATATATATATATACACACTATATATACACTGTTAAGAAAGATCGGTAGTTTCTGTAGAGCATCTAAATGAGTTGTCTCTTTTATGGGGACAGAATCAAACATTGTTGGCCAAATGGACACCAAAGATAAAGTCCACAAAAATACAATCATAGGTGAATTAAAAGACACAATAATTGATATATTGAAAATAAAAAGGAGTGGTCATGTATCATTCAATGGCTGCTATTGTTTCCTTCAGTTGCTGGATTTTGACGAGCGAGGAATGAGTAACAGTTCAAAGAAGTTTTATTCATGATCAATGATTGAATTTAAAATTGTTGAGAATCTAAGCTCGATCGATGTATCGTACACCAATTGTAGCTTGACACTTGGTAAACAGTTACAAATCACATACCGACGTAGTTTTTCTGATGAAGTAGATAAACAAATCTTTGTGCTTATTAGTTTTGTATGTTCGTCTATCATCGTATTGCTGCGTAAATAGTAAATAATAATATTGACTCGTGGAGATTTACTAAGGACAAAAATGCGTAGAAGTACCTCATTAAGATTCTTGGCACACTTCTCATTGACATTGGGTGGCTTGTGTACCAGTTTAAAAGATCATGTCAGTGCTCTTTCTGTTGCATCTGCTGCAGATTCCCATCACTTCCATGAGCCAGCTTTGTCAGCTTAGGTTATAATAGTATTCAGATTTAAACATGCACCTTCTAATTTTTTGCTTTAGTTCTAAACATTTACAGCTTTAATATATGATAAAATGTTTGTAATTATATTAGTCCTTGCTTATTTGCACTCATATGTGAGCGTCTGTGCTGGTTTGGAGTTGCACATTGGGAAATTACGAGATAATTGCGTCGCACCCCTATACTTTGAGTCGATTCTCAACGTGCCTAGTAAAAACACCACTTTAACCTATCAACACTCCCCGCGAGAACAAATCAGAAACGCAGAAATTGAACGGCAGATCATTGATCTAAAGGGGCAAACAACACATTTTAAGAAAGTTCGAAGAGAAAGTTTTCGTTTTTATAGTACACGAGGCGCTTCTCGAATAGACTCTTAAGTATAAGAGGTTTTATCTCAAAAAATTATGTCCAAACATAAGATAATGACATAAACTCTGTGCTGAATAAACCTTAAACAAGTCCATAACTTGCTGGAATCCAACAATTTCAATCACATAGGACCCACAAAATCTTCAGCTAAGATTGTCCTGATCAGTGACTTACCAGTTGCTAACAGCAGCATCATTATTTAAGATTACAACACACAAGAGTACAAAAAAGATCAATAATTATTTTGAGAACAGACCTCTTAAAACATTTATTACAAAACTTTAAACGAAAAAGATCAATAGAAGAAAATCCTATGCACTCTCTTATGCAAACAATGCAATAAATTTTCTCAATTAATCTCATCCTCATCCTAAAGCATAACAGATTGTACAAACATAATAGTAATATACATAACAGCATCACCATGGCAATGGACTACTACTTATTTTCTAAGAAGAGAAGGTCTATAAATGGCATGGCTTTGAGCAAGTTCGATTAGCTCTCGAGGGTCGTGCATGGTTTGATCTCTTAACGCTTGAAGAATCCCCTCCGGAGCCATTTCCCTAAGAAATTTTGTTTCAAAAGACGAATAAGATAAAATTGGTGTGGAGTACAAAGTGCTGATTAGAATACAATATTGTAGCGTTTGACGAACATACCTCACTATTAGAATTTTATATAATTTCTGCAAGATTGGGCATAGCTCGACCGGAGCAACATGCGTGCTTTCATGGGGATGCAGAATATTTAAATGGGACAGACTGAGCAGCTCGTAGAAAGCTTTTACAGCAGAAACACCCTGCAATCACATACCCATTGATATGTAAACAAACTGGAGTGAGATTGTTATTACTATTTGATCAAAAAAAAAATGCAGTGAGATAAATGGATGCCATATAAGGCAGTAAAAGGGAACAGAAGGATACAGACTAAGCCATAACCAACGAGCGTGGGAGAAAGAAAAAGACGAACACGGAAGCTGTTACATAGAGAATTCAAGCTTTAAGCTCCAGATACAGATGCACGTCAAAGCTATTATAAGTGAAATGTCTGATTTTTATTACTTCTCCCAAAATTTTGTGCAATTAGCAAAGTAATCTTATGAACCAAGTAGCTGACAATTCCCTTTCACAATATAATGTATTGTAATTTTTATAAATCTATAGGGAAAATAGGGTATAACAGCACAATCATATTGTTTTGTAGGTTTAATAGTAAGTTCTAATATTTTGTTTATTCCACGTCTCATAATCATGTTAGCTGACCATATAAAATTTAGTAATAGGATTTGTCCTCAACCTTCACAGAATTGACGGATATCAAGTTAGCTTCAAGAATCCTTAATAGAGGTTATATAAGAAAAATCTACCACTATCTTCCATGAGGATAGCTATCCTTGAATTCAAATTAACACCGGGGTTCCATTATTATTACAAGGGTTTGTGTTTTATCGCTATAGCTTACAAGCCTCATCACACAACAGTAAGGCTCTTGTATTGTCTATAAAATGCAGCCCACAGCTATCTTGGTTAATGTAATCATAGTCCCTGGAAAAGTTTAGCAGTAGAAAGATTGGAAGCGAGATACAATTTGTTCAAGTGAAGAGTGAAACAGGTAAAAACTATTGTTAAGATCTATGAGCGGTCTCTGAGAAATTAGGAGTATATAGGTAACCAGCATAATCCCAATGCACAAAGAGAATTAACCAAATAATACCGCTAGTTAAACTATGTTTACTTCTTCTCAATGTACATGTAAAGAGTCATCATATAGCAACAATTATCACCCGCAGAACATGAAATGCATACCTGAATCATTCCTTTGCCTTTAATGCTGTCACCCATATCGAGCGTTATTTCCCCTTTAGCCAGATTCTGACCATACCATGCATTACGACCTTTTAACAAGGTCACATAAGTGTCGGCCAACAGGGGACCTGCAAGCTTCTCAGGTTCTTCCGCCAAAAGATGAGTAATAAAAATCATCTCTGATGTACAGTGGGCAAAGTAGACAGATTTGCTTGTTGCACTCTCATTGGTTAGTGCTGCCACCATCCCTGTGAGTTCAAAAGAAAATTAACACCAGGCACCTTGAAGGTAATATAAAGGAAACTGGCTAAAATAGAAAGGATAAGTTTTTGGTTGTTAATAATGGCACGAGTCTTATGTTCTGTTAATGATGTCACATGCTTCAAATAAAATCTATTAGAAATTTAGGAAATAGATAACAGAACCAGATGGTGTTTGTGGTGTTAAATATTATAACTAATATGAGACTGGAAAATCATATAAGCAAGTGTAATAATAGAAGAGATACTAAAGGGTACATGTGACTGTATTTAATAAACCAACGACCACATCTATTATAAATGCATATATCTAACAGCAAGCAAGTAATGTGCTGCAGCAAGCGGAATTCAAGCTGAGATTTTCTGCTATAAGCCGTAGTTTGGTGGGTCTGTGATTATTAGAGAACCCTAGTAAAGCAGATGTATTCTACCATATCAAAATACTTTTTCCAGGTTTTGGTAAAAGTTATGCTGATTGACACTCTCTTAAGATATCATAATAGAGAAAAATAAGCCAACAAATCAGTCAAGACAGTCATGAGCTCCTAAGCATGAACAACTCTATGATACAAGTTGTGCACTTTAACGTCCAAGTATATCAGAAATTAGGCGTGTGTATATGCTGAAGGTAAGATTTGTTCTTCCATGATGAATATAAGAAAAGTTCAAGTTCTGGAAGCTTATCAAGACCAAGGCTTGATGCTTCTCCAGAAAAACCTTCACAATTTCACAACTAACAAATAAATAGGGTGTCTGAGAATAAAACAGAACAGTTCTTTCACTTCACCTAGTTTCACTATAGATGGAGAACTAGTGCAAAAGGAATCTTACCGGCCCCAATTGCATATACATTTTTCAAACCCCCCATAACTTCATGAGTAACAAGGTCGCCGTTATCCCAAACGATAAAATGTGGATGTCTCAGAAACTTTGCCAGTGGTTTTCTCCATTTTTCCGCTCCGCATATCCTAGCATTAGCATATTCTTTGTTGTATATTTCTGATGCAATATTAGGTCCGCCAAGATAGAGAATGTTATCCATAGGAATCCCAGCTGAATAATAAGAAATGGATGAGAATGAGAAAGGTTGAACATGAAAATCAGCGAAACTTACCAAAAAGGCGTAAATAAAAGAACATAAGCACGTAAACATGTATTTGTGTCAATAAAATGCTAAAAAAAAAGGTTCACATGAGCAAGATAATGCATCTGAGTAATCATATCAGTAATTAAAAAAATAGGAAAGTAATCTCACTTGCTCGACTAATCATCTGAGTGGGCGTAACTATACGTGGTTCAGGCTCTAATTCAGCTTCTATTCCTTTCGCTAAAGAAATAACCACCGGCATTGTAATCCTTTCTTTCCAATACTCATTAATCTCCTCAAACACTTCCCGAGTTTCAGTCGAAGGCAACCCATTGATAACAATATCCGCATCCCAAACAGCCTCTTGCAAATTAGTCACAACTTTCAAAGGACACAATGGGGTGTCAATCATATTCAAGCAAAACCCATCTTTCAAAATCTCGTCCGCATGAAGAGTACGATCCCCTAATCTCGCCTCAACATACTTCAAATAAGCACACCGCCTTAGCAGCCGCCTCAACACCTCTTCCCTCGAATTAATCACATCGAACAAATGCTCGGCCGTAGCTCTATCAACCGACCTCCCAGCCCTCCTCCATATCCTAATCTGAACCTTATCGCGAAAACCCCCGTACGCATCTTGCAGCATTGCAACAAACACACTACCCCACGCCCCTGCTCCCACGCCCACGATTCTCAATGGATCCCCATCCGATTTCCCAAATAATAGACGAAGCTCATCGACCTTCTCCTCTATCAAATCATTCGAGCTTTGAATCGACCCATTTGCAAGCCCATCACCACAAGTACTACCCTCCTCAGTAGCCCCACCCATTCTTTCCCCAATTCCAACTAAGAAAATCAAATGACTAAAACCACAAAACCTTAAAGCAAGGTATATTTCACAGAGATTCAAACTTTATGAATCCAAATCAAAGTATCCACCAACCCAACCGAATATATTTCACAAAGATTCAATTTTTATGAATCCAAATCAAAATATCCACCAACCCAACTGAATATCTTTCACAAAGATTCAATTTTTATGAATCCAAATCAAAATATCCACCAACCCAACTGCATATACCAAATGGGGTTGCCTCTTTATATGATAACAATACCACCACAAGCCAACAATACTACATTCAAACACAAAAATCAAATAATATAATAACCAGCTCAATACAGCCGATTCAACACCAAATTGACCTCAATAACCGACTTGCAGCACAAATTCTAGAAGCTAAGAGTCATGAAAGTACAAAAAGAACAGATTTTGACGCATGGGTTTTTAAGAATATATCATCATCTAATAGAAAACCCTTGACAAATCCGTCAAAGGGCAAAAAACACCACTTTTTGAAACAATAATAAGCCCAGGTTGTTGTGTAGTGGCAATTAACAGGTGGGGTGTTTGTCTTTTTCTCTTTTTGTTATTATTTTTTGTTTTCAATTGGAAATTGTTTGCGCGTTAATTCGTTATGGGGCATAGTCTGAAATGGGAACAAGTTGAACGTGGAAAAATGGAAGTGATGAACTGATGCGTGTGCGTGTGAAATTGTTTGTGTTTTTTGCGTGTCTGAAAATTGTATTATTATTGTTATTATTAAATTTAAGAAGGAAAAAAACTTTCTTTAATTGATTGTTGAATGTTCAATTATATAATATATAAGATTTAAGAGAATAAATCTTTATTTAATTTGTTTATTCTTACACGCATAGATTTAGAATGATATTTTGACACCTAAGTTAGGTGTAGTCAACTCCTAATAATGTAATGTGTTCATTTAAAAAAAATTGTTTCAATAGTATTAGTAGGACTTTCTAATAAAATCATTTTTTACTTCCAAAGTAGTTTTAATCATGGATGAAAATTTCGGTCCGGGAATACGTTTCGATTAGCTAAAAATTAGAAACGTTTCGTAATATTTCGAGAGTTTTTCGGCATGTTTCGAAAAATTCGTAAAATTGTAGTTATAACTATCATGGAAACTACATGTATATTTCGTATCGGTGAAGTCAAAAACGGAAATTTTTCGGTACTTTTCGAGGAAACGCACGGAAATTTTGATCCATGGTTTTAATATCTTGACTTTTGAACTAGTAAATAATTTAAAAGTCGATTAGAAACAGTCCAAATATATAATGATCTAATTATTTTTAATTTAAAAGTGTAATCGAGCCTTCTATCAAACTTCTCCACGAAATATTAACTTATACATTTTTATTGGTGACAAGGTGTAATTGATGACTCAAAAGTCAAAACTAAAATAATTTTCTAAATTATTGAAATAACCATTGTGTGACCCCATCCCATCATGTATTATTTGTAGAAGTTATCGGTTTGTTGTGTCACTTTCTCATTCAAAATAATTTATCCTTCCACAATCACTCTTTAATTAAAACAAAGGGCTAAAAGCATCAAGTCCCTTGAACTATACACATTTTTGCGACTTGCCCTCTGAACTAAATTAATAAGCGTTTTGCCCTTGAACTATGGTCGTCTGTTTGATTTGCCCCTTCGCCGGTTTTCACCCTAAAACTGCCGAAATATTTCCAACTCGTGCGTAACACGTGAGGGTCAGCGGCGTAATTTCGTCAATTCTTTTTTTTTTCCCACGAATTAAAAAAAATGAAAAAATGGACTAAGTTCAGGGGGGTAAATCGAAACATCACTCCACACTACTTCACACTTAGGAAAAAAAATAGCTCAACAAAGGTAGGGTTCTTCATCAAATTCTCTCTCAAATCACTTCAATTCTCTCTCGAATCACTTCAATTCGTCCACATTATACACAATCAACACGAAATCGACACACAAAAACTTCGAATTATCAGTTCACGGCTAATTGCGCTCACATTCGCGACTAATTGCGCACACATTCACGGCATCCGTTCATAGGATATTGGGGAAAATCGATCGTCATTCTTCAAAATTGCAGAAATGGCTTGGAAATTGAGGACAAGTTTCGAGTTCATACCATAGGGAAAGAACACACCCGATTACGGTATGAATTTGCCCTCTTTCGTAGACCCTAGTTTTAATTTTTTGTTGCATGCATCGATTATGTTTGTCCCTATAGCCACAATCAAATAAGATGGTGTAAAGCATGCATTTTTTGTAGTTTTGTGGGTTTTTTGTGATTTTGTGGTCCTGAAAGTGATACAATCTTTGTGAGTTTGTTTTTCATTGTTTACTGTTAGTTTTTTTTTAGGTATTGTTCTCATTTTGGTACACATTTGTGGACCCAACAATATATGAAGAATATGTTCATATGTAAAGTAGGTTTTTTTTTGTATTATGTTGGTAATTGGTAAATTTTTTGGACCACTTGCCTGTATATTTTACTTTTTGTATGTTAGTGCATGCTTAGATTTTGTTTTTTAAGAATGAAGACCAAACCCTAATGTTTTCTTGTTTTGCTGCAGATCCTAAGACAAAAGACTTCACAATCAGATTGTATTATTTTGGTAGACTAGAAAACAATGGAAAAAGAACTGATTGGGTTGATGGGCAGATTGCTCATTTTGACTGGTGCAATCCAGATATGATGAGCATGCTTGAACTAGAGACAATGGGTTCAACAGTAGGGTTTAAGTCAAGTGTAACTTTCATTGTGGCAACCAAAAATGTTGATGAGATATATTCAATTGACTACTTGATGACATATGATGATGCTGCAACAATGAGTAAGTACATGAATAAGGATAGGATGGTTGGTGTATTTGCTGTTGGTGGAGGAGTACTAGGTGATGTGGACACTGGTGAAGCAGGAAAGAGTGGAGCTGGTATGGGCAATGATTATTTTGAAAGGGAATAGGGAGCTAGACCAAGTGGTGTTGGGTCAGATGTTGGACCATCTGCACCATATGATGATAGCGAGAATGAAGACAACACAACCAGACAAGCAGATGATATAGATTATAATCATGAAGATCTGAATTATGATGACTTCATATATGATAGAGAATAAGTTGATTCAGATGATGCTAAGTCTGTAAGCACATATCCAGATGTGTCAGAAGCTATATTGGAGGATGGAGAAGATGTAACTGATGATGAAGGAATTTATGAGGATGTTGGTAAGATGTATACCAATTGCAAGGGAAGTTAACAGGAATGAAGAGGATTCATTGGTGGGTAGGAGACAGGGCAGGTTAACATACCAAGGTTACCCAGTTTTTAACAAAGCCTTGGATATGTCTAATCCTAGATTGGAGTTTGAACTGTGTTTTGAGGATGCAACAACATTTAGGGATGCAGTGAGGGAGTATGCAATAAAAGTGAAGAGAGATATAAGTTTTAAAAAGAATGATGGTGATAGAGTGAGAGTGAGGTGTAAGGTAAAGGACTGCCCATATCATGTGTATGCTTCATAGATTGGTGATTGTGGTACCATGCAAATAAAGACATATAATGGCAAGCACACTTACAACACAATGGACAAGGTTTATCATGCAACCTCCACATGGCTTGCCAAAAAGTACAACCACATGATAAAGGGTAATCTGAAATGGCCAGTGGAGGCAATGAAGGACAGTTTCAGAGTTGAAACAAAAAATGAGTTCTCCAAGTATCAACTGTATAGATGTAAGGCAAAGGTAAGTACATTGTCTATTGGCACATAAACTGAACAATATGCATTGTTGTGGAGATATGCAGCTGAAATCATGAAGAGTGAGTGAGAATACTGTCAGGATCAAGACTGTGGGCATTGATAAAAGGGCATGTTTTCAAGAGGTTTTATGTGTGTTGGGGACCTTTGAAGAGGGGTTTTCTGGCAGGGTGTAGGCCAGTAATTTGTCTTGATGGGTGTCATTTGAAATCACTTTTGTGGGGGGATATTGTTAACTGCAATTGGGATAGGTGCAAACAACATCATGTATCACATTGCATATGTTGTTGTTGAGAAGGAGAGGAAAGATAACTGGTCTTGGTTCATGCAGTTGTTAGTGAATAATCTGCAGATCAAAGAAGACAGTAGTGCTGGGTGGATAGTAATGTCAGATAAACAAAATGGATTGATTGATGCAATGGATAGATATTTTCCTGATTGTGCACACAGATTCTGTGTGATGCACATGTATAGTAATTTCAAGCAACTACATAGAGGGCTGCCTTTGAAATTCTTGGTTTGGAAGGCAGCCAGGGCAACTGCAATTAGCATTTGAGTCTGCACTTAAGGAGATCAGAAAGAGGAAAATAGAGGCATACAATTGGTTGGCAAAGAGACCAGATGCAAATTGGAGCAGGGCTTACTTCAGGACTGATGTTAAGTGTGATGTCCTCCTTAACAACATGTGTGAAAGTTTCAATGCCCTAATCCTTGAAGCAAGGTCTAAAGCTATCATTGATATGCTTGAACATATAAGGCTAATTCTGATGAAAAGAGTGTATGTGAAGAGGGACATGACCAAGAAATATTCGGCGGAAACAGGCGAGGGGGCAAATCTAACAGACGAGCATAGTTCAAGGGGCAAAACGCTTATTAATTTAGTTCAGGGGGCAAGTCGTAAAAACGTGTATAGTTCAGGGGGCTTGATGCTTTTATCCCTAAAACAAAATTAAATAAAAAGTTACTATGTACGTGAGGCAATCCATTTTAGGGGTATATCTATAACCTAAATTTGCAATAATTATATTTCTACTTATAAGCAAAACTAATGGAAATTAGAAAAATGACAAGCAAGATTTTAGTTTTAACTAACAATTTTACCGGCAAGCTTATGGACTGTGTCATTAATACTAGTCTTCAGATATATGTGGACTTTACAATCATAATTCACAAGTCTATGGTATATTGAGTCTTGCAATATATTTATCATGTATTTAATATCAAAATTTTGAAAGTCTATGATAGATTATAACCCTCAAGTAGGATCAATATAATTTTATTACCAGACAAAATCAATAAATTAAAATGAAAAAAGCAAGTAAAAAAGAATATGTCCACCCACCTCCTCTTCACACCATTAACCTCACCCCCTCCCTCCCAAGTGTAACAAATTAAAACAATGTAATTTGAATATATGAATGGCAGTATATAGTTCTAAAATAAGTATAAGAATCCAAAAATAACTTAGTCCTTAATTCCTCAAGCCAGTTCTGGTCCTGTTGGCAATGGTTCATATCCATCATGATGTTTGGTAATTCCAGTGTTTTTGTGAATGGAAACTGGGATGCATTTGAGCACCACTGCAACAATCAAACTTCCAGCTCCAATCAAGATACTAATCATCCATAGATTCCCACTTAACGGCACGGTATCGGCAAACGTTCCCAAAAACTCTACTATAACAACTTGGAAAGCCACTGTGCAAATCATAACCATAAGGAAAATCCAGCTGCTGAACATGCCGCGTAAAATGTTTATCTTCTCCATGTCCCGACTGTTGATTTCGTTGAAAACCTGATATTTAGGAGTACGAAAGATTCGCATGTTATGAATGACGATTTATAAGTGAATAACAGCATAAAGGGACTTGTTGCGAAGGTTATTGGAGTGACAGAACTTACAAGTCTGGAACCGTACCTGGCAGAAAACAAACGTGTTGAATATCATCGTGTTAAGAGTCGCCTTTGACTTTGGACCCTCGAGGTTCAAGATGTGTTCCCCTTTAAACATGAGCACTCCTAGCACGATTAATTGGTATATGCTTTGACCAGTTATGTTTCTCCACATAACTCTTGTGATGAAATGGGCGTTCCTTCCAACAGGGGCTCGTTTCATCAATCCGTCGTGTGGAGGTTCTGTGGCAAGGGCTAATGCACCTAGAGTGTCCATGATCATGTTCACCCAAAGCAACTGCACAGCAGTGAGTGGTGCAGAACCTGCAGTGACACGTTAACTTTATGAGTAAACTAAAGAGTTTTAATGATGTATAGACTTTAAAGTTGATCATCGGATGAAGACTACCTGAAACGCAAGCAGAAACGAAGTTTGTCATGAGAGCTACGACGTTTACAGTGAGCTGGAATCCAACAAACTTCTGAATGTTGATGTAAACCGAACGACCCCATTTTGCAACATTTACTATGGTTGTGAAATTGTCATCCATTATCACCACGTCAGCACTTTCTTTAGCGACCTGAAAGTTTACGACAATAGTTCAAGAAAGATACCATATACAGGGGAGTCACTGCAGAAATGAGATTAAAATATGGTGTTGTTTTTGTATGGGATATACTATTTACGGACCTCCGTTCCTGCTATACCCATGGCTAGTCCGATATCTGCTTCATGGAGAGCTGGAGCATCATTAGTCCCGTCACCCGTCACCGCAACCACTTCTTTTAATTCTTTTCTCAAAATTGTCACTAATTTGTGTTTATCCAAAGGCAATGATCGTGCCATAACCTACAAAGCAAGATGTTCAAAGAAACTCTTCTATTCGTTAGTTGATTGAACTAAAAAGTTGCATGGTAGCTAAGAAACCTGCAGTTTAGGTATAATCTCCTTCATTTCCTCTACACTTTTGTCCCGAAATTCTTGTCCTTCCATGGCTATACCATCGTCGGTTAGGATGCCGCATTCTTTAGCTATGGCCTTGGCAGTATTGATGTTATCTCCGGTTACCATGCGCACTATAATTCCAGCATCCAAACAAGTCTTAACAGCTTCTTTTACACCCGGACGCACTGGATCCTTAATCCCAACTACTGCAATAAGTGTATAGTTGTTGTCCGGAATGGAATCGTTAGAGGCTTTTTCCATATCCTTATAAGCAAGACAAAGTGTTCTGAGAGCTTCACAAGCAAAACTGTTAATGACATTCGTGATGTTCTTTCTCTGCTCTTCTGATAATGGGGCCGATCCTCCATCCTTTCCTGCAATTTTGTCACACATGCCAAGAATAATCTCTGATGCACCTTTAACAAATGCTTTAACATTACCACTCGGAAGCTCAACAAGCACCGACATCTTTTTCTTGACTGAATTAAAAGGTTCAAGCTTTATTATCTTGCACTTCTTTTTTTCTGCATCGAAATCCTTTTGAAATAGTAACCCAAACTCCAGCAAAGCTGTCTCCGTTGGCGAACCTAATATCTCAGTCTTCCCGTTTTTACCTTTTACTACTTCGCCAGCCGTGTTTAGAAATATGGCATGCATCAATCCTTTGGTTACTTTCTCAGATATTGAAGAGTTCAGTATATTCTCTGGCTTATTTTCTACCCTTTTGGATTCTCCACAAATCCAGATTTTTGTCACCACCATGTGATTTGTGGTTAATGTTCCTGTTTTATCCGTGCAAATGCAACTCGCAGAACCCATCGTCTCACAAGCAGACAGATGTCTCACTAATGCCTTATCGTTCATCAGTTTCTTCATTGCAAAAGCAAGACTTAGTGTCACTGCTAATGGCAGTCCTTCTGGTACAGCTACAACAAGTATCGTCACAGCAATTGCAAAGAAATTCAGAAGGCGCAGGGCATCACTTACCGCCCAACTTTTTATAGTACCATTAATTGCCTTTCCTGCTAGAAATCTCGCAGTGAGCACCAAAAATGTCAAAACGGCGAAGGCTAACCCAATCTTCCCAATAATGGTTGCTACACCGTTTAGCTTCACTTGCAAAGGTGTCTCATCTTCTCCTCCTTCACTCAGCGTGACCATCAGTCGTCCCCACTCTGTCCTCATACCAACAGATGTCACAAGCATTTTACCTGATCCGTCTTGTACTTTGGTCCCAGACAAGAGAAAAGGCCTTTCTTTATCTATATTTACGGGCTCACTCTCACCCGACAAGCTTGATTCATCGATTGTCAAACTGTAACCGGATATAAAGAGCCCATCTGCAGGAACTTGATCTCCTATCGACAGGTTTACCACATCGCCTACCACCAAATCATATATGGATACTTTTTGTCTGTTCCCGTTTCTTGTGACTTGAACAACGATATTTCTTTTTTCCTTATCGAGGTCCCTGAATTGCAAAGATTGTTTGTAGTCACTGATGGCAGTGACTGCCACCACTAAAAATATACACAAGATTATACCAATACCATCATACATACCCTTTGGCCAGCCCTCCGTGGCTATTCCAACACCTACGGACACCACGGCACACACCATTAATATTATTAAAGTGAGATCTTGTAATGCATCCCATATAAACATCCATAATGATCTGGGAGGTTTCTCAACAAACTGGTTCATGCCATAGATTTTCTGCCGGTTTGAGATTTCGTTCGAAGATATCCCATTCTCCATTGAGACACATATTTTTCTTGCTAAACCCTCCAGCTTTCCATGGGATTCCAAGCGCTTGAAATCATGTGAGCGAACTATTGAAGCAAGTTCATCTGGATCAATTTGGAAACCAGCTTGACTAACCTCCTCGGGAATCTTGTGACTTTCCGTTCGATGAACCGCTGGATTACCAAGGAAATTCAAGTGAGAAAGAAACAGTTGCACAGTTGAAAATGATGACGCAGATGGTCATAGTTAAATCTTACCATCAATGAAATGCAATGCGGCTTTCTGCACGTACAAAGCTATTCGAATCTTCTCCTGGAACAAAAAAAAAAAATGAAAATTCAATTGAGCTTGTCATGCACAATCTCTGAACTTAAAAATGGACATTCTTGTCACTTGTCTTGTCCACCAAGGGATTTATGTCATAACGAGTAAGCCTGTTCACAAGACAAGTTTGTTTCTTATATGCTCTTATACTGCTGATTATCTTATCTGATATTTTCATCTAATACCGAACAAGAGTTGCAAGTTAATACATACTACTTTAACAGAGAAGAAATGGCAAATAACGATAACAGGTGCCCTGTACCCCACGGATAAACTTTTCTTGAAATTCCTTCTATGTAGCTAAAGCCGAGCACGTGTTTGGAAGTTCCTACAACCAACTTCATCATTACAAATGGATTTCTTAGCTTATCTTAAAAAGAACTAAGATTATATTTCATGATTTCATCTCTCCACTTAAGCAGTCAAACACCAACGTGTTAAAACTTAAAACACACTAGTACATAAGTTATAGTAGCTACCAACAATCACAAATCACAGAACTGAAGCTTCTGGCTCGATCACTTATTTCATGCAAAACCGACATCCTGTTTACATTCGCAACGCAAGCTACATGTTATGGAACAACAAACTATTGAGAGAGAAAAAAAAAAACGCGTAATTTTGTGTCTGACCTTAATCATGGCAGCAAATCAGTTAACATGTATGGAAGCCAGCACTTTATATTATAGCTCGAAGCGATGATTATGACGAGTCAGATTTTGAACTTTTCCTGTTTAAATCTCATTGAACATGAGTTTAAACTGTTTTGCGTGTGAAATGACAGAAAAGTAGGCAACTCAATGCAACACACAGGAAATTACGTGATTTTGAAATTCAGCCTCAATTTCAACAGTTATTAATAACAATCCAACAAACTAAGACTTATCATCAGAGTCAGCTGATGACCAAGTCACAAAACATCGAAGAAAAAGATCAACAGACCAAACACGTAAGCATGCATCACAACTATAATCGTAACAGAATAAGATCACGAATCGAACAACAAATAGAAAAGTGAAGAACTATTAGCCGATGATGATGTCAAAATAACCTGTATTTTGCGGCGTTTGCGTTCGGCCTCTGCACGTTTTGCGAGATCCGCCACCATGCGGAACCGGCGACGAGGATTCTTGACGAGCCAGACGGCGGATCGCCATCGCTTTAATGCGTCCTCCGACGGTCGCTTGGCGTCCACGTCGAAATTATTTTTCAAATACGTCTCCATTTTTACTCTTTGAAGTAAAGTAAAAATGCATTTGATTGTGGTGAAATGTGAGCTTGAGTTTGAGTGTGTGTGAAGTGTTTGTTGATTTTGTATGAGTTGAAGGAAAGTGTCAAAAGGCCTCCAACGAAATAGGCGGGAAGAAAAAGTAAACTACAGATTAATATATCATGCATTTATGAATGAGTATTATTTTGTTTACGTCATGTTATGCAATCAACGGTCAAGATTCAAAATTCCTATTTTTTTATTTTTTTTAACCATACTAACCACATCTCAACGCTATTTTTCATTCTGATGGTTGTGCGATAAAGTGATGTATCTAACTTGACTATGGTGTGAAAGACATATATGATGAGGATGACATTATTATAGGAAGGTTAGTATTACTGAATGAGTATTATTTTGATAACGTGATCAACAGCCAAGATTCAAATATTTTTCTTTGTATAATATACTAACCACACCTTACCACAATTTTTAACTACTCGATGGAATTATTTCGATGATGTCAACTATGGTATTAAGGACGAAATATTAAAAATGGCCGTTAACTTTTTTTAAAAAGTTAAAATGCCCGTTTTTTTCGGGCCTGGCCAAAATGCTCCGTATGTTTAAAAAAAGCTTTTAAAAATGTCTGTGACCTTTATTCGGGCTGAAATGGCCAACGTGGCGGTACAGTGACTACGACGTCATTTGGATGCTATGCCACGTCATATTTCAGCCAAAAAATATTTTTTACACAAATCATTGTAATTTTAAATATTGTATTTGCACCCCAAAATAAATTACACTTTGCACCCCAATATATATATATATAATATATATATATGTATCCAAATATTTTTATATCTTTAACAATTTATAAAAGTTATAAAAATTATAAGAAAATATATATGTCTTTCGTATATACATATTCAATTATATTTATATCTTTAACAAGTTATAAAGATTATAAAAATATAAATAACAAAAAAAGAATTCATCATCTTCATATATTTTGTTATATATATATAACTATTTGTAAAAATAATATATATATATATGTATATATATATATATATATAAATAATAGGGAAAACGTCGATACTAGACCTAACCTATTCGCGCTTTTGCGATGTTGTACCCAACCTTTGATTTTTGATCCCGTTGTACCCAACCTTTCATTTTTAAAACATGTTGTACCCAAACTAACCTTCCGGCCAAAAAAAGTCATTAGTCGTCGAATTCACGTCATTTATCAACAGTCATTGAGGGCAATTTAGTCTTTTACCACTTGGCTGATTTAGGAGGGAACAACAACCATTTCTTATCATTTTTCCGCGGCAAAATTGATCACGAGCCTTAAACCCTAAAATCGCGATTTCACAAAACTGCAAAATTCGCCCAAATCACTGGCCGATTCTTCACAATTTCGACCATTGTTACTGTCCTAAGCACGCACAACGCAAATGGGGTGGAAAATTAGAGGCAATAATGACCCGATTCTGGACCTATCCCTCGTACTCGACTACGGTGAGTAATTGCTTTTGAATATCATCATTTTCCCACTTTTTGGTACGAGGTAGATGTTTTCCTAGGGTTTATGGTTTGATTTTGGACATTATATGCAAAAAGTAGCCAGTTGTATAATTTTTTGTTCTTTGGTCCCCTTCTTTATATGTTTTTGCATGGGAAGTGGTCCTAAGTGTTCCCCACTACCTAAAGTAGTGTATATTTTAAGAATTCGGTATTGCATGAGCATTATTATATTACTACTAGGGCTTACTTTAATATTGTTGCCGTTTAGGGTTTATGATATGTTAATAAACTTAAGGTTTGTTGTAATTGTTGTGTGAAGGCCAGAGGGTTGCCAATAATTGAAATGTTTGAACATATTAGGATGTTATTGATGAAGAGGATAGGTGTTAGAAGAAGAGCAATGGAAAAAGAGGGTAGTTTCTTAACTCCTAAAACTGATGCAATCTTTGAGAAGAACAAGGAAGAAGTTGTTCAGTGGATATCACACTGGAATGGATCATTACAGTTTGAGTGCCATGGTCCCTTTTCATAGAAAATGTGTGTTAACCTTGAGGAGGGAACATGCAGTTGCAACAGGTGGCAAATAACTGGCATTCCATGTCCTCATGCCATAAGTGGTATGAGATACATGAAGTGGAAAGATCTTGAGAAGAGAGTTCATCCCTGTTACCACAGATCAACCTATCTATGCATCTATAACCATTTCATGATGCCCATGGAGGGGCTTGAATCTTGGCCTGTACCAGCTACAACTGCTGCAATGATGGTTCCTCCAGATCCTACAAACATGCCAGGTAGGCCAAAGAAAGGCAAAAGAAATGTGAGTAATGATGAAATAAGACAGAAAAGAATGGAACATGCTCAAGAGACAGGTAAACTTGGAAGACATGGACTTGGTATGACATGTGGTTACTGTAAGCATAAGAGACACAATGTTAGGACTTGTGAGTTGAGGAGAGCTAATCCACTTGCTGGACCATGGAAAAAGAAGACCTCAAAGAAAGGAAATTCTACATCATCAACACAGAATCACTAGGTATTTTAGTAATGTTTTGATCTTACACTTATGGTTCCTTAACTGTTTACTTCATTACATAATGTTTTGCTGTGCCCTTTGAAAAAAACCAATTGCATTTTATTGACTATATTGTTGTGATAGGAACCAACTGCTGCCAATGATGTACCTCCCCCAGAATTCACTGCTCCAACAACTGATTTTGATACAACCACTCAGACAACTCAAAGGAGTAGGTTTGAACAATGGAGTAGTTCTGTTCAAACAGGGAATGCAGCTGGTACAAGCTCTACAAAGACTAAGCTACCAGTGAGTGTTTAATCTAGCTACTCCATTTAACTTCATGTACCAATACTACTTGTTCTAAAACTGGTGTAATCTTTAGGTGAGAAAAAAACTGGTACAAGTGTTGTTGACCAAGGTGGAGTAGGGTCTTCTAGACCTGTTACTAGAAGTCAGAAGACACCAACTAAAGACAAGGAAGATGTTGTGGTTCCCACTTCTAGACCAAACACCAGAGGCAACACTCCTGATAAAAACAAGAAGAGGTTGTTTCCTGAACCACCAAGGCCAGCAAAATCAAACAAGGCCTCAACAAGTGCAACATGAGAGTTAACACCTCCTGGGAGAAAGAAATTTAAAGCCCCAAATCCAAGGCCTCAAGTTGGTGTTCCTAAGAGAGTTGTTACCAGGTCTTTTGTTAGAACAGTGGAAGACAATTTCCAATAGTGATTCTGTTAATGTATTTTCTACTTTGTTGGTACACTTGGTGATTGTATTTTCTATTTTGTAGACACCCTCTCCACAGTCATGAACTTTAGCATTTAGACTAGTTTAGGAGGGTGTCATAAATTTGATGCAATTTAGTTTCAATAAATTCTGAACAATTTAGTTTGAACTTTAGAAATTGTGAACAATTTAGTTTGATGCAATTGTTCTTTGGCTTATCTTAGTTTGCATCTAACTTGTTGTGTTGGCCAATTTGCATCTAACAATTTCACTTGGCAATGGTTAGTGAAATCTGCCAAACCTCCACAAACAACCAACATCAAAAGACTACTCCAAAATAACCTCCACAAACCTTACAAACTTAAACAAACTTACAACCCTAACACAACATTACAACCTTAAACTAACACAACATTACAACCCTAACATTAATAGGCTATAACACTGACCAAATAACATACAAAAGCGAAATAAACAATGCAACCCGAAGCACCTTCTCCCTTTTCTTCACCCCGAGCAAGTTCATCTTCAATGGCTCCTACCCTACGAAGCAAACCGGGTATAATTTGCCTCGAACGTTCGCACATTGGTGGATCAATCCAAACCCAATAGTTGCACCTTCCCCTACCCTGCCAATTTTAACAAATATGGACAATTTAATCAAATAAAAAGCAGAAATTTCAAAATTTGCTCAATACTTTTAAAAAACGAGACTTACCCGCGGTTTGGTGCATTGGGAGAATCTTTGACCAGGATTTAAGTTCGTCCAGGATGTTTCAATCGAAGCCTTGATACCACAATGGCACAATTCCGCGTATTCCATGCTTAATCGAACGAATTTGATGAATTTCGGAGTATCGAATTTAGGGTTTCAGAAATTTCAAATTTAGGGGGAAAATTCGTCATTTAAATAACCACCCTAGTCGTTAACTATCCGTCGGCAACAGTGATTCGGCGATTTTACCCCTCGATTTTTAAAATTTTGGCCGGAAAGTTGGGTACAACAAGTTTTAAAAATGAAAGGTTGGGTACAGCGGGGTCAAAAATCAAAGGTTGGGTACAACATCGCAAAAGCGCGAATAGGTTGGGTCTAGTATCGCCGTTTTCCCTAAATAATAATAATAAACATATATATAAAAATAATAATAATAATAAACATATATATAAAAATAATAATAATAAACATATATATTTATATATAGATAACTATTTGTATCGATAATAAACATATCTATAAATAATAATAATAATAATAATAAACATATATATATAAATAATAAACATATATATATATATATAACTAATAAACATATATACCTATAACTATTTATAAAATAATAGTTTTTTCAACAATATATAAAAATAAATAAAAACAAAAAACAAAAAAATACAATTAAAAAAAGAAAATAATCTTCATCTTCATCAAACTAACCCCGTTAACCCCCTCCCTCCCGCAAATGCCCCGTCGTCAAGTTCTCAGCTTCTTCACCGGTAAACAGATTCATGACCAGATTCAGAGTCCTCAGCTCCGTCAAGTTCCCAATCGTTGTGGGTGAAGAAATTGAAGATGTGGTTGGCGGCGGAGAAAAAATTGAACGTGAGATCCAAATCTTTGTGGTGGTGACGGCGGGGGGTAGGTATCTTTGTGTGAGTGATTGGGTTGGTGGTGGTGGAGGCGGCGCGACGGGGCAGTGGTGGTGGTGACGGCGGCGGGGGGTGGCGTTGGGGGGGGGGGGGGGAGGTACGGGATAGTGTGATGAAGATTATGATTTTTATTTTTTAATTGTATTTTTGTTGTTTTTTTTAATATATTGTTAAAATATTTATTATTTTATAAATATTTATATATATGTTTATTATTATTATTATTATTATTATCTATATATATAGCTTTATTGTTATTATTATTATTTATATATATGTTATTATTTTTACAAATAGTTATATATATGTTTATTTTTATTATTTATATATATATTTATTATTTTAACAAAAAAGTTATATATATGTTTTTATGTATATATAAAATGTTTATTATATATATATTGGGGTGCAAAGTGCAATTTATTTTGTGGTGCAATTACAATATTAAAATTACAAGGGTTTGTGTAAAAAATATTTTTTGGCTGGAAAATATGACGTGGCATAGCATCCAAATAACGTGGCAACCACTACCGCCACGTAGGCAATTTCAGCCCGAATAAGGGTCACATACATTTTTGAAAGTTTTTTTTAAACATGCGGGGCATTTGGCAATGCCCGAAAAAAATGGATATTTTAATTTTTTTTAAAAAATTAGCGGGTATTTTTAATATTTCGTCATGTTATTAATTAGGCTCGTATATATACGACTTGGGTATTAAGACAAGTAAGGATGAAATTTTTGTATCAGACAAATGATTAAAGCAAAGTTTGCAAGAAAACTAATTAATATGTCTGGGTGACCTTTTGGCTTTTAATTGTATATATTCGAGAAACAATTTATCTTTCATTCATATTAAAAAAAAACAAATAAAATTGATGTGGTCACAGTTTCACTAGATGTGGTCACAATTTCACTAGATCACATTATTAAAACTGACATCGAGCATGATGTATTCATCATTTGATACACACAATACCCACATCTCTTTCTCTCTCTCTATATATATATGTATTAAATATTTTTCATAAATCATACTAGCAAATTAAAGATTGACATGTCGAACAGAAAGAGACTAAGTTTGTGGGTAACCATTTACAGATATAATAATTAAAACCACAACATATTCATCTACAAGTACAAAATCTATTAATAATATAAGCAAAATGGTCCTTCTCTAGTTGGTAGACCAAGAGACCAAAACTACTCCACTATCCACTTTCTTTCTCATATTAACACGTTCACTCTTTCGACAGTTTTTAGACATTAAGCATCTATATTTGTTTTTGGTCATCATAAATTAAGAAGTGTACAGTGAAAACCTAACTGTCAAATTAAATAGAAAAACATGTTTCTTTTAATATATTAAAAAATGTCACCATCTTAATTAACTTATAGCGCAGTTCTCAATATATGTCGTAATCAATAATACTTTTGTATTCGTTTTCTATTTTGATCATTATATGTTAATTATGCTTTTTTCTTTGTATTTTATCTTAATGATACATATATGACTTTAATTACTTCATAATTATATACCTAACTTAACAAATTTAAATAATAACAAACAATATATAATGATACATATATGACTTTAATTACTTCATAATTATATACCTAACTTAACAAATTTAAATAATAACAAACAATATATAAAATTTATTTAATAAGTACTTACTATTGCAATTAAAGACATCAAAGTTTTATCACTATTTGCTGTAGACGTTGGAAAGTATGATTTTTTACAGTAGTGTTGAAAACATAAACATATTTTAATTTGGGGTTTCCTAAAATTGAAGATTATTTTGCAAAATTCTTAATTGTAATCATTTATCGTAAAGGAAAAGAAGGTATGATAAAAGGTTATACATATTATATATATATATATACACACAATTGGATATGGAGAGAATGAGCTTAATTGATAAGGAAATAATTTATAAGGTATATAAGAATTTGATTGATGTATTCCTTAGCTATTAAGGGTAAAGTAGGAATACACTAAAAGTTGCTCTGACAGCAACAATCTCTGCTTTGCCAACATCGCTAGCCTTCTATGATTCTCAAATTTCAATGATATTACTTGAAATGCAAATTAACTTGATTGAGATAAGTAAGTCGCAATGTTTTAATTACAAACTAAGTTGTATATTATAATGAAGGGATAAAGACATCAAACCCCCTAACCTCTTGGCCATTTTGCGACTTATCCCCTGGAGAATGTTTTTCACCACTATACCCCTTAACCTTTGTCAGCTTGTGTCAATCACCCCACAAGTGTATTTTCGGCATTTTTGGCCAGAATAATTCCGATTTGAGGTATTTTTTGGTAATATTTTTGCAATCAACTGGCAAAATTCATCTATATAACACATATGAGTCGCATTGGGCGAATATTACGGTTAAAAATAGTAAAAAATACACCAGAAGGGCAAATGGCACAATTCTCGAGAGGGCAATATCAAAAATACTCCATAGATTAGGGGTTTAATGTTTTTATCCCTTTAATGAATATGCATTAAGATACTTTTATATGTTAATTTGTAGGCACATATTATTCACTGTTATTGAATATTTTAGCAACAGTTAATGATGACATCATTAAGTTTGCACCTCTCAGGTTTCACATACAATTATTACAAAAGTTTAACTTATTATTGCTTGAGTTATTTGGCTTAGATAATATAAGCACACAAACAGCATTAGAAATTTTAAAATAAAACAGTAAGAAACTTTAACACTTTGAATAATTACATAACCACCCCTTAAATTTCAAAAATGATACAGTTAGACCCTTAGGTTCATATGGTACTTGTTTTTTTTTTTTTTAGATCACTATGATCATTCAAACAATATAATATGAGATGTTTCTGTAACTACACCAAACTTTAGAATACAAATTAGTGTTAATCACTTTTTTTTCACCGAATCCTCAATCATTTTTGCACATTTTCGACATATATATATAGTCCGTGTCGGCCTGTCGATCCATAGCCGAGAGCTAGCAATTGTTCTCCCAATCAACCATGAGATCCCCAGAATCAGATCCACTACTAAATGGATGAATAGATGAACCAGTACTCAAGTAGTGTACATTACTGAAACTAGTCGAATCCATTCCCCAATTCAGCATCATCAACCTTTTCTTTAATCCCATGCAAAATCCTTCTAAGCCTCAATAATTCTGTTTCCAGAACAGTCATCTTTCGTACTCTTATCATCAGCTGACGATTCACAATTCTCAGTTTCTTGACTTCCTCTTCTAAATTAGCCACGCGCGCCTTCTTCCTCTCCCTGTACTTCCGAACGGCCTCTCTATTTCCCTTAGGCATTTGTGGCTTTGAAATAGCAGTCGTATTATCACGCAAAATGCAATCTTTTTTAGATGGAACGACATGAGTCTGAGAACATGGTTCTTCATTTCTCAGAAAGTCAAGCAAGGAATCGTCAGAGAATGACAGGTCAATGTTACTAAAAGAATCTGAATTTGGTAGCAACGCATGGTGTGATGGCTCAATCTCCTCAAAATCCATCCTTCCTGACATTTTCAGACAATCAGTCCAGTGCAGTCCTAAAAGAAATTCGTCCTAAAATCATGCAAACACAATCATAAGAGAAACGTACTAGCATTGCCCATACCATAAATTCAATCAAGTTCATCCACCCGCAAACGTTTGAATATCGGCAGCACAGATTATTACGACAACCCAACAATTACGATAGTTTTTAATCATCAACAATACAACAAACTCGCATTTTAGTTACAAACAAAAACCAACATGCAGTTTCTTCTCAGGAAAACAAACAAAAAAAAGAAGTCGAGCATAAAAACAATATTAGATAGCGTAATCTCGCCAGTGGTTAAGAGAATCAGGAATCAGATGATGCAGAGAGTAAACAGCAAATAGAAATGTCTGTTGAGGATATATATATATATGCAGGTGTTACCTTATTATTGTTTGATATTGTGATCACCAATCTTTAGTCTCTCCAATCAAACAACTTTGAATTAGGTATGAGAAGCGCTAATTATCAAACATAACTCAGATTATATATAGCTTTAACCTAATGATATTTGTTTAATCCTCAAAATGTCAAACACTACTAAGAGTTGACTTTGCAAACTAAACTTCACACTGTTGCACCACGTGTCCAGCATCATTTTTAAAATAGCTCAAGGGCAAAAACCACTTTATCCCCTCAACCCTTAGCCCATTTTTCACTTACCCCCAAACTTCTAATTTTATCATTTATATCTCCCAACTATCTTAATCAAATCATTTTGCCCCCTCCGACGTAATTAAGCCCCTTAATTGTCGTTAAATAGTCTGAGAGGGGGTAAGTGATAATCGTGTGGGGGGCAAAGTGATACTTTTTTCAAAAAAAAAAAAAAAGAATTAATTCTTAAAATATTTATATCTATATATTGATATTGATTCTTTCAAAATGATACATATACCTAAAACTAGACCAATCAATTCTTAAATGTTGATAATTAAATCCCTAAATTATAAGCTAAGGTTTTACAAAATAATAGTAAAATCCTGAATTTCAATTTGTAATTCTTTTAAAATGCTCTTTCCACAAACATAATGATGAAATAAACAGTAGCACATAGACTTATAAACCAAGTTGGTGAAAAATGTGAAATACTTCAATTCAAAAGATTAGCTAGTTTGAGATGTACACGACCGCTTGCACAGTTAACGCAAGCTTTCACCATTCATAGATGAAAATTGTAAAATATAATGAAAAACTTATTTTTGCTCAACTTAGCTTCTATTTATTCTTTTTGTCTATCCGTTATATTTTATATTTAAGTCAACATATTTTGGCGAAGTGGGAGGTCAAGGCTTGTACAGTAAGCCGAATTTGTAAAATTCTAATTGCATCAATATTATTACGTCTAGAAGTTTTATTATAAATGTTTGTGGAGGAGCTTTTTAAGAGAATTACAAATTAAAATTAATGATTTTATTATTATTTTGTAATATCTTATAATTTAGGGATGTAATTATCGAAAATCTAAAAATTAATTGATGAAGTTTTAGGGATATGTATCATTTTGAAAGAATAAACTTTATTATATAGACATAAATATTTTAAGAATTAATTTTATTTTTTATTTATTATTTTTTGAAAATGTATCACTTTGCCCCCTAAACTATGGCACGATTATCACTTACCCGACCCCTCTCAGACTATTTAACGAACATTAAGGGGCTTAATTACGTTGGAGGGGGCAAAGTGATTTGATTAAGATAGTTGGGGGAGATAAGTACAAAATTAGAATTTTAGAGGGTAAGTGAAAAACGGGCTAGAGTTCAGGGGGTAAAGTGATTATTTCCCATAGCTCAAATATAATGTCTGTCTTTACGTTTTCATTTTTTTTTATTTATTTATAGAAGCAAATTTTGAAGCTTCTCATGTAGAGAGCAATCAACATAAATTTCAGGCATTCACTGCCCCGTTTACAGCAACATCTAAACTTGTACTTCAACAATAAATCTGCTTGTCTCATCTCCTTGGGCTGCAACAGATCTGTGTATGCAATTGTCACCTCTTCTCCTTTGTTAACAGTTTTTATACTTCGGCATATAACTCTTGGTCCATATGCATTTTTTAAAGCAGCGAAAAATTATTTTCAAAAATTACATTAAGATTAAGGGGTCTCTGCCTCCACGCCTCTTCAGCTATCAGCCATCTGAATTTATCTTGACCCAACCGAAGATCGGTTGGTTCCACTTGACTAGATGCATTTCACGTTGTTTTCCCTGCCTGATTCAGAGGCCCCAATCCCTAGCCACGGCTAAGCCCCCTCTCCAAAGCTTCATGCATGGTATTCATGTCTCCTTTATTGACCCGCCGAACATAATCCAAAACTTCTTTAATGATCAGATTGTGATTCATCTTCACTCCCTCATACCTCTGACTTGTTACGAGCAAGCCAAATAAACCATGACAACATGACAACAACTATTTTGAAAGAGAATATGACTTCCTAAATCTAGAGATTGCTCACTTTTTGTCCCCTTATCTAATAATAATAATGCCACTATATCATATAAATTTCATGATTTGAATCACTTTTTAGTCTCAGAATTTAAGTAATATCATCACTAAACCACCTAAATATACTAATTTGAACCACTACACCACCTACCACCATATCCCGCAAAATATATTCTATATATTGACTATATATTGACATGCCACATCGGCCACATGCGTGACGTAGCTTTTTATGTAAAACCAACTATTAGGTTTTAACACCACATGTGGAGGATACCTTCTCACCAATGGCTAAAACTGATATGCACTTACGTTTAAGAGAAAGAAAACGTATGATTATGATGATGTGCTGCAGAATGACGATGTACAAGAGAAAATACTTGTCATTAAGCCTGTGAAGGGAGACGATGGTAGTCCGTTCCGGATCACAGGAGCCTACATTATTGTTTAGTTAGAATATCAGAAAATATTGTTGTCTTCTTTCCTATTTAATGTGATTAAGTGTACTGGTGTAGTTATAATTAGGACAAATTAATACTTCTGCCCTGCAACTTTACACCGTTAAAAAAAGTGTCCTGTAACTATGAAATCGATAAAACTAACCTATGTTTTGGGTTTTTTTGAATTTTTCTGCCCTGAGCTTGCCACCTCACAAAAAATGTCTCCGTGGCATCCGAGGTGGCTTTTTTGGCACACGCCACATCAATATATTTAAAACAAAAATATATTTTTTGTGCTAGGTGGCTGCCACATGGAATATATTTAAAATAAAAATATATTTATATCTAGAATATATATATATATGTATTAAAATATATCTAATATATATAAATATATATGAAAAAGGGAAAATTATAAATATTATGACTGAAATTAAAAATAAATATAAATATATACAATAAATAATATTTATTATTATCGAAATTAGAAATATATATATATATATATAAATATATATAAAAAGGCAAAAATCATAAATTATATTTATTATTACTGAAATTAAAAAACAAATATCAAATATATATAAAAAATGGAAAAATCATATATATTATTTTTATTACTGAAATAAAAAAAAAACTAAAAAGAAAATTGAACCCCCCCCCCCCCTCAACCCCGGCAACCCCCCCTCCCCCCCCAACCCCGCCGCTGCAATTGCAGTGGTGGCGAGCGACGGCGACGCAGAGGTTGGTGGCGTCGGAATTTCGGCGCCGACGACTGAAAAGGGATGGGTGAACGAAACTTACATCGGATCTAAACCGCGGCGGTGGGGGAACAGCGATGAGCGAAGGCGACATCGACGCCGCCACCGCGGTTGCAGTCGCCAGTTGCAGTGGCGGGTTTTGAGGGGGGGGGGGGGGTGGGGTTGCCGGGGTTGGGGGGGGGGTTCAATTTTCTTTTTAGTTTTTTATTTTTTTTTAATTTCAGTAATAAAAATTATTTTTTCCTTTTTTATATATATTTATATACATTTGATATATATATATTTTTTAAAAAAAATCAGTAATCAAAATAATTTTTATAATTTTTCTATTTTTTTATATATATTTATATATATTCTGATATAAATATATTTTTGTCATAAATATATTCCATGTGGCAGTCATGGAGTGTGCCAAAAAAGCCAACTGGACTGACATGGAGGCATTTTTTTTGAGGTGGCAAGCTCAGGGCAGAAAAATTCAAAAAAATCCAATTCGTAGGTTATTTTTATCGATGTCATAGTTACATGGCACTTTTTTTAACGGTGTAAAGTTACAGGGCAGAAATATTAATTTGTCCTTATAATTATAGGCATGGAGGTTCATAGAAGTATGAAAGTCTGATAATGTAAGAATGGGCTGTATTTATTTTCTACTTAACTTAGATCTAGAATTATCTATATATATGTAGAAATTGTATATGATTAAAACATCCTAAAATTACATCAATAAACTTTTATCTCATGGCATCGGAGCCAAGTTTTGAATCTGAAATAAGCCCACCTATAATCAGTCGTAACTCATATATCCTCATCAATGTCAAAATTCATTCCCTTCTCTTCCCCTGACTTTGGCCAATCTCTGCAAATCACCCAACACAAGTAAAACGGGTCGAATTTTAGAGAATGGTATCAAGTTGTTCCGCTGGTCATTGTGGTAAGGTGTTGTCAATAATAGTATCATACAAGTAAGGAAAATATTAGGTCTTTGACCGTTGATTACATCACATCATGAAATATTCGTGATGTTTGACCATTGTTAACCCTAAAAAATAAATAAGGGATTATATGAGTTAAACAAAAGATTAACCCTTAAATTAGGGATTAATCCCATGGACGATATTGTCGTCACGAACACTCTCGTATGTCACATACCCGACTATGGTATGACGTGGCACCCGAAGAGATAATAGAGCCCCTCGGATCTCACATACCCGATTGTGATATGACGTGACATCCGAGTGGGCACCAAAGCATCCCTTGGAAAGTCAAGATGAATAAAAATAAGATATCAACGTGGCATCGGAAAAAGAGTAAACCCCGGTGGACCCACGCGATCCCGATATCCATCACTGCGCCAAGAGGGACCATCGTACGAGAATACTTCCTTGCTGAACACTCCCACAGAAAAAGCCCTCGGAATCGTCACCCCGAAGGCTGAACTCACAGAACAGTGCCTTACTCAAAACACAAATCATCAAAGTCACTTACCACAAAGAGCCGAGCCAAGAAAGTTACTTAGCCAAGGCCAGGAAGTCCTCGGAGAATTATTCCCAAAGGAACTACTACCCTACTGACGACAAAAAACGCTCGGAACCCATGCCATGGAGATCCAGACGCAAGAGCACAGCCGTATTCGGACATTGAAGCCCTCGGAGCTCCCATCGCGAACAGGAAGAAGCAAATCTGCCTCTCGGAAAACCTTATCAAAGAAGACGATTAGAAAATAACCACCCCCGGAGCTGTAACACCCTCGGACGACCACTTCACTTCAGCTAGTAAACCTCCCCAAGAAATCCAAACCCTCGGAAAGAAGAAAACAGAAGATCCCGTCCATCGAAGAGAAGAAAACAGAAGGAACAACCCCTCGGAACTCACTGGAGCCCTCGGAAAGGATAAAATTTATCCTCATCAGCGCCCTGTCAACAGATATACCTTATCTTATAGAAGGATACTTGTAACACATGCAACACTACACTTGTAACACATGCAACACTACACTTGTAATACATGCATAGTGACTCAAGCACCCTCCCATGCACCCTACAAGAAATCCTATATAAAGGAAGGAGGAAAAAAGAAGAGAGCCCAAGATACAGACGGTGCACATAAACTCACTCCGAAAAAAGCATAATGTCATATTTATGATCTTCAGGAGTGAAAAGTTCAGTGAATAAAGGAAGGATATTCTCGTAATTTTCCATAATAGTCATTTACTCTCTTTGAACCACGGATAACGGCGTTCCGAACTTACAAATAATTCAGTTAATCGGGTATTATTCCAAACCTGTTAACAACCATGATCACAATAAAATTCATACCAAAACATTAAACCCAAAGTAAAAGAAGAAAAGGCATCACATAACGGTTTAGACTTGTTAAAATTCAAATCAACGCACCATAAACTTGAGGAATTATTTTATACAATCGTTGTGTTGCTGATTTGGTCTAACAACTTCTATACACGGTTGTATGAACTAATTTCTCGAGTTTATAGTGCGTTGATTTTAATTTTAACGAGTTTAAACCACTTCTTTTATTTTGGGTATAATGTTTTGGTATGAATATTATGATCAGGGTCAAACATCACAAATATTGCATGATGTGATGTAATCAATGGTTGAATACCCTAATATTTCTCTTACCTGTATAATATACTAACCACACCTTAACACAATTTTTCCTTGCGATGGAATAGTTTCTGTGATGTATCTGATTCAACTATGGTATTAAGGCTCGTATATATATATATATATATATATATATATATATATATATATATATATATAGTGGCGTATCTAGAATTTGAACATTGGGGGGCTAATTTTATTTTTTTAAAGAACAATACAAGAATATCTAAGAGAATAGAGGAGAGAGAATAGAAACAATACCCCAAGAAAAAAAAATTAAATCGATTTTTTTGGCTTCTAAGAAAGATGAATGCTCATGAAGGTCTATGTTTTGGTTCAACTTTTAGTTCCTAGCAAAGAGCTTTTGATAATAAGTTTTACGCCATGACTGTATCGATAACGAGTGATTTTATTTTATTTTTTATTTTTGAATTTCAGTTTTATCAAACATATATCTGTTATAGTAAAAGATTTATGAATTGTGCTAGAACTCTTTTAATTCGTTTGAAATTAATTAAATACATCATAAAACTAATCTATACTGCATTTATGTTTTTATAGATCTAGAACTAATATTCTTAGAAAGATGATAAAAAAATTAATATGCATATGTTTAAATTTAAGCAATGATTCTTTACGTATCAAATATAACGATTAAAAATCAAGCTTTTGATTCATTAGATTTCAATTAATTAAATGGTAGGGATTTTTTTTTGGCTTTTTTTAAATCAAGAAGAATTGTTTGCTAATTTATGTAACATAAGAGGTGACTTACTTATTAGACATAATGCATGGGCATCTTTGCAATTTCCGAATCCCAACTTATATATACTATTATATAATATAGTGTAGTCACAAATTCTTGAATTCTGAAAATAAAACAAGAAAATGATTACAAAGTAATTATTTGATTAAATTTAGAGTATAATTTGGGATACAATCTCTATCTAATCCTCTGATTCAATTCTACAAGAACAATATTTAAATTTATAATGAAGATCTTCAATTTGATCTTCGCTGAAGTGATTTGAACTTGGAGAAACGTCAATGCGAGGGTCCTTGGACTTGATCTCGGATTAAACGGTGATTTGATTTAAGGATTTGACTTGGGGATTTGACGAACACCAATTTGACTTAGGATTTGACAAACGTCGATTCGAGGGCTTTAAGGCTTGATCTCCGATCGAAAGATGTTCTTGACTTGGAATTTGATTTGAAGGTTGATGAAGATTGGTATGATCTTCGTCTTCAGTTCTTTGGATTTTTGGGTTTTGATCTTCCTAGCATGGATTTTGATCTTCAAAAACAGTTTTCCGAGGGTCTTGTGACTTAATCCCGGATCAAAATGGATTTTTGGTTTGAATGTTGTTGAAGAACGATATGAATTTGATTTGGGTTTCTTGAATTTATTGAAGATTTGATCTTCTTGGCAGAGACACCATCTTCAAAAAACGGTTTTTGGATGAACATGAGGCTTGATGGTGGATTGAAAGAAGTTCTTAACGAAGAACATCTTGAAGATGGATGAATGATACCTTGAATGCCGCAAAGAACACTTGAAGATAGATGAGTTTGGTGGAGCGAAAAAAAACTTAGAGCTTTTCTCTCTTCAACTGGTGAATATTTTTTTTTGTGTGTCTCTTCTTCAAGACCGCCTCTATTTATAGCTGTGGAGTGAATCTCAATCAGAATCTCCTGATGAGATGAACGGTTGTGATCGCGTCTACAATTTCTTGATATGGAAGACTTGATCTATATGAATCTTCTAGATATCTCTTGAATATTCAATCTTGGAGAAGAAGACTTTCCTTGTCTTGATATTTGATAAATATATTTATTTAACCCTTTAAAATATTAGGATTAAATAATATATATTTATTTTCATTTTCTTGCTCTACAAGACTTGCCATTATTTAATTTAATTGGATAATTTAACCCCAATTAATAAATAAGACATTATTTAATTTATCCATCATATATATTAAAATCAATAAATTTAACTACTTTACCTTGGAAATAAATTCATTATAAATCCAAAATAAAATAGAAAAATAAATCAAAAATTAATATATTATTCTCCACGTGTCGAGATTTAATTAGACACAAATTTTAAGTGTCTGCAAATTGCCCCCTTGTGACTTGTTCGCGGAGTCGTAATGAAACATGTCGGGGGCGAGTCACAATTTATTTGACGTGCTCATGGAATATTTTCAGCAATAGTTTGTTGTTGTAGAATATAAATTCACTTCCTTTGTTGGATCACCAAATACCCATCACCATGATCCATTTTTTTTTCTTTTTTTTTTATTGGCCCATGTATGTGGGCTTATGTGAGCCCAAAGCACAAGATCTTGCCTTTCTTTTTTTAAGTTGACCGTGTGAACATGGCCACATGTGTCTTTCTTTCCATTTTTTTTTTGTTTTTGTTTTTGTTTTTGCTTTTTTTTTTTCCTTTTTCTTTTTTCTTCTTTCCTTCTATGCACGTTCCCTTTTCCTCCCCTTTTTTTTTTCAAAGGAAATAGTTGGTGAGGGATTTCTTTTCTTAAAAAAAAGGAATTTCTTGTGCATCAATTATTTCTGTGGAGAAAGAAAGTTTCCAAACTCGACATCCACTTTCAACTATAAAAGAAAGCTTGGGCATAAGTTTTTCTTCATCCACAAAAGAAACCTTTCCCAAATTTTTTTTTCCTCAGTAACAAAGATTTTCTTCTTCTTTTGCTAGACAGACCTTGCTGCAATTTCATCGAACTTGGCGAGAATTGATTCAATTCGGGTGCATATTTCGCCACATACTTCCTTGACGGTGCGACGGACAGAAAAAGAGAAGCCTTTTTTTTTCTTCTTCCCTTTTTTTTTCGATATATATACACACATATATATATATATATGATGCATATTATATAATCACAAGGATTTCACTTTTTTTTTTCGTTGTGCAGCGATTCGGAGAAGGCAAGCAACTTACGGGCACAAGAACCGACGAACGAGACATCATCTCCTTCTCCGTACGATAAGAACATCAATTTTTTCTTCTTTTCTTTCTCTCCTTTTTTTTTTCGACCGCACCAGCAGCAGTTTTTTTCTTTTATTTTTTTTTCAAACTGCCGTAGCAGGTTTTTTCAAAAAAAAATTTTTTTTTCCTTTTTTTTCTTTTTTTTTTCCTTTTTCGTGGCAGCAACAGGAGCTTTTTCAATTTTTTTTCTTTTTCTTCTCTTTCTCAACGGCAGCAGGTTTATTTTTTCACTTTTTTTTTGAGTATTTGCTCTATTATCCTCCGTCAATTGCTAACTTGTCTTTCTAACCCTTTTGTTTCCTTCCTTGTGTTGACAGTTCACGCACAATGGTGAAATTCGGTCGCGCCTATAATTCGAAGGGAATCGAGACTCTAACCATCACCAGCGACGAAAATCAACGGGACACGATATTGGAAGTTGGTACCCCCTCTTGCCGGAATTTTCACAAACCGATGGCCCACTTTGATTAACACCATTAAGCCTAAAGATTGGACCGAAGAGCTTCCCAAGTCCTCCAATCGATCTCTGCCGTCGTTCGTGCTCCATTCTCCTCACCACCGAGTATCAAACGGTGATCTTCCTTTCGATACCTTGGGGCGACGCATTGCCAAAGGAGATGCCATGTGGGACGATGCCTTTCTTCACTTTCCCGGCGAAATCCATTACTTCCCCGGATATTGGGAGTGGACAGAAGATGTTCTTGTTCGGTGCAAGCCTACACTTACTTCTACCAATACGTACGAGCCGGTCTATGCGTCCTTATTCACATACGAGTGCAATTTGGAAATCCTAAAAGCCTTGTGCGAAGCATGGTCACCGTCTACAAACACCCTTGTCACTTCCCTTGGAGAGCTCTCGATTTCTTTATGGGACTTGGAACATCTTGTCGGTCTACCTATATTTGGATCCCTATATGACGAAGTCATACCGAGCGAGAATGAACTTTTTGGCAAAGAAAAAGACAACTATCACCTGCCGCGGTCATGCAGAGCTTTGTTCCATGCGTTTCACCTAATCCGAGCACATGTTGGTGATGACGATCCTCGAGTGCCAATCGAGGAATGGATCAACTTTTGGTCGAAGAAAGAAGTAAAATTCAAATGTCCCCCATCACGCAAGGAGAGAAGAAGCGCGCGCCAACCTCAAACGACACACAACCCTTCCGGGAAACTCGAGCCATGCAATCGGTGGTCTTCGCAAGAAGAGATCTTGTTTTCACAACTCGGTGTCAAAGGTAATTGGAAGGAAGAGACATTTTTGGCCGCGCACTTAGCTTGCTGGTTGTGCATCTTTGTTCTCCCTGTGAAGGATGTTGGCTTTATCCGTCCGAGTACATTCAAGATGGCGAGTCTTATAGCCAGCGGTCAAAGAGTTTGCCTTGCCATCCCGGTACTAGCGTCAATCTACAAAGGGTTGAATGCAATATCAAGGCCTACTCAATCGTCTCGAGGGTGCCTTCCTTTTCCGATCCATTTTGTCTACGGGTGGGTGGCGCTATACTTCAAGACTCAGTTTTCCATCCACTTAGAGTCGCATAAACCTGGGATGACAGTATTTTCTGGAGAAAATGGAGCAAGGCCTTTTGATCCGAAAGAAGCTCGCAAGAGGATTCACAAAGGAGACTACACCACTTGGGCATGCAACCTTCTTCCAAACGTCAATAACGTCGAACTTGTGGATTGCGGTACCCTTGGCGAAGCAGAGCATGGCTATTTTATCAACCTTCGATCGTGCTATCTTACTCTGAGGCAAGGCGAGACCTTTGATGTTGAGCCCTATAATCCACATCGATTCGGCCGACAATTTGGATATTATCAAGATGTCCCTGGCGTACTCATCAATGACTACCGTGAAGCTTCTTTGAATGAAGGACTTCGTTTTTGGAGGTTAAGTCTTGCCCAAAGGACATATTCAAAGGTTTGGATTCCCAGTGCTTCTCTTAACGCGAGAAGGCACTTTTCGGATAGTTATAAGTCATGGATAATCAAAACCCATATGAGCTACCTTGAAGTCAATATCGACTCCTTACTTTTGCCTCAAAAGCGCTTGGTACTTGGTGGGGATGACAAGGTCGCACAAAGTCGTGACAACCAAATTGCTTCTCTTGGGAAGAGCTCGCGAGACTCGCCACACATTGCGGTAGAGGAATCAGCGAAAAGAAAAAGCATTGTCAAAGAGAGCGGCAGCAGCGAGAATGGCGACCGCAACTGGAAGAGAATTAAGAAAGACTCAAGTGTCTCGCATCCTAGAGAAGTTAATTCTCCTCGCTGTCTTTCGAGCACCCCATCCCCGACATTGGACTTGGTTGTACAGGTATTGGCCAACTTTGCTCTTTATTTCCATACATATATACATACACACATATATATATATATATCCACGTATATGTCCCTAACTTTCGACACATTCCTTGTAGGCGGGTGAAGAGAAGATTTCTGCTTTGAAGGGTGATGAGCAACATCCTCAAACAAGCGAAGGGTCTACTTCATGTGCTGGCCTCAAACCTTCAAAAGATGACAAAGTGCATTTGAAACCAAGAGACTCAAAGAATGGTAAGGAGAGCTCTCCACATGTTGCCGTCTCTGTTTTCAAGGGTGAAAGTCTATTGGAAATTCATGACAAGAGGTATCTCAACTCTCTATGGGCCGATGTTAGCGAGAGGATTGTTCGTGCACCAATTAACCAAATTTCTTCTTTTAAAGATGAGTTCCGCATTGTTTTTGAAAGAATGAAGTTGGTTGGGAAGGAAAAAGTTGCACCCTTAGAGGCCTTAGTGAACAACATTTTTGATCAAGCTGCTGCTTATGATGTTCGAAACTCCGTAGTATTGGAAAGCTCATCACTTCTTCAACAAATTTCAGACATAGGGGGCCAAATATCCGATGCCAAAACTGACAAGGAAAAGGGCTCTTCACAAATTAAGTCCACAGAAGATGAACTTCAAAGTGTTAAAAGAAGGTTGAAAGACTTAAAGTCGAAGAAAGAAAGCTTGACGTCCTCCTTAAAGAGTCAAAAAGAGTTTGTTCGAGATGCCGAAAATAAGATCTCTAATTTGGAAGAGAAGATGTCCGTCCTTAGAAGCACTCCTTCAGTTACTGACGCGGAGATTGAAGAATTGGACGTTATGAGGATACACTTAGAGACTGCACAACTGGAGTTGGGGGATGTGAGGCCCTTTCTTTGAGAGAGATTTCCCTTGTTTTTTTTTTCTTCATCTTTGCTTTAGTGGTATACTTTATTCTGTTTTGCTTTGGATTTGTAGCATCATCAGAACTTAGAGATTAATAAAAGATTTACCTTTATTTATCTCATTTTGAGTTATTCATTGCATTTGACATTATGTTTCTTTTCCATGAATACTGTAACATAACGCAACAAAAACAACTTAAGCAAATTTCATGACTGAACTTAGAAAACTTCTAAGCTGCCTACGTACCTCAATAAAAGGATCAAGTCATAACGTAGTTCAAAGAAATCAAAATTGATTTAAGGGAGGGGTGCCGTACACAGTTTATACTCATGGGCCAGGAGTATTCATTCTTTAACCACTTTGAACAGAGTGGGGTATTTAAGATTTAACCACATAAAACACCTTTAGTGGGGTAAGTTATCATTTTAACCACATAATTTACCATTGGTGGTTGCCATCCACAGTTTATACTCATGCGGGCCAGGAGTAACATGCAGTTTAACCTCGTGCGTCATGGAGCATGCTTCAGTCATCAAGGGTAGTATTATTTCAAGAATTTTCCATTGATAGGACCAATTCTTAATCCGTTTTCGGCAACCAACTTATATGCGCCATTAGTGTATACCTCTGTGATGACATAAGGACCATCCCACTTTGAAGTGAACTTGTTTCTGGTTCGACGAGTGATAATGATGGGCTTTCTCACTGCGAGAACCAAATCACCAACTTGAAAGGAGCGTCGGCGGACCTTTTTGTTAAAAGACTTGGAGATACAAGCTTGATAGCACTCAAGATTTTGTTGCGCTTCTAGTCTTCTCTCATCAAGGGCATCTAGCTCTTGCAAGCGCAAACGAGCATTTTCTTCTTCGGTGAGTCCTTCTTGCAGAGCTATCCTTAAAGATGAGATTTGTTGCTCAAGAGGGAGAACTGCTTCTACTCCATAGACCAACGCATACGGGGTTGCTTGAGTTGGCGTTCTGTGTGTAGTTCTATATGCCCATAGAGCTTCTCCAATTCTTTCATGCCAATCCTTTTTTGACTTCGCCACCACTTTCTTTAGCAAGTTGCAGAGAGTTTTGTTAAATGCTTCGGCAAGGCCATTAGAAGCAGCATAATACATGGAAGAGTTTCTTTGCTTGAATCCAAACTTCTCACACAACTTGTCTACCAAACTATTGCAAAACGGCTTTCCATTATCAGTAACGATGCACCGAGGAACTCCGTAGCAGTAAATGATATTGGTACGAATGAAGTTGACAACAGTCTCCTTTTTGACTTCTTTGAGAGGCACAACTTCGGCCCATTTTGAGAAGTAGTCGGTTGCAGCCAAGATGTACAAGTGTCCACCAGAAGACTTCGTCATAGGACCGACAACGTCCAAGCCCCACGAATCAAAAGGCCAAGAAGCTACAATCGGATGTAAAGGTTCAGGCAGCTGATGGATGAAGTTTGAGTAGAATTGGCAAGCTTGACATCTTTGTGCGTACTTCATGCAATCTAAAACCATGGTAGGCCAGTAGTAGCCCATTCTCTTGATGCGGAAATGCAACTTTGGACCAGACTGATGAGCTCCACAAATTCCGGAATGTGCTTCTTCCATAGCTTGCATAGCTTCTTCTTTTCCTAGGCAGCGCAAGAAAACTCCGTCAAATGAGCGCCTATAGAGTGTATCTTTATAGAAGATGAAGCGAGTTGCACGACGCCTAACGTCGATCTTTTGACGTACGTCATCGGGCAATTTTCCGTGCTTCAAGTAGTCCACGAATGATTGTCGCCAATCTTCCACTTCAATTTCGTATGCCTCCACAACATGACTTTCATTATAATCACCATGCTCGCCGTTATCTTCTAGAATATGCGGGAGTACCCATTTGCGGCACACAGGTATGAACGTCTTCTCTTCTGATGTAACCAACATAGAAGCAAGTTTAGCTAACGCATCGGCTTGCCCATTATCTTTCCTCGGCACATGCTCTACTGTAACGTCACCAAGAGTTTTGATCAATCTTCTTGCATACTCAACATATGGTAGGAGCTCTGGCTTCTTAACCTCGAATTCGCCATACAATTGATTGATGACCAACTTGGAATCGCCATACACTTTTAGGTGAGGTTGCCTCAGCTCGATTGCCATTTCTAACCCGAGTATCAAAGCTTGATATTCCGCAACATTGTTTGAGCAATTTCGAGTTAATGTGAAGGAATACGGCAAGACCTCTCCATTAGGCGTGAGAAAGATAACACCGGCACCGGCTCCATTTCTATGTGCGGCACCATCAAAGTACATTTCCCATGGAGGAGTGACCTCAATCACGAGCGCATCTTCATCGGGTAAGTCGTCCATTAACTCCCACTCGGCAGGAACAGGGTGGTCAGCTAGAAAATCCGCCAATACTTGTCCTTTCACAGCCTTTTGAGGGATATATGCAATCTCAAACTGTTGCAGCTGAAGGTACCATCTTGCAAGTCGGTCAGACAACACCGGCCTCGTCATGACATACTTCAAAGGGTTTGCTATGGATACAAGACGAATATTATGAACTTGAAAGTAATGCTTCAATTTTTGAATCAAGAACACAAGGGCTAGGCAAAGCTTCTCAATAGGAGCGTACTTCAACTCATTTGGCGTCATTGTTCGGCTTAGGTAATAAAGTGCATTTTCCTTCCCTTTGTCGTTTTCTTGGGCGAGCAATGCCCCCACTGATCTTTCTTGGGCAGCAATATATAGGATCAAGGGACGTCCCGGCACGGGAGCGGCTAAAACGGGAGGTTTCATCAGATATGCCTTGATTCGTTCAAAAGCATCGTGACAAGATTCATCCCACCTAAATGGAACATCTTCTTCATCAAGTGACTGAAAGGTTGGCAACGACCGGCTAAATTTGAGATGAACCTTCGGAGATACGCCAATTTTCCTTGTAGACTTTTGAGTTCATGAATATTTCGTGGCTCCGACATCTTAACTATTGCATCAATTTTGGCTTGCTCGATTTCAATGCCCCGTTGACGAACAATGAAACCAAGGAACTTCCCAAATGTTACGCCAAATGCACACTTCATGGGGTTCATCCTTAATTGATACTTCCGCAGTCTCTCAAAGACTTTTCGCAAGTCACTTATGTGATCTTTCCTTTCCCTCAACTTTACGACAAGATCATCCACATAACACTCAACATTCTTGTGCAACATGTCGTCAAAGATATTTTGCATCGCCCTTTGATAGGTAGCACCTGCGTTCTTCAATCCAAACGGCATCACCTTGTAACAATATATACCCTTTGGAGTATGGAAAGCAGTCAGTTCTTCATCCCTTGGAGCCATGCGAATTTGGTTGTACCCGGAAGATCCGTCCATGAAAGACAAGGCTTCGTGTCCCATGGTAGCATCAATCATTACTTCAGGAATTGGTAGAGGAAAGTCATCCTTAGGGCATGCTTCGTTCAAGTCTCTAAAGTCGACGCAAACCCTGATTTGTCCATTCTTCTTTCTTACCGGCACGATGCTAGAAATCCAAGTTGGGTATTTGACTTCTCTAATGAACCCGGCTTCAATGAGCTTGTTAACTTCGGCTTCGAGCAATGGGACTAAGTCAGGTCTAAACCTTCTTTGGGCTTGCTTGACGGGACGAACGTCTTTCTTTACCGACAAGTTGTGTACCGCCACCTTCGGGTCCAAGCCTGGCATTTCTTTGTATGACCAAGCAAACACATCCTTGAACTCGTGCAACAACTCAATGAAACTTTGTTCTTCATCAGCTCTGAGCAATGCACTTATGTAAATTGGCCTTGGGTCATCGACGCTGCCCAAGTTTACCTCTCTTAACTCATCAACAGTGGCCTTGACACCCTCTTCCCGCTCAACATGCGCATCTTCGGTGTCTTCTTCAACATCTTCTTCATGAGAAGTGATATGGCATGACGACCCTACACTCTCTTCATCTTCGTGTTTGGTCTTCGTGAGCACCACGGTTTGCAACTTGACTTTGAGCGTTTCACCACAAGACACTATCAAGTCTTCGCGGCAAGTCATTCGAGATGGGATCAGACTTTGAACTTTCTTAGAGTTTGATGACTTGAGGTTTCTCTTAGCGCGTGTCGACATATGCGGAGCACTCAACCTTTTCAAATCAAACCTTTTATTTGGACCAAGCCTATCGAAGACTGTTTTATTTGGACCAAGTCTATCAAAGACCGTTTTATTCGGGCCAAGTCTATTAAAGACCGACATGTGTGGCATCTTCTCTTCACGGCCTATGGGTGAACCCTCTACTTCGCCTATGTAGTTAGCGTTGGCTCTCTTTATAGCAATACGAACTGGGTTTGGTGGCTTGTAGCCAAGGCCTATCCGAATGTTTGGAACGATATGCCCTTTTTCCTTTAGCATAACTTGTGTGGTATTGAGTCTGTATGGCTTCTCTGCAGCAGCATCAAGAGTGAGGCCCTCCAATCGTGGTTCTTCCTCAGGGTCATACCCAGCTTTGACTAGCAACTTGAAAGCTTTTGGGTCAAAGCATTCCTCAATCTTCTTTGTAGGCAATGTTCCATGCTCTGTTTCGGGTCCTTTGGATGGACGAACAAATCCTTCAAGTGGAGGAGATGTCCCTTTCCTTTCAAGTGTTGTAAGAGGAAATGTAAGTTCTTTCAAAGGCTTTGTCCCAAGGGGAGATCCAGTAATCTTACTCTTCTCCGTGTCACTTGTGTTATCAGAGTCGTTTACGCCATGCTGCTGGAGTTGTTTGGTTCCATTGAGTCTGACGGTGCTCTTTCCTTCAATGTAGTATTTTGCATCCGCAAAGTGCGATTCAGCGTCAGAAAAAGGCTTTACATCACCATGTACCTTTCTTTCGACTCCGTCTTGGTAATATCCAAAGCACTGATGTAATGTTGAAGGAACAACGCCATTTTCATGTATCCAAGGTCGACCCAATAACATGTTGTAGGATGTGTTGGATTCGATGACATAGAACAACGTACTAGACGACATATCTTCAATAAGAAGATCTAATCTTATGATGCCGATGGCTCTTTGCCCCCCTTGGTTGAAACCTTGGATCATCAGACGACTACTTGATAGCTCATCCACCGAGATCCCTAACTCATTCAAAGTGCGTAGAGGCAAGATATTGACTGCAGAGCCTCCGTCGATCAGCATTCGATTGACTCTCTGCTTGCGAATATAGCCGGCAACAAACAATGGTCGGTTGTGGAGCTTGGAACCTAGTAGAAGGTCTTCATCAGTGAAGCATATAGTGGACATACATTGGTTTGTGACATGAGCAGCCTTTGAAGTAGAGTCTGCAATTTTTTCTTCTTCGTGAGTCGCATTGCATGAAACGACGATGCGAGAGTCGTCTAGGCTATCAACTTGGCTTGAGAGTGCAACAAGGTTTGATGACGCGAACTCCTCTTCTAGAGTGATCTTCCCATCACGAGCCAACCGCATCACCTTATCTTTGAATATGAAGCAATCATGGATTGGGTGTCCTACGAGACGGTGATACTTGCAGTACTTAGGATCGTCAGAGCGACTAGCCTCTTCTGGTCTCTTCATTTCAGGCAGTTCAATCAGGTTAGCTTTGAGCAAATCGTCAAATATGGATGAAACGTCAGAATCAAGGAACGGATATTTCTTTGACTGCATTTCCGTGAGTGTCATCTTCCTTCGCTCATTAGCTTGTGAATTACTGGCCTTTTCAGATACCGCAACGCCTTTTCGTTGGTCACTGTTATCTTTTGCCTTAGCTTGGATTCTTAATGGAGCAACATTCACCGCCATAGACTCTTTGGTAGGTGCTTTGTTGAAAGGTTTACCTCATTTCCTTGCATCTTGTTTGTCTTTGAATCTTCTCGGATCTTGCATAGGTGGTCCATTGACTCCACTTGCCACCATACTCAATTCCATGTCATGAGCACGAGTTGCTAACTCTTCAAACGTCCTTGGTTGTATTCCTTGCAGAATGTAACGAAGCCCCCATTGCATGCACATCTCTATAGCCGAAGTCTCGGACAGTCGATCCTTGCAATTGAGACTCAAGTTTCTCCAATGGTTTATGTAATCAATCACTGGCTCTTCATCCCATTGGCGAGCATTTGTGAGTTCGATCATGCTGACGGTCCTTCTTGTGCTGTAGAAGAGATTGAGGAATTCTTGCTCCAACTCGTCCCAACTATCAATCGAGTTTGCTTCCAAGTCAGTGTACCAATCAAATGCATTTCCCTTCAATGAGCGGACAAATTGCTTGACAAGATGATCACTGTAAGTTCCGGCATTATTGCAAGTCTCAACAAAATGAGCTACATGTTGCTTTGGGTTGCCTTTGCCATCAAACTGCTGGAAATTGGGTGGTTGGTAACCATTTGGCATCTTCAAGCTATCTATCCTTTGAGTGTACGGTTTGGAATAGGAAAATGATGATTTGAAGCCTCCGTCTAGCTTGTCCTTGATAGTCCCCATGATGAACTCCTTCAATTGATCAGTCGGGATCATGCCATTTGAAGAGACTTGGAACTCCTTGGCAATAGACTTTTCCTTCTCATTGGATAGTTGCTTCATGGATGTTTCACCCTCTTCAAAGCCTCCAAACTTTAGCTCCTTTACATGACTTTCTTCCACCTTGTCTTCCCTACTTAGCAATTTTTCTATCTTGGAGTCTTGGTCTTGCACATGTTTGTTCAGCATCTCTATGGCTTTGGTCAACATCCCAATTTGTTCCTCCAAAGTTGTAGTGCTTGTTGTCAATGCATGTACTGTATCCGACGGAGATGAAAACCCCGATGCAGAGTGAGGAGTTGGTGGGGAGGAGTCATCGCTCTCAACATCCTCGTCAATGTTGACGTTGTTGGAGACAGATGAGTCCTTTTGAACAGTGTCGTGGACGACTTCACTTGTCATCTTTGTGGATGGATCAACCAATAAGTTGGACATCCTTCTTGTCTTGACTGGTGCCATATGGTTGACTTGTTGTTCTTGATGAAAGGAGATGAGAGGTAGAGAGGTCCCACTGGGTGTGCCAAATTTGTAGTCACAAATTCTTGAATTCTGAAAATAAAACAAGAAAATGATTACAAAGTAATTATTTGATTAAATTTAGAGTATAATTTGGGATACAATCTCTATCTAATCCTCTGATTCAATTCTACAAGAACAATATTTAAATTTATAATGAAGATCTTCAATTTGATCTTCGCTGAAGTGATTTGAACTTGGAGAAACGTCAATGCGAGGGTCCTTGGACTTGATCTCGGATTAAACGGTGATTTGATTTAAGGATTTGACTTGGGGATTTGACGAACACCAATTTGACTTAGGATTTGACAAACGTCGATTCGAGGGCTTTAAGGCTTGATCTCCGATCGAAAGATGTTCTTGACTTGGAATTTGATTTGAAGGTTGATGAAGATTGGTATGATCTTCGTCTTCAGTTCTTTGGATTTTTGGGTTTTGATCTTCCTAGCATGGATTTTGATCTTCAAAAACAGTTTTCCGAGGGTCTTGTGACTTAATCCCGGATCAAAATGGATTTTTGGTTTGAATGTTGTTGAAGAACGATATGAATTTGATTTGGGTTTCTTGAATTTATTGAAGATTTGATCTTCTTGGCAGAGACACCATCTTCAAAAAACGGTTTTTGGATGAACATGAGGCTTGATGGCGGATTGAAAGAAGTTCTTAACGAAGAACATCTTGAAGATGGATGAAGGATACCTTGAATGCCGCAAAGAACACTTGAAGATAGATGAGTTTGGTGGAGCGAAAAAAACTTAGAGCTTTTCCCTCTTCAACTGGTGAATATTTTTTTTTTGTGTGTCTCTTCTTCAAGACCACCTCTATTTATAGCTGTGGAGTGAATCTCAATCAGAATCTCCTGATGAGATGAACGGTTGTGATCGCGTCTACAATTTCTTGATATGGAAGACTTGATCTACATGAATCTTCTAGATATCTCTTGAATATTCAATCTTGGAGAAGAAGACTTTTCTTGTCTTGATATTTGATAAATATATTTATTTAACCCTTTAAAATATTAGGATTAAATAATATATATTTATTTTCATTTTCTTGCTCTACAAGACTTGCCATTATTTAATTTAATTGGATAATTTAACCCCAATTAATAAATAAGACATTATTTAATTTATCCATCATATATATTAAAATCAATAAATTTAACTACTTTACCTTGGAAATAAATTCATTATAAATCCAAAATAAAATAGAAAAATAAATCAAAAATTAATATATTATTCTCCACGTGTCGAGATTTAATTAGATACAAATTTTAAGTGTCTACATATAGAAACTGAGTATTACACCAATCTTTTGATTTCCTTATTTACTCATCTGCACACCATTAAACTTTATTATTATTTTGGATATAACAATATTTAATTTATAAGCCTTCTCATTAAAGGAAAAAAATCATTGCATACATAGACTTTTTATCTTTATATATTAAAGTTATAATTTTTATCATCTAAATTAATTATAGTAAGTAAAATAAACTCTTAATCACGTGGGAACCGCGTGTCAACGTTACTAGTAATTACTAAAGTAAGCTGCTCCAGTGCTCCTTTTCTTCTGTGTAATTTCGTTTAGAGTTTATACTTTATATATCTGATCAGCAGTTACAAAGGCCAAAACTTGCCAGTTGCTCTAATAATATGTCAGCTATTAAGATTACACATGTCTTAACGTCCAATAAACTGGCAAGTTTATTGAAGTATCAGGTCATGCAAACTCAATCCAACGTCCAATATTCCAAATAAAAGAGTATTGATCCAAATGCTCTCTAAGTATTTTCGAATTTCTCGTTGGTTACACAGTACAATGTTGCTCGTACAAAAGCTGTGTAAAATATTTTACCATGCACCAATACCGCAATCACCAACTCGCGGCTGTACCTATGAAATAATTCTTGGTGTTTTAGGGAAGCAAGCAGATATGGTTTTTGAATGGTATTATGGTCATGGGCTTTTCTCACACACCAGCATATATTTGTTGTGCCATTTGCTAGAACATTTTACATTAAAATTGATTAGACAAGTGATTAAAGCAAATCGAGACTAAAGTTTGCAAAGAAACTAATGTGTCTAGGTGACTTTTTGTCGTCTTTAAATTGTATATTCGACAAACAATATATCTTTTCACTCATATTCAAAAAACAAATAAAATTAGTTCAACTAATTAATGTATCTCACCTCTAAATAACTTTGTGGAGTACATCTTGTGCTTCACTTCTTAATATAGTTTCTTCATTTCCGATCAAAAAAAAAAAATTAATGTATCTCACTCACCAAACTGTGGTCACAGTTTCACTAGATCACATCATTTAAACTGACATCGAGCATGATGTATTAATCATTTGATACACACATGACACAACACACACACACATCTCTCTCTCTCTCTCTCTCTATATATATATATATATTAAATATTTTTTATAAATCATACTAGCAAATTAAAGGTTGACATGTCGAACAGAGAGAGACTAAGTTTGTGGGTAACCATTTACAGATATAATAATTAAAACCAACAAATATTCATCAGCAATACAAAAATCTACTACTATTAAAACAAGTGATGATCTTCTTACCAAGTCAGATTATTATAAGTAGTTCTATGATACTCAAATCCCAACGATATTACTTGAAATGCAAATTAACTTGATTGAGATAGGTAAGTCGCAATATTTTAATTATTGACTAAATTGTGTACTAAATAATCTCCTCTCTTCTCTAATTAAGGAGTATGTGGAACTGAGAAATGAAATGTATATTACTGTTCATTTCCACCTTATGCAAGGGTAGATATATAGATCTTTTATATATTCTTTAGTCATATGTATATTAGTTTCTATTCTTTGTACTGGAGAGAAATACAGAACATATCTTTTTTGAGTTTCTTTTCTCTTAGCTCAGTTCAAATGTCTACTTCCAATTCTATGGAGATTCTTGGTTCCTTGTTCTTATTTTATCGGAATATTGGCACACAAAAAGCAGCTATTTAATCCGTATATTACGATACTTCTTGATGTTTGTAGTCACACATTAGTCACAATATTAATGCTCAATTTATTTGGCTTAATACTTTAACAAACGAACAGCATTACAAATTTAAAAATAAAACAGTAAGCTACTTTAACACTTCAACTAATTACAAAGTCACCCCTTAACTTCAAAAATATTACAGCTAAACCCTTAGTTTCATATGTTTACTTATTTTTTCAGATTCTATATGATCATTGAGATGTTTATGCAACTACACCAAGACTTTAGGAGTAGAAATTAGTGTTTATCCCTTTTCATTCATCGAATCCTCAATCGTTTTTGCACATTTTCGACATAGTCCGTGTCGACCTGTCGATGCATAGCCGAGAGCTGGCAATTGTTCTCCCAAGTAACCAAGAGTTCCCCAGAATCAGATCCACCAATACTAAATGGAGGAATAGATGAACCAGCATTCAAGTGGTGTACATTCTCGAAACTAGTCGAATCCATCCCCAATTCAGCATCATCAACCTTTTCTTTAATCCCATGCAAAATCCTTCTAAGCCTCAATATTTCTGTTTCAAGAACAGACAACTTTCGAACTCTTATCATTAGCTGACGATTCACAATTCTCAGTTTCTCGACTTCCTCTTCTAAATTAGCCGTGCGCGCCTTCTTCCTCTCCCTGTACTTCCGAACGGCCTCTCTATTTCCCTTAGGCCTTTGTGGCTTTGAAATTGCACTCGTATTATCACGCAAACTGCAATCTTTTTCAGATGGAACGACATGAGTCTGAGAACACGGTTCTTCATTTCTCAGAAAGTCAAGCAAGGAATCGACAGAGAATGACTGGTCAATGTTACTAGATGAATCTGAATTGAATAGCAAAGCATGGTGTGAAGGCTCAATCTCCTTAAAATCCATCTTTTCTGTCATCTTCAGACAATCAATCCAGTGCAGTCCTAAAACAAATTTGTCCTAAAATCATGCAAAAGCATAAGTCATTAAAGAAAAGTACTAGCTTAGCCAATAACAAAAATTCCACCACGTTCATCCCCCCACAAACGAATATCTACAGCACATATTATAAAGACAACCGAACAATCACGACAGTTTTTAATAATCAACAATCTAACAATTTAAACTCCCATTTTAGCTACAAACAAAAACCAACATGCAGTTTCTTTTCAGGAAAACAAAAAAAGAAGTCGAGCATAAAAATGATATCAGATGAAGCAGGAGTAAACAGCAAATAGACATGCCTGTTGAGGATATGGCGTTACCTTATTATTGTTTGATATTGTGATCACCAATCAGATATCCTTGAATTAGATATGGGAAACACCAATTGTCAAACATAACTCAGATTATATATAGCTTTAATTTAATGATATTTGTTTAATCCTCAAAATGTCAAGCACTGCTAAGAGTTGACTTTGCAAACTAGACTTCACACTGTTGGACCAAGTGTCCAGCATCATTTTTAAAATAGCTCAAGTACAATGCCTGTCCGTACGTTTTCATTTTTTTTTTGTTAAAGTCAACATCACAACTATTATTTTGCAAGAGGATCTCATTTCCTAAATATAAAGATTTCTCACTTTATCCCTCTAATCTAATAAGAATTCAACTAAATCATATGAACCTTGTGATCTGAATCGCTTTTTAGTCTGAGAATTTAAGAAATATCATCACTAAACCACCCGAATATACTAATTTGATATAACTGATCTTCACTTACTTTAAGTGGCAAAAAAATGTAAGATTCTTTTCATCACCATAAATGAAATATTCTGTATAATCCAAGATAAATGATGAAATGCTACAGAATGAGGACGTACCAAAAAACAAATACCTGTCTTTAAGCCTGTGAATGGAGACGATGATAGTCAGTTCCGGATCACAAGAGCCTACATTACTATGCATGGAATGTGATCAATTGAGGACAAGTCATTCTCACACGTTTCTCGAAGCAGAGGACAGTTACTTATCTCTAGAAAAGAGACCATAGGTGGCAATCCCTCTCGAGGCAAAGAAAGTATCTTTTGGCAGTCTTTTATCTTCAACTCTTCAAGAGAAGTGAGATTCTTGAGCCACGGGGAGAGAGACTTTAAATTGGGTTGCTTTATAAGGTGAAGTGACTCGATGGTGGAAGGAAGGAGCCACTCTGAAAACGTATCGTTATTCAGACAGACGCCACTGATTCTGAGTTTTTGAAGTGAGTTCAATCTGTGTAAACCCCACTCAGAGAATGGCTTCATATTTCCGCAGTCCTTGATGTCCAATGAGACAAGATTAATTGGCATACCGTCCTCTGGGAAAGACATAACCATGGGACAGTTTGACACCCTTAGTTCTTGAAGAGATGTAAGGCTCTTCATCCGTTTTGTTACAAACTTGAGATTTTCACAGTTGAGTACATGCATCTTTTTCAACCTTGTTGAAGGCAGGCCTTGTTCAGGGAAGGACACCATACTCGGGCACCCATCAATTTCCAAGTAGTCAAGATATATGAATGTATGCAGCCTGGAAGGCAAGTGTTTAAGATTTGTACAGTTTCCTATACGAAGGGATTCAAGAGACGTCGTTTCTCCTATAACATCTGCCAGCGACTCTAGGTTGGAACAATTCCAAAGAGTAAGTGTTTTTAATGTTTTTGGCAATGTTCCTTCTGGAAAAGACGTGATAGAAGCACAGTCGAATATCTCTAGCAGTTCAAGAAATATGTTGCTGCTGTGCATCAACCCCTCGGGAAGAAACTCTAGGTTGGGACATTGGTCGATTGTGAATTGCTTGAAAGTCATTGGAGCTACCCTTTTGTCCCTTGGAAACGAAGTGAGAACCAAACAACCACTGACGTACAGGTACTCGAGGGAAGAGATGTTGGTTATCATATTCTCAGGTAGTAACTCCATACCACATCCTCGGAGGACAAGGCCCTTGAGATTAAATGGAAAGATGGTCTCTGAGGAGGTCTCAAGCTTTGGGCAATCTGTGATTACCAATTCTTGTAGAGACGTAAGCTTTTGAAATTCATGAGGTAACCTCTCCAAACTATGACAACGGTCTAATTCCAAATATTCCAAGTTCCGTGGCAGCTGTTGAAGTTCTTCAGAAAAGGAAACCATAGAGGGACAACTTCTGATGGTAAGACGACGGAGAGATGTGAGGTGCAGTAACCCATCTTTTTGGCTTGCAAGATAAACAAGCTCAAAACAGTCGCTGATTACCATCTGCTCCAGATTTTTTGAGCATTGCAGTAGACCTTCGGGCAGCGACGTTAAGTTTTTCATATTCTGCATTTCCAAGGATGTAAGCAAATTTGTGTGAAGAGTACTAGAAACAGACATAAGATGGCATTCTTTTAGCTCCATTTCGCGAAGTTTCGGAAGCACTGGAAGCAGAGAAGATAGCTGATCGCAATTGTTTATCACGAGCTTTGTCAAAGAAGAGAGGTGGTAAGGCAACTGCCCCTGCAACTTTTGACAATCTTGTAGATAAAGCTCCACCAGAGCAGGGAACAATTCGGTATCTCTATCATCATTGTAGGACCAATCCTCCCATTCTGGCATATTCTTGAAACTTAAGTTCTGAAGTGATGCAAATGATCCCAAGGAAGAATAACTGTATCCATAGAACTCCACACCTACACTTTTTATTCCAAGCATGCCCTCTATGAGGAGATTTTTGAGAGAACGCAGCTGACCTGCTGGTGGTAATAACTCACATCTGTAGCAGCCACTCAGAGTTAGAGTTACTAGTGTGCAAAACAAGGGATCTCCTATCCAAGACGGAAAGTTCTTACCAGGGTAATTCTTTATTTCCATCTTCTCCAGCTTTGGATTCGGTTGTAACATTTCAAGAACTTCGGTTACAACATTTACATCAAGTAACTCATCCGAACTCATGCTCCACTCAAGTGCTAAAGAATTTAAACCTTTCTTTTCGTGTAAATTTGCTCTCCTTGCATCCCACAAACTAGAAACATTCTCCAATCCTGATACCCGAAGTGAACCTTGAAGATGCACCAACTTTCTCAAGTCTCCAATACCAGAGGCTGAGCTACCCACGATAAATTGTGGTGAGGTTTGAAGATGCACCAACTTTCTCAAGTTTCCATTACCAGAGACCGAGCTACCCACGATAAATTGTGGTAATGATCGAAGGTTCACCAAATTACCTAGTCCTGGTGGCATTTCTTGTATACCACTTCCACCAATGTCCAAGTATCGTAGATTGACTAATCTTCCTATTTCCTCAGGTAACTCTGTCAGATAATCACAGTTGCACAGTAGAAGTGTTTGTAGATTGAAGAGAGTACATAGTGATTTAGGAAGTTCACAAATTTCAGTATAGGATAGATCTAAGTATCTGATGTGTTTCAAGTTTCCAATAGATTCCGGGAGCGCAGAAATGCAGTAATGCCTCAATGACAATACCCTAAGACACGTTAGATTAGTTAATAGATTGCAAGAGACTTTCTTAGTTAGGTAGCAAAATTCATCTCCTTGTGGCGATGCTAACGGTAAAAAGGTGCGCAGCCCCTTTGCTTCATTGAGTGACTCAAATTTTCTGTAGACATCATATTTGCTGCGAAAGCATGAGAAGTGGCGTACCTTCTCAAAGTTTTCATGCTGTGCCTTCTCCCAAATCTCCTCCAGATGAACACACATTTTCCTTGAAACACTCTGTGCTAAATCATTAAGCAAATCATGCATAACATATCGAGTTTTATCTTGTACAGATTGGAAAAATGACCTTGCTAATAGCTCAGAAAAATATTCTTCACCCACTTCCTCCAACGAAATCTTTCCCATCGGCTGCACAAAACCTTCTGCCATCCATAGCAAGATCAAGTTTTTCTTGTCAAATTCATAGCCCTTGGGGAAGATCGAACAATATGCAAAACAGCGTTTCAAATTTGAAGGCAGATGATGGTAGCTCAATCTTAGAGATGGTAGAATGGAATTTTTCTTGGCATGTACCTCCCATAAATTGCTATATAATATAGCATTCCAGTATTCTTCGTCAAGCTTCAAAGTCATAATGCTTCCGAGAGTCTTCACAGCTAAAGGCAAGCCTTTACACTTTTTCATTATTTTTTTGCCAATTGGAATCAAACTCGAATGCAATTCCGAGTCCCCAACTCCAAATGCTTGATGCCTGAACAGGCGCCAACACGCTTCATCAGGGAGTTCCTTGAGATGATGATGGGGAGATGCATTCATGACCGACAAAACCTCTTCATTCCGTGTTGTGACAATGATTTTACTGCCGGGACTCCCTACCATGAAGGGGATTGACAAGTCATTCCAGTTGTCAAGTCTCTCATTCCATACGTCATCCAGCACAATTAGAAACTTCTTTTTGTTAAATGTATCTCGCAAGCCTCTTTGCAGAAGCTCAAGATTCATGGTACCACAAGGTTTAGCAGTAGCTGACTCGAGCAAGGATTTAGTAATATGAATCAAGTTGAAATCATCAGAAACATGGGCCCAGGCTTTGACATCAAAAAACTCATCTACTCTCTGGTCATTGTAAACAATCTGAGCAAGAGTAGTCTTTCCCATCCCACCCATACCTAAAATTGGGATTATAGATGGCATATTACGATTTGTTTCATGGTCATCGACCAATAACTTCATTATCTCCTCTTTCTCAGACGTCCTACCATAAACATGAGAATCATTTAGCAGAGGAGTTGTCGAGCAAGTCAACGTCGTTCTTTTCCTCTCCATCTCACCACTTTTTAAACCAAGAGCATCCTTTTGCTTTGCAATGTATTCCAGCTTCACTATTAGGTTCTCTATCCTAGAATTTATTCCTTCACCAAAAAGACTAAAATTAGCAGCAAATAAGTTCCTTTTGTTCACCTGATTTGAGAAAGTCTGAGCAGATCCCGACTCTACTTTACATCTTAATGCTTCGGTCGCCAACTCGTCTAACGTGTCTTCAGCTTCATAAACAGCATTTTTCAGCATGTCCAACCACGTTTCGATTGCTGGATTTTCGTATTGCTTCTTTTCTGCATCATCAAGCACAGCAGCATTGGTTAAGTAAGCGATCTTAAGCTTCTCGAGTAGTAAACCTTTAAGGTTGCAACTTCTCAGAAACTGTAGAATATCTCCTGAAGCTAGCTTGTCAAAGAGAATTTGAAGGGCTGGTGACAATACTGCCTCCCACAAAACCATGGTGCTGCAAAATTCATCAACAACTGATAAATCTTCAGGAATCAGTATAGATCTTTGTTTGTCTCCTTTCTTGATTGGTCATCACACACTCATTGAACTAGGTTAGCTGAATAAATGTATTGATGAACACAAAGTCAATGGTAAACGGAGGATATACCATTGACTTGGAAAAATGCTAACACACACTGAGACTAATAGCTGTTTGAAGTAATTATATGGAATATAAGTACAACAGAATTGAATATGAATGTAATCCACATACTTACCAGTGACTAATTCAGGAATCAGGAGAAGTCAACAATGTACTGCCCCACCAGCCTATAGTTGATTGAGGTGCATTACTTAAATAATTCATACATGGTCCACAACTTTTTGATTACATTGTAACTTAATGACAAGATTCATGTCATTATCTGCAAGATAATTACTCAGAACACGTTAATACTATAAGATAATTTACTGTAACATAACTGTAAAAACTTTCAATAAATCACAGGAGAGGCAGGCAGAAGCAGATTAACATAGACCATCAGAAAACCTATATACTAAACGCGCTCTTTGTTCAAAGGCTTCAGGCCATATTTTGGTCTCAAAGATGTTGAAGTCTTTGATTTAAAGATTACATATCAATTACAACGCTTTTGCGGTTTTGCAGTAATTAACGAGTAACTATAACAACCCAATAAAACCAGCTGACGCAAGAGATTAATACACAAGCCTCCCAACTTGACTAAATTGAGAATAGGTGGACTAAACATATCATCTAAGAGAATGATTAACATAATGGTTCAACTATTGGAACCTAGAATTCTGGGAGAGATCAAGGTTAAAGACGGAACGTGAACGTGAAGAAATTAAAACCGAAGAAAAGACCGGAACAGCAGAACAAAGCAAACCAATGCAAGAAACAACGGCAATGTACTTATTGCTTCTTATTGGAGCTAGCGAAATGCTTCGGCTTCAAATCTAATCTCATTTCTATTCTTTTCTTTAGAGGCAAAGTAGGATTAAATATAGATATCATTCTGTAAATATTAAGGTTACACACCACCAAGCACAACAATTTTCATTACAGAATTTGCAACGTTTTCCTACGCAGACTATGTATCAATGCATAGCTGTACAGCGTGTGACATACTCTAGCTAAAATTTTCATCGTCTCCTTTCTTGGAACAGAGTTTTGAGTTGAGAAACTAGCCAACCCCAGACAGTAAACTTGGAGCCGTGGAATTGAACCCTAACCAATTTCTTGGAACATTCTCTAGTAAATTCCAAGTCTTTCGTTACTTCAAGATACGCACTCTCTGCGTCATCCAGCAAAGGGAGTACAAGAGAACCATCCGACTCCAGGTTTTTTATCCAGCCACGCAGAAGAAAATTCACAACCTGGATATAAAAAAGAAAAACATGAACAGGCGGAACAAAGAACTACAGAAGAACTCCTAATTATAACAAAAAATATCACTTTAAGCATTATTTCTGATTACAGTTCAATAAGAGGACAAAAATATCCTTTCTCTACTCAAGTAAACGAAAAAAGACGATTATCCAACTGCTTGATAAATAAAGAAGATCCATTTTCTAGATTCCAAAACTGCACAGGATGATGAGCAATGCAAATAGTACAGATACAACTTTACATTGGTACTTAAAAACTCGAAGAAGATCAGAACAGATATTTATATTTTCAAAGTTTAATGAAAATGGTTCTTTCGTGATAAGGAAGGTCTAGAAAATCGTGTCATCAAACGACGTTCGACCAATATCGATTTTTACTCCTAGACGAATGGATTGTTAACGGAGAACTAGACTTCAAACTGGTTCATGTTAATTGTACGTCTTCAGTACCAAGTGCCTACCTCAGGAACTTCATCATGAGGGCAGTGACCAGCAGGGCTTATCTCATAATATGGAGCATCTGGCAATTTTCTTTTCACTTGAAAACCCCAGATGGGTCTCACCCATGGATCCTCTTTCCCGTACATGAGACAAATGGGTATATTGTTCATTTGACACCTACACTCGAAAGAAAGTAATATTTGAATTTAGGATTAAAGTCTTCAGAAACATGCATGTGCTGCAACAAGTGCCTTTAGTGACCTACATGGATAATGCTTCTGAAAAGGATAACTGGCCCTGAGGAGCAAACATGATAGAAGCAAGAGATGCAGCAGCTGCTGGATGTTCTGTTGTCTTGATAATACGAGTAAACACGTCATCAACGTTTGTTGAATGATCCGCATAGACTTGCTTCAGAATTTCAGCAATACTGTTTGGATCACTAATTTTCTGCCATCTAGAATGAGAAAAGCAGTATAAAAGTTAGGGAAGTTGAAATTTATCATAAAACAAGCTTGGGTAAGAATCAGGGTGATATTTAAGTACAAGCACATGCGACTTACAGACTTCTTTCAAAAGTTGAACTAGAAGTAGTTTCTTATTATTTAGTACCATGGAACGACTAAAACGTGGGCTCCTAGAACTTACGCAATTTCTGTTAGCTTTATAACACCAGACGGAAGAGGAAATGTTCCAGCCCAAGGAAAGAGTCTGGATAATCTTGGAGATCTTTCGGGATTAGGAAGAAATCCCCAAAATGGTGTTGCGTTGAGCAGTGTTACACCTTTCACCAAGTGAGGGTAGCATGCTGCGAAATATAGAGCCACAAATCCACCAAGTGAATTTCCCACAAGATAAACAGGTTCTTTAATTACCTGCAACATGAAAAATGCACTTCAGCACCCAATTGGTTAAACTATATGAGCACATGAACTTTTGCAATGCATCAGGCTTGTAAAACACAAGAACCTGTATAACAACAATAATTAAATGCAAAGAGTTTCCCCGTACCTCCTCTATGAAATAGCGAACTTGGTCCCTCCACAAATCAACTGAAAAAACGAGTTCGTTTGCCCATGTCTCACTTTCATCCCCAAAGCCCCAAGGTATGGACTTATTCCCATTTTTCGACCTCAATGTTGGATCTTCGCGTGGTAATGACATGCCCTGGCCAAGAAAATCCAGTGCCCATGCTCTGTAATCACGACCAAGATCTTTCAGCTGTTTTTCATAATGAAACGAGCCCACACCAAAGCCAGGAAGAAAAAGAACAGGCGGGGCACCGACATTTCCAGAGCCCGAGGTTTCGTAATGGACATTTAGCTTTGGCTTCCACTCCCAGAAACAGCTGCTAATGGGAGCTTCATTCTCACCTTTGTCTTCATCTGGCAGACTAGGAATTGAAACCTTAGGTATCGATTGACCAATTCCGGTTACTATCCCTCGACCCTTTTCCCCATCAAGTACATAAGAGTCATAAGCTTCACTTAAAACACTTGAATTGGCACGCTCAAATTCGTTAACTGAACAAACTGTCAAAGGTCGTCGACGCCCAATCCTTTTTAACAGTAAACTGTATCGATTAGGTTGTAATGACGTCGCCCGACTCGATGATTCAAGTACAACAGAAAACAACCTTCTTCCTCTTATAACGGGAAGCTTAGAGCATCGCGAACTTGATTCCTTGACAGATCTAATATTCACAATATAACTACAGCTTGCAGCATGGCACGAAATAACTTCCATCATCAAGTGTACCTATATAAAAAAAGTAAACCAAATCAAAGTTATAAATAACCATCTACTAACTCTCTCACTACAGAACAACGACAGAATAATCAAACTTCTCTTTCCGGCTTCTACAGCATCCAATCATCCATCAGATCAGCTAAGATTCAGTTGTTTGTTTGTATAGTCAAAATAACATTGACACTATCACTAAGAATCAAGAAACCTCGGATCTGCCAATTAGGACTATAAATTGAGCTGAGCTAATTACCCCTACTTACTCAAACTCAAAGAAACCTGGATCTGCCAATTAGATATCTTGAGGTAATAACTTTATTCAACATGATCTTTTGCATATTTCTAAATACTCCAATACAATACAAGTACCAATCACCCAACAACATATTAACTAATAAATCATCTGAAAACAGTTACTGACTCACTAAAGAAACAAAATTTACCCAATTCCCAACATATCAGAACTGTTATAACTCAAACCCAAATCAAGTTTGCTTATTAAAAGACAAAATTTATAAATTTATAAAATAAAATTTGAATCTTTACCACTTACCTTTAAATATAGAAAGAACCCAGATGTCAATCAAGTGAGATTCTTCCCAGAATCCAGGAAAAGCAACTGATTACTATCAATATATTAAATAAATGAATTGGGATGCTTTCTTATTCTGTTATTATTACACCATATATTATATGACTAATAATATTCCACAAGTAATCCTGAAAGAGAAAGACAAAGTATATAATAAATTAGAGGAATAATTACAGCTACACCCCCAGAGATTTCATATAATTAGATAAACCTCCCCTAAGTTTTGAAAATTATATAGGCCCCCTTATACTAAAATACTAGAAATATGAGGGGCATATTTGATATTGTCTTATTAAGTTATTAAAAAAAATTGATATTTTAATGTCAATTTTCAAATGTAAAATATTTCTTAGTTTGTGAATTATAGATTCTTAAAGTATTAAATAGAGCTCATCATTTATTTTTAGACTCTTTTTTGGTGAGATAATACATCAACCATCTAATGTTTTAGTTTGAGAGATGTATTATAATTTTTGAAACCTCAGGGGAGGTTTCTTTACTTATTCCAAAATTCAAAGGGTGTAGCTATAAATATTCTTAATACATATTAGTTAGGTTGCTTAGGTGCCTGTCTATCTCTAAAATCTAAAATATACAAAAAATTAAGAAAGTTAATAATACCGAGTAAATATGTCGTTTTATTTTGGGGTATTTTAGGCGTGAAAAAGGTGGAGTGCACGCAATGTTTATGTGAACATGTGACCATGGTTTTCCATGTGGGACCCCAATATGTTGAAAATTGTCGTGGCCGAATTTGCTTATGACTAATGAATGATGTAACTAGAATTCTAGAGTCCAAGAGAAATAATGTCATGTCACTTCAAGAGTTTAGTACAATTTTTTTTTCTAAATAGAGTTTAGTACTATTCTTTTTTTCTTTGGTAAGTGAGTTTAGTACAATTTTTTTTGAGCAACAAAGAAATTCCATTACAAAAAGAGTCAATACATGAACGGATCTTACTGATCCAGCCTATCCAGATGACTGAAAAATCCCATACATCTACATATTCAGTGTACCATATATTTTACAATCCGGAGCAGTACACATTTAACCCTTCATGTATTTGGGCTCTGCCTCTATTAATTTGTATCACATGGGTTGCTAGATTCTTGTTTACTTGCTTTTGTTCAAACAGTGATACATTCCTATTACACCACACTTCATAGATAGTTTCAGTGCAATCTTCAACACTTTAGTTTTCATGCTCTTCCTTTTGCAGGCCTAAATAATCCACTTCATCTCTTCCCCCAACCCCTGGAGTATGCTGTATTTTGAGCCAATTTAATACCTCCCTAGTCCCTCCATACTTTACTAGTCTCTTTACATTTGTAGAACATGTGTTCCATGCTTTCTTGACTCCCACATAAGCTGCATATGCCATATGTGTTTATCCCAAACTTCATAAGACTGTCCTTTGTTGCCATTCTGTGCAGGCATCCCATCCATAGAGTAAAAAGAGCTCTAGGTCTTGCAAGAGTTCCATAGAAAAGCTTCCTACATGCCACTACCTGTTTAGTCTCTCTAAGCCCCTGTAAACCTTTTTTTTGTACTTTATTTCTCTCTTTTACATATCTCTTCCCATCCCTTGTTGCTTCCCCACAGTTCTCTCCTTTTGAAGGTTGTTTTTATTAGCCATGAGCATGACTGCATAGGTTGAAATTGTTCAACAGATTGCTCTTTGATGTAGTAGGTGTGTATCCAGCGTACTCATAGCTTGTCAGCTTTTTGTGTGATATTCCATAGAAGTTTGGCAATGGTAGCTTGGTTCCATTCTACCAGAGATATCAAGTTTAACCCCCCTTCCATTTTTGCATCACATAGATGATCCCATGCTACATAGCCTTACTTTCATCCTCCTTTCCAGTTCAGAGAAAAGTTCTATTGATGGTTTCCTCATGTTTCAAAACCCTTTTTGGTGGAGGTAGGACCTGTACCCAATAGTTTTCCATGGCAAAGATGACACTTCTAATGAGTTGAACCCTCCCTGCATAACTTAATTAGTAGTTTAGAGCTCCAATGTCTTATTCTCTCCAGAATTCTCTCAATCAGTGCACTGCAATTTGCCATTCTCAGGTTTTTGCTGTACAGGGGTACTCCCAAATACTTCACTGGAAGTTATCCTCTTTCAAATTTAGTCAACCTCAGTATGATCTCCTGCACACTACTCATCGTACCCCCAACATAAATTCTACACTTGGTAGGGTTGGCTTTCAGTCATGTTGCATTTGAGAAGTTCTGGGACTGCTGCATGAGGAGCTTCACAGAACCTTCATCTCCTTTGCACATCATCATTAGATCATCAGCAAAACATAGATTTGTTATTCCTAATGTTTCACACCTACGATGAAAGTTGAAGTCTGGCATATTCTTCAGATTCTGTAGGACTCTATGTAATGACAAACAGGAGAAGAGAGGATAAAAATGCTTACTTAAAATTACAATTACAACTGCATGAGGTTCATAAACCACAAACAAATCAGTAATTTAACAGATGAATCCAGGCCAGTGCAACTTACAATGGTTAAGAACCTTAATTAAGTAATAACAAGCAAGAGGATGTCACATTTATTATTTCTATAAATGGAAGAAAACATAATTATTCTCATGGGTCTCTAAGCAATAATAGCAGATTATTCTAGTATATTATGCTTATTAGGATCATGAACTCTCTATAGAGGAAAAACCGAACGTCAAATGATCACTCTGTGTAAGGAAAGATTTTATTTAATTATTTGAGATATTTCACATCCCACGCCTGCAAAGCATGCATAAATAAGGCAAAGTATACAAACAAAATGATACAACAAATGAGACAAACAAAACGTATACCCCTTATTTACAAGTAAAATAAGGTGCCAACTCCCAGTAATTATTATTCCATTGCGAGTAAAGGACTGCTTACAAGAGTTAATAAGTAGGTCGGAAGTTGCTTAGCTTAAGGCTTGTGAGTCAATAATGGAACAATTTAAATGGTTCAGTTCCAAAAAAAAAGGGGGGGAAATTACACAAACTACCCCTAATGTTTAGAAAATTACACAAACTATCTTTATGGTTAGGGTTGTGCATTTGCATCGAATTGGATCAAATCGGATCGAATCGGCACTAGTAATCGATTTCGATCCTGGCAAAACGAAGATCGAAATCATATCAATTTAAAACGATTCGATTTGATCCAAAGTCATTCGATTTCGATCTGATTTGATTCGATTTCGATTTTTTCCTCTTTATTTTAATACTAAAAAACAAACATTATATAACTTTTTATTTTGCATCTAAAATTAAAGAAAACTTGAATAATATGAATACAATGATAATTTATAACAAATTCACATACATTAGTGGGTTTCTCATTACGAAATATTAATCCAAAGTTCAAGATAGAAATCCCAAAAAAGAAGAGAAGTCATAATTAGTACTTACTAATTATTATGTTACAATTTACGATTATATATATATAGATACAAAAGTATTACAACTTTTGAGAAAGAAAAACATGAGAAATGTTAATACTTTAGTTAATATATTAAGTTACTTAGAAGTATCTCACGAGCATTATATATTATAGTAACTTAATATAGTATACTATTATAACTTAATAATAGTATACTACTATAACTTCATATAGTATATATTATAACTTAATATAATATACTATTGTATATAACTTATTTTTAAAAAATAAGATGAGTGTTCGATTTGATACGATTTTTAACCTCTAAAAGTTAGATCAAATATTCGATTCGATTTTTGGATCGGGCCATTCAATCGATTTTCATCTGATTCGATCGATCCGATTTTTCTGCACAACCCTATTTATAGTCGATTTTTCGTATTAAAATTATTAAATTTTGTTGAATTTAAATTCGCGCTCTTTATTTATTTTTTGCAAAAAATAAAAAATACATCAAAATTGTTGCATTAAACCTCATTTATCTCGTTTAAAAAGACAAATAATATTTAAAACAAATAATATCTCCAAAGAAAAAATAAATTATTTGCGAATTTTAGTCTCTGCTAGGATTTGAAGGTGTAAGATTGTCTTAATTATTTTAATATTTTTTAACATAAGGGTAGTTTGTGTAATTTTCTAAATATGAGGAGTGGTTTGTGTAATTATCCCATAGTTGAGGGGTAGTTTCTGTAATTCTTCCAAAAAAAAATGATAAATCCGCACAGTAAAGTTAAAATCACGTATAAGTGATAATTAAAAATGCGTTAAATGATTAAGAATAGTGCAAATAGGCCTTTTAACTCAAGATTATAAACAAAATAATAATTGTCAATGAAGAGGTGTCGGGTTAGTTTCCACCACCACCCGCGTATTAAAAAACATGTGACTTAGTAAATTGTAATAAAAAAGTTAATGACAACCTTAATGCATGTAAAGAGGCGTGACTGAAAATACATATAAAATATAAAAAAAAATACCGTCGTTCTTTAGCATGAGCATAAATGAGACAACAATTCATTAGGAATTATATAAAAAAAAGACATACTAAACTTCATAAACATAACAAAATGATTAGGATTATTTACAGCATGACTAAGGACTCTAATTAGGTAAGAATGTGGCCAGCATAGTCAACAATGGATCAACCATGACAACCACAATATGTGGAAAAAATGATTCTTCATATGAAAATATATAGGAAATCGTATTATTGAGTTACACAGATGAATCCAGTGAACTTACAAGTTACAATGGATAGGAACCTTTATGATAACAATCAAAAGTACAAACAGATACAACTTGATGAAATTGAAGAACAAACATATTACATGACAGATGCACAAGCAGTGCACCACAATTTACACTTGAGCTAACAAAAATGACGAACCGAATGCAATGCACAATCTACAACAATGTGAATCTACAAAGAAAGAGAAGCTTATACGTACGATTTTCGCTTAATATCCGAATCAGTAAGGAGTCAATAGCATTCCGTTATACTTTTCAGGATTTGCTCACGAACGCCTCAGTTTGAGTGATAGACTTTGATCCAGCTACCTTAACATCTGATCAACTCTCTCCAGTCGACAAATCTCTCCTTAAATTGGACGCTCTATCTTTATCATTGTGGTGATCATGGGATCAGTTATGAGTTCTTCCTGCAATCCAACTACTTTAAAATCTAAAACTTGACACTCTTTTTGGCGTTCCCAATTTGTCATTCTCCTGGCCACGAAATTTAGACGACTCATTATCAGGGCGAGCCATCAATTCCATCAAATTGCTTCTCAACCCCAAATCCGAATAAACTCTCCTTGGATGCCTCAACGTTCTTTCACCTCTAGAATCCGCATCATCATCACCGTCATTCCTATTTACGCCCTCAACGCCCTTCGAAACACTTCTCAATTGGACCGGTCTCCCCACATTCTCAACCACCAAACAAGGATTCACAAAACCATTCCAACCATTAACCGGAACCATCTTACTCAACTCGCTCAAACACTCCACCACCTCACTCATCGACGGCCTCCTCTCCCGACACGACCTCACACACTTTGCCGCAACCACAGCCAACATCTTCCTCACCAACGCATCCTTAGGCGGCAAGATCCTAGGATCGTATATCGCCAACAACTTCCCTCTCCTTATCAACGGAATCGCCCAATCCACAATCGAAGGAGGAGAATACCCCACGTCGATCGCCTTCCTCCCACTAATAATCTCCAATAACAATATCCCAAAACTAAACACATCACTCTTAGTACTCAAACTATCAGGAGTCACATAACAAGGATCCAAATACCCCATCGTCCCCGCGGGAGGCGTCGACCTCAACCTACAATCATCCACACACCTCAACGCCAACCCGAAATCACCCAACCGCGCGTTAAAATGCCGATCAATCAACACATTAGCACTCTTAACATCCCTATGAATCACAGAGGGGTTCAAACAATGCAGCCCATCGATCGCTTTCGCGGTCTGCAACGCCAATTTCACCCTCCTACCCCAATTGGGAGGCTTTGAGCTACAATGCAGCACATCATACAAAGTCCCATTACTCATAAACTCAACCACCAAGATCCTATCTTGAGCATCATTCCTACCAAACCCAACAAGGTTAACTAACCTCGGGCTCCGAAGATTCGACAAAATGTCGATTTCGTTCTCGACCTCATTAGGGTTCTGTGTGAAAATGGATTTGGGGTTGGTTCTTGAGGATTTCTTGATTGCCACGTGGCGCCCACCTCTCAAAACCCCTTTGTAGACCACTCCATGGCTGCCCCTGCCCAAAAGCTTGTGTTGGGAGAAATTGTTGGTGGCTAATTGAAGATCTTTGTAGCTGAATTCTTGGATTTTGGTGATGGGTTTTGAACTTGATGGTGAGGGGTGTGGATCAACGGTTGAGATTGATGTGTCTGATTTGCATGATGAGAGGTAACCCATTTGAAAAAGATTGGGTTTTTATTCATGAACAAAGTGAATTGTATTTGAAATTTGTAAAGATTGGATTTTTATTATGAACAGAGTGAGGTGTGTATTAATGGTGGTGAATATTTGAAAAAGATTGGATTTTTATTATTGAAAAAATTGGATTTTAATTATGAGGTGTGTATTAATGGTGGTGGTGGTGGTGGTATATTAAGTATTAAGGTGGATTGAAAATGAAGGTTAGAGAGATGGAGAAAGTTGAGCTAAAGGGGGTTGACCACCATGGTTGATGATGGGTTTTTGGACATCATGGGTCCCACATTTTGTAAGAATTTTTGGTAGTGATTTAGGATTTTTTTGGTAGTAATTAATTAATTCGATTGTCTTGTTATTTTCGCCAGTGGGTGAGAATTGAGATAAGGAATAGACTGCAAAAGTGTTCTTACCAGGGCCCGGAATCTTCTGATCTTGATAAATCCACAATTCCAGATCGAGTTTGTGCACTTGAAATTTTAAATTGTTTTATAAACTAATAAAAGATCTTATTCTAATTTTAGTATTTTAAATCTTTTTTTTAATGTTTAACAGAGATTTCATTCGCATTTAACTCATACGTACGAGTAGTTTCTGCAATTCTTCTTACAATTGCGCTATATTAGAGAATGTATTGATATATGTGTGTATTAAGTTGCAAGTTGCAACAATGACTTTTGTGATTTGTTTTACTTATATAATATCTTATATATATATATATATATATATATATATATTGACTAATTACAGAACAGCTCCTATTAGTTTAAAAGGCATTAGGCTTATTTTAAATATATAAGCTACGAGCTCCCTATTTAATATTTAGGGATAATTACAGTTACACCTCCTGAGGTTTGGTGTAATTACAAAGACCTCCCCTGGGGTTTGAGTAATTACAATGACTCCCCTCTAACAAGTTATTATAAGGATGATTACAATTACTCCCGCTAAGGTTTGGTGTAATTACAAAGACCTCCCCTCTAACTAGTAATTGTAAATGCATTTCCAATTTTGCCATTTATCAATTCTATTGTGTAAATGAATTTAAATACCTTGTTTAAAGTACTTGATAATTTATTTTATTTCAAGAGCTTGAATGTAATATTAGATAAATTAAGTAATAAAGAATACACTAAATTAATTTAGTGTCTTCTTTAATACTTTTTTATTCAGTAATTAATTTATTTAATATTACATGCTAGCTCTTGAAATTAAATAAACATCAGTTATTTTCAACAAGACATTTAAATTTATTTAAACAATATAATTGATAAAGGGTAAAGTTGGAAATGCATATACAATTACTAGTTAAAGCGGAGGTCATTGTAATTACTCAAATCTGAGGGGAGGTCTTTGTAATTATATCGAACCTCAGGGGATGTAACTGTAATCATCCCTTACAATTGAGGGGAGATCATTGTAATTACTCAAACCTCATGGTAGTCTTTGTAATTACATCAAACCTCAGGGGATATACATGTAATTATCCTTAATATTTATCATATAATGTTTGTGCTTAAAAAATATTATTATAATTATTCAAATTGTAGATATTGTACGACCGAAGCAAACTTTAAAACTGAAAATTGTGACATAGGATTTAGGAACATGACCAAGATAACCTGTCATTTCTTACCAATGAAGCGACGACAGAAATATGCCTATTGAAGATTTAACGATTAATACAAACTTTATAGAACATAGAGAAATTACAAAAGTTGCAAAAGGGGAAAATTACATGGAAAAAGTGGGCACATGTGACTCAGGTCAAAGCAAATAGTAATGTCTGGTTTGATTACAATCTAAGTTGCCCTCTTCCTAAGGGTTTCAAGTTCAGACCTGTAAATTAGTTAAATACTAAAGTGGTCCTCTTTGTCTGTCTACTCTCTGTCTAGGAAGTTGGAAATACACCAAATAACATGAAATCTGCAAGTAGTTTGATAGAGATATTTTAGCAAATTTGTATTTTCATGGAAACAAAGGGGCCATGTGGCCCTTGCTAGGCATAAATATCCTAAAGTTATATTTCATGAGTTACGCAAAAAAAAGAAGGAAAACTAACGTCGCATCTCCTTACAATTGAGCAAGTTTTGAACATAAATTTCTTTCTTTTTATGTATCAAACATGTTACAGTATTAATTATGGAGTGAAGATCAGTAATTCCAAAATAGGGCATTCTCCTAGCACAATAAAAATAGAATAAGGATATTGCAGAATCGAAATGGGTAAACTTATCGTTTGCACGTGCACATCGAACAAAATTATTGATTGCGGGGCTACATTTCCTTTAATATTGAACCTAATCTTGTGTCTAACAATGATGAATCTAACTTTGATTGTTTTCATGGCTAAGTAGATCTAGATGAAGAATACTTCTTTGAAGGTGAAATGTCCCAGGAGGAATCATTGAAGACATGAAGTCTATCTACCACAAACTGCTGCTTGAGAATCACAAACTCATCAAGAGCAACAAAAGCTTGAAGGAAGAGAGGGATGTATGAAGGAGATGTTGAAAGTGTATGAGAAGACCTTGACAAAACTGAGGCTGAAGGAAAAATCATTGGTGCCTCAAGTACTCATTTTCCAATGATTTTTCAAGATATACATGGATTAAGTTTTTAAAAGAAAAATCAAAAGCATTCAACACATTCAAGATTTTGCATGCTAGTATTAAAAATCTGTATGGCACTTATGTAGGAAGAATTATGTCTGACCATGGAAAAGAGTTTGAAAATGTAAGGTTTGCTAATTTTTATGAAACTAAAGGCAATTTCCATGAGTTCTCTGCACCTAAGACACCTCAGCAAAATGGGATTGTTGAGAGGAAGAATAGAACACTTCAAGAGATGGCTAGAGTAATGTTAAATTCTAGAAACTTATCTTAGAATCTCTGGGCTGAAGCTTTGAATACTGCATGTCATATTAGTAATAGAGTTTATCTTAGACCTGGTACTACTATGACTCCTTATGAGATCTTGAACGGTTCAAAACCAACTGTTGCACACTTTCATGAGTTTGATATTGACTGCTATTAACTAAAATATAGAGATTGTTTGAGCAAATTTGATCCCAAAAGTGAAAAGTGTATATTTGTTGGTTATTCTCCTAATAGTGCTGCTTTCAGGGTCTACAATCCAAGATTACATACTGTTCAAGAATCAGTGAATGTCATTTTTGATGATTTAACTCTTTCTGTAGGTACTGAAGAAGTCACTGTTTCAGATGTTGCTCCAACATTGGACCCAACATTGAACACAGAAGCTGGAGATGCTGAACAGGAAACTGGAACAAATGTTAACTTAACACCAGAAACCCCCAATGTTAGGCCAACATCTGTACTGTCAGATTCTGAAGATGAAATAGTTCCTAAATCCAGAAGAGATCCTCTTGCTAGGATACAAAGAGATCATACAGCCACTCAAGTAATTGGTCAAGTTACTGAAAGGGTGAGAACACGCAAAAAGAAAAGGTGAATTACAGGGATATGGTAAGGTTGTGTGTTTGTAGGTCTTCTTCATATACTGTTGAAAATGCATCTTGTTTTGTGTCCTCCATTGAACCTAAGAATGTAACTGAAGCTCTTAAGGATAGGTACTGGATTAATGCCATGCAAGAGGAACTCTTACAATTCACCAAAAATAGAGTTTGGAATCTAGTGCCTAGACCTTCACATGTGAATGTAATAGGTACAAAATGGATTTTCAAAAATAAGACTGATGAGAATGGTGTAATTATGAGGAACAAACCTAGGTTGGTTGCACAAGGTTATACTCAGGTAGAAGGTATAGATTTTGATGAGACTTTTGCTCCTGTAGCTAGGATAGAATCTATCATATTGCTTCTTGCTATTGCTTGTTGTCTTAAGATTAAACTTTACCAAATGGATGTTAAAGGGCCCTTTCTGAATGGTTTAATTGACAAAGAGTTTTATGTAGAACAACCTAAAGGCTTTGCTGACCCTAAACATCATGACCATGTGTACAAACTTGAGAAGGCTTTGTATGGCTTAAAACAGGCTCCTAGAGCTTGGTATGAGAGGCTAACTGATTTTCTGTTAGGCCTAGGTTTCAATTGATGAGATTGAGACAGAACATTGTTTGTCCTTAGAAAAAGCTCTGATATCTGTATTGCTCAAATTTATGTGGATGTTATAGTATTTGACTCTACTAACAAGTCTACCTTAGACAAGTTTGTTGAGTCTATGACATGAACATTTGAGATGAGCATGATTGGTGAGCTTAACTACTTTCTGGGATTACAAGTAAAGCAGCTGGAGAATTGTATCTTCCCGAACCATCTAGAAAAGAGATTTGAGCTACAAGAGTCCAAGCCTTGCAAAACTCCTATGTCCTCTTTAGTGAAGATAACAAAAGATGGCATTGGCAGCAATGTTGACCCAACATTGTACAGATCCATGATTGGTAGTTTGCTCTATCTCTCTGCCTCTAGACCTGATATCATGTTTTTAGTATGTGTTTGTGCTAGGTACCAAGCTGATCCAAGGCAATGTCAATTGATTCTGTGAAGTGGATTTTTAGATATATCTGTGGAACTTCACCTTTAGGCATTTGGTATTCTTATGACACTAACACTAACTTGGTTGGTTTCAGTGACTTTGACTGGGCAGGTGATGTGGATGACAGGAAATCCACAAGTGGGGGATGTTTTTATTTGGGGAATAATTTGGTCTCCTGGTATAGCAAGAAACAGAACTGTGTTTCATTATCAACAGCTGAATCAAAATATGTAGCTGCTGGCAGCTGTGTTACCCAGCTTGTATGGCTCAAACACATGCTTTTAGATTATGGGTTAGATAGTGATAGACTTCTCATGTTCTGTGATAATCTAAGTGCCATAAGTATCTCTAGGAATCCTGTCCAACATTCTAGAACTAAGCATATAGACATAAGACATCATTTCCTGAGAGATATGGTAGAGGACAAAGTGATCAACATTGAGCATATTGAGACAACAAATCAGTTTGCTAATATGTTTACAAAACCTTCAGATAGTGAGAGATTCTTCAGCTTGATGAAATCTCTTGGCATGTGCAATATGTGAGAATGTTGAGGAAACCACCACTGTCTAGCACTGGTATATTTGTTGTGGTGTAGTAGGTATTCTGTTGTTTTCCTTTGTTGAATTTATTTACTTGTGAGTCTCCTTTAATCCGTGTTTTGTGATATTTGGTTTGTGTGGTTGAACTCTTTGATGGACAACTCTTTCTAGTTATCAGTTTCACATCTTGTTTTGAAAAAGTAATAAAATTCTTTTGTTTATCTGAGGTTGTGATAGCCTAACATATGGAGAAGTTGGGGTACACAAAGTTCACTACTTTGATGACTATTCAGGTGTGTCTTATTCATGTGAAAGTTGTACAGGACATGTGGAGAAGCTGGGGTACATGATGTTGACAGCTTCAGTGTTACTCAGTTGTGCTTATTTACATGTTTCTGTTTGTTCGGCCAAGGAACACATGAGGGTGATCCTTTCTACTAGGGTGTTTTTGGGGTTTCGATTTCCTAACACATAGTAGTACTGATCACTTGGTGAATTCTCTTGAATGCAGGTTGGTAAACAAGTATGCATAAGGAATTGGGGTGTTAGGGTGCATGATAAATGAATTTCCAACATTTAAGGCCTTTGTACTTGCCTAACTTGGTGCTGTTAATGTTGTTACTAGGGTGTGTGGAGTTCAGGCTGCCCTCATTCAGTAGTGACATTAGCTTTGTGTTTAGCAACCTTCAGTTTTGGTTCAGATGAGTTATGAAAAATAATAAAGATTTTAAAGAGATGTGAACTGTGCTGGTTTGAGAAGTTCTTCAGTAGTGTTTACCATCTGCCTATTTGACATTACATTGTTGCATTCATGTAGAACTGCATTGTTTTCTTTCTTGTTGTTGAGTTATGTCGGTTTAGGCTTAGGAGGATTATAATTCATGTGTTGAGGCATACACTTTGGGTGACATACTGCAGGTAACACACTGTTCTATGACTTTCTATGTTGTGGAAGTGAATTTTTCCTTGAATTCATAACTGTTTATCTCTGTGTGACACACTGTTATCTATGTTGCTTACTCATGATTTTGATCTAAACATTATGTCTGAGGTACTCACTTGCTATATTGGTTAAGTTTCAGATGTATTTTTGGATGTATCTCAAGCTCTCACATGAATTTACCTTGGTGAAGCATGTACATCCACCTTCTGGTTTGAATGTTATTGGATGTTATCCCAACATTGTGCACTTTCACATGCTAACATTGAAAACATGAACTTATAAGTTTTCAAATTTTTGAAAACCGCTCTGGTTACTTGTTACTTAAACATTGACATGTGTGCGCGGGAAAACATAGTGGGATGATTTTAATTGGTTAAGGATCATTAACTACCCACTAACATTCATTCTCTCTCCACTACTCACGATTATATTAAGAATCATAACCCCAATTTCCTTATTTGTGCTTAAATCTTCTGCAATTTTACTCTTTATTCTCAAAATTCTCTCAATTTTTCTCTGTAAATCTCTCTTACTAACAATGGAGAGCAAGTCTCCTATGGATACTCTTGCAGATGTTGCTCTAAGCAGTGAACCTACAGTTGCGTGCACTCGTTCTCACACTCGAGGTGATGCTGCAAAATCTGATGATGCTCAAGTTGAGTCTAAAAGAAAGGTGATTCCCTACGTACGACGAGGAAAGAAATCCAAGCAGGGAGAATCGACTTCAAATGTTGAGCCAACAGCTGAGTCAACCACTCCAATCATCAATGAACCTGAAATTGAGGTAAATATGGTTGAACCTAACCCTGAGATTAATGTTGATATATCTGTTGAGGGGAAGGTTGGTGAATTTGTGGATAAATTAGTGAAGAAGTGGGTTAGGGCTCAAAAGAAAAAGAGCAAGGGTACTGGTGAGAAGTTTATTGGTGGTAGAAAAATGTCTGAGATTGCCAAGAAACGAGTTGAGGCCAGAAAAAGGCAAGTTGAGAGGTTAGCTAAGAAAATGGCTGCTGAAGCTGAGAAAAAGGCTGAAGAAGATCAAAAATCTGTTGATGTTGCTGCTGCTGAGAGAAAGAGGAAGGGGAAGCAAGTTATGGATGTTGAGGATGAAGTGGAAGAGGAGGAGAAAGAAGAGGAGAAGACTGATGAAGAAGAGCATGATGTTGTTGCTGATGTTAAGGCAACATCAGAGACAGAAGAATACTCAAATGGACTATATGTGATTTACCCTGAAGATGAGGAGGACTACTTTTCTCTCTATTATCTTACCAAAGATTTGGAGAAGAAATGGGATTCTTTCAAGAGAAGGGAAATTCACCTTGAAAGAGTTGTGAAGATGGCCAGTTTTAAAGAACACAAAGTGATGGACTTGCTTGAAGCAACAGGGATTCATCAATCTGTGATGGAGTTGGTTGATTATGCTCTTGAGATTGTTATGGAATTCTACCTAAATCTATCCAAGTGGATAAGAGATTACAGATCTCCAAAGTATGGAAAAGCTTGGGTGGGAGGGAGAGTATTCAATATTGAACCCTACACCATCAATAAGATCTGTGGATTCCCACTTGTTGAAGAATCTGAGGACCCTTACTACAATGATTTGATTGAAGATTTGACAGGAGAGTTGGTCAAAGTCTGGAAAGATGCTTTGCCAACTACAAAACTCACTTCCCTTAGTGCTATCTTGCATAAGATTGCATGCTTCAATTGGCTGCCAAGTAAGAATGTTACTGTACTAACTAAGGAATCAGCAATCTTAGTGTACAAAATAAAGAATGGGCTAGCTGTAAATATGGGGGAGAGGATTTTTGAAATCAATGTCTGAAGTTACTGGAAGGAAGAATGGCATGCTGCATTTCCCTCACTCATTTTGTAAAATCCTTATCAAGCAAGGATTGAAGACAAGTGCCACAGTGGGCTGGATGAAGAATGAAGGTGAACTTACAATTCTCCCAAGCTACTTGTCTGGTTCAAGAGTGAGAGATCTTCCATGGAACCCAAAAGGAGTGGTAAGACCAAAAAAAGAGAAGAAGAAGGCTCAGGAGTTTGCTGGAACTTCAGTGCCTATGTCCAAAGAGGAAGATTGCATGGTCATAACCTCAACTTTTGTGGATCATCTGCTGAATTGGTTCAAAGGGCACATTTCTGAAACTTAGAGAGAGATTGAGGACAAGAAGGAGCATCTAAAGGAGCTGGAGAGCTTGGTGAAAAACTTGGAGAAACTCCCTTCATCACAAAAAGGGAGAGAGCAGTTCCAATTTTTATTTTAGTTTTCTAGTTTTCTATTTTTGCTTCTTGAACTAATGTTATTGTGTGTTTGCTGGTACATTATCTCTATGTGGTTTGATTTGATCAAGGAACATGATCCTTGTTATCTAGCCATGGTCTCTAACTCTAAGTATGACTATTGTTTGAACTGCTCTGACTGTTGGTGCTTATGAAAGTAAATTTTGAACTGTTTTTCTGTTTAACCTTCTATGCAGGAAACTCACTGGTTTCAATGTTTGAGCCAACATTGATGAATGTTGGAGTCTGAACATCTTTTGATGTAGTGATGACCTTAATACTTGTCTTTGTTATTTTAACTTCGAATATGTTAGTTTGTATTGAGGGGGAGCAGTTTAGTAGTTTTAATTTGTTTCTTGTTGATTCTAACTTTGTGGATATAAGACTTGATTGGAACATGTATTGGTTTTGTGAAGAAAGGCAAAAAGGGGGAGATTGAAAGTGCAAGGTATTCTGGAATCAATGTTATGCAATGTTGGAAAAACATTAAGGATAACATTGAAAATAGAGAACATGCGTGAAAACTGTTCTTTAACTGCTAAATATGAGTTTTGTCTGTATTCACTTATTAATCAAGTTCCACGGTTTTAGTTGTTTATGTTTATGTCCAGGAAGGTATCTTAATCATAAGGAAGAGCTTTAGAAGATTCCTTACTTGAAGTTTCCATAATTCAAGTTAAGTTGAATAGTCAACTCAACACGTTTTGCAAAGAAGGAAACAAATTGGAGTTCCACTGCAAGTTGGATTCGTTCCAGGATTACTCCGAATTGAAGAAGGTGTGTTACCTTATTAGAACTTTAATAAAGGGAACACTTATTCAAGAAAGAGACCGAGTTTACTAGGAAGTCCAATTCAACAAGCAAACAACAAGAGTTACCAAAACTGTGAACAACACACCTTGGTACAAGTTTCAAGAAGCCTATATATAGGTGTGAAGGTCATCAATATGATTACAAGACAATAGTGCTAAATAATCCAAGAGATTAATTCTTTGTATTGTCTTCGTCTTGATTTTGCGAAGTTTTTGTATCAACTACTTTAAGTCTAGTTCTTAGAAGTTAAGTAGTTCGTGCTTGTCTGCTTCGTTGAGTCCGATCAACAAAGAACGTGAGTGAATTGTTGTGAGGAACGTTTTGTTAAAACCTTTATTGGTTATTTCGCCTAAGGCTATGAAGTTTTTAATAATATTGGAAACTTCTAAAAATTATATCTTCTTGCGTTTTTAATTCCGCTGCATATTACTCTAATCAAGAAGATCATAATAGAGTTAAAGCAACGCCAGCTTAACTCGCAAAGTTGTTGTATCAATCCATGATCCGACAATTTCATAACCAATTGGAACAAATTGCAAAACACCAATTTTACTGTCCCAAATTGAGGATTGGAACAGTAGGATCGCTCGACACTCGCAATCGATTCAGTCTCTATTTGCCGCTGAAAAGGAAGACGCCTCAACCACTTCGTCGAAGAAGAAGAAGGAACCGCTTATTCACGGAAAATACGCCTCAAGCCGCCAATGCACCCGTCGCCCGAATTCCCAAAAGCGGAGAGTTGTGCCTCCAGTGCCGTCGAATAGAGTCCTTCAACACACACAATTGTCCAATTGAAGCAGAGAGTTCTTCTTCCAAAACCCAAACATAAACAAAAAGGAAAAAAAGAGAATTAGATACTGCCGAGTTGAGCTCGATACCATGTCATTAATTTATATTATGTATCATGTGAAGATCAAAGAGAATGATGGTGATGTATTCAGCTGAAGAAAAATACACACATACACACACACACACACATATATATATATATATATATATATATATATATACATGAAATTGAACCTAAGTTAGGTGGTGAATTCATCAAGACTCACATATTATCCGTGACTCTAATAACTCATATACCAACTATATCAAATATATACTAACTATTCTATCTGTTGACACTTTGTTCTGCAATTATACTCAAGGGAATAGTTCTATCATCTGTCGACCGACTGTGAGTAAATATGTGTTTCCGAATTTAGTGGAAGGCCAACCATATAACAAACTAAATCCCCAGAGTTGAATGCTTCAAGAATATAATAGAGCCATTCAACTTTAGTCCCTAGAAGACTTTTTATCTGTTGGAATTACAAAGAAGAAATATGACAAAATGACATCCGATCCAATGCTCATCCATCAAATATTTCGAAGAAAACATGTTTGATGTACTTGGATGTTGTCCTTGCAACTTAAGATAGAAGCATGGACACGTTTGATGTAGTCAGGCAATATATAACATGATCTTGTTAGATTTATAACTAGTGCGGGTGTTTTAGGTGGTCCATAAATGAACTGGGTCGGCTTGCCCCATTAAAAGCCCATAAAGACAAGAGTCAAACCGAATTGGTTCGACTATTTCGGGACAATCAAACGCTCTTGTTCCATTGTTATTGCTCGCTCGCGGAGCGGGTTCTGCAGTCCGAGATCTATATATACCATACTCCCCGATATTCACGCCACATATTAGTCACTACTCACCAACCTGCATCAATCGAATCAGCCTATTTTGGCTGTTCGACTGTGTAACATCTGAGTTTGATTGTTAACAACCCGCAAGGACCCGTTCGAGAGTTATCAGTATCAAACCGTTCTCGGCTTAATTGTTCCCTCGTTCGAGAGTTATTTCAGCATCAAACCACTTACAGTTCGACTATTCCTTGATTCGGCCATTTGAGGTTACTTTAGTTATTTTAGGCTTGATAACGTGTAATAGGTGTTACGGACAAAGCTGGTCCATTCTTGTAATAGGCTAGCATATTTTGGTCTGTTTCAGGTCCATTTGTATTGTATTTTCGGTGTACGAAGACCAAAATATTAGCGCCGTCTGTGGGAACACCATTGTTTATACGTAAGAGTCTGTTTAAGTAAGATGATGAAGAGAGGGAACAGTGCAACGGTGGAAGAAGCAAGAAGAGGAAAGAAGACAAAACTCGAAAAGTTGGCAAAAGGAACAGGACCCAAATTTCTAAGGGAGGGCAAAGAAAAATGTGAAATCCAGATAATGAAACAATGAGAGGAATCGAAGATGGAACCACTTGGAGAGTTCAAATCAGTGATGTTGTTCAAAGAGGATGCTGGCAAAACGATAAGAATCACAATGGTGAAACCGCTCTGGTAGACTGCCTTAGGCGCAATACTGATATATTTGTGTTCTTCAGTTTTTAGTTTTTTTTTATGATTACACCAATTTCGTATGTGTAATTCGTTATATCGTTCTTCAAATCGTATAGTTAGATCGTTATATAGCTTTCAATCGTTTTATCGTTCTTGAAATCTTGTTAGGAATCGTTATATTGTTCTTGAAATCATGTTGGGAATCGTTATATCGTTCTTGAAATCATGTTAGGAATCGTTATATCGTTCTTGAAATCATGTTAGGAATCGTTATATCGTTCTTGAAATCAAGTAGTTTTAATTTTGAATGTAATTATTAGTTAGGAATCGTTAAATTTGGTAATTAGTTAGGAATCGAATGTAATTAGTTAGAAATCATGTGTTATATTGTTCTTGTAGATTTTGATAACGAATTGCTTTAGGAATCGTTAAATTTCGTTAAATTATGCTTCGATTACAATGTCGTTAAATTTGGTAAACGTTTGTTAAATATATTTCGTTAGATTTAACTTCGGTTAGTCGATTATATGCTTTAGAAACCTTTACAAAATTATTGTTAGTTTTCGTTGAATTGTTAGTTTTCAACTAAGTGTTAGTTTTTATTAAACGTTGATTATATTATGTTATGCATTTAGGAAATTGTTAGTTTTAAACGTTGATTATACATGTAACTTGATTAATTGGACTAAGTTTTATGATTTACTTGATTTAATTATATTTTTAATTCATGATATTATATTAATTATCATGTATATTAGTTTAGATCTCGCTGATGTCGTTATTAGTTTTTAAACATTGCATATGCATTAGGAAATTTCTATAACTTAGACATAATTATGCCTTAAGGAATCTCTAACTTAGACATGATATACATTTAGGAAATCCTTATAACTTAGAAGCGATTATACATTTAGGAATTCTAACTTAGATTTTGAATTACTATATATAGTATATAGATTTTTGACATATCAAACGATCATACACACCCCGAGGGTCGCGATGACCCCCCTGTCGACCCCCCTAACTTAGACATGATATATATTTAGGAAATCCTTATAACTTAAAATTGAATATACCTTTCGTAATTGAATACACACCCCAATTGTTGTTGTTGGATTTAGCTTACGAAGGTGAGGGATTGATATTTAGAACCAAGGATTTCAGAGACTTAAACGGTTGAAATTGGTGAGGTTAGAAAAGTTGAGATGGGTGAAAGTGGAAGAAGGTTGTATGCCCCATCTGCAATATCTGTTCATATTTGATTGCAAATTGATGGCGGAGGTGCCGGAGGGCCTCAGACATCTGCGCAATCTTCAACTTTTGGAATTCACAGATATGTCTGAGGAATTTGGGAACGCAGTTGCCGATCAGAAACGAAAAGGAGGAGAGAAATGGGAGCTCAACCATGTCCCCCAAGAAAGCGTATGGTTTCGGAGATGTACTAATCTCTAAAACTGTGATTGAGATTAGAATACTCAACTTTCAGAGATTGCGGGTCGTTTGCTTAGTGTGATGGAAACGAGATTAGTTTTCAAACTTAATCACAAAATTCGTTTGGTTTCTGAGATTAAAGTGAGAATAATCGTCCTCGTCCTCTGCGTTTTAGCCCTACATATATCGACAAAGATCGAGAGAGATTTATAAACTATGCTCTAAGTAACAATGTCGAGCACTTGGCTCTTGATTACGTGTTAAATAGTGCCCCCGCGTACATAACACAAGCGTCCGCTCTGTTTCAATCTACTAAGTCGTTGAAGGTGTTGCATCTATCTAACGTTAATATTGTCTTCGAAGAAGAATCAGTCGGCAGCATTATTGGTGATCAGAATTTCTTTAGTGGCTCCTACTTCTCCTCCTTGAAAACACTTCATTTGCTCTGGGTTTATGTAGATGAGCAGACTTTACAGAGATTTTTGTCGAATGCTTGTTCTCTTGAAGACTTTAGCATTACTCTCTGCTACAGGTTTCGCTCACTCAGTCTTTGTAGCCCTAAACTTACAAGTGTTTGCGTGCATGTTGATAGAGATGAGGTTCCAAAGGTAACGATTGAAGCCCCAAATCTGCGGTCACTCGTTCTTGGCGGGCCATGCACTGACGTCCTAAGTAGCGTTTTAGAGGCTTCTTCTAAGGGTTACGCCAAGAACCTCAAGGAATTACAACTTCATTGTGTTCCCATAAACAGTGCCATTTTTCGAGTCATTCATGGATTCGGTGGAGTGCTTGAGAAGCTCAATTTGTTTAGGTGCTTGGTGCGGAGAAGGGTGCGGTGTCTCAAATTGTGGACTGATCCCAAATTCAATTGTAAAATACAACGACGTTGAACTCATCTCATATTGTTTGGAGTGTAAGAAGAGGAAGAAGAAGAAGGGCACGAGATCGCAAATGGAAGATGGGTTATATAAGCTTAGAATAAAGTGATCTCTGGTTTCGATATATTTGTTATTTTATTAATTAGAATTTTACTAGTTCTTCTTGATTACTATTGTGTTATTTGGTTTAGTGCTGCTGCTCTTGGTTTCCTTTTTGTTAATTATTTGGAAATAAGAGTTCTGCTCTTCATATGTTGGGCTATGTATTGATTGTTAAGAACAATGGAATGGAGCTGAGTATATGTTACTAACATGAGGGGAATTTTGACTTTGTAGTCCTTTATAGTAACCACGTTTCAAAATTAGTCCTTTATAGTACCTCGGGCCATTTTTTGTCCTCTAAAGTAACCATCATTTCATTTTTGGTCCTCTATAGTGTCCTGTTTGGTCCTTTTTTGCTGTGAAATTACGAAGTTGCCCTTATTTTTTGGCATTTGACTTGCACATGATTTCTAATTTCGATTTTTTTCTTTAATTTTGGTACAAATTTTTGAGTTATTATACTTATACCCCACAATTTTATAATAACTATTTTTTTTGATAGTTATGTAATAATCATATTTAACATATTAAAAAGATAAGCCTAAACATTTATTATTGTGTCATTCTTTTTAGTTATACAAAATGTGTACATTAGCAACTTAATAATTTTCTATAATTTTATCTAAATTTTAAAAACCCTATAATTAATATTAAACAAACAAATTTGAAATTATAAATATTAATATTTTTCTCAATTCAAAATATCATTCATGTTTATCTATGTAAATTGTGAAATTTTATTCGCAAGTTTGATTTAATTAAGCGTAATTCCTAAATAAATCACATTTATTTTGGTTTTTTAAGTAAAAAGGGGATTTGTTCAAACGATCATCAGCTTAACCTAGCATTTTGGGGGGGAAAATAACAACTTGAAAAATTACACTTTATTTAAAATTACAAGTATATGATAATAAAATTTACTATGTATTTAAATTGTGAAGTATATTTGCCATTCTTTTTTAGTTTTTAGGTTATATTAATGTTAATTTTTTACCTTCAAAATTAATAAAAATATTCTAGGATACAACTGTTAATACAAATAATAAGTAATAAAACTATAAAATTTCACAGTTGAAGAAAATATATTGTTTTAATTATTTCAATATTTTCCTTTTATTAAATTTTTGGAGGTAAAATTATTCTCATTATTATTATTATTATTAGTGTGTTGTTAATGTGCAAATTTTGTACAACTAAAAAAGAATTGAAACAATAATGAATTTTTAGGGCTTATGTTTTAAGATATTAAATATTATTATTACAAAATTATGAAAAAATGACTATTATATTATGGGGGTGTAAATGTAACAACTGAAAAGATTTAATTGTAAATTGATGGAGAAAAATTGAATTGGAGGTCATGTGCACATCACATGCTAAAATTAAGGGCAAAATAGTAATTTTACTGCAAAATGACCAAAAACGAAACAAGGTACTATAAAGGACCAATTTTGAAAGTTGGTTACTATAAATGACCAACTTTGCGAAATTCCCCAACATTACGCAGTTACATCAATATGCATGAGAGTTGTGCTTACTATGATGAATAATGCGTCCTTTTAACTGCTCCAAGAAAATTCCCAAACAAAACCATATGAAAGAAATATCAGAAAAAATAAATTTGTCAGAATAATGGAGATATATAAGTCTATGAGCTATAATCCTACAATACAAGAGCCAATGAAACATAACTTCACAACTAAAAGAGTAGTTGATGCTCGGACACAAGTTCAGTCAGCTGTGTAGGGGCCATAATTTATCTCAAGTTCCGTCTTGTTTTTGATCATTCGTTTCAGATTAGTCAGCCAAAAGTTGCATTCATTCCAATCGCTTGCAGTAAGAAGCACCTAAAAGCCACATCATTAACATTCGTCGTGTACTTTCTGATGAATCAAGTGCGAAAACAAGGATAAAAGAAACTATTGATGATATCCTTCTTACCTGGATTTGCAGAGTTGTACCAAAATCACCACTGTCCAATGGATTTGCAGAGTTGTACCAAAATCACCACTGTCCAATGCCTGACACAACTGCACGAGCTTCTCGGTAGCATTTTTAGATATATCTCCACCATTGAGTTTTGCAAAACAAGGCCCCTAAATTCTTTGAGTTATCTTCTATCTCCCGTTTCTTAGCTGGATTAGCTCGTTGTCCTCCTAATGCTTCACTAGTCTCATTGAAAAGTCTTGTCAAGGTTGCAATCACAGGCTTCGGTGGTGCTGTGGAACATTAAAAAGACAACAGCGAAGTTATCTTCTATAGTGCATAAATATTAAAACAAACTTAGAATCTCAAGAATATGATTGGCAATGTAGAGACCTGCCACGCGACTTGGGACATTAGGACGACAATGCTCAATAGCTGAATAAGTGCGAATGCAAGTCCAGCCAATCAGTATGGAATATATGTATCCAGTATACTTTGATCTGTGGAAGACTGGTGATCAAGAACATAAAAACATTAGAAAGCCATCACAAGTTCATGAGATAGGACTATAATCTGCTCACCCAATAGAGAATTCTGCTAGAAGATGTAGAGTCAAAGAAAGACAAAGGTGCCCGAAAAATTGAAGTGATTATTTCTAGAAAAAGGCGTTGAGCAGTTTCAATAGCTACAGTCAATAAAAGAATCGCTCTTCCCAAAATAAGGAAGGAACTACCACAAGAAAGCAAGGCAAATATTACGATCAAATATATTTTGGAAACAGTGTTGCCTTCTATTCCCCATGCAATCCAATAATTACTTACTATTTGTAAACCCTGGAACAGAACTTGACACAATAGGATAAATGGAACAAGAGCTTCTTTGTACGCCGAAGTGATAAAAGTTGCGTACACTTGCAATTTTACTCGGCCAGAATCCGGGGCTTCGTGCAGGTTTCTATCCGACACTCTGCTGCTTCTGCTGAGATCAATTGATTATTTGAAGTACGCTTAGAGGGTGCACTAGATCCATAGATTTCGTGTGAGCTGCCATTTGTCTTATGAGTTCTCTAGTATCAATATTCTCCATCAAGATTTTGTTATCGATACTGGAGAACTCATAAGACAAATGGCTGCTCACATGAAATATATGGGTCAAGTGCACCCTCCGAAGCGTACCAGTTTACCCAAGAGCTACTGTCAGAATAATCAAATTGAGGTAGGATTATTGATCTCAGCAGAAGCAGCTGAGAGTCGGATTGAAATCTGCACGAAGCTGCGGATTCTGGCAGAGTAAAATGGCAAGTGCACGCAACTTTTATCACTTCGGCATACAAAGGAGCTCTTGTTCCATTTATCCTATTGTGCCAAGTTCTGTTCCAGGGTTTACAAACGGCAAGCAATTTATGGATTGCTTGGGGATCGGCAGAAGGCTGCACTGTTTCCAAAAAACATTTTATCATAATATTTGCAATGCTTTCTTGTGGGAGTTCCTTCTATATTTTGGGAAGAGCAATTCTTTTATTGACTGTAGCTATTGAAACTGTTCAACGCCTTTTTTCTAGGAATGATCACTTCATTTTTTCGGGCAGATTCTTCGACCACATTTCCACTGCTTTGTCAATGTTTCCAGCACATCTATAACACAGAACTGCAGCAATATAACCAGAAGCCATTAGCCTAGCATAACAGAGTCAACTCCTCTGCCTGTGCAAACTGGATAGAGCACGTGAACACAATGACAGAACTAAGATGAAATAAAACTAATAGCAACACCCATGGATACTAAACCTAAACCGAGCCTATCTACGATATGCAGAGCTACAAACAAATTCAAAAGAAAACTCACATTATAAAGCATAACATTTAAGTGAATTCTTGTTCACTCTCTTTATGGGTCATTTGTTATCCACGTCCGCAGTGCTCATTATTTTTAAGGCTCTTTCTTCCTTCACAAACAACAGCCTTTAGCACAGGAACAATTACTGCCTGCCAGATCATAACCAACTTATTAAAACTATTTAACAGGAAAAAAAATTACATTGTTACATCGAGGTTACGCTCCTGTCTGGCCTTTGGTTTAATTCATTATCAACTTATTAAAACTTCATTAAACTAGGACTAGAAATTCATATGACTACATAATTTGTAAAAGTCCATATCATGGTCATGCCCTGTCTACACTAAGCGCATCACTATATTTAGTTTTTCAACCAAAAATTGGAAACACAGGTTTTACTTATATAACCCAATGGGTTCTTCAACAAGTAAAACTAAGATGGGATAAACTAGTAGGAAGTCGAAATACTTCACACTCACTTGACATACATAGAGAATACACATATCAGTCAACAAATAAGTAAATATGATGAGAAATACGATATAACTCATAGGGCTTTGTGTCGGATGAGACTGCATATTGAAGCAATATACACTGAGTTTTCAGCAAAGATGACACTTACGGTACAAAAGAGTGCAAGTGTTTCCTTCCATGATTTTAAGGACCTGGTGTTTGCTATGCTTACAAGATCATTGTTCACCATGGTAGAAACAACCTGAGGCAAGAGAAACAATGCTCCTCGTGTCCATCAATCTCTTGTTTGGAATCCTTTATGGAATCATCTACAACAAATTCATTCTTGGAAGTGGACCCAGGTGTATCTGCTTTTGGACTTGGAAGGTTGTTGAAGATTCTTGGTTCCCAGAAATTTCTTTTGTATTACTTGTATTCTCATCAAGACCAAGACAATTTACTTGTTCAGATAAATCTTCCCCTTGTCATCGCTTTCTTTTGCAGCCACATTGAAACCAAGATGGGAAAGCAGGTTTGACCTTCATCAGACCCCAAGCCTCCATCTCCTCCTCGGACCTGAGCAGGAATCAGCAAGTTAAAGACAAGTCAGAGGTGTTCACCTTTTCCCTAAGTAGTTCAGTAATGATACAATAGAAGACATACTCATATTCTTGAGATTTCTTCTCACAAAAGACTCTCAGAGCTGTTCTCTACCACTTTGGATTGCAGCTTCAAACTCAGAAGATCGACTAACCAGGCCCTTCTCTGTAACTAAGTCGTGCACATATATCTAGAAGGAGAAACGACCATGAAAATGTAATATGTATGAGGAGAGATCGTCACTCTTTTAAAATAAGCCACAGCATACCTCTGAAAATCCTGTTGAACATTCAGTAGAATGAAATGAAATGAGTTTGCCACCATAATCAAATGAAATTCCAGCTTTGCGTTAGTACCTCTTTGGCGCTCTAATACAACAAGATACTGTAGTTAATCAGAAATGGTGCAGGAGGAAGAGAGAAAATTAACGTACACATTACTACAGAAAAATAGTTAATAGGCTAATAGAGTCCAAATTCTAATTCTCGCAATCACAAGCTTTTAGAATGTCCAGCCATCATCATTAAGATAAAATATAAGAAGATGAAGAAAAGGAAGTCCCATGTGCTTGGCTGTTGTACCAATTTTACTTTCTACCCAAATCTCAAAAAAGAGAAAAACTGTCTCTTGCAATGTAAATTATGTGTCTTTAGCATAAATTCCTACTCAATTATAACAACTTCTTAAGTAAAAGAATGACATGCTACTGCATCCACATTAGCAAAACCTACTGCACCAATAGACACGTAATACAATGGTGCAAATCACCATCAGAGCAACATACAGAAACATAATTACTAAAAGTAAAACTAAATAATGCATGTTGAACAGTGAGCCAATCTTCATCTCAAATACTAGTGAAAGTAATACTATTGTGTAACGAGTCTTACGGGCACACATTACAGGTTTGAGGGCGTGTTAAGCATGACCAAATGATGCAATGAGCAAGGAACAACTAAATAATGCAATGCAGTGAGAGCTTTTTCTAGAACATTTACTCATTCCACATCAACCCAAGCAGATGGGGCAGACAGCACAAAAATTCTTTCATCTAATAAAGGTCATACCTGCACCTAAACTCCTCTCTCCAGCTCCAGAACGACCGCAACCCTGCAGTTAAAGAAGAATTAAGTCAAAAACAACCGGGAATCTGTTCGAAGGTAAGAGGCAATAGAAGAGCGATGATGTTATAAGAACTCCCAATCTCTTGCAACCATTTCACTGCAATTATCCCAAAACACAAGCAGAAATTCAGTTGATTGCATATTCAGATCGTGACCGTGTGTTCTTCTTAAGCGAAGATCATTTGCATCTCCAAAAGGCCCAAAAACCTCAAAAGCACGTGCTGTTCAGTACTGGGATTCCACTACCTCCATTTGCTATCTAGAACAGTACTAGGAGGAGGACTAGCAACAAGATCCAAAAGAGATTGCAAAGCAGTGATGACTTTCGTGGAAAATAAGATAACCTCTATATAATAAAGTCCAATTTTCCCATGAAACGAAGATGCTGATATGACGCCTGGAGTCTTGGAATAACAGTGAACACGAAATTCCAGTTGGACCCAGAAGGTAATTCAGCCACAATCTACAGAAAAACATATTGAATCTTAGTCGTACAAATCAAATTGCCAACTCAATGCACCTGAAGAACTCAAAATACATTTTACTAATGGACTGCCCGAGAACAAATACAAACACAACTACATATGGTAAATCATGCATGATACTCATACCAAACAAAATGCACGTACACACACTACACAACAACAAGCTAACGGGCCGATAAAAAGCCATCGAAGCTAAACCAGAGCGCAAATTAGTAATCCATTAAACAATAGGCATAAAAAGTAAGTATTATGGCTCAAATGAAGACGAAACAACAACCCTAAGACAAGATCTCAAAATGTAACAACATATTAAACGGATCTAAACAAAAAAATCAGACACTCATTAAAACACCACAACACATGCAAGCACATATAACAAACCTTCACCATTTCAAACCATTTCAACAAAAGCACAAACTACAACAACAAAAAACGGAAAAAAAAAAAAAAAAAGATTGAGCTGAAATCAAATAAAAACACGCATTAAAACACCAACAAAAACACTTAAAAATAAAAAATGCAACACTTACATAAGTGTGAGCACAAATTACGGGCCATAACTTCACGGAAACTAGGGGGTTTTTAGAGAGAGAAAGTGTGAAATGGAGGTTTTTGAGTGAGAACCAAATTGATCTGAAGAAAGGTTCATCAGTGTGAGGTGTGCTAACTAACCTGGAAAAGTTTGTTGCAGATTCTGGTAATTTATGAGGGTACAATAGGGAATTCCAAAAATGGAATTTATTGAAATAATTGACATTTGGTACTGTCCTTTCATCAACTTTTCTCTTTTCACTTTATCTTTTTTTGTTTTTTAGTGCATATATATACTAACAGCCTAAGTTTCAGGCATTCAAATGTTTGTGCAACTTATTTTACATAATTGACAAATACAACGTCATCAATAACATAATGGAAAAAGTTAAACCATATTGCTTATCTATATTACCTAATTTATAATTAGATACCGGCCATAGACTTAAATAGCTTAGGTTAAGCTCTGTCTCGGAACCTTGTTGGATTAAAAATAAAGCATCCTGAGGTTGGTGCATCTCGTTGGGTCCAGAAAAGCATTGGGAACCCCAATTTCTTTTCTCGGAGTTGTTTCTCTTTTCGTCCCCCAACCCCTGCTTCGCTTCGCTTTCGGTTCTTCAGAAGAATCCACTTGCGTCTCCCTTCTTCATTGACATGGGAAAAAAAGAAACGTCTACAAATTGGGAAGCTAGACAGTAGGCATCAAGTAAGTGTCTTGATGAGGATAACTAAACTGACACGCCGGAGTTGGTTGCCGGCACAAGAAGGTGGTGCCTAACCGCATTGCAGGCAGGTGGTGCCTAACCGCATTGCAGGCGTGCGTGCGGTAGCGTTTGTGGTGGTGCTTCAGGATTCTAATGTACGTCCAAGATCTAAACAAGCTTGTCGGCGGATCACTGTCGCCCCATTTATGAGTGACCATACATAAATACATGTGCAATACGTATTTAGATCACATGTGCCTATCTATGTATCTGATTCACAACATTGCAGACTAAATTAGAAAATAAATTGAATGCTTATATGTCTCAGTGTCTCTTTTCTTATCAATGTTTCTCCTCCAATTGACATGAATAATACTAAGGAAGTTCTAGAAACACTAAGCATGCCCCATAAATTATTAGAAAATTCGCGGCTTGGGGACTTTCAGAACCTAACTCTGAGATTAAGCCCTTAGCAATACAAACTCCGCTTACTTTGCCCAGTGAGAAGTCTGAGGTGGATATGAGTACCAACCAAAATTCTCTAGCCACTGACAATAGCAAGTTGTTGCACTCATTGCCTAAAATGGATTCTACGTACCATAATTTGTCTATGATGAGTATTTGTTGGACTTGCCTCCAAATTTATTTGAGAGTCTAATTTTCAATAATGAGGATTTAACTATGAGTATGAGCATTCTTCATGTTCCCAAATTTTCTAAATGTGCTACAAGTGGTTCCGTGACTTCTTCAATGTTAGTGCCTAAACTACTTCTGATACAAATGTTGGTTTTGAAGGAAGTCTATGTGGTTAACAACACAAGAGATAGGCATTTATTGTATCTGGTTCGATAGAAAGGTTGTCATTAGTGCGCTAGCTCCTCAAGTTCACACTTCGTGTCTTGATGGAGTTATCTTCATGCAAAATCTCAGGATGCGAGTTTTTCGAGCCGAAAAGAATGATAGATATTAAGAATATATCTAGAGTATCTTGAGGATATCTTCTTGTTGGGAGTATTGTCATTTCAATAAGATTCTAGTAACAGTATTTAGTTATGTTTCTTTATATATTGGTTGATTAGGATTTTAAAAGTTGGGAAGTTACTTTTATTAAGAGGTTTAGTTATGGTATGTTTTTGTTACTTAGCCTATAAATATAAGGTTAAGGTTCTATTATTGAGACAATTTATGAATAATCATTAATTATTGAATTGGCGAGCAATTATTGTCTTCTCTTTGTTCTAAGTTCTCTTCTTGTTCTTCTTATTCTTTCTCCCATCTCTTTAAAATCTTGAATCTGGAATTCTCCTTCTACGAATCCCCCAATCTCTATCACTTATATTGTCATCTAGATACCAATGCCATGATCACTTAATACAATTTTCAATCAAATGACTCGTAAATACATAAGTTGTCCTAATTGTTTTGTTTATACAATAAATAATACATGATAAATTGATCATGTTGCCCTCTCTAATTGACTAGCACGAAAAAGTTGAGAATTGAATGAGAAAATTAGAACTAAAAGAAGGTTGATAGTGATAAACAATTTTGGGATTGTGGAGTCTGAACAATGACAACGAAGAGTCGAACACGTAGAATCAAAGATGAGTAGATAGAAAGGGCAAGTGCAAGACAGCGTGGCCCCTTGTGTACCTCGTACTAGTTTTTGTGGAAAAATTTATTAGTGGTGTGTCATCATGGTGTTCAAGTATCTCACTCTCAATAAGTTGCAATCTTCTTAAAGATTCGTCCAAGTGATTTATAGCAGCGTTTTTTCGATGCAACTTCTTCTTCTACCAGTCGAACAATGCACTTATATAATTGATTATACCATTTTTCGGAATCATCATAGTTAATATCACTTGACACATTTTCTTCAAGTTATCAACACTTGAAATCATTTCTCCAACGAGATAAAATATATCGGGTTCGTAATTGTTCAACTCCATTATAGCATGTCTACACAAGTAACCTTTAAAATTAAAGTATTTACAAATACAACTCACTTCCACTTCTATTGTATTACACACTACCTTATAGTTTACATTATGCATTAAGTCTTCTGCATAAGCAACTCCTTCTTTAACTGAGTTAATTAGAAAGAAACTTTTCGAACTTACTTAAGTCACATTGAAACATAAAAATATTTCTTCCACTTTAACTTGAAACTTCTTAAACGTACTAAGAGTGTAAACTATTGAGATGTGCTTCTCATAGTAACACTTTGGTTTTTATGATAGGTTGTGAGTGTCTAGAAAGAAAATATGTTTTAGCTTCCCTTTGGTATTTGTCTTTTAAATCTAAAGTATATTTACTTGCAAATTCACTCAAAGTTGTTCGAAAATGTACATACCTGTCAAAGAAAGCATTCATATTGTCACTTCTTTTTTTTTTTGATACATAAAGGAAGAACATAGCAATTACATCAAATCGTTCGACAATAAACTACGAATACGTAAGGAAGGAGGAGCCTCCCAAAAGAGATCCCCTTCCATGCAACTAATATCTAACTTAGTAAGGGCATCCGCCACTTTGTTGGCACTTTTAGGAATCCAACGAATGTTGCAAGTCCACGGCATATGTAACAAGGTCTTACACTGATCGACTAGACTTCGAATATGCTCGGCAGGTTCAGCTTCATCCTTCACAAACTTAACCACCATCATGGAATATTGTCACTTATTTAAGTAGTAGACATCCCTGCAAAAAAATATGCCTTTAAAAATGTCGGAACCCATTTTTCTATATCATCGTATAATGCTTGAAGTCGTTCATTGTTGGTTATCCCATGATGAGAAATTATTTCTTTCCAAGTAATTTCAAAGTCACTTGCATGCTTAATTGATTTGTACTTAGTGTATCCTCTCAATTCTTTTGGTATCTTTTCCAGTTATGTGCCACAAGTCAAATCGATGTCGAGTTCTCTGAAACACTTGAGAAATTGCATTTTGCATTGCTTTGCACTGATTAGTTACTATGGCAGGTGAAACACAACCACTCATACAAGTTAACCATACATTGTATAACCAAACAAATGACTCAACTGTTTCATCTGCTAGCAGATCACAACCTAAAAAATGATTGACCATGGTGGTTGACTCCCACAAAAGGTGCAAACAGCATATCATATCGATTTCTTATCCCTGAGTCAGAATCCAACACAAGCTTTTGTTTAACACTTGTACTCATAGACTTGTGAGAATTGTAGAATTGTGCACTAGACGGAGTAGTATGATGAATATGATCAAGAATAATTTATGTAACTATCCACTTTTGAAGATTATTTTGTTTAATTCTCATCCATGCACTGCAACCAATTCTTTTTCCATGCATGGGATTACTCACCTTCATTATTTAATTTGTTTATATCATTCGTGAACACCAAAGCCTAACTTTTTTGCGTAAAGATTATAAAAGTCATATGCATCTTCATAAATGTCAAAAGGCATGCCTAAAGAATGTGGAATTGGTTTGGTCTTAATTGGAGTTGATGTATCGGCTTAGTTTCTGCATTTGCCTTCTAATACAAATATAAAATTTGAGTGAAAAAATAACATTTTTAACAATATAAAACATAAAATTTAAAACATTTAATTTTCTCTACATTCTCAAGTCATAACTAGAATTTTGTTGTTTGGTGCTCTTCCCTTTCAATTCAATACTAATTGGAATGATAATCAATTAATGTTCTGTAACTTTTCTCTTTTCATGAAAAATAAGTAATAGGGTAAGATTGGTGGCTGCAAGTTATTAAAGCGTTAGGAACTAATAGTTAACTTACAAAAGTTACCTTGTTAAACAAGGAGTTTTTTTGGCATTCTTACTAATTATAGGACTCTTAATGACAAATTCTAAGAAAGAATTATCGGTCAATTTACAAACATTAACTGTTACCAAAATTAATGTATATATTTAGTAAGTCTAATTAATTAATTCATCGATATGGGTTAAAAACCCACTCCATAAAACGATGCATGGGATATGATGTATGACTATAGCCATAATTAGCACGATTGTGTTAATTACAATTACATTATTAAATATTAATTAACCAGATATCTTACCAAATATATACTTCTCGTGCGTGTACATAAACATACATATATTTCAGAATACATATTTGCAGTTATCAAATTAAAGATGAAAAGGTTAGGCAGTTGTACCTCGAGACGAAGTAGCAAGGAGCACGAAATAGTCGACAATAATGAGGTTGATAGAATCTCGGAGTTGTCCGAACCAATTTTGCATCACATTCTATCTTTGCTTCGGACCAAAGACGCCCCAAAAACCTCCGTCCTGTCCAAGACATGGTACTCCGCCTTTAACTCCTTTCCCATGTTGGATTTCAATCAAAACAATTACTTCCACGGTGATTTCCCCGATGACCCGGCGTTGGTCCAAGGTTTCTATAACTATGTAAACCATTCAATATCTCGCCGTTGTCAAGATGTAAGTATTCAAAGATTCAGTCTTCGTGTATTCCTGGATAATCTTCCTCGTCCTCGTCTGAATTCTGGGCCTACATATTTCGACGGATATCTCGATAGATTCATAAACTATGCTCTAAGTAACAATGTCGAGCACTTGGCTCTTGATTACTACAAGATGAACAATGTATTTGCGTACATAACGCAAACGTCGGCCCTGTTTCACCCTAATAAGTCGTTGAAGGTGTTGGATTTACGTGGTTTTAATATTATCTTTGAAGAAGAACCAGTCGGCAGCATTATTGATGATCAGAATATTATTAGTGGCGGCTACTTTTCCTCCTTGAAAACACTTAATTTGATCAAAGTCCGTGTAGATGAGCAGATGTTACGAAGATTTTTGTCGAATGCTTGTTCTCTTGAAGAAGTGAGTATTGATGGCTATTTTTGGCCGGAATATTCCCCTCTACCCGACTCATATGTGTTGTACTAGATGTATACTAGTAGTTGGTGAAAAAAAAAAACACCTCCAAGTGATGAATACTCCGGCCACAAAAAGACCGGGAAGGCACCTAGGGATTTGCCTATTTTCAGCCATTTCCGGCCATTTTTGGCGGGAATATTTCTCTCTATCCGACTCATATGTGTTGTATTAGATGTATAATGGTAGTTGGTGACAAAGAAAAGGCAAAAAAACACCTCAAATGGGGGAATATTTCGGCCACAAAAAATCAAAAATGCACAATTGGGGCAAAACGAACAGACATTTTATAGGTTAAGAACCAAAGTGTGATTAAATTAGTTTAAGGGGCAACGCGCAAAAGTGCCCATAGGTTGGGGGGCTTGATGTTTTTATCCCTTTATATAATTGTCTTAATTTGTAAGCCCATATATTAGATTATTAAATAAATTTAACAGTTATCACCTGCGTATTGTTCAAAATATGTAGTCAAAACTCAACTCTAACCCCCACACACAAATGAGTGGGTGTGGAGATTCTAACTTAACTCTAATTGTCTTGTTACAAAATCAACAAATTACATAGGTATATTTTCTAGTATTTTCTATTTTTTATTGGAAGAATTTTCTTATCATGAAAGTAGTCTAGTTCATGTATCATCACTTAATTGCATATATACAGTCATTTATCTAGTACATAAATATCACCACATAAATATCACCAAAAGACAAATACATATCCATTCTAATCCATGTACTACATTTTCTCGATTAACATAATTAGTCCTGCACTTAACTAATTGATGTTGGACAAGAAGCGTTGGATTTTGAAGAAAAACTCGAGAGAAAAAGACGGGGCCAAAAATAGCAGTTTTCGCGATCAAATATGGAGTCTCTCTTTCAAATGCCATAACTTTTGACTCGCTAATTTGTATTAGGCACATATACTATCAAATCGGTCATTTTGAGTTTCCTACATGTTGGTTAAAGGTAGGGGTGTTATGGCCGGGGTCCCGCCGGGACGGGACCCCGGCCCATCGAGAGTTTCCGGGGCGGGAGCTGCTGAACAGCTCCCGTCCCTCCTGCCGGGAACAACGGGAGTCCCGCCGGGACGGGAGGGATCCCGTGATCCCGGCGGGCAGTATCCGCCCTTGTCCAGCCCCCTTTTTTTTTCCATACTCCAATCAACTCAACAAAATTAAGAACGTTCATCAACTCAACAAATATTAAAAATTAAGAACTCATCAACAAAATTAAAAAATAAGAACTCATCAACTCAACAAAAAAGCGGCAGCGATGCGGCGTCTTAGCGGTGTGGGCGGCGGCTTAGCGGCGTGGGCGATTCTCTCTCTTAAAAAATTAGGATTTAAATTTTGTTGGAGGCTCGGCTGCGGCTTAGCGGCGTGGGGCGGTGGAGGTGAGGCGGCGATGCGGCGTCGTGGGTAGGCGGCGATGCGGCGATGCGGTATCGTGGGTGAGGCAGCGATGTGTTTGTGTGTGTGTGTGTGTGTGTTTGTGTGTGTGTAGCGGGTTGTGTGTGTGTGTGTGTTTGTTTGTGTGTGTTTTGTAAAAAAACCTACTGGACCAAGAGGCTAAGAGCAGCAGAATACTGAAAAAAAAAAAATTAAAAAAAAAAAGTACTGGACCCCGGGATCCCGCGGGAGGAAACGGGAGGCAGACCGGGATCAATTTCCCGGTCTGGCCGGGAAGGGAACGAGCCGGGTTTTTCCCAGCTCGGGGAAAACCCGACGGGTCGGGTCGGACTCCAAAGTCCCGACCCGGCCCAAACACCCCTAGTTAAAGGTACCCCCGTACCAGCTCGTCGCGAGCCCTAAAAGTCCGTTTAGTGCATAGGCAATTTGTCTTATTGTGCAAGTTTTTTACTTTGCTTTTTTATTAGGAGATCGTTTCCTTTTGTTTTAGACTTTATTTTCTTATTTGAGTCTAATTCCTTTTTGTTTAGGTTTATTGAGCTATATATAGCTCATTTTCATTATTTGGTAAGACACTCTTTTATTATCTTTTGATTTACTCAATAAAACTAAACTTGTTCCAACTCTGGTAGATTCCAAAATTTTCTTTGCGATTATAACTTATAAGCTAGTATTTTCGATTATTTACTATTGGATAAATTTAAATTTTATAATATTATTCAATTAATAAGCTTTGCATTTGGATGCCATGCTAAACACTTTCTGAATAAGCAAGCGAACCATTACAAAGTTTAACCCATCCAGAACATAGAAATATATATAGTAAGGCCGAATAAATTGGTGCCTAATAAAAGTTGTAAGGCCAAATTAAATAGCATGCATATTGAATTTATATAATCAGTTAATCAGTTTCACCGTTGCCAAAAATAATACAATGCATGCGTTTAGTAAGTCCAATTAATTTATTCTTTAATTCAACGATATGGATTAAAAACCATTCGATTACGTACCCTAATGAATATATACAAAACATACATATAATGAATACAAAACATACACATTAGGGTTACAATATTAACCACCTATCTTCACCAAATGAAACTTTCTTGTCATGTTAAAGATGAAAAGGTTGGGCAGTTGTACCTCGAGGCATCATACAAACAAGTATGGCGTAGTCAACAATGACGAGGTTGATAGAATCTCGGAGTTGCCGGAACCAATTTTGCATCAGATTCTATCTTTTCTTCGCACAAGAGACGCCACAAAAACCTCTACCTTGTCCAAGACATGGTACTTCACCTTTAACTCCTTCCCCGTGTTGGACTTCGATCAATACGATTATTTATACGGTGACTACTCAAATCGCATATTGAGCCAAAGTTTTTATAATTACGTAAACTCTTCAATAACTCGTCGTTGTTCGAATGTAAGCGTTCGTAGATTCCGAGTTGCTGTCTTGTTTTGTTATCGTACCATGTATGTCGAAAAAGATCTCGAGAAATGGTTAAACTACGTTGTAGATAACAACGTCAAGGACTTGACCCTTTGTTATCCAAAGGATGGGATGCACATACTGCATATGTCTGTTCTGTTTCACGCGAATAAGTCATCAATGAAGGAGCTGGATTTACGTGGTTTTAAAATTTTGGTGGAAGCCGACATTCTTGATCGTCTTAATATTGCTAGTGGATGCTACTTTTCCTCCTTAAAAAAACTTAAATTGAATTATGTTCATATAGATGAGCAGATTTTACAGAGATTGTTGTCGAATACTTGTTCTCTTGAAGAAGTGAGTATTGATAACTGCCACGGGTTTCGATCTGTGAGTCTTTGTAGCGCCAACCTTAAGAGTGTTGAATTGTATCTTTACGAACTTCAGGTTAAGAAAATAACAATTGAAGCCCCAAATCTGCGGTATCTCGGTTTAGGTCCGGGAGGTGTTGATGTCCTGAGTAGCATTTTGGAGGCTTCTTCTAAGTGTTATGCCAAGAACCTCAAGGAATTGGAACTTCGGGGTGTTCTCATAGACGATGCCATTTTTCGACTCATTCAAGGATTCGGTGGAGTGCTTGAGAAGCTCGGGTTGATTGAGTGCCAGGGGGTGGAAACTATACGAATTTCAAGTTGTCAACTAATCTCAAATTCGGTTGTAAAATGCAACCACGTTGAACTCGCTGCAGATTGTCTGGAGTGTTGGAAGGCTTATGCACGTTGAACTAGTTTTTTCCATTTCGATTTTGTGATTAGTTTACTGCAACAGTGGTGTTTGTAAAGTTTTTATTCTTCATCATGCTATAATATTGATGATTACAATTAAACCATCGACGCTGAGCATATATTACAGTAGTCATGTTCCTTGAGTAAAGCTGAGGTTGTGATGCATATTTCTAGGCTCATTGTATATAACTATATATGTACACATAGAAGCATAAAGGTATAAGTAATATACGTAAGCTTTAAAAACTAAACCGTTTCTTTTGAAAACAGCAAGATATCTACTGACTGTATTTACCCTTTTTAATAGAAGGTGGGCATTATCTAGTGCCGACCTCCTGCCTAGCATTTTAGAGTCTTCTTCTAACTGTTACGCCAAGAACCTTAAGGAATTGTGACTTCATCATGTTCGCATAAACTTTCCCGTTTTTCGAGTTGTTCAAGGATTCAGTGTTGTCAAGTAATGGAGAAATCATATGGATGAAAAATCATAGCGCAAAATTGTGGAGTAATGGAGGAATAAATGTTTGAGCTATATCTAAGTTGTCAATCCTACCATACAAATGCCAATGAAACTTAGGCTCCGTTTGGAGGGGAAAGAAAAAAATGATGTAAAAAAAAAGTCTCAACCAAAGACGCCACAAAAACCTCAGTCTTGTCCAGGACGTGGTACTCCGCCTGGACCTCCTCTTCCATGTTGGTCTTCAATCTATATCATTACGAGCACGTAAGTTGTGAATCAGGCCAATAGCTCGTCGTTGTAAGAATGTAATTATTCAAAGATTCAACGTTTTTGTATTCATGGATAATGGCCCTGATCCGTATGTTAAATCTCAATATGTGGACGAATATCGCGAGAGATGGATAACCTATGCTGTAAGTAACAACGTCAAGCACTTGGATCTTGATTGTTCCGTAAATCTGAGCACCATGTTCATTCCGCCAGCGGCTGCCTTGTTTTGCGCTAATAAGCTTTGAAGGTGTTGCATTTATGTGGCACTAGACTTAAGAGTGTTTACGTTCCTCTTGACAGAGTTGAGGTTCAAAAGATAACGACCGAAGCTCCCAATCTGCGGTCACTTACTTTAGGTGGGGGTGTGCCGACCTCCTGCCTAGCATTTTAGAGGTTTCTTCTTAGTCTTACGCCAAGAACCTCAAGGAATTGCGACTTCATTATTTTCCCATAAGCGTTTCCATTTTTTGAGTCGTATCGGTGGAGAGCTTCAGGAGCTCACGTTGTGGAGGTGCACGGTTACCAGAAGTGTTGGGGTTCCGAGTTATCAACTGATCTCAAAATTGGGTGCAATACAAATACGTAGAACTCGCCGCAGATTGTCACGAATATCACAAGAAGATGAAGGGCAGCGGGCGCATGTGGATGTGACGAATAAGTTATATCTGCTAAAAGTAAAATGATGACATAACGAGTTTTTTCCATTACTATTGTGTTATTATTTCATATTTGGCTTACTGCGACAGTGCCGTTCTTGATTTCCTTCTCGTCAATTACCTAAAATTTGGTTATAAGAATTATGTTTTTTCATATATTCCGCTGCATCATTGATTTTAATAATCATGAATTCATGTAACAAAAACAGAGGTTATGCATGAGCATCTCGAATTTTAGAAGAAGAAAAAATAGTAGAAAACAGAGTACATGCTATTAAGATAGTGTAGAATCTGAAATCAGCAGATCGAACTAACTCATTGTAGTACAAGAACATGATGTATGCAAATTGTCATTTTACTCAAACTCCAAAAGTATCATCATTTTCCTAAGTTTCTGAAACATCTCAAATATATTAAATTCCAATCTGATCCAACAAATATGTGTTTATTTTTTACACGCGGGTTCTGAATGCGCCATTAGTTACAATATAATTGACCAAGTTTCCAACCGAGTTTCAGGATAACTTACAAAAATGTAGAGAAGAGTCCATAAATTAATCAATGTATCAACGCTACATATATTGTGTGGAGCATTTGGAATGAAAATAAACCAGAAGCATCTCCCTTAACAGCTCCGAGAAGAATCCCAAACAAAACTATATAAAAGAAAAATCACATCGCAAAATTGTCGAGCATTGGAGAAATAAGATCTATGAGCTATATCTAACTTGTCAATCCTACAATACAAATGCCAATGAAACATAATTTCACAACTAAAAGAGTAGTTGATGCTCGACCACAAGTTTGGCCAGCTGTGTAAGGGCCATAATTTATCTCAAGTTCTGTCTTGTTTTAATCATTCTTTTCAGAGTTGCCAGCCAAAAGTTGCATTCATCCCAATCACTTGTAGTGAGAAGCACCTAAAAGCCACATCATTAATATTTAATGTGTACTTTAGTATCAATCAAGTGCGAAAACAAGGATAAAAGCGACTAATGATATCTTTCTTACCTGGATTTGGAGGGCTGTACCAAAATCACCACGGTCCAATGCCTGACACAGTTGCACGAGCTTCTCGGCAGCATTTTTAGATATATCTCCACTATTGAGTTTTGCAAATAAAGCACCCAACTTCTTTGAGTTATCTTCTATCTCCCGTTTCTTAGCTGGATTAGCTCGTTGTCCTCCTAATGCTTCACTAGTCTCGTTGAAAAGTCTTGTCAAAGTTGCAATAACAGGCTTCTGTGGTGCTGTGGCAGATTAAAAAGACATCAGATAAGGTAGTGTAATGAATTGACCAAGTCAGTCTACTAAAATGCATTAAAATTAAAATTAACACACAATGCTACGGGCCTAGTTCCTCTCCTTGAAGTAATTACCTTAGAATGGACAAGTTTTCTGGATTGTAACTACACCTTCAAACCCCTAGTTTCTCTCCTATCCTCTGATTGGCATATCAGTCAATATTCTTTCTTAAATTTGTCTCTTCACCAGAGAACGAAATATTTTTAGTTATCCACAAAATTTTGTTTGAGAATTTTGTTCAGAAACATTTATGCATTGTGCATTGTCTGTTGCCCCCAACAGCCTACACCGACCACTCAGCCGTCCTCCAATGGTTTAGAAGGACATGGAAAAATTGGATATAATGGTCAACCATCACCAAACGGTGAAGTAGTAACAGTCATCTTATAGTGCCATCTTTTCATCTTGCTATTATCTGACTACTTTGATAAACCTTTTTATAAAAATGAATAAACCATGGGTGTGCAAGGCTGCAGCGATTTTTAGACCTCAAAATGATCACATGGAGAAAAAGAGGTTTTACCAGGTACATTAGAAGTATCCACGGTCTGCACAGTTGGTGGGGGAGTAGCAGGGGCCAGTGACTGTGCCGGAGCAGGCTGGGCAGGGCTAGGGGGTTGCACTGGATTCATCCCAGGTCCTTGAACCCCTGAACTATTCACCGGCATGAAACCTCTAGGCTGTTGAGTAGGAGCCATTACCTGTGGCATCTTTGGCCCAGGGGTTGGTCCGACATGAGATGCGTTGGCACCATATGGAGAAACCCCAGGAGGACCAGATTGATAACTCGGAGTAGCAGTCCCCTGAATAAGAGATGATTTTAATTATCAAAAATTATAACGTGACAAAAAAGTAATAGGTGCTGTAACATACTGGATATAGCTGGGAAGCCAAAGACGCTGGCTGTTGATATTGATCCGCATTCTTTAACATAGGAGGGTTAGCAGGCACAAATTTTGCGGCGGGTTGAGTATTAACAGGAGGTGGAGGAAAGTTTCCCTGGGATAAGTTAACATAACAATCGAATTTAAATTTGCCTTTAACTCCAACACTCATAATAAATTCCATTCACAACTAAACCAAATAAGAGTACTACCACTGGGGCTGAAGTCACAGGAGAAGGAACAAACATGGCAGGTCTTTGGGTATTAGGTTGTGGGACCGGCTGATATGTAGCAGCAGGAGCATTATACCCCCTTCCAGATGGCATTTGCTGGTAGTTTTCAGTGTAGGGGCTGCTAGGGTAAGTTGGTTGCATATGGGATGGTGTTGTGCCCTGAAAGAGAGAACACAATATCAATATTAGGAGTTAAGAATCAGAAATCAACAAGAAAAAGATGTCAGTAGTCAAGAAGCGAATAGATATACCGGATAATACTGTTGAGAAGCATCAATAGCACCATAGCTCGACTGATCAGCAGTACTATATGTAGGTCCAGTTTGTAACTTAGTATTCTCGTAAGTAACAGTCTGCTCTATCTCCTTTTCTGCAAACATATATGCAAATCATCAGTTGGGAATACAAAACACAGAGCTTACTTCATATAGTATTGAACATATATCAAGTGAATCATGTTAATGAAAAGATTTACAGACAAAGTCTCTTACAGATAGGTACATGACAAACCGATAAAAAGATAAAAGATCTCTCTCTATGAATCAAACAAAGCAATTTCCAGATAGAAAAAACCATATCTTCCTCACTTAATTGATTAGAACAATAAGAAAAACTATATAGACCTGCCCTATAACTAATGGAAATCATGGGACCCTCAAGAACTTGGGTGCATCACCCGTCCAAACTGTAAGGTTATACAGCAGGTAACAATAATTTCTCAGAATAAAGAGGATGGGATTATTACTCACCAAAATTTCAGGAGATGACTAATAAAATATGCAATAATATGCTAATGCAGTAAGTAAATGCATAATCAGAAGCGAACTATTGCAAAAGAGTTCTAACAGAAGTTCGCCAACTCAATAATTGCATATTCTTCCCCATTATCTCTTATGTCATACTCCTTGAAACATTCCATAATCGTAAGCAAACTCAGGTGGAACTGTTAATTTCATAACAAGAATTGGAGGAAAAGGCATTAAAATCCGCAACCAAGAAAGAAGGCCCAACTGATGGGATTTAATAACAAGAATGCAAATATTCAAGCAGAATGCCCTGTTAAATGCATCCATTTACGCATGTGGAGCTGACCTATTTTTGCAGGTTAGTTTACCTTTAGAAGAAGAAATTACATATATAAATTACAAAATGGTTTAGTCAAAAATCTCAGGATATTTAGTTGTCACAGACCCCACATTTCTATAGAACATGCTTAACTAAATAAGTTTATTTATAGGACTATGATAGTCCAGCTATTACATTCATGAAGTGAAAGCACTAAACTCTCCTCCACACCTATAAGATTAATGTGATTCAATCCTGTAAAAGGGAATAGCAGCGAGGCTACATTTTTAAGAAAGTTCATGTCTCATTATATCCTACAACCTTGCAAAATGGTAATAGAAAGCTATCAAAGTCAACTCATTCATGATGAGCCTGATGAGGAAAAGAAATAGTAAAAACGTGGATAAAGATGCACCTGGTTCGGATGCAAGAGCAATACGATCGCGTAAGATCACAAGTTCAGTAGACAACTCATCAGTCCCCAGAAGATTCAAGTACTCCATGGCGGTAGTTAATAGCCCCTGGCTTGCTAAAATTTCAGCGTATTTCTCAATTAACTTACATAATGAAGCACTAAATCGCTTCTGTCCAGTTGCAAAAGCAAAGACAATCGTCTTCTCCATTAAATCCTTAAACACAGAAGTATAAATATGTAAGCTTACAACTTTATAACACAAACCATCATGTAAATTATAGTAACAACTCTTTATGCATACTTACCTGGAGCCGGTCTACATAAGGTTTTCCATCACGCTCTAGTGACAGACTCTTCGACCACATTTCCACTGCTTTGTCAATGTTTCCAGCACATATATAACACAGAATTGCAGCAGCTGCATAACCAGAAGCCATTAGCCTAGCGGCAAGAGTGTCGCATAACAGAGTCCACTCCTCTGCCTGTGCAAACTGGATAGAGCAATGTGCAACATGTTAAAATATAATCATAGACAGAACAAAGAAGAAATCAAACTTATAGCAACATCCGTAGATACAAAGCCTAGACTGAGTTTATTTACGATATGCAAAGCAACAAACATATTCGAGCAAATATTCACACCAAAGAAGAGGAACTTGGTCGCTTCAACAAATTCTAGTGATTTAGCTAGTCATTTGACACAATATTAATGAGAAAGGCTGACATGAGATTCGAAAGCATAAGCTTTAGGTGAACTCTCATTCACTAACTTTAAGGGTTCTTTCTTCACTCACAAACAAAGGCGTTTAGCACGAGAACAATTACTGCCTGTTACACTCCAGATCATGACCAACATATTTCAGCTTAATTAAAGTAGAACAGAATTTACAACATTACATCTTTTGTACAGACCGAGGTTATGCTCCTGTCTGGTCCACATTATTGACTGGGTTTTGGTTTAAGTCATTATCAACTAGGTAAAGCTTCATTCAACTAAGACCAGAAACTCACATGACTACATAATTATCATGGTCTTGCCCCGTCAACACTGTTGGGTTCCAGTTGACTAGCCAAAAATATTTAAGCCCGTGTTGACGAGAAAATGTAAATAAAAGCATTAAAAATCATCAACTTTTTTCTCCTACTATTACGAAAGATAGGTATTATATGACTGGCACCCACAGACAATCTCTGATATATCTGCAAACTGAAAGCATCACTATATTAAGTTTTACAACCAAAAATTGTGAACACATCTTTACTCAGATAACCTATGTGTTCTCAAACAAGTCAGGCAGAAAACGAAGTTTGGAAAATGCATAAACTCAAAAGAAGCCATAATACTTAGCACACTTGAGTAATTTGGCATGCATAGAGAATACATATATGCTGTCAACAAATAAAAATAATAATTTTAAAAAAAGAAAAGAAAAAAAAGATGATTATGAACAAAAAAAAATGCAAGTCATAAGGGTTTGCATTGGATGTGACTGCATATTGAAGCGATATACACTGGTTCTCAGGAAATTAGACACTTACGGTACAAAAGAGAGCAAGTGTTTCCTTCCATGATTTTAAGGGCCTGGTGTTTGCTATGCTCATAAGATCATTGTTCACCATGGCAGAAACAACCTGGGTCAAGAAAAAGAACCAGGAAACCCGTGCAGGTACATCAGAAACAGGAAGAAAGACTCACCAAATTGACAATTAAAACAATTTTATCTTGCCACCTTTAGGTATGGAGAATGACTTGTCTTTAGGTACTCATTACGTGTACGATCCCACAAGGAGGTACCACCAACATGAGCGATGACCAATGCATCTGCCAATCTATTAGCAGAAACACATTGTGCAACCGCACCCTTGTAGTCCCCAACAACCAAAGCACGTTGAACAGCATCATCAAAGGAAGGATCTGAACTCTCCTCTTGTTCATCAATCTCTTGTTGGGTATCCTTAACAGAATCATCAACAACAAAATCATTCTTGGAAGTGGACAGAGGTGTATCTGCTTTTGGACTTGGAAGGTTGTTAAAGAAATCTTCCCCATTGTCAGTTCCAAACAAAGAAGATTCTTGGTTCCCAGAAATTTCTTCTGTATTACTGGTATTCTCATCAAGACCCAGAGCATTTACTTGTTCAGAGACACCGTTCTGTATGTCCTCACTTTCTTTTGCAGGCACATCGAAACCAAGATGGGAAAGCAGGTTTGACCGTGCAGTCCCATCTTCAGCAAACATAGCCTTCATGAAGCCCCAAGTTTCCCTCTCCTCCTCGGACCTGAGCAGCAATCAAGAAGTTAAAAACAAGTTAGAGGTGTTCACCTTTGCCCTAACTAGTTTAGTAATGATACAATAGAAGACATACTCAGATTCTTGAGATTTCTTCTCACAAAAAACTTTTAAAGCTGTTCTGTCACCACTTTGGATTGCAGATTCAAACTCAGAAGATCGACTAACAAGGCCCTTCTCTGTAACTAAGTCGCGCACATAGACCTAGATGGAGAAATAATCATAAAATATGTAAAATATATGATGAGAGAAGTCACTCCTTTAAAATAAGCCTCTGCGTACCTCTGAAGATCCACTTGGAGATTCAGTAGAATGAAATGAAATGAGTTTGCCACCGAAACCAAATGAAACTCCAGCTTTGCGTTTGTACCACTTTGGGGCCTTCATACGTGCTGCACGAAACATAGATTACAAAAGTGCAAGGAAAGCTAATACAACAAGATACTGTAGTTAAATCAGAAATCGTAGGAGGAAGAGAGAAAACGAACGTACACATTACTTTAACAGAGTAATAAATAGCCTAACAGAATCTAAGTTTTATTTCTCACAATCACAAGATTAGGTTTACTTTTAGAATGTCAAACCATCATTATTAAAAATAAAGTTTAAAGAAGATGAAGAAAAGGAAGCCCCAAGTGCTTGGCATTGAGTGGTGTACCAATTTTACTTTCTATCCCGATCTCAAAAGAAAAGAGAAGAGCTGACTCCTGAATTGTAACTTATGTGTCTTCTGCGTTAATACCTACTCAATTATATTAATTTTTTTAAGTAAAAGAATGACATGCTACTGCATCATACCACATTAGTCAAATCTACTGCTCCACAGTGATCTACATTAATAGTTAGTATCAAGGTATAGACACGTAACACAATGATGCAAACCACTGTCAGAGGAACATACAGAAACATAATTACTAACAAAAAGTAAAACAAGCAAACAGAAAGTACATGAACAGAATCGGGAGATACAGAACAGAGACAGAATTACAATGTTCATGTTGAACAGTGAGCCAATATTCATCTCTAATACTAATGAATTAATACTATTGTGTAACGAGTCCTACAGGCACAAACTAAAGGTTTGAGGGCGTGGGCGTGTTAAGCATGAAGAAATGATGCAACGACCAAGTAATAAATAAATAATGCAATACGGTGAGAGCTTTTTTCCAGAACATTTACTCATTTCACACTATCCCAAGCATATTGGTCAGACAGCAAAAACCTTCTGTCATTTAATAAAGGTCATACCTTCACCTAAATTCCTCTCTCCAGCTTCAGATCGACCGCAACCCTGCAGTTAAAGAAGAGTAAGTCAGAAAACAACCGTGAATCTGTTCAAAGGTCAGAAGCAACTCAAAGGAAATAGAAGAGCACTGATGTTATAAAGAATTCCAAATCTCTTGCAAACAATTCATTGCAATTATTCTATTCAGTTGACTGCATATTCAGATTGTGACTGTGTGTTCTTATGCGAAGATCATTTGCATCTCCAAAAGGCCCAAGAGCTAAAAAAACACGTGTGGTTCACTACTTTGATTCCTCTACCTCCATTTTGTTATCTAGGGGGTCAGGAGGAGGACTAGAAACAAGATTAAAAAAGGATAGCAAAGCAGTTATGGCTTTCATGGAATAGAAGATTACCTCAATATTATACATTCCAATTTTCCCATCAAATGAAGATGCTGATATGACGCCTGGAATCTTGGAATACCAGTGAACATCAAAATTCCAGTTGGACCCAGCAGGTAACTCAGCCACGATCTACAGAAAAACATATCGAATCTTAGTCATACACATCAAATTGCCAACTCAATGCAGCTGAAGAAAATGAAGAACAACTTCAATCAGAAAATTTCAGAAGAATGAAAACCATCTCACTTCAAGTTCAAGGGAAGGCTAATGAATCAAAAGGCTCACCTCTCCAGATGAAGTGTCCCAGCAAATAGTACGGTTGTCTTTGGCACAGGTAAGGAGATAAGAGCTGTCAAAAGGGCACCATGACATTGCAATCACACCTGATGCAGATGATAAGGAACACATTCAAATGAATGCCAAAACAGGCTTAAAAGGTTATTAGCAAATAAAAGCCACGGCCATCACAATTACGATGGCATTGCTAAAGTAAAACAAATTTGAAGGATGAAAATGTGAGACACAACGACAGAAGATTGTGGTCATTTCAGTTGAAATGGTATACGGTGAAACAAGTATATGAATGCAGGGGGGTGACAGGCACGCATATATTCCAGAATAAACTTTTAGAAGCTACTTAAAACTGGTCTCAATAATACTGCCTGGTTTACTAAAATGGTCTTCATGACGTTTCTTCCTTATACTTTCATTAAACAGGTGGTGATTAAAGATGAATAACCAAGGGCTAAATAGTTTTTTTAGAGAGATCTTATCAGCATGGCTAATGAAGAGATTCGTGCTAACTGCACACAGTAAACTTTTGATATCAACTTCCGAAGCATGAAATGTTTACGAAGATGTGGTCGGTTTGACAAACCAAGAATGAGATCGCAGATTCAATAAGTTGGAAACTGAAAGTGGAATGCAAGTTAACCAAGGATATACCTTTGCTATGCCCAACAAACTCTTTCACTGGAGTCATAATGTTCCGCATATCCCACAGCTGAACATAACGAGTGACCATTTACACAGACAGAATATCAATTATACCAATAATAAACTAAGAGCCCAATGCATTAATTACCCTAAGAGAAGGTGAATTATCTTCATCTGAAGCAACAATAAGCTGAGTAGCAACATCAGGATGCCACTGCAAAACCGAGCACCTCCTTCGAGTTGAATCTGAGAAGCTGCAAGGTAAGCGTGCTTAAAGTCAGGAACAAGGCAAAAAGGAACATTACAGAAGAATTTGAAAAATACAAAACTGAACATTTTTGGTGGCCTACCTTATAACTGGTTTCTGCTTCTTCAGATCCCATACCACTGGAAGAAGAAACGATGTCAAATACCCATATACAGTGCAAGGTTTAAGTGCATGAAATTATACAGAACAGTATCCTTCTCACCAGTTGTTCCATTAAATGAAGTGGACGCCAGTATGTGCTGCACCTTGTTATTCCAAGACAAAAATGAAATTTCACCTTGCGTTGCAGATCCGCTACCCTGTGATGTAGCTCAAATTGTGAGTCCCCATGATCAATATTGTATGTAAAATGTCACATAATCGGACTGAAACAACTTAGAACCACCAGACTGAAAATCCAGATGTGTGCGCGTGTGTGTGGGGAGAGAGAGAGAGAGAGAGAGAGAGAGAGAGAGTCCATTGATATATGGGTAAATCATCGAATTAAAGACTCTAAATGGCTTCAGAAAGCAGAACTATATGATGAGTTGAATAGCTAAGCCTCAAAACTTTGCAGCCATCATGAAGTTCTGAAATAAATTTGAGGGTTTGTAACTCAAGGATTTAATAATCCGGAGGTTACAACACTATCATTGCTATAGTTCTACCACATATGCTTGTTAGTAGGGAAAGTGTACCTCTCAGTTTCTCTTACCACAAGTATTCATGTGTTAAGAAGACAACGAAAAGATACAAGTGAAGAAACATACGTGAAGATAAGAAGACAAAGACAACTTGTATTTTCCTCGACTCTTGCTAGTTTCAGTTTTCTTATATTAATTATCTTATTCATTGTTTAACACCTGCAATGGTTTTATTTATTCATTCATTTCCTTGTATATCCACAACTACAAATATCTCTAAACGTTATTTTGTTTCACATTAACATGTCACAATCATTTTTTCTTAACATCCAAGAGCAAACAACCAGTAGATAATTACTGATTCTGGTGATTTATTAAGAGTTTTCTTGACTAAACTGGTTGAAAATACCTCCAAAAGAGGAATGCCATCATTGCAGCTACTAAGTGGATACCTAGCAAGCCATATTTGAGATTTTATTGCTAGTTAGGTGCCATAAACAGTCTAAAGGTGGATTAAGTTTAAAAAGCACGTCTAAGGTTTGAAGATTGGTAAGGATCACGACAAACACTGGAGTACTTGGTGTAATCCTGTTACCTTGTATAAGTGGTTCGTATGAAATCAAACAGGAAAATTATTATGAAGATCGTCTAAATTGCCCATCATAGATGAATATCTTCAGCACTCAAAAAAGAGAAAAAAAAACTGGTGATTTGGTTTATATTCCGCAATGAGATCAGGAACTAGGAACCCTGACTACCCTTTGTGCCTAATTCGTGAGGAGTGCAAGACCCAATATTTAATATTCGTGACTTCTTAAAGAAAAATGTGGCGCCTTGCCATGCATTTTCTTTCCAAGAAATAAGATGCCCTGTGTGCCTGCTCTAACTCTCGCATTCTTGCCAGGGAAATGCGACCTGGCACTTTCCTAATTGGCAACCCCCCCCCCCCCAAACACCCCACGCCCCCCACGTGAGGTGACTGAAATTACCTAAAGCTGGTTAAACTTTGATAGAGCTTTAAAATGATATCACTATTCTAATGGACTTCATGACACAAACATATATGTGTAAATATCAATTGGAATCCAGTTAGTTGATTATTCAGCAGATGACATGAGGACAAAATTGTTTGGTACTCAAGTTTAACGAGATGAATAAAATATCAATTATAAAGGGCATGTTCTTCTGTATTGTATTCTTCCTACCAAGCTACTTAGCATTAATTAGATTCTTCCAGTATACGAAGTGACTTTTCTATTTGAAGAATTTGCATTTATCAATAAAACATCACAGACAAAGCAATCAAACAAATCAAGAGCTTCCAGAAAAGTTCATAAGGGAGAAAAGGCAGCTTTCTAGAAACATCACGGCACCTCACTAAAATTGATAACATATGAACCACTAAAAACAACTAAGAACTTTATAGGGACTGATAAATCTCAACTGGAAACAAAACTGCTTCGTAGAACACACACCGCCAGGGGAGGGGGAGGTTGTGATACACTTTCTTTTCACTTGTGCTATAATGTCTAGCTAGCAAGTTACATATGATGGTCTGTCGTCTTAGTGTTGCAAATTCTGAATAAGTTAAAACCTAGTCAAGCAGATCAGTCTTCAGCTTCTTAAAATACATGATACGCATCCATTCCTACCAAACCTCACATGCATCTCATCAATTGTTCATGGAAGCATACAAAAGAAACTAACTCGCATAATAGTTTTCTTCAAAAATTGTTTAAATTCCTCAAAAATGAACTTTAGCTATGAAACATTGTGCACCTTCAGTGGCGGGAAAAGACTTGGCTCCAATGGTTTTGCCACATCCCATATACAAATATCACCTTCATCAGCCCCAGAAGCAATAAGATTTGGAGTGAAAGGATTAAATTCCAATCCACGGACCTGAGGAGTGGCAAAAAACAAATCACGCATCCATGATTAGTCAATAAAAATGAACAGGGTGTGAAAAGTGGCATTAAAACAATGAACTACAGACGTACCGGTCCTCCTTGTCTAGAAAGATTTCCAACAAAAGCGCCTTCACTTGCATCAGAACCCTTTTTACTTGTGTCAGAACTGTAAGCATGAAAAGAAATCATAACACAAACAGACATAACAACAGCGGTGTAATGATAACAATGAACGGCAAATAATATTCCAAACTTGGTCTTTTCCCAGGTACATGCTTTATTTAAATCAAAATGACTTGTATAGATACATCATACACGGTGCATTCTTTCAGATTCATAACAAACTTATAAAGCATAATACAAGTGATGTCGGAGATACTCTGACCTGAATTATGATTTAAAATAGACAACTTTTAACTATGGGCCGTGTTAAGTACCACATAAAAAGTCAATTATGAAATGCATTACAAGTTATCAATAGGCCAAAATTGACCACAAAACTAGGGCTACTAAAGTTGGCAAAAGGCATGTCAAAGTGAGATGCATTGACACAAGTCAAAGAATAGTCCATGGTTGGAAATACAAAAGGTGGTGAGCACTACAATTCTGGGATAATTCTAAACAGCCAATCTCAATATGTACAATGATTTTGGTGTTGGTTACTTCTATCCTAATCAAGAGGTTTAGAGTAGAGTTCGCATGACACCACACCAACACGTCTAGTTTACATTAATCTAATCACTGTACCAAAGCATTCATACAGAGAAACTGCAGTCATAGAAAGGTCAGGAATGAATGATGAGAAACCAAAAAAAGGTCAGGCTAAAAAAGTAAAGTAGTATAGATTCTTAAACTCGTATCGTTGGCAAATAAAAGCATCCTGAAAATATTGTGACCAATTTTGAATGATATCTATCTCACCCATACTAAGAGATTATTATATGAGTAAATACTTATACAGCATGGACTATACACTATTAAATTTTTTTCTCGGTAGCTGCTTAGAGTACAGTATGTGATTTATGTTGCAAATTCACACGACTAGTTTGTTAATGAAAAATTGGATTTGCATAAAGCAAAAGAAACAGTGTCAAAAGGAGTTCACCAACAATAAGTTTTCTAAAACATTATTTGCAAAAAGTAGTCGACTTTCATCTCTTCAGTAAGTTTGTCATCGGTAGAAGCTGTTTCGATAATAACCAAATATGACTGCTCTGGTAATAACACCTATTTCCAAGAAAAGCATCAAACTGTAAGATTTCTTATGTACTACGAAAAGTCGAAAAAAAAAATGCTTCTCTAACCCATTTGAAACAAGCCTATGTCGGCTACTTTGATGCTGTAATGGAATTAGATCTGTAAGCCACATGAACTTAACATAAAAACGTAATATAGTCTCGTCTTGCAGTCAAAACTTAAGTTAGGATTTTATCTTCCTAAGGCTTTTCTTAGAATGACTTGGTTACGACAGACACAAATCCACAAGCAGAAGGAACCAAATACACTTTCTGAGTACGGCTGTCTACAATGATGTCTAACAAGCTACTAACATAACAATGAGAAAGAATTTCAGACCACAAACTGACTAAAGGCAAACCCCAAAACCTCTGTACTTCACATTTCCCTGACTAATGCAATCGACTATATACTATAAAGTATTAAGCAATTCGAAAACAATCTACTAAAAGCAACACTCACTATGAGAAATCACAAAAAAAATATGCCTTAGACAGCTCTCCAATTGAGTAAAACAATCTCATCACAGAAATTTCATAAACCATAACAATCAGCAAAACTAAAAAGACAACCAGTTCGTAAATTCGAACACATACACACCAATCACGAAATCATTACAATTAAGATAAAAACGCGGACAGAACAAAATAAATTACATCTTTGCATAAAGACAAGGATCAGAACAATACTAGAAGGCAGTTACTCACCGGATCAATCGCTTCGGATTCCAAAGCCCAACGTTCCCATCCACGAGCCCACCCGCAATGAGTCCAAGCGAATACTCCTCGGAATCTCCAGCTCCCTTACCCCACGAAAGCCGATTGAACCTCTCCGAACTCGGCGCGGTACCAGACAACACCAGCTGCCGATCATCCGAGGCGAAATCGAGCTCGAACACGTCGAGATTGGCGGATGAGCTGAAGTGCAGATCCACGGCGCCCGCCATCGTCCCCGCCGCCATGTACTTTCCGTCCGGCGAGAACGCCGACGACGCCGATCTGTTCACCGTCTTTATACACGACGCCATCACGAATACCTTGAACAGTGAATCACAAATGCGATCAATTGATCGATTCGATATACGAATCGGAGAATTGCGATGGCAGATCTAGGTTTTACGGCAGAATTTGGAAATCGGATCGGAAGAGAGAGTGAGAGAGTGAGAGAGTTTTCTCTCTCTAGAGTTTTATTTTATTTTATTTATTATTATGTTGTATTAGTTTTGTTTTGTTTTATGATTTTTCTCGTTATATTGGTATCACCAACGATTTTATGATTCGTGTAATGTAACGCATGCGTCACTTTGGGGGATTGTGAGAATTTTATTTTATTATATAATATTCCATGTATATATATATATATATATAGTAAAAAGAAATTGACAACTATAGGGCTTTTTTTGTGGGTAATTCTCAACAAAACTTATATGAATTGAAACCAAAATATTTCATTAATTTAGGGAAAATATATAATTCCTTTCGGCTTTGAGTCTCGCAATCATATTTTGTTATTAGCTTTATATATGTGAAGCCCGGCTCGTAGGCTCGTTGAACATAAAATACCTCTCTTATTTGGGAGAGATATGAAGATAATTATGGTCAGCTCGTTTGGTTGCAAAAGGCTCTAATATGTCTCATCTTCATTTAACTCCCTACTCTGATCCCTATTATTTAGATTTAACAACTTTGGTTCCTCTCTATGCTATGGACCCCACTGGATTCTTTACTTTAGTTGTAAATATTAAGTCAGGTTAGAAGCAAATTTCCTACACTACCCTTAAATTTATACCCACAAATTTGGGTGCATAAGTAAATAATACCAAACCACATAATGAAATTCTCTCACTCCCAATTCGTCTCTCTCAATCGCATATCGTGCGACAGTGAACGGTGATTAAGTCTAAGATGAACACGAAGTCAAAAATTATGCACATCCAGTGACAAAGACCGCAGTAATGCAATTCAGTTTAATCTATTAAACCAAATCTCAAATCTACATCATCTGAAATAAGTTAAAAATAATCATACGAATATAATCACAACAGAAAAAAACTATTTTCATAAGAAAAACGACAAACACATGTTTACCATCATCGGAGTGTCTTTCATACTGAGATGAGGCAAAAAAAATTTGCACCGGAGCTACATGTGCGCCTCATATCAAACCTAAACGTGCACCTCTTTTTCTTTTTTGTTAAAAAATGAAATAGATCTATGATGAACACCAACTACTTATTCAAACATAACAGATTCATAATCAACAAACATCAACCTGAACTAACATTCTACACATTGCTCCCAAATCAGAAACCTAAAACCCCAAATTCCATCATCAGCCTCCAAATCCGTACAACGTGCGAGTTGCGACCCTGCCTCTTCAACACCTACACCACATCCGTCGTCGTCATCGTCTTCCCATTCGTGTGGTCCATATACGTCACCGCATCACGAATCACATTCGCCAAAAATATCTTCAGCACGCCATGTGTCTCCTCGTAGATCAAACCACTAATCCTCTTCACTCTGCCTCTTCTCCCCAACCGTCAGATCGTCAGCTTCGTGATCCCATGGATATTGTCTCGAAAATATTTCTGGTGACATTTTGCTCCGCCCTTTCCCAATCCCTTGCCGCCTTTGCCTTTATCGGAGCTAAACTGGCACCATCACACCTAGCAGCAGCGCGCTGGTTCATCACAACAAATTAGGATTAAGATTATGATTTTTGTGGGGAAAAACATGACTTGATGATTTTGCAAGGTAACTTATTTGTACATAATTTGACGGGGCAAAACAGTAATTTTGCACAAGCAGCCTAAATCATTGTTGAAGTCTGTTTACGAAAATGTAACCATGAGGCCCACTTATTTTGGTTGATGAAGCCCGGGTTGAGCTAATTACCCTATTATATAAAAGCCCAACCAAAGCTATATAAAATCAATGTGCAAGTCGAATAAAACGCAGGTAAATGCCCTATAAAACCCAACCAAATGAGCTATAACACTCTACATCATATAAGTAGAATTTGTTTAAGTTTTATAAGGTTATTTTTTCTTTAACAAATTTCATTGAGAATTATGTCTTTGTGAGAGAAATGAAAAATTGACTGATATTATAAAGATTTGAGAAGAAAGACAAGAAAATCAAACCACGCTGCAAATAAGCGAGCAATCAACGTACTTACAACAATGTTAGATGATGAATTCCTAACCAATATGAAGTTTATCGCATTGATTTCTCTAGTGGTGATACTTACGTAGGCCAATGGACAAATCATTGTCCTATTGGCATATATTTGGAAAACGATTGTTTGTAGTATGGGCTTGGATCTTCTCTTACAAAAGTGTGTTACATCTTCTCCTACATCATTTAGATGAATGTCATGTGGACACAATTTAAGATTTCTTCATTCCATATTTTAAATTAAAAAATTATAGGTAACATCTTACTCTAAACCAACTTAAACATATTTAGTTACCTCCAAACAAATATGTCATTTTCCTAGTTGTTGTTGATTCCCTTTTATTTGGAAGAGATTTTAGCTTCCAAACTTTTTTTCTAACTAATTTAAATTGAAGAGGAATTTAAACTAAATTAAAGTACCCATAAAATAAGAAAATATTATTATACAAACATCTCAAAAAGAATATCTATACTATAACTTACTAGAGATGTACTGTAAATTTTACAGAAAAACACTTAAGTAGAATTCAAATTGAGAAAAAATAAATATTATATGGAGTATATGTAAAGATTGTTAATATATATATATATATATAAGTTATGATGATCTTGGGTATCAGAGTGGTATCAGAGCCAAGGACTCAGAGGATACATAGTTGGAAACAATCTATTACATAACACTCTTTGTGCCATGAATCTGCTTGGTAGAAATAATATTGTTCAAAACAGTATAAATACGGAATATGATATACCAGAAAATCTGGAATTACTTAATAAGTGGACAATTCAAAAGATTGAACCCAAAATTATTTATAAATTAGGAGCCTTTGAAAAACTTGGTTTAAAACAAGTTGTTAAAACAACGGAGGAATCAATTTCTTTAAATAATGAAGAAATGATAATTAAATTATTAAGTGAAAAAAGATATTTCTTCATATAGACATACCTATAAATTTATTCATATAGTTTTATATAGCCCTAGAAGGATTACCAGAAAGCTTTATAGCAGTTTTAAGAGATGGTAAGAATCTTGACTGGAAAAAATCATTAATGGGAATGATACAATCTAGTTTGGTGCATGGTCCAGTTTATTTCGATGTATATCCAAATTTACAATTATCCTTAACTGATATAAATATTCTTGATGCTCTAGCATTAAATGTTAAAACTCATGGTTATAAATATTTACCAGGTACATAAGTTATATGTATCTATTATAGAGTATATTATAAACCATTATATACTTTAAATCCTCAATGTCGTAGGGTTGATAAATTTTTAAATGAAACTATATTAATAGAATCTAATTTTAAAAAATCTAAAATAATTACTAGAAGAACAATAAAATGGGATGAAATTGAATTTCCTGAAAATTGGATAATAAACAAAGTTGTTCTTGCACAACAACCTCTAGTTCAAAATGATTTATTTAATATTTTATAAATGTGACGACCGCGCCCCACGAGCCATGCTCCGATCCGAGTTGGTTCAGTGGTGGCCAGTCACTTTACCCAACTCAGACTAAAACATAACTCATAGGAAGGGGTCTCACTTGTTCATGATCAAAACCATACACAATTTATAAAATATATTTCGATATATACAGCGGAAGTCTTGTATTACAAACAATATGACTTTTTTAATGGTTATGCACTAGTTACCAAACACGAATATTCCAAAATGCACGCTTGAACAATTATTCACTTGATCCATGCCGCCATGTTGATTTTTATCCTGGGGAATGGACAGAACAAACGAGAAATAGGTCTTTAATGACTTAGTGAGATTCATATAAAAGAACTGGTAATGCAATAATTAACTGTGACCTACTGGATGCATTTCGAGGAATGATCTTACCGGTAGAAACAGTTCAATTAGACAATTTAACGATCATATCAGGGTATTACCATGATTATGAATCAATATGATAAATAATAAATGGTTGTATACGATTTAACGACGAGTAAGAAAATCATGTTATGATATGAGATGCAAAAATAGAAATATGATGAAATATATGTTGTTCAAGGTTTGGTAACGGAGTAGTGGCTTTTCTGTCCAAGTTCCTCAGGGCCAGATGCCAAACGGGGCTAGAACAAATTAGAAATGGAACCTCACCTTGACTCGTACGGGGAACCTTGAAGCGTCGATTAGTTCGTCAAATATTTAACAAATTTAAATAATATTAATCAACTGAATTTATAGTTCACCACAACAAATATTAATATTTTTTCTTCAATCCTCATATTGGTGAAATTGAGAACGTCCTAGTTAAGAATGCTAGTTACAATGTAAATATTATTAAATTACACATAAGTTTAATTTATGTCCTGGCTCTAAACATGAAAATCTTAGATGATGAATTGACAAACGTAAGGTTAAGTTAAATATCAATTAACAACCTTATTGATATCTCAAAATTATCTTAAACAACCATATGTTCAAACTTATGACTGTGAATATTCACGTTAGAGTCATTTCGCTGACAAGTTACGGTGATAAGTAAAATTTGATTAACTATCCAATTTGATTTATAATAAATTCTTAAAATATATTACTTAACCAACTCTAAGAAAACTCGTCTTTTTTGCCTTTAATCAATTCAAAATGTTTAATAACCACACATCAAATAAGTATCATATGAAGTAGTACCTTCTTAAAAGTTCTAACTTAGTCGATTATTACTTTATTTTACATAGTTAGTTTAAAATACACATAATTATGTTATAACTTAAATATAAAGATATAACATGGGAAATTTATCAAAACATGTGATAAGGAATGTCTATTATGATAAATAATCTTATTTGATGTTTAAGTTATGAAGTGGTAAGAATAATCTTGTAAGACTTATGAAAGTAGTATGTTAAACATGATAAATCTACCATTTAAATGATATAAATAAAATCACAAATATATCAATTCATGATTATAATCATAATAATACTAAATCATGTTAAGTTCATGTATGTGATAAATACATGAATTATGATGGTGATTTAACTTTTAAACTAAGAAAATAAAGGTTGTGCCAAATAAACTAAAAATTCACGCAATTTTGGTTTTACCTTTGATTGGACATCCAAATGAACTTGGTTTTCAAATCATTTTATGGTTCCTGATTCATAATGTCGTGATGATTGTGTGTATCCAATATTTTGAGAAAAACACAAAGGTTTGCTATGTTAAATAATTCTTGAAAACATAAAACCTATTTTCAGATTTTCAGACAGCAGTCTACGATTTAGGAATTTCGACATTCTAAATCACATTATTTGAAAAACATTTCTTCATACGAAAGTTAGAGGACATCATGAGGAGTATTTGGCCGTTGTCCTTGATCAAAAAAGATTTTTTTACAATTAGTTATGATTTTTCTAAGGTGCAGGGCCGAATGGATAATTTTTGGCAATAAAAGTTTTGGGGTATTATCAGGTAGAAAATGATAAAATAAGAACGTGGGATGAATTTTTCCTGAAAGTAGACTCACTAACTTAGAGATTCATAGGAAGAAAGAAGGAAAAACCAAAATAATTTTTGGTGTGAGAATTGTTGGAAGAAAGCCTACTATTTATAGGCAAAAAATCAAGTAAAAATCATTTTAATTAAGTTCCCATTTTGATTATTTTATAATAAATCACAAAAAATCTGAATTTAATCATGCTCTTAAGGATGTCATGGCTTACTTCATCAATTGGTTAATTGCATATCAAGTTCCTCAATTATTTGTAATTAAGATTCAAATAGGTATAATTAAATTTCTTTGTTACATACATATTTACTTATGTAATTTTTCTATGTAATTCAATCAACTTGGTTAATATTTAAAATTGAAATATATGTTTTAGGATTAGAGACCTGTAAATATAATAAAAGACTAACTTTAAAGTTCATGGGGCTCAAATGCAAATTTTTCTAAATATTTAGGGTAAAAATAGAAATTTTTAAAAGTTCCAGGGCTAAAGTATAAATTTTTTTTCTTCCTAATTTTTGGGGCGTTACAACCAACATTTGAAGAAACTGTTCAAATACAAATGGAAAAGGGTGAAAGTAGATTATCAGAGACTCGATTTTTGAGATCTCATTATTATATATCCCCTTTGGATTATATTGTCGAAACTCCTTCTAGAGCTTCTACATCTCAAGTAAGAGAACAAGTTCATACACATGATACAAATACAGAAAAAGTACATAATTTATTTATAAATAAAGATAATATTGTTCATGGTATTTATGAGAATATCCATCATGTGAAAGATGCAGATATAACTGCTTTTGAAATGAATTTTCCTATTTAATGAATGTTTAGTCTAAAATTAATTTTAGTCCTGGATCTTCCGCCAGACAAGAAATAAGGGAAGAATTTAATACTCTCAGATGGGAAGTATTTCGAACATGGTTTTCTAATAACTTTCCAAAAGATGGACAAAAGATTATTCAAAATGATTTTTATCAATTCTGTGAATAACAGAATAAAAAATGTGCTTTTGTTCCATGGTTTATCCATACCTATATTGAAAATTATATTTCGGTGTTGGAAAAAAATTATAAACTCTTAGATGGGAAAGTTTTACAAAGCTTGTATCCACCCCAACAACCTTTTCAAATTGAAAAATTAAATTTTCTTGCTTTTGCAAAATTGCTGGAAAATGATACTTTACCAGTTACCTTACAACATATTAATAATATTATAAAACAACAAAATTATATAAACTTATTTTTAATAGTTACAGGGGAGCAAATAACATGTCTTCATAACTATTAATAAGCTTTATATTTCTAAACCTGAGGGTTCTATATCTCATGACATTAAATTGGCTTCTCCGAATATTCAACCTCCTCCGGTTATTAAAGATTTTAAATTAAAATCTATGGGAGACCTTGAAAAATTTTTAGATGAAGATTTTAAAAATATGAATATTAATACTTTAAATAAAGAATTAGAAATTAATACTGATTATAAATCTGTTATTAATGATCAAATCAATAAACTTGGAAAATGGGTTGATAGACCCACTCAGCGTTTATATTATTACATGAGACCTTCTCCTATGGATGTTTTACATGAAGGAAGAGCGTTTGTTGACAATAACTCTTATAATGGAAAAAGTATTTATGAATGGAATATTGCACTACATCATATAACTCTTATAATGGAAAAAGTATTTATGAATGGAATATTGATGGTAATACCGATAAACAAATATATGATGTAGTGCATCGTATGTTGATGTATTCTACCATTTATAAACAGAAGAATAATTCTGATCAATTTGTGGCAAAGATGATTATTGTTGGGTTTACCGGATAACTTAAAACCTGGTGGGATAATTAATTATCTCAAGAAACCCGAGATAATATTCTTAACACAGTAAAAATAGAAAATATATTCAATATGAAAATGTTGTTTATAATCTTATAGTTACAATTATAGAACATTTTACTGGAAGATATTCAGATAATAATGAAAAAATTAGAACTCTTTTACAAAATTTGAGATGTAAAACTCTTACTGATTTTAGATGGTATAAAGATACTTTTCTAAGTCGTGTCATGGAACTTCCTCAGTGTAATAACTCTCATTGGAAGTCTAAATTTATTGATGGACTTCCTAGTTTATTTGCAGGAAGAATTCGTAAGCATTTAAGGAAAGATCATACATCTATTCCCCTTGATAATTATACTTATGGCAATTGACTGGTACATGTATTCAAGAAGGATTAGCTTTATGTAATGATATTAAGCTAAATCAACAGATTAAAAAGACAAAATCTTATAGAAAGGAAACAATTAGGACAATTTTGTGATCAGTTTGGAGTTGATATGCCAAGTAGTAGTAAAACTACAAAACCACATAAAAAGTTTCATAAACAAAATGGTACTGAAAGACCATATAGAAAACATAAATTTTCTACTAAAAAGGTGGAGAAACATGCTGAAAAGAAAATTCAGCATGATACCCAAAAAAGGGAAAAAGGAAACTTATAGTTTGCAGAAAATGTAGAAAAATTGGTCACTTTGCTAGAACGTGTTGGGTTAAGAAAAAATTAAATAGTCTTGACATTGATGAAGGATTAAAAGATTCTTTATCAAAGTTATTACTTAATTCAGACAATGATAATAATTCAGAAGAAGAGTTTAGTCAGGAAGAAAATATTGATGGAATTCAAGCCATTGATCAAGAGCTTGAACAAGAACCATTGGAATCTTCTGAATGGGAAGAATGTGACTCATGTCCTTTAGGACTTTCTTGTGAGAAGAATTTCTCTGAAAAACCTAATGAGTTTTAAAAATTATTATCTCAATTCCAAGATCATTCTATTAATGTCTTAACATATAATACTTTGTTAGAATTTTTGAAAAGGATAAAAGATACCGAATTAAGATCTCAATTAGTCGATCAACTTGCCCTTGAGGATATACCTAGTCCTTCTTATACAAAGGATAAACCTGAAGAACCTTTGATTCCTTCAGAGCCTTATTCTATGAATGAAGTTTATATAAATTGCTTAAAGAAAGGAAAAGAGGTAATATTCTTGCTTCTGTTTCTGATTTGCAAATAGAGATTAATAATCTCAAGGATGAGATTAAAAATCTTAAACGAACTACTAACACTCTTGATATAAGAGTGTCTAAATTGGAAGATAATACTTCTTTTAATAATGAAGTCATAGATACTTCTCTAGGTAATAATGATGCTAATTTTATATCTACATTAGAAATTATCAAATCCCAAAAATGGTATACACAAATTACGCTTTTAATTACAAAAACTTCTGATGCTCTACTTGATAGCGGGGTAGACTTAAATGTAATACATGAAGGATTAATACCTACCCGATATTTTCAAAAAACTACTCATTCTATATCTCATGCAGGGGGTAAAAAAATTAGATATTGAGTTTAAACTCCCTAAAGCTTATATTTGTGTCAATAAAACATGTATCCCTACAAGTTTTCTACTTGCTAAAGATATTTCAAACCAAATGGTTTTAGGAACCCCTTTTATAACTAAATTATATCTCATAGGAGTTTCTAAATAAGGTTTATTTGGTATATATGAGGGAAATGAAGTTTTATTTAAATTTAAAGAAAACCCCTCTACCAGAATTTTACATGAAATGTTTAATTCTTTATTTTATAAAGAAAACCAATTAAATTTTTTAAAACAAGAAATTACTTGTTTACATATTGATAATATGTTAAATAAACCCAGATTACAAGAAAAAAATTAAAATTTTAATTAATGACTTTGCTATTACCATTTGTAATGATCATCCTAATGCTTTTTGGGATCGTAAAAAACATATTGTTTCTCTTCCTTATGAAGAAGAATTTGATGAATCCCAAATCAAAACCAAAACAACCTTGCCAAATGAATAAAGAATATTTGGGATTATGTAAAAAGGAAATTGCTTCTTTACTTCAAAAGAACTTAATAAGTTCTTCAAATTCACCTTGGTCTTGTATGGCTTTTTATGTTAATAAACATTTGAACAAGAAAGAGGTGTTCCTAGATTGGTCATAAATTATAAACCTCTTAATAAATCTTTAAAATGGATTAGGCATCATATCCCAAATAAAAAAGATTTGTTAGATAAATTATATGATTCTATTATATTCTCTAAATGTGATTTAAAATTAAGATATTGGCAGATCCAGATTAATAAAGAAAGTCGTTATAAAACTGCTTTTAATGTTCCCATTGGTCATTATGAGTGGCATGTTATGCCATTTGGGTTAAAAAATGCACCCTCAGAATTTCAACAAATTATGAATGATATTTTTACTCCTTATAATGAGTTTATCATTGTTTATATTGATGATATTTTAGTATTTTCAAAATCTATTGAATTACATTTTAAACATTTGCAAATTTTTAAACAAATTATTATGAAAAATGGCTTGGTCATATCTAAACCCAAAATGTCACCCTTTCAATCCAAAATTAGATTTTTAGGACATTTTATTGAAAAAGGAAGTATAATACCTATTAATAGAAGTATTGACTTTGCACACAAATTTCCAGATGAAATTCTAGACAAAACTCAATTACAAAGATTTCTGGGAAGTTTAAATTATATATCCCCATATTATAACAATCTTACTCAAGATAAGTCTTTTTTACATTAAAGACTTTAAAAAAAGCCTTGTTCTTGGACTGAACAACATACCAATAATGTTCGTCGCATTAAAGAAAGGGTTAAAACTCTACCTTGTGTAATGAAAAGTAACCCTCAGTGGAAGAAAATTGTTGATATAGATAGTTCAGAGATTGGGTATGGTGGAATTCTTAAACAACTCAATCCCAGCACAAAACAAGAAATTCTTGTTAGATTTCATTGTGGAAAATGGAATAACAGCCAAAAGAATTATTCCACAGTCGCTAAAGAAATCTTAGCAATTGTTAAATGTGTTTTGAAATTTCAAAATGATTTATATAATCAACATTTTATTATTCAAAACCAATTGTAAATCAGCAAAATATATGTTTTTAAAAGATTTTAAACATGATGTATCTAAACAAATGTTTGCTAGATGGCAAGCGTACACCTAGCTCCTTTTGATTTCGATATTGTCTATAAAAAGGGCGAAGATAATAATCTTCCAGATTTTTTAACTCGGGAATATTTAATATGAGTCCTATAAATCATTGCAAAAAATTTAGCCCTATTCATAAAAATAGATAAAGAATTTTTAGAATTCTTACAAATCCATACTTTAAAAGAATTAGGATTTAATTCTAAGGAAAGATGCAAAAATTTCACATGTGCCCAAAAGCTGACACTCAAATGGCATGAAAGACAAGCTCGACTATTTCTTGGCTAAACCATTTATTTTACAGGTATGCAAGGTAGAGGCTCTACTTCTTCCTCTTATAGGGGATGACGAGGAAAAGGCAAAAGTCCAGAATATCTGGCCAAAATTGGCAAACAAATGCTTATAGCCTCAGATCTTTCACACAATAAGAAATTTCAGGAATTCCTTGCTTTCAAAAAGCAACAAAGTTCGAGTAATACTCAAGAAACGGTTAATAGCCCAGAAGAACTGGTAACGTACGCCAAAGTTGCCACTGATGAAGACATACATACTGGTTTTATTAATAATACGAACCAAGAAGTTATTCTTCTTATAGAAGATACTGATTTAAAATGGGAGAATGAGCCCTGGACAATTATCCGGAGAAAACTTGATACAGCTTACTTTGTTACAGGCACATATAAGTCCAGAATGTTCTATGAAACACTCCTACAACATACATGATCCTGTGAAATCTCTCATTTTACAGGAATACAGAAACAAATTTATAATTTCTCAAAAATAATAATTAAACATGTCATCCCTATTGATGAATGAGGATCTTCTCCAATTAGAGAAAGCGAATTAATAAATCTCAACACCAAAACCGCCATTAGATATAACTATTGGGATTATGTTGAAGCCTTTCATAAAGTCTTTCTTTACGAAAATGATCGTCATAAGCATACATGGTTTATAAAGATCTGTGGTCATGTTTATGATAAAGAGATACCAAATTGGTTTTTCAAATGGTGGAAGTTTTATGGCACCTTAGTAAGAATTTTACCTGAGACTTTTAAAGAAAAGTTTAAAACTTGGGTTGATATTTGTCCCAAGATTATGGGAAAAAACGACAACTATGCCCCAACTATAACCACTTTTTCGAAACTATACCCATCCTTTCATTTTTTAACGAAACTATACATGACCTTTGACATCGGACCGAAACTATGCCCGACCCTATTTTACGGCGAAATTTTAAAATTGTAAAGGGCAAATCCAGTACTTACAGTAGCTAACGGTAATATAACGGCTACTACGCCTTTATAATTTCGATTCCCCCCCCCCCCCCCCCAAATTCAAACACTTGAACCCTAATTTCTGAAATAAAAATTGATCAAAATTCGATCGACTTGGAAATAGAAAATACCCAACTGTGTCGATATGGGATTAAGGCGTAGATGGAAACCTCATGGACGTACCTAAATCCGGGTCGCCGGTTCTCGCAATGTACAAAATTGAGGGTATGTTCCATTTTTGTACTTTTTCCATTTTATTTCAATTTCTGGGTTTAGAGTTCTTGATATTTTGACCTTTTTTACTTTATTGAAAGAGGAGTGAACGTTGCAACTATTGGGTATGGATTAATCCACCAATGTGTCCGAGATCGCGTCAAATTATACCCGGTTTGCTTCGTAGGGTAAGAGAGCTCGAAGATGAATTGGTTAGGGTCAATAAAAGAGAGAAGATGACAAGGCTTGCACTGTTTGTTGTGTGCATGTATGTTGTTTGGTCAATTTTCTAATTTTGTATGTTGGAGGCTTGAAAAGCTTAGTGTATTTGTGAAGTGATGTAATGTTAGGTTGTTTGTTTAAGTTTGGCAGTTTATTTCTTAATTATGATGTCCAATGCATGCAATGCCAGATGATGTAATCGATGTGTTTGTTGTTTTGCTTAATGGAACACTTTTCAATATTGAAGTTTGTGCGTTAGTGGGTTGGTCTTAATTGGTGACCCTTCATATAGCTTTTATTGAACCCAACAGTCGTGGCCACAGAAGGGTCACTGGCTCAGTTATAAAAACCAAGGTCTCCAAACACAATTAATCACTCAATCCTTCTTACCTCTCTTCCTTCACAGCCAAACGTAACAATAATGATGATTCCCAACGATAACGATGTTCTTTTGCTGTTCCATGATGGAACTTTTAACCTATATTTGAGACAGAGTTGCTGAAGAAGTTAGCCGCATATAGAAGGAGCCACCGGTTGAGTCACCTTCCTTTGCTTGAGATAGGCCTCAAGTTGATCAAAACAGAGCTGGATGCTCTTCGATGGGGGTGGTGGTGAATGGCCCATGTGTGTGATCTACGTTAAACTTGAGCAGTTGCGCCAAAAGCTTATGCGCTTCCTCTGATTCCTTGCTTTACCTGGAGTGCGTGCTCCTGGGTTTAGGGTCACTGTCTCTGCCCCATATTTTGCCATCCCTCGACAGGTATCATTTAACAATGTCTTTAGTTGTTTAAGCAAAGTTTATTATCATTTTTAATGATTTATTGGCTTTAATTAGGAGACTAGCGAGCAGAAGTACTTCCGCTTGTATGAATGCGAGGACGCAACACTGCTCCATGATATTTTTGTGATGCAGTGGATGACCTCTTTGCCCCAGATCGAGTGCACGTGCTAGGGTCGCTAGAGGAAGGATGGAGATGAAGTGGAAGGAGGGAGATGGAGATGAAAAGGGATAAGAAGAAAAGAAGTTTTAGTTTGCAGTTTTTATTGTTTTTCTTTGGGATGTTATTGAACAATGTTTCATTTTGTGTTGCCATTTTTGCCATTAATTACGTGTTCCAAATTAGTTGTTTTGGTATCTATTGGATTTTAAATTGGTTTGTGTTTGGTTTGTTATTGAATTCGGTTTGGTTTATCGGTATATGTGATTGTGATTTTGTGTTACACAATTGTCTAACACAAAATTGTTACAAAATTGTCGCTCCATGCAGCATTCCATAGTTACAAAATTGTCTAACACAAAAGTAACATTCACCACAAACAAACTCATAAAAACTGGCAGCATTCCATAGTTACAAAATGTGATCAAATACATTGTTTTTTGACCAATTAAGATGCACCAATAGCAAAAACTAGTTCATGCAATACAAAACACCTTGCATCTAACACAAAAGTGACCATAGCCCACAAACCAAATCATAAAAAACTGGTTGCATTCCATAGTTACAAAATGTAATCAAATCCATTGTTTTTTGATCAGCTAAATTCTCAAGATTGTCTCTTCTCCAGTTGCCACATACTTCCTCTGAACCTTTCTTTTAGGTACCCCTACTACATGCCTATTAGTAGGAGACTTGAATTTCTTCCTTCCAGGAGGTGTGAGTGTAAGATTTCCCATTGGTGGAGCACTGGTAGATGATTGAGGGAGTGACACAACCTTAGGAGCCTCTGAAAATTGCCTACTCCTTGCATGAGGTCGGCTGGCAATTGGATGACCCTCATGGTTAACAACTTCTTTGCTATTCTTAGTTGGTGTCCTTTGACTCCTGGTGTTTGGCCTTGGTGGTAGCACATTGCATTTTATCTTCACAGTAGTACCAGGGTTGGACTTCATCATCTCTTCAGCATATCTCCAAATATATGCATACTGCTCCACATCTGCTCCATGGCCCAATTGAAAAACCTTCTTCTTGGTTCTATACATCCGAGACTTGGAAAAAACTATGTTACACTCTCTTCTGAAAAATGTCAGCATTGATTTAATTGGTCAATTGGGATCATATACTAATTTGTCATAAAATCTGTTAGCCAGCCATGTAGAAGATGCTTGAGTTACATGTTCTTGAGTAGCACATTCATGAGGTGCTACTAAAGTCTTAATCATCATAATCTTTTCCCCTGGAATCTATGAAGCATAGATATACCATTGACATTCTTCATCTACACATCTTGCACTTATCTTTTCACTAGAACTCTTAATCATCCTAATGGGTTTTCTTTCATCAATAGCAAACTTGACAATTGTAGCTTCAGATCATCAGGATGTATGAAGCACATCTGAGTCCTAAATACAATGTTGCCATATCTAGTTTGGGATTAAAGACATCATAGTTTTTGTACATTATCCTTGATGGCCCCGGAACCTCCACAACCTTTTTATTCTTAACAGTATTATCCCTCCTAATTGTTGAGGCAGCCACAGAACCATCTGAAACCCATTGTTGAGTGGAAGTAGTATTTGCATCACCAGAATGCATTGCATCACCAGCATCACTTGCCTTGGCATTAGTAGACTCACCAACATTTGAACTTGTACTGAGATTTGCACTTGTTGTAGGTGTATTAGCAGTACCATGGTCAGAAGCACTTGCAGTAGTAGTATTCACCTCTGTCTCAGCAATGGCTGCATCTAATTCATCTTCTTCCCTTGCTTCATTGTCATCATCTACATACCCATCAGAAATTCAGAGTCACCCTATAAAAACCTCTCCATCACTGTCATCACTATTAACAAGATCAATTATGTATGCCACCAGTGGCCCACAGTTTTCCAGAATAAAATTTGGAAGGTCTCTAACTTCTTCCTCCATTCCAGGATTAATACCATTATCATTAACATGTGTTGCACTACTAGCCCTTCCACTTCCTCCTTCATTAGCCACCCCTGAAGTACCAACTTCATCAATTTCAAAGAATAATTCATCAGAGTATGTGGTTTCAATCCTCTCACCAAAAGCATTTATAGTTGCCTTACTTCTCCTTTTACCCGTTAGCTTCTTCCCCTGATCGCACCCCTCATCATCACCAACATAGTCAAGTGGTTCTATCACATGGGGGAAGATGGTCTATCTCCTCAACAGGAACATCAGGCGCATTTTGCACTTCATCATCCTCTGCAACCTGTTCCTCATCATCATCTGTTATAGATGCAGTGGTTGGAGCATTTGGTATAATCAGGTATACCTCAACCAACCTCATCCGAGTGCCAATCTCAGCCATAACACAAGCATCAAGATCATCTACAATGCGAGCCATGTGTAGAAAGGGATCATCAGGAGTATCTCTGTAGAACATACACGCTCCATTCATCACCCAAACCAAGATCCTTGGCAATACTAATCAACTCAATTCTGGACATAGTGTCTGCATTGCAGTAGTCAATATAGTTTATCTTTCCCTCTAAATAGGAAGGATTCCCTAATAACATAAATTTACCCGAATGATGTATCATAATGGTAAAAAAACTCCTCTTCAGTACCTGCACATATACAAAACTCAAATCAAAAACCCTAAACCCACTGTCAAGAAAGTACAAACAACATAAACCCTAAAAACTAACAATACTAATAGTATATTATACACTAATCGGTCAAACCTTAGTACATGCAATATAATATTGGTTAAAGACAAGCTATTTTGTTCAGTGGGGATACACCGGACCATCAACGAGACAACAACATCACAGTAATCTACAAAAACCATATACCTCATACTTACAAAAAAAAAAGCATGGGTCAAACCCTAAACACTCACCATAGTCGGGAATCATCGATCCTTTGGGAATGACGGTATTTTCATCCCTAATATTCCACGACATCCTCTTCGTGTCAACTGGGTAGAGTGATTTCACAAGAATCGTGAAATTGTTGGATTTGGACTTGATACTTGTTGCACAATGTTAACCTTGATGTTAGTCTAATACTGATCAGCTCTTCCAATGTTAAGCTGATGTTGGACTCTCGATGTTACCTTAACATCCGTTTAACAGCAGTTAACTTTAGCACAAATCTACTTGACAGAGAATATAACGCAGCGGATAAGTAAAGAACACAAGTAGATATAATTTTAAGAAGATAATATATTAATATGATCTTCCGAGCCGTAGGCGAAATACCACAAGGGTTTATCAAAATATGTTTCTCACAAATCTCAAGCTCCTCACTCTCGAATTGATCGAACTCAACCAAGCAACTAAGGATGTAACTCCTTACAAGTAAAGCTCCTTAACGTTAAAACTTAGACTTAATTTGCTAAACACAAACTTGGTAAAACAAGACAAAGACACTCGACTATAAAGATTTCCTCACGAGATATTTTCGCTCTTGTCTTCGTGTTTTTTTCTTGATGCCCAACATGCCTATTTATAGTGTAGTCTTCCTTGATGTCCAAGACATGTTGTGCACATTTTTGATTTCTATTAGATCTCCTTGTATGACACTAATTTCGTTCATGGCAAGTCTCCTTCAATAGGGAATGGTTTCCTTGTCCAACTTGAAGTCTTCAATGGAAAGGTTTCCTTCTTTAACTAGAAGTCTTCAATGGAAAGGTTTCCTTCTTTAACTTGAAGTCTTCTAAGAAAAGAATCTTCATCTTGTAGTCTTCTATGGAAACAATCCTACTACATGTAATCTTCTTTCCTTCTTGCAATTCACACGCTTTGATCTTTCCATTTCACCGCACACATCTTTCCTTATTTAATTATGGAAAGTTCTTCTTTGGAAACTTCTCTTTGAATGGCAACTTCTCTTTAAGAAAATAGATCCATCTTTGAAGTCTCTTGACCTGGAGCACATAGAAAAACTAACTACAACTCGTGGAACTAATTTAGTACGTGAATAAAGGCAAAACAATAATTAATAAGATATAAAACTAGAATGTTAGAAAGTTTCTGTTTCCAATGTTAACCCAACATTGTCGTCACACTGTTGCTCTAACATTAACCCAGAAACTTGCACTTTCAAATCGAAGAGAATTTGGTGAAATTTGGGTGAATTTTGATGATCGGGTTCGACTGCGATTTTAGGGTTTCGAAAGAGGGACGAATTTTGCCGCTAATTATGCCACATAATCGATATATTCCCACCTAAATAGCCCCAATAGATGAAAATACTTTTTTACCCTCGAGGGTTGCGGTGTGCTTACGTCAGTCGCCAGGTAAATGACGTCGTTTTGCCGTAAAATAGGTTCAGGCATAGTTTCGGTTCGATGTCAAAGGTCAGATATAATTTCGTTAAAAATGAAAAGATGGGTATAGTTTCGAAAAAGTGGTTATAGTTGGGGCATAGTTGTCGTTTTTGTTCCAAGATTATTGAATGACAGAATAATACTGCTTGTCCTGAAGGAATATCTTCCTTCTATCTTTTCACAGAACTTTATATCCCATGGATCTGGAAATGGTCTCCGGAAGTGGGCGGAAATGAGGACAATATTCCTTGACTATTTAGAAAAAGTTGCTCAAATTTTTGGGATAAAATGTTAAAAGTTAATTCTGAAACAAATCAACAGAGGGCCAAGAAACTCTACATCAAATTGATGAAAAAATTCAGATTTATAAGAAATTGGCTGAAAGCCCGACAAAGAAGTATATTCAAACACCTCTGGATCTCATCAAAAGGAAGGTTCAATTACGTTCCAAGAAGATGGATAAAACGTAGGGGTGTACATATAACCGCCACCCGCCCGCCACCTGCCCGCTACTACCCGCAAACTCGCGGTTTAGTAAAATTTTGCAAAGAAAACAGTTTACAATCATGGTAACCCGCTGGCGGGCGGGTGGGTCGCGGGTTACCCATTCCACCCGCCCGACCCGCCTGCCACTTATTAGTAATTATTAAAAAAAAATTATATACCCCCACTTGATTAGGGTTTTTTCTTTGTTCAGCCAGACAGCCACCACACTCACCAACCTCTCTTCTGTCTTCTCTCTCAGTCTCACTCTCTGCCGCGTGCCGCCCCCGACCTCTGCACTACCGCGTGCCGCCACCACTGCCTCCGCTTCCCCGCCAGCCCCTCTTCTGTCTTCTCTCTCAGTCTCACTCACTGTCGCGTGCCACCCCGACCTCCGCACTGCCACCACTACCCCGCCAGCCACCACTACAACGCTGCCCCGTCAGTCACGAACGAACGAACTCCCGACCTCAGCACATGTAGGTCCACTGCCCCGTAAGCCACCACTGCAACGCTGCCCAGCCAGTCACGAACGAACGAACTTCGCACCGCCACCGCTGCTGCACGACAGACGCCACCACGCCTCCACTGCTACACGAATCAGTAAGTTACCCAACAAGCAGCAATTATTATGATGATGAGATTGGTTTCGATTGAGATGATTATGATTTATGATGATGATGATGGCTACTTGTTACAAATCTCTATTCTGTTAGTTGTTAGTTGTTGTTAGTTGTTGTTACTTGCTGTTAGTTGTTAGTTACTTACTGTTAGTTGCTAATTATGATTTATGATGATGGGTACTTGCTCTATTATTATGATTTATGATGATGATGATGATGATGGCTACTTGCTGGATGATGATGTTGGATGATGGCTAGTTGTTAGTTGCTCTATGATTATGATTTATGATGATGATGATGATGGCTACTTGATGTTAGTTGTTAGTTGTTACTTGTTACAAATCTCTATGCTTATTATCTATTTATTGTGCTATTTTTTAGAATGGAGAACCAAGCTGAACAAGGGGGTCAACAAATATGGATGCAACAAATGAAATTCAAATAATGCCTGAAGAAAATCCTCAACAAGCACCTGAAAACTCTGCTCCACCCGATGCACCAGCAATACCTCCTCCTCCACGTCCAAAAGCACTTACGTGGAAGCCACCTATTAGGAAAAGGAAAACGGTCATCAAGCCTAAAGCGGCTCCTCCACCAAAAAAGGTGGTTACCTCAGAAGGTCCGGGAGTAGAAGGTGATGTTGTTGAAACTGCTAAAGGTGGGACCAAGGAGTCGTGGGTGTTTCGTGATAAACATTTCGAACGCTACAAGGAGGGCGAAGACATAAGGGCTAGGTGTAATCACTGCAAGTTAGCAACATATGCGGCTCATCCTAAGCAACATGGCACAGGTAATTTGATAAACCATTTGCTTAAACAATGTCCGAAGTATGATGGAAAGCTTGTGGATCCTAAACAAAAAACTTTCTCATTTAGTTATAAAGATGAAGGTGGTTTGAAAATGATGACATATTCTTATGAGTATTGTAGGAAAAAATTGGCTCACATGATTATTCGAGATGAGTATGCCTTTAGATGTGTAGAAGGAGAAGGGTTTAGAGACTTTGTAAAGGCTTTGGAACCTAGGTTTAAACTTCCTAGTCGTGTAACTGTTGCTAGGGACATTTTGAAGATTTTTAAAGAATAAAAGTTGAAGCTTAAAAAACTTATTAAGTTGCATCGTGTTTCTCTCACCACAGATACATGGACTTCCATCCAAAATAAAAGTTATATGTGTGTCACAGCACATTGGATTGATAGTAAATGGCAATTGCAAAAAAAAATTATTAGTTTTAGCATTATCACTGACCATAAAGGGAAGACCATTGGTAAAAAGCTTGAAAAATGTATGTTAGAGTGGGGGATAGATAAGTTATTGACCGTCACTGTTGATAATGCAAGTGCTAATGATGGGGCGATAAATTATTTGAAGAAAAACACAATGAATTGGAAATCAACCATCTTGAATCACGAATTCATTCACTTGAGGTGTTCTGCGCATATTTTGAATCTCATTGTTAAAGATGGTTTAAAAGTTCAAAGTGAATCAATCCCCAAGATAAGAAATGTTGTTAGATATGTGCGTTCATCTCCTTCTAGGCTTGATATATTTAAGAATTTTGCTGCTATGGAAAAGATTGAAAGTTGAAGTCTTGTTTGTCTTGATGTGGAGACTAGGTGGAATTCAACTTATTTAATGTTAGAGGCGGCAATTAAGTTTGAAAAAGCGTTTGGGCGACTTAGGGAGGATGATGTTAATTTCAAGTTGCATTTTGCTTGTGGGGATAATGAGTTTGATGAAGGTGATGAAAGAATCCTATGTGAGGATGATGTGGTAGATGGAATTGGAGTTGATAGTGGAAAAAAGAAAGCAACTAAGAGTATTGGTCCTCCTTGTGAAGAAGATTGGGAAGCGGCTAAGTCTTTTTGTCAATTTTTGAAACTCTTCTATGATGTTACAAGGAAATTTTCCGCCACTTTGCATTCGACCTCTAATACGTTCTTTCAAGAATTTGTGATGGTTCTAAAGAGTCTAAATGCTTTGGCTAAAGAATATGATCCCAATGTGAAGATCATGGCAACTAAAATGAAGAAAAAGTTTACAAAGTATTGGGAATCTTTTGATAAACTTAATTTCTTATTGTTAGTTGCCACAATTTTGGATCCACGATCCAAATTGAAGTTTGTGAGTTTTTGCCTTAGTCAAGTATATGAAAAGAGTAGTAGCATGCCTAGTTTGGTGGAGGAAAATTCTAAGAAGGTACTAAATGGTTTGTATGATTACTATGAAAAATGTAATTCCGGAAAAAGTGCTTCGAATGAAGCCTTGGGTGATGTGGATATGGATGAAGACACGGAAGATGATTTGGCTTCTCAATTTGCTAAACACTTGGAAAAGGATGAATTTAGCAAGAATCAATCCGAAATTGCTAGATATTTGGGAGAGACTTGTGAGAAGAATGTGAAAACGTTTGATGTATTGTTGTGGTGGAAAGTTAATGCAACTAAATTTCCCATTCTATCTCAAGTTGCCAAAGATGTTTTGGCTATTCCGGTTTCATCGGTAGCTTCCGAATCCGCCTTTAGTACGAGTGGTCGCATTCTTGATCCATTTAGAAGCTCTCTTAATCCGGAATTGGTGGAAGCACTTGTATGTGGTCAAAATTGGTTGAGGTCAACTCCTTCGATGCTTGACATTCAAGAATGTATGAAGGTTTTGTCACTTGAAGAAGTTGAGGAGTATGATACAATGATTCAATGTACTACTTATTTATTTTTTAGATTAATATTGTACACCAATTTATAAATTATATTAATACATCGTTGTGTTTTTTATTGTAGAGGATAAAGGGTCATGTGCCTCAAGTTCCAAAGCGTGATATTGTGCTAGACGGATGATATGTGTTGTTGGTGAGTAACTAATGACTAATTCTTATAAGTATGCTTATATTTTTCTTTTTTTCTTTGTAGGACTAAATATTTTTCTCTTCTTTTTTTATGATTTTCTTTGTAGAACATGAACTTATCATTTTTTTCTTTTCTTTTTGTGATGTAGGTTCATTGGTATTTTGTGGAAGTTTGCAAATAATCAATCATTCTTCTCTTTTCTGTTGTTACATTAATGTTTTTCTTTTTGACATGTATTGACTATGGATGGAGAATATGTTATATGTTGTTTCAGACTTACAGTTTTTGGACATTGGTGATGGATTTTGAGTTATTTAAGAGATTTGATTTAGTTTGTTTATGATATATTTGGTTGATTTTGAATTGTGAGTTATTGAATTAGCAACATGTTAAAGCCTTAAAGCTAAAATATAATAATGATGGTTTGTGGAAGTTTGCTACTTTTTTTTCCTTGACAGTTGACATGCTCTTTTCCTTCTTTCTTTTTATAATCTATTTAATGTAACACGCCCGCCACACGCCCGCCACCCGCCTAACCCGCCCAACCCGTAACTCGCATGGTTTGTATTTTGGTACCACCCGCACGGATGAAAAAATCGGTAACTCGCCAAGATTGGGTATGGTGTCTTTTTTCTTTGCCACCCGCTATAACCCACCCGCGTACACCCCTGGATAAAAGGACTCTTCTTGCAACTTATATTGAAGAAATACCAAAAGATATTTCTCGAGAAATGGCTGATCTAGATGAAGATACCTCTATGGGATCAAATCCAGATGAGATCTTACAAGATGCTCAAGACCCTAATGATATTGACATTGAATTGATGATATGTTTAATATTCTCAAATATGCGGTGAAGGAACCGAAGAAAGGAAATTCCTTTAAATCTGACAAAGCATGACGCATGCAATGATGTAAATACAAGGATGATGTGAGTCTGACCTCATAAAAAGCTGCTTTATACTGTAGCACTATCACTTTTTACTGTAGCACTTTTATAAAGTGTTTACTATTTACTAAACAGATTGTAATATGTTTGGAATCCGAGGCCTATATAAAGGACCATCGGTTTTTATTTTTAGACATATTTTTTCAAGTTTTCAGTTCTTTCTTTCTCTCTCCTCTCCGCTCATGTATTGAGCATTCTTACTCTGTAAAATATTTGTAAGCATCAATAAAATCCTCTGCTTTGGTACAAGATTGTCTAAATACTTGTAAGTGTTATTGTTTTATTTTCTTACTTGGTGTGCTTTCCTTAGCCTAATGGCAGGATAAGCATCTGTTATGTAATGGATTGAATCCTTCTTATGTGTGCTCTGGATACTTGGTAATGACTCTCTGTTCGCTTCAAGAACAAGGAATTCTATGTTGGTTGTATCAAAATATGTGTTACAAATTTCATAACATGGTTAGAATATTAATATGGCAAACCTAAATGAAGACATGTCTTGCACGACTGTTTTCCCTTTTTTGCCATTGTTGTAGGTGTGTTGTGGGAATTTGTTGGTGCCTTTTGTCTAATTTAAGTTTCGACGGATTTCTATTCTGTAATATCCCCCATGTGTCATACTTGTAACATATGAATTTGATATGGCTAATTTGATGAGTTCTGAAGATCTTACACACACATATATATATATATATATATATATATATATATATATATATATATTACATTTTTTACCAATTAGTGTGTAAGCAGGTAACTTGGTAGCAAACTTTAAGGACATTTGATTGCAGTAATAACAAGTTTTGTATAATTTGAAATTTACAAATCCAAATTGAAAATCTCCATGAATGTTTCGTGAGTTATAACTATTCTTTTGAGGTCCTTTTCGTATAATTAAACATATATAATTATTTAATGTGTACTTTAATTTAGTTTAAATAAAAAATATAATTTATTGTTAACAAAACACAAAGGCCCAAATCCCTAGTGTGTATTACAATAATTAAATGAAATTCTTCCTTAAGGCTCCGTTTGTTTCCCCGGAAAATAGGGGAAAAGGAAAAAACATAAAGAAAATAAGGAAAAACCAGGTTTTCTAGGAAAATTCTTAGGGAAAATAAAAGTTTTTCCATTATTTTCCAGTGTTTGGCTCATAAGGATTTTCCAGGAAAAATCCGTATTATGTGTAAATGCTTTTTGTATTTATTGTTAATCTAAATGTTTAAATACCATGGTTATATTTAATGTTTTGAAATATGTATTAAAAGTAATACACCAAAAAATTCCATAAAATTAATTAATGTTTTTATTTTTGAAGTTCTCCTTAAAACTACTTTATGTAAATTATCAATTTACATAAACTAATAACTTGCATAACTTTATTTTATAAATACTATGATAATTACCTCTACTTTTATATATTTTAATATCTTGAATATTTCCAAGTAACTCAAGATCAAAGAACATAAATGATACTCATCAAAATAAAAAAGACCATACTTGATAAATATACAAAAGTTTCGAAGTTTTTGAAAGATCTAGAATATATTAACAAAGTTTTTCCCACCTTTTTTTGTAGGAAGAAAGATTAAAATCAAATGTTTTGGGATAAAATTTATAATTCACACAGTTTACTTATAGGAGGAAAATTTGAAAATATTTTCCTATCTTTTCCAAAGATTTCCTTTGTTTTTCGAGAAAATCTCAAATTGCCAAACAGTAGAAAAAAAGATTCTTCCTTCTTTTTTTTCTTTTTCCCTATTTTCCGGGAAAACAAACGGAGCCTAAATTAGTCAGAAAGACAACTCTCGAAGCTAAAATCTCTTTCAATTAGTAGACAATCAACAAAAATTATGGAAATTGAAATATTTGTTTGGAGGTAATTAAATATGCTTAGGTTTGGTAAGTGTAAGATGCCACCTATAATTCTTTTAATTTAAAACAAACATGGGATTAAGGAATTGTAAATTGTGTCCACATGGCATTCATTCAAGTGATGCAGAAAAATATGCAGCACAATTTTGTAGGAGATGATCCAAAGCCGGTAGTATGTATGCGGCCCTCAATAACTTATAAGATACAAGTTAATAATCGTTATATGAATGGCGAGCACACCTACACGTGGTCATTAAATGTCGCATATAAAGGCACTCATATGTAGATTATGAATTTGGGTGAAGTGGTACAACACTATTCCACTTTTTATTCCTATCAAGGATATTGTCGTCACAAACAATCATATGTTGTTGTAGGGATGGAAAAAATAACAGTACTGACACGATGGTTTAGGTTAACACGCTACAGAGATAGTTGGAACGAAGTATTGTCCAAAAAAAACATGACATATTGACGCATTGGCGAGAGTTTCTATGTTGAGATTTAGAGTAAATTTTTGAATGAGAAAATTTTGAATTATTATAATGATAGTTCTCAAATGGGTAATATTATTAGACTTGGTGATAAAATCTTGTTAATTTTTGAATAAACGGCTAATTGTAGTCTACATGTAAATGTTATAGAAAGATGATTGGGTGATAAGGGTTGGTGGATGGTAGGCTGAGCAATGGTGATATTTGAGTTTTGAGGGTGATATCGGTAGTGAATCTTTGGCTTTTGGAAGAGAAGCGAAGGAAGGATATGTGTTGAAGATATAGTATGTCACGGTAATGTAGCGACCAAATCGTAATAAAAAAAAAAAAAAAACAACGGACTGCTACTGCTACATTAAGAAGGTGATATTAATCTTGAGCTCATACTCAACTTATCGTGAATATATATTATAATGTGAACAATTAATCTTAATGATTTTCAATATTAGATATTAACAAATATATGAAAAGAGAATACTTATAACGATGCCCGTATGTTCTAAGAATATATAGTTCATGACAAATCAAGAACATCAACAAAAGTTATACTGTTATTTTTTATTGTTTACTAACAATGTTGTTTTGGATCAAAAAGAATAATAAAATAAAACAATTATGTTTACTTATAAATCTAATTATCCACCATTGAATTGATATTTCAATACACCTTTTATGGTCTTACTGTTCGACTTCATATTTTTTTTCTTCACTAAAAATTATTCACCCGATGATTACAATTTGTGAATGTAGCCATCATTATTCATTCATTATGTAAAAATACATGTTGCGACTCTATTCCTTGATATAAAAGACATTTGATCCTAGGTACAAAATATGGACAAAGTTCTCCCCTAATGATTGAAGAATGCTCCACCGTGCCAATAATTGAAAGTTCGATATTGTTAGCTATTAGATTTATCAAGCAGTTCCCGATACGTGCACTACATTGAAAGCCTGGTGTTGTTCATGAAATAGTCAAACTGACCGATCGACATGATTCAAACTAAAGGGGTTTGGGTCAAATTGAATACAAGACAACATTCTAAAACACTACATAGTTTAACATCTTTGGCCTTTAGAATCTCAGTTCAGTTCGAAACAAGTGCATAAATCGATATGATGTTCTTAATTTTTCATATACCAAGAGTTTTGGCCTCGAGATCGAAAACCAATACATTTGGAGGTGAATCGTTATTTTGTTGTGTTGCGTGTATCTACTAGCATCGTGTCAATATGTAAAGAGCGAGAGACTTTTACAAGTTATAAGATTTTCTAAAACTAATAATATGTCTAGGGACTTTGTAGAAATATGTAGGAATTAATTTATAGTCATTAAACCATATTGATATCCAATGTTTGTTATAGAGGAGCACTAGTATATAAAGCGTTAGAACATTATTTGTAACTCGTCCAACTGTTTCGAACAACACAAGAAATTTTACTCATGATCTCTTGCGCAAGTATTTATTTTCGTAGTGAATTTGTAGTTTTACACATGCACATATTTCAAATCCTGACACGGTTAAAAAACAATTATTTGATTTGTTAATAATATATGCATATCTACCTCTATCTTTTAAAATAAATATCAAAATTTAATGGGCTTATGCTCCACGCGACTTAGGCTTCGCTTCTATGTTCGTAAAACCTACAACGATATGTTCAGTGCATGTGAAAACATTGATCCACGATGAGTCAAAAATGTATAGTAGAAAATTTAAGAATTCTTAACTCCACATGAATAACATATAAGATAAAAATTTGTAGCAACAAATTTTTCTAAGTCTTTAAAATAAAAGACGGAAAAATAGTTGAACAAATAAAACATGTGAATTTGATGAATTTATGGAGTAACAATCTCTTTGATCCTCTGATTCGATTTTACAAGGACAATGACTTGAACTTTAAACAAATCTTGAAGGATCAAAGAGATTGTTACTCCATAAATTCATCAAATTCACAAGTTTTCTTTGTTCAACTATTTCTCCGTCTTTTATTTAAAGACTTAGAAAAATTTATTGCTACAAATTTTTGGTAGGCCCGGCGGGACTATCTCTACCTCTCATCTCTTTTCATCAAGGACAAGAAGACTCATCTACATGAGTTCAATAAACACTCGCTCAATGACTCAATCAAGGAAGACCAAAAGACAAAAATGACGGATGAGTTTGCACGCGACGATGATCAACACGATGAAGTTGCTTTTCTTGAAGAGTACGACAAGGATGAACAATCTCCTCCAACATCTCCACGCACTAAGTCAAAAGCTCCTACCTCGGCAGATGTAGCACCCGCCATGACAACAAATGCTACAACTTTGGAAGCACATTTGCATGACATTCAAGAAGAAGAAGAAGAAGAAGATGATGTAGGCGTCAATCAGCAGGCTGATCATTTGGACGACATCGAAATCGAAGAAGAACACGAAGTGAATGAGGATGTAGCCGTCAATGAGCAGGCTGATGAGCATTTGGATGATGTCGATATCGAAGAAGAAGAAGTGAACGAGGTAAATGACGAGAGTAGTGACGATCACTTAAGCTTGACACCGGTGGATGATAATGAGGATGAGATTTATTTCGATGGGAGTATACGTGTATTTCTGGATATTTCTCGTGAAAAGAAGAATAATGACACGTTAAGATCATCGAGCACGTATATGCTGGATATCCAAACTGACATCACTCCAGACATCCGAGAGAAAATGGTAAATTGGTTAGCCCGCTTTGTTCCAGAGCATTTCCATTTTAATCTTGTTGGAATAGGCTTTGCGGTATCGTTCCTGGGCAAGTATTTGTCCAGGAGTCGTATTGACAAGTCTGATATTGACCTTGTAGTGGCTGATGCAGTTCTCATAACCTCCCAACTTGTTTTAAACCGAAGTCTAGGAGTTGAAGAGATGCCAAGTGTATTGCAACCCCATTCCAGTGATAATTTTACCGGTGCAAGCATCTTGCAAATGAAGTTGGCAATGCAAACTATCCTCACCGATAAAGTCCAAGAAGCTCCTATATGTTTCACATTCCTGTACAGTTTCATCTACATGTCTGAATACAGTGACTTATGCGTTTCGATTATGACTCGAGGTTTCAGCAGCTGACATTCTTTTTTGTGGAACTTAGTCATACAAAGTATGATTTCTTGAGCTTTAAGTCGTCGTTAGTTGCGGCAGCGATGATCTTCCTCGCGCGGTTTGTATGTCGCCCGACACGACATCCTTGGGTAGTATATATATCTTCTTTGTCTAATTTTATCAAAAAAAAAACCTCTAATATACATATATATAACATGAGTATATAACTTTTCTTTTATATATTGCAAGAATTGTACTCTTGCGCAACAACTGCGATATCGCCCGGAAGACCTTGAGGTGTGTGTTCGACGCCTCCTCTTTATATGGAAGAATCCTCCCCTACCTGATAATTTATGTTTCATTCATTCCAAATACAGACTACCTGAGTTCCGAGGGGTATCCGACATTTTAGCCCCTGCAGAATTCCCAGATGACTATTTTGGAAACCCGGTCGACTAATGGATGAAAACTAATTGATGGAATTGGAATTGAAGACAAGTTTCGACATAGTCATGTTCCTTCAAGACGAGCGGCAGCAATGGCATTTGAAGTCGTTCTTCGAGAAGAAGAAGCTTATTTAAATTTACTTTTGGATCGTGTTGTTTATTTGCACACTATTTTCTACAAATTTCCATCTTTTTTGGGTACATTTCTGGTATCTTTGTTGGGAATGAAACTGTAATACTTATGTAGTATTGGACATATGTTTCAGCTGACTGAGAGCTTAATTTGTTTTAAAAAAATAAAAATAAAAAAATAAAAAAATATTCACAAGTTGAAGAGGAAAAAGCTCTAAGTTTTTCGCTCCACCAAGTTCATCCATCTTCAAGCGTTTTTCGCAGAATTCAAGGCGTTATTTGCAAAAACCTTTGTTTGATCCATCATCAAGCCTCAAGTCCACCAAATAACCATTTTTGAAGATCGCACTTCTGCCAAGGAAGATCGAGCTTCAACAAATTCAGCATATTCGACATCAAGTTCATACCGTTCTTCAACGATCTTCAAGCCCAAAGTCCGTTTGATTCGAGAACAAGCTGCAAGGCCCTCGAAAAAAACTATTTTTGAAGATCAAAGTCCATTTCAAATAAGATCAAAGTCCACATATCCAAAGAACTGAAGACGAAGATCATATCGTTCTTCAACAATCTTCAAATCATATTCGAAGTCAAAAGTCCGTTCGATCCGAGATCAAGTTGTCAAGCCCTCGCGTCGACGTTGGTCAAATATACAAGTACCTTGACGAAGATCGAAGTGAAGATTTCCTTCAAGATTTGGTTAAAGTTCAAGTCATTGTCCTTGTAAAATCGAATCAGAGGATCAAAGAGATTGTTACTCCATAAATTCATCAAATTCACAAGTTTTATTTGTTCAACTATTTTTCCGTCTTTTCTTTTAAAGACTTAGAAAAATTTGTTGCTACAAATTTTTGGCATGCCCGGCGGGACTATTATCATCCGGTCGTAGCTTCAAGTTTTGTTCCATAGGAAATGAACTCGGACGACTCGCTTGTATTCCAGTTTTTTCCAAGATATCTAACGTGCGACGTCGTCAATTTAAATGAAGGACGTCGTCAATATAAATGAGGACTGCAACATAAGTGGTTACTTGGCGAAATATAAAAAGAGAATGATCGGCAGGAGACTGACAAAAGCCAATGAGGGTTAGTGCATATGTGAACTTGTGTTACCAGTTGCGAGAAGCTTGTCGGAGACCATATAGGGGTTTTTCCAACTTGAAAACGCGCGCATCGCCTTTCTTTACGAAGCCTTGTGGAATGCGCATATAAACATCCTCGTGAAGATCGCATGGAGGAACGCATTATTGACGTCCAACTTGTAAAACCCCGATTTTTTTTAAAGAAGTACATTTTTTTTTACTTCAACAAGGAAATAAATACAAACAATATTTTCCTAAAATACAAAAACTAGGACTCTTGTCTAATACGCCCCCGCAAAATCGACGTCCCATCGGCGATGGAGATTTTGGACCGAAGAAGAAGAAAGCGCGACCGCGACAACGGCTTTGTGAGTATATCAACAAGTTGATCTGCGGTATTTACATAAGAAACACGAAGAAATCCTTTGGTGCGAAGGTCACGAACAAAGTGAAGATCAATGGAGATGTGTTTCATCCGAGAATGCCAGACGGGATGAAGAGACAAACGAATAACACCTGAATTGTCGCATAGAATGCAAGGAGAAAAAGGTAAAGACACACCAAGTTCACCAAATAAGTGTTGCAGCCAACAAACCTCAGCAGCAGCATTCGCCAACGCCCTATACTCAGACTCAGTGGAAGAGCGTGAAACAATGCGTTGGCAACAAGACGACCAAGAGATTGGATTATCACCGAGAAACACAATGTAAGCCGAGGTGGAGGCAGCGGTGTGCGGATCACCAGCCCAGCCCTCATTCGAATATGCCGTGAGACAAGTAGAGTTCGTCCGACGAAGGAGAAGCCCATGAGATAACGTGCCCTTCAAGTAACGCAAAACATGTTTGAGGGCCGGCCAATCAATTTCTATAGGAGCAGCCATGCGCTGAGCAAGTCTATTGACAGCAAACGCAATGTCGGAGCGAGTCAATGATAAAAAAGTGCAAAGCAACAATAATGCAACAAAACTCTGTAGCATCCACTAAAGAAGATGAGGTGGAGGTCGAAAAGGTAGATGATATTGGCGTAGCTAATGGCTTCGCGCCATCCATTTTGTGGTGAACAAGAATGTCACATATGTACTTGTGTTGAGACAAGAAAAGACCTTCACGACACGAGAAAACCTCAACACCCAGAAAATAAGACAAGTGACCCAAGTCCTTAACCACAAATTGGCGACCAAGATGAGGGGCAGTAGTGAGCCAACCAATACCACAATCGAACAAGTATGAACATAAAGCAAGGAACTTACCCCCATTATCCGAGTAAAAGTTTTTAACAAAGAGGCCAAACTTTTTCTCAACTAACTTGTGAAATTGGCGAAACACTGTAGAAACCTGCGACTTGTGAGTCAAGGGAAAGAACCAATTATACTTAGTAAAGTGATACACCAATAGCAAATAATAACGATGACCATCCACGGAAGTAACGGGCGAAGGACCCCAAACATCACCATAAATGTATTCCAAAGGAGCAGTAGAAACAAGAGATGTAGCGGTAAATGGCAACTGAGTACTCTTATTAGATAAACAAAAGGAACAATACGTAGAATCCTTTAAGCAATGCGAATTACAAGGTAAATTAAACTTGCTAAGTAAAAAGGAACACCAATAAACGCCATTGGACTTGAAGGATGCCGTGACTTCATGTCCAAGTGATAAACGCCGTTAGTGAAATCCCCTCGCATGAGTTTCGCCCCCGTTGTTCGATCCTTAATAAAAAAACACCAAGGATGAAATTCAAGAATGAGATCATTAGTAAGACAAAATTGATGCACTGATAATAAGTTCCGTTGAGACGAGGGAACACATAAGACGGGGGAAACAATAAAGTTACGACGATGCATATGAAACAAAGTAGAACCAACGTGGGTGATAGGCAAACCTGAACCATTAGCAATGGTAACCTCATCTGTGCCATCATATTCAGAGTGAACCAAGAGATTCTGAACGTCAGAGGTTAGGTGATGAGAGGCACCAGAATCAACCAACCAATTGTTGTTATCCGTTGGTGATTGAGAAGGGGAAGACGCCAGATTGGCAATAGGTTGTTGAATGCGACGAAAAGTACGAGCCCCATGACCATAAATACCACAAAATTGACATGTGATGTCGGGGTGAGAATTAGAACCCGGACGATTGTTGTTGTTGTTGCGGGTGTTTTGGTAATTGGAACCACCACCACGGTTCGAACTCTTGTTGCGGTAGGTGCCGCAGTGCGAGACCATTGTTCCAGTTGGTGTTGGTGTTGCCACGTTGTCCAGAATTATCGGAGTATGACACTGCATTGGCCGAGGCAACGAGAGAGGCGGACTGAGCCTCAACGCGCTTGACATAGATCTCATAAGCAATCAATTTATCGTAAAGCACGGGGAACGAGAGGGCGTGATCCCGAGCATGAATCTGTGCCGCAATGTCACGATAGGACACCCCTAAACCGTTCAAGACAAAGAGAGTAGCATCATCGTCAGAGAGACGATGATCAATCATGGCAAGTTCGTCAATTTTCATCTTGACTTGTTGAAGGAACTCCGCCACAGATTTGGAGCCAATAGTCATCTGTGAAAGAGACTCCTTCAACTGCATGACACGCGAATGAGACTTGTTAGCAAAGTGATCGTGCAAGGTTTTCCACATGGCGGCAAAGTTTTCTCACCAGAGACGAGGTGCATTACGTTGTGTGAGAGAGAACCAAAAAGAGCGGATACAAGAAGAGCATCCTGACGCGTCCAGTGAACGAACGCAGCGATGGACTCTGGGGTCTCAACGCAAGGAGGGCAGAGGGTCGTGCCGTCCAAATAGCCAAGAAGGCCATAGTCATAAAACAGATGGCGAACCTGAGCATTCGATGATGTGTAGTTTCCTGAATTCAATTGCAAAGGCAGATGAGTATGTGCATTGATAGGCACAAGAGGGGGACCACCGGGACCTAACGGTGATTGTAGCGACAGTCCAAAACCCGAAAGAGTGTACTGTGAAGCAGTGGCGGAGGCCGACTGCATGATCAGAGCCGACGCGGAGGCGACCAGCGAGGAGAGGGCGACGGAAGAGGCTGAGTCACTAGGGTTTGCAGAGGAAGACATGAGGATCTTATTTTCTCGTTAGAGATATTTTCCTGCTGATACCATATAAGATTTATGAAGTGCTGATTTTTATTCTTCACTCAATTGTGGTAGATATAGTTACAACTTACAATGAGATAAGGAAAGAAATAAATATAACAAGGAAATAAATACAAACAATATTTTCCTAAAATACAAGAACTAGGACTCTTGTCTAATATAACAAACATAACTTGCCCACAAACGCCACAATGACATTCGGATGTGCTTACACCAACAGATGCAAAACATCAAACATTATGATGCCATTCTAGCAGCAATTATGCAACGAGGTTTTAATGGATGCTGTTATTAATAATATACAAATAATAACAATGTTAACAAATTTTGGACTACACTATACAAATAATAACAATGTTAACAAATTTTGGACTACAAAAGTGTAGCACACTACTATTGGGTTCATAACATATATCAAACCGTATCTTCAGAAAATTTAGTTTATATCACCGACAATTTGTAACATAATCCTAACACTAGCAACATACTAAATAAAAAACGAGAACGAATAATTAGCAAAACCATAGACGTAAAATTATTTTAAACTTCGATTATAAAAGTATCTCACTGTGTCTTTTGTGTCTTTTTCGAAAGAACAAGTACTGCCCATACCTACAAATGTACACCACCAAATGAATTTCAATAATTATCATTTGCAACAAACATCTCATACAACTTAGTTCTAATACGTAACACAATAACATAGATGTTCAACCGTAGCTTTGTTCTCTAGGAAAAGCCTCGCACTGGACCTTATGGATACAACACTTACCCGAGCAAACGCCACTTACAAGTAACAATATGAATATTATGTAGTACTCTCTTCAATTAATGCAAGGACAACATATATATATATATATATATTATATATATATATATATATTCAACCGTAGCTTTGTTCTCTAGGAAAAGCCTCGCACTGGACCTTATGGATACAACACTTACCCGAGCAAACGCCACTTACAAGTAACAATATGAATATTATGTAGTACTCTCTTCAATTAATGCAAGGACAACATATATATATATGAAACCAGTAAAACTAGCAAACTAGAAATGCAACGAAAACCCAATGGTAAAAATTGCTTGTAATCATATCAAAGGAAAAATAAATAAAATGAGTATTATGATCGTGAAGATTCCAAAACTTGGCATTTTTAAGGATAAAAACCGATTTATCCTTACGTAATCCTCCTATCCACGTTGCTTAATTAATTCAATCAAATATTATTTTCAAGCAAGCTACACTTTAAATAAGTTTTAATGTTATTATGCAGAAAAAAATATATATATATATATTGTCATCTATATTCGTGTTGATTTTGGTCCTTTAACTATAAAATAACTTAATTAGTCCATGGTAAATAAATATTATGTAAAATAACGTTTTCAATATTATATATATATAGTGGAAATAAGTGAGACAAGATATACATACAAAATTACCTATCAATACATACATACATACATACACAACATCGGGTTTGCCATAGGGTTTCTCTCAACTGTGCTCGAGCTCACCACTGCTGTCCCTCCATTGATGCTGTCAAGGTAAAACCCTAATTCCTGTATCTTTTGCTGCAAATTAGGGTTTCAATCTCCTAATTCACCTCTACTACATTCAATTCCCGCATCTAATTTTCCACTACTGCCACTCTCCCCTCAGCTCCCATTTTGATCCAATGTATGTATGAAAGTGGTGAACTTCAAAATGACCTATTTTGTTCACAAGGGCGAAGATTTAGACTAGGTATGGATTTTACTGTTAGGTGGTGATTTGAACAACCTGTGTGGCTACTATTGTAATGTTTTCGAATACGTCGAAATGTGTTGAAAAAGTCTCACGCTCTCGATTTCGTGCTTATCGATAGAAACCTTAATTTCTATTTTGAGATTGGGGTGAGATTATTCAAGTTGTTTTGAGCCTCTCTTGTAGTAGTCTAAGTATGTACGTGATTAAGAAGAACAAGTCCGGTTAAGAAATTTACAACGTCTCATCAAATTAGGGTTTAAATATCCTCTTAATTCACACGTAGCACATTCAATTCCCGCATCCGTATTTTGATCCAATGTATGAGAGTGGTGAACTTTAAAATGACCTATTTTGTTCACAAGGGGAATATTTATGCTTCTGACAGATCTTCTTCTTTAGAAGGGAAACATTAAAAATAGGATGGATTTTACTGCTAAGTGGTAATTTCAACGTGTGGGCCACTTTTGTAATGCTCTCGGATGTTACGAAGCGATCAGTAGTGGTTGTGGAGGCAGCTTCAGGGGTCCTCGTTTGTCCTGCTGAAGCTTGGCTATAAGATTGAGAAAATTTTGGGTGGGCGTGGTTTACCGCTTGAACTTTATGTAATTCGTGCTTAATATAGAAACCTTAATTCCGTTTTGAGGTTTAGTGAGATTATCCTTGATGCTTTGAGTTGTTTTGAGCCTCTCTCGTATGTAATTGAGAAAACAAGTCCGGGTTAAGGAATTTACCTTTTTATGTTTGTGTAATGTGTAGGTGAGTCTGTTAAATATTGTCTTACTGACTAGGATATGTAGGTTTCCGCATAATTTATGATTGGAGTTTATTTATTTTTCACTTTTCACGGGTTTCGGATTTGACTCTTGGGTTCGAAGTACACCAACTAGCTTTTACGTTTAAATGGATTAAAGATTCATAGCTTTGTTACGTCTTTGTGCAGTTTAACTATTAGTCAGTAAAAAATGAGTGCTCGGAAGAAGACACCGTTTCAGAAGCATAGGGAGGAGGAGGAGGCGAGGAAAAAGGCATGTCCCTTTTTCACATGCTATTTTTGTATATTAATTGAGTGATAAGCAAAAAACTTCTTTGTCCTGTTTCTTTGAAGCTTTTCTTAATCAAGTAAATATGTTAATTTCATCAGAGGGCGGAGGATGAAACGGCTCGGCTATACCAAGAGTTTGTAGAATCATTTCAAGCGGAATCTGGGTCGAAGGCTTTTGTTAGAGGTGGAACTATTAACCCAAATGAGAAGGCGAAAAATAATCCTGAAGGTTAGTTGCAATTTGAATATGTTTTTCGTACAGTTTATCATTGATAAATCTATTATGCTATGTGTATAGATGAATGATTTCTTCTTTTTTACATGGACTCATTAATAAAAATGTGGACTTTTCTATTCATTCGCGGATGGCAGGTGGAAATTCCAAAGATGAGGGTTCTGTTGTAAAGAAGGGGAGTAGGTAAACAAATACCTTTTGATCAAGTATTTTGCAATACTCTTAGGGATTCTAAGTGCGAGTATTATATGGTGGTATATCATCATATGCAGATTGAACTGCTTCAGTTTTCAAGTTCTGGGGAGTTGATTGATTGATCCCATGTTGTTCATCAGCTGATATTTTTGTATTTATAAAAAATATTAATTGAATAGTAAGTTGCAGACTGTCTTGATTTGTGAGATGTAATGAGAGGTCTTTATCGGTTAGTACAACCAGTTCGATTGTCTTATTAGAGAAGTTCCCTTAATAGCTCAAAGTTTGCTCCGCGATTGAACCTTGTATTCAAATTGAATGTATACAATCACATATTTCTTCTAGCCTTTCTAAAATTGTTTTCGTTTAGTTGCAATTATGTATATCGAAGAGATTTTCCATGTTTCTTTAACAACTTCCTATCGTGTGAAACTGTTGATTTGACTATTTTTCCTAGTCCTATTGCGTGCCATTGTGAAGATACTTAAAATATTCTTGTTGTTCCTTCTGGAACTTTATGGTACTGTTCATAGACTATCAGTTCTTGAAATCCTAATGTTTCCCAGGATCTGATGTTTTTCCACTATTTTGTTCAAGTCCTTATCGAGATTTGAAGGATGTTTTGGTTCTTTTGCCCTAATATATTAATTTTGCACTTGAAACAATAATACTAAATTATGTAGTGATGGTTTGGCGTCACGTACAGTTGTCATGATATGTTAGCATGACAGAGTTACATGTTTACCTTTAAGAGCCATATATCTTTACTAACCTTGCACGAGTCCCTGTACATGCTACATGACTGGAAATGGTATAGCAATCCTTCGGTGTCTTTTGAGTTGGACCTTTATTGACATGGTCTCCGTGTTTGTTAGTGAATAACATGGTCTCCCTTGAAGTCTGAGATGTTTGAAGTCAAATGATTGTGGTAGATGCCTTACAGACGTTCAGAGTTTTGGGAAGTGGTCCGTTTTGTGGATTTTGCTTAGACTTTACAACGTGATATGTAGAATTTTGTTTATTAGTTTATCGAGCTTGTAAGATTTTTTGAATAATCAAATCTCTATTTCTTATAACTTAAAAAATTAAAAAAACTATCTCTTCTCTTTGATGATAATTTCCTGGTCAAAATCATATGAAGAGGGCATATGATAATATTTTAGCTCAATCCTATTTGGATTATGATGAATAATCTCTTCAAAGTAGTTCATCATTTCTCTTGGTCATCTAATTGTTGATCAACCTTTACCACTATTTCTTGATTGTGTTGGAGAAACACTTAATTTTTGGCATGTGTATTAGATTATAGTTGAACGTCATGCAGGTATGTACCGTCTTTTATTCCACCCCCAATGGCGACAAAGGGTAAAGAATATGAAAAGAAGGTGAGCACACATTTCCTTAGTATACAAATTAATAATTATTCCTCAATTATTTTCACATCTCTTTTTAATGATCTTGCAGGAGGAGAAGCCAAAGGAAAAAGAAAAAGGAAAGTCGAGGAACATTGATCACTTTATGGAGGAGTTGAAGCAAGAACAAGAGATGAGGGAGAGGCGGAACCAAGATCGTGAAAGCTGGCGAGACACACGTCCTGGAGACAAATCCATGGTATGCTTCCTAAAATTCGTTAATGTCTGCTCCGTTCTTGATAAAATCTATCTCAACTACCGGTTATCATACGTAGCAACCTAATCAGGGGATAAAAAATATACCATGTGTCACATGTTACTTATGGTGTGCCATGTGTATCCTGTCTTCTTTGGGAAACTGGTGACAGTTTTAACTCGTATCCATAGGCTAAAATGAATTGTTGGACTTACTCTTCTCTTTCCCAAACCCCCTTCTTTTTATTGTTTAGCTTTGAGCGCTACTGTCTTATTATGTTGCTCTGTGCCAGCCATCTAGCCGGTTCGATGAGCTGCCCGATGACTTTGATGGAGTAGGAAAACTTGGATCATTTGATGATGGAGATCCTCAAACTACAAACCTTTATGTTGGAAACTTAGCACCTGAGGTTTGATTTGTGCCACTTCTAAAGTATTTAAGGAAGATCTCGTTGATGGTTTAATTGCTCTTCTGTTACCTAATACGATGGTGTGCTATCTTCCACCTAATTTTGTTGTTCATTTACTTCGTCCATAGGTTGATGAAAGTTTTCTTTTACGGACTTTTGGGAGGTTTGGTCCTATTGCCAGTGTGAAAATTATGTGGCCAAGGACAGAAGAAGAACGGAGACGTCAAAGGAATTGTGGCTTTGTGGCTTTCATGAACAGGGCTGATGCTCAAGCTGCAAAAGATGAAATGCAAGGTTATTGAGTTTCTTAATATGCAATTAATTGGTGTCATGTTATTACTTGCCTCCCTCAAGTGTTTAAATTTATTTTGGTTTCCTAGTTAATTCTCTATCTAGACTTGATAAGCATTTCTCATGATTAGTTATTGATGTAGTTCTTCATTCTTTTTCTTTCTCCATTTGTTATCTGAAAATTAATGTCTCTTGATGAAAAAGTTAGAACGTTGTGTAAAGTCTTTTAGAACTATTAAACTGGTATTTGGTGCTTGCACAATTATTCCTCAAGATAAAAGATCAGTAGATATCTATCATACTCTTTTCTTGCCATCTTAAAATGTCAGGGCTCATGATGCCAATATGTTTTAAGCTATGCATTTGTTATAATGGCATATGCCATAACACATACAATGTAACTTTTATGTGGTTAAAGTATCATTTACTGAAATCAGAAAGATAATCAGGGGCTGAAGAGTTTTTTGCTTTTGTTTTCCTTAGGAGTTGTGGTCTATGAATATGAGTTGAAGCTCGGGTGGGGTAAATCTGTCTCTCTTCCATCACAGGCACTTCCTGCCCCTCCTCCGGGTCATATGGCCATCAGGAGTAAGGAGGTTAGCTAGCAGGGCAACTTCATCTTTAATGTTATTGATATCTTTATAGATAAGAGATTCTCCTGTTAAATTGTTTCGAGATTGGTTATATGACCTGTCAACTGTTTACGTTCTGTGACCTGATACTGATACTTGTGTTCTTCTTTCTTCTTGCTTGTAAATTACAATAACCAACAAACTTTTCTCTTGTTTTTTAGGGTGCTACTGTCATCCTGTCTGGCCCTTCAGGCCTTTCTGGCCCCCCTGTAACTTCAGTTCCAAGCCAGAATTCTGAGCTGGTAGGTAAATTCATATTTATGAATATCTCGACAAAAAATTTCGTCATCTGAAATTTGAAGTACAGCAAAAGCCCCTTGAATCTTGAGTATGTGCATTTCATCAAAAATTGTTGAAACTGTTTGAAAAGATGGAGTGCTATTGCGGGTTCTCATCTCGCAACTTAAATTAACTCAAGAATGTATACATAGGATATTATGATCTTCGTAGACAACTCACAAGGTCATATGTTTGTGAACACATTGCAGTTTTCATTTCTTCTCATCACTTTGTTATTGTCAATGTGATCTTAAATGGCTTAATACATTTCCTCTGCTTGAATGTAGGTTCTTACTCCAAATGTACCTGATATTAGCGTTCTTCCCCCTGATGACGATCATCTTCGACATGTTATCGATACAATGGCTCTCTACGTTCTTGATGGTGGTTGTGCTTTTGAACAAGCAATAATGGAAAGGGGGCGCGGAAATACCTTATTCAGTTTTCTGTTTGAGCTTGGTTCGAAGGAACATACGTATTATGTTTGGAGGCTCTATTCATTCTCTCAGGTTAGACTCTTGGAGAAAATGCAGTATGCTTTCTGCATCGTGCAAAAGCATTTAATATTTTTTTTCCTAACTTGTCCTGTTATTTAGTACTATGGTTGTTATCTCGAGCGTCGTACGTCTGCCAATTTGTTCTTTATCAACATAATATAACTGTCTCATTCTATTTACTGCAAGTTATACAGTTGTTACAAGAGCTACTGATTGGGTGCCTGGTTAATTCTTTTCTGCCATTAGATGAAGAAATACCATGAACTTCGAACTGGCTATGCAATTGAAATATCTTGAACAACACCCAGGTTGCTGCAAATTTGATCGCTGATTTCAACCATAGATACAGTTTTACACCTTGTCTGATGTTTGAATATATGTTTGTCAGCAATCTCTCTTTCAAAATCTCATTCGTGTGTTATTAGCATGGGTTTTTTCCTGTGACTTCGATAGTCTCCAAGAATTTACGTAGGATTTAGGTTAAGCGTAGTATAAATTGAAAGGAGAAAAGTAGTTTTAGTGCTGGAAAACGATTAGGTAACTTGTGTAGTTTCTGTTCTCTCCACACCGCCATCTAGAATGGCCAGCATTTCCTAATCAGGACTGCTAATTACATTTGTCTGCGTGTTTCCAGGGAGATACACTCCAACGGTGGCGAACAGAGCCTTTCATCATGATTACTGGCAGTGGAAGGTAATATAAGTTTTTTCCAGCAATAAGCATTCACAATCTCCTGATTTAAACTTGTTTTCCTTATTGGAGCACCGCCAACTCTCTAACCTTATTCTGAGAAAGTCCATTTATTGGTTCACAACCTCTAAAATATCATTCATGATAAAATGGAGTGAAAGCCATGTGGTGTTGGCATTTCAAATATAGTATACATTTAATGCCTTCGAAATGAGCAAAATTATACTCATTGAGAGTGAGACCTACTTGGAGCTGATGCTTCTCTTTCTGACTCTTTTCTGTAATTTTTTTTAAATATCAAGATGGATACCACCTCCTTTACCGCTACCAAAAGGACCGGAGCATGAAAAAGCTGGGAGCACTTATGCTGCCGGGAGAAGCAAAGTATTCCCTAATCTCTCCTTTTATGCAATTTGCTGAAACATGTCGTATCCCTTTCTGGTAGTCATTTTTTGTTTTCTCTTGAATAAGTTCACATTGTCTTCATCTTGTGGTTTTTACAGCGCGTCGAGGCAGAACGGACCCTGACAGATGCCCAAAGAGATGAGTTTGAGGATATGCTACGCGCATTAACACTAGAAAGGGTCCAGATAAAAGAAGCTATGGGTTTCGCACTGGATAACGCTGATGCTGCAGGGGAGGTAATTGCTTAAGCTGATGTCAAGAGACTAACTGAACTAGACTTAATAAATAATTTACACTGCAAGCATAGCGTCATACGATTAAATTGTACCGCACTTAGCTTGAGGGCTTTGAACGCTGAAAAGTTTGCTGTTTATATTATAAAGTCATGAGTGGCTTGGGGGACTGGAAGGAGTTAGTGGTTATACTGAAGACAACTTAAGTGAACACGATATCTGGATTGGGACAAGCAGAAAGATTAATAAAGGGCGACCTGGATGGCAATCTTGTCTTTATCTGTTCCTTAAAGCAAAACTTACATAATTAATGTTTTTCTTCATTAATTTAAAAAATGGAAACCCTTCAGTGTCGACATTAATTAGACCAATGCAGAACATCATTCCTGGGGGTTACTTCTCGCAGCTGCGAGCATATAGAGAGATGCCAAGAACAGGGTTTCAGCTGCCAATCTCATCTATAGCCTTGTACAATACAGATATAATAAGATAATTAGTAGGTTCCTTCTACCATTCTACTGTTCTTATTTCCCTTATTGACCTTTAGTATCTTGTATTGCAGGTAGTTGAGGTGTTGACTGAGTCCTTGACTCTTAAAGAAACTCCAATCCCAACAAAAGTCGCAAGGCTTATGCTTGTCTCAGACATCCTTCACAATAGCAGTGCTCCTGTGAAGAATGCTTCTGCTTATCGCACAAAATTTGAAGCAACTCTACCAGACATTATGGAGAGCTTTAATGATTTATATCGTAGCATAACTGGGCGAATCACAGCTGAGGCCCTGAAGGTAAGCCACGAGTCTTGGCACAGTTCGATTTTCACCTACAAGATTTCACTTTTTTAGTCTTTCCTTCTTTAGTAGCTAAGTTTTTGCGCCTTGCTCTTTGTAGGAACGTGTTTTAAAAGTTCTTCAAGTATGGGCTGATTGGTTTCTGTTTTCGGATGCGTATGTTAATGGGCTGCGAGCTACCTTTATCCGGTCAGGCAACTCAGGTGTTATCCCTTTCCATTCCATATGTGGGGATGCCCCTGACCTGGAAAGAGAACCTGGTTCCACAGATGGCGTTGGTGTAGAAAAAATTAATCAAGATGCTGCATTGGCAATTGGGAAAGGAGCTGCCATGAAGGAGCTGTCGGATTTGCCCCTTCCCGAGCTGGAAAGACGATGTAGGCATAATGGTTTATCTCTGATTGGTGGAAGAGAAATGATGGTTGCACGGTTGCTTTATTTGGAAGAGGCAGAAAAACAAAGGGGTTATGAGCTAGACGATGAATTAAAATCGGCAAATAGCCAATCAGGGTCAAGCAGATATTCAAGTGGGCGGAAGGAGTCAACTCATGAAATGGATTCAGGCCGAACGACCGGATGGAATAGTTACATGGAGGGAGATATGCAATCAAAAGGAAGAGAATCTGTGCATTTACCTCCATCAGATTACACTTCGCATCCTGAACCAAACTCTGCTGAGGAAAAAAATGAGTCTTTTTTGCCAGCGTCTAAGTGGGCCCGAGAAGATGATGAAAGTGGCGATGAACAGGAGAGAAGTACACGTGACTTGGGGCTGACTTATTCATCTTCTGGTAGTGAAAATATTGGGGATGGTTCTCATAGAAATAAGGAAGTTGAGCTTAATACTGATACCAGCAATTCAGCATATATGGATAGTGGAATGAATGAAGAGCAGAGGTATTACTAATATTCAACTTGCAGTTGTTATGATTTCATGTTGTAGATATGATACTTCTGAAATTTGTATTTTTATGGATTGCAATCATACTCTAGTTGGAAGAATTTTCAATATTCTCCCCCCTTGAGCAACAGTTAAAAAATGTGCAAAAATCTCCTTTCTGCACCCAAACTTTTGTTGTGCTGCTTTGAACAGATACTGAGCCAAGGATGGAGTACGAGAGTGTTGAAAACTTTTCCAATTGATGTTTTTGATTGTTGCCTTTTCAATTTAATCGTGTGAAAGATTAGTAAATCTATCTAGTAAGTTCAGAAATAATAGATTTCTTGAGGAATTAGTCTTTAGTCTGTAATTGTATGTACTCTACTCATGACAGACAAAAGTTGAGGCGTCTTGAGGTTGCTTTAATGGAATACCGTGAATCACTTGAAGAGCGAGGAATAAAAAGTTCCGAGGAAATTGAGAGAAAAGTTGCCATTCATCGAAGTCGGCTACAAGTGGAGTATGGTCTGCTAGACTCAAATGCTGATGTTGCTGGCAGGAGTAAGTGCCGGCCTTATACTAAGCTTTTTGGGGAATAGTCATAGAAGAGACAGACACTTATGATCTTATCCATGCAGAAACTTTTCTTTTTAACAAGTATTATCTCTGTTTAACTCCTTTAAATGTCACACTCTACTACTTGAAAATTGCAGGAAAGTCACGAGACAATTCACGCGAACCTTTGAGAAAGCGTCGCCGTAGTAGAAGCAGAAGTGGTAGCCCCCAACGTAAGTTATCCGGTCATGACAGAGCGAGGGAAAGTGACTTGAATGGGGAGAGAGAAAGACGACATGATAGGGAAAGAGGCAACTATCTGGATAGTGAGAGAGGAAAGGATCGTGAAAGAGGTCGTGAAAAGAGTGGAAGCAGGGAGAGGGATGATCATGACAGAGACAAGGGGCGGGAGAGAGACCGAGATCGGAGGAGAGTAAAATGAACTTTTTACTGTTATGAGCTTCGCAAGGTTGGATTATATAATATCAACTATCTCATGAAGGGGCCTTATCGTTTGACTTTGGTTTTGTCATGTGTGAATCCCTTTTAAGATATGATACAGGAGTCATGAGCCAGTATCATCTGCTGCTCTATCAAGTAGAAGTATAACTTTCTTGAATCTTTTTTGGTCAAGTGTGGATTCTGCTGAACCAATATTGTACCCAAATACTCGGCACATGCTCAAAGTTTTATGGATGTATTTTGCTTTTTTTTTTTTTTTTTTTTTTTTTTTTCTGTAATGATGTCATGGTTCTATAAAGAAAAGTCTCAACTTTGTCCTATTTGCCCGAGCATACCAATATCTTCCATTATTAAAGGAAAATAGGGCATTTTGGGGGGTGAAAGCAAGACCCTCCTTGAATTCAAATAAATTGTCTATTATTTGGTTTTAATGGTATTCCTTGCAAGATTTGTTTCTATTTATTATTATTATCTTTATCAAGTTAAATGACTTGGACAAAACTAAGAAATCGCCTCTCATATGCGAATTTATAGGTGGTCTCTTTTCATCGAGTTGAGCATGATTGTACGTACCTGTGATAGAGTACCTGAAATATCGATGAACTCAATTATTGCAACATTTATATCAACTTATTAATGACTTGAACAAAATCAAGAAATCACCTTTCACATGCCAACTTGTAGGAGATCTCTTAAGATCAAACAATACCATCGAGTTGAGTATGTAGGTATGAGAGAATCTACCATACCATGAATGTCGATAAACTCGGTTACTATGATTGTAGGTATGATATAATTGATTATACCATGAATATCGATAAACTAGGTTAGTGCAATTGCTAGGATACCATTTTTAGCTTCTAAAGTCTATTTCTTAGCTAAAGATTACGAGTTTAAATTTGTAAGAGTATATGTATATCAACGATTAAACGACATGCGCGCTTAAAACATTAAGTGATTAAACGACGCCCCGGTTAAAAATTGAACTGTTTTAAATCAGTGTTGACAAACCAAATCGGCAACTGGTCGGATTTAGACTTTCAATTTAATAATCTTACTCTGATTTGAGAAACATCTTGCTTTGTTCCATCAAATAGCTTCCAGATTAATACTTATTTGCTTCATCGAATATAGTTAAATAGATGGCACAATGGGGGCTAGTATCTCTTCCTTTAAGCACAATTCTCATTGCCTTTGCAGTGAACAAAGCACCAAAGCAACAAAATGATGAAATGTGACAAACAAACTAGACCCTCAACCAAACTATATATCATATATCTCAACAACCTTTCATTCTACTTTCTTCAGTACAAGACAAATCAAACAACTCTCCACACCAATTGTACCAAAAAAAACAACATGGGATCAGGTACCTCGGGACATGTTTCACTAGGATTTGCTTTTATATTCATTGGCCTATGGCATCTTTTCAACTGCATCAAACTTCATGCCCTCCATCCAAAATCCTACACAACTCTACCATGGTTCCCGATTCCGCGAATTCGACACTTGGAGCCCATTGTTATCATGTTAGTCACTATTATCTTTGTATCGATGGAGCTCTTTGTTGGAAAAAATCCGTTAGCCCCCGATGGAACCATTCCCTCGAAGCAGCTTCGTCACTTCGAGCACTCGATTATATCTATGTCCTTCTTTATCTACGCGTCCTTCGCTATTGTTCTCGACAAAATTAGGCCACCCGCTCATCATGACCTCGTGCATTTCCTCCAAGCTATTGCATTCGGCCAACAACTACTAATCCTCCACGTCCACTCTACGGATCACATGGGAATCGAAGGCCAATACCATTGGCTTCTTCAGATCATCACGCTTGTCTCTCTAATCTCTACACTTTTCGCCATTGGTTACCGTACAAGTTTCTTGAATTCGTTCGTACGGGCATTTAGTGTAGTTTTTGAAGGAGTTTGGCTAGTGGTCACGGGGATTATGCTAGGGACGCCGCGGTTTATGCCTAAAGGTTGCTTCTTGAAGGTGGAATCAGGGCGAGATGTCGTTCGTTGCCACGGTGATCGTGCACTCGAGCGTGCGAAAGCGTTAGTGAACGTTGAATTTGGAAGTTACTTGATGGGATTGACAATGTTTACTATGGCTATTTACTTGGTGGTGATTAAAATGTACACTCAAGAAAAGATTGTGTATCAACCTTTGACAAAGTATGAGGAGGACCCTGGGAACTATGAGAAAAGAAAACTGTGTCAATCAATGAGTAGTACTCTTCCATTGTGAATAATTATTGTATATTATGTGTGATTTAGAAATGAAGATATATAAAAACATTCGAGTTATGTATAAATTAAAAAGTGGATGACTATCGATATAAATTTCATATTTATTGAAATTCTTGTCCCTTCATGTGGCAAGTTTGCCGTTAAAATTGTCTTTGTAGATACGGGATATATTCATAAGGCCAGCATTTGTATATAATAATAATTTTTGTTAATGAAACTTCTTTGCATCAACTTCAGTCCAAATCAAATCTTAACGGAAATTTTGGATTGATTTTTAAACCAAATCGGAATTTGCGGCTTGGTTTGGTTATTTACCCAAACCGATACTTCGCGCAAAAAAGTGGTTAAACCAATTTTCACGCACATTTTTGTTTTTGTTTGTGTGCATAAAATCAAAAGTTTCACCAAAAAATATCTAAATCAAACTTTTACACATCAAATTTCACAGGAACGGCTTACATTAAACATACAAAAAATAAATGTCTCTAAAACTAAGTTTATGTGTATACTTCTTTGATTAATTTGGTTTTTTTGGATTGGTTTGCATTATCTAAATAATCCAATCCAGACCAAACCAAAAAATAAACAAAATTACTATCCTAACATAATTTTGGATTTTTTATTCGGATTCGATTTCGTCCAAATCTTGCCTGTTCGATTTAAGTTTGATCGGTTTGGTTAGAATGTGAACCGTCCTAGTTTATGACCTGAGAATACTGGCATGTCTTCGTCGTTTTTAAAAAAAAGAAGAGAAGAGAGATGATTTCCGTATTCTTTGAAGAGCATGTTAAGTAAGTCGTTGTTATATGCATAATGCATTCTCACTATCGATCATCAATCATCATACACTACAAGAAAAAGGGGTCATTAGGGACTGCCTGGGCGGTCCCTAATGACCCCCCTGCGGTCGCTATTGAGGGGGTAGCGACCGTCTAGCGGTCGCTATTTTGCGGTCGCTATTGACCATGGTCGCTTGCCAATAGCGACCGTTAAGCGGTCCCTATTGAGGTCATTAGGGACCGCAATTTAGCGACTGTTAAGCGGTCCCTAATGACCTCAATAGGGACCGTCTGGGCGGTCCCTAATGTGGAATAATAGGACGGTCCCTAATTTTTACAATAGGGACCGTTTGGGCGGTCCCTACTAATATTCGTAGAATTTCTATGAATATTAGTAGGGACCGTTTGACGGTCCCTAATATCAAAATCAGGGACCGTTTAACGGTCCCGACTAATATTCATCGTATGAATATTAGTAGGGACCGTTAAGCGGTCCCTAATGACCTCCAGAAAAAATAAAAAAAACTACAATTATATTCCGGATTTAATCCGGAATATAATTGTTTTTTTTTTGTAAAATTGTAATTTTAACAAATTGAAAACAATAAAATATTGAATAAAAAGTTAATATAATGACAATTGATATGAAAGAATAAAAGAATGTGAAAAGATGAATAAAATGAGTAATAATATAAAATGAATGAAATCAAAAACATGAATGAAATCAAAAGTGAAGAATAGTAAATGTAGATCCAAAATAAAGAAAGTATAAGAAAAAAAGATTGTATTGGTGAAAAAAAGAAAATGAAGATCCAAAATAAAGAAAGTGAAAGAAAAGAAAATGAAGAAAATCTTGTGTTGGTGAAAAGAAGAAACGTTTTTGTGTTGGTGAAAATAAGAAAAAAAATTTAAGTGTTTTTGTGTTGGTGAAAAGAAGAAAAGAAGATAGTGTTTTTTGGAGATAGTGAAATGAGTGTAAGAGTGGTGAGATATATATATATATATATATATATATATATATATATATATATATTCAATTGGTTTTTGTCCGTTGGATGATTTTAGATGATCGACGGTTTAAGATGACGATCCGTGTTAAAGACATGATGGGTACTTATGACCCTAGATTAGGATTTCATCGACGGTTGAGATTTGATTTGGTGAAAATTCAAATTTCCCCCTCACTTCCGCCAAAAAATTTCGCCAAAAATTTAAAATTTTCGATTTTAGGGACCGTTAAGCGGTCCCTAATGTCAAATTAGGGACCGCTTAACGGTCCCTACTAATATTCATACTAAAAAATCGATTTTTTTTTATTGATGTTGTTGTGTTTGTGATTGTAAGCAACCAAACTCATTGTAATATATAAATTGAAATAATAAATGATTTCAAAACCAACCTTATAGTAGATTAGTTGTGAAGTAATAGATTAATTGCGATTGATCGAGTTATAAACGTTCAAGATATATTTCACAAATGTACAACTAATTAATTATCATTAGTTAGTTGTAATTGTTATCCGTGTTTATGATTTACTTCACAAACGTTAGCATATATACGATTATGAAGCATAATCATTAGATCAAGTATTTATTAATTATACGTATATATGTAGATCGAATTAATTTGTCATTATGTCATTCGTCGTACACAATAGTAGGAGAATCTTCAAAGCGACCCGTTCTCCTTTTATAATGTTTGGATATACAATGTGTCGTTGTACTTATTGTTATTTTAACTATTCCAATGGTTATTATGAACTAAACATACAACGCGGCACCTCGAACCATCGAAAAATTCATAATTTTGATGTATGAATATTAGTAGGGACTGCCAAGCGGTCCCTAATTTTACAATAGGGACTGCCAAGCGGTCCCTAATTCAAATTAGGGACCGCTTAACGGTCCCTAATGTCAAATTAGGGACCACTTAACGGTCCCTATTGTCAAATTAGGGACCGCTTAACGGTCCCTACTAATATTCATACTTAAAAATCGATTTTTGGCGATCCGTGTTAAAGACATGATGGGTACTTATGACCGTAGATTAGGATTTCATCGACGGTTGAGATTTGATTTGGTGAAAATTCAAATTTCCCCCTCACTTCCGCCAAAAAATTTCGCCAAAAATTTAAAATTTTCGATTTTAGGGACCGTTAAGCGGTCCCTAATGTCAAATTAGGGACCGCTTAACGGTCCCTATTGTCAAATTAGGGACCGCTTAACGGTCCCTACTAATATTCATACTAAAAAATCGATTTTTTTGATTGATGTTGTTGTGTTTGTGATTGTAAGCAACCAAACTCATTGTAATATATAAATTGAAGTAATAAATGATTGCAAAACCAACCTTATAGTAGATTAGTTTTGAAGTAATAGATTAATTGCGATTGATCGAGTTATAAACGTTCAAGATATATTTCACAAATGTACAACTAATTAATTATCATTAGTTAGTTGTAATTGTTATCCGTGTTTATGATTTACTTCACAAACGTTAGCATAGATACGATTATGAGGCATAATCATTAGATCAAATATTCATTAATTATACGTATATACGTAGATCGAATTAATTTGTCATTATGTCATTCGTCGTACAAAATAGTAGGAGAATCTTCAAAGCGGCCCGTTCTCCTTGTATAATGTTTGGATATACAATGTGTCGTTGTACGTATTGTTATTTTAACTATTCCAATGGTTATTATGAACTAAACATACAACGCGGCACCTCGAACCATCGAAAAATTCATAATTTTGATGTATGAATATTAGTAGGGACTGCCAAGCGGTCCCTAATTTTACAATAGGGACTGCCAAGCGGTCCCTAATTCAAATTAGGGACCGCTTAACGGTCCCTACTAATATTCATACTTAAAAATCGATTTTTGGCGATCCGTGTTAAAGACATGATGGGTACTTATGACCATAGATTAGGATTTCATCGACGGTTGAGATTTGATTTGGTGAAAATTCAAATTTCCCTTCACTTCCGCCAAAAAACTTCGCCAAAAATTTAAAATTTTCGATTTTAGGGACCGTTAAGCGGTCCCTAATGTCAAATTAGGGACCGCTTAACGGTCCCTACTAATATTCATACTAAAAAATCGATTTTTTTTGATTGATGTTGTTGTGTTTGTGATTGTAAGCAACCAAACTCATTGTAATATATAAATTGAAGTAATAAATGATTGCAAAATTAACCTTATAGTAGATTAGTTGTGAAGTAATAGATTAATTGCGATTGATCGAGTTATTAACGTTCAAGATATATTTCACAAATGTACAACTAATTAATTATCATTAGTTAGTTGTAATTGTTATCCGTGTTTATGATTTACTTCACAAACGTTAGCATAGATACGATTATGAGGCATAATCATTAGATCAAGTATTTATTAATTATACGTATATATGTAGATCGAATTAATTTGTCATTATGTCATTCGTCGTACAAAATAGTAGCAAAATCTTCAAAACGACCCGTTCTCCTTGTATAATGTTTGGATATACAATGTGTCATTGTACTTATTGTTATGCGGCACCTCGAACAACGAGTCACCTCGAACCATCGAAAAATTCATAATTTTAATGTATAAATATTAGTAGGGACTGCTAAGCGGTCCCTAAATTAACAATAGGGACTGCCAAGCGGTCCCTATTGTAGAAATTAGGGACCGTCTGCGCGGTCCCTATTGTAAAAATTAGGGACCGTCTCGGCGGTCCCTATTATTCCACATTAGGGACCGCCCAGACGGTCCCTATTATCAAAAAGTATGGCGACCGTTTCACAGTCGCTATATTGCGGTCCCTATTGAGGTCATTAGGGACCGCTTAACAGTCGCTATGCGGTCTCTAATTTGCGGTTCCTAATGACCCCTTTTTCTTGTAGTGATATGATGGGGTTTCATATAAGCTTAATTTGCAAATAATCTATACTATTATATAACGAAAGACAACTTGTGACACAAAATTTTTGATTTCCGATTTTAGCCTTATAATTTTAGTGTTCACACAATATCTATATTATTAAGTTACTAATCTAGCCTTAAAATTTAAGCAGAATCATTCACTACAATAATTATGTTGATTGTGATTTAGTTTTCCAAAATTTGAAACTATCTATATAAATTCTCTATCCTTATATATTTAATCTTTACTTATTCAAGTTATTTCTTTTACCATATAAATTAAAATAAATTCTTAATCATGCGGGAACCGTGTGCCAACGTTTCTAGTTTCATATTTAAGAAAATATAACTCTTATTATATATTCTATCTAAAATTAATGTTTGCGATCTTCAAAATATCACATGTAACCTCAGAGAAATTCTTTGTCTAATATAAACTATGATTGAGTTAATCATATCCATTATTAAATTCAATTAATCAGCGAAATATGTTAATTTGGATAGTTGTATCAAATATTTTATTGCATGTTTTGGGAGGCAAAAAGATTCTGTCCATTACACGATATTAATATAAAACCACGCGGCCAATATCACAAACCAGATCTGGATGTAATTAAAGCTGTAAACTAGAGAATTGCCGTATCATATTAGACATCTCCATAATTTATTATAAAATATTTAGGAAGAGAAAATGGAGATTATCATGGAGAATTATATATATCTATTATTTAGTTTTAACTTAGATGTATGATGATCCAAATCTTATTATTATATAGATCATTATATATTCCATAAGACCATAATATATTGTATATATAGATAGATAAATCTTTAATTAGAATGATACGAAGGATGTCATGATTTATGATGATTTATTGACAAACCCCTATAAATATTATCTTATACTTTTTAAATTTTAACACAAAATATTCAAAGAGATGTCCTCGAAAGTAGTTGCCCGTGTGGTGCTTTGCATTGTTCTATTTACTATCGCCTTGCACTCTGCTACTGCTAGACTTGGTAACTATATTTCACCAATCTTGTTTATATTTCTCTCAAATTTTGTCTAGTTGAATATCAAATTTTGAGTATTTTATAGTTCGAGATGATCTGACCGTATATTAGTATTGGTAACAGAATTGTTGCATATGTATTTGCATCACATTATCGTGTTACACGACTGCATAAATAATTTTGTTGTACCAGCCCCTCAACTGTTCATTCGACGGCTGCTGTTCATTCGACGGCTACTGTTCCTTCGACGGCTACTGTTCATTCGACGGCTACTGTTCATTCGACGACTTCTCCAAATTCAGTGCCTATAAATAGAGCTTCAAGAGGAGTTCAACTATCATCCACAAACAACACAAAACACACACCGAGAGAAAATAGAGAGAAAAAGCCGTAGAGCTAAAACGTGAGATTTGAGGGTTGGTTTTTTGTAATAGTCGAGTGAGAGAGTTGCTCCTCCTATTGTAATTCATTCGTATTGTTGAATGAAGAATTTTCCAATCCCAACAAAGTGGTATCAAGAGCCACGGTAAAATTTCGTCCGAAATTTTTCGTCCCGAAACCTTGGTTTCTTATCACGGTTGTAAAGCTCTCGGTCTGACGATTCCGAATATATAGTTTTCGAGCTATTTCGATCGCCGGAAAGTGACGATCGAAGACGACCCAATTCGACGTCAAAATTTTCCCGTTCCGGAATTTCGTTTTGTTACTACCGTTGTGAAGCTCGTGTTGCAAGGATTCCGAATATATATTTTTCGGAATTTTTCGATCGCCGGAAACCTCCGTTTCATGCCGACCGAGTTAACGGCGAGTTAACTCGGCCCATTTTCAGAAGCGGGTGAAGAAGGTGAAGTTCGACCCGGATCCGACCCTGATCCGACCCGCCCATATCCTGACCCGGTCAGCTGCTGGTCTGACCGGTCAACGCTGGTCCAACCGGATTTGACCCGGTTCAATTCCCTCCAACTTCTTTTGGTCCGGTTCAAATCAATTCTTGTCGGTTTTTGACAAAGTCAGAACGGTTCCCAAGGTTTTCGACCGTTCCGGATCCAACCGTGCGCTCCGTTTCCCCAAATTCAGCTTCTAAATTTGGGTACAAGCAAGCTTGTTGAATTTTAACATGGAAAATTCAACGTCGGACATGATGATGCGATTGACGCCTATTAATTACAACATGTGGAAGCCGCGAATGGAGGATTTGCTAAATTTGAAGGATTTAGCCGGGCTAATCGAAAATAAAGGTGTCAAACCCGAGACGACAAGTGATGACGATTGGAAAAAGTTGAACAAGAAGACTGTTGCTCAAATTCGTCAGTGGATTGACAACAGCGTGTTCCATCATGTCGCACAGGAAACGAGTGCCCACACGTTGTGGGATAAGCTTGCTAACATGTATCAGGCAAAGACGGCACGTAACAAGACCTTGTTGATGAGACGTTTAGTAAACCACAAGCTTCGTAGTGGTACGTCTATACCAGAGCACACGAGTCAGTTCCAGGACCTCGTAAACCAGCTTGCTGCCGCCGATTGGAACCTCAAAGACGAGGAACAAGCGATACTACTTCTAAGTTCCCTACCGGACAATTGGGAGACTCTTGTTGTCACCCTCAGTAATTCTGCCCCCGACGGTAAAGTATCTATGCAAATGGTGACATATGCTTTACTTAACGAAGAAGCCCGAAGAAGAGAAGTCAGTGCCGACCAATCTTATGCTCTTGTGTCGGAAAGTAGAGGCAGAGGTGGAGGTAGAGGAAGAGGTCGTGGCAGAGGCAGAGGCAGAGGTCGAGGTCAAAATCGTGGACGATCTCAAGATCGAGGTAGATCCCAGGAGAGAGGTAAATCTGTTGACAACTCTAGTCGATTCAACGGAAACTGTAATTATTGTGGAATTTACGGTCATATGAAGAGGGACTGTCGAAAACTTTTGAGGGATCAACCCCAAACCGGCCAAAGCTCCAACAAGGATGAAGGTGAAACCATCGTCACAGTATCATCGGAAATTGCTCTTGTTTCTTATGGAGACGAGACATGCCTACATGTAGGCAACCAAGATATTGAGTGGGTGATTGACTCTGCGGCTTCATTTCACGCCACTCCACATCGTGATTTGTTTGCTACATACAAATCAGGGGACTTTGGTACCGTAAAGATGGGTAACACCAGTTACTCCAGTGTAGTTGGTGTTGGTGACGTGCACGTGAAAACCAACATAGGATGTTCTCTTATCCTCAAGGATGTGCGCCATGTTCCGGATCTCAGGCTGAATCTGATCTCAGGACTAGCCCTTGACCGACAGGGTTATGAAAGCAATTTTAAAAATGGCAAGTGGAAGTTGTCGAAAGGTGTGATAGTTGTTGCGAGGGGTCATATATGTGGCACGCTGTTCAAAACTCATACAAAATTGTGCGAGTTAAGCCTCAATGCTGTTGAAGAAGAGGCGTCACCAAATCTTTGACACAAAAGACTTGGGCATATGAGCGGGAAGGGCTTGGCTACACTAGCCAAGAATGATGCTATCAATCTCGCGAAGGATGTTGCACTAGATCCTTGCGAGCACTGTTTGTTCGGGAAACAACATAGAGTTTCTTTCAGTTCCACCAGGAAGCAACGCTCCGAGTTACTGAGTCTCGTTCACTCTGATGTGTGTGGACCGATAGAAGAAGAATCTCTCGGTGGAAGCAAATATTTTGTGACCTTTATTGACGATGCTTCACGGAAATTATGGGCCTACTGTTTAAGATCAAAAGATCAAGTTTTTGATCGCTTCAAAGCATTTCATGCGTTGGTGGAAAGACAGACAGGGAAGAAGTTGAAGTGCCTTCGCTCAGACAATGGAGGCGAATACACTTCTCGAGAATTTGCAGCGTATTGCACTGAACATGGCATTAGGCACGAGAAGACGGTGCCGAGGACTCCACAACATAATGGCGTTGCTGAGCGAATGAATCGCACCATTGTGGAGAAAGTTCGTTGCATGCTCAGTATGGCTAAGCTGCCTAAAGCATACTGGGCCGAAGCAGTCCTCACAGCTTGTTATCTGATAAATAGGACACCGTCAGTTCCTTTGAACTTTGAAGTTCCGGAGAAGATATGGACAGGGAAGGATATTTCATATTCTCACCTAAAAGTGTTCGGGTGCAAGGCTTTTGCACATGTGTCGAGGGAGCTCAGGCAGAAACTTGATCTCAAGTCAACTCCATGCATCTTTATTGGCTATGGTGATCAAGAATTTGGTTACAGATTGTGGGATCCACAATCCAAGAAAGTTATCCACAGTAGAGATGTGATTTTCTACGAAAATCAATTCTATGACCATACTCCAACTGCTCCAGTTCGACAACGTACTAGTGCTCCGGAAGAAGTTACTTCACCACCAGAACCTCATATTGAAAATGAGGATGTCCAAGATATTGTAGACGATGCTGACGAGGATGAAGGTGCTGAGCAGGGGGAGCTCTCACCTCCTTTACAAGAAGATGGTGAACCTCGACGATCTGGACGTGTGTCGATACCATCAACAAGGTATCCTGCATCAGAATATATCCTTCTTACGAGTGAGGGGGAGCCTGAAAGTTTCAAAGAAATTCAATCTCACAGTGACAAAGAAAGCTGGAGGCAAGCCATGGAAGAAGAAATGAATTCTTTGCAGAAGAATCAAACTTATGAGCTTGTGAAACTTCCGAAGGGAAAGAGAGCACTAAAGAATAAATGGGTGTTCAAACTCAAGAAAGATGGTCGTGGAAATATTGTGAAATATAAGGCCAGGCTTGTCGTCAAAGGATTCCAACAGAAGAAAGGCATTGACTTTGACGAGATATTCTCACCAGTGGTGAAGATGACATCAATCCGTGTTATACTTGGGTTAGTTGCCAGTTTGGATTTGGAGCTTGAACAGATGGACGTGAAAACTGCATTCCTTCATGGTGATCTAGAAGAAGAGATATACATGGAGCAGCCCGAAGGTTTTCAAGTCCGCGACAAGGAGCATCTTGTCTGTAAATTGAAGAAAAGTTTGTATGGCCTAAAGCAAGCTCCGAGGCAGTGGTACAAGAAGTTTGACTCTTTCATGGCGAGTCACCAGTATAACAGGACTGTGGCAGACCAGTGTGTTTATTTGAAGAAGTTCGCTGATGGTAAATTTATCATCCTTTTGCTCTATGTCGATGATATGTTAATAGTTGGCCAGGATGCATCTCTAATCAACAACTTGAAGAAAGATTTGTCCAAGTTCTTTGATATGAAAGACTTGGGTGCAGCACAACAGATTCTCGGCATGAAAATCACGCGAGACCGGAAAATGAGAAAGTTGTACTTATCTTAAGAAGATTACGTTGGACGAGTTCTGAAAAGGTTCAACATGGGTAAAGCAAAGCCTGTTTCGACTCCGCTCGCAAATCACTTCAAGTTAAGCAAGAGAGAGTGTCCTTCTACGATGAAGGAGAAAGAAGATATGGAGGCGATACCATATTCTTCGGCAGTGGGAAGTCTGATGTATGCAATGGTGTGTACTAGGCCAGATATTGCTCATGCAGTTGGTATTGTTAGCAGATATTTGTCAAATCCAGGAAAAGAACACTGGGAGGCGGTTAAATGGATTCTTCGGTACCTGAGAGGTACATCTAACCTATGTTTGTGTTACGGGGGAGCAAAGCCAGTTCTGAATGGTTTCACAGATGCCGACATGGCAGGAGATCTTGATAGTAGAAAATCTACATCAAGTTACATATTCACTTACGCAGGGGGAGCTGTTTCGTGGCAGTCCAAGCTGCAAAAGTGCATTGCCTTATCCACCACTGAAGCCGAGTACATTGCTGTAGCGGAAGCAGGGAAAGAGTTATTATGGATAAAGCGTTTTCTTCAAGAACTAGGCTTTACACAAAATGAGTACATTATTCACTGCGATAGTCAAAGTGCTCTAGACCTGAGCAAGAATGCAATGTATCATTCCCGTACAAAACATATCGACATTCGGTATCACTGGATACGCGAAGTGATGGAGAAACAACTATTGAAGCTGGTTAAGATTCACACAAGCAAGAATCCTGCATATATGCTAACAAAGGCGGTGACACGAGAGAAACTTGGTCTGTGTACGAACATAGTTGGGCTGGAGGGGGAGATTTGTTGTACCAGCCCCTCAACTGTTCATTCGACGGCTACTGTTCATTCGACGGCTACTGTTCCTTCGACGGCTACTGTTCATTCGACGGCTACTGTTCATTCGACGACTTTTCCAAATTCAGTGCCTATAAATAGAGCTTCAAGAGGAGTTCAACTATCATCCACAAACAACACAAAACACACACCGAGAGAAAATAGAGAGAAAAAGCCGTAGAGCTAAAACGTGAGATTTGAGGGTTGGTTTTTTGTAATAGTCGAGTGAGAGAGTTGCTCCTCCTATTGTAATTCATTCGTATTGTTGAATGAAGAATTTTCCAATCCCAACAAATTTGTCATTGTGTGGCCGCCGGAAATTGACAAATAACTTAAAACAATACACAATGATTCATGTTTTTGGAAATTGGTGTTAGCCTTACAGGTCTATACCGAGTTTGAACACCTCTTAATTACTTTTTAAAGGGATACAATAATGAGAAGATACATCATATCGGGGATTATGGACTAGAGTTAAAGTTGAAGTGTATAGTCCAATACATATATCCTTTGTATAATAAGTCTCACTAGCTAGTTTGTAAAATAACTTGGAGGACCTAACTTCGTCATTTTGACTTTTTCGTAAATTTTGATCTTGAACATTTATCTTATTCAATTACAAATTTTTGGACTCGTCTTGTAGTGCAAGAAAAATACGTAATGCTCCTTATTTTGGATAATGACTTCAAACCCAACTAAAGAAGATGTATTTTAGAAACTAATACGTGAAAGTAATCATATCAAATAAAATAAACTCTTATAATTGATTTTTAGAACTACGACCGCAATATAACTACGATCATTATATGTCCAATAATATGTCCTTCACCTTACCACCATTCAAGGAATTTTGGGCCATCTGCAACCGCCCGGGCGGTTGCAGAAGGCCCATGGGCGGTCGCCCGAAGGGTATCCGCGACCGTCGGGGCGGTTGCCGCGTCGGTCGCGGATACCCCTCGCCGAGCGGTCGCCCTTGCGACCGCCGAGCGGTCGCCCTCGTCATGTTTCTGTTATATTTATGTAATACGTTTTGATCTTCATATAATTTATGAATTGTTCGAACTATTTGTATTGTTTGGCACAACTTTATAAGATTTTTTTGAATATATGATTGTTATATGATTATATTTGCGTTAATGACTCTAATTTGTTTATAAATAGAATGAGTGATGCTTGTTATCTCTTTTAATTAGCAATTGTTCTCAAATTTGTTTTCTAATGACCGAGTTATTGAGAAAATCTTAGTGTTTAGTTTTGTGAGCGACAAGAAAGAGTACATTTGTATTTTCATTTCGTATTTTGAGCAAAAAATAATACGTAAGTATCATCATTTCAATTTGCCTATGTACCAAATTTGGAGTGTACGTTTAGTAACTAATTGGAGCGTACTCTTAGTATACATATGAATATTAGGTAAGTGTGATATGTAAGAATATTAAGTAAAAACGATAGATAATATATATAACAGTAAATTAGTAATTTAGGAAATATGTGAGTTGCTACTAATTGAGTTATGTATTATCCTACTTATCAATTGATGAAATATTGGAATTCGAGAATGCATTCTCTTCCCTCTCCAACCATTTTTGTTCCTAAGGTTTAATTAGTTTTAGGGTTTATATATAAAGAATTTTACACAAAATATTCAAAGAAATGTCGAAGAATTTTTTTCGGCGACGCGATGCTTTGCATTTTTCTGTTGACTCTCATCGTGAACTCTGTTGTTCTAGACTGGGTAACTATTTGCGTATCTTGTTTACTTTTTCAAATTATTTATGTCTAGCTATATAGGTTGTAATATAAATTCTAGTTTTTTTTACTCTTTTCCGGAGTGATCTATGTTTTCTCTCTCATATAATATTTGATTGAACACATTAGTATTTCTTGTGCTCTACACGTTTCTTAATAATATTCTTTTCTCGATAAAAAATATCAAATTCTAAGTATTCGATTATGATTGTTATATGATTTAGATGAAAAAAAATGTAACAAGTAGATGATATCATTTTTCGAATATATATAGTATATTATGATAAGCTTTATATCATGTACACATATAATTGGACACTTATAGCAAACTTTAATTTCTATTAGAATCCTACCTCCAAATATAGAACTAATTAGGAGCCCCCAAAAAGCTAATTCTCGTGAAATCTTTTAATAGTTAATTTCGAAGAGTTAAAAGATCCTACGAATTGTCAAATTTTAACTATATTTTATAGAAACTTACCCTTAATTGTCTCCTATTACTACATTTTTATCCTCTCATTTTTTTTTTTTTTTTTTTTTTTTTTTGCAGATCCTGGGATGCTAGGTCTTAATATTTGTTATTATCCAAAAGCTCCGAACCATTGTACCGAAGCTTCGTGCAAAACTTTTTGTCTTGGTGTTCTCCCAAATGTTAAAGAAGTACAAGCTGTTTGTGTCCCAATAACTTACAGATGCATATGTTCCTATGAATGTAAGAAACCACCAAGCACAAACTAATAATATGAGTGTGACTTCGTTTATAAATTGTGCCAAGCTCATAAATAAAATAGCCCAATGATCTTTTATTAGCACACAAAAAACTTCGTTTTATTTTTGTTTTGGGGTGTTTTCGTCTGCTGACTTGGCAAGTTGAAAAGACACTCCACAACAGACTTATTCATTGTTGTGTTAGAATTGGCTTTGTCCTTTACACGCCTACACTCCAAGCATCACGGCACGAGGGATCGAGTGTTATTGATTTCAGACTGAACTTAGGTGAAAGCCAAGCTGCCTACGTATCCCATCGAGGGAATCAAGCCGAACGTAGTTCATCTATCTCTAAGTGTCCACGATAGGTCGAATTTTTGCTGTTCAATCCATGATAGGTCGAATCTGACGATGATCGAATTGGGTGGATTTGATACAGGGTATCTCGAATTGGCCTATATCGAATCTGGAGTGTATCGAATTGAGGGAATTCGATCTTGGCAGTATCGAACCAGGTATGTTCGATACAACGAGTGTTGAATGATCTAGTATCGAATCTGGGTCCTTCGATCTAAGAATATAATGTATCGAATTAGGGCCTTCGATCTATGTATGTGCGTGGTTGCTGTGTATCGAATTGGCCTGCTTCGATGTTAGGTTGAGTATCGAATACAAAGGCTTCTTTATTGTATAATTTCTGAATGTACAATAAAGAAAATTCGTCTTGATAATGCTGGCGAGTTTTTGTCCCAAGCCTTCAATGACTATTGCATGTCAATTGGAATATATATTGAACATCGTGTTGCTCATGTTCATACACAAAATGGTTTAACTGAATCGTTTATTAAATGTCTCTAGTTAATTGCAAGACCATTAATTATGAAATCTAAACTTTCCACTTCTGCTTGGGGACATGCTATTTTACATGCAACAACACTTATACGCATCAGGGCAATAAGTTATAATGCTAATTCTCCTTTACAAATGGTTTCTGGTCTAGAACCAAGTATTTCTCATCTGAGGATTTTTGGTTGTACGGTATATGTTCCGATATCTCCACCACAACGCACAAATATGGGTCCACAAAGAAGACTTGGAATATATGTTGGATATGAATCTCCATCTATAATAAAGTATTTAAAACCATTGATTGGAGATTTATTTACAACAAGATTTGCTGATTGTCACTTTGACGAATCTATTTATCCAACATTAGGGGGAGAGAATAAACAGTTAGAAAAGACTATCTCTTGGAAAGAATTATCACTATCAGTTCAAGACCCTCGTACCAAGCATAGTGAACTTGAAGTTCAAAAGATAATTCATATGCAAAATATTGCGAATCAGTTGCAAGATGCATTTACTGATCCGAAACGAGTGACTAAATCTTATATACCAGCTGTAAATGCTTCGATTAAAATTGATGTCCATGAAGGACAACCAAGTATTGCCAATGAGTATGTAACACGACAAAAGCGAGGTAGGCCTATCGGTTTCAAAGATAAAAATCCTCGAAAAAGAAAAGGAGCACATATTGAGAATGATCAAAAAGAGGAAACAACAATTCTCGCAGAACCTGTTGACATAGATGACAAGGTTCCAGAAGAATCTCAGTTGCCAAAACCTACTGAAAATGAAGAAATATCAATCAACTATGTCACAACATGCAACAAATAGAATCGCAATAATATTCACATTGATAAAATTTTTGCTTATACTGTAGCGGTCAACATTATGGAAGAATGTGATGATCTTGAGCCTACATCTATTTCAGAATGTGAGCGTAGAAAGGATTGGCCCTTATGAAAAGACGCAATCAATGTTTAATTAAATTCACTTGCCAAACAGCCAGTATTTGGGTGTGTGGTTCGCACACCAAATAGCGTACAACCAGTAGGATATCGATGGGTATTTGTACGTAAGAGAAATGAAAATAATGAAGTTGTGCGATACAAGACAAGGCTTGTGGCACAAGGACATACCCAAAGACCGGGTATTGATTATGAAGAAACATATTCTCAGTAATTGATGCAATTCCTCTAGGGTATTTGATTTGTTTGGCAGTACGTGAGAAACTTGAGATGCAATTAATGGATGTCGTTACAGGTTATCTTTACGGATCCTTGAAAAATGATATTTATATGAAAAATCCCTGAAGGATTTAAGTTGCCTGAAGCACAAGCTTTAAATCGTAACGAGATTTATTTAGTTAAACAAAATAAATCTTTATATGGATTAAAGCAATCTGGGAGAATGTGGTACAATCGCTTGAGTACATTTTTGTTGAAAGAAGGTTATAAAAATGATCTTATATGCCCTTGTGTTTTTATCAAAAGATGCGGATCTGAATATGTTATCATTGCTGTTTATGTTAATGATTTAAATATTATTGGGACTCATGAAAAGTTATCAAAAATTATGAATTCTTTGAAAAAGGAGTTTGAAATGAAAGACCTTGGAAAAATAAAATTTTGTTTAGGTCTTCAAATTGAGCACTTAAAAGACGGAATATTTATTCATTAATCTAATTATACCTCAAAAGTACTTAAGCGGTTTTATATGGATAAAACACATCCATTAAGTACACCTATGATTGTGAGATCTCTTGATGTGAAAAAAGATCCATTCCGACCATCTGAAAATGATGAAGAACTACTTGGTCCAGAAGTACCATACCTTAGCGCAATCGGAGCGCTAATGTATCTTGTTAATAATACGAGGCCTGATATATATTTGCAGTGAATTTATTAGCAAGGTACAGTTCTTCCCCAACCAGAAGGCATTGGAATAGCATTAAGCACATTTTTCGATATCATCAAGGGACAATCGATTTAGGATTGTATTATTTATCTTCATCCAATTTGGATCTAGCTGGTTATGCAGATGCAAGATATTATCAGATTCACACAAATCACGATCTCAAACAAGGTATGTTTTCACTTGTGGTGAAACAACTATTTCATGGAGACCAGTAAAACAAACCTTGGTCGCTACATCAACTAACCATGCAGAATTATTAGCAATTCATGAAGCTAGTCGCAAATGTGTTTGGTTACGAATTTACGATCTATGACGCAACATATTCTTTGAGCATGTGGTTTGCCGACTAAGCGAGAAGTTCCAACAACCTTTTATGAAGACAACACAACATGTATAACACAATTGAAGGAATGATTTATTAAAGGGGATAGAACAAAGCACATTTCTCCCAAATTCTTCTTCACTCACGATCTTTACAAGAAAGGCGAAATCAATGTCCAACAAATCCGTTCAAGTGACAACTTAGCAGATTTATTCACTAAGTTCCTATCTACAACAACATTTGAGAAACTAGTGCACAAGATTGGAATGCGGCGCTTCAAAGATATCAATGGAAGTAATGATCAGGGGGAGTAAATATGCACTGCACTCTTTTTCCTTTTGCTAAGGTTTTTTCCACTAGGTTTTTCTTAGCAAGGTTTTTAACGAGGCAGTTTCTATTAGCATATTTTTGTTTTAGAAACATGTACTATATTACCTTAACTATGATTTTTATCCCACAAGATTTTATCTAGTAAGGTTTTCACTAAACATGTATCAATAGACATTCAAGGAGGAGTGTTGTAAATTAATATATAGTGAATGTCTCTTTCTCTTTATCCCACATAGGAAAAGCTTTAAGCTTTCCTCCAAACGTTTATATAAATAGAAAGGTTATTTACTTTTGTAACACACTTTTTGATAATGGAATAAGAAAGAGTTTAACAAACAATATTACTCTTATTTATTTTCCTTTGAGTTCTAAACATTTATAATAGAAACAACATATTTTTTGTCTCCCTACTTTGTACATAGTATCGAAACCAATTTTTGATGAAATTGTTTTACAATTTGTTTCTAATGAACTGAGTTATTGAGAAAATCTTAATGTTTAGTTTTGTGATCGACAAGGAAGAGTAAGTTTGTATTCTCATTACATATTTTGAGCATAGAACAATACGTACATCTCATCATTTCAATTTGCCTACGTACCACAATTGGAGCGTACTCTTCGTAACTAATTGGAGCGTACTCTTAGTATACGTATGAATATAAGGTATAGTCTGTTAGGTAAGAATATTAAGTAAAAACGATAGATAAAGTGTGTGTATATATATTTATAATAGTAATTTGAGAAATTAGGAAATTTATGAGTTGTTAGATGAGAAGATACCAAATGAGTTATGTATTATCCCACTTATCAATTGATGAAATATTAAAATGATAATGGCATTCTCTTCCTCTCCTACCATTTTTGTCCTAAGGTTTAATTAGTCTTAGGGTTTATACACTACAAGATTTTCGGGTCATTCCCGACCGCAAAGTCGGTCGGGAATGACCCTTTCCCAATCGATTTTCGGTCGGGGTGGGCCAGTCGGCATTGCTTCGGTCGGAAATTTTTTCCCGACCGAAGTTCGGTCGACCCGAGTTTTTCCTGACCGGTCCATCCCGACCGAAAATCAGTCGGGAGTTTTCCGACCGCAAGTCAGTCGGGCCCAAGATTCCCGACCGCACTTCGGTCGGGAGTAATATTTATATTATTCCCGACTGAAATTCGGTCGGGAGTAATATTTATTGCCCAATCTAAAACACAAAAAAGTTAAATAAGTGTTTATTTAAATGGAAAAAATGCTTGTTAAAAGTTGAAGAAAGAAGAGGAAAAATTGTTGAAAGTTGAAGTGACAAATTTAGCTTTTGTGGAAAAAAGTGTTTGAAGATGAAAGAATAAATTGTGTTTGTAGAAAAAAAGTCTTGAAATGAAGAGAAAGTTGAAGAAAAAAATATAAAGTAGATGAAAAAATGAGGAGAATAATGAAGTGTATTTATAGAAAAAGTTGATTTTTTTTGAATTTTCGGAAAATTTGAATTTCTCCCCAAATCCCGCCAATTTTTTCGAGTATTCCCGACCGAATTTCTGTCGAAAAAAGTTTGAAATTTGGCCAACCCGCCAAATTTTCAACATTTGCCGACCGAATTTCGGTCTGCAATTCTTTCCTGCCCAGATACGCGGTCAATGCCGACCGCATTTCGGTCGGCATTGACCTTGAATATTATTCCCGACCGAATTCCGGTCGAGAATTTGTTTGAATATTTTTCCCTACCGATTTTCGGTCGGGAATGAGTTTGAATATTTTTCCCGACCGATTTTCGGTCGGGAAAAAGAGTAAAATTTAATTTTTTCCCGATATTTTGGAAAATCTTGATGTGTTTGTTAAGTATAACTATAGAATCTCACTAAATACATGAATTGCACTAATATTTAGTTAGTTTAATGTTCTTTTAATTATGAAATTAGTATAGATTAACATATAAGTTAAATTAGTTTGGAGTTTTACATATATTAATCATACATAGTATAGAGTATTCCTAATTGGCGATTAACATTTGTTACAAACGTTAGTATAGAGAGGCTAATTGTGATATATATTAACATATGTTTAACATAATCGTAAGTAGTTACGTTATTAACAACTACATATACCAATCTATTTATAAGTGACAATATGAATCGACGCTTCAAACGATTCATCAACGTGCAACTATTTTTTTTTTTTTTTGATTTTTTCAGTAATATATAACTAATATTGATGTACTTGATCATTAAATCAACAATTTATCTAAAATGGAGAGCGAAATTGTGAAATTAAGAATACGAATGTTATTACCTACCGAAAATCGGCCGCCAATACATCTAAACCCTAAACCCTAAACCCTAAACCCTAAACCCTAATATTGCCGACCGAAATAACAACGGTCATTAATATTTCTGACCGCGGTTCGGTCGGAATACTTTTCCCAACCAAAATTCGTTCGGGAAAAGTATTCCCGACCGAACCGCGGTTGGGAATGTTATTTTAAAACTTCCCGACCGAATATCGGTCGTGAAAAGTATTCCCGACCGACATTCGGTCGGAAATGCTCCCGACCGAAATCCGGTTGGGATTTTCTGGTCGGGAAAACCCCCGAATTCTTGTAGTGATACATAGAGTTTTACACATAATATTTAAAGAAATGTTGAAGAGATTTCGGCAACGCCATGCTTTGCATTTTTGTTTACTCTTTTTCTATAATAATTTATGCGAAGATTGTAATATTCTATGTATTTCTTACTCTTTTTGAGAATGGTTTATGTCACCTCTCTCATGTGATATTTGCTTAAGCATTTTGAGGAATATTTCATGTGCTCTCCCTATTTTTTTTTGTAAAATTTCCATTAAAAAAAATGAAATTCCAAGTATTCAATGTATGATTGTTATATGATTTAGATGAAAAAAGGTAACAAGTACATGATATTATTTTTCGAGTATATAACATATTATGATATGATAAGCTTTATATCATGTACACATATACTTGGGCACTTATAGAAAACTTCTATTTCTATTAGGATCCTACCTCCAAATATAGAACTAATTAGGAGCCCAAAAAAAGTCAACTGAGTGAAATCTTTTAATAGTTAATTCCGAAGATTTAAAAGATCCTAAAAATTGTCAAATTTTAAATAGGACGAATTATCAAAAATGCCCGATAAGTTTGGCCATTGTCTTTAAATGCCCGATTTTCCCAGACCTGCTGAAAATGCCCGGTATCTTTAAAATTCCTACCAAAAATGCCCGAAATGAAATTTTTGGAAAAAAAATCCTACGTGGCTGCCTAATCAAAGAGTCGCATTGCCTAATCAAAAAGTCGTGTTTACTGTTCACTGACTAAAAAATGTTTCTAATGTATATATATGTTAATAATAATAAAGATATAAACACATATATATATATATATAATAAATATATATAATAATAATAATAAACATTTTAACAAAATAAAAAATTTTAAAAAAAATCTAAAATCATCATCTTCATCACCCCCCCCCCCCCCCCCGCCGTTCAAATCGCCACCACCCCCGCCGTTCAGATCGCAACCACCCCACCCCCTCCCCTCGCCGTTCAGATCCCGTCGTTCATATCGCAACCACCACCACCCCCCTCACCGTTCAGATCTCAACCACCCCCCGCCGTTCAGATCGCAACCACCCCCACCGCCGTTCAGATCGCAACCACCACCACCCCCCGTTCAGATCTCAACCACCCCCCGCCGTTCAGATCGCAACCACCCCCACCGCCGTTCAGATCGCAACCCCCCACCCCCCGTTCAGATCCAGTCGTTCAGATCGCAACCACCACCACCCCCCCCGCCGTTCAGATCTCAACCACCCCCGCCGTTCAGATTGCAACCACCCCCATCCCCCTCGTTCAGATCGCAACCACCCCCACCCCACACCGCTGCAACTCGCCGTTGCAGCGATGGCGACGTCCCCCGTCGATAGTTGCAGGGGTGGGGGGTGTGTGTGTACGGGGGTGGGGGTATGAACAGTGGTCCGGTGTTCAGTGGGCCGATGAACAGTGACGCGATGTACAGTGGGCCGATGAACAGTGACGCGATGTACAGTGGGTCGATGAGCAGTGGGCCGATGAACATTGCCCTTTTTATTTTATTTTTATTAATTTTTAGAAAATGTTTTTTCGGACAAAAAATCCTAGGTGTCGGGCGCGTTTCTTTGATTCAGCAGCGCGCCTCTTTGATTCGGATGCCACGTCGGATAAAATGTCCGAATTTTTTAAATCGGGCATTTTTGTTAGAGTTTTTAGAATTTAACTGGCATTTTTGGCAGGTCTGGGAAAATCGGGCATTTAAAGATAATGACCAAACTTATCGGGCATTTTTGATAATTCGTCCTTTTAAATATAGTTTCTGGAAACTTACCTTAATCGTATCTCCTATTATCAAATTTATCGTGTTTTTTGTTTTTTGTTTTTTTTTTTTGCAAATCTTGGGGTGCTAGGTCTTAATATTTGTTAGGACGAATTGTTATTTCTGCTCCATAGCTTTTCCTAAAATTCTTAAATGCCCTTTTTGATTTTGGGTTGATAAAAATGTTCCGTAAGTTTTTTTCTACCAAAAATGCCCAATTGGCTCTATTCAGGCTCCAATGGCGATGTGACAGCCTAATCAATGCCACATAGGAAATATTATACTTTTTTTAAACACAATCACTAAATACTTATGAAAGAATAAAATTCAAAAACTTTCCTTATAATTTCAAAATTGCACTTGCACGCCAAAATATATATAAATTAAACACTTATTTATATTCTAAAAAAACAAAGTGGTTGAGTGGTTGATTCTTTAATATATATATATATATATATATATATATATATATATAAAGAAAAGAATAAATCATTATTTTTCTAATTCATGTTTTTATTTATCTCCCTGAAAATAACAATAAAAAAATCAAAATAATATCTTATTACTCAGATTTTTTATTTTTTTATTATCACTCAGAAATAAAAGTTTAAAAACTACATATTAAAAAAGACAAAAAAAAGAACGTAGAATTTCCACTAATTAAATCAGAAAAACAAAACATTTTATATTTATATAGAACAATCATTTTAAAAAAGCAAAAACAAAATATATGATTTTACCATCTTCTTCCCATACCCCCCCCTAACTACCACCACCATGCATCACCCTCAACCTCTTTGAAGACGCACCCCAGAATCGTCAACTTTTTGGTCAAATCTCCAAACTCACACGACTTCGAATCTGTTCGGCGGATGTGAAAAGATTGTACATTGGGGTTTTGAATTCAATCGGATGGTGAATTGAATCGAGCAAGCAGCGATGATTAGGGCGGTGTGGATGGTGATGTGATGGTGGTGGTTGTTTTTAATCCCATAATCCACTTTTTTTTTTTTTTTTTTAAAACAAATTTTTTTTTACTGTTATTTGTAATGAGCTTAGAACGTTAGCACACAGTAGGTAAGGGTAACATGAAAGGCTAGTGATATTGCCAAATCAATAGTTGTTGCTACCAAAGCAAATTTCAGAATGTCCCCAATTTACCCTTTTCGATTATGGAATACAATAGTCAAATATCTAAAATATCTTAGATTCTTAGTTATAGTTTTTTCTTTCAATTATACTCTTAATTGTAGTAATCAATAATCTAACTCTCTATATTTTTATTTTTTTGGGGGGGGAAAGGGTCTAACCAATCTATACACACCCATATATATAAGCTTTTATCAACAATTAAATATCTTTTACCGTATCTAATGGAAAATCAATGTTATAATGCTAAAATGATTATTAGGTAATTAAGTCCGTTTCAACCTTTCATTCAAAAATTAATAAAACCCACACAAATGTGTTTTAATCTGTAGTTTTTTCACTTTTACTTTTAGAAAATAACTGTCAAGAGACAATATTTAATTCAAGAATATTAGATATCAATTATGTGCAAAGATGATTTCAAGGATTTAAAATGAGTTTCTGTACACTCAATTTTATATTAAGGATTTAATAATAGTTTTGAATAAATCATGTTTTTTTTTATATTTGTTATTGGTCTACATATGAAGAAAAGAAATCAGAATGGATTCAATTTAATATGTGTTAGTTTTACTCATAATTTAGACATAGTATGAATTTGACATTCGTAAAAAATAATTAAAAATTTAATAATTTCTTATTAAATCAAAATCTTTAATAAAAGTCCATGTAGCTTTATATTAAAACATTTAGTAGTTGAATCTTGGTTAGTAATAAAACTAATTATTATAGACAATCTGATATTTGTAAAGAAAGAAAAGTAATAATGAGAGAGAGAGAGAGAGAGAGTCTAAGTGTGAATCGCTACAATTAAGTATTTTTATTGATAAGAAAATAATATTATTGCGTGTTTTAAAATCTTGATTACTGTATCCCATTTTGAAGATGGGTAAATAAGTAGGGCAAAATATTTTTTTTGCCCTTTATTTTATGTCAACTTCAGGTTTTGTCCTTTAACTTTTCGGGCTTAGAAAATGCCCGCTAACTCCTTACTTTTTTATAAAAAATGCCCGGCGGGCTCTTGGATTGGGTTTGGGCTGGTTTTGCTGACGTGGCGTTTGACTGGGCGTCCCAGTCAGACACCACGTCATTATTTATTTTTTTATGTTGCTGAATGGAAACAAATAAACACACATATATATATATATATATATATATGTTTATACATTAAACATATATTTACATTAAAAACATAAAAAAAGAAAAGAAAAATGGGTTCAGATATGTATATGTTAATTCAATATATAATAAAATTAGATATAATTTTGAATTAAAAAGAAAAATTTAACTAAACACTAAAAGTTTGTATAAATTCAAGTTTAATAGAAAATTTTATCTTAAAGTGTTTAGTAAATTTATATTTACTAGTAAATATTAAAAATTAACATAATTCTCATAATTTTTTTATAATCTACAATTTATAATGGTGATAAAAATTATAAAATGACAATAAAAATAAAAAATAATTCTGGCATCTTGATATATATGTATATATATACACAACTTTTTTATAATCTACAATTTATAATGATGATAAAAATTATAAGAAAAAAAAAGAATTATTCTAGCATTTTCATATATATGTATATATATATATATACACAAATTTTTTTATATCTACAAATTTATAATGGTGATAAAAATAATAAACATATATATATATATAATCATTTGTAAAAGTAAAACATATATATATATATATATATAATAATATCAACATATATTATTATTTATACCTATTTATAAAATAATAAATATTTTAACATTATATAAAATAAATAAAAAACAAAATGATTAAAAAATAAGAAAAATCCATCTCCGTACCCCCCCCCCCCCCTCCACCCTCCCCACCCCACGCCGCCGAGCACTGCCAGCTGCGAATCGCCGGAACCCCACCCCCTCCCCGCCACCACTGCCAAATCGCAGTGGTGGCGACCACGACTGTAGTGGTGGTGGCGTCGATTTGACGCCACCACCACCTCGATTTGCAGTAGTGGTGGCGTCAAATCGACGCCACCACCACTGCAGCCGTGGATGTTGGGACGTAGCGGGGGTGGGGGGGTGGGTCATGGGGGGGTAGTTTTTTTTTTATTATTTTTTTTTTTGAATTTTATTGTTATTTGTTTTATATATATATGTTTATTATGTTTATATATATGTTTTGTTTTATTTATTTATATATGTTTATTATTATTTATATATATACTAGCAAATGGAGCACGCGGTTCCCGCGAGCATAATTCTTTTTTCAATGTCATTCTATGTGGGTTAAATAAAAAAATTTATCTAGATAACATGTGCCATAAATTTAGAGTATAACAATGGAAGAAAAATATATTATAGGGAAAGTAAATCATTAATTACAATGAATAGTGTAATTAATTAGTCTAACTTAATTTGTAAGGTTATTTTGGGGATTTAATAGTATACTTTTACAATATAGCTAAAACTCAAAGGTTAAAGTTGGAAATCAAAAGATTGGTGTCACAATGGGTTTCTTTATATAATAGTATATAGATATGTGTGTTTACTATTATTTATATATATCTTTATTATTTATATATATGTGTGTGATATTTTTTTTAAATTACTTAGCTTTTTTTGTTTTTTATAACTTAAATAATTTTGTAAATTATGAAAAATATAAAAAGTTTTGTATATATATACATATGCAAAAAAAAAAATAATAATGACGTGGCGTCTGACTGGGACACCCAGTCAAACGCCACGTCAGCAAAACTAGCCCAAACCCAATCCAAGAGCCCGCCGGGTATTTTTTGTAAAAAAGTAAGGAGTTAGCGGGCATTTTCTAAACCCGAAAAGTTAAAGGGCAAAACCTGAAGTTGGCATAAAATAAAGGGCAAAAAAAATATTTTGCCCAAATAAGTAATATTTTACGATTTATTTTGGCATTATCGCTAGCCGTCATGAAGGAAGTTAGATAAGAATGTGAGTACAAACTAGGTAAGAGTGCTATAAAGGAAAATAAATAAGAATATTAAGTAAAAAAGTCAGATAAAGAAATATATGAAATTATTATATCAGAAAGGCATGTAACGAGTTGCATATTACTGCAATGAGAATAGAATAATCTCTTTTTTCCCGAATTTGTAAAATGAGGAAACCCTTATAAATTCTCTACTAAGCAGAAAACATCACCATCTCGTCCTAGAGTTAATTATTCTTTAGGTTTAACATCACAAACACATAGATATAAACAGTTTTACACAACTATTCAAAGAAATGTCGACCAAAGTTTTAGGCAACTTTACATTTTTGTTTTCTCTCTCATTATGAACGCCGTTGTTGCTAGACTTGGTAAGATTCACCTATCTTATTTACTTTTTCGATAAGTTTATTTAGATTAATTGTAATATTACATTCAAAGTTTTATAAAGTGCACATGTGATTTTTATATGGTTATGAAAAGGAAAAAATGTAACAAGTCGTACACCATATTCCTATTAATTCCTATTATAACAATTGTCAAATTTTAATTATATTTTATGAAAACTCACCCTTTAATTATTCCTATTAATTCCTATTAATCGTGATTTAGCTTTTCTACACGCAGAACCTGGGGTGGTACCCCTTGCTTATTGTGAGTGGCCAGAAACTCCCCATTGTTCACAGGCTTCATGCAGGAGTTTTTGTCGAAGTGTTCTTCCAAATGCTAAAAAATTATCAGCTATTTGTACCCCTATAACATTCACATGTGTATGTTCCTATCAGTGTAAAGTGTCACCAATCAAAAACTGATTCCTTAGTGTGACTTTGGAATAATTGGAGAGAAAATTAATGTTATGCCACAATAAATTGTTCTAAGCTCATGATATTTAAAAATTTTCCGAGGATCCATTTATTATTACACCATATATTATTCTTTGCGTCAAGTTCATCACTATATTTGAATTTTATGGTTGTGTTCAAAGTATTATTGTAATTGTTAAATAGTATGGAGAATTACACAGACACCTCTAAAGTATAAAGTAAATACATGAAAATTCATGGTGTTTATTGAGAAATTATACAAACACACATTATATAAAAAAAGTATTAACCGATTAAACAACCTTTGGTTTAAACTTCCAATAACATCCTTTGTTTGAACTTCCAATATTGTCCGATCCGAAAAAGGTAGTTGAATTCAACACTTAAATTTATTCAACGTTTTTTACCTTTTTATTTTTATTTTCTTGCTTTATCTTGGCCACTAACCCTCGGCTGTGGATCAATTGCTGGAAAATGATACCATTAAGACGAGAGATTATTATTCGGTGCAGTCACTGTAAAATGAGGTGGTGCATCCAGTCAGTTATAGCTACCAATACACGGTGCACTACAAGATTTGGGGGGCATCTGCAACCGCCCCCCCCAACCGCCCGGGCGGTCGCCAGTAACTACGACCGCAGAGCGACCGCCAGGCGGTCGCCACCGAGAAGTAGCGACCGCACCGGCGGTCGCAAGGCTTTTATAAGACCTCGCAACCGCCTAGCGGTCGCCCCATTACATGGCGACCGCCCGAGCGGTTGCAATATTAAGGTCTTGCAACCGCTGGGCGGTTGCTAGATCCCATGGCAACCGCCTGGCGGTTGCTATGTCACATAATATTCATACTTGATTTTTTACTATTACGTATGATACGTTGTGGTACGTTGTTTGATCAATTGATAATTACCCTAATGATAGTTAAAACAAGCCAAATTATAAGGTTTCATTGGAAAATTAAGCTTAGGGACAACATTAAGAACTAAGTGTGATGATTAGTTGTTGAACATAATATATAGGTATATCGTTGATAACTCGCCTAATCACATAATCTACTATTTTACTAACTTAATTACTAGTTTTGTAGTTATTTACTACTACTATTCACATTTAATAATGATATTTTAGTTCAATAAACACAAACACATCAAGATACTTCTCAAAAATCACTAATTTCAAAATGGATGTTTTTGCAACCGCCAGGCGGTTGCAGATATTCAGACCTCGCAACCGCCTAGCGGTCGCCCCCTTACATGGCGACCGCCCAAGCGGTTGCAATATTAAGGTCTTGCAACCGCTGGGCGGTTGCTAGATCCTATGGCAACCGCCTGGCGGTTGCCAATACTCGATATCTGCAACCGCCAAGCGGTTGCAGATAATATTCATACTTGATTTTTTACTATTACGTATGATATGTTGTGGTACGTTGTTTGATCAATTGATAATTACCCTAATGATAGTTAAAACAAGCCAAATTATAAGGTTTCATTGGAAAATTAAGCTTAGGGACAACATTAATAACTAAGTGTGATGATTAGTTGTTGAACATAATATATAGGTATATCGTTGATAACTCGCCTAATCACATAATCTACAATTTTACTAACTTAATTATTAGTTTTGTAGTTATTTACTACTACTATTCACATTTAATAATGATATTTTAGTTCAATAAACACAAACACATCAAGATACTTCTCAAAAATTACTAATTTCAAAATGGATGTTTTTGCAACCGCCAGGCGGTTGCAGATATTCAGACCTCGCAACCGCCTAGCGGTCGCCCCCTTACATGGCGACCGCCCGAGCGGTTGCAATATTAAGGTCTTGCAACCGTTGGGCGGTTGCTAGATCCTATGGCAACCGCCTGGCGGTTGCTATGTCACATGGCAACCGCCTGGCGGTTGCCAATACTCAATATCTGCAACCGCCAAGCGGTTGCAGATAATATTCATACTTGATTTTTTGAAATTACGTATGATACGTTGTGGTACGTTGTTTGATCAATGGATAATTACCCTAATGATAGTTAAAACAAGACAAATTATAAGGTTTCATTGGAAAATTAAGCTTAGGGACAACATTAAGAACTAAGTGTGATGATTAGTTGTTGAACATAATATATAGGTATATCGTTGATAACTCGCCAAATCGCATAATCTACTATTTTACTAACTTAATTACTAGTTTTGTAGTTGTTTACTACTACTATTCACATTTAATAATGATATTTGAGTTCAATAAACACAAACACATCAAGATACTTCTCAAAAATCACTAATTTCAAAATGAATATTTTTGCAACCGCCACGCGGTTGCGAAATAACATGGCAACCGCCTGACGGTTGCTAGATTAAATGGCAACCGCCTGGCGGTTGCCAATACTCGATATCTGCAACCGCCAGGCGGTTGCAAGGGCTTCTCGCAACCGCTCGGCGGTTGCAAATTTTGCTGAAATTGGGCGGGATTGGGGGGGAAATTCAAATTTTCACGAAAATTTAAAATTTTCAATACATTGCAACCGCCGAGCGGTTGCAAATTCTGCTGAAATTTGGGGGGAATTCAAATTTTCACGAAAATTCAAAATTTTCACCCAAATCTTATATATACCCACCATTATTCCCCTAATTTTTCATTCACAACTCTTACACTCTCAAAAAAAACTCAAGACTTCATTTTATCTTCCAATCAAAACACAAACACTCTTCTATTCCAATCCACAAAAAAAAAACCCAAAAACTTCTTTTTACCTACAAAACAAATAATCAAACACTTTTTTTTTTCTTTTATATCTTCAACAAAACACCCAACCACACTCTTTTCTTTTATATCTCCAACAAATACCAAACACTTTCTTTTATCTTCATAACAAAATACCAAACACTCATCTTTTTCAATCCACAAAAACTCAAAAACTTCTTTATATTTTCAACAAAACACCCAACCACTTTCTTTTCTTTTATATCTCAAACAAAAATCCAAACACTCTCTTTTATCTTCATGACAAAATACTAAAAATCATTTTTTTCCAATCCACAAAAACTTAAATACCTTACTTTTATCCCCAAAACAAAACACCAGACACTTTTTTGTATTCTTATATTTTTGTTCGTGTTTTTTTGAGTTTTACCATTTTATTTCGTAAAAAAAAAAAAAATATTTCGGAAAATTCCCGGAATATTATTGTATTTTTTTTATTTTGAAGAATATTATTTGCAACCGTCACGCGGTTGCGAGCTAAATCTCGCAACCGCCTAAGCGGTCGCCCAATAATTCGCAACCGACTAGCGGTCGCTCCTACATGGCGACCGCCTAGCGGTCGCCCCGAAATATGGCGACCCCCTAACGGTCGCCCCGAAATATGGCGACCGCCTAGCGGTCGCCCCTTCGTATGGCGACCGCCTAGCGGTCGCCTTGGTGTAAGGGCGACCGCTCGGCGGTCGCAAGGGGCCCACGACGAGGGGTATCCGCGACCGACGCGGCGACTGCCCCGGCGGTCGCGGATACCCTTCGGGCGACCGCCCATGGGCCTTCTGCAACCGCCCGGGCGGTTGCAGATGGCCCTCAAGTCTTGTAGTGGTGGGAATAGAGGCGTTGGGTGGTTATTTTCTATAATTTAGGAAACTCTTTTTAATCTTAACCATTGGTTGTACCACGTCATCCATACAACGACTGTACATAATAATTTTTCCATAAAGACGCCTTATTTCTATGTTAAATTAAATGCAGTCATGATTTCAACAATCTCAATCATTTATTAAATTTTGTTTTTTGCATACAATGGAAGGGGAGGTCCCCAAGAAGACTAGGCTACAACAAGCCGTGTCATTGAGCCACCAACGACATCATAGAGGAGATAACATGCAATCTCTGCGGGAGGTTGATCCAGTGTTTGAATGCCGTACGGAAGTGAACGTCCAATTCTTGCTAATCGATCTGCCACCATATTAGATTCTCTGTAATTATGATGAATATCACATGAAGGAATTTCTCTCATGAGTCCTCGACATGAATCAATGAGACTACGGTGAGGATGAGATTCATGAATCTGGTCCTTTAGAAGATGAACCACAACTTTAGAATCGCACGCCAAAGTCACATGTTGAATATTGTGGCAGATAGCTTCTGTGAGACCGTAATAAACCCCCCAAAGCTCAAGTGTTGTGATACTTCCATAGCCGACATTGGCCGAGAAACCAAAAAGCCAATGTCCATCGCTATCTCTAGCAACGCCTCCGCAAGAAAGAAGACCTGGGTTTCCGAGTGCGCTACCGTCGACATTAATTTTTACAACTCCAAGATGGGGTCGGGACCAACCGATGGATCGAGAAATCCTATTATGACCAGGGTGTTGAATCATCGAGAGCTTAGTCCATGCGACTGTGTCATCATAGGCAATCTGTCTAATTAAGTTTGTCGCACGTCCACAACTAATGTTATAATTTTCAAAGACCTTCTTACAACGCCAACTCCAAATCTTCCAACAAGCCGTGGCGAAGAGAGATGCCCACAGAGTATTCTGATCATAAATGACAGAGTTTTTATACAGGTTCGACCGAAGCCATTCAAACAAAGGAAGCTCAAAGAAGTTATGGGTTTTCGATGTCGGAAGGAGATTTATCCATATGTTGCGACTTGAAGCACAATCCCGCAGAAGATGAAGAAGGGATTCATTGTTATTAGCACATCGAGGACAAGCCGAGTCATCTGTAAGTTGCAAGTGATAGCGTCTTGCATTGGTCGGAAGTTTATTGTGTAAAGCCAGCCACATAAATGTCCTAACCTTTTGGCGCGTTCGGAGCCTCCAAGCTAAATTCCAAGTTGGTGACTGAGGCTGATCGGAGGTGATGAGCATGTCGCAAGCAGATTTAACCGAGAAACGTCCATCTTTCGAATAACCCCAACACGGGGAGTCATCTGTGGTGCCGCGTTTGTCACAGAAAGTGCTGGCAATTTCAGCAAGGTGTTTCATAGGAAGCATGTACTGGAAAAGACCCCAAAGCCATTGGTTCTCATTACTAAGAAAATCACCAACTTTTTTGTCAAGATAGTCATCTGGAATAGGAAGAGTTGCCTGGTGAATAAGAGGACCCGAGCCAACCCACCAGTCAATCCAAAACCGCGTGTTTTTGCCATTTCGAACAATCCACTTGAGACCTTGTTGAAGATCATAGAAGCATCCATGAAGTTGGCGCCAAAGGGGGGAGCAAGAGTTTGGCTTCTTAGCATTCAAAATGTTGTTGTCTGTAGTATATTTTGCCAATAAAATGCGTGCCCAAAGAGAATCTTTCTTAGTCAGTAGGTCCCATGCAAGCTTCATGAAGATAGCGGTATTCATTTCCTACGCTTTAACAAGCCCCAGGCCTCCCATATTTTTCGGCATACAAACAGTTCTCCAATTAATTAAGTGAAGACGACGTCTTCCCTCCTTGCTACCCCAAAGAAAATCCCTACTAATTTTATTGAGCTTGTTCGTGATAGATTTGGGGAACTTGTATGTTTGCATGGTGTGCAGCGGTATAGAAGAAGAAACAACCTTAATGAGTGTGTGACGACCTGCAAGAGAAAAGAACCGAGATCTCCAAGAAAACGTGCGCTTTGACACTCTCTCAATGACCTTAGAAAAAATCTGCCTATTGATGCGCCCGTCGCATAGTTCAACACCCAAATATCGGCTAAGTGAAGAGGCATGAGGAATCCCAGAAATATTTGTGATGGTCTGGTAGAGAGATCTAGGCACATTCGGAGAAAAAATAATCACTGACTTACTAAGACTAACCTTTTGGTCTGAAGCCGCCGAGAACAAATCCAAGCAGCCTTTGGGTGCTTTAGCGAAAAAGAGCAAGTCATCAGCGAAAAAGAGGTGCGAGATTTTTGGGCCATGTCGAGAAGCCGAAATAGGTGTCCAAGATTTCTCGTCTACTTTGGCTTGGATAAGATGAGCAAGTCGCTCCATACATAAAATAAATATGTATGGAGATATGGAGTCTCCTTGGCGAATTCCTCGGGACGGAGAGAATGAATCAGTAATTTCTCCATTCCAGATCAATCTAATACTCGGTGTGGATATACAGTGCATAATGAGGCGAATAAATCCCACCGGTAATTTAGCAAGGAAGAGAGTGTCCTCAATGAATTTCCACGAGAGGTGATCAAAAGCTTTCTCCAAATCGATCTTGAGAGCCATATACCCCTGCTTTCCTGATTTCTTCCTCATGGTATGAATTAATTCTTGCGCCACTATGATGTTATCACGAGTTTGGCGACCCGGAAGGAAACTAGTTTGGGTAGGTCCGATGATTTGCATAAGCAGAGGCTTGAGCCTGGAGGCCATAACTTTGGTGATTGTTTTGTAGGCAACGTTACAAAGTCCTATTGGCCTAAACTGCTGTATAGTTTCTGGGTGGTCAACTTTCGGGATCAGATGTAGCAATGTCTCATTGATGGCCGATGGAAAACTTCCGTTAGTGAAAGATGTAGCAACAAGTTTGTGGAGGTCCTTGCCTACTATGCTCCAGAATTTCTGGAAGAAAATAGGTTGGAACCCATCAGGACCTGGACATTTGTGTGGTCCCATATCAAAGATGGCAGCTCGGACTTCTTCAAAAGTTACATCACGAGTCAATGACATGTAGTCAAAATCTGAAACAGAGGGAAAGACACCAGGGATGTTAACTTGTTGACGGGACTGAGTAGTGAAAATATCTTTAAAGTAATTGACAACAATTGTTTTAAGCTATGCTGCATCAGAAATCCATATCCCTTCACTGTTTTTAAGGCTTGCAATGACTGATTTTTGTCGCCGTGCAATGGCAGAGAGATGGAACAACCGAGTGTTCCTGTCATGAAGAGTAGCAGCGTCTTCTTTGGATTTTTGAAACCAAAGGACTTGCTCTTGGAGGAGGACTGTGTTATAGTCTTCGATCAACTTCTTTTCAAGCTTCAGGAGGTTATTGGAGGGATTTGCATCGATAGAAGTTTGAACTCCTAAGATACGAGCGTGGAGTCTCCTTTTCCGCCTAAATATATTTCCAAAGTTTTGTTGATTCCAGTGTTGCAAACCACTTGCACAAGATGAAAGAGCAGAGATAAAGTTGCCTTCATTAACCCAATGTTGCTCAATAACTTTGTGGAGATCAGGACTTAAGAGCCACGCAGCTTCGAACCTAAAATATTTTCTTTGTCGTCTTTCAATAATGTCCCCAAAGCAAAGCATGATGGGCCTATGATCAGAATGTGTGCGCGCGAGGTGTTGCACGTATGATTCAGGTGCAAGAAGTTTCCAATCGTCATTGGTAAGCACACGATCTATGCGAGAACTAATAAGTCGATTTCCTCTCTTTCCACGCCAAGTGAAATTAGGACCTGAGTATCCTAAGTCTGATAAGCCGCATCGAACAATGCGTTTATTAAAAATGGCGCATTTATTTTCGTTTCTCCCAGAACCTCCTCGTCTTTCGTTGGCTGTGCCAATGTCGTTAAGATCACCTCCAACTACCCATGGTAAAAGAGTATCATCAGAAATACGCGCCATATCCTCCCAAAGTTCATCGCGCAAAGTAGTTAAGGGAGAGGCATACACACCTGTGAAGAGAAAACGTCCGAAATCCTTAATGTCAATCATGGTATGGATCATTTGGCTGGACACGCCAAGTGGAGTAACCGTGACTCTGTCATGATACCAAATTAACCAAATTCCGCCAGCGAAACCCCGAGCTTCGACTCGAGCATTACCAAGAGGACCAATTTTTCTAATGACTTCCTCGGCTCTTATACCACTGATTTTCGTTTCCATAAGAACAAGTATCAACGGGTCATAGAATTGAAGTAACTCCTTGACATTTCGTAGGAAATTATCGTTTCCAGCGCCTTGCACATTCCAAAATATAATTTTGTTTTGTCTATCCATTAAAAATAACCAATGGGGTGGGATGGACAAGGAAAATTAATCCTTGCGGGAGGCTTCGAGACGCCCTCTATCATACGGTCTGCCTCGTTCAGTTTTCTTCGAAGACTCACTTGTGTTACGACGTAAAGTAGACTTTACTACAGGGGTTGAACCATTCTGTTTTTCACTGCTAGCAACAAGGGATGAGTGCACCTTTGGATCAAATAGAGTATTTGCATGGCTAATAATCTGATTTCCACTTATGTTTGACAGAGGAGTTCTTTCAGCTTTTGATGAATTGTGATCCATTGGTTTTTCATTGGACTGTTGTTGGAGTTGGACTGAGTAAATTTGAGCTGGGTGTGAGATTGATAGTAGGTTGTTGTCGACAAAATGGGCTGTTGGGACTCTTGGATATTGCGTCCCAGAAGGTGGGGGTTCGTTGTTCAGCCCAACTACATTCTTGAGACTGTTTTTTAGGAGATCGTGGCGGGGATTTTGTGTTATCCTCAAAATCTTCTTCTAAATCCTCCAACACTGAAAATGAAGGCTTTGAAGTGGAAGGTTTTCCTTTAGGAGGTAAGGAGTTCATCTGTTTATGGTAATGATTCACTGGTTTCCCGTTGCTATCTCTGTATCTGTGGCGCGGAATATTCGGTTTTCTACGGTTGTTGACGAGCATCCATGGGCCATAGCCTTTACTCGACAATGAATTTGGCTTTCCGGCGGTGTTGTTTTTCGACGACGATGCCGCGGAAGTTGCTGCCGCCTCAAGCTCTTTGGCTTTTTTCTCCATGACAACTGGTGACTGAGGACATTCGTCATGGTGGTGCCCAAACACATCGCATTCGTAACATATCATACGAATTCCCTCATATTCGATGTTGAATTCTGAATTTCCTATCATGTATTTTGGTAGGAGAGGCTTTTGCAGGTCTATCTCAACTGCTATCCTTGCGAAGCGACCTTTAGTTGCTGATTCGGTGTGTGTGTCAACCTTGACAAAGCTACCTATCATGTTGCCTATTTCGCGAAGAATGTCGAAACGTGTGAAGAAGGGATATGTGATTTCTGGTAGTCGAACCCACACCAATGTATTGCTGATCGAAGCATCCGAGGCCTTGAAGTTTGGTGTCCACTGCCGAACAGTAAGATAGTGTTGGTGCAGCACCCAAGGTCCTCCATGAAGGATGAAATCGTAGTCTTCTTTTTTTTGTAGCTTAACTGAGAAGAATCCAGCACCGAGTTCAACAAGCTCAAACGTACCTTTCATCGACCAAAGCATGGTGAGTCTTTGGGCAATAGTATCGTAACGGATAGACTTTCCCATAAGTTTCACAACGAGACATCTAGCCATGTTACTGCAAATTTCTCTCCAATCAGTTGCTGTAAGTCTCAAACGCGGCCAGGGAGAACTTTCGACGACCGGGTCATCTTCGAATTTAGCGGCGAAGGCGGCATCAACATCTGCCCATTGCTCATCAACATCCGGAGAGTATTCGATTTTGCCCACAAGACCCACTGTCTTTTCCTTTGTTCCGTCAACAGAGAGACCGAGGACTTTGTCTCTGTACGAAGTCGCCGGCGGCGATTCATGGCTGACATTGTTGACAGGAATGTGGGCTGGATTTGTGTCGAAATCCATAGCAGAGTCCTCTGTAGCATCAGTCATTTCGAATTCAGTAGGATGGTGGCTGTTGTTGTCTCCGAACTTCAGGCGTTTGTCGTTCCGATGTTCAAGGTCCGGCGAAGGCGGCGGAGTCGCCATATCCGAAAGAAATAGGGGATTTGAATGATTTGTCATAGAGGGGCGCGTGAGGCGCGTAGCATTTTTACAAATAAGCTTATCTTGGTTCAGTCATTTATTATATATAACTATACTTTTCCATATTATATATTAGATAGATCTTGAGATAGAGTAAAAGCATATCATGATTGAGGAGAATTTAATAACTAAACCCCTATAAACATGCTCTACAAACGAAAATATCACCATCTTGTTTTAGTTCCTACAGTTTTAATTTGCGCAATTATATATTTAAGTCTGCAAAAACTATTGAAAGAGATGCCGAACAAAGCTTTTGGAGGCGCTGTGCTTTGCTTGGTTATATTCGCTGTCGCTGCACACTCTGATGTTGCTAGACTCGGTAATTAACTATAGTCCACCACTTAATCTTGTTTATTTCTTTAGGATTAAATATAAAATCTTAAGTATTTAATATTACGATTGATTTTCTTTTTGCAAGAATTTCGAAAAGTACTTGATGAGTTTTTAATTTTTTTGTACGATTATTAGATACTATACCTAGGCAAATTTATTCAATTTCTCGTATCATTACCGATTGAGCGGAATTTTCTGTTGAATACGGTGACTTATATCACATGATTTATACCCGCTATAGTCTTTTTTTTATCGGCAAAAGAAAATTTATTGATAAATATTGGAGTATAAGAGATACTCGCAACAATTTAAATTTTACATTGGAGAGGTGATATGCACCACTCGGCAAAAGAAAAAGAAAAAGAAAAAGAAAAAGAAAAAGAAAAAAGCGCAAATGAGACTTGAACCAATTCCAACTACCAAGCTTGATAGTTTCTACAATGTTCTGTACGTGAGGCTGATCCCCTTTAAACACGAGTGAACTTCTTGCCATCCAAATATGCCAAATAACAAAGGCCCAAATGCTATTTAATTGAGGATCTGCACAGGGGATGAGATTCGTAAACTGGAAAAGAAGGCCCTTTGGTGTGCCGACTAAAGCAGAATTAACTCCAAGCCACTTAAGAATCATCATCCAAACCTGATAGGAAAAAATGCACTTACAGAACAGATGCTCAACATCTTCTTCTGGAACCCCACAAAATTGACAACTAAGAATACCATCACCAGAAATAAATCCTCTCTTATTTAGATTAATCTTGGTGGGGATTTTATTCAAAAAAAACTTTCCAGCAATGGACTTTATATTTCAGGGGAGTGTTAAGTCTCCATAACTTATTGAAAAGGTTATCATGAGGAATGGTTTCATATGGCGCCAGTAAGGTATAAGCTGAATGAATGGTAAAAGAACCATTATCCTCGCCGTTCCATTTCCACAAATCGACTTTGTCGCGTTGAGGAGTAAAAAATTGAATAACTTCCTGTAATTCCTTGAAGAGCTGGTCCTCCCATGCAAAAAGATCGCGCCTCCATTGCCATCCTTCGCTTGTCCATTCCCCTTTGTTGGAGATTGTAGTGCACTTATCTGTTGCAATGCTAAAGAACCTGCTGCATTTGAGGAAAAAAGGCTCGTCGCCAATCCATTTCTCAGCCCAATAATATGTATTAACGCCGTTCCCGACAACCTTTGAGATCCTTTCTTCAAACCATGACTGATTTGGCTACTCTTATCCAGGTTCATCAAATCATTCCACCAACGCAAAGCACCTAAATTCTGGCTTCTCCCTCGACGAAAGTCAGATGGTTTAGTAATTTTACCGTATTTTGGTGATCATCTTAACCCACATAGAATCGCTTTCGTTGAGAATGAGCCACATTCATTTATATAGCAGTGCCTTATTAAATTTGTCCATGTCTTTAATCCCAAGACCTCCGATTTCTTTTGGCTTACAAATTTGTTCCCATTTAACCCATGGTATTTTGTTCACTTCATCGCTTCCACCCCACAAAAATCGCCTATGCAGTTTAACGATCTTCTCAATTATCTTTTTAGGAGCCCCGCTATAGTAATTAATTAGTATATAACAAATGATTAGCTATCAATACAAGGATTTTTTGGAAACAGAAAAGAGATGTCATTCTTTTAAACTCTCTTATTGTATAAATCTTCATAAAGATAATATGATTTACATATCATAAATTGTTGAGCAGCGAGAACTATTGACCAGAATAAATACTGTATGCCATATCTAGACTTATAGGCTACGATTTACCTTTATGATTTGCACATATTGTTCTATTCATTTTTGTTGCCTTGAACTCTGCTTTTGCTAGTCCGGGTACGTATCTCATCCCTAATTTGGTTATTTTAAGGGCAAATTAATTTTCCCCCCTTTATAATAGGCTAAAGTTGTCTTTTGCCCTTTATAATGCAACTCTCTTCACAATCTTCTCTCTCTTCCCTCGCTTCAAAATCAAAAGCGACGAATTAATCGTAAACCTACGCCGCGCACCACCGTCCGACGTGTCACTCACCGGTTTTTGTGTTAACTCATCTAGTAACAGTCTTGTTCACCACTAATTTCAACTCCTGGAAAACTGATTTATGCACCAACGACTGCGGCTTAAGAGGATGTATCGGCGTGCGGGAGTGATTATGAATTTATTGAGGTATCCGGTGAGGATATGGTGGTGGCGATGGAAGAATCGGAGGAGCGCGGCAGTGAAAAATATTTAGTTAAAACAACATGCTTGAGAAATATTTATGAATTTATAAGATAAGTTTTAATAATTTAAATAATTATAATATACTTAATCATAATTTATGATTGAAAAGAATAAAATTGAACATGTGAAAAGTGTATTTATCTTTTTTGGGGGTTTGCAAAGTGAGGAACAGAGCCAATTCGGGGGTGCGAAGTGATTATTAACCATGTTGTTTTGTTAATTTTTAAAAAAATATATAAAGATTTTCTTATTATCACTTATTGAAAATTAAATTAAATTTAAGTAAACTATATTAAATTTATTTTCAAAACTGAATTTAATTAAAAAAAATAATTTTTTATTTTTTATTACTAAAAATATTTGTAAAACAATTAAGGGGTATTTTTGGTCAAAAAAATAGGACCGAACCTGTGAAAAAGCCCATCGGGTATTTTTGGTCAAAGAAATATGAGTTAAAGGGTAAAAGTGAAGCCCGCAAAGATAAAGGGCAAAAGACAACTTTAACAAGAGCAAAAAAAGTAATTTGTCCTTATTTTAATTTCATAGTAATTATTAACTTCTAGATTAGGCTAGGTAATTATGAAAATCTATATATTAAATAATTACGACATTGTTATTTGGGAATTGAAAGCAACTACGTGAACAAATAAAATAATTTCTCTTTTTCATCTCTTATAATCTAGCTTATAACTAATTTTGTGTTTTATTTCTGTTGTAGATACCTTGGACAGTGGACCACTTCGTAATTGTACGTTGACACATCTAATGCACGACTGTCAACTGGAGGAGTGCACTAATTATTGTGAAACCTCTCGCCCTGATGTAATTAATTTAGTACCTCTATGTGGCTCTTATAATGAAATATGTTATTGTAACTACCTGTGTCATTGGCCACCAAGCGTAAACAAGGCCTGATTTTATCTATGAATACAACTCATAAAGTTGTACAAGAAATTGTTCCTATTTCTAAGTTCATGAATAAATAAAGATTTATATGTTAATATCCTGTTTTATGTTGGTTAGAAAACCGGCTTTGGTAATATGTAAAATATTTATGGTATAGTTACAATATCGTAACTACACGGTGAAAATCGACCGGGCCAAAAAGAAATTGAGGCTGTTCACATCGAAGTTAAATTGGGACCTTTGTTGAATTAATTATAGAAAAGCATATTGTTTGGAAATCAATACACACCAAAGAAGCATATATATATATATATATTAATAAGAATCCAAGGGCTTAAAAAATGTAATCATAATAACTCTAAATTATTTCATTGTTACATCAATGGACGAAGAACTCAGAATGAAATAAATTGGGTCTATAAGAATGAAATAATATATGGAACAAACTTGAGAAAGACTATCACTCATGTAGATTCGAGAGAATCAACGCCAGAAAATAACATGCGTATTTGTCTTTTCACTAAACACTGAAATAAGAAACAAGGGAAAGCAATACAAAGCAAAAAAACTTTTAGGGACAAGAGCTCTCGCATGGATCAAAATTCACCTGCGTTTCCTCAAAACGACAGAAATGTTTCTGTTTTTTACTTTATCAAAACTAAAAATACATGTATTTTCCGTGTTAACTATAACCACAAGTTTACGAATTTTTTGAAAATGCCAAAAAATTCTTGAAATATTACGAAACGTTATTTATTTTTAGCTTATCGAAACCTACTCCTAAACCGAAACTTGAATCCATGAGCTCTCAATACACAAGAAGTTTTTGTATTTTGTCTATTTTTCTGATAGTTACCTGTTAGCGTATATATGTATATTATATTTTTCTAGATTAATTTGAGTTAGATGTTTATGTAGGAGAGGATTGCCGCTCAAGTTTAATATAATTTTGTTGTATGTATATGCAACTCTTTTTATGAGAATGAACAACACAATTTGGATGATTAAACCAATCGTTCTTACTTTTACATGGTAATTAGAGCAAGGTTGAGAACGTGATTCTCTCATCTTCCTCAATATGTCGGGCTACGATACCTCGAAGCTAAAAGTGAGCGGCGACAATCTCACAAAGGGCAAGGTCAGGATGCCCTTGCCATATGCTCTCACGTTAGCCGACAATCCTTCGCCATATGCTCTCACATCAAATGACAATTCTGATAGCATTATTACCCACACTCAATTGAAGGGCACCAACTTGAAGAATAGGCGAAGGCGGTGCGAGTTTCACTTCGGGTGAAAAGAAAAATTGGATTTATCAACGGAACATACAAATCTGCCCAGGATTATGATGAAATTGAGGATTGGTGGACGGTGAACACCATGATTGTCTCTTAAATTTTTAACACCATCGAACCAGGTCTGAAATCCAGAATTTCTTACAAAGAAACGGCAAAAGAGTTATGGGACGATATAGAACATATGTTCTCTGTTCGCGATGGCGCGCGAGTACATCAACTGAAGATGGAGGTTTTCAATTGCAAGCAAAACGGAGATAGTGTCATGGGATTTATGGCAGACCTATTGAAAATATGGGACAACCTCAATGATCATAATCGAATGCCGATGTGCTCGTGTAAGGGGTGCAAGTGCGATATTAGCGCGAGACTTAAGAAACAAAGTGAAGAAGAAAAGGCGCATCAATTTCTGATGGGATTGGGCGATGCGCTCTACAGCTCAATCCAGTTCCAATACCATTGCCACCAACCCACTGCCCTCCATGAATGTCATATATTCTCGTATTTTGGAGCAAGAGCAAGTTCACAATATGATGAACCAGGGAAGTGAGCGCTCGGATCACGTGAGTTTTGCGATGAAGATGTCCGATTCTGGATTACAAAACTCGAGGAGTGAGGACAAATCGTTGTGAAATCACTGCAAATGCTCGGGACATACGATAGAAATGTGTTACCGACTTCATGGGTTTCTTGAGGGATGGAGAGTACCAGGAGGTAAGCAGAGGCGACGGACGTGGTGGTAGGTTCACGGTGACACCTGTAAAAGTAAACGCGACACTAGCAGCAGATTCTTCGACTGCGAGCATAGGTATTCATGATATAAATAAAGTTGGATCGGAGAGTTTGAGTTCTGAAGATTGGGATTTGCTGAAGAATCTCTTGAAGAATCACATGTTGGACTCGAATCCTCGACTTCCTGGTGATGAGCAACTTTTTTGGATTATTGCTACATGAGCCTCACATCATATGACAGGCGCTATGGAAACTTCAAGTGGATCTCGGGATATTGTTCCTAGTCCCGTTTGGATGCCAAATGGCGGAAAAATAATGGCAACCAAGAAAGGAACAATGAGATTGGGGAGATTGCGTTTGAAGCCCTTTATGTCACCGATTTAAATTACAATATAATTTCTGTGTCGCAATTGACTCGTGAAAAGTCTTATATTTTGTCGCTTACTGATCAACTGTGTGTTGTATAGGACCTCACTACGAGGATGTTGACATGAGCAGGTGAAGAGCGCATCGACTGTATGTTGTGAAGGGGGCGTTAATAGCTTCTGTGCACATTTTGGTAAGTGGCGTGCATGATTCAGATTTATGGCATAGAGAATGGGACATCCGTCTTTGCGAGTGGTAGATTTAATTTCCCGTATAAATAAGAGCATTGATGTTAGTCAAAATAAAGAAAAACGTTGCAATTTACGTTTTTAAGCCAAACAAACTCGTGTTTCCTTCGTTTCTAGTGAGAATAAAGCTTCAACAATTTTTTGATTTAATTCATTGTGATTTGTGGGGTGTTTATCGTGAAGCTTCACTTTGTGGTTCTAAATATTTTCTCACTATCGTGGATGATTTTCTCGTGCGTGTACTTGTTGAAAGAAAAACACGAGGTTCATCAAATTCTAAAGAATATTTTGGAACAATAGTTTAATAAGCAAGTGAGGATTTTGTGTAGCGATAACGGCAAATAATTTACTTGTCTCTCTAGTTTTCTTGCATGAAAATGGGATTTTGCACCAAACGTCCCCCTCTTTTTCTTGGATCTCCCCTAGTTGGCTAGACACAGGCTTTTAGGCAGCTATTGACTCGTCAAGCTGGTGATAATCCGTTGTACGAGTTATTCGTACCGAGGATGGTTGATACTCCTCAATAAAATGGGAGAGTGGAGTGTGAACATCGATATATTTTGAACGTGGGAAGGGGTTTAGTATTTTAAGTTCATCTACATATTGAATTTCAGGGGGAGTGCATTTTAACTGCGCGTTGATTAATAAATCAGACGCCTTCTTCTGTTCTCCACGGTAAACCACCATATGAACTTTTGTTTGGTATTCCATTGCTTGATCATATTCGTGCATTCGATTGTTTGTGTTATGCTAAGAGTTTGAATCAAGACAAGTATAAAATTTGTGAGCAGGAGTCGCAAATGTGTTTTTCTTGGGTATCCCTATGTGAAGAAGGGTTGGAGTTTGTATGATTTGGAATCTAACTCAGTTTTTGAGTCTCGACATGTGGTTTTTCTCGAGAAGCGAATTTTGTTTAGCCAATCTTTTTAAGTGCAAGAGGCAGTCCCTCTTTCTTTGCCTTTGAACGCTAATGAGGTCGACTTGGTTGGTATGGATGATCAACCTCTATCTCACACTCCACCTTTTCCTCCCACTGAACCAATTCCCGCTGATTCAATTTCTGCTGCAGCCGATTCTGTTGAGGATGCATCACCGATTTTGGTTGAGAGTAATGCGCTTGGGAAGAGGATAGAGGCAGAAAACTCCTTCAGTTCGCCTTCAGGATTATATCACACATACAACTCATCTCGATGCTTCTTCCACTCACCGCTCCCCTAAAGCATCCTCAGGTACTCGTTATCCGATATCTAATTTTGTCACTTGTGATAAAAAAATTTCCTCCGCTTTCCGTTGATAGCTATGCGTGGCTAAGAGCGGAAATGACAGTCAAGGGGGAAAGCCCCTCGCTACATCGTTTCTTGGCTGCTATCGCTACAGGTTTTAAGCCCTCTAGCTTTAAGGAAGCTATGTGCCATGAGTGTTGGCGCACAACCATGAATCAAGAGATTAAGGCCAAAGAAGATAATGGCACGTGAGAACCGATAGCTTTGCTGCATGGGAAGAAAGCTCTTGAGAGTCAATGGGTTTACAAAATTAAGTACAACGCCGATGGTTCTCTTGACCGACATAAGGCTCGTTTGGTGGTTTTTGGCAATCATCAAGTGGAATGGATTGATTATACGGAGACTTTTGCTCCTACCACCAAAATGGTAATTGTACGTACTTTTTTGGCTGTAACCACGGTCAAGCAGTGGGAGTTGCATCAAATGGACGTTCACAATGCTTTCCTACACGTGGACCTCGATGAGGAGGTATATATGCGGTTCCCTCCTGGTTCGCGTCACCAGGCTGGGTCAAGTTTGCCGCTTGAGAAAATCTTTATATGGTCTTCGTCAAACATCTCAATGCTGGTTTGCTAAACTTGGACAGGCTCTGACTCGGTATGGCTTTATTCAGTCTACCTCAGATTATTCTTTATTCACTAATTTCAGGTCGGGGGTGCACCTCACAGTCCTCGTTTATGTTGATGATTTGGTTATTGGCAGTGACAATGGCGATTCTATTCAGCATTTTAAAACCTATTTGTGTTTGTGTTTTCATATGAAGTATTCAGGGACGCTCAAGTATTTCTTGGGGCTCGAGGTTGGTCATGCTGCTATAGGGATTTGTCTTAGTCAGTGCAAATATGCCCTCAATATTATTTCGAAGATGGGACTACTGGGCTCTAAACCAATTGGCACTCTAATTGAACAAAATCATTGCTTAGCTCTCACCGAGGGTTTGGATTTGCTCTCCCCTAAGCGCTATCGTCATCTCGTTGGTCGCCATATTTATTTGACCATCACTAGACCAAGTTGACATATTGTGTTCATATCCTCTCCCAGTTCATGCGACAGCCAAATGAGGCGCATTGGGACGCCGCTTTGCGAGTTATCTTTATTTGAAACTTAATGCTTAATGTTGGACAATGACTTCTTCTTAAGTCTTCTTCTGTTTTATCTCTCAAGGCATTTTGTGACGCGGATTGGGCGAGTTGTCCCTTGACTCGTCGGTCTTCGAAGTCTTATTTTATTTTCATAGGCAAGTCTCCTATCTCGTGGAAAACAAAGAAGCAACCAACAGTCTCGCGATCATCTACCGAGGTGGAGTATACGATCCATTGCCTCAACCACATGTGAGTTGAAGTGGTTGCAATGGCTGCTGCGTACTTTGAGGATCACTAGTTCGACTCCTATCCATGTTTATAGTGATAGCCAATTGTCTTTGCACATTGCTCAGAATCCGGTGCCATGAACGCATCAAACAAATCGAGGTGGATTGTCCTTTGGTTCGCGATGAGGTTCAGAATGGTTTCATTATTTCTTCGTATGTTTCTCGGCCAACATCAGTTCGAGACATTACTAGCCAAGTTGGGCATTTCGAATCTGTATGCTCCAATCTGAGAGGGGGGGGGGGGGTTATTAGCGTAAATATGTATATTATATTTTCCTAGATTAGTTTGAACTAGACACAACAAGAAAAAGGGGTCAATAGGGACCAAAATTAGGTCCCTATTGACCCCTCCAGCGGTCTCTAAAGGTCAATAGCGACCGCACGTAGGTCGCTATTGTGCGGTCCCTATTGACCTCGGTCGCTTGCCATCAGGGACCGCAGTTAGGTCCCTGATGAGGGAAATAGCGACCGGAGTATCAGGGACCGCTTTCCGGTCCCTGATACTTTAAACAATAACGACCTAATGCCGGTCCCTATTGTGTTTTTGGGCCACTATTTTTTTCACACAATAGGGACCGTCATTAGGTCCCTATTATCGCAAAAACAATAGCGACCTGACTGCGGTCGCTATAATAAATATTAGCGACCTACTTGCGGTCCCTAATAATAATAATAGGGACTGCAACTAGCTCGCTAATAATATTCATAGAGTAATCTATGAATATTAGAAGGGACCTAACTGCGGTCCCTATTACAATTATTAGGGACCGCAACTAGGTCGCTACTAATATTCATAGAGTTTCTATGAATATTTGTAGCGACCTAGTTGCGGTCCCTAATAATTGTAATAGGGACCGCAGTTATGTCCCTACTAATATTCAAAGGGTACTCTATGGATATTAGTAGGGACCTAACTGCGGTCCCTATTACGGTTATTAGGGACCGCAATTAGGTCCCTAATAATATTCATTGAACTCTATGAATATTATTAGGGACCTAACTGCGGTCCCTAATAGTCTGCGACAAAAATAAAAAAAACAATAATATTTTGAAAATATTCCGAAATATTATTGTTTTTTTTGTTGAAATATGATTATAATAAGATCAAAACAATAAAATAATAAAGAAAAATTTAATATAATGACATGAAAGTATTAAAATGTAAAAAAATGAATGAAATATGACTAATAATAGAATATAAAATATGAATAAAAACAAAAAAGATGAATGAATAAAAAAACAAGTGAAATAAAAGAAATTGTAGATCCAAAAAAATAGAAAAATAAGAAAAGAATGTGTAGATTCAAAATAATAGAAAAGTAAGAAAAGAAAGTGTAAATCCAAAATAATAGAAAAGTAACAAAAGAAAGTGTAGATCCAAAATAATAACAATGAAAGATTGAGTTGGTGATTTGTTTTTTATATTGTGTGATTTTTGTTTTGGATTTTTGTTGGTAAAAAGAAGAAAAGTTTTTGTGTTTGGAGAAAAGAAGATAGTGTTTTGGTGTTGGAAAAGAAGATAGTGTTTTTGTGTTGGGTGTTTTATGAGATTAAGTTAATTTGATGTGTAAGAGTGGTGAGTATATATAGAGTAGAGGGTGAAATTTTCAAATTTTCGTAAAATTCAAATTTCCCCCTCAATCCCGCCTAAAATTTTCGCCAAAATTTCAAATTTTTGTATATTAGTGACCTAAGTGCGGTCCCTAATTATTAATAGTGACCGCAGTTAGGTCACTAATTGTTAATAGTGACCGCACTGCGGTCCCTGTTTCCTTATTAGGGACCTAAGTGCGGTCCCTACTAATATTCATCCTTGAAATTTGATTTTTTTGGATTGATGTTGGTGTGTTTGTGATTCCTAGCAACCAAACTCATTGCAACATGTGAATTGAAGTAATAAATGATTGCAAAACCAACCTCATAATAGTTTAGTTGTGAAATAATAGATTGAATGAAATTGATCGAGTTATGGACGTTCAACATATATTTCATGTTCTACAACTAATCATCAATAGCTAATTATAGTTGTTTGTAGTTATTAACTAATCAACTAATCATGTTATTTGTAGTTGTTAAACAAAAAATTAAGGGATAATTCTATCAAACCCCCCAAACTATGGGGTCATTTACCGCACAGGGTCAGAACTTTAGTTTTAGCGGCAGTGCCCCCTAAACTTTGGTCGTTTGTGCGAATTTCTCCATTTTCCAATTTTTTGAAAATTTTCCACAAAAAATCGTCGAAAAAATTATTTAAAGTTTGACTAAAACCTTCGTCTCGATGAGACGGTTCCGATGGTGGTGACGGTTTCGCAAAATTCAAAGCCAATACACGAGAAATTTAATTTAAGTGTATTGCACTTAAATTAGAATTCCCATCTTATAACTTTGAATTTTGCATCACCGTCACCATCATTGGAACCGTCTCATCGACACGAAGGTTTTAGTCAAACTTTAAATAATTTTTTCAACGATTTTTTGTGGAAAAATTGCAAAAAACTGGAAAATGGAGAAATTCGCACAAACGACCAAAGTTTAGGGGGCACTGCCGCTAAAACTAAAGTTCTGACCCTGTACGGTAAATGACCCCATAGTTTGGGGGGTTTGATAGAATTATCCCAAAAATTAAACTATGAATAACAACTATAACTAACTATTCATGATTAGTTGTAGAACATGAAATATATGTTGAACGTTCATAACTCGATCAATTTCATTCAATCTATTATTTCACAACTAAACTATTATGAGGTTGATTTTGCAATCATTAATTACTTCAATTCACATGTTGCAATGAGTTTAGTTGCTAGGAATCACAAACACACCAACATCAATCCAAAAAAATCAAATTTCAAGGATGAATATTAGTAGGGACCGCACTTAGGTCCCTAATAAGGAAACAGGGACCGCATTGCGGTCGCTATTAATAATTAGTGACCTAACTGCGGTCACTATTAATAATTAGGGACCGCAATTAGGTCACTAAGTTTTAATAGAGACCGCAGAGCGGTCCCTGTTTTATTATTAGGGACCTATGAGCGGTCCCTACTAATATTTATCCTTGAAATTTGATTTTTTTTCATTGATGTTGGTGTGTTTGTGATTCCAAACAACCAAACACATTGCAACATGTGAATTGTTGTTATTTTAACTATTACAGTATTAATTATGAACTAAACAAACAACGATGTACCTCAAATCATCATAAAATAATGATTTTAAAGTATGAATATTAGTAGGGACCGCAAATAGGTCCCTGTTGGGTCAATAGGGACCTGATCTGCGGTCACTATTGACAAATCAGGGACCTACTTGCGGTCCCTATTGACATCGGCTATTGTCAATAGCGACCGCGTTTTGGTCACTATTGACAAATCATGGACCTACTTGCGGTCCCTATTGACATCGGCTATTGTCAATAGCGACCGCGTTTTGGTCACTATTGACAAATCATGGACCTATTTGCGGTCGCTATTGACAACGGCTATTGTCAATAGCGACCGCGTTTTGGTCGCTAATAACAACAGCTATTAAATAGGGACCGCATTTAGGTCCCTATTGACAACGACTATTGTTAATAGCGACCGCATATAGGTCGCTATTAACAACGGTTAGTATCAATAGGGACCTAACTGCGGTCGCTATTGATACTTACCGTTGCCAATAGTGACCTAAGTGCGGTCCCTATTGACTGTTAGTGGCCTATAAAAAGGCCACTCCATTCTCCTCTAAAATTCATTACATCCTTCACTAATCCTTAAGGTATGCACGTTTTTTTGCCTTACACTATCCCAAATGTTTATTTTCAATGTAATCTGTTATTTAATTATTCTAACTTAAATTTATTATATTTATTTGGTGATAGGTAATATTACACACACCGAGAGTAATCGTGGTGTACAAAACATTCTTGCGTCGCGTTTTTTCACGCTTCAAGAAGTACATTGATCATTCTATTTAGCTCTTTAAAATTCTTGTTATATTATTTGTAATTATTTGTTTTATATTTTACAACTTATTAGATAAATAATGGATTATATAGTAGATAAATCTTGGATGTATGCTATGTATGATAGTGATGGTTGTTTGAGCGATAGATTTGTGTTTGGGGTTCGGGCTTTCATTGAATATGCTATGCAACAAGGTCCTAGATTCATAGATCTACGGGGTGAAATTAGGTGTCCTTGCATGAAATGCAGTAATATACGGTTTTTCGATAATAAGGTTGTACGGGATCATCTTCATAAGTCGGGATTTACAAATGGATATTTAGAGTGGATTTTTCATGGGGAAACGTCAATAGATACTACACCGTCGTATGTGCCCGATTCCCCCGGCTCGTCACACATCGATATTCCCGACAACCCAGTATATGTTGATGTGCCATTCGTAGACATGGTCGTGGATGCACGTGGAGGTCGATCATTTGAGGACGAGTCAATTAACGAGGAGCCCAACCCGGAAGCACATGCGTTCTACAAGTTGATGCACCTAGGAAATATACCCATGTATCCGGATTCCGACTCGGGTGAAGATATAAGTATCCTTCAGTGGATGTCGGAGTGGTTGGAATACAAGACACAACACAAGGCTAGTACTATTTATTCTGATAAGGTTTTTAATTTGGCGAAGAGAGGTTTCACGCCTGCGGTGCGCATGTTATTACCTAAGGACACGAAAGGGATCCGTAAAATGTTGCAGTCAGAGTTAGGGTACGTTACGTATGATGTTTGTCCAAAACAATGTTTCTTGTTCTACGGAGAGGAGACGAAGGACTACGATAAGTGCCCGATATGCCTCACAGGTAGATACGTGGTCGGACTAAAATCTAAGGTTGGGAAGAAGAAATTGTGGTATTTTCCTATTGCTCCTCGACTTCAGAGGTTGTATTATACAATAGGAACTGCAAAACATATGACATGGCATACGAAGTGTAATGGGGTTAATGACCAAATGATTCACCCAGCTTCAGGGGAGGCATGGTGCCACTTCGACCAGACACACCCAGATTTTGCAGCGGAGCCACATAACATAAGACTTGGTTTGTCCACAGATGGATTCACACCTTATGGAATGTCTGGCAAGACGTACTCTTGTTGGCCGGTGTTTGTCACCCCATATAACCTTCTGCCGGATCTTTGCATGAAGAAAGAGTTCATCTTTTTGAGTCTACTCATTTCCGGGCCGTATAGTCCAACAAAGAACTTGGATCTTTTTCTTAGACCACTTATTGATGATCTCAAGCTTTTATAGAGCACTGGCGTCGAGACGTACGACGTCTCGAGGAAGCAACACTTTATATTACGTGCATCTCTCATGTGGACGATTAGCGATTTTCCCGCTTACGGGATGTTGTCGGGATGGAGTACGCACAGAAGGCTTTCGTGTCCTTATTGTATGGGTGACACTCAATCCTTTCCGTTGGTGAATGGGGGTAAGCCAAGTTGGTTCGATTGCCATCGCCGGTTCTTGCCTGAAGGTCATGACTTGAGATACGATGACTATAACTTTAAAAAAGGGGAAATTCGAGAGGAAGACACGATTCGTAGAAAGACTGATGCTGAAATGTTGAAAATTGTTAATGGCCTTGGGAATGTGGGGTTCGCTACCCAATGCAGACCACTTCCATGTTTTGGCCAAAATCATAATTGGGTGCGGAAGAGTATATTTTGGGAACTGCCTTATTGGTCCACAAACTTGGTTCGTCATTGTCTAGATGTCATGCATTGTGAGAAAAACTTTTTCGATAACATCGTCAACACGATTTTGGATGACCCTAAGACAAAGGACAACATCAAAGCACAGAAAGATTTGAGACTTTGGACCAACCATAGTGAGCTATTTTTAGATTTAACATCCCGAGGGGGGGGGGGGGGGGGGGACGAAGAAGCCAAAGGCATTGTACTGTCTCTCAAAAGATCAAAGGAGATATTTGTTAGAATTGTTGGGCACGCTAAAATTTCCAGATGGATACGCTTCTAACTTGGGACGGTGTGTACATGTGCAACAACAGAGGTTGTCCGGAATGAAGAGTCACGATTGCCACGTCTTCATGCAGAGATTGATTCCAATTGCTTTTCGTGATTTCCTTATAAATTAAACAATATTTTGAACCTCGAGTAAATCAATAAATGTTAATAATTCATTTAAAACTCACTGTAAATCTCGAGTACATCTCTCTTCGTACTTCCTCAGGAACCTTCAAGTAGGAGGGCCAAAACTCACTCATAAACTGTTGAATGAGTGAAGTGATCGTCTTGGAAATCTCGCGACTTGGGGGTTTAGAAAAACAACCCCTCTTCAACTCAATAAGCTGCTTCTTCTGCCCATGAGGAAGCGCCGTAAGCCCTACATTGGGTCCCCTACCCGGTCGAGTATCGGTCGGTCCTGGAGTACCGGTCGACCTCTGGCATGGTCCAACTCCGGTGTCGACTGTAGGCGGTGGAGTCTAAAGTCTGCTAGACTCGACTGATGGGGGCACGTGAGTCCCAACTGAATCCGAAGTATGTGGTCGTGCCACATGGGATGCGGTGGACTCTGATGACCGGGGTCTAACACCCGCTCCGGAGATGGCCGCCTCATCGTCTACAAATAACTGCCGATGTAGTGCAGGTGTCGTCGATGTAGATCCGTCACCTGACCTAGGTAGCGGGACAGACGGCTCGGCTGGATGGCTCGGCCCTGCACCACGTCCCGATCGGACAACCCGTATAGGTCGGCAACTACCTCGACCCCCGCTACCACTACCACCACCACGCCCAACGCTACCACTGCCACCACCACTCCCGCTACCACTGACACCACCACGTCCAACGCTACCAGTACCCCCACCACGACCTCGACCTCCACTACCTCCAACACCTCCACGAGCAACATTACCACTACCTGAACCCGATACCCCACCACGACCTCGACCTCCAAGACCTCGATCTCCAGTACCACTAGGGGTCTTACGTGACGACAAGCCGAATATATATATATGTACTGTAAAAAAAATTTAAATATCAATTCAACATTTACAAATCTACACTAATTACAAAATTTACAAATTATAATCTAAAAAATATAATCTACACTAATTAATATAATCTTACAAATTAACACTAATTAACAAATTTTACTAATTAAAATTTAATAATCCAATTTTCACAATCTAATTATAAACTAATCTAATCTAATCTAATTTCATTATTCACTAAATTTAACTAAATCTAATTTCATCATTCACTAAATTTAACTAAATCTAATTTCATCATTCACTAAATTTTTATTTCATCATTCATTAAATCTAATTTCATCATTCACTAAATTTTTATTTCATCATTCACTAATCTAATTTCACAAATATTTTTTTTCCTTAATCATACACTAATCTATTCTAACAATCTAACATTCTTCACTAATTAACAATATTAACTAATAATTCTTCAAAAAATTAACAAATTAACAATAAAACACAAAATTAACACAAGATTAACACAAGATTAACACAATAATATTAACACAAAATTAACAATATAACAATTTCTTAAAATAATAACACAATTTTCAGATTTAACACAAAAATGACAAAAAAAAAATAAAAAAAATGGAAATCGAAGCTATACCTTAGCACCGGCGGCGGAAATGGATGGATATTCAAAGGGGCGGTGATGGAGGCAGAGCACGACGGCGATGGAAGCGGAGCACGGCGGATTTGAGGCGGAAATCGGGAGAAACGAGGCGGGTTTGGGTTTGGTTGGGTTAGGGACGCGATTTGGGTCGCAACTACGCGTATTAGGTCGCTAATGGCGGAAAAACGAAGCGGGTCGGGTCGAAAACGGGTGAAGGAGACGGATTCGCGTTTTGTAAAAAATGTTTTTTTTTTCATCAATTTATAGGAAGAAATCAGCGGCCGCTTCTGAGTCGCTGATTGCTTCCACGGTAATTAGGGCGGACGAGGCCCACATTTTGGCCCAATTTTGGGCCGAATTGTGTGGCCCACATAAAAAAAGGATTTCAGCGACCCAACTTGGGTCGCTGAAAGTCATGTATTTAGTTCAGCGACCCAAGTTGGGTCGCTGAACGTCACGTATTTAGTTCAGCGACTCAACGTGGGTCACTGAAAGTCACGTATTTATTTCAGCGACTCAATGTGAGTCGCTGTTGTTCTCGAAATGTTCTGCGACTCAAGGTGAGTCGCTGTTGCCTTCAGAAGTCGCTGAAGGCGAGCGACTCACCTTGAGTCGCTAACTGGGCGGTCCCTATTGACCGCCCAGTCTTGTAGTGAGATATGGTAATATATCATTACCTTGTATATAGGAGAGGATTGTGGCTCAAGTTTAGGTCAATTGTTTTTGTTATATATATGTAACTCAACAGCACAATTTGGGTGATTAAACCAGTTGTTCTTACTTTTACATTACCGGTTATTTGTTATACATCTATACGAAATACTTATTTTAAGTTCGGATAGTCTATACCTGGTAGGGATAGTCTATACCCAAAAAGTACAAAATACCCTCTTCCAAATACCAACCTTTTTTAATGACAATACCACCTTTTGACAGGAACTTGTTTTACTATCAATTAAGTTGTCCCAAATTCAGGTCTTGTTGTAGTGAATTATCCCTAGAATTTATTCATCACAAAAAACATTGATTGGTTAGAATACATCATCTTTTCCCATGTATTCATTTCACAACTCCACATGTATTCATTTTACAACTCACCACATACTTGGACTTGATTTAATTGGTCTGAATACCTCATATTGACAACTGGCGTTATGCAATTAGCAAATAAAATCTATTAGAAAAATTAATTAACCTAACCATATTTTTTGAAATAAAATAAGATAAACTCTCGAACTTAATTAAATATATAGTTAAATAAACTTATTTTTAATCATTAACTATTTTTCTGAAATTGACTTGTCTAAAGGAGTATAGTATCTCACATTAATGGCTAAAACCAATATTTGTCAAGTTATTAAATTAGTTGCATTTTCCCCAAACCCACATCTCTATAATAATTCTATATAAACACATAACATGAATCTCTTGTCTCGTTATTTCTCTACACATATTAATATTCAAAGCTAAGCGAAATGGAGAACAACTTTTCTTTGTGCAGCGTGCTTTGCATTTTTCTACTGGGTATAGCCGTGATGAACACAACGACTACAACTCAAGGTATTATATCTACTCTCATCGTAAAATTATGACAGTTATTCTTGGAAATGGTTTATTTTATGTACGTAATAACAAAATCAAATCAAAACAAGTCAAATTATATATGAAGAAGAATTTCAGAATATATACAATTATGTAGCTATATATTAAGGCCTTTCTGTATGATTTTCATTTCTATAATTAATACAATCTTCGAGAATTTAATTTAACTTTAATATTTCTTGTGACTATAGTAATCTATCTTTGTAAGTTTGTAACGTACAGCTCTCTATTAAGTCAACTATCTGGGTCGTTCAGTCTTGGAAATTAGTTAGCTTGTTGTAGTAATTAATTAATTCTAGCTAATATATATATATATATATATATATATATATATATATAAAAACTATTTAGCCTTTTTTATACATTTATAATTAATCTTTTTTTGTTGGCTGCAGATCCTGGGGCTGGACGTGTGGTGACATGTGAGATTCAAGTAAATATTCCTGATTGTATAGAGGCTCAGTGTTTTGACTACTGTGTACATGCCATTGGTGCTCCAAATGTGCAACCAAATGCAACATGTAACCCTCAAAAAACTTTATGCTTTTGTTCCTACAAGTGTCTCGCATTACCACCACATTCACCACCTCTTGATTGAACTTAGGTTCGAGCAAAAATTGGACCATAAGTTTGTCTAAGCTCTCATTAAAAATAGTCAAATATTTTCGCTGTAATATCTTGCTTAGTTAATGTTCATGAAAAGCAGTTTCAGTCTTCTGGTAATGTTGTATGATTGTATGATTGAATAATATGGTGGGATTGCATTTTTAAAGTTTGCGAATTTTCCGTATAGAGGTCATAGAATCATTAAGTATAGAAAAGTCTGGCTTTATTCCTAATAGGGATAAATGCATTAAACCCCCTGAACTATGCACGTTTTTGCGTTTTTATCCTTAAACTAATTTAATAAGCGTTTTCCCCCCCTAAACTATGCACGTCTGTGCGATTTGCCCCCTGGCCGGGTTTTCGGCTATTTTTGGCCATTCTTGGCCGGAATTTTTCCCCTTACCCGACACATATGTGTTGTACTAGATGTATATTAGTAGTTGATGACAAAAAGAAGGAGAAAAAATACCTCGAACGGGGCATATTCTGGTCAAAATGTGATTTCGTCTTCAGTGTATTTTAGCCGGAATATGCCCCGTTCGAGGCATTTTTTTCGCTTACTTTTTGTCATCAACTACTAATATACATCTAGTACAACACATATGTGTCGGGTAAGGAGAAAAATTCCGGCCAAGAATGGCCAAAAATAGCCAAAAACCCGGCCAGGGGGCAAATCGCACAGACGTGCATAGTTTAGGGGGGAAAACGCTGATTAAATTAGTTTAAGGACGAAAACGCAAAAACATGCATAGTTCAGGGGGTTTAATGCATTTATCCCTTCCTAATATTATCATAGATTAACCGCTTTCATATCGAAATGTACTAAAATCTAAATGAATCTCATGTCAATGATACATATATAAATTTAAAACGTAACAGGTGTGAGTTCGACAGTCAACAGGATAGTATAAGCAACTAATCGGCCTTCTAATAAAGGATAATGCATGACGCCATTGTACCACTCTTACTTTCAAAAATATAATTTTAATTACTTTGCCCACAGCATTTAAATGATAAATAAGTTACCCCCATAAATATTAAAATATAGCACACTACCCCAGGTAAAAAATCTCTAGGTTCCCGTCATTTTAATTATTTGTTCCCAACGTATTTTAATTATAGGGGGTAAAGGTTAACTTTGATTAAGTGACGATGCTATTAGAAATAAGACACGAAATTTACTTCTAAAGGTGGATTTTGAGAAGGCGTTCGACAGTGTAAATTGGAGTTTTTTGGATGATATGATGAACATAATGGGCTTCAATCAGAAGTGGCGAGGCTGGATTAGATCGTGTTTGAGTTCATCATCAATTTATGTTCTTATTAATGGTTGCCCGTCAGACCAGTTCTCTATTTCACGTGGTTTGAGGCAGGGGGATCCCCTCCCCCCCTTCCTTTTTCTCATTGCAGCAGAGGGGCTGGGCGGTCTTATAAGGAAGGCAAAACAATGTAATTTGGTTAATGGTGCCAAAGTTGGGAGAGACAATCTCGAAATCACTCACTTGCAATATGCAGATGACACGATTCTGTTTGGGGAGTGCTCACAAAGAAATGTTGAGGCTTTTAAATCCATTCTCAGGTTATTCGAGCTTATCTCTGGATTAAAAGTCAACTTTGTCAAAAGTAGTCTTCTCGGATTAAACGCTGAAGAAGAAAGAATCCACGAATTTGCAGAGATCCTTAACTGCAAAACAGAGAAAATTCCATTTAAATATCTTGGAATTCCAGTGGGGGCGAATCCGAGAAGAATACACACGTGGAATCCCGTTCTCGAGGGGCTGAATAACTGTTTGTCATCAAGAAACAATTCTCATATTTCATTTGGGGGGAAGAATCGTGCTAATTAGCTATGTCCTTGTCGGTGTGCCGCTCTTTTTCTTTTCTTTGTTCAGGGCGCCAAAAAAGTCCTTAATGCTATCACAAGTATCCAAATGCGCTTCTTATGGAGTGGTAACATGAACAACAGAAAGATAAATTGGGTGAGTTGGCAACAAGTCTGCAAAGACAAAAACTTGGGGGGTCTTGGTATTAAAGACATGGACAAATTCAACCTTGCTCTTCTTTCAAAATGGAAATGGAGGGATATTCAACAAGAAGATGGGATGTGGAGGAAAATCATTGCAGCTAAATATGGGGAAATCATCAATCCTTCGGATCTAAGTAATCTTAGAGGTAATCAAAACACCGCATCACTTTGGTGGAGGGATCTTCTCCAAGGGGACAGCTGTAGTACTAATAAAGAGTGGTTCTTAGATGGAGTGAATAAAAAGGTGGGAAGAGGTGATAAAACCAGATTTTGGAAAGATAAATGGTGTGGAGGAGAACCTTTATTTTTAAAATTTTGCAGGTTATTTGCTGTTACGACAGATAAAGATGTTACTATCCGTGAAAAAGGCGAGATGACTGAGAATGGTTGGAAATGGAACTGGGCATGGAGACGACCCCTCTTTGAGTGGGAAAAAAACCAGTTGCAGCAGCTGAATGATATGATTCAATCCTTCACTCCAACAAATGATCCTGACTCGTGGGTGTGGACTAGAGATCCCGAAGGAACTTATACATTGAAATCTGCGTATAAAATTCTTTCAGAGGGTGATGATGATATGCAAGATCCTATATTCAGAATATTGTGGAATGCGAAAGCGCCCTTGAAGTTGAAATCACTCGGCTGGCGAATTATTCTCGATAAGGTACCTTCAAAGTGTAATCTTATTCCTAGGGGAGTCAATCTTGATGAAAACAGTCTTATATGCATCTTTTGTGGATTGGAGAACGAGGATACAAATCATTTATTTTTGTCTTGCCCGACTTCTTACCTATTATGGATGGATATTTATAGTTGGTTAGGCTTTCAATCTGCCCTCCCAAGAACTATGAAAGCGCATTTTGAGCATTTACACTACAAGACTTGAGGGCCATCTGCAACCGCCCGGGCGGTTGCAGAAGGCCCATGGGCGGTCGCCCGAAGGGTATCCGCGACCGCCGGGGCAGTCGTCGCGTCGGTCGCGGATACCCCTCGTCGTGGGCCCCTTGCGACCGCCGAGCAGTCGCCCTTACACCAAGGCGACCGCTAGGCGGTCGCCATACGAAGGGGCGACTACTAGGCGGTCGCCATACTAAGGGGCGACCGCTAGGCGGTCGCCATATTTCGGGGCGACTGCTAGGCGGTCGCCATGTAGGAGCGACCGCTAGGCGGTCGCCATATAAAGGGGCGACCGCTAGACGGTCGCCATTTAGGGGCGACCGCTAGCCGGTTGCGAATTATTGGGCGACCGCTTAGGCGGTTGCGAGATTTAGCTCGCAACCGCGTGACGGTTGCAAATAATATTCTTCAACATAAAAAAAATACAATAATAATCCGGGAATTTTCCGAAATATTTTTTTTTTTTTACAAAATAAAATGGTAAAACTCAAAAAAACACGAACAAAAATATAAGAATACAAAAAAGTGTTTGGTGTTTTGTTTTGGGGATAAAAGAAAGCTATTTAAGTTTTTGTGGATTGGAAAAAAATGATTTTTAGTATTTTGTCATGAAGATAAAAGAAAGTGTTTGGATTTTTGTTTGAGATATAAAAGAAAAGAAAGTGGTTGGGTGTTTTGTTGAAAATATAAAGAAGTTTTTGAGTTTTTGTGGATTGAAAAAGATGAGCGTTTGGTATTTTGTTATGAAGATAAAAGAAAGTGTTTGGCATTTGTTGGAGATATAAAAGAAAAGAGTGTGGTTGGGTGTTTTGTTGAAGATATAAAAGAAAAAAAAAGTGTTTGATTATTTGTTTTGTAGGTAAAAAGAAGTTTTTCGGTTTTTTTTTTTTGTGGATTGGAATAGAAGAGTGTTTGTGTTTTGATTGGAAGATAAAATGAAGTCTTGAGTTTTTTTTGAGAGTGTAAGAGTTGTGAATGAAAAATTAGGGGAAGAATGGTGGGTATATATAAGATTTGGGTGAAAATTTTGAATTTTCGTGAAAATTTGAATTCCCCCCAAATTTCAGCAGAATTTGCAACCGCTCGGCGGTTGCAATGTATTGAAAATTTTAAATTTTCGTGAAAATTTGAATTCCCCCCCCCAATCCCGCCCAATTTCAGCAAAATTTGCAACCGCCGAGCGGTTGCGAGAAGCCCTTGCAACCGCCTGGCGGTTGCAGATATCGAGTATTGGCAACCGCCAGGCGGTTGCCATGTGACATAGCAACCGCCAGGCGGTTGCCATTTAATCTAGCAACCGCCAGGCGGTTGCCATGTTATCTCGCAACCGCGTGGCGGTTGCAAAAATATTCATTTTGAAATTAGTGATTTTTGAGAAGTATCTTGATGTGTTTGTGTTTATTGAACTCAAATATCATTATTAAATGTGAATAGTAGTAGTAAACAACTACAAAACTAGTAATTAAGTTAGTAAAATAGTAGATTATGCGATTAGGCGAGTTATCAACGATATACCTATATATTATGTTCAACAACTAATCATCACACTTAGTTATTAATGTTGTCCCTAAGCTTAATTTTCCAATGAAACCTTATAATTTGTCTTGTTTTAACTATCATTAGGGTAATTATCAATTGATCAAACAACGTACCACAACGTATCATACGTAATAGTAAAAAATCAAGTATGAATATTATCTGCAACCGCTTGGCGGTTGCAGATATTGAGTATTGGCAACCGCCAGGCGGTTGCCATGTGACATAGCAACCGCCAGGCGGTTGCCATAGGATCTAGCAACCGCCCAGCGGTTGCAAGAACTTAATATTGCAACCGCTCGGGCGGTCGCCATATAAGGGCGACCGCTAGGCGGTTGCGAGGTCTGAATATCTGCAACCGCCTGGCGGTTGCAAAAACATCCATTTTGAAATTAGTGATTTTTGAGAAGTATCTTGATGTGTTTGTGTTTATTGAACTCAAATATCATTATTAAATGTGAATAGTAGCAGTAAACAACTACAAAACTAGTAATTAAGTTAGTAAAATAGTAGATTATGCGATTAGGCGAGTTATCAACGATATACCTATATATTATGTTCAACAACTAATCATCACACTTAGTTCTTAATGTTGTCCCTAAGCTTAATTTTCCAATGAAACCTTATAATTTGTCTTGTTTTAACTATCATTAGGGTAATTATCAATTGATCAAACAACGTACCACAACGTATCATACGTAATAGTAAAAAATCAAGTATGAATATTATCTGCAACCGCTTGGCGGTTGCAGATATCGAGTATTGGCAACCGCCAGGCGGTTGCCATGGGATCTAGCAACCGCCCAGCGGTTGCAAGACCTTAATATTGCAACCGCTTGGGCGGTCGCCATGTAATGGGGCGACCGCTAGGCGGTTGCGAGGTCTTATAAAAGCCTCGCGACCGCCGGTGCGGTCGCTACTTCTCGGTTGCGACCGCCTGGCGGTCGCTCTGCGGTCGCAGTTACTGGCGATCGCCCGGGCGGTTGGGGGGGGGGGGGGGGGGGGGGGGGGGCGGCTGCAGATGCCCCCCAAATCTTGTAGTGTTATTTGGGATTTTTGGATCTACTACAAAGAATCCGGACTTTAGAGTTATATGGTTCTTCGTTGTTTGGTGCATTTGGTTGGTAAGGAACGAGCTTTTGTTCAACGGCCGACAACTTCATTCGAATTTGCTTGAGAATGTAAAAGTTAGATCTTGGAGTTGGTTCAAGTCTATGTTTCACAATTTCTCTTATTCATTCTTTGAATGGTCATGTTCTCACACCTACTGTTTGATTTGAACTTTTTGTAATAGTGGGGTATTTCTTATACCTATTTTCTTAATATAATCTCATTCATTGTTGCTCAAAAAAAATATACATTAACTACTACTAGATTTTTTTATGACGTGTAAATCACTACTTTTACTACTTGCGAGCTGACAAATAATAGCATGTAATAAACTTCAGTCACACTGGAAAAACCACATTGGGCTACTCTTAAAGTATTAGAAGTTAAGTTGATTTAACAATTTTAAATCTGAGACTTTACCATATTGAATTTCAAAAAGAAATGGTCAAGATAATTAATTATTTCTTTCGCTAATTACATAATGTCAGTTGTCAACACGAGGTGTTCAAGCCAATTAAATAACGTTCAAGTATGTGAATTTTGAATAAATATAAAATATAGTAAACTCTTATTTATTTTGAAGAGTGAAAAGACAAATCATATATGGTTACAATTGTAGTAATTGACCACATATGGACTCTACTTTTGCAACTGTACGTAAACGTTAGTACATCAAGTTTATACTTTAGTGCGGGAAATTTACTTCTCTACGGAATATAGTGTCACATTACTCATGTGATGCTAAAACCAAAATTTTGTCCAATTTAATTAGTTACAATGTCCACAAAAGCACGTACGTCTCTATAATAATTCTATTTAAATTACACATAACATCAATCTCTTCTCTCGTTATGTTTCTATAGTTCTGTGCACATTAATATTCAAAGCAATGGAGAAGAACTTCTTTTTGTGCGGCGTGCTTTGCATTTTTCTACTTGGTATGGCTGTGATGAACTCAAGTACTGCAACTATAGGTATATCTATACAAACATAACTTAAAACTCTCGTCTCAATTTATTCATTATGGTAAATCGTCTTTAATCTAGACTTAGAGAATTTTATATTTGTATGTAAATAAAGTTTTTATATTTGTTTTTGAAAAATTTAAAAGAGGAGACATGTCTATTTATGAAGAAAAATCGCAGAATCTTATTATGTGTTATGGCTACATATTAATTATGGCCTTCAGGGTAATTTAATTTCTTATAACATCTTCTAGATTTTAATACTTCTTTCCACTTTTGACCTTTGTAACCTACCTTAATTTTGCTAAACCAACTGCCTATTTAAGCTCGGGAATTTCGATAAGTGTTAATATTATAATGATTAATTAATTCTTGCTAACTTACAATTTTTCGAAACTTAATTAGTGTTTTTATCTACAATTCATTAGTTCTTAATTTATTTGCTGCAGATCCTGGGAGTGGACGTGTGACAATATGTAAATTTCAAGTAAATATTCCTGACTGTATAGAGGCTCAGTGCTTTGAATACTGTCAACATGCAGTTGGTATTGATCAACCAATGGCAAAGTGTAACCCTCAAAAAACCTTATGCTTTTGTTCGTACAAATGTCTCAAATTCCCACCACATTCACCACCTCTTAATTGAACTTAGGTGCGACGACTTTGGAATAAATGGGCAAAATAAAGTTTGTCTACGCTCATAAAATAAAGTCAACTATTTTTGCTGTAACATCTTGCTTAAATAAGTTTCATGAAGAAAGCAGTTTAATATTCTAGTAATACGTTGTATGACGATTATATTACTGAATGATAATTTTTATGTTTATAGGCTCACTAAGTACGTAGAAAAGTTTTACTTTTCTTATAGTATATATTTTCATGGATTAACCGCTTTCATATCAGATGTATATATGAAACAAGTCAATGACACATATACAGATTAATTCTGCGATAGTTCAAGTAAAGACGAGTAACAGGAGCTTCAAATCGGCCTTCTAAGTTCAAAAAAAAAAAAAATGATAATGCATATATAACAGCCCCCCACCTTCAAAAATACAATATTGATATACACTACAAGAATAATTCGCATAGGAGACGAAAATATGGGCACCAAAATCCGTTCCTACATAATTGGAACGACATTTCCGTTCCCATTGCATGTTATTTATATTATATGAAAGCACTATATGCACATATTAAAGGGGACTAGTATTTGGTTCCCATTGAGTGTTGTGCCCGTTAGTGACACCTCATCGCAATGGGAACCAAAATGTGGTTCCCATTGATTAAAAAAAACAAAAAAAATAATAACTTTTGGAACAACTTTGTGGTGGTGGTTTATTTTATACTGTTTGGATAAATAATGATTGTTGATTGGTAGTATTATGATTTAATCTCTTTTAGATGGACTCATATTTAATAAATACCTTATGTTTTTTTATCTTGTAAAGGGTAATTACTACAATTGAAACTCTTGTATATTTTATTTCACAAATCAATCACTTATTTAAAATACGTAATGTTTAACGAAATAATATAAATAAATAAACGGGAAAAATATATAACTATAGAAAATTTAAAGAAATATTCGAATTAAGTTTTTTCTTTTACCAATCATTTGAAAACACTAATTAAGCGTGTCATTCCAAATCTCGCCCAAAACGAAGTAACGAAATACGATAAACAAATAAACGGGGGGTTTATGTAATTATAGAAAAGTTAAAGAAATATCCGAATTAAAATTTTTCTTTTACCAATCATTTGAAAACACAAATTAAGCGTGTCATTCCAAATCTCGTCCAAAACGAAGTAACGAAATACGTTAAACAAAGAAACGGGAGGAATATGTAATTATATAAAAGTTAAAGAAATATCCGAATTAAGTTTTTTCTTTTACCAATCTTTTGAAAATACTAATTAAGAGTGTCATTCCAAATCTCGTGCAAAACGAAGTAACGAAATACGATAAACAAAGAAAATGGGGGTTTATGTAATTATAGAAAAGTTAAAGAAAATATCCGAATTATGTTTTTTCTTTTACCAATCATTTGAAAACACAAATTAAGCGTGTCATTCCAAATTTCGTGCAAAACGAAGTAACAAAATACGATAAACAAATAAATGGGGGGTTTATGTAATTATAGAAAAGTTAAAGAAATATCCGAATTAAGTTTTTTCTTTTACCAATCATTTGAAAACACAAATTAAGCATGTCATTCCAAATCCTGTCCAAAACGAAGTAACGAAATACGTTAAACAAAGAAACGGGAGGAATATGTAATTATAAAAAAGTTAAAAAAATATCCGAATTAAGTTTTTTCTTTTACCGATCCTTTGGAAATACTAATTAAGTGTGTCATTCCAAATCTCGTGCAAAATGAAGTAACGAAATACGGTAAACAAATAAACGGGGGGTTTATGTAATTATAGAAAAGTTAAAGAAATATCCGAATTAAGTTTTTTCTTTTACAAATCATTTGAAAACACAAATTAAGCGTGTCATTCCAAATCTCGTCCAAAATGAAGTAATGAAATACGTTAAACAAAGAAACGGGAGGAATATGTAATTATAAAAAAGTTAAAGAAATATCCGAATTAAGTTTTTTCTTTTAGAAATCATTTGAAAAGACAAATTAAGCGTTTCATTCCAAATCTCATCCAAAACGACGTAACGAAATACGTTAAACAAAGAAACGAGAGGAATATGTAATTATGAAAAAGTTAAAGAAATATCCGAATTACGTTTTTTCTTTTACCAATAATTTGAAAACACAAATTAAGCGTGTCATTCCAAATCTCGTTCGAAACGAAGTAACGAAATACGATAAACAAATAAACGGGGGGTTTATGTAATTACAGAAAAGTTAAAGAAATATCCGAATTAAGTTTTTTCTTTTAGAAATGATTTGAAAACACAAATTAAGAGTGTCATTCCAAATCTCGTCCAAAACGAAGTAACGAAATACGTTAAACAAAGAAACGAGAGGAATATGTAATTATGAAAAAGTTAAACAAATATCCGAATTAAGTTTTTTCTTTTATCTATCATTTGGAAATACTAATTAAGCGTGTCATTCCAAATCTCGTGCAAAACGAAGTAACGAAATACGATAAACAAATAAACAGGGGGTTTATGTAATTATAGAAAAGTTAAAGAAATATCTGAATTAAGTTTTTTCTTTTTCCATTCCTTTAAAAACACAAATTAAGCGTGTCATTCCAAATCTCGTCCGAAACGAAGTAACGAAATAAGATAAACAAATAAACGGGGGGTTTATATAATTATAGAAAAGTTAAAGAAATATCCGAATTAAGTTTTTTCTTTTACCAATCCTTTAAAAACACTAATTAAACGTGTCATTCCAAATCTCGTCCGAAACGAAGTAACGAAATACGATAAACAAATAAACGGGGGGTTTATATAATTATAGAAAAGTTAAAGAAATATCCGAATTAAGTTTTTTCTTTTACCAATCCTTTAAAAAACACTTATTAAACGTGTCATTCCAAATCTCATCCGAAAGGAAGTAACGAAATAAGATAAACAAATAAACTGGAGGAATATGTAATTACAGAAAAGTTAAAGAAATATCTGAACTAAGTTTTTTCTTTTACCAATCCTTTGAAAACTCTAATATTGAGTGTCATTCCAAATCTCGTCCAAAACGAAGTAACGAAATACGATAAACAAATAAATGGGAGGAATATGTAATTATGAAAAAGTTAAAGAAATATCCGAATTACGTTTTTTCTTTTGCCAATCATTTGAAAACACAAATTAAGCGTGTCATTCCAAATCTCGTCCGAAACGAAGTAACGAAATACGATAAACAAATAAACGGGGGGTTTATGTAATTACAGAAAAGTTAAAGAAATATCCGAATTAAGTTTTTTCTTTTAGAAATCATTTGAAAACACAAATTAAGCGTGTCATTCCAAATATCGTCCGAAACGAAGTAACGAAATACGATAAACAAATAAACGGGAGGAATATTTAATAATAGAAAAGTTAGAGAAATATCCGAATTAAGTTTTTTCTTTTACCAATCATTTGGAAACACTAATATTGCGTGTCATTTCAAATCTCGTACAAAACGGAGTAACGAAATAAGATAAATAAACATTAATATATAAAATACTATAACTCTCTTCAACACTAAACCCTAAACCCTAAACCCTATCTTTAAAACCTATAGACAACATAGTTCTAACTTGTATTTTCCTACATAAAGGTTGTAAAATACCTTCGATCCTTAATTTTTTTTAACCATACACTAAGATATGTAAAATAGGAGTTTTCCTACAAATTTCGTAAAAAACGGAATGCCGAAAGATGTTTAGAAAAGATTTTGGGGAAGAAAGCGCAATTATACAAAATATGCAAAACAACTTCAAATTCAGTTATTTCTTGAACAACTATTTTCACAACACTAATGAGGCATGTTAATTCAATTTTTATCGAGAAATGGGGAAACGAAACACGTTTAAAATATATTTGTGGTCAAAAATATAATTATTTTTATAGGAATGGGTTTTAATGGAAACTAATTCATGGGAACCAATATAAAAACAAATAAAGCTCCCCTCATTTTCTAGGTCACAAATCACAAACTCAGCAGCTGCCAACTCTAACTCCACTCACCGCCCGCCAACATCTCTCACGCCGCCGCTAACCACCGCCCCATCCACCACGCTCGACGCTGACCACTTTCCCCTCCACCAAGCATCGCGAAACCACCATCGCGAAACCACCACCATCACGAAACCACCACCATCGCGAAACCATCGCGACCACTACCAGCCCTCCACCACTCCAGCTCACCGCACAACCACCAGCAGCCCCCACCGCTCCTCTTCACCGCGCACTCAGCTCACCAGCAGATCGGGAGTCACGATACACCACGCTCCACCACAATTCAGTCACGACGCCACCACTCCACCGCCTCCGCCTCCGCCTCCGCCTTTTAAACTGTAGGTACTTAAACTTTCTCCGAATTTTCAGCTTTGTTTTTCGATTTAGCTATGAAATTGTGAAGCTTTGAAACAATTCCATGTCTTACTCCAGCTACCAGCCCTCCGCCACTCCAGCTAACCGCACAACCACCAGCAGCCCCCACCGCTCCTCTTCACCGCACACTCAGCTCACCAGCAGATCGGGAGTCACGATACACCACGCTCCACCACAATTCAGTCACGACGCCACCACTCCACCGCCTCCGCCTTTCAAACTGTAGGTACTTAAACTTTCTCCGAATTTTCAGCTTTCTTTTTCGATTTAGCTATGAAATTGTGAAGCTTTGAAGCAATTTGTAGTTTGTTAATTTATTGAGTTTTGTCTAAGATTGTTAATGTCTATTTGTCTTTCCATGTCTTACTTTTACTCTGCACTTGTATTAGAGAGGGTTAATATTTCTATGAAGTTAAAGTTTTTTCCAATTAGTTGTTGATAGAGTTTGATTAACCGGAGCAATCGTTTTGACATAAAGCCACATGTTTTCTGGCCTTATGATTTTTCTGAGAAAACAATGCTACTCCTTGTCTTTATTTTGCTGCTGTTGTTTTGATTGTAGAATCATATGACAAATGCCCTTTTCATGTTTCTTTAGGAGTTATCTACATTTTACTCTTGCGTTTACTTAGCCAATCTGTTAGTAAAACAAAATTAGAGTGAACTATTCTTAAGATGCAACTTTAACATAAATTTGTGCTCATTGTTGCATCCTAGTTTCTTAGTTATGTAATGAGCTCAAGGATTTGCCTACTTGAATTTGCTTTAAGAATGACCAATATATTTTTGCTGGTTGATGCAGAAGAAGTCGTTCATCTCAGTCATGTACTGATAATGTGTGTTTGAGGATTTGATTGTTAATTAAGGATTGATTGTTTTTTTCTTTTCTTTTGTGATGCAGGTCCAACCGTTCAGTGGCTTATTTTGTAGAAGTTTGCCAATGAATTTCTATTTTTCTTTGCTAAATTAATTGTTCTTCTTTTCTCTTTTTCCTTGCTGCATTAGTTAGTTTACCTATATTTTGTTGATTTTTGTGAGTTTTTATTTTGGATATTAGATAATGGTTATTCGTGGAACACTAGAAGTTTGCAGATTTTTTGATTTGGACATGTATCTTTTGTACTTCTTTTTTGGTAATATATATAACATAACCCGCCCGCCACCTGCTCTACCCGCCCAATCCGCAACCCGCATGGTTTGTAGATTGTAACCACCCGCACGGGGTCAAAGAAATGGTAACCCGCCAAGATTGGGTATGGTGTCTTTTTTCGTTGCCACCCCGCTATAACTCACCCCGCGTACACCCTTATGTAGTATAATGGTATTGTTAAATTTATAATATTACATATTTTACCTATTATATTATAAGTTATATTCTAAACTTACAATACTTTTAATATTATTCAACAATGTTAATATGAGAAATAACTAAATTTAGATTATTAATATGATAATGATAATTTCAGATTAAACAACAACAACATTCAAAAATCCAATTTCTGGAAATTTTAAAAAATCAAAACAGCGCTAATATGAAAATTTCGAAAATATTAGGATTTTGAAAAGTATTTAGATTTCCCCCCTGTTTTTTTAACAAATTTCAAATTGCTGCCATTTTTTTTTTTTATTTTCAAATAAGCAATGGGAACCAGGTATTCGTTCCTATAAAGCAATAGAAACGAAATATTGGTTTTCTACATGGGAACAGAAGCTTTGGTACCCAGGAGTAACGGAAACCAAACACGTTTGTTCCTATTAGCAATGGGAACCATTTAATTCGTTCCCAAGGCAATCGCCACGGGGGTAACGGAGACAGAGCCTTTGGTGCCCATAAGTGGTTCCCATATGGTCTACGGGAACCAAAAAAGGGGCAATTGGAACCTAATTAATGGTTCCAATTGTGCAATTTTCTTGTAGTGATATTACTTTGCCCCTAATAAATAATAGACATTTTACCCCTATAAAGACTATAACTCTCAAGGGTATTTTGTTCCCAACGTATTTGTCGGAGCCAAAATAAATGTATATATAATTTCGCCCTCAACCTCGGAAATTTGAGAATTTTTATGGGATAAAGGTTAATTTTGATTGAAGCATATATACTAATTAGGGACTAAAGCTACGTCTTAAAACTCCCCACGTGCAATGTTCTTAGATTTTGTCTTTTTTTTTTACGACGTGGTAGCCGACAATCGCTATTTTTTGGAACGTGCAGTAGGTAAATTTGCGGGTTAATAGCCTGAGCAAATCATACTAGGTTTACCTTGAAAACATAGAGTCCAGTCGTTTCTTGTTGGATTCGAACTTGAACAATATTCTTAGATATTAATAATCAGAATAAGATTAGTAATTATTAACCCAATATATTGCACTATTTTTGAACCAATGAACAACTGATCTTAAACAAAATTCATGCTAATTTATAAAAGGCAAATTACATTTTATGTCCGTCGCTATTTGTTAAAGTTGCATTTTGCTCTTTAAAAATCCGGTCCTCAAAAAAGTATATTATCTGTTGAAATTTCGACAATATGCACGTCGAGCCTGTGAATGAGCTTGGCGTGTGTTTTGTCCTACGTGGCTCTCCACTTGGAATAAATCAAAATACATGGTTGTTTTCAGAATTATTTTTATTTAGTTATTAATTTAACTAATAATAAAATATGAAAAGAAAAAGAAATATTTTTTTTTAAAAAAAGAAAAAAGTAACAGGTCTTCTTAAAATAAAAGAAAAGTACTCTTTGTCGAAAATGGACGCTTACGGAGATGCATCCTCGTTGTTCGTGATTTTGCAATAATTTTCGCAACCATTAATATAAATTGAGCTTGATTATCTTCATTCTTTTAGCAGCAAAATCGGCGGCAAAAACTCCTGCGGCTTTTTCTGACGGGTATATTGGTTGTTTTGGCGTTTCTCGGTGGTGGATAACGAGGGATTTTCTCCTTGGAGAATAGAACTACTTGAGTTGGTGGTGGCGGCGTGGAGGATTTTCGCCAGATTATCTGGCGGCACTTGAAGATATAGCAGGACTCATCTTCTCGTTGTACTTTTCTAAATTTTTGCGGACAAGGAAGTGGGGTTTTATGAAAGAAAAGGTGTCAACTGCCGGTGGTAACCTTGAGAAGAGGATGATAACCTTGAGAAAAGGATGATAACCTTGAGAAGAGGATGATAACCTTTTTTAATTCATTATTGAGTTTTTTAAAAATTTGAAGAAGAAAATGTTTAATTAATTTTTTTTGATTTTTTTTAAAGTTTTATTATTGAAGGAAACAGGTGTTTTTTCATAAAATTTAGCTTTTTGAAAATTAGAAGAAGAATATATTTTTAAATTCATTTCCATTTTTTAAAATATGAGAGAAAGATGACATTTTCAAATAAATTTTTTAGCTTGTTAAAATATTAGATGAAAAAATCATTTTTAAATTAAATTTTTAGGATTTTAAAATATTAGAGAAATAAAACATTTTTTTTCAATCAATTTTTGGCTTGTTAAAATATTGGTATTAGAGGAAGAAGACACTTTTTAATTAAATTTCCAGTTTTGGAATAAAACAAATAAAACTATTCCCCATCACTTGTTATTTTCTAATTTTATATTTTAAAGATATTTTATACTGTAAAAATTAAAAATTTAAGCACTACAAGATTATAGGCCCATCTACGACCGCACTGTCGGTTGCGGATTAGGCCCGGCGGTCACAGAAATCCATCTGCCACCGCCACCCGGTGGCTAATACGCGGTCGCGGATGAGTTCGGTTGTTTTTCATCCACGACCGCAATGCGGTCGCAATTGACGTTAACTGCGACATCGCCAAATGCAATCGCACAACGGTCACAAAGGGTATTTGGGACCGCCTCGTGGTCACTGATGTTACAAGGCACCCATGAGTTATTGATTCAGTTGAGAAAGCGTTGGAGTTTATGGTGAAACGGGATCATCCCAAGTTGAGAGGCTGATTTTGGCTCGGTCCGTTTTTGACGTGCGAATAGTCAAATTTTATCCGAAACGGCCGTTTTTGCCAAATTCCTTCGTTTAGCCAAATTCCTTCGTTTAGGCCTCGAAAAGGCTGTTTTTGCCCTTTATAGTAATTTTCGTTTCAGTTATATCTTTATTTCTAGAAGTCGGAATTGCATTCCGCTTGTTGGAGCATGTTCCTTATGAGTAGCACTTTAGTTTATGCTTTTATTTTGATTTTTTCCTTTTTTGAAAAAAAAACGTTATTTCCTATTTTTACTTGTGCTTTTAGGGTATATATTCTATGTAAACCCTAAGAAGACATTCAGTTGATTATTGAATAAATTTCTTGAGAGTTTCTCTCTTTTGCATCAATTTCTTGGTATTCTTCGTGAATCAACAAGTTTTGATTTTTGTGTGTCGTTCCTATCTTTCCTATAAGTTTCCGTTACGTCAGTTGGCATCAGCCCCAGGTTTGTTCCTTCACTATGCCGCCCAGAAAACGTCAGGAAGAAGATAGACGTGAGGAATTCACACAGTTACGTCAGCAAGTTGAATTGTTGACGCAACAGATGGCAGCCATGGTTGCACAACAACAGGCTACTCCAGCACCAAGACCTGACGACCAATCATTCGAGGATGAAGAGGAAGGGAATCCTTTTGCTCGGAGACAATGTGTCCAATAGTACAATCCGCGTTGGTAATCAGGGTTTAAGGTGAACATACCAGAATTTCAGGGAGGGTTGAACCCAGAAGAATTCTTGGATTGGGTAACTGTAGTTGAGGAGGTTTTGGACTTTAAAGATGTTCCATATGACAAATGTGTTTCTCTCGTTGTAACTAGGTTTCGGGGGAGAGCAGCGGCATGGTGACAACAAGTTAAGGTGACGAGGTCTCGACAGGGGAAACCTAAACTTGTGTCTTGGGATAAACTGAAGAAACATATGAAGAAACAGTTTTTACCCTACAATTACGTGCGTACTATGTATCAACAGTTGCAGAATTTGCGTCAAGGGGGGAAGTCTGTGAGTGACTATACCACTGAATTCCACTTGCTAATCACTAGGAACGACTTGATGGAAATGGAGGATCAATTGGTGTCACGTTATGTGAGTGGTCTTCGTCCACAAATTCATGATACGCTAAATATGTTTGATCCAGTCTCTGTCTCTGAGGCACACCAGCGAGCAGTGCAAATTGAGAAGCAACAGTCACGGAGAGTCATGAACCCTCTCAGTATTGGGAACTCATCGGGTAGCTCGCAACAAGTCACACGTCCCGGTAACACTGTGCAATCGGGGCTACCAAAAATGGGCACTATCCAACAACCAACACGCCCAGGGGCGGGTATCCGTTGTTTTGGTTGTGGAGTTACGGGTCATAGGCAGTCTGAGTGTCCTAAGAATCCGTGTAGAGGACTATTCATTGATGAGACTAATGGTGAGTATGATGGTCTGCCTGTTTTTGATGAGGAATTTGAAGAAGAGGCAGTAGATGATGAAGAATTTGTTGTTGGGGATGTTGGCCAATCTTTAGTGGTGAGGCGCAACCTCATTACTCCCACGAAAAACAAGACTGACTGGCTACGCAACAACATATTTCAGACAACATGCACAGTAGAGGGAAAGGTATGTCGGATGGTTATTGATTCTGGAAGTTGTGAGAATGTAGTGGTCGAGGAGGTTATTAAGAAGTTGGGTTTACAAACTGAGAAGCATCCCAAACCTTATAAATTTGCATGGTTGAAGAGAGGCAACGATGTCGAGGTATCTCAACGTGCTCAGATCAGTTTTTCGATTGGACCTACTTACAAGGATCAAGTTTTGTGTGATGTGGTAGAGATGGATGCGTGCCACCTACTGTTAGGTAGGCCATGGAAATTTGATAGGCGGTCAGTTCATGATGGGTTCGTGAATACTCATAGCTTTCTGTTTGGCGGGAAGAAGATTGTGCTGCTGTCTGATAAAGGGCCACAGTCAAGCGGGAAGGGTACCAACTTCTTGACCAGAAAGAGATTCGAGGCAGAGATGGAAGAGTCGGGAATTGTGTATGTAATGGGGGGTAAACTGGTAGAAGATGATCACGAAGTCCCGCTGGCAGTTCAACCTTTGTTGCAGGAGTTTTGTGATGTTTTCCCAGACGAGTTGCCGGAAGGATTACCACCTTTGCGTGATATTCAACACCAAATAGACTTGGTGCCTGGTGCAGCTTTACCTAATCGTGCACATTATCGGATGAGTCCCACAGAACATGAGGAGTTGCGTAGGCAAGTGGAGGAACTTTTGGCTAAGGGGTACGTGAGGGAGAGCTTGAGTCCTTGTGCTGTTCCTGCCCTTCTGACTCCAAAGAAAGATGGGACATGGCGTATGTGCGTGGATAGTAGAGTGATTAACAAAATCACAGTACGTTATCGCTTTCCTATTCCCCGACTGGATGATCTATTGGACCAACTTACTGGTGCGTGTGTGTTTAGCAAACTAAATTTGAAGAGTGGGTACCATTAGATCCGAATCAGACAAGGTGACGAATGGAAGACAACGTTTAAGACTAGGGAGGGGTTATATGAGTGGCTGGTTATGCCTTTTGGTCTCTCAAATGCACCAAGCACGTTCATGCGCGTCATGAATCAGGCCCTTCGTCCCTTCATCGGTAAATTCTTTGTAGTTTATTTCGATGATATTCTGATTTATAGTGCTAACGATGTTGACCATTTTCAGCACCTTAAGTTCTTAACGTGCTTCGTAGGGATGAGTTTTATGCTGCAGTGAAGAAGTGCTCGTTTCTCACTGATAGCGTAGTGTTTTTGGGATATGTGGTCTCGAAGGATGGGTTAGCAGTTGATACATCTAAATTGGAGGCAATAAGCTAGTGGCCTCGGCCCACAACTATCATTGAGGTTAGAAGTTTTCATGGTTTGGCATCTTTTTATCGTCGTTTTATCCCTCACTTTAGTAGTATCATGGCGCCAATCACGGATTGCATGAAGGGTAGTAAGTTTCAGTGGACCGACGAGGCTGATATGTCTTTCCAGTTAATCAAGGAGAAATTGACCACGGCTCCCGTGTTGGTCTTACCTGATTTCAATCGCCCGTTTGAGTTACACTGTGATGCATCAAAGTTTGGTGTTGGTGGTGTGTTGAGTCAGGGTAATTGCCCCGTGGCCTTTTTTTAGTGAGAAGTTGTCTGGTTCCATGTCTCGATATAGCACTTATGATGTTGAATTCTATGTTATTGTCCAGTCTATACGACATTGGCGTCACTACCTTTTTCACAAGGAGTTCATCTTATATACTGATCATGATGCCCTTAAACACCTTGGAACTCAGGATAAAGTGTCTGCTCGGCATGCTTCATGGATTGCTTACTTGCAGCAGTTCACTTTCGTGATAAAGCATAAGACTGGTGCTTTGAACAAGATTGCAGATGCGTTGAGTAGGCGTCATAACATGCTCTTGCAGATGCGCATCGAGGTGCTGGGATTTGACAGCCTGCGTGATCTGTACCCTGTTGATCCATACTTTTCTTGCGTGATTTGGGATATGCAGAGTGGAGTACATTCAGAATTTGCATGGGTGGATGGTTTTCTGTTTCGGGGTACTCAGTTGTGCATTCCAGAGGGTAGTTTGCGCGTGAAAATTATTCAGGAGTTGCATAATGAGGGTCATGTGGGTCGTGATAGGACCCTTCAACTCGCGACGGCTTCATATTTTTGGCCATCTTTGCGTAAGGACGTGGGTAAGTTTGTGGAGCGTTGTCGGGTTTGTCATCTATCTAAGGGTAAAGCTACGAATGATGGGTTGTACATGCCACTGCCTATCCCAACACAGCCGTGGACATATGTGATCATGGATTTTGTTGTGGGGTTACCACGAACTCAGCATGGATTTGATTCTATTTATGTGGTGGTGGATCGTTTCTCAAAGATGGTGCACTTTATCCCTTGCAAGAAGACTACTGATGTTGTTAATGTTGCCTTGCTGTACTTTCGTGAGGTTTATCGTTTGCATGGGCTGCCCACGTCTATTGTGTCTGATCGGGACACTCGCTTTCTTAGTCACTTTTGGCGCAGCTTGTGGCGCATGGTGAATACACGGCTGGATTTCAGTAGTGCTTATCATCTACAAACGGATGGTCAAACCGAGGTTGTGAATCATTCTTTGGGTGATATGTTGCGTTGCCTTGTGGGTGATAATCTTAAGTCTTGGGATCAGAAACTGTGCCAAGCTGAGTTTGCTCATAATCACGCTGTCAACCGCAGTTCTGGGTTCAGTCCTTTTCAAGTGGTGTATGGCCTCGTTCCTAGGGGTCCCCTTGATTTAGTTCTAGTGACTGCCTCGGTCAAGATGCATGTCAAGGCAGAGGATTTTATCCAACAGTTGCAGCATGTGCACTCCCTGGCTCATGACCACTTGCAAGTTGCTGCCTTGGATTACAAGCGTGCTGCTGATACAAAGAGGCGCAATGTTGAGTTTGAGGTGGGTGACTTTGTATTGGCAGTGCTGACTCGGGATCGTATTCCAGCACATGAGTATAACAAAATATCGGCAAAGAATCTTGGTCCAATAGAGATTGTGGAGAAGATCAATCCCAATGCTTATCGATTGAAGCTGCCTGGTCATATTCGTACTTCTGATGTGTTTAATGTGAAACACTTGGTGCCGTTTCGGGGTGATAATTCTGATGATGATGATGATGGGGATCTGCCTGTGCCAAATTCGAGGGCGAATTTTCCCAACCCCGGCGGGAATGATGCAGTCGAGAAAGCGTTGGAGTTTTATAGTGAAACGGGATCATCCCAAGTTGAGAGGCTGATTTTGGCTCGGTCCGTTTTTGACGTGCGAATAGTCAAATTTTATCTGAAACGGGCCAACGAACCATAATAATCATCAAAATATCATTAAGGGAGCGGATTTTAGCCAAATTCCTTCGTTTAGGCCTTGAAAATGTCGTTTTTGCCGTTTTTAGTAATTTTCGTTTCAGTTATATCTTTATTTCTAGAACTCGGAATTGCATTCCGCTTGTTGGAGCGTGTTCCTTATGAGTAGCACTTTAGTTTATGCTTTTATTTCGATTTTTTCCTTTTTTGGAAAAAAACGTTATTTCCTATTTTTAATTGTGCTTTTAGGGTATATATTCTATGTAAACCCTAAGAAGACATTCAGTTGATTATTGAATAAATTTCTTGAGTTTCTTTCTTTTGCATCAATTTCTTGGTATTCTTCGTGAATCAACAAGCTTTTGATTAATGTGTGTCGTTCCTATGTTTCCTATAAGCTTCCGCTACGTCAGTTATCGTGACCGTCAGGCGGTCGCAGATACCCACTTGGTCAATTGTGACCGCACAGCGGTCACATAAAATTTATGGGTATTCATGACCAATGTGCGGTCCCGAAAGCCCTATTGGGCTTTTGGGACCGCACGGCGGTCACAGAATCTTGAAGGCAATAGTGACCGCCACGCGGTCACAAAAGCTAAAATTGAGACCGCGGGGCGGTCTCAGATAATATTCATACATTGGGGCCGCCTGGCAGTCACAAATAGTATGAATATTATCTGAGACCGCCTCGCAGGCGCTAATAAACTGTGTACGAAATAAAAAAAAAACAAATAATATTCCGATAATTTACCGAAATTTAATTGTTTTTTTTTCGAAATTACATATAAATAATAGCAACAAAGTAATACAAGAAAAAAACAAACTAAATAATGAAGAATATTTAATAAAATAAAATGAAAAGATTAATAAATGAAGAAATATTCTAAAAATGAAGAAAGACAAAAAAGATGAAAAAAAAACAACAAATGAAAGATAAAATAAATGAAATGGAAAAAGAAAAGAAGAGAAATAAAGTTTGTGTTGAGTTTTTTGTTTTGGATTTGGAAAAGAAAAGAAGAGAATATGTGTTTATTATTTGGTCATGTTTTTTTTTATTTGAAAAAAAGAAGAAGAAGAAGAGAAGAGTGTTTATTGTTTGATGGTGGTTTTGGGAGAGTATCGAAAAGTGAGGGAAATTTGTGTTGGTGTTTTTGGAAGAGTATTGAAAAATTGAGAGGGTAGTATTGGGTATAAATAAAAGATGGGGTAAAAATTTATATTTTCGTGAAAATTCAAATTCTCCCCCATAACCCGCCGAAAATTTAAATTTTCAGGCTCAAAGGCGACTGCGAGGCGGTCGCTAATGATTTGAAAAATGAATTCGGAACAATAAAGACCGCCACGCGGTCGCTAAGGGCTGCTATTCGTGACCGCATTGCAGTCTCAAATAATATTCATCAGTTTAGTATGAATATTATTAGTGACCGCCTAGCGGTCACAAATACAAGCATTAGGGACCGCGATGCTGTCGCAAAGACTCCTATTTCTGACCACCAGTCGGTCACAAATAACATTCATACTTCAAAATCGCTATTTTATGGAACGATCTCAATGTGTTTGTGATTTTTAGCAACAAACCTCAATACTACATGTTAAATGAACTAATAAATGGTTACAAAAGAAGTAATTGAGGTAATAAATAGTAGATTGAATGTGATCGAACGAGTTATTAAGGTTGGACTTGTTTTATGTTCTATCAACAACTAATCATCATACACACCTTGTTGTTAATTGTTACTATGCTTTCCTTCACAAGTTAAAGTATAAAAATAAATAAGCGTTTCAATTAGTAGATCATTTTATACATTACGTTTATATCCATATGTATCTAGGCATTATATAATGATCGTTGTCATTCAAAATTGTAAGAATCTTTAAAATGAATCATCCCACATATGTAATGTTTGGATTTGTAATGAAACATTGTAATTACGGTTATTTTTACTATTATTAGGGCAATTATCAATTATACAGACAACGTGGCACCTGAAATCATCGAAAACACGTCATTTTTAAGTATGAATATTATTCGTGACCGCGCATCGGTCACAAATATGTTCATTTGCGACCGACTGGCGGTCCCAAATAGCAACAAATAGTCACATTGAGACCGCCTAGCGGTCTCAATTGCAAACAGATATTTCTTTTAGCGACCGCCTCGCGGTCGCAAAAGCCAACGGCTACTGGTTTCTGCGACCACCTTGCAGTTGCTGATGGTGGTAGCCGTTGATTTTTGGAACCGCAAGGCGGTAGAAAAAACCATATTTTTGCCTATAAAAAGGCCCCTCCGGGCCCTCCCTCCTCTTCAAACATTCATTCCAATCTTCACTTTTTCTTAATGTATCCATGATTTTTTCCTTTACTATCTCAAATGTTTATTTCAATAATATAATTTGTTATTTAATTCTAACTTAATTTTATTTTTTTGTTGATAAATAAATATAGTACACACACCGAGCGTAATCGTGGTGGAAGCAACATTCTTGAAGATCGGTTTTCACGCTTCAAGAAGTAAGTTGATCATTCTATCGCGCTTTAACTTGATTGTGCATGATATAAAATGATTGTAGTATAAATTTTAATTCTTTGTTTTATATTTTACAACTTAGATAAATAATGGATTATCAAGTCGATAGAACTTGGAAGTACGATAGATACGATATAGATGGTTATTTGCGAGATAGTTTTGTGGTTGAGGTTCGGACTTTCATTCAATTTGCTACCCAACAAGTCGAATACTTAGATGTACAATCGCAAATTAGGTGCCCTTGTACGAAATGCAATAATTTATGATTTTTCAGTTAATACGTCGTATGTGATCATTTTCATAAGTCGAAATTTACGCCTAGATATTTAGACTGGGTTTTTCATGGGGAAACGTCAAAAGAGACTGTACCATATGTGCCCGATTCTCCTAGCTCATCACACACAAATATTCCCCACAACCCAGAATACGTTGATGTGTCATTTACATACATTATCGTGGATGCATGTGGATGTCGTTATGTTGAGGACGAGGCTACTAACGAGGATCCCAATCTGGAAGTGAAGGCTTTCTACAAACTGATGCACCTAGGAAATGTGAAGTTACATCCCGTCCCCTATACAATGAGGACACGATAACTTTCCGTGCGTACTCCACCCTGACAACATCCCATACGTCAGGAAATTGCTAATTGTCCACATGAAGGCTGCTCGTAATTGTCCACACTGTCGGAGCTATCAAATTTGTGTTCCCAATATCTTGATAAAGGCTCTGGTTCTACACATAAAGGACTAAACACGAACGAGACTTTGGAGAGTTCGGAGTGGGATGATGAGCTCTTGCTATTTCGAAAGAGGGGGCGACCAGTTGGGCCGTTGAACAACAAGAAGTTGTTGACGTCGGAAGAAAATGAGCAAATTGAACTGTACACACTTCTTAATTGTGAAGAGTTGGACGGATGTGAGTGAGTGAACTTTTTTTTTCATACTCTAATTTAATACGATTTATTACGTATTAGTACTAACTTGTTTGATTTTTAACTGGCATGTTATTCATAGAAGAGGAGTGCAGTGGAATGAGTCCAATGGAAGTGTAGACGAAGATGAACAGAGAGTATGTGGCGTGGTTCAAGCAGACATACTCCAACAGAATATACATGTCAGACGACCGTGTAAGACCGTTACTTCATGGTCCCCTCAACACGGTGTTGAGGTACGAAGGCTACAATGTGAATGGGTTCAGATTTTATATTGATACGAAATTGGGCCCTAAGAAGAGTGATTGCAGTGGGCTTTACGTGAAAGGCGATATGGGAGACACCGACGCCACCAACTTCTACGGGACTTTGAAAGAGATCTTAGAAGTGGAATATTGGGGAGGAAGAACAGGAAAACCACTGTACTTTGTTTTTTTCAAGTGTAGGTGGTATGATATCGGGACACGTGGCATGAATGTCCACGAGACGTTCAAGCTGGTTGAAATCAACCGACAACGACAACTCACAATCAACGAGTCATTTATTTATGCGAATCAAGACCTACAGTCTTACTATGCGCCGTATCCGAATCAGAATGGAATGCCTAGGCGAAAGGGATGGTTATCAGTATCAAATATTCCCGCTAGTCACGTCACCGACATGTTATCCGCCAGTGGTTCTAGTCAAACTGAAGTGGCGGGAACGGAGGATCAAAATTTTCAAGAGAACGATTAAGGTGGGCTAAATATATTTGTAGACTTGGGATCATTTAATATGGATATTCAGCTCGGCATTGGTGAGTTTGAGGTCGTCAATACGCTCTAACCGAACGGAAAAGAGGGTGAAGAACAAGAAAGTGACACAATGACGTATTCAGATAAGGATGACTATGAATATTCAGATGAAGATTGGATGGGTAATATCTTGTATTGATATTTTAAGACCTTTTTTTATCATTGTAAATCATTATACGTTAGTAGGTAGTGATGAATTTGAACTATTTTTTCCAATTCCATTTCGGATTTATACATTTGAAATAATGTCTAAATTATTTAAATGTCAAGAACATCACACAATGTAATCCAAAAATATACAATTTAGTCTAAATTATACAAATAATAACCCAACATGCAGATTACTATTAAACATAAAAAAATTACTGACATTACAAAAATAATATACTAGTTTGGTTCAACATTCAACTTACACTAAGACATAAACAAATTAAACAAGAAATTACATATTAATTAATAGTCCAACATTAATACAAGTCCAACAATAATAAACTGTCCAACAACAACTCAACCGCTACATCAAAACTCGCTCGAGTGATCACTCTCTAATACTCAACCCCCTCCTCGCCAGAACTCAGCCCCAAAGCATAAGTATCATCCACCGTCGCCAATGGATATGCAACATCTGTCCCATCTTCGTCACCACCTAGGTCCTGAAAATCATCAAGGCCATGATATGCGGAATCGGAGTCCATCATGTCGGCATCTGTAGCCTCATCATCATCGCTGTATAAGGGCTCATCGACATACTCTGTCGATGTGGAAGAACTAAAAGCAAATGGATCTCGTGTCGGAAGTGGAAGCCTCGGAACCCTGAACCCCGATCTGGTTCTAATAGCTGAGCCCATGAACAGCTCCTCGAGAAGCTCACGCATTGGCCGACCTGTACTCGTAGCCACATCCTGTTGGAAGTCCTTCATGAAGTCCAGGAGGATGTCCCCTCTCGGATCCTGGGTCGTCCTCAACTCCTGGTTCTCTCTCGCCACCTGTCTTACGTAGCCTTGAGTGTAGTCTGGCTCCCTCCTGTAGCGTAACACGAAGTCTTCGAGATTAGCAGCAGTCGGTAACCTCTTCGCCTTCCCCTTCTTCACTTTCCCTATGGCCTTCTTCCAACAAACGGGATCCCACTCGGGCAACTCCTTCTAGCTCTGGATATCTCTTCTTCAGTTCCCTCATGTACTTCTTCTGTTGATATAAGAAAGGAAACTAGAAAGAAAACATAGAATAAATAATTAGATTATAAAAAGGATTGAATTCACAAAATTAGCGAGTACAAAATTGAAAACACTTACGCAAGTAAGTCTGGAACCGGCATCCACCCACTCCCGCCTCAATGGGACACTTGTACGCCTGCCAATCCCGGGCACTCTTTTTGTATGACTAATCTTGTACACCTCATCGTGTCTAATAGGGGTCATGCGGTGAGGCTGATTCTTTGCCTACAAATTTAAGGAATACGTACGTTAAAATTAAGAATCCTAAATTACGACTAAATTATATTGTTGATTCAAATAAAGCATACCATCATGCACTTGATCTTCTCGTAATCAACAAAACCACCGCAAAGGTGGGCGGTGCCCGAGGCAAATCGGCTGGATCACGTCCTCCTTGCTTAGCAATTCGCGTCCTCTTGGAAAACCTCTGATGATCCTCGGTCTCCTAGTGTGCTACCGCTTGCGCCTCCAACACAGAGTTCATTTGCATCTTCATTCTCCTACTATACTCCGATTTATCTACATTCCTAAATAGGTGGTCTTTGTGTTGTTCACCAAACGCTTGTAGCACCCCTTCGACTTCCTAATTAGGCCTTCTGCACCACGTCCAACTCCAAGTAACGGAACCCATAGATTTTCTACAATATAATTAAAATTTTAAGATTATTTGTATTTTCTTAATTTATTTATTAATAACACTAGTTTATATAATATTATTATGTAATAAGTCTTCAATGTAAATTTGGTCCACATCGCCTCTCGTGTAGCCTCGGGCATCTGCAAGTAGGAGGGCCAAAACTCCGTCAAAAACTGTCTGATGAGGGACGTGATCGTCTTTGCTACATTGCGGCTAGGGGCTGCGTAAAAACTCCGCGTGTCAATGTAATGATATGCATGTCCTCCCCTTGTCGGGGTGTTGTAACCCCTATAGTCGGTCTTTTGCCCAGTCGGCGTTGCGTGTCTGTGGCTGGAGTCCTTGTCGGCCTCTGGCTCGGTCCAGCTTCAGTGGAGTAAGTAGGTGGTGTCCTTTGAGCTCCGCTAGACTCGGCAGATGGTGGTCGATGTGCTCTAGTCGACTCGGATGATCATGGTTTATGGTCTTCAGTGGACTTTGATGATCGTGGGCTAACCCCAGATCCAGACGATGTACGAGGGGGTCAGGCGCGGCTCTGCTGCAGTAGGGGACTCATCATCGTCAAATGTAAGCCAGCGAGGTAGGGGAGGAGAAAATGGTGTAGATCCTTTGCTCGACCAACGAGATCGTGGATAGAGGGATGGCTCGACTAAAACGCTAGTGGATGCACCACGACCCCAGTGGACAATACGTACGATTGGTCTACAACTACCTCGACCACTCTCGTCGCTACCGCGACCTGGAACCTCACCCTCACTAACAGCACTACGGCCTCCAGATCCTCTACCTCTGCCACGAGCTCCTCTCGGAGGAGGGCCACTACGAGACGAACGTGGTCGACTCGTAAGAGCGTCTGACATGATGTACTATGAAACTAAGGAGAAATTTCTAAGTTACATCATTGATAGGTTGTAGAGATTTCCTAAAATTCAATCATTACTAAACGATAAAGATTCCCTAAAGCCATCAGAGTTGAGATTTCTAAAAACAACATTATGTCTAAGTTATAAAAATCCCTAAAGCCCTCGTCTTATCTAAAGATTCCTAAAGATCATTTGTTCTAAGTTATGTAAACTAATTAAATCATTAATTTATCATTTAAACTAACACATATAAACTTTAAATAACAATAATACTTTTAATATAACACATGTAAACTTTAATTTAAACTAACAATTATACATTTAATATAAGACATGTAATTTTTAACTTAGACTAACAATTACACATATTAACTAAAAATTATAATATAAACTAACATACATAATTACACATATAAAACTAACAATTTTACATATAAACTACTAATCAAATACTAAACTAATCATTTATCACTTTAATTAAACTAACACGTCAAACTAACACTTCAAACTAATATTCATCAATTTAAACTAATCCTTATTCACTTTAAACTAATCATTCATCACTTTAATTAAACTAAACTAACACTTTAATTAACATCTAAACTTACAGTTTAACAACTAAACTAATCAATCTTCACTTTATTCTAACAATTACACATTTAAACTAACACTTCAAAACTAATCATTCATCAATTTAAACTAATCATTATTCAATTTAAACTAATCATTCTATCACTTTAATTAAACTAAACTAACACTAACATTAACATCTAAACTAACACTTTAACAACTAAACTAACAATTCTTCACTTTAAACTAATCAATCTTTAATTTAATCTGGCAATTACACATTAATCTAACAAATAAACATAAAATTAACTAAACTAATAATAATTAAACATATTATAACATAAATCGAGAAAAAAATCAAAAAAACTAACAATTTTCCAACGAAGCTATGGGCGGCGGTGGAGGAGTGAGGCGGCGAGCGACGGCGCAGTGGAGGGACGGATGCGCAGTTGCGGAAATGGAACCAGAGGGGTGGGCAACAGCGACGCGGTTGCGGTTTTGGCGTCGATTGGGGCGGATTCGCGGTGGGTCGGGGCAGAGAGAATTTGCAGAGGAGAGTAGAGGGGAGATGAGGAGAAGAGAAGAAATGAAAAAAAATTGGTTTTTTTATATAAATAAAGAGCATTAGAGACCGTGTTGCGGTCGCTGATGGCCTCCCTCGGCGGTCCCGAGGGAGGCGCCCAATATTAGGGCTTTTTGCTCTAATTTTGGGCCCAACGCGGTCTCAACCCAACATCTGAGACCGTGTTGTGGTCACTAGGTGGTCTCAAATGCTCAACGACCGCGTTGCGGTAGCTAAGGGACGATCACCATAACCGCCCCAAACTTGTAGTGAAGCCACCTCATCGAATTAACCTGGGTGTGCGGCACATATAGGGGCCACGTATGACAAAAAATGTGCCAAGCTCATTCAGAGGCTCGACGGGCATATATTTTTGAAATTTCAAAAGATAATGGACTTTTTTTAGTCCTGGATTTTTTAAGGGCAAAATGTAACTTTGACATATAATACGGGCAGAAAATATAATTTGCCCATTTATAAACTATATTTTTCATTACTTATAATCACGAAAAATAAGCACGCAAATAATTGTTCGTTTTGTGATCATCATTGGTAGCTATTTTAACTAAAGTATATATATATATATACTTCTCAAATATTAATTTATCATACGCATTGTTATAAGTTTGTCATAACCGTACTGCAATGTGAACAACTGATCAAATTCATCAGTTCTTTTTGCATGCAACTTAATCTAGTAAATAGTTTTAGTAAAAGTATAAAATCATTTGTAAGATGCAAGCATCAAAGATTTTGCTACATATAAGGAAAAAAAAGGAACAAAGGTTGTCCATAAAAAAGAACAGAGTTTTCGCCAGCATTTGCTCTTTGTATACTCGCATTTTCATCTACGAGCTGGTCTCAGAAACTACCTTCTCTTCCTACCATACTATGTGCATCAAGGTTTATGCTCGATGAATTCTTAGCGACGTTTAAGGTATCATAGTTCATTGTTCCCTCAACGTTGTCTTTCGGTACTTCATTTAATTTGTCTATTATCAACATTAGTCCTTTGGATGCTCTCATCTACAAACTGGTGCAGAAGAATACCTATCTTCTTTATATTCATATTAGGCTCTTTAATTTCAACCACTGCACGAGACTTCAACTCACTAGACATGCTTAAGTTAGCTGGTGGTCTGGTGCATCTACCTCCTCATGCAGCTTATTAATGGGCTAGAGTGGAGAAACAATATTGGAAGCAGATAGATCAACATCCAGTGGTGAAAGTGAATCCATTTGAGGATTGGATCTAAAGATTTAAGCAAATGGACTTCTTGGAGAAGTTGGAGACGAAACATCATTAAATGAATTTTGAGGAACCTGGTTATTTTCCACATGTGATTTCCTATTAATGTGTTTTAGAACGATGTCCTTAAGCAGTGAACTCTTGCAAGATTGTATCAAACTATCACCAGGACTGAAACTACTAGTTCCTCCAACACCATATAGTTGAGGCATAAATAGGTTCTCCAAATCAAGAGGTTTGATCTTGAGCCGCTCCTGCACTAGATTTAAAGCATTGTCCCCATCTAAATCTTCAACATTACATGACAACAACTCTTCGAAAATGTCACTTACTTCATTTTATGTCTTCTTCATTGGAACTGCAATATCAATTTGCATATGATATAAGTAAGAATAAGATCATTATCACACAAAATGGTGCAATTAAGAAAGGCTGATATGATTCTAATTTAATTATTTCTAATATAATAGAACCAACTAATTGTCCAGTTCTGCTTTCTCAAGATCAACATGGGGATTACGATCCAAATCCATCAACTTTCCTTGTGCTTCATTGTTCTGTGCACTTGGAATGCCCTGGTCCACTGTTTCTTGGGAAGACATCAACTTGTCATCACTTTGAGAAGGCGCTAATGAGTAACGGTGATTATATGACTTCCTATAATGATATATATATATATATATATTTGTTGAGGTTAAGCAAATTATAGAGCACAATATGCAAGACATGGTGAAGATGCCTCATTATCAAGCTAGTAGGGAAATCCATCAGATTTGACACTCTAGTTGTCAAACTTCCTCACCTCTGAAAACTTAGCGGCACTTTCGAACTAATCGAAATGGTTATGGGATTTTTCTTTGTAAAATTCCAGAAACGCTCGGATTATGATTCCGTTCTAATGGACAGCCCATGGGTCATCCTTCAACACTATTTGACAGTGCGTCGATGGACGCCGGATTTCAAAACGTCCACTGCTTCAATATCTTCCACACTTGCATGGGTTAGATCACTAGAGTTACCAATCCAAATGTTTAAGTGCTTGAACAGATTGAAGGAAATTGGCAATTTTATTGGTCATTTTGTGAAAGTAGACAATCATACTTTAAAAGCTGCTAAAGGTCGATATGCGCGTAATGTGGTGGAAATCGATTTAAATAAACCTCTCATTCTAAAAAGAATTCTAGGGGCTGAAGAATATAATATTGAGTACGGAGGAATCAGATTAATTTTCTTCCATTGTGGGGTGTTTGGACACCATCAAGAAGAATGTCCCAAATCGCCAGAGGTGATGGCTCGGAAGGACAAAGAGATCGAGGCTGATCTTGCCCGCCGCCTACAAGAAACCCAACAATCAGCGGCGCCGGAACCTGCCAAATATGGCACATGGATGATAGCGCCAAACACTTAAAGGCCTATTCAAGGTAAGTCATCGACTAATTCTAGCAGAGGATATCATGGGTCATCAAACCCCCTATTCGCAGAGCCAATAAAGGAATAGAGCGCGATCTTGGATCCTCATTCTCAGCACTTAAAGACTTGGATGAAGATTTCTTGGGTAAAGACTCGACTACAGATCCAAATGGGAGAGACGGGTTCATTACGCCTCAAATTATTGTTGAACACAATAAGGATCAGCCTAATGCCTTGGTCCAATGCAAGGAAATTCCAAACTCGAACCCCACGCCCATTAAACATAGTGTTGTTGTCAAAATGGTGCAGATGCAACATGAGTAGAATAGTCGCCCCGAGCTTACTCGCGCTCAACAGGGAAAGAGACAAGCTCTTGTACCACTACCAAATAATGCACAAGGGCGACAAAACTCTGAATAAAACTCTCTCATCGATTTTGATGCTCGACCTCCAGCATCTGGAAACAACCGCCCTGAACCAAAAAGCCACTCCAGTGAGGTTAGCAAAATTGATGAAAAGGGAAGTGCTTATGATAGGGGTTCGAATTCCCACAGGGCACAACCAAGGTTCTTATCACTCCCTAAGTCATTTTTCTATGGATTGTCAATTTCGCGTGATATGTTGGTATGTACAAGGTTCAGGGAATGATAAATTCCACCTTCATTTTTGAGAATTGGTAAGGGTTAATAACCAGTGTATTGTTGTTATTGTGGAACCACGCATTAGTGGGCATATTGCTGATGATGTTATACTTAATTTGGGTTTTACGAGTAATGCTCGAGTGGAGGCTATTGGATTTCTGGGTGGAATTTGGTTACTTTAGAGAGATAACTAGGCTCATTTCAGAATTCTTGGAGCATCTAACCAACTCATTCATGCTCAGGTCTACCTTCAAGAATTTGGCCACTTTCTTTTCTCGCAGTTTATGCATCCCCCTCTTTTCAATTACGGGAATAACTTTGGGATGATTTATGCTCTATCTCAAACATCGTGAATATGCCTTGGGTCATTGGTGGTGACTTTAATGAGGTTAGGACTCTTGATGAGAGGTGAGGAGGAAGTTTACGCACTCTTAATAGATGAATTAAATTCAACAATATTATTTCTCATTGTGGTGTGGGGGAATTGCCTATTACAGGACCTCAATTCACATGGAGAGGAAAAGTCTGAGGACGAAGCATAAGCTCTCGCATCGATAGATACCTTATAAATGAAGAATGGAAAACTCGAGCTCCGAATCCCTTTGTGCGACATGTAACACGCACTCACTCCGATCATAATCCCATTATGCTTTGTTTTGGTAAGAGTCAACGACTTCAAGGGAGAAGAGACTTCAAATTTGAGGCTTCTTGGACCCTCCGTAATGACATTACAGAGCTTGTGCGAAATATTTGGAGAGGTGGATCCAACTTAACCTCAACTTTGTCCCACTGTGCTCGTGAGTTGAATGAATGGAGCAAAAATGTGGTTGGCAATATCATCACTCATAAAAAGCGTCTCCAAGCTCGACTTTATGGCATTCAAATTGCCATAGACTTAGGAAATGCCGGGAATCTTACCAAACTTGAGCAAAAACTCCTACATGAGTACCACGAAATTCTTCTTCAAGAACAAGTGCACTAGTGCCAAAAATCTAGAGAAGACATGGTGACGCTCCAATACCGTAACACGATATTTTTCCATTTATCCACGGTTAATAAAAGGCAAAAGGCAAAAATTTTGATGCTTAAAGATGAGGACAATAGTTGGATTGAGGATCAGACCCAACTCAAAACAATGGTAGTGCACTATTTTCAGAGTATTTTTTCTGGTAGTGGTAATTATTCTGGAATGAGTCTCCCCACAAGATTTCCAGCCTTGACTTATTATGAAAAACTTGAGCTTGTTAAACCCATTGATGTTGAAGAGGTTTGACGTGTTGTATTCTACATGGGACCACTTAAAAGTCCCGGACCTGACGGGTTTGCTCCTCTTTTTTTCCAAAAGTTCTGGGGCATGCTGGGTAGTGATAGCCACAATATGGTCAGCCAAGCATCCATGAATGGTAAGTTTGATGAGGATCTTAATAAGACTCTCATGTACTTCATTTTGAAGTAGGATAATCCGGAAACGATAAAGCATTTCTGCCCCCATCGAACTCTGTAACATGGCTTACAAAACCATCACGACAGTTATTGCTGCCAAAATAAAGCCAATCCTTACTCGTATTATTGGACCTGAGCAAAGTAGTTTCCTCCTTGGTCGTCAAACGCGGGATAGTATTATTTTGGCAGAAGAAATTATGTATACCATGAGATATAAAAAAGGCAAACATGGTTATATGACATTGAAGATTGACTTGGAGAAGCATTTGACAGGCTTTCGTGGAGCTTTATTGAAGAAACCTTGCACTTGGCTGAAATTCCTGCCAATCTTATCCGACTTATTATGTTCTGCATCACCACTCCAGAAATTCGCGTAATCTGGAATGGCGATGTCAGTGAAGCCTTCAAACCAACCCGGGGCATACGACAAGGCGACTCAATTTCACCTTACCTATTTGTTTTGTGCATGGAGCGTTTAGCACATCTCATTAAAGCCAAAATTGATAATGGCGAGTGGAAACCAATAAGTGCTTCAAGAAACGGCCCCTGTCTCTCCCACTTATTTTTTGCGGATGATCTTCTCTTGTTCGCCCACGTGAACAAAGCTCAAGTGGAAATAATTATGGACTGCCTCTCAAACTTTGCAATGGCATCTGATCAGAAAATGAATGCAAATAAATCCACTATCATTTTTTCCGCTAATGCCCCCCGAAACCTGGCCCGAGAAATTGTAACTATTTCAGGCATTTCTTCAGCAACCTCTCTCGAGAAATATTTGGGGATCCAAACTTGCAGTGGTAGAATTTGCAAGCATCTATTTTGTAAGGTCACTGAAAGAGTTCAAAAATGCTACTTTGTTTTCGCTTGCTGGTCGACACACATTGATTCGCTCTGTATCGTCTGCTATCCTGCTCTATACTATGCAGACATATAAGCTTCCAAAGAATGTGACAGGTTATCTTGATAAATCCAATAGGAACTTCTTGTGGGGCAGCACTAGCCAAAGAAAAATAATTCATCTCGTCAGTTGGAGAACCGTTTGCCTTCCAAAAGATAAAGGCGGAATAAAGCATGTTATTAGTAATGGTTGGAGCACTAGATTTTGGCTCGATTGGTGGTGTGGTAACGATCCCCTCATCAATTACATACTTGAGCAGTCCCCTGTTTTAGAAGTTAAAAAAATGTTGATGATTATATTGATGAGGACAACAATTGGTGTTGGAATCTTTTCCAAAACTTCTTGCCTTTGTCAAAAATTACTAAGATTGCAAGCATTTTATCCATGGAAATGACATGAGCAGTGATTACCTTATATGGGGAATGACGAGTAACGGAGAATGTTTGGTTAAAAGTGCTTACGACATGCTTAATGTTACTGAAATTCCCAAGTCTACCAAATGGGATCTTGCTTGGCGCCTTCAAACTAGACAGCGCATTTGAAGCTTCATGTGGCTTATCATGCACAATAACCTCTTATGCAATGAAAAATGGCGGATAAGACATTTAACCGACGATCCCACTTGTGGGATCTGCCACTCAACAGCAGAAAGCATTTTACATCGTCTTCAGGATTGTGCAAAGCCTCGAGAATTTGGCGTAATCTGATCCCAACTCACGAACACCAATATTTCTTCATGCTCGACCTAAGTGACTGGATCCTCAAAAACCTTAGATGGCAGCGGTCTATCACTGATGGCGAATCAAATTGGGCGACTACATTCGCGGTTGCTTGTTGGAAATTATGGCGGTGGGGTAACAAATCTCTGTTTGAAGGCACTAATCCATGGCCGAAAAGAGCTTGGTCTTGGATCAATTTTTTTGCAAAAGAAGAGCACAAAGCCTTGGGAAAAAATCACAACTTGTAGCACCCTAAGAGATACATATCATCCCAAGCACTTAGCTAGATGACTCCCCCACCAGGTATTATTAAGATTAATATTGACGGAAGTGCTCAGGGAAATCTGGGACGCATTGCTTGCGAAGGAGTACTACATGATAACAGTGGGCAATGGTTATTCGGGTTCTCTTCAAACCTGGGATTTGGCTCAATTACGTTGGTTGAATTATGGGCAGCTTACTATGGTCTTCATTCGGCACGACGCAGAAATTATGAACGGGTTATCTTGTCTTGTCAGATTGTTGTCTCTCTTATCCATAAAAGATCCAGTGATTTTCACCCTTTCAAGCCTATTGTTGAAGCTTGTCGATCTAGCATTACTCAGTTCCAACATTACTCAGCATCACTCCGACGGTCTTGCTAATCTTGGACACAACCATCAGTTTGGTTTTCATGGTTTTGAGCAGTCCCCCCCCCCCCCCTATATTTCTTCTCTTTTGCTTTTTGATAATGTTGGTGGCATTAGTTGGCATAATGTAATCGAGGGGCATAATCATGTGTTATTGTTGCTTCTTCGGGTTTTTTAGCCCTCCCATTGTTACAAAAAGAAAAAGTAACAATTATAAGCATACCCTAAGATACTAGGTAGACGCTGACGTGGTGGATTGCATTGGTTTAAAATCTCCACATTTTCACAAAACTGCTTTTGTATTTCCTTTTTGGCCCCTACGGTACAAGACCATAAATCCAAAACAAATGTATATTCAATAATTCCCAGCTCAGTGGATACGGACCAAAGACAAGGTACAGAATGAGAGAATTACTTTCCAGACTCTTATAAGCATCAAAATATTCATATTGATCCTGAAGTTGAACAATGTTCAATGATGATTCCAAGCTCACAGTAGGTTGAATGTTAGTTCAGTTATGGAAATAGTTAATATGTATAAACATCTAAATTGAAGAAGAACAAGAAGATGAGTATGACCTAAGAGCGGGCTTCAGTGAGAATGATCATTTATTACGAGCAGGGGCAAGCCTTGGTCTTCTTCTTACCTTGAGTGGAGAGGGAACTCCTCTTTATTAACTCTAATTCAAGACCATACCCAAGCAATGTAGGACTTAGTCAGCAATGTGAGACTTAGTTGACTGACAATGACAAAGGCTTACGAAACTAAGTAGCGCCATTTCCTTTTTGAATAACCCATTCTCATTCTCTTTCATAAGTCAAGTGGGCAAACCTATAGGTTCTTAGTACTGTTGACAAAGAAGAAAATAGTCGGTTAAAAAACAACGAATATTTTTATTTAGCTTTCTGGAAGTTTCACCCTTTGTCTTTGCTTCATAGTGGAAAATGCTCGTGTGGATTCCTACTGAAATTCTAATCTTAGAAAGGGCACAGAACAAATTCATACAACGGAAGAAATAGCATTACCAGCATCTTCTTGGAATTATCTTAGAGCAAACAACTGGTAGGTAGAGTAAAAGTTAGACCGCTAAGAAGTGATTTCGGCGCCCTTGCCGTTTACCTTAACTAGGATTCAAAGGTCAGCAGCAAGCCCTTTTGCTAGATCCAATCCGCAGAGAAATGATCGTTGGCAGTTGTCTTCAGTCGAGTCACTAATAGGAGAGAGAATGCAGGCTTTCGAAAAAATAGGACGCTTTTGATTCTCAATTTGAACCCGAGTGAAATCTACGACCAAAAAGACATTGAAAGCTTGGACAGAACGAGAAGTGAGTGAGATGATAAGCTTTGTGGGCATTTGTAAAAAGTGGATCTTTTGTTCTTTTCAGCACCCTTTTCGACAAGGACATACACGTTTGAAATGAAGATTGTCCTGCATATTATTTCTCAACACGCCCCCTTACGTGTGGCCCAGTAATTATCTTCGGTGTTATCACGTGGGTAGGTCGCGGAGCCCAACATACATCTTGGGTTGGCTCTGATACCATGCTAGAAATTGAAGCACATATTTCTCAATTTAAAAGGCATTGTTAAGTGGAGAGGAAACTCCTCTTTATTAACAATAATACAAGATCATACCCAAGTGTTGTGGGATAATATTTCTCAACAGCCATAACCCCAAATAGTGTAGATCGAGAATCCAATTAATCGAACATTATTTTGTTGTTTTTGGTATTTTTTTTAGATAAAGTTAATAGGAGAGAGAAGGGTTCAACTCGCGGAGAGAAAGGCCTAATTCAGAGAGAGAATACAGTTGTGAATTCATCCATAATACTTTTATGAATTTTACATGTGCTTCTTATGGTAATAGAAAAATAAAGCAAAAAGAGAAACACGTGGAGAACCGGCAGAGGCTTCCTAACTAAAACTAATTCACTCAAACTAAGCTAAGCTCGCTACGCAAAAAGCGTGTTTAGGAAGTGCGATGTCTATGTCTCTTTTCTCGATCACAACTGCTACCCACAATTACCCTACCACCACCCACAAGTACAACCACCATTGCAAAAATTAACAATCGAAATAAATCCTAGATCATAATTTCTGAAATTTTTGGCACAAATAGAAGTAGAAAATGAGGGGGTGACCAGAGAGAGAAGGATGAGCTGAAAACGGAGAGGGTAGATTTGTCCATCAACATAATTACTATGGTCAAAAGTGCAATTTTACATAGAGTTGAAGTTATTGTGCAATCCGTATTCTTGATAGAGCGGGTGAGGTTTGCCTATTGAGTACTGGGTCATTCGGATTAACCCCATAATGAATATGTGTAACCAAAGCAATGAGCTCCCCTAATTAGCCCGTATAAATTTCTTTAATAAGGCCTTATAAATTGACCTTAATTTTACTTTTAAAAATACTTTATACCATATCTTACCACTCGATCAAATGTCATAAATTGATATTATGATAGTTCATAAGTAAAATTCAAAACAATAAACCTCTCTGGTATTTAGATTTAATTAATAAGATGCGTTCTACTATATACGTATGTATTATCTAGTAACTATATTCATGGTAATTTTTTTTTTCTAAAATTGACGTGATTTATTCTATTGTTGTACCCATTTATCCTCAACGCTAACCTACGAATTCGTTGACTTTTCATTTGTGGTACGCTGATTTCTTTGATATAATGCACCTAAGTTAGTAGTGAAACACTAATTATTTCAAACCATTATACGTCCTAATTTGTATCATCTAATTCTCTATTTGACTATTAGGATCTTAATAACTAGTAGAAGGGTGACCCGACGAAAGGGTGGCCGGAAAATGGTGTTTCCTATACCGCAACTCATGTTTACAAGATTATTTAGAAGTTAAGCATCTATTTTTCATTTGTATATATGGTTCATTCATTTTATTATCTCGATTCTTTATTTCGCGCACTTTCTCCAGCCTAAAGAATTATTTCTTGGGTGGATAATATCAAATGTGAGTTCTTTGGATCATTTCACGTGGTACGACACCGTCTCCTCGTTGTGTTTGTGGTCACAACCACGTAAGCACGCGATACGCGTTGCATGCATCCAATACTCTATAGTGCGTTTGGTGAAAGAAGCATCATCAGTTTTGTCTTGGACCGATTCAGCTCCCTGGATTCCCGTGGCGCAAAACTTGACATGAATCGTCTATGCAACTCTTGTAAGCCGTTTTGTGAGCCACTTAGTTGAGTGGTGACATGTGGTCTAGAACTTAACACTGCATAGAGTGGCATATGGAAAGTTTAGTTGGTCTAACTAGTATACCTTTACTGTCATAATACAATCTGTTTCTCCCTATAATACGAAAACATAGCGTGTCCACGACGAACATTAACAATTTCAGATGCAACTATAGAATATCTTGGTTTTTTGTGCCTTGCTAACTTTTATCTTTCACAATTGAAACTCTAGATGTTGAAATCACCAAATTGTGGACCAATAGAGTTTTGAATATAATGTTGAATAGAACTGGATCTTTTGCTCATATAGTTCAATTTCGCCCTCTTATTTACTTATGAAAGAAGAGTGACGACCACTAATCAAACTATATTTCTACCTTTGAAGTATTTTGTTTTTGTCATGTACGTGAAACACTGAAATGAATGCATATATTTAGTCAAAAAGAAAATTATTCCAGACATTTATGGCATGGAATGAAAGGACAGCCCAGCTTGTTGCTGTCAAAGTGTCAATTGTTGTACCTTTAAAGCAAAATCACCAAATTATTATTACATTTTCTTAATGAATTGAACTTGTAAATCCCCAACCTAAGTTTTAATGTAGTAATTAATGGCAAATAGATTTGTTACACTACAAGATTTAGGGGTCAATAGCGACCGAATTTGGGTCGCTATTGACCCCCCTGGGGGTCGCTGATGCTCAACCGCGACCGCCACTGGGTCGCTATTGCCCGGTCCCTATTGACCACGGTCGCTTGTCAATAGGGACCGCAATTCGGTCGCTATTGAGGGTCAATAGGGACCGGAAAATCAGCGACCGCAATCCGGTCCCTGATAAATTAATATCAATAGGGACCGAATTCTGGTCCCTATTATCTTAAAAATTAGGGACCGAGTGGCGGTCCCTATTTTTTAAAATATTAGGGACCACATTCCGGTCCCTAATAACAAAATCAGGGACCGGAATTCGGTCCCTACTGAGATTCATATAGTATATATGAATATTAGTAGGGACCGAATTCCGGTCCCTAATAACAAAATCAGGGACCGGAATTCGGTCCCTACTGATATTCATATGGTATATATGAATATTAGTAGGGACCGAATTCCGGTCCCTAATACCAAAATCAGGGACCGCAATTCCGTCCCTACTAATATTCGTAGAATATCTTTGAATATTAGTAGGGACCGAATTGCGGTCCCTATTGACCCTCCAGAAAAAATAAAAAAAAAACAATAATATTCCGGATTAAATCCGCAATATTATTGTTTTTTTTTGGTAACATTATGATTTTAACAAGATCAAAACAGTAAAATAATGAAGAAAATGTTAATATAATGACGTGAAAGTATTAATGAATGTAAAAAGATGAATGAAATGACTAATAATAGAAAAAAAAAATATGAATGAAAAAAAAATGAATGAATAAAACAACAATTGAAAGAAAAGTAAGAAAAGAAAGTGGTAAAATAAAGAAAGTGAAAGAAAGAAACAAAAGAAAGATTGTGTTGGTGATTTGTTTTTTAGATTTGTGTTGGTAAAAAGAAGAAAACTTTTTGTGTTGGGTGATTTATGGAGAAAAGAAGAAAGTGTGTTTGTATTGGAAAATAAGATAGTGTTTTTGTGTTGGGTGTTTTTTGGAGATAATGAAATGAGATGTGTAAGAGTGGTGAGTATATATAGAGGGAAGGTGAAATTTTCAAATTTTCGTCAAATTCAAATTTCCCCCTCAATCCCGCCTAAAATTTTTGCCTAAATTTCAAAATTTTGGATTTCAGTGACCGCATTTAGGTCACTAATAATAATTAGGGACCCAATTTAGGTCACTAAATTTTTTTAGTTACTGCAATGCGGTCCCTGTTGCTATTTTAGGGACCTATGTGCGGTCCCTAATAATATTCATCGATTTTAAAGTATGAATATTACTAGGGACCGCAATGCGGTCCCTATTGACTACGCTAATGTCAATATGGACCGAATTGCGGTCGCTATTGACTCAACAGGGACCGAATTGCGGTCCCTACTAATATTCATATTTTACATTCGAATTTTTTTATTGATGTTGGTATGTTTGTGATTCTTAGTAACCAAACTCATTGTAACATGTGAATTGAAGTAATAAATGATTGCAAAATCAACCTTATAGTAGATTAGTTGTGAAGTAATAGATTGATTGAGATTGAGCGAGTTATTAACGTTCAAGATTATTTCATGTTCTACAACTAATCATCACTAGTTAGTTGTAGTTGTTATTCGTTTTTATGATTTATTTCACTAATGTTGGAATAGATATGATTATGAGGTATAATCATTAGATCAAGTAATCATTATACTTACATATGTATATAGAATTAGTTTGTCATTGTGACATTCGTTGTACAAAATAGTAAGAGAATCTTCAAAGCGGTGTGTTCTCCTCACATAATATTTGGATTTACAATGCGTCGTTGTAATTATTGTTATTTGAAATATTACAATGGTTATTATGAACTAAACAAACAACGCGGCACCTCGAACCATCTTAAAATATCGATTTTAAAGTATGAATATTAGTAGGGACCGCAATTAGGTCACAAATATTGACAATAGGGACCGCAATGCGGTCCCTATTGACTACGCTAATGTCAATAGGGACCGAATTGCGGTCGCTATTGACTCAACAGGGACCGAATTGCGGTCCCTACTAATATTCATATTTTACATTCGAATTTTTTTATTGATGTTGGTATGTTTGTGATTCTTAGTAACCAAACTCATTGTAACATGTGAATTGAAGTAATAAATGATTGCAAAATCAACCTTATAGTAGATTAGTTGTGAAGTAATAGATTGATTGAGATTGAGCGAGTTATTAACGTTCAAGATTATTTCATGTTCTACAACTAATCATCACTAGTTAGTTGTAGTTGTTATTCGTTTTTATGATTTATTTCACTAATGTTGGAATAGATATGATTATGAGGTATAATCATTAGATCAAGTAATCATTATACTTACATATGTATATAGAATTAGTTTGTCATTGTGACATTCGTTGTACAAAATAGTAAGAGAATCTTCAAAGCGGTCCGTTCTCCTCACATAATACTTGGATTTACAATGCGTCGTTGTAATTATTGTTATTTGAAATATTACAATGGTTATTATGAACTAAACAAACAACGCGGCACCTCGAACCATCTTAAAATATCGATTTTAAAGTATGAATATTAGTAGGGACCGCAATTAGGTCACAAATATTGACAATAGGGACCGCAATGCAGTCCCTATTGACTACGCTAATGTCAATAGGGACCGAATTGCGGTCGCTATTGACTCAACAGGGACCGAATTGCGGTCCCTACTAATATTCATATTTTATATTCGAATTTTTTTATTGATGTTGGTATGTTTGTGATTCTTAGTAACCAAACTCATTGTAACATGTGAATTGAAGTAATAAATGATTGCAAAATCAACCTTATAGTAGATTAGTTGTGAAGTAATAGATTGATTGAGATTGAGCGAGTTATTAACGTTCAAGATTATTTCATGTTCTACAACTAATCATCACTAGTTAGTTGTAGTTGTTATTCGTTTTTATGATTTATTTCACTAATGTTGGAATAGATATGATTATGAGGTATAATCATTAGATCAAGTAATCATTATACTTACATATGTATATAGAATTAGTTTGTCATTGTGACATTCGTTGTACAAAATAGTAAGAGAATCTTCAAAGCGGTGTGTTCTCCTCACATAATATTTGGATTTACAATGCGTCGTTGTAATTATTGTTATTTGAAATATTACAATGGTTATTATGAACTAAACAAACAACGCGGCACCTCGAACCATCTTAAAATATCGATTTTAAAGTATGAATATTAGTAGGGACCGCAATTAGGTCACAAATATTGACAATAGGGACCGCAATGCGGTCCCTATTGACTACGCTAATGTCAATAGGGACCGAATTGCGGTCGCTATTGACTCAACAGGGACCGAATTGCGGTCCCTACTAATATTCATATTTTACATTCGAATTTTTTTATTGATGTTGGTATGTTTGTGATTCTTAGTAACCAAACTCATTGTAACATGTGAATTGAAGTAATAAATGATTGCAAAATCAACCTTATAGTAGATTAGTTGTGAAGTAATAGATTGATTGAGATTGAGCGAGTTATTAACGTTCAAGATTATTTCATGTTCTACAACTAATCATCACTAGTTAGTTGTAGTTGTTATTCGTTTTTATGATTTATTTCACTAATGTTGGAATAGATATGATTATGAGGTATAATCATTAGATCAAGTAATCATTATACTTACATATGTATATAGAATTAGTTTGTCATTGTGACATTCGTTGTACAAAATAGTAAGAGAATCTTCAAAGCGGTGTGTTCTCCTCACATAATATTTGGATTTACAATGCGTCGTTGTAATTATTGTTATTTGAAATATTACAATGGTTATTATGACCTAAACAAACAACGCGGCACCTCGAACCATCTTAAAATATCGATTTTAAAGTATGAATATTAGTAGGGACCGCAATTAGGTCACAAATATTGACAATAGGGACCGCAATGCGGTCCCTATTGACTACGCTAATGTCAATAGGGACCGAATTGCGGTCGCTATTGACTCAACAGGGACCGAATTGCGGTCCCTACTAATATTCATATTTTACATTCGAATTTTTTTATTGATGTTGGTATGTTTGTGATTCTTAGTAACCAAACTCATTGTAACATGTGAATTGAAGTAATAAATGATTGCAAAATCAACCTTATAGTAGATTAGTTGTGAAGTAATAGATTGATTGAGATTGAGCGAGTTATTAACGTTCAAGATTATTTCATGTTCTACAACTAATCATCACTAGTTAGTTGTAGTTGTTATTCGTTTTTATGATTTATTTCACTAATGTTGGAATAGATATGATTATGAGGTATAATCATTAGATCAAGTAATCATTATACTTACATATGTATATAGAATTAGTTTGTCATTGTGACATTCGTTGTACAAAATAGTAAGAGAATCTTCAAAGCGGTCCGTTCTCCTCACATAATACTTGGATTTACAATGCGTCGTTGTAATTATTGTTATTTGAAATATTACAATGGTTATTATGAACTAAACAAACAACGCGGCACCTCGAACCATCTTAAAATATCGATTTTAAAGTATGAATATTAGTAGGGACCGCAATTAGGTCACAAATATTGACAATAGGGACCGCAATGCGGTCCCTATTGACTACGCTAATGTCAATAGGGACCGAATTGCGGTCGCTATTGACTCAACAGGGACCGAATTGCGGTCCCTACTAATATTCATATTTTACATTCGAATTTTTTTATTGATGTTGGTATGTTTGTGATTCTTAGTAACCAAACTCATTGTAACATGTGAATTGAAGTAATAAATGATTGCAAAATCAACCTTATAGTAGATTAGTTGTGAAGTAATAGATTGATTGAGATTGAGCGAGTTATTAACGTTCAAGATTATTTCATGTTCTACAACTAATCATCACTAGTTAGTTGTAGTTGTTATTCGTTTTTATGATTTATTTCACTAATGTTGGAATAGATATGATTATGAGGTATAATCATTAGATCAAGTAATCATTATACTTACATATGTATATAGAATTAGTTTGTCATTGTGACATTCGTTGTACAAAATAGTAAGAGAATCTTCAAAGCGGTGTGTTCTCCTCACATAATATTTGGATTTACAATGCGTCGTTGTAATTATTGTTATTTGAAATATTACAATGGTTATTATGAACTAAACAAACAACGCGGCACCTCGAACCATCTTAAAATATCGATTTTAAAGTATGAATATTAGTAGGGACCGCAATTAGGTCACAAATATTGACAATAGGGACCGCAATGCGGTCCCTATTGACTACGCTAATGTCAATAGGGACCGAATTGCGGTCGCTATTGACTCAACAGGGACCGAATTGCGGTCCCTACTAATATTCATATTTTACATTCGAATTTTTTTATTGATGTTGGTATGTTTGTGATTCTTAGTAACCAAACTCATTGTAACATGTGAATTGAAGTAATAAATGATTGCAAAATCAACCTTATAGTAGATTAGTTGTGAAGTAATAGATTGATTGAGATTGAGCGAGTTATTAACGTTCAAGATTATTTCATGTTCTACAACTATTCATCACTAGTTAGTTGTAGTTGTTATTCGTTTTTATGATTTATTTCACTAATGTTGGAATAGATATGATTATGAGGTATAATCATTAGATCAAGTAATCATTATACTTACATATGTATATAGAATTAGTTTTGACATTCGTTGTACAAAATAGTAAGAGAATCTTCAAAGCGGTCCGTTCTCCTCACATAATACTTGGATTTACAATGCGTCGTTGTAATTATTGTTATTTGAACTATTACAATGGTTATTATGAACTAAACAAACAACGCGGCACCTCGAACCATCTTAAAATATCGATTTTAAAGTATGAATATTAGTAGGGACCGCAATTAGGTCACAAATATTGACAATAGGGACCGCAATGCGGTCCCTATTGACTACGCTAATGTCAATAGGGACCGAATTGCGGTCGCTATTGACTCAACAGGGACCGAATTGCGGTCCCTACTAATATTCATATTTTACATTCGAATTTTTTTATTGATGTTGGTATGTTTGTGATTCTTAGTAACCAAACTCATTGTAACATGTGAATTGAAGTAATAAATGATTGCAAAATCAACCTTATAGTAGATTAGTTGTGAAGTAATAGATTGATTGAGATTGAGCGAGTTATTAACGTTCAAGATTATTTCATGTTCTACAACTAATCATCACTAGTTAGTTGTAGTTGTTATTCGTTTTTATGATTTATTTCACTAATGTTGGAATAGATATGATTATGAGGTATAATCATTAGATCAAGTAATCATTATACTTACATATGTATATAGAATTAGTTTGTCATTGTGACATTCGTTGTACAAAATAGTAAGAGAATCTTCAAAGCGGTCCGTTCTCCTCACATAATACTTGGATTTACAATGCGTCATTGTAATTATTGTTATTTGAAATATTACAATGGTTATTATGAACTAAACAAACAACGCGGCACCTCGAACCATCTTAAAATATCGATTTTAAAGTATGAATATTAGTAGGGACCGCAATTAGGTCACAAATATTGACAATAGGGACCGCAATGCGGTCCCTATTGACTACGCTAATGTCAATAGGGACCGAATTGCGGTCGCTATTGACTCAACAGGGACCGAATTGCGGTCCCTACTAATATTCATATTTTACATTCGAATTTTTTTATTGATGTTGGTATGTTTGTGATTCTTAGTAACCAAACTCATTGTAACATGTGAATTGAAGTAATAAATGATTGCAAAATCAACCTTATAGTAGAATAGTTGTGAAGTAATAGATTGATTGAGATTGAGCGAGTTATTAACGTTCAAGATTATTTCATGTTCTACAACTAATCATCACTAGTTAGTTGTAGTTGTTATTCGTTTTTATGATTTATTTCACTAATGTTGGAATAGATATGATTATGAGGTATAATCATTAGATCAAGTAATCATTATACTTACATATGTATATAGAATTAGTTTGTCATTGTGACATTCGTTGTACAAAATAGTAAGAGAATCTTCAAAGCGGTCCGTTCTCCTCACATAATACTTGGATTTACAATGCGTCGTTGTAATTATTGTTATTTGAAATATTACAATGGTTATTATGAACTAAACAAACAACGCGGCACCTCGAACCATCTTAAAATATCGATTTTAAAGTATGAATATTAGTAGGGACCGCAATTAGGTCACAAATATTGACAATAGGGACCGCAATGCGGTCCCTATTGACTACGCTAATGTCAATAGGGACCGAATTGCGGTCGCTATTGACTCAACAGGGACCGAATTGCGGTCCCTACTAATATTCATATTTTACATTCGAATTTTTTTATTGATGTTGGTATGTTTGTGATTCTTAGTAACCAAACTCATTGTAACATGTGAATTGAAGTAATAAATGATTGCAAAATCAACCTTATAGTAGATTAGTTGTGAAGTAATAGATTGATTGAGATTGAGCGAGTTATTAACGTTCAAGATTATTTCATGTTCTACAACTAATCATCACTAGTTAGTTGTAGTTGTTATTCGTTTTTATGATTTATTTCACTAATGTTGGAATAGATATGATTATGAGGTATAATCATTAGATCAAGTAATCATTATACTTACATATGTATATAGAATTAGTTTTGACATTCGTTGTACAAAATAGTAAGAGAATCTTCAAAGCGGTCCGTTCTCCTCACATAATACTTGGATTTACAATGCGTCGTTGTAATTATTGTTATTTGAACTATTACAATGGTTATTATGAACTAAACAAACAACGCGGCACCTCGAACCATCTTAAAATATCGATTTTAAAGTATGAATATTAGTAGGGACCGCAATTAGGTCACAAATATTGACAATAGGGACCGCAATGCGGTCCCTATTGACTACGCTAATGTCAATAGGGACCGAATTGCGGTCGCTATTGACTCAACAGGGACCGAATTGCGGTCCCTACTAATATTCATATTTTACATTCGAATTTTTTTATTGATGTTGGTATGTTTGTGATTCTTAGTAACCAAACTCATTGTAACATGTGAATTGAAATAATAAATGATTGCAAAATCAACCTTATAGTAGATTAGTTGTGAAGTAATAGATTGATTGAGATTGAGCGAGTTATTAACGTTCAAGATTATTTCATGTTCTACAACTAATCATCACTAGTTAGTTGTAGTTGTTATTCGTTTTTATGATTTATTTCACTAATGTTGGAATAGATATGATTATGAGGTATAATCATTAGATCAAGTAATCATTATACTTACATATGTATATAGAATTAGTTTGTCATTGTGACATTCGTTGTACAAAATAGTAAGAGAATCTTCAAAGCGGTGTGTTCTCCTCACATAATATTTGGATTTACAATGCGTCGTTGTAATTATTGTTATTTGAAATATTACAATGGTTATTATGAACTAAACAAACAACGCGGCACCTCGAACCATCTTAAAATATCGATTTTAAAGTATGAATATTAGTAGGGACCGCAATTAGGTCACAAATATTGACAATAGGGACCGCAATGCGGTCCCTATTGACTACGCTAATGTCAATAGGGACCGAATTGCGGTCGCTATTGACTCAACAGGGACCGAATTGCGGTCCCTACTAATATTCATATTTTACATTCGAATTTTTTTATTGATGTTGGTATGTTTGTGATTCTTAGTAACCAAACTCATTGTAACATGTGAATTGAAGTAATAAATGATTGCAAAATCAACCTTATAGTAGATTAGTTGTGAAGTAATAGATTGATTGAGATTGAGCGAGTTATTAACGTTCAAGATTATTTCATGTTCTACAACTAATCATCACTAGTTAGTTGTAGTTGTTATTCGTTTTTATGATTTATTTCACTAATGTTGGAATAGATATGATTATGAGGTATAATCATTAGATCAAGTAATCATTATACTTACATATGTATATAGAATTAGTTTGTCATTGTGACATTCGTTGTACAAAATAGTAAGAGAATCTTCAAAGCGGTGTGTTCTCCTCACATAATATTTGGATTTACAATGCGTCGTTGTAATTATTGTTATTTGAAATATTACAATGGTTATTATGAACTAAACAAACAACGCGGCACCTCGAACCATCTTAAAATATCGATTTTAAAGTATGAATATTAGTAGGGACCGCAATTAGGTCACAAATATTGACAATAGGGACCGCAATGCGGTCCCTATTGACTACGCTAATGTCAATAGGGACCGAATTGCGGTCGCTATTGACTCAACAGGGACCGAATTGCGGTCCCTACTAATATTCATATTTTACATTCGAATTTTTTTATTGATGTTGGTATGTTTGTGATTCTTAGTAACCAAACTCATTGTAACATGTGAATTGAAGTAATAAATGATTGCAAAATCAACCTTATAGTAGATTAGTTGTGAAGTAATAGATTGATTGAGATTGAGCGAGTTATTAACGTTCAAGATTATTTCATGTTCTACAACTAATCATCACTAGTTAGTTGTAGTTGTTATTCGTTTTTATGATTTATTTCACTAATGTTGGAATAGATATGATTATGAGGTATAATCATTACATCAAGTAATCATTATACTTACATATGTATATAGAATTAGTTTGTCATTGTGACATTCGTTGTACAAAATAGTAAGAGAATCTTCAAAGCGGTCCGTTCTCCTCACATAATACTTGGATTTACAATGCGTCGTTGTAATTATTGTTATTTGAACTATTACAATGGTTATTATGAACTAAACAAACAACGCGGCACCTCGAACCATCTTAAAATATCGATTTTAATGTATGAATATTAGTAGGGACCGCAATTAGGTCACAAATATTGACAATAGGGACCGCAATGCGGTCCCTATTGACTACGCTAATGTCAATAGGGACCGAATTGCGGTCGCTATTGACTCAACAGGGACCGAATTGCGGTCCCTACTAATATTCATATTTTACATTCGAATTTTTTTATTGATGTTGGTATGTTTGTGATTCTTAGTAACCAAACTCATTGTAACATGTGAATTGAAGTAATAAATGATTGCAAAATCAACCTTATAGTAGATTAGTTGTGAAGTAATAGATTGATTGAGATTGAGCGAGTTATTAACGTTCAAGATTATTTCATGTTCTACAACTAATCATCACTAGTTAGTTGTAGTTGTTATTCGTTTTTATGATTTATTTCACTAATGTTGGAATAGATATGATTATGAGGTATAATCATTAGATCAAGTAATCATTATACTTACATATGTATATAGAATTAGTTTTGACATTCGTTGTACAAAATAGTAAGAGAATCTTCAAAGCGGTCCGTTCTCCTCACATAATACTTGGATTTACAATGCGTCGTTGTAATTATTGTTATTTGAACTATTACAATGGTTATTATGAACTAAACAAACAACGCGGCACCTCGAACCATCTTAAAATATCGATTTTAAAGTATGAATATTAGTAGGGACCGCAATTAGGTCACAAATATTGACAATAGGGACCGCAATGCGGTCCCTATTGACTACGCTAATGTCAATAGGGACCGAATTGCGGTCGCTATTGACTCAACAGGGACCGAATTGCGGTCCCTACTAATATTCATATTTTACATTCGAATTTTTTTATTGATGTTGGTATGTTTGTGATTCTTAGTAACCAAACTCATTGTAACATGTGAATTGAAGTAATAAATGATTGCAAAATCAACCTTATAGTAGATTAGTTGTGAAGTAATAGATTGATTGAGATTGAGCGAGTTATTAACGTTCAAGATTATTTCATGTTCTACAACTAATCATCACTAGTTAGTTGTAGTTGTTATTCGTTTTTATGATTTATTTCACTAATGTTGGAATAGATATGATTATGAGGTATAATCATTAGATCAAGTAATCATTATACTTACATATGTATATAGAATTAGTTTGTCATTGTGACATTCGTTGTACAAAATAGTAAGAGAATCTTCAAAGCGGTCCGTTCTCCTCACATAATACTTGGATTTACAATGCGTCGTTGTAATTATTGTTATTTGAACTATTACAATGGTTATTATGAACTAAACAAACAACGCGGCACCTCGAACCATCTTAAAATATCGATTTTAAAGTATGAATATTAGTAGGGACCGCAATTAGGTCACAAATATTGACAATAGGGACCGCAATGCGGTCCCTATTGACTACGCTAATGTCAATAGGGACCGAATTGCGGTCGCTATTGACTCAACAGGGACCGAATTGCGGTCCCTACTAATATTCATATTTTACATTCGAATTTTTTTATTGATGTTGGTATGTTTGTGATTCTTAGTAACCAAACTCATTGTAACATGTGAATTGAAGTAATAAATGATTGCAAAATCAACCTTATAGTAGATTAGTTGTGAAGTAATAGATTGATTGAGATTGAGCGAGTTATTAACGTTCAAGATTATTTCATGTTCTACAACTAATCATCACTAGTTAGTTGTAGTTGTTATTCGTTTTTATGATTTATTTCACTAATGTTGGAATAGATATGATTATGAGGTATAATCATTAGATCAAGTAATCATTATACTTACATATGTATATAGAATTAATTTGTCATTGTGACATTCGTTGTACAAAATAGTAAGAGAATCTTCAAAGCGGTGTGTTCTCCTCACATAATATTTGGATTTACAATGCGTCGTTGTAATTATTGTTATTTGAAATATTACAATGGTTATTATGAACTAAACAAACAACGCGGCACCTCGAACCATCTTAAAATATCGATTTTAAAGTATGAATATTAGTAGGGACCGCAATTAGGTCACAAATATTGACAATAGGGACCGCAATGCGGTCCCTATTGACTACGCTAATGTCAATAGGGACCGAATTGCGGTCGCTATTGACTCAACAGGGACCGAATTGCGGTCCCTACTAATATTCATATTTTACATTCGAATTTTTTTATTGATGTTGGTATGTTTGTGATTCTTAGTAACCAAACTCATTGTAACATGTGAATTGAAGTAATAAATGATTGCAAAATCAACCTTATAGTAGATTAGTTGTGAAGTAATAGATTGATTGAGATTGAGCGAGTTATTAACGTTCAAGATTATTTCATGTTCTACAACTAATCATCACTAGTTAGTTGTAGTTGTTATTCGTTTTTATGATTTATTTCACTAATGTTGGAATAGATATGATTATGAGGTATAATCATTAGATCAAGTAATCATTATACTTACATATGTATATAGAATTAGTTTGTCATTGTGACATTCGTTGTACAAAATAGTAAGAGAATCTTCAAAGCGGTCCGTTCTCCTCACATAATACTTGGATTTACAATGCGTCGTTGTAATTATTGTTATTTGAACTATTACAATGGTTATTATGAACTAAACAAACAACGCGGCACCTCGAACCATCTTAAAATATCGATTTTAAAGTATGAATATTAGTAGGGACCGCAATTAGGTCACAAATATTGACAATAGGGACCGCAATGCGGTCCCTATTGACTACGCTAATGTCAATAGGGACCGAATTGCGGTCGCTATTGACTCAACAGGGACCGAATTGCGGTCCCTACTAATATTCATATTTTACATTCGAATTTTTTTATTGATGTTGGTATGTTTGTGATTCTTAGTAACCAAACTCATTGTAACATGTGAATTGAAGTAATAAATGATTCCAAAATCAACCTTATAGTAGATTAGTTGTGAAGTAATAGATTGATTGAGATTGAGCGAGTTATTAACGTTCAAGATTATTTCATGTTCTACAACTAATCATCACTAGTTAGTTGTAGTTGTTATTCGTTTTTATGATTTATTTCACTAATGTTGGAATAGATATGATTATGAGGTATAATCATTAGATCAAGTAATCATTATACTTACATATGTATATAGAATTAGTTTGTCATTGTGACATTCGTTGTACAAAATAGTAAGAGAATCTTCAAAGCGGTGTGTTCTCCTCACATAATATTTGGATTTACAATGCGTCGTTGTAATTATTGTTATTTGAAATATTACAATGGTTATTATGAACTAAACAAACAACGCGGCACCTCGAACCATCTTAAAATATCGATTTTAAAGTATGAATATTAGTAGGGACCGCAATTAGGTCACAAATATTGACAATAGGGACCGCAATGCGGTCCCTATTGACTACGCTAATGTCAATAGGGACCGAATTGCGGTCGCTATTGACTCAACAGGGACCGAATTGCGGTCCCTACTAATATTCATATTTTACATTCGAATTTTTTTATTGATGTTGGTATGTTTGTGATTCTTAGTAACCAAACTCATTGTAACATGTGAATTGAAATAATAAATGATTGCAAAATCAACCTTATAGTAGATTAGTTGTGAAGTAATAGATTGATTGAGATTGAGCGAGTTATTAACGTTCAAGATTATTTCATGTTCTACAACTAATCATCACTAGTTAGTTGTAGTTGTTATTCGTTTTTATGATTTATTTCACTAATGTTGGAATAGATATGATTATGAGGTATAATCATTAGATCAAGTAATCATTATACTTACATATGTATATAGAATTAATTTGTCATTGTGACATTCGTTGTACAAAATAGTAAGAGAATCTTCAAAGCGGTGTGTTCTCCTCACATAATATTTGGATTTACAATGCGTCGTTGTAATTATTGTTATTTGAAATATTACAATGGTTATTATGAACTAAACAAACAACGCGGCACCTCGAACCATCTTAAAATATCGATTTTAAAGTATGAATATTAGTAGGGACCGCAATTAGGTCACAAATATTGACAATAGGGACCGCAATGCGGTCCCTATTGACTACGCTAATGTCAATAGGGACCGAATTGCGGTCGCTATTGACTCAACAGGGACCGAATTGCGGTCCCTACTAATATTCATATTTTACATTCGAATTTTTTTATTGATGTTGGTATGTTTGTGATTCTTAGTAACCAAACTCATTGTAACATGTGAATTGAAATAATAAATGATTGCAAAATCAACCTTATAGTAGATTAGTTGTGAAGTAATAGATTGATTGAGATTGAGCGAGTTATTAACGTTCAAGATTATTTCATGTTCTACAACTAATCATCACTAGTTAGTTGTAGTTGTTATTCGTTTTTATGATTTATTTCACTAATGTTGGAATAGATATGATTATGAGGTATAATCATTAGATCAAGTAATCATTATACTTACATATGTATATAGAATTAGTTTGTCATTGTGACATTCGTTGTACAAAATAGTAAGAGAATCTTCAAAGCGGTCCGTTCTCCTCACATAATACTTGGATTTACAATGCGTCGTTGTAATTATTGTTATTTGAACTATTACAATGGTTATTATGAACTAAACAAACAACGCGGCACCTCGAACCATCTTAAAATATCGATTTTAAAGTATGAATATTAGTAGGGACCGCAATTAGGTCACAAATATTGACAATAGGGACCGCAATGCGGTCCCTATTGACTACGCTAATGTCAATAGGGACCGAATTGCGGTCGCTATTGACTCAACAGGGACCGAATTGCGGTCCCTACTAATATTCATATTTTACATTCGAATTTTTTTATTGATGTTGGTATGTTTGTGATTCTTAGTAACCAAACTCATTGTAACATGTGAATTGAAGTAATAAATGATTGCAAAATCAACCTTACAGTAGATTAGTTGTGAAGTAATAGATTGATTGAGATTGAGCGAGTTATTAACGTTCAAGATTATTTCATGTTCTACAACTAATCATCACTAGTTAGTTGTAGTTGTTATTCGTTTTTATGATTTATTTCACTAATGTTGGAATAGATATGATTATGAGGTATAATCATTAGATCAAGTAATCATTATACTTACATATGTATATAGAATTAGTTTGTCATTGTGACATTGGTTGTACAAAATAGTAAGAGAATCTTCAAAGCGGTCCGTTCTCCTCACATAATACTTGGATTTACAATGCGTCGTTGTAATTATTGTTATTTGAACTATTACAATGGTTATTATGAACTAAACAAACAACGCGGCACCTCGAACCATCTTAAAATATCGATTTTAAAGTATGAATATTAGTAGGGACCGCAATTAGGTCACAAATATTGACAATAGGGACCGCAATGCGGTCCCTATTGACTACGCTAATGTCAATAGGGACCGAATTGCGGTCGCTATTGACTCAACAGGGACCGAATTGCGGTCCCTACTAATATTCATATTTTACATTCGAATTTTTTTATTGATGTTGGTATGTTTGTGATTCTTAGTAACCAAACTCATTGTAACATGTGAATTGAAGTAATAAATGATTGCAAAATCAACCTTACAGTAGATTAGTTGTGAAGTAATAGATTGATTGAGATTGAGCGAGTTATTAACGTTCAAGATTATTTCATGTTCTACAACTAATCATCACTAGTTAGTTGTAGTTGTTATTCGTTTTTATGATTTATTTCACTAATGTTGGAATAGATATGATTATGAGGTATAATCATTAGATCAAGTAATCATTATACTTACATATGTATATAGAATTAGTTTGTCATTGTGACATTCGTTGTACAAAATAGTAAGAGAATCTTCAAAGCGGTCCGTTCTCCTCACATAATACTTGGATTTACAATGCGTCGTTGTAATTATTGTTATTTGAAATATTACAATGGTTATTATGAACTAAACAAACAGCGCGGCACCTCGAACCATCTTAAAATATCGATTTTAAAGTATGAATATTAGTAGGGACCGCAATTAGGTCACAAATATTGACAATAGGGACCGCAATGCGGTCCCTATTGACTACGCTAATGTCAATAGGGACCGAATTGCGGTCGCTATTGACTCAACAGGGACCGAATTGCGGTCCCTACTAATATTCATATTTTACATTCGGATTTTTTTATTGATGTTGGTATGTTTGTGATTCTTAGTAACCAAACTCATTGTAACATGTGAATTGAAGTAATAAATGATTGCAAAATCAACCTTACAGTAGATTAGTTGTGAAGTAATAGATTGATTGAGATTGATCGAGTTATTAACGTTCAAGATTATTTCATGTTCTACAACTAATCATCACTAGTTAGTTGTAGTTGTTATTCGTTTTTATGATTTATTTCACTAATGTTGGAATAGATATGATTATGAGGTATAATCATTAGATCAAGTAATCATTATACTTACATATGTATATAGAATTAGTTTGTCATTGTGACATTCGTTGTACAAAATAGTAAGAGAATCTTCAAAGCGGTCCGTTCTCCTCACATAATACTTGGATTTACAATGCGTCGTTGTAATTATTGTTATTTGAACTATTACAATGGTTATTATGAACTAAACAAACAACGCGGCACCTCGAACCATCTTAAAATATCGATTTTAAAGTATGAATATTAGTAGGGACCGCAATTAGGTCACAAATATTGACAATAGGGACCGCAATGCGGTCCCTATTGACTACGCTAATGTCAATAGGGACCGAATTGCGGTCGCTATTGACTCAACAGGGACCGAATTGCGGTCCCTACTAATATTCATATTTTACATTCGAATTTTTTTATTGATGTTGGTATGTTTGTGATTCTTAGTAACCAAACTCATTGTAACATGTGAATTGAAGTAATAAATGATTGCAAAATCAACCTTACAGTAGATTAGTTGTGAAGTAATAGATTGATTGAGATTGAGCGAGTTATTAACGTTCAAGATTATTTCATGTTCTACAACTAATCATCACTAGTTAGTTGTAGTTCTTATTCGTTTTTATGATTTATTTCACTAATGTTGGAATAGATATGATTATGAGGTATAATCATTAGATCAAGTAATCATTATACTTACATATGTATATAGAATTAGTTTGTCATTGTGACATTCGTTGTACAAAATAGTAAGAGAATCTTCAAAGCGGTCCGTTCTCCTCACATAATACTTGGATTTACAATGCGTCGTTGTAATTATTGTTATTTGAAATATTACAATGGTTATTATGAACTAAACAAACAACGCGGCACCTCGAACCATCTTAAAATATCGATTTTAAAGTATGAATATTAGTAGGGACCGCAATTAGGTCACAAATATTGACAATAGGGACCGCAATGCGGTCCCTATTGACTACGCTAATGTCAATAGGGACCGAATTGCGGTCGCTATTGACTCAACAGGGACCGAATTGCGGTCCCTACTAATATTCATATTTTACATTCGAATTTTTTTATTGATGTTGGTATGTTTGTGATTCTTAGTAACCAAACTCATTGTAACATGTGAATTGAAGTAATAAATGATTGCAAAATCAACCTTACAGTAGATTAGTTGTGAAGTAATAGATTGATTGAGATTGAGCGAGTTATTAACGTTCAAGATTATTTCATGTTCTACAACTAATCATCACTAGTTAGTTGTAGTTCTTATTCGTTTTTATGATTTATTTCACTAATGTTGGAATAGATATGATTATGAGGTATAATCATTAGATCAAGTAATCATTATACTTACATATGTATATAGAATTAGTTTGTCATTGTGACATTCGTTGTACAAAATAGTAAGAGAATCTTCAAAGCGGTCCGTTCTCCTCACATAATACTTGGATTTACAATGCGTCGTTGTAATTATTGTTATTTGAAATATTACAATGGTTATTATGAACTAAACAAACAACGCGGCACCTCGAACCATCTTAAAATATCGATTTTAAAGTATGAATATTAGTAGGGACCGCAATTAGGTCACAAATATTGACAATAGGGACCGCAATGCGGTCCCTATTGACTACGCTAATGTCAATAGGGACCGAATTGCGGTCGCTATTGACTCAACAGGGACCGAATTGCGGTCCCTACTAATATTCATATTTTACATTCGAATTTTTTTATTGATGTTGGTATGTTTGTGATTCTTAGTAACCAAACTCATTGTAACATGTGAATTGAAGTAATAAATGATTGCAAAATCAACCTTATAGTAGATTAGTTGTGAAGTAATAGATTGATTGAGATTGAGCGAGTTATTAACGTTCAAGATTATTTCATGTTCTACAACTAATCATCACTAGTTAGTTGTAGTTGTTATTCGTTTTTATGATTTATTTCACTAATGTTGGAATAGATATGATTATGAGGTATAATCATTAGATCAAGTAATCATTATACTTACATATGTATATAGAATTAGTTTGTCATTGTGACATTCGTTGTACAAAATAGTAAGAGAATCTTCAAAGCGGTGTGTTCTCCTCACATAATATTTGGATTTACAATGCGTCGTTGTAATTATTGTTATTTGAAATATTACAATGGTTATTATGAACTAAACAAACAACGCGGCACCTCGAACCATCTTAAAATATCGATTTTAAAGTATGAATATTAGTAGGGACCGCAATTAGGTCACAAATATTGACAATAGGGACCGCAATGCGGTCCCTATTGACTACGCTAATGTCAATAGGGACCGAATTGCGGTCGCTATTGACTCAACAGGGACCGAATTGCGGTCCCTACTAATATTCATATTTTACATTCGAATTTTTTTATTGATGTTGGTATGTTTGTGATTCTTAGTAACCAAACTCATTGTAACATGTGAATTGAAGTAATAAATGATTGCAAAATCAACCTTATAGTAGATTAGTTGTGAAGTAATAGATTGATTGAGATTGAGCGAGTTATTAACGTTCAAGATTATTTCATGTTCTACAACTAATCATCACTAGTTAGTTGTAGTTGTTATTCGTTTTTATGATTTATTTCACTAATGTTGGAATAGATATGATTATGAGGTATAATCATTAGATCAAGTAATCATTATACTTACATATGTATATAGAATTAGTTTGTCATTGTGACATTCGTTGTACAAAATAGTAAGAGAATCTTCAAAGCGGTCCGTTCTCCTCACATAATACTTGGATTTACAATGCGTCGTTGTAATTATTGTTATTTGAAATATTACAATGGTTATTATGAACTAAACAAACAACGCGGCACCTCGAACCATCTTAAAATATCGATTTTAAAGTATGAATATTAGTAGGGACCGCAATTAGGTCACAAATATTGACAATAGGGACCGCAATGCGGTCCCTATTGACTACGCTAATGTCAATAGGGACCGAATTGCGGTCGCTATTGACTCAACAGGGACCGAATTGCGGTCCCTACTAATATTCATATTTTACATTCGAATTTTTTTATTGATGTTGGTATGTTTGTGATTCTTAGTAACCAAACTCATTGTAACATGTGAATTGAAGTAATAAATGATTGCAAAATCAACCTTACAGTAGATTAGTTGTGAAGTAATAGATTGATTGAGATTGAGCGAGTTATTAACGTTCAAGATTATTTCATGTTCTACAACTAATCATCACTAGTTAGTTGTAGTTGTTATTCGTTTTTATGATTTATTTCACTAATGTTGGAATAGATATGATTATGAGGTATAATCATTAGATCAAGTAATCATTATACTTACATATGTATATAGAATTAGTTTGTCATTGTGACATTCGTTGTACAAAATAGTAAGAGAATCTTCAAAGCGGTCCGTTCTCCTCACATAATACTTGGATTTACAATGCGTCGTTGTAATTATTATTATTTGAACTATTACAATGGTTATTATGAACTAAACAAACAACGCGGCACCTCGAACCATCTTAAAATATCGATTTTAAAGTATGAATATTAGTAGGGACCGCAATTAGGTCACAAATATTGACAATAGGGACCGCAATGCGGTCCCTATTGACTACGCTAATGTCAATAGGGACCGAATTGCGGTCGCTATTGACTCAACAGGGACCGAATTGCGGTCCCTACTAATATTCATATTTTACATTCGAATTTTTTTATTGATGTTGGTATGTTTGTGATTCTTAGTAACCAAACTCATTGTAACATGTGAATTGAAGTAATAAATGATTGCAAAATCAACCTTACAGTAGATTAGTTGTGAAGTAATAGATTGATTGAGATTGAGCGAGTTATTAACGTTCAAGATTATTTCATGTTCTACAACTAATCATCACTAGTTAGTTGTAGTTGTTATTCGTTTTTATGATTTATTTCACTAATGTTGGAATAGATATGATTATGAGGTATAATCATTAGATCAAGTAATCATTATACTTACATATGTATATAGAATTAGTTTGTCATTGTGACATTCGTTGTACAAAATAGTAAGAGAATCTTCAAAGCGGTCCGTTCTCCTCACATAATACTTGGATTTACAATGCGTCGTTGTAATTATTGTTATTTGAAATATTACAATGGTTATTATGAACTAAACAAACAACGCGGCACCTCGAACCATCTTAAAATATCGATTTTAAAGTATGAATATTAGTAGGGACCGCAATTAGGTCACAAATATTGACAATAGGGACCGCAATGCGGTCCCTATTGACTACGCTAATGTCAATAGGGACCGAATTGCGGTCGCTATTGACTCAACAGGGACCGAATTGCGGTCCCTACTAATATTCATATTTTACATTCGAATTTTTTTATTGATGTTGGTATGTTTGTGATTCTTAGTAACCAAACTCATTGTAACATGTGAATTGAAGTAATAAATGATTGCAAAATCAACCTTACAGTAGATTAGTTGTGAAGTAATAGATTGATTGAGATTGAGCGAGTTATTAACGTTCAAGATTATTTCATGTTCTACAACTAATCATCACTAGTTAGTTGTAGTTGTTATTCGTTTTTATGATTTATTTCACTAATGTTGGAATAGATATGATTATGAGGTATAATCATTAGATCAAGTAATCATTATACTTACATATGTATATAGAATTAGTTTGTCATTGTGACATTCGTTGTACAAAATAGTAAGAGAATCTTCAAAGCGGTCCGTTCTCCTCACATAATACTTGGATTTACAATGCGTCGTTGTAATTATTATTATTTGAACTATTACAATGGTTATTATGAACTAAACAAACAACGCGGCACCTCGAACCATCTTAAAATATCGATTTTAAAGTATGAATATTAGTAGGGACCGCAATTAGGTCACAAATATTGACAATAGGGACCGCAATGCGGTCCCTATTGACTACGCTAATGTCAATAGGGACCGAATTGCGGTCGCTATTGACTCAACAGGGACCGAATTGCGGTCCCTACTAATATTCATATTTTACATTCGAATTTTTTTATTGATGTTGGTATGTTTGTGATTCTTAGTAACCAAACTCATTGTAACATGTGAATTGAAGTAATAAATGATTGCAAAATCAACCTTACAGTAGATTAGTTGTGAAGTAATAGATTGATTGAGATTGAGCGAGTTATTAACGTTCAAGATTATTTCATGTTCTACAACTAATCATCACTAGTTAGTTGTAGTTGTTATTCGTTTTTATGATTTATTTCACTAATGTTGGAATAGATATGATTATGAGGTATAATCATTAGATCAAGTAATCATTATACTTACATATGTATATAGAATTAGTTTGTCATTGTGACATTCGTTGTACAAAATAGTAAGAGAATCTTCAAAGCGGTCCGTTCTCCTCACATAATACTTGGATTTACAATGCGTCGTTGTAATTATTGTTATTTGAAATATTACAATGGTTATTATGAACTAAACAAACAACGCGGCACCTCGAACCATCTTAAAATATCGATTTTAAAGTATGAATATTAGTAGGGACCGCAATTAGGTCACAAATATTGACAATAGGGACCGCAATGCGGTCCCTATTGACTACGCTAATGTCAATAGGGACCGAATTGCGGTCGCTATTGACTCAACAGGGACCGAATTGCGGTCCCTACTAATATTCATATTTTACATTCGAATTTTTTTATTGATGTTGGTATGTTTGTGATTCTTAGTAACCAAACTCATTGTAACATGTGAATTGAAGTAATAAATGATTGCAAAATCAACCTTACAGTAGATTAGTTGTGAAGTAATAGATTGATTGAGATTGAGCGAGTTATTAACGTTCAAGATTATTTCATGTTCTACAACTAATCATCACTAGTTAGTTGTAGTTGTTATTCGTTTTTATGATTTATTTCACTAATGTTGGAATAGATATGATTATGAGGTATAATCATTAGATCAAGTAATCATTATACTTACATATGTATATAGAATTAGTTTGTCATTGTGACATTCGTTGTACAAAATAGTAAGAGAATCTTCAAAGCGGTCCGTTCTCCTCACATAATACTTGGATTTACAATGCGTCGTTGTAATTATTATTATTTGAACTATTACAATGGTTATTATGAACTAAACAAACAACGCGGCACCTCGAACCATCTTAAAATATCGATTTTAAAGTATGAATATTAGTAGGGACCGCAATTAGGTCACAAATATTGACAATAGGGACCGCAATGCGGTCCCTATTGACTACGCTAATGTCAATAGGGACCGAATTGCGGTCGCTATTGACTCAACAGGGACCGAATTGCGGTCCCTACTAATATTCATATTTTACATTCGAATTTTTTTATTGATGTTGGTATGTTTGTGATTCTTAGTAACCAAACTCATTGTAACATGTGAATTGAAGTAATAAATGATTGCAAAATCAACCTTACAGTAGATTAGTTGTGAAGTAATAGATTGATTGAGATTGAGCGAGTTATTAACGTTCAAGATTATTTCATGTTCTACAACTAATCATCACTAGTTAGTTGTAGTTGTTATTCGTTTTTATGATTTATTTCACTAATGTTGGAATAGATATGATTATGAGGTATAATCATTAGATCAAGTAATCATTATACTTACATATGTATATAGAATTAGTTTGTCATTGTGACATTCGTTGTACAAAATAGTAAGAGAATCTTCAAAGCGGTCCGTTCTCCTCACATAATACTTGGATTTACAATGCGTCGTTGTAATTATTGTTATTTGAACTATTACAATGGTTATTATGAACTAAACAAACAACGCGGCACCTCGAACCATCTTAAAATATCGATTTTAAAGTATGAATATTAGTAGGGACCGCAATTAGGTCACAAATATTGACAATAGGGACCGCAATGCGGTCCCTATTGACTACGCTAATGTCAATAGGAACCGAATTGCGGTCGCTATTGACTCAACAGGGACCGAATTGCGGTCCCTACTAATATTCATATTTTACATTCGAATTTTTTTATTGATGTTGGTATGTTTGTGATTCTTAGTAACCAAACTCATTGTAACATGTGAATTGAAGTAATAAATGATTGCAAAATCAACCTTACAGTAGATTAGTTGTGAAGTAATAGATTGATTGAGATTGAGCGAGTTATTAACGTTCAAGATTATTTCATGTTCTACAACTAATCATCACTAGTTAGTTGTAGTTGTTATTCGTTTTTATGATTTATTTCACTAATGTTGGAATAGATATGATTATGAGGTATAATCATTAGATCAAGTAATCATTATACTTACATATGTATATAGAATTAGTTTGTCATTGTGACATTCGTTGTACAAAATAGTAAGAGAATCTTCAAATCGGTCCGTTCTCCTCACATAATACTTGGATTTACAATGCGTCGTTGTAATTATTGTTATTTGAAATATTACAATGGTTATTATGAACTAAACAAACAACGCGGCACCTCGAACCATCTTAAAATATCGATTTTAAAGTATGAATATTAGTAGGGACCGCAATTAGGTCACAAATATTGACAATAGGGACCGCAATGCGGTCCCTATTGACTACGCTAATGTCAATAGGGACCGAATTGCGGTCGCTATTGACTCAACAGGGACCGAATTGCGGTCCCTACTAATATTCATATTTTACATTCGAATTTTTTTATTGATGTTGGTATGTTTGTGATTCTTAGTAACCAAACTCATTGTAACATGTGAATTGAAGTAATAAATGATTGCAAAATCAACCTTATAGTAGATTAGTTGTGAAGTAATAGATTGATTGAGATTGAGCGAGTTATTAACGTTCAAGATTATTTCATGTTCTACAACTAATCATCACTAGTTAGTTGTAGTTGTTATTCGTTTTTATGATTTATTTCACTAATGTTGGAATAGATATGATTATGAGGTATAATCATTAGATCAAGTAATCATTATACTTACATATGTATATAGAATTAGTTTGTCATTGTGACATTCGTTGTACAAAATAGTAAGAGAATCTTCAAAGCGGTGTGTTGTCCTCACATAATATTTGGATTTACAATGCGTCGTTGTAATTATTGTTATTTGAAATATTACAATGGTTATTATGAACTAAACAAACAACGCGGCACCTCGAACCATCTTAAAATATCGATTTTAAAGTATGAATATTAGTAGGGACCGCAATTAGGTCACAAATATTGACAATAGGGACCGCAATGCGGTCCCTATTGACTACGCTAATGTCAATAGGGACCGAATTGCGGTAGCTATTGACTCAACAGGGACCGAATTGCGGTCCCTACTAATATTCATATTTTACATTCGAATTTTTTTATTGATGTTGGTATGTTTGTGATTCTTAGTAACCAAACTCATTGTAACATGTGAATTGAAGTAATAAATGATTGCAAAATCAACCTTATAGTAGATTAGTTGTGAAGTAATAGATTGATTGAGATTGAGCGAGTTATTAACGTTCAAGATTATTTCATGTTCTACAACTAATCATCACTAGTTAGTTGTAGTTGTTATTCGTTTTTATGATTTATTTCACTAATGTTGGAATAGATATGATTATGAGGTATAATCATTAGATCAAGTAATCATTATACTTACATATGTATATAGAATTAGTTTGTCATTGTGACATTCGTTGTACAAAATAGTAAGAGAATCTTCAAAGCGGTCCGTTCTCCTCACATAATACTTGGATTTACAATGCGTCGTTGTAATTATTATTATTTGAACTATTACAATGGTTATTATGAACTAAACAAACAACGCGGCACCTCGAACCATCTTAAAATATCGATTTTAAAGTATGAATATTAGTAGGGACCGCAATTAGGTCACAAATATTGACAATAGGGACCGCAATGCGGTCCCTATTGACTACGCTAATGTCAATAGGGACCGAATTGCGGTCGCTATTGACTCAACAGGGACCGAATTGCGGTCCATACTAATATTCATATTTTACATTCGAATTTTTTTATTGATGTTGGTATGTTTGTGATTCTTAGTAACCAAACTCATTGTAACATGTGAATTGAAGTAATAAATGATTGCAAAATCAACCTTATAGTAGATTAGTTGTGAAGTAATAGATTGATTGAGATTGAGCGAGTTATTAACGTTCAAGATTATTTCATGTTCTACAACTAATCATCACTAGTTAGTTGTAGTTGTTATTCGTTTTTATGATTTATTTCACTAATGTTGGAATAGATATGATTATGAGGTATAATCATTAGATCAAGTAATCATTATACTTACATATGTATATAGAATTAGTTTGTCATTGTGACATTCGTTGTACAAAATAGTAAGAGAATCTTCAAAGCGGTCCGTTCTCCTCACATAATACTTGGATTTACAATGCGTCGTTGTAATTATTGTTATTTGAACTATTACAATGGTTATTATGAACTAAACAAACAACGCGGCACCTCGAACCATCTTAAAATATCGATTTTAAAGTATGAATATTAGTAGGGACCGCAATTAGGTCACAAATATTGACAATAGGGACCGCAATGCGGTCCCTATTGACTACGCTAATGTCAATAGGGACCGAATTGCGGTCGCTATTGACTCAACAGGGACCGAATTGCGGTCCCTACTAATATTCATATTTTACATTCGAATTTTTTTATTGATGTTGGTATGTTTGTGATTCTTAGTAACCAAACTCATTGTAACATGTGAATTGAAGTAATAAATGATTGAAAAATCAACCTTATAGTAGATTAGTTGTGAAGTAATAGATTGATTGAGATTGAGCGAGTTATTAACGTTCAAGATTATTTCATGTTCTACAACTAATCATCACTAGTTAGTTGTAGTTGTTATTCGTTTTTATGATTTATTTCACTAATGTTGGAATAGATATGATTATGAGGTATAATCATTAGATCAAGTAATCATTATACTTACATATGTATATAGAATTAGTTTGTCATTGTGACATTCGTTGTACAAAATAGTAAGAGAATCTTCAAAGCGGTGTGTTCTCCTCACATAATATTTGGATTTACAATGCGTCGTTGTAATTATTGTTATTTGAAATATTACAATGGTTATTATGACCTAAACAAACAACGCGGCACCTCGAACCATCTTAAAATATCGATTTTAAAGTATGAATATTAGTAGGGACCGCAATTAGTTCACAAATATTGACAATAGGGACCGCAATGCGGTCCCTATTGACTACGCTAATGTCAATAGGGACCGAATTGCGGTCGCTATTGACTCAACAGGGACCGAATTGCGGTCCCTACTAATATTCATATTTTACATTCGAATTTTTTTATTGATGTTGGTATTTTTGTGATTCTTAGTAACCAAACTCATTGTAACATGTGAATTGAAGTAATAAATGATTGCAAAATCAACCTTATAGTAGATTAGTTGTGAAGTAATAGATTGATTGAGATTGAGCGAGTTATTAACGTTCAAGATTATTTCATGTTCTACAACTAATCATCACTAGTTAGTTGTAGTTGTTATTCGTTTTTATGATTTATTTCACTAATGTTGGAATAGATATGATTATGAGGTATAATCATTAGATCAAGTAATCATTATACTTACATATGTATATAGAATTAGTTTGTCATTGTGACATTCGTTGTACAAAATAGTAAGAGAATCTTCAAAGCGGTCCGTTCTCCTCACATAATACTTGGATTTACAATGCGTCGTTGTAATTATTGTTATTTGAACTATTACAATGGTTATTATGAACTAAACAAACAACGCGGCACCTCGAACCATCTTAAAATATCGATTTTAAAGTATGAATATTAGTAGGGACCGCAATTAGGTCACAAATATTGACAATAGGGACCGCAATGCGGTCCCTATTGACTACGCTAATGTCAATAGGGACCGAATTGCGGTCGCTATTGACTCAACAGGGACCGAATTGCGGTCCCTACTAATATTCATATTTTACATTCGAATTTTTTTATTGATGTTGGTATGTTTGTGATTCTTAGTAACCAAACTCATTGTAACATGTGAATTGAAGTAATAAATGATTGCAAAATCAACCTTATAGTAGATTAGTTGTGAAGTAATAGATTGATTGAGATTGAGCGAGTTATTAACGTTCAAGATTATTTCATGTTCTACAACTAATCATCACTAGTTAGTTGTAGTTGTTATTCGTTTTTATGATTTATTTCACTAATGTTGGAATAGATATGATTATGAGGTATAATCATTAGATCAAGTAATCATTATACGTACATATGTATATAGAATTAGTTTGTCATTGTGACATTCGTTGTACAAAATAGTAAGAGAATCTTCAAAGCGGTGTGTTCTCCTCACATAATATTTGGATTTACAATGCGTCGTTGTAATTATTGTTATTTGAAATATTACAATGGTTATTATGACCTAAACAAACAACGCGGCACCTCGAACCATCTTAAAATATCGATTTTAAAGTATGAATATTAGTAGGGACCGCAATTAGGTCACAAATATTGACAATAGGGACCGCAATGCGGTCCCTATTGACTACGCTAATGTCAATAGGGACCGAATTGCGGTCGCTATTGACTCAACAGGGACCGAATTGCGGTCCCTACTAATATTCATATTTTACATTCGAATTTTTTTATTGATGTTGGTATTTTTGTGATTCTTAGTAACCAAACTCATTGTAACATGTGAATTGAAGTAATAAATGATTGCAAAATCAACCTTATAGTAGATTAGTTGTGAAGTAATAGATTGATTGAGATTGAGCGAGTTATTAACGTTCAAGATTATTTCATGTTCTACAACTAATCATCACTAGTTAGTTGTAGTTGTTATTCGTTTTTATGATTTATTTCATTAATGTTGGAATAGATATGATTATGAGGTATAATCATTAGATCAAGTAATCATTATACTTACATATGTATATAGAATTAGTTTGTCATTGTGACATTCGTTGTACAAAATAGTAAGAGAATCTTCAAAGCGGTCCGTTCTCCTCACATAATACTTGGATTTACAATGCGTCGTTGTAATTATTGTTATTTGAACTATTACAATGGTTATTATGAACTAAACAAACAACGCGGCACCTCGAACCATCTTAAAATATCGATTTTAAAGTATGAATATTAGTAGGGACCGCAATTAGGTCACAAATATTGACAATAGGGACCGCAATGCGGTCCCTATTGACTACGCTAATGTCAATAGGGACCGAATTGCGGTCGCTATTGACTCAACAGGGACCGAATTGCGGTCCCTACTAATATTCATATTTTACATTCGAATTTTTTTATTGATGTTGGTATGTTTGTGATTCTTAGTAACCAAACTCATTGTAACATGTGAATTGAAGTAATAAATGATTGCAAAATCAACCTTATAGTAGATTAGTTGTGAAGTAATAGATTGATTGAGATTGAGCGAGTTATTAACGTTCAAGATTATTTCATGTTCTACAACTAATCATCACTAGTTAGTTGTAGTTGTTATTCGTTTTTATGATTTATTTCACTAATGTTGGAATAGATATGATTATGAGGTATAATCATTAGATCAAGTAATCATTATACTTACATATGTATATAGAATTAGTTTGTCATTGTGACATTCGTTGTACAAAATAGTAAGAGAATCTTCAAAGCGGTGTGTTGTCCTCACATAATATTTGGATTTACAATGCGTCGTTGTAATTATTGTTATTTGAAATATTACAATGGTTATTATGACCTAAACAAACAACGCGGCACCTCGAACCATCTTAAAATATCGATTTTAAAGTATGAATATTAGTAGGGACCGCAATTAGGTCACAAATATTGACAATAGGGACCGCAATGCGGTCCCTATTGACTACGCTAATGTCAATAGGGACCGAATTGCGGTCGCTATTGACTCAACAGGGACCGAATTGCGGTCCCTACTAATATTCATATTTTACATTCGAATTTTTTTTATTGATGTTGGTATTTTTGTGATTCTTAGTAACCAAACTCATTCTAACATGTGAATTGAAGTAATAAATGATTGCAAAATCAACCTTATAGTAGATTAGTTGTGAAGTAATAGATTGATTGAGATTGAGCGAGTTATTAACGTTCAAGATTATTTCATGTTCTACAACTAATCATCACTAGTTAGTTGTAGTTGTTATTCGTTTTTATGATTTATTTCACTAATGTTGGAATAGATATGATTATGAGGTATAATCATTAGATCAAGTAATCATTATACTTACATATGTATATAGAATTAGTTTGTCATTGTGACATTCGTTGTACAAAATAGTAAGAGAATCTTCAAAGCGGTGTGTTCTCCTCACATAATATTTGGATTTACAATGCGTCGTTGTAATTATTGTTATTTGAAATATTACAATGGTTATTATGACCTAAACAAACAACGCGGCACCTCGAACCATCTTAAAATGTCGATTTTAAAGTATGAATATTAGTAGGGACCGCAATTAGGTCACAAATATTGACAATAGGGACCGCAATGCGGTCCCTATTGACTACGCTAATGTCAATAGGGACCGAATTGCGGTCGCTATTGACTCAACAGGGACCGAATTGCGGTCCCTACTAATATTCATATTTTACATTCGAATTTTTTTATTGATGTTGGTATGTTTGTGATTCTTAGTAACCAAACTCATTGTAACATGTGAATTGAAGTAATAAATGATTGCAAAATCAACTTTATAGTAGATTAGTTGTGAAGTAATAGATTGATTGAGATTGAGCGAGTTATTAACGTTCAAGATTATTTCATGTTCTACAACTAATCATCACTAGTTAGTTGTAGTTGTTATTCGTTTTTATGATTTATTTCACTAATGTTGGAATAGATATGATTATGAGGTATAATCATTAGATCAAGTAATCATTATACTTACATATGTATATAGAATTAGTTTGTCCTTGTGACATTCGTTGTACAAAATAGTAAGAGAATCTTCAAAGCGGTCCGTTCTCCTCACATAATACTTGGATTTACAATGCGTCGTTGTAATTATTGTTATTTGAACTATTACAATGGTTATTATGAACTAAACAAACAACGCGGCACCTCGAACCATCTTAAAATATCGATTTTAAAGTATGAATATTAGTAGGGACCGCAATTAGGTCACAAATATTGACAATAGGGACCGCAATGCGGTCCCTATTGACTACGCTAATGTCAATAGGGACCGAATTGCGGTCGCTATTGACTCAACAGGGACCGAATTGCGGTCCCTACTAATATTCATATTTTACATTCGAATTTTTTTATTGATGTTGGTATGTTTGTGATTCTTAGTAACCAAACTCATTGTAACATGTGAATTGAAGTAATAAATGATTGCAAAATCAACCTTATAGTAGATTAGTTGTGAAGTAATAGATTGATTGAGAGAGAGCGAGTTGTTAACGTTCAAGATTATTTCATGTTCTACAACTAATCATCACTAGTTAGTTGTAGTTGTTATTCGTTTTTATGATTTATTTCACTAATGTTGGAATAGATATGATTATGAGGTATAATCATTAGATCAAGTAATCATTATACTTACATATGTATATAGAATTAGTTTGTCATTGTGACATTCGTTGTACAAAATAGTAAGAGAATCTTCAAAGCGGTGTGTTCTCCTCACATAATATTTGGATTTACAATGCGTCGTTGTAATTATTGTTATTTGAAATATTACAATGGTTATTATGACCTAAACAAACAACGCGGCACCTCGAACCATCTTAAAATATCGATTTTAAAGTATGAATATTAGTAGGGACCGCAATTAGGTCACAAATATTGACAATAGGGACCGCAATGCGGTCCCTATTGACTACGCTAATGTCAATAGGGACCGAATTGCGGTCGCTATTGACTCAACAGGGACCGAATTGCGGTCCCTACTAATATTCATATTTTACATTCGAATTTTTTTATTGATGTTGGTATGTTTGTGATTCTTAGTAACCAAACTCATTGTAACATGTGAATTGAAGTAATAAATGATTGCAAAATCAACCTTATAGTAGATTAGTTGTGAAGTAATAGATTGATTGAGATTGAGCGAGTTATTAACGTTCAAGATTATTTCATGTTCTACAACTAATCATCACTAGTTAGTTGTAGTTGTTATTCGTTTTTATGATTTATTTCACTAATGTTGGAATAGATATGATTATGAGGTATAATCATTAGATCAAGTAATCATTATACTTACATATGTATATAGAATTAGTTTGTCATTGTGACATTCGTTGTACAAAATAGTAAGAGAATCTTCAAAGCGGTCCGTTCTCCTCACATAATACTTGGATTTACAATGCGTCGTTGTAATTATTGTTATTTGAACTATTACAATGGTTATTATGAACTAAACAAACAACGCGGCACCTCGAACCATCTTAAAATATCGATTTTAAAGTATGAATATTAGTAGGGACCGCAATTAGGTCACAAATATTGACAATAGGGACCGCAATGCGGTCCCTATTGACTACGCTAATGTCAATAGGGACCGAATTGCGGTCGCTATTGACTCAACAGGGACCGAATTGCGGTCCCTACTAATATTCATATTTTACATTCGAATTTTTTTTATTGATGTTGGTATTTTTGTGATTCTTAGTAACCAAACTCATTGTAACATGTGAATTGAAGTAATAAATGATTGCAAAATCAACCTTATAGTAGATTAGTTGTGAAGTAATAGATTGATTGAGATTGAGCGAGTTATTAACGTTCAAGATTATTTCATGTTCTACAACTAATCATCACTAGTTAGTTGTAGTTGTTATTCGTTTTTATGATTTATTTCACTAATGTTGGAATAGATATGATTATGAGGTATAATCATTAGATCAAGTAATCATTATACTTACATATGTATATAGAATTAGTTTGTCATTGTGACATTCGTTGTACAAAATAGTAAGAGAATCTTCAAAGCGGTCCGTTCTCCTCACATAATACTTGGATTTACAATGCGTCGTTGTAATTATTGTTATTTGAACTATTACAATGGTTATTATGAACTAAACAAACAACGCGGCACCTCGAACCATCTTAAAATATCGATTTTAAAGTATGAATATTAGTAGGGACCGCAATTAGGTCACAAATATTGACAATAGGGACCGCAATGCGGTCCCTATTGACTACGCTAATGTCAATAGGGACCGAATTGCGGTCGCTATTGACTCAACAGGGACCGAATTGCGGTCCCTACTAATATTCATATTTTACATTCGAATTTTTTTATTGATGTTGGTATGTTTGTGATTCTTAGTAACCAAACTCATTGTAACATGTGAATTGAAGTAATAAATGATTGCAAAATCAACCTTATAGTAGATTAGTTGTGAAGTAATAGATTGATTGAGATTGAGCGAGTTATTAACGTTCAAGATTATTTCATGTTCTACAACTAATCATCACTAGTTAGTTGTAGTTGTTATTCGTTTTTATGATTTATTTCACTAATGTTGGAATAGATATGATTATGAGGTATAATCATTAGATCAAGTAATCATTATACTTACATATGTATATAGAATTAGTTTGTCATTGTGACATTCGTTGTACAAAATAGTAAGAGAATCTTCAAAGCGGTGTGTTGTCCTCACATAATATTTGGATTTACAATGCGTCGTTGTAATTATTGTTATTTGAAATATTACAATGGTTATTATGACCTAAACAAACAACGCGGCACCTCGAACCATCTTAAAATATCGATTTTAAAGTATGAATATTAGTAGGGACCGCAATTAGGTCACAAATATTGACAATAGGGACCGCAATGCGGTCCCTATTGACTACGCTAATGTCAATAGGGACCGAATTGCGGTCGCTATTGACTCAACAGGGACCGAATTGCGGTCCCTACTAATATTCATATTTTACATTCGAATTTGTTTTATTGATGTTGGTATTTTTGTGATTCTTAGTAACCAAACTCATTGTAACATGTGAATTGAAGTAATAAATGATTGCAAAATCAACCTTATAGTAGATTAGTTGTGAAGTAATAGATTGATTGAGATTGAGCGAGTTATTAACGTTCAAGATTATTTCATGTTCTACAACTAATCATCACTAGTTAGTTGTAGTTGTTATTCGTTTTTATGATTTATTTCACTAATGTTGAAATAGATATGATTATGAGGTATAATCATTAGATCAAGTAATCATTATACTTACATATGTATATAGAATTAGTTTGTCATTGTGACATTCGTTGTACAAAATAGTAAGAGAATCTTCAAAGCGGTCCGTTCTCCTCACATAATACTTGGATTTACAATGCGTCGTTGTAATTATTGTTATTTGAACTATTACAATGGTTATTATGAACTAAACAAACAACGCGGCACCTCGAACCATCTTAAAATATCGATTTTAAAGTATGAATATTAGTAGGGACCGCAATTAGGTCACAAATATTGACAATAGGGACCGCAATGCGGTCCCTATTGACTACGCTAATGTCAATAGGGACCGAATTGCGGTCGCTATTTACTCAACAGGGACCGAATTGCGGTCCCTACTAATATTCATATTTTACATTCGAATTTTTTTATTGATGTTGGTATGTTTGTGATTCTTAGTAACCAAACTCATTGTAACATGTGAATTGAAGTAATAAATGATTGCAAAATCAACCTTATAGTAGATTAGTTGTGAAGTAATAGATTGATTGAGATTGAGCGAGTTATTAACGTTCAAGATTATTTCATGTTCTACAACTAATCATCACTAGTTAGTTGTAGTTGTTATTCGTTTTTATGATTTATTTCAGTAATGTTGGAATAGATATGATTATGAGGTATAATCATTAGATCAAGTAATCATTATACTTACATATGTATATAGAATTAGTTTGTCATTGTGACATTCGTTGTACAAAATAGTAAGAGAATCTTCAAAGCGGTGTGTTCTCCTCACATAATATTTGGATTTACAATGCGTCGTTGTAATTATTGTTATTTGAAATATTACAATGGTTATTATGACCTAAACAAACAACGCGGCATCTCGAACCATCTTAAAATGTCGATTTTAAAGTATGAATATTAGTAGGGACCGCAATTAGGTCACAAATATTGACAATAGGGACCGCAATGCGGTCCCTATTGACTACGCTAATGTCCATAGGGACCGAATTGCGGTCGCTATTGACTCAACAGGGACCGAATTGCGGTCCCTACTAATATTCATATTTTACATTCGAATTTTTTTATTGATGTTGGTATGTTTGTGATTCTTAGTAACCAAACTCATTGTAACATGTGAATTGAAGTAATAAATGATTGCAAAATCAACCTTATAGTAGATTAGTTGTGAAGTAATAGATTGATTGAGATTGAGCGAGTTATTAACGTTCAAGATTATTTCATGTTCTACAACTAATCATCACTAGTTAGTTGTAGTTGTTATTCGTTTTTATGATTTATTTCACTAATGTTGGAATAGATATGATTATGAGGTATAATCATTAGATCAAGTAATCATTATACTTACATATGTATATAGAATTAGTTTGTCATTGTGACATTCGTTGTACAAAATAGTAAGAGAATCTTCAAAGCGGTGTGTTCTCCTCACATAATATTTGGATTTACAATGCGTCGTTGTAATTATTGTTATTTGAAATATTACAATGGTTATTATGACCTAAACAAACAACGCGGCACCTCGAACCATCTTAAAATATCGATTTTAAAGTATGAATATTAGTAGGGACCGCAATTAGGTCACAAATATTGACAATAGGGACCGCAATGCGGTCCCTATTGACTACGCTAATGTCAATAGGGACCGAATTGCGGTCGCTATTGACTCAACAGGGACCGAATTGCGGTCCCTACTAATATTCATATTTTACATTCGAATTTTTTTATTGATGTTGGTATGTTTGTGATTCTTAGTAACCAAACTCATTGTAACATGTGAATTGAAGTAATAAATGATTGCAAAATCAACCTTATAGTAGATTAGTTGTGAAGTAATAGATTGATTGAGATTGAGCGAGTTATTAACGTTCAAGATTATTTCATGTTCTACAACTAATCATCACTAGTTAGTTGTAGTTGTTATTCGTTTTTATGATTTATTTCACTAATGTTGGAATAGATATGATTATGAGGTATAATCATTAGATCAAGTAATCATTATACTTACATATGTATATAGAATTAGTTTGTCATTGTGACATTCGTTGTACAAAATAGTAAGAGAATCTTCAAAGCGGTCCGTTCTCCTCACATAATACTTGGATTTACAATGCGTCGTTGTAATTATTGTTATTTGAACTATTACAATGGTTATTATGAACTAAACAAACAACGCGGCACCTCGAACCATCTTAAAATATCGATTTTAAAGTATGAATATTAGTAGGGACCGCAATTAGGTCACAAATATTGACAATAGGGACCGCAATGCGGTCCCTATTGACTACGCTAATGTCAATAGGGACCGAATTGCGGTCGCTATTGACTCAACAGGGACCGAATTGCGGTCCCTACTAATATTCATATTTTACATTCGAATTTTTTTTATTGATGTTGGTATTTTTGTGATTCTTAGTAACCAAACTCATTGTAACATGTGAATTGAAGTAATAAATGATTGCAAAATCAACCTTATAGTAGATTAGTTGTGAAGTAATAGATTGATTGAGATTGAGCGAGTTATTAACGTTCAAGATTATTTCATGTTCTACAACTAATCATCACTAGTTAGTTGTAGTTGTTATTCGTTTTTATGATTTATTTCACTAATGTTGGAATAGATATGATTATGAGGTATAATCATTAGATCAAGTAATCATTATACTTACATATGTATATAGAATTAGTTTGTCATTGTGACATTCGTTGTACAAAATAGTAAGAGAATCTTCAAAGCGGTCCGTTCTCCTCACATAATACTTGGATTTACAATGCGTCGTTGTAATTATTGTTATTTGAACTATTACAATGGTTATTATGAACTAAACAAACAACGCGGCACCTCGAACCATCTTAAAATATCGATTTTAAAGTATGAATATTAGTAGGGACCGCAATTAGGTCACAAATATTGACAATAGGGACCGCAATGCGGTCCCTATTGACTACGCTAATGTCAATAGGGACCGAATTGCGGTCGCTATTGACTCAACAGGGACCGAATTGCGGTCCCTACTAATATTCATATTTTACATTCGAATTTTTTTATTGATGTTGGTATGTTTGTGATTCTTAGTAACCAAACTCATTGTAACATGTGAATTGAAGTAATAAATGATTGCAAAATCAACCTTATAGTAGATTAGTTGTGAAGTAATAGATTGATTGAGATTGAGCGAGTTATTAACGTTCAAGATTATTTCATGTTCTACAACTAATCATCACTAGTTAGTTGTAGTTGTTATTCGTTTTTATGATTTATTTCACTAATGTTGGAATAGATATGATTATGAGGTATAATCATTAGATCAAGTAATCATTATACTTACATATGTATATAGAATTAGTTTGTCATTGTGACATTCGTTGTACAAAATAGTAAGAGAATCTTCAAAGCGGTGTGTTGTCCTCACATAATATTTGGATTTACAATGCGTCGTTGTAATTATTGTTATTTGAAATATTACAATGGTTATTATGAACTAAACAAACAACGCGGCACCTCGAACCATCTTAAAATATCGATTTTAAAGTATGAATATTAGTAGGGACCGCAATTAGGTCACAAATATTGACAATAGGGACCGCAATGCGGTCCCTATTGACTACGCTAATGTCAATAGGGACCGAATTGCGGTCGCTATTGACTCAACAGGGACCGAATTGCGGTCCCTACTAATATTCATATTTTACATTCGAATTTGTTTTATTGATGTTGGTATTTTTGTGATTCTTAGTAACCAAACTCATTGTAACATGTGAATTGAAGTAATAAATGATTGCAAAATCAACCTTATAGTAGATTAGTTGTGAAGTAATAGATTGATTGAGATTGAGCGAGTTATTAACGTTCAAGATTATTTCATGTTCTACAACTAATCATCACTAGTTAGTTGTAGTTGTTATTCGTTTTTATGATTTATTTCACTAATGTTGAAATAGATATGATTATGAGGTATAATCATTAGATCAAGTAATCATTATACTTACATATGTATATAGAATTAGTTTGTCATTGTGACATTCGTTGTACAAAATAGTAAGAGAATCTTCAAAGCGGTCCGTTCTCCTCACATAATACTTGGATTTACAATGCGTCGTTGTAATTATTGTTATTTGAACTATTACAATGGTTATTATGAACTAAACAAACAACGCGGCACCTCGAACCATCTTAAAATATCGATTTTAAAGTATGAATATTAGTAGGGACCGCAATTAGGTCACAAATATTGACAATAGGGACCGCAATGCGGTCCCTATTGACTACGCTAATGTCAATAGGGACCGAATTGCGGTCGCTATTTACTCAACAGGGACCGAATTGCGGTCCCTACTAATATTCATATTTTACATTCGAATTTTTTTATTGATGTTGGTATGTTTGTGATTCTTAGTAACCAAACTCATTGTAACATGTGAATTGAAGTAATAAATGATTGCAAAATCAACCTTATAGTAGATTAGTTGTGAAGTAATAGATTGATTGAGATTGAGCGAGTTATTAACGTTCAAGATTATTTCATGTTCTACAACTAATCATCACTAGTTAGTTGTAGTTGTTATTCGTTTTTATGATTTATTTCAGTAATGTTGGAATAGATATGATTATGAGGTATAATCATTAGATCAAGTAATCATTATACTTACATATGTATATAGAATTAGTTTGTCATTGTGACATTCGTTGTACAAAATAGTAAGAGAATCTTCAAAGCGGTGTGTTCTCCTCACATAATATTTGGATTTACAATGCGTCGTTGTAATTATTGTTATTTGAAATATTACAATGGTTATTATGACCTAAACAAACAACGCGGCATCTCGAACCATCTTAAAATATCGATTTTAAAGTATGAATATTAGTAGGGACCGCAATTAGGTCACAAATATTGACAATAGGGACCGCAATGCGGTCCCTATTGACTACGCTAATGTCAATAGGGACCGAATTGCGGTCGCTATTGACTCAACAGGGACCGAATTGCGGTCCCTACTAATATTCATATTTTACATTCGAATTTTTTTTATTGATGTTGGTATTTTTGTGATTCTTAGTAACCAAACTCATTGTAACATGTGAATTGAAGTAATAAATGATTGCAAAATCAACCTTATAGTAGATTAGTTGTGAAGTAATAGATTGATTGAGATTGAGCGAGTTATTAACGTTCAAGATTATTTCATGTTCTACAACTAATCATCACTAGTTAGTTGTAGTTGTTATTCGTTTTTATGATTTATTTCACTAATGTTGGAATAGATATGATTATGAGGTATAATCATTAGATCAAGTAATCATTATACTTACATATGTATATAGAATTAGTTTGTCATTGTGACATTCGTTGTACAAAATAGTAAGAGAATCTTCAAAGCGGTCCGTTCTCCTCACATAATACTTGGATTTACAATGCGTCGTTGTAATTATTGTTATTTGAACTATTACAATGGTTATTATGAACTAAACAAACAACGCGGCACCTCGAACCATCTTAAAATATCGATTTTAAAGTATGAATATTAGTAGGGACCGCAATTAGGTCACAAATATTGACAATAGGGACCGCAATGCGGTCCCTATTGACTACGCTAATGTCAATAGGGACCGAATTGCGGTCGCTATTGACTCAACAGGGACCGAATTGCGGTCCCTACTAATATTCATATTTTACATTCGAATTTTTTTATTGATGTTGGTATGTTTGTGATTCTTAGTAACCAAACTCATTGTAACATGTGAATTGAAGTAATAAATGATTGCAAAATCAACCTTATAGTAGATTAGTTGTGAAGTAATAGATTGATTGAGATTGAGCGAGTTATTAACGTTCAAGATTATTTCATGTTCTACAACTAATCATCACTAGTTAGTTGTAGTTGTTATTCGTTTTTATGATTTATTTCACTAATGTTGGAATAGATATGATTATGAGGTATAATCATTAGATCAAGTAATCATTATACTTACATATGTATATAGAATTAGTTTGTCATTGTGACATTCGTTGTACAAAATAGTAAGAGAATCTTCAAAGCGGTGTGTTGTCCTCACATAATATTTGGATTTACAATGCGTCGTTGTAATTATTGTTATTTGAAATATTACAATGGTTATTATGACCTAAACAAACAACGCGGCACCTCGAACCATCTTAAAATATCGATTTTAAAGTATGAATATTAGTAGGGACCGCAATTAGGTCACAAATATTGACAATAGGGACCGCAATGCGGTCCCTATTGACTACGCTAATGTCAATAGGGACCGAATTGCGGTCGCTATTGACTCAACAGGGACCGAATTGCGGTCCCTACTAATATTCATATTTTACATTCGAATTTTTTTATTGATGTTGGTATGTTTGTGATTCTTAGTAACCAAACTCATTGTAACATGTGAATTGAAGTAATAAATGATTGCAAAATCAACCTTATAGTAGATTAGTTGTGAAGTAATAGATTGATTGAGATTGAGCGAGTTATTAACGTTCAAGATTATTTCATGTTCTACAACTAATCATCACTAGTTAGTTGTAGTTGTTATTCGTTTTTATGATTTATTTCACTAATGTTGGAATAGATATGATTATGAGGTATAATCATTAGATCAAGTAATCATTATACTTACATATGTATATAGAATTAGTTTGTCATTGTGACATTCGTTGTACAAAATAGTAAGAGAATCTTCAAAGCGGTGTGTTGTCCTCACATAATATTTGGATTTACAATGCGTCGTTGTAATTATTGTTATTTGAAATATTACAATGGTTATTATGAACTAAACAAACAACGCGGCACCTCGAACCATCTTAAAATATCGATTTTAAAGTATGAATATTAGTAGGGACCGCAATTAGGTCACAAATATTGACAATAGGGACCGCAATGCGGTCCCTATTGACTACGCTAATGTCAATAGGGACCGAATTGCGGTCGCTATTGACTCAACAGGGACCGAATTGCGGTCCCTACTAATATTCATATTTTACATTCGAATTTGTTTTATTGATGTTGGTATTTTTGTGATTCTTAGTAACCAAACTCATTGTAACATGTGAATTGAAGTAATAAATGATTGCAAAATCAACCTTATAGTAGATTAGTTGTGAAGTAATAGATTGATTGAGATTGAGCGAGTTATTAACGTTCAAGATTATTTCATGTTCTACAACTAATCATCACTAGTTAGTTGTAGTTGTTATTCGTTTTTATGATTTATTTCACTAATGTTGAAATAGATATGATTATGAGGTATAATCATTAGATCAAGTAATCATTATACTTACATATGTATATAGAATTAGTTTGTCATTGTGACATTCGTTGTACAAAATAGTAAGAGAATCTTCAAAGCGGTCCGTTCTCCTCACATAATACTTGGATTTACAATGCGTCGTTGTAATTATTGTTATTTGAACTATTACAATGGTTATTATGAACTAAACAAACAACGCGGCACCTCGAACCATCTTAAAATATCGATTTTAAAGTATGAATATTAGTAGGGACCGCAATTAGGTCACAAATATTGACAATAGGGACCGCAATGCGGTCCCTATTGACTACGCTAATGTCAATAGGGACCGAATTGCGGTCGCTATTTACTCAACAGGGACCGAATTGCGGTCCCTACTAATATTCATATTTTACATTCGAATTTTTTTATTGATGTTGGTATGTTTGTGATTCTTAGTAACCAAACTCATTGTAACATGTGAATTGAAGTAATAAATGATTGCAAAATCAACCTTATAGTAGATTAGTTGTGAAGTAATAGATTGATTGAGATTGAGCGAGTTATTAACGTTCAAGATTATTTCATGTTCTACAACTAATCATCACTAGTTAGTTGTAGTTGTTATTCGTTTTTATGATTTATTTCAGTAATGTTGGAATAGATATGATTATGAGGTATAATCATTAGATCAAGTAATCATTATACTTACATATGTATATAGAATTAGTTTGTCATTGTGACATTCGTTATACAAAATAGTAAGAGAATCTTCAAAGCGGTGTGTTCTCCTCACATAATATTTGGATTTACAATGCGTCGTTGTAATTATTGTTATTTGAAATATTACAATGGTTATTATGACCTAAACAAACAACGCGGCATCTCGAACCATCTTAAAATATCGATTTTAAAGTATGAATATTAGTAGGGACCGCAATTAGGTCACAAATATTGACAATAGGGACCGCAATGCGGTCCCTATTGACTACGCTAATGTCAATAGGGACCGAATTGCGGTCGCTATTGACTCAACAGGGACCGAATTGCGGTCCCTACTAATATTCATATTTTACATTCGAATTTTTTTATTGATGTTGGTATGTTTGTGATTCTTAGTAACCAAACTCATTGTAACATGTGAATTGAAGTAATAAATGATTGCAAAATCAACCTTATAGTAGATTAGTTGTGAAGTAATAGATTGATTGAGATTGAGCGAGTTATTAACGTTCAAGATTATTTCATGTTCTACAACTAATCATCACTAGTTAGTTGTAGTTGTTATTCGTTTTTATGATTTATTTCACTAATGTTGGAATAGATATGATTATGAGGTATAATCATTAGATCAAGTAATCATTATACTTACATATGTATATAGAATTAGTTTGTCATTGTGACATTCGTTGTACAAAATAGTAAGAGAATCTTCAAAGCGGTGTGTTGTCCTCACATAATATTTGGATTTACAATGCGTCGTTGTAATTATTGTTATTTGAAATATTACAATGGTTATTATGACCTAAACAAACAACGCGGCACCTCGAACCATCTTAAAATATCGATTTTAAAGTATGAATATTAGTAGGGACCGCAATTAGGTCACAAATATTGACAATAGGGACCGCAATGCGGTCCCTATTGACTACGCTAATGTCAATAGGGACCGAATTGCGGTCGCTATTGACTCAACAGGGACCGAATTGCGGTCCCTACTAATATTCATATTTTACATTCGAATTTTTTTATTGATGTTGGTATGTTTGTGATTCTTAGTAACCAAACTCATTGTAACATGTGAATTGAAGTAATAAATGATTGCAAAATCAACCTTATAGTAGATTAGTTGTGAAGTAATAGATTGATTGAGATTGAGCGAGTTATTAACGTTCAAGATTATTTCATGTTCTACAACTAATCATCACTAGTTAGTTGTAGTTGTTATTCGTTTTTATGATTTATTTCACTAATGTTGGAATAGATATGATTATGAGGTATAATCATTAGATCAAGTAATCATTATACTTACATATGTATATAGAATTAGTTTGTCATTGTGACATTCGTTGTACAAAATAGTAAGAGAATCTTCAAAGCGGTGTGTTGTCCTCACATAATATTTGGATTTACAATGCGTCGTTGTAATTATTGTTATTTGAAATATTACAATGGTTATTATGAACTAAACAAACAACGCGGCACCTCGAACCATCTTAAAATATCGATTTTAAAGTATGAATATTAGTAGGGACCGCAATTAGGTCACAAATATTGACAATAGGGACCGCAATGCGGTCCCTATTGACTACGCTAATGTCAATAGGGACCGAATTGCGGTCGCTATTGACTCAACAGGGACCGAATTGCGGTCCCTACTAATATTCATATTTTACATTCGAATTTGTTTTATTGATGTTGGTATTTTTGTGATTCTTAGTAACCAAACTCATTGTAACATGTGAATTGAAGTAATAAATGATTGCAAAATCAACCTTATAGTAGATTAGTTGTGAAGTAATAGATTGATTGAGATTGAGCGAGTTATTAACGTTCAAGATTATTTCATGTTCTACAACTAATCATCACTAGTTAGTTGTAGTTGTTATTCGTTTTTATGATTTATTTCACTAATGTTGAAATAGATATGATTATGAGGTATAATCATTAGATCAAGTAATCATTATACTTACATATGTATATAGAATTAGTTTGTCATTGTGACATTCGTTGTACAAAATAGTAAGAGAATCTTCAAAGCGGTCCGTTCTCCTCACATAATACTTGGATTTACAATGCGTCGTTGTAATTATTGTTATTTGAACTATTACAATGGTTATTATGAACTAAACAAACAACGCGGCACCTCGAACCATCTTAAAATATCGATTTTAAAGTATGAATATTAGTAGGGACCGCAATTAGGTCACAAATATTGACAATAGGGACCGCAATGCGGTCCCTATTGACTACGCTAATGTCAATAGGGACCGAATTGCGGTCGCTATTTACTCAACAGGGACCGAATTGCGGTCCCTACTAATATTCATATTTTACATTCGAATTTTTTTATTGATGTTGGTATGTTTGTGATTCTTAGTAACCAAACTCATTGTAACATGTGAATTGAAGTAATAAATGATTGCAAAATCAACCTTATAGTAGATTAGTTGTGAAGTAATAGATTGATTGAGATTGAGCGAGTTATTAACGTTCAAGATTATTTCATGTTCTACAACTAATCATCACTAGTTAGTTGTAGTTGTTATTCGTTTTTATGATTTATTTCAGTAATGTTGGAATAGATATGATTATGAGGTATAATCATTAGATCAAGTAATCATTATACTTACATATGTATATAGAATTAGTTTGTCATTGTGACATTCGTTATACAAAATAGTAAGAGAATCTTCAAAGCGGTGTGTTCTCCTCACATAATATTTGGATTTACAATGCGTCGTTGTAATTATTGTTATTTGAAATATTACAATGGTTATTATGACCTAAACAAACAACGCGGCATCTCGAACCATCTTAAAATATCGATTTTAAAGTATGAATATTAGTAGGGACCGCAATTAGGTCACAAATATTGACAATAGGGACCGCAATGCGGTCCCTATTGACTACGCTAATGTCAATAGGGACCGAATTGCGGTCGCTATTGACTCAACAGGGACCGAATTGCGGTCCCTACTAATATTCATATTTTACATTCGAATTTTTTTTATTGATGTTGGTATTTTTGTGATTCTTAGTAACCAAACTCATTGTAACATGTGAATTGAAGTAATAAATGATTGCAAAATCAACCTTATAGTAGATTAGTTGTGAAGTAATAGATTGATTGAGATTGAGCGAGTTATTAACGTTCAAGATTATTTCATGTTCTACAACTAATCATCACTAGTTAGTTGTAGTTGTTATTCGTTTTTATGATTTATTTCACTAATGTTGGAATAGATATGATTATGAGGTATAATCATTAGATCAAGTAATCATTATACTTACATATGTATATAGAATTAGTTTGTCATTGTGACATTCGTTGTACAAAATAGTAAGAGAATCTTCAAAGCGGTCCGTTCTCCTCACATAATACTTGGATTTACAATGCGTCGTTGTAATTATTGTTATTTGAACTATTACAATGGTTATTATGAACTAAACAAACAACGCGGCACCTCGAACCATCTTAAAATATCGATTTTAAAGTATGAATATTAGTAGGGACCGCAATTAGGTCACAAATATTGACAATAGGGACCGCAATGCGGTCCCTATTGACTACGCTAATGTCAATAGGGACCGAATTGCGGTCGCTATTGACTCAACAGGGACCGAATTGCGGTCCCTACTAATATTCATATTTTACATTCGAATTTTTTTATTGATGTTGGTATGTTTGTGATTCTTAGTAACCAAACTCATTGTAACATGTGAATTGAAGTAATAAATGATTGCAAAATCAACCTTATAGTAGATTAGTTGTGAAGTAATAGATTGATTGAGATTGAGCGAGTTATTAACGTTCAAGATTATTTCATGTTCTACAACTAATCATCACTAGTTAGTTGTAGTTGTTATTCGTTTTTATGATTTATTTCACTAATGTTGGAATAGATATGATTATGAGGTATAATCATTAGATCAAGTAATCATTATACTTACATATGTATATAGAATTAGTTTGTCATTGTGACATTCGTTGTACAAAATAGTAAGAGAATCTTCAAAGCGGTGTGTTGTCCTCACATAATATTTGGATTTACAATGCGTCGTTGTAATTATTGTTATTTGAAATATTACAATGGTTATTATGACCTAAACAAACAACGCGGCACCTCGAACCATCTTAAAATATCGATTTTAAAGTATGAATATTAGTAGGGACCGCAATTAGGTCACAAATATTGACAATAGGGACCGCAATGCGGTCCCTATTGACTACGCTAATGTCAATAGGGACCGAATTGCGGTCGCTATTGACTCAACAGGGACCGAATTGCGGTCCCTACTAATATTCATATTTTACATTCGAATTTGTTTTATTGATGTTGGTATTTTTGTGATTCTTAGTAACCAAACTCATTGTAACATGTGAATTGAAGTAATAAATGATTGCAAAATCAACCTTATAGTAGATTAGTTGTGAAGTAATAGATTGATTGAGATTGAGCGAGTTATTAACGTTCAAGATTATTTCATGTTCTACAACTAATCATCACTAGTTAGTTGTAGTTGTTATTCGTTTTTATGATTTATTTCACTAATGTTGAAATAGATATGATTATGAGGTATAATCATTAGATCAAGTAATCATTATACTTACATATGTATATAGAATTAGTTTGTCATTGTGACATTCGTTGTACAAAATAGTAAGAGAATCTTCAAAGCGGTCCGTTCTCCTCACATAATACTTGGATTTACAATGCGTCGTTGTAATTATTGTTATTTGAACTATTACAATGGTTATTATGAACTAAACAAACAACGCGGCACCTCGAACCATCTTAAAATATCGATTTTAAAGTATGAATATTAGTAGGGACCGCAATTAGGTCACAAATATTGACAATAGGGACCGCAATGCGGTCCCTATTGACTACGCTAATGTCAATAGGGACCGAATTGCGGTCGCTATTTACTCAACAGGGACCGAATTGCGGTCCCTACTAATATTCATATTTTACATTCGAATTTTTTTATTGATGTTGGTATGTTTGTGATTCTTAGTAACCAAACTCATTGTAACATGTGAATTGAAGTAATAAATGATTGCAAAATCAACCTTATAGTAGATTAGTTGTGAAGTAATAGATTGATTGAGATTGAGCGAGTTATTAACGTTCAAGATTATTTCATGTTCTACAACTAATCATCACTAGTTAGTTGTAGTTGTTATTCGTTTTTATGATTTATTTCAGTAATGTTGGAATAGATATGATTATGAGGTATAATCATTAGATCAAGTAATCATTATACTTACATATGTATATAGAATTAGTTTGTCATTGTGACATTCGTTGTACAAAATAGTAAGAGAATCTTCAAAGCGGTGTGTTCTCCTCACATAATATTTGGATTTACAATGCGTCGTTGTAATTATTGTTATTTGAAATATTACAATGGTTATTATGACCTAAACAAACAACGCGGCATCTCGAACCATCTTAAAATGTCGATTTTAAAGTATGAATATTAGTAGGGACCGCAATTAGGTCACAAATATTGACAATAGGGACCGCAATGCGGTCCCTATTGACTACGCTAATGTCCATAGGGACCGAATTGCGGTCGCTATTGACTCAACAGGGACCGAATTGCGGTCCCTACTAATATTCATATTTTACATTCGAATTTTTTTATTGATGTTGGTATGTTTGTGATTCTTAGTAACCAAACTCATTGTAACATGTGAATTGAAGTAATAAATGATTGCAAAATCAACCTTATAGTAGATTAGTTGTGAAGTAATAGATTGATTGAGATTGAGCGAGTTATTAACGTTCAAGATTATTTCATGTTCTACAACTAATCATCACTAGTTAGTTGTAGTTGTTATTCGTTTTTATGATTTATTTCACTAATGTTGGAATAGATATGATTATGAGGTATAATCATTAGATCAAGTAATCATTATACTTACATATGTATATAGAATTAGTTTGTCATTGTGACATTCGTTGTACAAAATAGTAAGAGAATCTTCAAAGCGGTCCGTTCTCCTCACATAATACTTGGATTTACAATACGTCGTTGTAATTATTGTTATTTGAACTATTACAATGGTTATTATGAACTAAACAAACAACGCGGCACCTCGAACCATCTTAAAATATCGATTTTAAAGTATGAATATTAGTAGGGACCGCAATTAGGTCACAAATATTGACAATAGGGACCGCAATGCGGTCCCTATTGACTACGCTAATGTCAATAGGGACCGAATTGCGGTCGCTATTGACTCAACAGGGACCGAATTGCGGTCCCTACTAATATTCATATTTTACATTCGAATTTTTTTATTGATGTTGGTATGTTTGTGATTCTTAGTAACCAAACTCATTGTAACATGTGAATTGAAGTAATAAATGATTGCAAAATCAACCTTATAGTAGATTAGTTGTGAAGTAATAGATTGATTGAGATTGAGCGAGTTATTAACGTTCAAGATTATTTCATGTTCTACAACTAATCATCACTAGTTAGTTGTAGTTGTTATTCGTTTTTATGATTTATTTCACTAATGTTGGAATAGATATGATTATGAGGTATAATCATTAGATCAAGTAATCATTATACTTACATATGTATATAGAATTAGTTTGTCATTGTGACATTCGTTGTACAAAATAGTAAGAGAATCTTCAAAGCGGTGTGTTCTCCTCACATAATATTTGGATTTACAATGCGTCGTTGTAATTATTGTTATTTGAAATATTACAATGGTTATTATGACCTAAACAAACAACGCGGCATCTCGAACCATCTTAAAATGTCGATTTTAAAGTATGAATATTAGTAGGGACCGCAATTAGGTCACAAATATTGACAATAGGGACCGCAATGCGGTCCCTATTGACTACGCTAATGTCAATAGGGACCGAATTGCGGTCGCTATTGACTCAACAGGGACCGAATTGCGGTCCCTACTAATATTCATATTTTACATTCGAATTTTTTTATTGATGTTGGTATGTTTGTGATTCTTAGTAACCAAACTCATTGTAACATGTGAATTGAAGTAATAAATGATTGCAAAATCAACCTTATAGTAGATTAGTTGTGAAGTAATAGATTGATTGAGATTGAGCGAGTTATTAACGTTCAAGATTATTTCATGTTCTACAACTAATCATCACTAGTTAGTTGTAGTTGTTATTCGTTTTTATGATTTATTTCACTAATGTTGGAATAGATATGATTATGAGGTATAATCATTAGATCAAGTAATCATTATACTTACATATGTATATAGAATTAGTTTGTCATTGTGACATTCGTTGTACAAAATAGTAAGAGAATCTTCAAAGCGGTGTGTTCTCCTCACATAATATTTGGATTTACAATGCGTCGTTGTAATTATTGTTATTTGAAATATTACAATGGTTATTATGACCTAAACAAACAACGCGGCATCTCGAACCATCTTAAAATATCGATTTTAAAGTATGAATATTAGTAGGGACCGCAATTAGGTCACAAATATTGACAATAGGGACCGCAATGCGGTCCCTATTGACTACGCTAATGTCAATAGGGACCGAATTGCGGTCGCTATTGACTCAACAGGGACCGAATTGCGGTCCCTACTAATATTCATATTTTACATTCGAATTTTTTTTATTGATGTTGGTATTTTTGTGATTCTTAGTAACCAAACTCATTGTAACATGTGAATTGAAGTAATAAATGATTGCAAAATCAACCTTATAGTAGATTAGTTGTGAAGTAATAGATTGATTGAGATTGAGCGAGTTATTAACGTTCAAGATTATTTCATGTTCTACAACTAATCATCACTAGTTAGTTGTAGTTGTTATTCGTTTTTATGATTTATTTCACTAATGTTGGAATAGATATGATTATGAGGTATAATCATTAGATCAAGTAATCATTATACTTACATATGTATATAGAATTAGTTTGTCATTGTGACATTCGTTGTACAAAATAGTAAGAGAATCTTCAAAGCGGTCCGTTCTCCTCACATAATACTTGGATTTACAATGCGTCGTTGTAATTATTGTTATTTGAACTATTACAATGGTTATTATGAACTAAACAAACAACGCGGCACCTCGAACCATCTTAAAATATCGATTTTAAAGTATGAATATTAGTAGGGACCGCAATTAGGTCACAAATATTGACAATAGGGACCGCAATGCGGTCCCTATTGACTACGCTAATGTCAATAGGGACCGAATTGCGGTCGCTATTGACTCAACAGGGACCGAATTGCGGTCCCTACTAATATTCATATTTTACATTCGAATTTTTTTATTGATGTTGGTATGTTTGTGATTCTTAGTAACCAAACTCATTGTAACATGTGAATTGAAGTAATAAATGATTGCAAAATCAACCTTATAGTAGATTAGTTGTGAAGTAATAGATTGATTGAGATTGAGCGAGTTATTAACGTTCAAGATTATTTCATGTTCTACAACTAATCATCACTAGTTAGTTGTAGTTGTTATTCGTTTTTATGATTTATTTCACTAATGTTGGAATAGATATGATTATGAGGTATAATCATTAGATCAAGTAATCATTATACTTACATATGTATATAGAATTAGTTTGTCATTGTGACATTCGTTGTACAAAATAGTAAGAGAATCTTCAAAGCGGTGTGTTCTCCTCACATAATATTTGGATTTACAATGCGTCGTTGTAATTATTGTTATTTGAAATATTACAATGGTTATTATGACCTAAACAAACAACGCGGCACCTCGAACCATCTTAAAATATCGATTTTAAAGTATGAATATTAGTAGGGACCGCAATTAGGTCACAAATATTGACAATAGGGACCGCAATGCGGTCCCTATTGACTACGCTAATGTCAATAGGGACCGAATTGCGGTCGCTATTGACTCAACAGGGACCGAATTGCGGTCCCTACTAATATTCATATTTTACATTCGAATTTGTTTTATTGATGTTGGTATTTTTGTGATTCTTAGTAACCAAACTCATTGTAACATGTGAATTGAAGTAATAAATGATTGCAAAATCAACCTTATAGTAGATTAGTTGTGAAGTAATAGATTGATTGAGATTGAGCGAGTTATTAACGTTCAAGATTATTTCATGTTCTACAACTAATCATCACTAGTTAGTTGTAGTTGTTATTCGTTTTTATGATTTATTTCACTAATGTTGAAATAGATATGATTATGAGGTATAATCATTAGATCAAGTAATCATTATACTTACATATGTATATAGAATTAGTTTGTCATTGTGACATTCGTTGTACAAAATAGTAAGAGAATCTTCAAAGCGGTCCGTTCTCCTCACATAATACTTGGATTTACAATGCGTCGTTGTAATTATTGTTATTTGAACTATTACAATGGTTATTATGAACTAAACAAACAACGCGGCACCTCGAACCATCTTAAAATATCGATTTTAAAGTATGAATATTAGTAGGGACCGCAATTAGGTCACAAATATTGACAATAGGGACCGCAATGCGGTCCCTATTGACTACGCTAATGTCAATAGGGACCGAATTGCGGTCGCTATTTACTCAACAGGGACCGAATTGCGGTCCCTACTAATATTCATATTTTACATTCGAATTTTTTTATTGATGTTGGTATATTTGTGATTCTTAGTAACCAAACTCATTGTAACATGTGAATTGAAGTAATAAATGATTGCAAAATCAACCTTATAGTAGATTAGTTGTGAAGTAATAGATTGATTGAGATTGAGCGAGTTATTAACGTTCAAGATTATTTCATGTTCTACAACTAATCATCACTAGTTAGTTGTAGTTGTTATTCGTTTTTATGATTTATTTCACTAATGTTGGAATAGATATGATTATGAGGTATAATCATTAGATCAAGTAATCATTATACTTACATATGTATATAGAATTAGTTTGTCATTGTGACATTCGTTGTACAAAATAGTAAGAGAATCTTCAAAGCGGTGTGTTCTCCTCACATAATATTTGGATTTACAATGCGTCGTTGTAATTATTGTTATTTGAAATATTACAATGGTTATTATGACCTAAACAAACAACGCGGCACCTCGAACCATCTTAAAATGTCGATTTTAAAGTATGAATATTAGTAGGGACCGCAATTAGGTCACAAATATTGACAATAGGGACCGCAATGCGGTCCCTATTGACTACGCTAATGTCAATAGGGACCGAATTGCGGTCGCTATTGACTCAACAGGGACCGAATTGCGGTCCCTACTAATATTCATATTTTACATTCGAATTTTTTTATTGATGTTGGTATGTTTGTGATTCTTAGTAACCAAACTCATTGTAACATGTGAATTGAAGTAATAAATGATTGCAAAATCAACCTTATAGTAGATTAGTTGTGAAGTAATAGATTGATTGAGATTGAGCGAGTTATTAACGTTCAAGATTATTTCATGTTCTACAACTAATCATCACTAGTTAGTTGTAGTTGTTATTTGTTTTTATGATTTATTTCACTAATGTTGGAATAGATATGATTATGAGGTATAATCATTAGATCAAGTAATCATTATACTTACATATGTATATAGAATTAGTTTGTCATTGTGACATTCGTTGTACAAAATAGTAAGAGAATCTTCAAAGCGGTCCGTTCTCCTCACATAATACTTGGATTTACAATACGTCGTTGTAATTATTGTTATTTGAACTATTACAATGGTTATTATCAACTAAACAAACAACGCGGCACCTCGAACCATCTTAAAATATCGATTTTAAAGTATGAATATTAGTAGGGACCGCAATTAGGTCACAAATATTGACAATAGGGACCGCAATGCGGTCCCTATTGACTACGCTAATGTCAATAGGGACCGAATTGCGGTCGCTATTGACTCAACAGGGACCGAATTGCGGTCCCTACTAATATTCATATTTTACATTCGAATTTTTTTATTGATGTTGGTATGTTTGTGATTCTTAGTAACCAAACTCATTGTAACATGTGAATTGAAGTAATAAATGATTGCAAAATCAACCTTATAGTAGATTAGTTGTGAAGTAATAGATTGATTGAGATTGAGCGAGTTATTAACGTTCAAGATTATTTCATGTTCTACAACTAATCATCACTAGTTAGTTGTAGTTGTTATTCGTTTTTATGATTTATTTCACTAATGTTGGAATAGATATGATTATGAGGTATAATCATTAGATCAAGTAATCATTATACTTACATATGTATATAGAATTAGTTTGTCATTGTGACATTCGTTGTACAAAATAGTAAGAGAATCTTCAAAGCGGTGTGTTCTCCTCACATAATATTTGGATTTACAATGCGTCGTTGTAATTATTGTTATTTGAAATATTACAATGGTTATTATGACCTAAACAAACAACGCGGCACCTCGAACCATCTTAAAATATCGATTTTAAAGTATGAATATTAGTAGGGACCGCAATTAGGTCACAAATATTGACAATAGGGACCGCAATGCGGTCCCTATTGACTACGCTAATGTCAATAGGGACCGAATTGCGGTCGCTATTGACTCAACAGGGACCGAATTGCGGTCCCTACTAATATTCATATTTTACATTCGAATTTTTTTTATTGATGTTGGTATTTTTGTGATTCTTAGTAACCAAACTCATTGTAACATGTGAATTGAAGTAATAAATGATTGCAAAATCAACCTTATAGTAGATTAGTTGTGAAGTAATAGATTGATTGAGATTGAGCGAGTTATTAACGTTCAAGATTATTTCATGTTCTACAACTAATCATCACTAGTTAGTTGTAGTTGTTATTCGTTTTTATGATTTATTTCACTAATGTTGGAATAGATATGATTATAAGGTATAATCATTAGATCAAGTAATCATTATACTTACATATGTATATAGAATTAGTTTATCATTGTGACATTCGTTGTACAAAATAGTAAGAGAATCTTCAAAGCGGTCCGTTCTCCTCACATAATACTTGGATTTACAATGCGTCGTTGTAATTATTGTTATTTGAACTATTACAATGGTTATTATGAACTAAACAAACAACGCGGCACCTCGAACCATCTTAAAATATCGATTTTAAAGTATGAATATTAGTAGGGACCGCAATTAGGTCACATATATTGACAATAGGGACCGCAATGCGGTCCCTATTGACTACGCTAATGTCAATAGGGACCGAATTGCGGTCGCTATTGACTCAACAGGGACCGAATTGCGGTCCCTACTAATATTCATATTTTACATTCGAATTTTTTTATTGATGTTGGTATGTTTGTGATTCTTAGTAACCAAACTCATTGTAACATGTGAATTGAAGTAATAAATGATTGCAAAATCAACCTTATAGTAGATTAGTTGTGAAGTAATAGATTGATTGAGATTGAGCGAGTTATTAACGTTCAAGATTATTTCATGTTCTACAACTAATCATCACTAGTTAGTTGTAGTTGTTATTCGTTTTTATGATTTATTTCACTAATGTTGGAATAGATATGATTATGAGGTATAATCATTAGATCAAGTAATCATTATACTTACATATGTATATAGAATTAGTTTGTCATTGTGACATTCGTTGTACAAAATAGTAAGAGAATCTTCAAAGCGGTGTGTTCTCCTCACATAATATTTGGATTTACAATGCGTCGTTGTAATTATTGTTATTTGAAATATTAAAATGGTTATTATGACCTAAACAAACAACGCGGCACCTCGAACCATCTTAAAATATCGATTTTAAAGTATGAATATTAGTAGGGACCGCAATTAGGTCACAAATATTGACAATAGGGACCGCAATGCGGTCCCTATTGACTACGCTAATGTCAATAGGGACCGAATTGCGGTCGCTATTGACTCAACAGGGACCGAATTGCGGTCCCTACTAATATTCATATTTTACATTCGAATTTTTTTTATTGATGTTGGTATTTTTGTGATTCTTAGTAACCAAACTCATTGTAACATGTGAATTGAAGTAATAAATGATTGCAAAATCAACCTTATAGTAGATTAGTTGTGAAGTAATAGATTGATTGAGATTGAGCGAGTTATTAACGTTCAAGATTATTTCATGTTCTACAACTAATCATCACTAGTTAGTTGTAGTTGTTATTGTATTTTATGATTTATTTCACTAATTTTGGAATAGATATGATTATGAGGTATAATCATTAGATCAAGTAATCATTATACTTACATATGTATATAGAATTAGTTTGTCATTGTGACATTCGTTGTACAAAATAGTAAGAGAATCTTCAAAGCGGTCCGTTCTCCTCACATAATACTTGGATTTACAATGCGTCGTTGTAATTATTGTTATTTGAACTATTACAATGGTTATTATGAACTAAACAAACAACGCGGCACCTCGAACCATCTTAAAATATCGATTTTAAAGTATGAATATTAGTAGGGACCGCAATTAGGTCACAAATATTGACAATAGGGACCGCAATGCGGTCCCTATTGACTACGCTAATGTCAATAGGGACCGAATTGCGGTCGCTATTGACTCAACAGGGACCGAATTGCGGTCCCTACTAATATTCATATTTTACATTCGAATTTTTTTATTGATGTTGGTATGTTTGTGATTCTTAGTAACCAAACTCATTGTAACATGTGAATTGAAGTAATAAATGATTGCAAAATCAACCTTATAGTAGATTAGTTGTGAAGTAATAGATTGATTGAGAGAGAGCGAGTTGTTAACGTTCAAGATTATTTCATGTTCTACAACTAATCATCACTAGTTAGTTGTAGTTGTTATTCGTTTTTATGATTTATTTCACTAATGTTGGAATAGATATGATTATGAGGTATAATCATTAGATCAAGTAATCATTATACTTACATATGTATATAGAATTAGTTTGTCATTGTGACATTCGTTGTACAAAATAGTAAGAGAATCTTCAAAGCGGTGTGTTCTCCTCACATAATATTTGGATTTACAATGCGTCGTTGTAATTATTGTTATTTGAAATATTACAATGGTTATTATGACCTAAACAAACAACGCGGCACCTCGAACCATCTTAAAATATCGATTTTAAAGTATGAATATTAGTAGGGACCGCAATTAGGTCACAAATATTGACAATAGGGACCGCAATGCGGTCCCTATTGACTACGCTAATGTCAATAGGGACCGAATTGCGGTCGCTATTGACTCAACAGGGACCGAATTGCGGTCCCTACTAATATTCATATTTTACATTCGAATTTTTTTATTGATGTTGGTATGTTTGTGATTCTTAGTAACCAAACTCATTGTAACATGTGAATTGAAGTAATAAATGATTGCAAAATCAACCTTATAGTAGATTAGTTGTGAAGTAATAGATTGATTGAGATTGAGCGAGTTATTAACGTTCAAGATTATTTCATGTTCTACAACTAATCATCACTAGTTAGTTGTAGTTGTTATTCGTTTTTATGATTTATTTCACTAATGTTGGAATAGATATGATTATGAGGTATAATCATTAGATCAAGTAATCATTATACTTACATATGTATATAGAATTAGTTTGTCATTGTGACATTCGTTGTACAAAATAGTAAGAGAATCTTCAAAGCGGTGTGTTCTCCTCACATAATACTTGGATTTACAATGCGTCGTTGTAATTATTGTTATTTGAACTATTACAATGGTTATTATGAACTAAACAAACAACGCGGCACCTCGAACCATCTTAAAATATCGATTTTAAAGTATGAATATTAGTAGGGACCGCAATTAGGTCACAAATATTGACAATAGGGACCGCAATGCGGTCCCTATTGACTACGCTAATGTCAATAGGGACCGAATTGCGGTCGCTATTGACTCAACAGGGACCGAATTGCGGTCCCTACTAATATTCATATTTTACATTCGAATTTTTTTATTGATGTTGGTATGTTTGTGATTCTTAGTAACCAAACTCATTGTAACATGTGAATTGAAGTAATAAATGATTGCAAAATCAACCTTATAGTAGATTAGTTGTGAAGTAATAGATTGATTGAGAGAGAGCGAGTTGTTAACGTTCAAGATTATTTCATGTTCTACAACTAATCATCACTAGTTAGTTGTAGTTGTTATTCGTTTTTATGATTTATTTCACTAATGTTGGAATAGATATGATTATGAGGTATAATCATTAGATCAAGTAATCATTATACTTACATATGTATATAGAATTAGTTTGTCATTGTGACATTCGTTGTACAAAATAGTAAGAGAATCTTCAAAGCGGTGTGTTCTCCTCACATAATATTTGGATTTACAATGCGTCGTTGTAATTATTGTTATTTGAAATATTACAATGGTTATTATGACCTAAACAAACAACGCGGCACCTCGAACCATCTTAAAATATCGATTTTAAAGTATGAATATTAGTAGGGACCGCAATTAGGTCACAAATATTGACAATAGGGACCGCAATGCGGTCCCTATTGACTACGCTAATGTCAATAGGGACCGAATTGCGGTCGCTATTGACTCAACAGGGACCGAATTGCGGTCCCTACTAATATTCATATTTTACATTCGAATTTTTTTATTGATGTTGGTATGTTTGTGATTCTTAGTAACCAAACTCATTGTAACATGTGAATTGAAGTAATAAATGATTGCAAAATCAACCTTATAGTAGATTAGTTGTGAAGTAATAGATTGATTGAGATTGAGCGAGTTATTAACGTTCAAGATTATTTCATGTTCTACAACTAATCATCACTAGTTAGTTGTAGTTGTTATTCGTTTTTATGATTTATTTCACTAATGTTGGAATAGATATGATTATGAGGTATAATCATTAGATCAAGTAATCATTATACTTACATATGTATATAGAATTAGTTTGTCATTGTGACATTCGTTGTACAAAATAGTAAGAGAATCTTCAAAGCGGTGTGTTCTCCTCACATAATATTTGGATTTACAATGCGTCGTTGTAATTATTGTTATTTGAAATATTACAATGGTTATTATGAACTAAACAAACAACGCGGCACCTCGAACCATCTTAAAATATCGATTTTAAAGTATGAATATTAGTAGGGACCGCAATTAGGTCACAAATATTGACAATAGGGACCGCATTGCGGTCCCTATTGACTACGCTAATGTCAATAGGGACCGAATTGCGGTCGCTATTGACTCAACAGGGACCGAATTGCGGTCCCTACTAATATTCATATTTTACATTCGAATTTTTTTATTGATGTTGGTATGTTTGTGATTCTTAGTAACCAAACTCATTGTAACATGTGAATTGAAGTAATAAATGATTGCAAAATCAACCTTATAGTAGATTAGTTGTGAAGTAATAGATTGATTGAGAGAGAGCGAGTTATTAACGTTCAAGATTATTTCATGTTCTACAACTAATCATCACTAGTTAGTTGTAGTTGTTATTCGTTTTTATGATTTATTTCACTAATGTTGGAATAGATATGATTATGAGGTATAATCATTAGATCAAGTAATCATTATACTTACATATGTATATAGAATTAGTTTGTCATTGTGACATTCGTTGTACAAAATAGTAAGAGAATCTTCAAAGCGGTGTGTTCTCCTCACATAATATTTGGATTTACAATGCGTCGTTGTAATTATTGTTATTTGAACTATTACAATGGTTATTATGAACTAAACAAACAACGCGGCACCTCGAACCATCTTAAAATATCGATTTTAAAGTATGAATATTAGTAGGGACCGCAATTAGGTCACAAATATTGACAATAGGGACCACAATGCGGTCCCTATTGACTACGCTAATGTCAATAGGGACCGAATTGCGGTCGCTATTGACTCAACAGGGACCGAATTGCGGTCCCTACTAATATTCATATTTTACATTCGAATTTTTTTATTGATGTTGGTATGTTTGTGATTCTTAGTAACCAAACTCATTGTAACATGTGAATTGAAGTAATAAATGATTGCAAAATCAACCTTATAGTAGATTAGTTGTGAAGTAATAGATTGATTGAGATTGAGCGAGTTATTAACGTTCAAGATTATTTCATGTTCTACAACTAATCATCACTAGTTAGTTGTAGTTGTTATTCGTTTTTATGATTTATTTCACTAATGTTGGAATAGATATGATTATGAGGTATAATCATTAGATCAAGTAATCATTATACTTACATATGTATATAGAATTAGTTTGTCATTGTGACATTCGTTGTACAAAATAGTAAGAGAATCTTCAAAGCGGTGTGTTCTCCTCACATAATATTTGGATTTACAATGCGTCGTTGTAATTATTGTTATTTGAACTATTACAATGGTTATTATGAACTAAACAAACAACGCGGCACCTCGAACCATCTTAAAATATCGATTTTAAAGTATGAATATTAGTAGAGACCGCAATTAGGTCACAAATATTGACAATAGGGACCGCAATGCGGTCCCTATTGACTACGCTAATGTCAATAGGGACCGAATTGCGGTCGCTATTGACTCAACAGGGACCGAATTGCGGTCCCTACTAATATTCATATTTTACATTCGAATTTTTTTCTTGATGTTGGTATGTTTGTGATTCTTAGTAACCAAACTCATTGTAACATGTGAATTGAAGTAATAAATGATTGCAAAATCAACCTTATAGTAGATTAGTTGTGAAGTAATAGATTGATTGAGATTGAGCGAGTTATTAACGTTCAAGATTATTTCATGTTCTACAACTAATCATCACTAGTTAGTTGTAGTTGTTATTCGTTTTTATGATTTATTTCACTAATGTTGGAATAGATATGATTATGAGGTATAATCATTAGATCAAGTAATCATTATACTTACATATGTATATAGAATTAGTTTGTCATTGTGACATTCGTTGTACAAAATAGTAAGAGAATCTTCAAAGCGGTCCGTTCTCCTCACATAATACTTGGATTTACAATGCGTCGTTGTAATTATTGTTATTTGAACTATTACAATGGTTATTATGAACTAAACAAACAACGCGGCACCTCGAACCATCTTAAAATATCGATTTTAAAGTATGAATATTAGTAGGGACCGCAATTAGGTCACAAATATTGACAATAGGGACCGCAATGCGGTCCCTATTGACTACGCTAATGTCAATAGGGACCGAATTGCGGTCGCTATTGACTCAACAGGGACCGAATTGCGGTCCCTACTAATATTCATATTTTACATTCGAATTTTTTTATTGATGTTGGTATGTTTGTGATTCTTAGTAACCAAACTCATTGTAACATGTGAATTGAAGTAATAAATGATTGCAAAATCAACCTTATAGTAGATTAGTTGTGAAGTAATAGATTGATTGAGATTGAGCGAGTTATTAACGTTCAAGATTATTTCATGTTCTACAACTAATCATCACTAGTTAGTTGTAGTTGTTATTCGTTTTTATGATTTATTTCACTAATGTTGGAATAGATATGATTATGAGGTATAATCATTAGATCAAGTAATCATTATACTTACATATGTATATAGAATTAGTTTGTCATTGTGACATTCGTTGTACAAAATAGTAAGAGAATCTTCAAAGCGGTGTGTTCTCCTCACATAATATTTGGATTTACAATGTGTCGTTGTAATTATTGTTATTTGAACTATTACAATGGTTATTATGAACTAAACAAACAACGCGGCACCTCGAACCATCTTAAAATATCGATTTTAAAGTATGAATATTAGTAGGGACCGCAATTAGGTCACAAATATTGACAATAGGGACCGCAATGCGGTCCCTATTGACTACGCTAATGTCAATAGGGACCGAATTGCGGTCGCTATTGACTCAACAGGGACCGAATTGCGGTCCCTACTAATATTCATATTTTACATTCGAATTTTTTTATTGATGTTGGTATGTTTGTGATTCTTAGTAACCAAACTCATTGTAACATGTGAATTGAAGTAATAAATGATTGCAAAATCAACCTTATAGTAGATTAGTTGTGAAGTAATAGATTGATTGAGAGAGAGCGAGTTATTAACGTTCAAGATTATTTCATGTTCTACAACTAATCATCACTAGTTAGTTGTAGTTGTTATTCGTTTTTATGATTTATTTCACTAATGTTGGAATAGATATGATTATGAGGTATAATCATTAGATCAAGTAATCATTATACTTACATATGTATATAGAATTAGTTTGTCATTGTGACATTCGTTGTACAAAATAGTAAGAGAATCTTCAAAGCGGTGTGTTCTCCTCACATAATATTTGGATTTACAATGCGTCGTTGTAATTATTGTTATTTGAACTATTACAATGGTTATTATGAACTAAACAAACAACGCGGCACCTCGAACCATCTTAAAATATCGATTTTAAAGTATGAATATTAGTAGGTACCGCAATTAGGTCACAAATATTGACAATAGGGACCGCAATGCGGTCCCTATTGACTACGCTAATGTCAATAGGGACCGAATTGCGGTCGCTATTGACTCAACAGGGACCGAATTGCGGTGCCTACTAATATTCATATTTTACATTCGAATTTTTTTATTGATGTTGGTATGTTTGTGATTCTTAGTAACCAAACTCATTGTAACATGTGAATTGAAGTAATAAATGATTGCAAAATCAACCTTATAGTAGATTAGTTGTGAAGTAATAGATTGATTGAGATTGAGCGAGTTATTAACGTTCAAGATTATTTCATGTTCTACAACTAATCATCACTAGTTAGTTGTAGTTGTTATTCGTTTTTATGATTTATTTCACTAATGTTGGAATAGATATGATTATGAGGTATAATCATTAGATCAAGTAATCATTATACTTACATATGTATATAGAATTAGTTTGTCATTGTGACATTCGTTGTACAAAATAGTAAGAGAATCTTCAAAGCGGTCCGTTCTCCTCACATAATACTTGGATTTACAATGCGTCGTTGTAATTATTGTTATTTGAACTATTACAATGGTTATTATGAACTAAACAAACAACGCGGCACCTCGAACCATCTTAAAATGTCGATTTTAAAGTATGAATATTAGTAGGGACCGCAATTAGGTCACAAATATTGACAATAGGGACCGCAATGCGGTCCCTATTGACTACGCTAATGTCAATAGGGACCGAATTGCGGTCGCTATTGACTCAACAGGGACCGAATTGCGGTCCCTACTAATATTCATATTTTACATTCGAATTTTTTTATTGATGTTGGTATGTTTGTGATTCTTAGTAACCAAACTCATTGTAACATGTGAATTGAAGTAATAAATGATTGCAAAATCAACCTTATAGTAGATTAGTTGTGAAGTAATAGATTGATTGAGATTGAGCGAGTTATTAACGTTCAAGATTATTTCATGTTCTACAACTAATCATCACTAGTTAGTTGTAGTTGTTATTCGTTTTTATGATTTATTTCACTAATGTTGGAATAGATATGATTATGAGGTATAATCATTAGATCAAGTAATCATTATACTTACATATGTATATAGAATTAGTTTGTCATTGTGACATTCGTTGTACAAAATAGTAAGAGAATCTTCAAAGCGGTCCGTTCTCCTCACATAATACTTGGATTTACAATGCGTCGTTGTAATTATTGTTATTTGAACTATTACAATGGTTATTATGAACTAAACAAACAACGCGGCACCTCGAACCATCTTAAAATATCGATTTTAAAGTATGAATATTAGTAGGGACCGCAATTAGGTCACAAATATTGACAATAGGGACCGCAATGCGGTCCCTATTGACTACGCTAATGTCAATAGGGACCGAATTGCGGTCGCTATTGACTCAACAGGGACCGAATTGCGGTCCCTACTAATATTCATATTTTACATTCGAATTTTTTTATTGATGTTGGTATGTTTGTGATTCTTAGTAACCAAACTCATTGTAACATGTGAATTGAAGTAATAAATGATTGCAAAATCAACCTTATAGTAGATTAGTTGTGAAGTAATAGATTGATTGAGATTGAGCGAGTTATTAACGTTCAAGATTATTTCATGTTCTACAACTAATCATCACTAGTTAGTTGTAGTTGTTATTCGTTTTTATGATTTATTTCACTAATGTTGGAATAGATATGATTATGAGGTATAATCATTAGATCAAGTAATCATTATACTTACATATGTATATAGAATTAGTTTGTCATTGTGACATTCGTTGTACAAAATAGTAATAGAATCTTCAAAGCGGTGTGTTCTCCTCACATAATATTTGGATTTACAATGCGTCGTTGTAATTATTGTTATTTGAACTATTACAATGGTTATTATGAACTAAACAAACAACGCGGCACCTCGAACCATCTTAAAATATCGATTTTAAAGTATGAATATTAGTAGGGACCGCAATTAGGTCACAAATATTGACAATAGGGACCGCAATGCGGTCCCTATTGACTACGCTAATGTCAATAGGGACCGAATTGCGGTCGCTATTGACTCAACAGGGACCGAATTGCGGTCCCTACTAATATTCATATTTTACATTCGAATTTTTTTATTGATGTTGGTATGTTTGTGATTCTTAGTAACCAAACTCATTGTAACATGTGAATTGAAGTAATAAATGATTGCAAAATCAACCTTATAGTAGATTAGTTGTGAAGTAATAGATTGATTGAGATTGAGCGAGTTATTAACGTTCAAGATTATTTCATGTTCTACAACTAATCATCACTAGTTAGTTGTAGTTGTTATTCGTTTTTATGATTTATTTCACTAATGTTGGAATAGATATGATTATGAGGTATAATCATTAGATCAAGTAATCATTATACTTACATATGTATATAGAATTAGTTTGTCATTGTGACATTCGTTGTACAAAATAGTAAGAGAATCTTCAAAGCGGTCCGTTCTCCTCACATAATACTTGGATTTACAATGCGTCGTTGTAATTATTGTTATTTGAACTATTACAATGGTTATTATGAACTAAACAAACAACGCGGCACCTCGAACCATCTTAAAATATCGATTTTAAAGTATGAATATTAGTAGGGACCGCAATTAGGTCACAAATATTGACAATAGGGACCGCAATGCGGTCCCTATTGACTACGCTAATGTCAATAGGGACCGAATTGCGGTCGCTATTGACTCAACAGGGACCGAATTGCGGTCCCTACTAATATTCATATTTTACATTCGAATTTTTTTATTGATGTTGGTATGTTTGTGATTCTTAGTAACCAAACTCATTGTAACATGTGAATTGAAGTAATAAATGATTGCAAAATCAACCTTATAGTAGATTAGTTGTGAAGTAATAGATTGATTGAGATTGAGCGAGTTATTAACGTTCAAGATTATTTCATGTTCTACAACTAATCATCACTAGTTAGTTGTAGTTGTTATTCGTTTTTATGATTTATTTCACTAATGTTGGAATAGATATGATTATGAGGTATAATCATTAGATCAAGTAATCATTATACTTACATATGTATATAGAATTAGTTTGTCATTGTGACATTCGTTGTACAAAATAGTAAGAGAATCTTCAAAGCGGTGTGTTCTCCTCACATAATATTTGGATTTACAATGCGTCGTTGTAATTATTGTTATTTGAACTATTACAATGGTTATTATGAACTAAACAAACAACGCGGCACCTCGAACCATCTTAAAATATCGATTTTAAAGTATGAATATTAGTAGGGACCGCAATTAGGTCACAAATATTGACAATAGGGACCGCAATGCGGTCCCTATTGACTACGCTAATGTCAATAGGGACCGAATTGCGGTCGCTATTGACTCAACAGGGACCGAATTGCGGTCCCTACTAATATTCATATTTTACATTCGAATTTTTTTATTGATGTTGGTATGTTTGTGATTCTTAGTAACCAAACTCATTGTAACATGTGAATTGAAGTAATAAATGATTGCAAAATCAACCTTATAGTAGATTAGTTGTGAAGTAATAGATTGATTGAGAGAGAGCGAGTTATTAACGTTCAAGATTATTTCATGTTCTACAACTAATCATCACTAGTTAGTTGTAGTTGTTATTCGTTTTTATGATTTATTTCACTAATGTTGGAATAGATATGATTATGAGGTATAATCATTAGATCAAGTAATCATTATACTTACATATGTATATAGAATTAGTTTGTCATTGTGACATTCGTTGTACAAAATAGTAAGAGAATCTTCAAAGCGGTGTGTTCTCCTCACATAATATTTGGATTTACAATGCGTCGTTGTAATTATTGTTATTTGAACTATTACAATGGTTATTATGAACTAAACAAACAACGCGGCACCTCGAACCATCTTAAAATATCGATTTTAAAGTATGAATATTAGTAGGTACCGCAATTAGGTCACAAATATTGACAATAGGGACCGCAATGCGGTCCCTATTGACTACGCTAATGTCAATAGGGACCGAATTGTGGTCGCTATTGACTCAACAGGGACCGAATTGCGGTCCCTACTAATATTCATATTTTACATTCGAATTTTTTTATTGATGTTGGTATGTTTGTGATTCTTAGTAACCAAACTCATTGTAACATGTGAATTGAAGTAATAAATGATTGCAAAATCAACCTTATAGTAGATTAGTTGTGAAGTAATAGATTGATTGAGATTGAGCGAGTTATTAACGTTCAAGATTATTTCATGTTCTACAACTAATCATCACTAGTTAGTTGTAGTTGTTATTCGTTTTTATGATTTATTTCACTAATGTTGGAATAGATATGATTATGAGGTATAATCATTAGATCAAGTAATCATTATACTTACATATGTATATAGAATTAGTTTGTCATTGTGACATTCGTTGTACAAAATAGTAAGAGAATCTTCAAAGCGGTCCGTTCTCCTCACATAATACTTGGATTTACAATGCGTCGTTGTAATTATTGTTATTTGAACTATTACAATGGTTATTATGAACTAAACAAACAACGCGGCACCTCGACCCATCTTAAAATATCGATTTTAAAGTATGAATATTAGTAGGGACCGCAATTAGGTCACAAATATTGACAATAGGGACCGCAATGCGGTCCCTATTGACTACGCTAATGTCAATAGGGACCGAATTGCGGTCGCTATTGACTCAACAGGGACCGAATTGCGGTCCCTACTAATATTCATATTTTACATTCGAATTTTTTTATTGATGTTGGTATGTTTGTGATTCTTAGTAACCAAACTCATTGTAACATGTGAATAGAAGTAATAAATGATTGCAAAATCAACCTTATAGTAGATTAGTTGTGAAGTAATAGATTGATTGAGAGAGAGCGAGTTATTAACGTTCAAGATTATTTCATGTTCTACAACTAATCATCACTAGTTAGTTGTAGTTGTTATTCGTTTTTATGATTTATTTCACTAATGTTGGAATAGATATGATTATGAGGTATAATCATTAGATCAAGTAATCATTATACTTACATATGTATATAGAATTAGTTTGTCATTGTGACATTTGTTGTACAAAATAGTAAGAGAATCTTCAAAGCGGTGTGTTCTTCTCACATAATATTTGGATTTACAATGCGTCGTTGTAATTATTGTTATTTGAACTATTACAATGGTTATTATGAACTAAACAAACAACGCGGCACCTCGAACCATCTTAAAATATCGATTTTAAAGTATGAATATTAGTAGGGACCGCAATTAGGTCACAAATATTGACAATAGGGACCGCATTGACTACGCTAATGTCAATAGGGACCGAATTGCGGTCGCTATTGACTCAACAGGGACCGAATTGCGGTCCCTACTAATATTCATATTTTACATTCGAATTTTTTTATTGATGTTGGTATGTTTGTGATTCTTAGTAACCAAACTCATTGTAACATGTGAATTGAAGTAATAAATGATTGCAAAATCAACCTTATAGTAGATTAGTTGTGAAGTAATAGATTGATTGAGATTGAGCGAGTTATTAACGTTCAAGATTATTTCATGTTCTACAACTAATCATCACTAGTTAGTTGTAGTTGTTATTCGTTTTTATGATTTATTTCACTAATGTTGGAATAGATATGATTATGAGGTATAATCATTAGATCAAGTAATCATTATACTTACATATGTATATAGAATTAGTTTGTCATTGTGACATTCGTTGTACAAAATAGTAAGAGAATCTTCAAAGCGGTGTGTTCTCCTCACATAATATTTGGATTTACAATGCGTCGTTGTAATTATTGTTATTTGAACTATTACAATGGTTATTATGAACTAAACAAACAACGCGGCACCTCGAACCATCTTAAAATATCGATTTTAAAGTATGAATATTAGTAGGGACCGCAATTAGGTCACAAATATTGACAATAGGGACCGCAATGCGGTCCCTATTGACTACGCTAATGTCAATAGGGACCGAATTGCGGTCGCTATTGACTCAACAGGGACCGAATTGCGGTCCCTACTAATATTCATATTTTACATTCGAATTTTTTTATTGATGTTGGTATGTTTGTGATTCTTAGTAACCAAACTCATTGTAACATGTGAATTGAAGTAATAAATGATTGCAAAATCAACCTTATAGTAGATTAGTTGTGATGTAATAGATTGATTGAGATTGAGCGAGTTATTAACGTTCAAGATTATTTCATGTTCTACAACTAATCATCACTAGGTAGTTGTAGTTGTTATTCGTTTTTATGATTTATTTCACTAATGTTGGAATAGATATGATTATGATGTATAATCATTAGATCAAGTAATCATTATACTTACATATGTATATAGAATTAGTTTGTCATTGTGACATTCGTTGTACAAAATAGTAAGAGAATCTTCAAAGCGGTGTGTTCTCCTCACATAATATTTGGATTTACAATGCGTCGTTGTAATTATTGTTATTTGAACTATTACAATGGTTATTATGAACTAAACAAACAACGCGGCACCTCGAACCATCTTAAAATATCGATTTTAAAGTATGAATATTAGTAGGGACCGCAATTAGGTCACAAATATTGACAATAGGGACCGCAATGCGGTCCCTATTGACTACGCTAATGTCAATAGGGACCGAATTGCGGTCGCTATTGACTCAACAGGGACCGAATTGCGGTCCCTACTAATATTCATATTTTACATTCGAATTGTTTTATTGATGTTGGTATGTTTGTGATTCTTAGTAACCAAACACATTGTAACATGTGAATTGAAGTAATAAATGATTGCAAAATCAACCTTATAGTAGATTAGTTGTGAAGTAATAGATTGATTGAGATTGAGCGAGTTATTAACGTTCAAGATTATTTCATGTTCTACAACTAATCATCACTAGTTAGTTGTAGTTGTTATTCGTTTTTATGATTTATTTCACTAATGTTGGAATAGATATGATTATGAGGTATAATCATTAGATCAAGTAATCATTATACTTACATATGTATATAGAATTAGTTTGTCATTGTGACATTCGTTGTACAAAATAGTAAGAGAATCTTCAAAGCGGTCCGTTCTCCTCACATAATACTTGGATTTACAATGCGTCGTTGTAATTATTGTTATTTGAACTATTACAATGGTTATTATGAACTAAACAAACAACGCGGCACCTCGAACCATCTTAAAATGTCGATTTTAAAGTATGAATATTAGTAGGGACCGCAATTAGGTCACAAATATTGACAATAGGGACCGCAATGCGGTCCCTATTGACTACGCTAATGTCAATAGGGACCGAATTGCGGTCGCTATTGACTCAACAGGGACCGAATTGCGGTCCCTACTAATATTCATATTTTACATTCGAATTTTTTTATTGATGTTGGTATGTTTGTGATTCTTAGTAACCAAACTCATTGTAACATGTGAATTGAAGTAATAAATGATTGCAAAATCAACCTTATAGTAGATTAGTTGTGAAGTAATAGATTGATTGAGATTGAGCGAGTTATTAACGTTCAAGATTATTTCATGTTCTACAACTAATCATCACTAGTTAGTTTTGGATTAAACACAAAATTAAGAAAAGAAACAAAAAAAGGAAAAATCGAATTACCTTTTGCGGCGGCGAAAATGGACTCGGTGGCGGCGGAAATGGACGGACTCGGTGGCGGTGGCGGCGGAAATGGACGGACTCGGTGGCGGGTGGCGACGGAAATGGACCAAAATGGATGGATTAGCGGCGGAAATTGACGGATTGACGGCGGAAATTGGGCGGAAATGGGTTTGAGGGGTTGGGGACTCAATTTGGGTCGCAAAAACTCGAGAAAAGGTCGCTAATGGCGTAGGGTCGGGTCGAAACGGGCGGGCACGTCGGGTATAGAAGAATGGAGCAGTTTTTGTGAATAAATTTTTTTTTTTTTTCGTATTTATAGGAATAAATCAGCGACCGCGATGCGGTCGCTGATTTGTCCGCCAAAATTAGGGCATTTTGGCCCTAATTTTGATCCACATTTTGGCCCAATTAGGGCCGAAATGTTTGGCCCAACTAATTAGGGCCTTCAGCGACTCGCCCTGAGTCGCTGAATTTACAGGAGGACATCAGCGACCGCATTTCGGTCGCTGATGTCCTCGTGGACATTGAGCGACTCCAATGCGGTCGCTATTGTCTTCAGCAGTCGCTGAAGATCAGCGACCGCATGTGAGTCGCGAATGGGCGGTCCCTATTGACCGCCCATTCTTGTAGTGTTATGATTCTTTTTGCAACTTTTCCCACTGGAGGAAAGGCGTTGCTGGTCTGAATAAGGTTGGGCTCGTGGACCCAAGTTTCTGTTTCGATATATGTTTCAACATCTTTAATATATCGCTCGAAAAAATTGGTTACACCGTTTTTGCAATGAACATGCATAATACTTTTATATTTTATCTCAACAAAATAAAAAAAATAATAAAAAAGGAAATGGTAGGTAATATAGAAAAGAATATTAGAAACTTTAACTCATTGACGGGGTAGGCTAAGTGTTTAACTTTTTTGATTTTAAATGTGAATTGCTTTCCCCCATTTTATTTGATTCTTTGTACTTCACAAGTTTTATGCTATGTTATGATGTTAACTTTTCGTCATGGTTTTAAAGTTCACTATTTCTATTCAGTTTAAAGTTTTCTCATTTTGTTTTCATTATTGGAGTTTGTAGATTATGAATGTGCATCAAGGCAATAAGAATTATCAAATTACACAAACTATCTTTATGACCTGTTTTTTTGTATAAAATCTTTTAAATTTTGTTGAATGTAAATTCTTTCTCCTCATTTGTTTTGCACAAGAAATAAAATGAAACCAAAATTGTTGCATTAAGCCTTATTTATCTCGTTTAAAAAGATAAAAAAATTAAAAACAAATAATATCTTGAAAGTGAAAATAAAATATCTGCAGGTTTTAGTCTTTGCTATAATTTGAAGTTGTAAGATTGTCTTAATCATTTTAATTTTTTTAACATAAGGGTAGTTTGTGTAATTTTCTTTAGAAAAATAAGAGAAATTTGAGCAGTATAGATAATTATCGATTTTCTTTTCCTTTCTTGGTTGTGTTTTTGTATCTTGTAGAGACACGTTTAGATATGTACAACACACTGTTAAATGTGAAAAGTAATAACTAATTAAATATATATAATAAAAAATACTTATGATCTTATTTTTGCAATATGTACCATCGACTAGCAACATAAATCAAGAAACTACTATGCATGTACTAGTCTCATATCGGTATCGAATTCTAAAATAGAAACCATGTACCATAACAGCAGGTAAAATAACTTAATTAAGAAATCAATGATAATGATTAATACAAGTCTCATAATAAATAAATCTTGCTAGTGCATGACCAAATTTACCACATTGATTAATTCATTAAAACTACCATCCTATTCAAGAATTTTTGAGTTGACCACACTAGCATTATAAGAAGGTGAAAGCAAAATAGGAATATTGCAAAAATAGAAAATAATTTAAAATAGGTATATAACCTCCCCAGACAAAACACACAAAGATAAGGAACCGCCAACAAAGGAAAGTAAATTTAATGCAATTAATAACATGTGTAACAACTTTTTTACACAATTGTCAAAAGTCAAAAACAGAAAGTGTTGTAACTGCTCTCCTCTCCCATTTAAGACAACCCCAAATGTGAAATTACCAAAGACACCAACACCACTACTTTTTTGGTCAATTGCACAAATTCCAAACCAATATAGTAAAAAAAAAAAAAACATAATCAAATTAAAGGGATTTTCAAAATCACTAGCTAGAAAGATGGAATATTTTGATGAAAATTCTAGTAAATGAAACCAGAATGGGAAAAAGGGTGAAAATCACTACTCTGCATAGAATTGGGATTTATGGTTTCGTCAAAAAAGAAAATTTTACCAATTTTAGATCAATGGTGATTTCTTTGCGGGGTATTTTTCATCCACCTCCCCTGAGGTTTGGCAGGTTGGCAAATACCCCCCTGAGGTTTGACACTTTTTTAAAGGGCCCCTTCTGTTAGTTGACCATCCGGTCAACAGTTAACATGAAGGGCAATAATGTCATTTACTATTAGTTTTTTTAAAAAAAAACTCATACTATTATAATCTTTATTATCTTTATTCAAAAAAAAAATCATAACTATCTTTATTATTATTATTATAATTATTAATAATGTAACTTAACATTATGTGCTTTTTTCTTCTTAGTTCTCAAGGTGTATATTATTATTATTATAATTATTATTATTACCATTTTTGTTGGTTGTTGTGGTGGTTTTATAATTATACCATTATATAACTAAAAAGTTATAGTAGAAACTTTGTGATTTATATGCCTTCCAAAAAAAAAAAAAAAATAAACATTTTGATTTTTATAATTAATATTAAATAATTGAGTTCATAAAATTAAACTAAGATTTTACACAACAAATCAGAGATAGTGAGATTTTTATGCACAAGATAATTGTATGTATTGTATCATAGTATACAAAAAAAAATAACAATGAGAAAGATAAAATGGTTGAAGCTAACAGAAAGAAAAAGAAATGAATCACAGTTGACCTCTTCATTTTTTCTTTTTTTGGAAGACATATAAATCACAAAGTTTTTACAATATTTTTTCTACTACATTTTTTTGGTTATATAATGGTATAATTATAAAATCACCACCACAACCAACAACAATGGTAATAATAATAATAATAATAATAATAATAATAATAATAATAATAATAAAGATAATAAAGATAGTTATGATTTTTTTTTTAATAAAGATAATAAAGATTATAATAGTATAAGCTTTTTTTTAAAAAAACTAAAAGTAAATGACATTATTGCCCTTCATATTAACTGTTGACCGGATGGTCAACTAACAGAAGGGGCCCTTTAAAAAAGTGTCAAACCTCAGGGGGGTATTTGCCAACGTGCCAAACCTCAGGGGAGGTGGATGAAAAATACCCTTTCTTTGCGTGTATGTATGTTGCTGTATAGTAGGTAACTTTTTTATGTAACAAAGAGACCTGAAAAGTGGAAAGTGGGACCCACAGTAAAAACCCAATAAAAGCAAAGTCCATGCTTAATTTGGCAAACAAGAGAGAGGAAAAAAAAAGTAGAATTACACAAACACCCTAAGGCGTGAAGATATTACAGAAACACCTCAAATATTTGAAATTATACAAATACCCCAATTAGAAAGTTTCTCAATACAACAACACTCCATGTACATGATTAATTATATCCCAACAAAAAATAATGTTGCCTATAATTTCATTAGAAAGTTTCTCAATACAACAACACTCCATGTACATGATTATATCCCAACAAAAAATAATGTTGCCTATAATTTCTTCGAGATTTCATAAACACCTCTATTATTTATGTTTCTTACTTTTTTTATTTAATTTTGGTTTATTTTTATTTTTAAAAACCGGATAAAGATAAACGATGGTCATAACCCATAAATTTAAAACTAGGTTTCAGGTAATATGATGGTTGGGTGCCCGATCACCCGAGTTTAACAAAATTACACCCGAAACCGGTTGGCTAATTGCGGTACCTTTGTGATCAAGCACCCTAAAAGGTTCTAATATTCAGGTTTGGGGTAATCGACCCAAAACCTACCGAAAGTCGTTCAAGATCCACCAATCAAGTAATGGGAAACTTAGGAACAAAGTTGTGCATGGTAATGGGAATTTGGATCCCAAAAAGTTTTGGAAGAAGTTCAAGCTGAAGCAAATGACCATTTCAACACCCGATCAATCAAATGCTTATGCGTCTCATTTTTCTTAGACGTCGTTGTAAATTAAGATTTGGAGAAATTATAAAGGGTTGATGATTTTGGCGACATCATGTATTTTCTCTTGTCTTGATCTGGCCATGGCGGAAGCTCGAGCCCTTCTTGATGCCACGACTCTTGCTCATCGTTTGAAAAAAGGATAGTGTGATTCATGAATCCGGTTGCAGTGACATTATTCATATGGTTGTTGACAACAAAACATGCGAGTATTGGAGCGTTAAAAGTTTTAGTGATTAAATTCGCAAGTACTCAGGATGTTAGCCTAAATGAAAATTTCGTTTTGTTTGTAGGATGAACAATTTTGATATTGCTTCTTGGGCGTTTCTCAAATACTTCATGGGTATCGTTTCTTTTGATAGGATACCAGCTAATTGTTTTTGTGATGAAAATTTTCCGCTTGTGGAGCCTCTTTTTTTAACTCTATTCTTCGATGATTAATGAAAGTGTTCTTCATTATGAATAAAGTGTATGAATTGTTATTATCGCCAATTGAGACACTTATTGTGGTGTGTCTAACACGTGTCGAATAATGAGATTTTATAATGTATAGTATATGTTGAGACACGAAAAGCCAAAAAAAAAAAGGACACCAATGTGGTGAAATATCGCTCTTAGTGAACCAAGCATGTAATCTTAATAAATTTGAGCTCGACAAGATTATACAAACAAAACTTAACAAAGGGGAGGTTTTGCAATTTAATAACTTCAGGGGCGTTTGTGTGAATCTCCCAAAATAGAGAGTCATGCAGTGCATAGAAGTATTAGCCCATGCAAAAGCTTGCCGTTTCAGTGCCAATTGTGAACTAATTACAAAAACCCTTCTCTCTCTACACGCCTCTCTGTATTCTCTCTCTCCTTATTTGGCAACCTTCCTCTTCTTCTTTTTCTCTCTCTCTGTTTCAGTCAATAAAGATTCAATTTTTATTATTTCCCAAAAAAGAGAGAGATTTCGCTAGAGTTCATCTTCCTTGATTTTAATCGGTGATTCTTGGTGGGATTTGGGAGAGATTAAATGGGTCGTGGCAAAATCGAGATTAAAAAAATCGAGAATGCAAATAGCAGACAGGTCACTTTTTCGAAGAGGCGTGCTGGTCTGTTGAAGAAGGCTAAGGAGCTTTCCGTTCTGTGTGATGCTGACGTGGCGGTCATCATTTTTTCCAACACTGGGAAACTGTTTGAGTATGCTAGTTCAAGGTGAATTAAAAAAAAAATTATTGCATGGTTTCCTTTTGTTGTTTTTTTTTAGATTCTGTTTTTGGGATTTAGTTTTTGTGTTTGTTGGTGGTGTGTTTGTGGTGTTGCATGTGGTTTTTGTTGTTGGTTGAGTTGATTTTGGAGTGTTGGTGATGGTGAAGTTAGTAAAGGTGGCACCTTTGGTGTGATTTTTGAGTTTTTTGGTTTGTTCTTGGTTTAAAGATTTGTGATTTGGCATGTTTTTGTTGATTGTTTGATCTACATTGGGTGATTTTTTGGAAATCAAGATTAATTGGTTTTTGATTTGGTAAGAATTGAGGAGAATCTTCCCTTTTTTCATGTTCAATATTGTGAATTAGTGAACCAGAGCTTTTCAGAGTGTTGTAATGTTAGATTAGCTGAGATTAGAGTGATGTTGCAAAAAAATTGTTAAAAGATTTGTGGATTTGATAGTGAAAATGTCTCGATTTCGGTTCACATTCATGAAACAAAATCCAACTTTATTTGATGGCACTTGTATTTTGCTGTTGAGACTTTATGGTAATTAGTTCAGTATTTTGATGTTATATGTTAGTTTTTGTATAATTAGTAATAGCGTTTTCTTAATTCAATGTTTTCCCTCAAATTGCTATCGAGGAATCTTTCATATGTGCAACGGAAAGTCCTGCCTGTGAAAGGATTACGTGTCCTATAACGGAAGCCGGATTGACATATATGGATGTGATTTCAAATAAACCTTTTTTTTTTTGTATTATTCTGTCTGTTGAGTTTTGGGACAAAGTTAGCACTTATTAAGTTCATAGAGGGCGAGCCTTAATAGATGGAACATTATAAATACTGATTGAGAAAAACTCTGAGCACGATTATTTAGTGGAGTTCTGAACTTTTTTTTTCAAATGGCCCTTCGATTCTGAAAACTAAAGAAGTTCCTTATTTAGTGGTTTATTAGTTGGAGGGTGAATGTAAACAGGAACATGGCTTTTCTAGAAAGCAGATAGCGGATTTGGCGCAGTGAACGGTAACATAGTGTAATGATGTTAGGTAGTGCAGGTAGTTCGTCGGTGGAGATTTACGTCAGAACTCTTATCTATATGGTAGTTAACCTCTTTTGTTTCCGTCTGATGTCCCAGCGTAATGGCTTAACCATTTTTAACTTTATCTCAATTACTGTGGCTCGTTTTCGGAAAATCCTCAAATGACAACGAGTGGAAAGTTTGTTGTTTATTTCCTGCCACTATTCCAGTAATTGTATGTTTCACTTTTACTTTCCTAAAGTGCGGAAGTTCATATGTACTCTGTGAATGAGCTGAAGCCGATAACTGCAAAGTAAATGATATGAAATAATTAACCTTTTAAGAAATAGTTGATGAATTGGTATTCAGAAGTAGTACTTCATTGTTACGCATTTTGGCCTTGTTCTAGTTTCTTTAGAATTTTTTTGCTTTGTAACTCGTTCATTTGGAGAGCAATTATAATAACATTAGCTTATTTAATGGTTTATTAGTCGGAGGGTGAACGTAAATAGCACTAACATGAATACCAGGGGAACATGGCTTTTCTAGAAAGCAGATAGCGGATTTGGTGCAGTGTTGAACGGTAACATAGTGTAATGATGTTAGGTAGCGCGAGTAGTTCGTCGGTGAAGGTTTATGTCAGACCTCTTATCTGTATGGTAGTTAACCTCTTTTGTTTCCGTCTGATGTCCATGGTAATGGCTTAACCTATTTTAACTTTTTCTCAATTACATGGCTCCTTTTACGGAAATTCCTCAAATTACAAGGAGTGGAAAGTTTCATGTTATTTCCTGTCATTAATCCGGTAATGGTAAATTTCATTTCTACTTTCCTAAAGTGCCGAATTTCATGTGTAATCTATCTGAAAGAGCTCAACAATAACCGCAAAGTAAATGATATGAAATAATTAACCTCTTAAGAAATAGTTGATGAATTGGTATTCAGAAGTAGTACTTCATTTTAAGCATTTTGGCCTTGTTCTACTTTCTTTAAAAAAAAAAAATCCTTTGTAACTCGTTCATTTGGAGAACAATTATAATCACATTAGCTGATAGAATTTCGGCAGATAACCAAACATGTTTTGGAAGATAACAGAACCAAGATGAGTCTAGTTTTGCGGGAAACAGAGTGCAGCTCAAGGTTCATGGTATCATGTATATAGTCAAATTGATGCTCGTTGTTTATTTTCTAGTTGACTTAATACGTAGTTGTGCTGGCATGAATTATAAGATACATCCAGATTTATTTTGTGATCTGAATTGGATTAATGGTCAACTTTTGTCTTCCCAAAATAACCTTCATTTAAACAAAAAGTATAAGCACCACAGTGTTTTCTCATCGTTTTGCCACGTCTTGAATTGTTCGTCTCTGAAAGTTTACTAACTGCTGTGTTTTCCCCCTTAATTGTTAATTTCTTACATATCCATTGTGCCTGCATCATTGGAAGAAATGTGCATGTTTTCTCTGCACTTGTCCATGCCAAACATGTTTACGGCGAATATACATTTCAATAACAGGCTCTGATCTTTTATACGTATGGTCCTAATTAAATTCATGGTGTTTCCAGTTTCATGTTTTGTCTTCTATATGAAGTTGCAAGGAATGACAGGGTATATGACCGAAATGGAATTTGTGTTTAGATTTAAAATTTGGAAGGACTTGCAGTCGACATGTTACTTATTCTCCTCTCCCATTTTGAAGTGGTGCTTGTTATATTTGAAGTTTTAGTCCATATTGCCTTTTGTACTCTCTTCCTTTGGGCTCGTTGACAATTTGTTGGGAGGTGCATATGGGGGATATGGGAAAAAATAGGATGTGAGCACAATATACTCGGCGATAGTTGTATTTGGAATAAAGTTTATTATATAAATGCTTGATAGAACTTGTGATTCTATAATAGCAAGTGCTACGACGAACAAATTTGAAATTTATTTGTGATTGCAGCATGAAGAGCATACTTTCAAGGTACACCAAGGTACTGGAACCCCCGCAAGTTCCAGCACAAGTTCCAACACAAGTTCCAGCAGTTGAAGACAAATCGGAGGTATACGTCTATTGTTTTACCAAGTTTTGGACCATTTTAATCCTGCTCTTTTCCTTTCTGGTGTAAGTTTCTCCCCGCAAAACAAAAAAAGAAAAAAAGAATTTGTTGAAAAGAAACCAAGGTAACCTTTGCTGCTAATGCAACTGTAATGTCAGCCTATTTTGCATTAGGATTTGGGAGTCTCATAAAAGTTTTGGGACTTCATAAAAGAAAGCAGTAGTTCGTTTCATGTACATCTATAAGGTTTAAGCAATAAAAAAAAAGTTATTTTCATGTACATATAGATGATAGGCAAACACTGATCATTGAAGCTTTTTATCCCTCAAGTATTTAGGGAAAAAGAAAAAGAAGAAACTTTCATCTATAAAAGTGGTTGTTTGTTGTATCTTTTGGATGGGAGATACGTCGTATCGTTTTTGTTAAATGTTAATTCAATAATGATTGTTGGAGGCATGAGTTGGTCTTCAACGTTTGGGAGTATATACTCGTTTGAGTATGATAATATTGGTTTGCCATCTTGATACATGAATGTTTAGTTTGGGAAAGAATGATACAATTTGTCGATGTACCGCATCAAAATCAACTCTGTTGACAAGGTGCAAGTCCCCGTTAAAGTTGTTTCTTGAGAATTTGTTTGTAAAGCATTTTCTCAATGGATCTACCGTACATTGAACTTCATGTTTCTATGCTGTTCTGATATTACTTCTCTTCGTTAACCAGAAGCAGGAGACAAATGAGGTAGATGTTCTCAAAGAGGAGATAGCCAGTCTCAAGCTAAAGCAGATGTACAATTTTCATAGATAAGCTCATATCATGATGTTTCTACAATACCATGTTATATTTTCTGATGGGTGCAACCTGTAGGCAATTGACGGGTAAAAACCTCACTGGCATGGGCTTACAGGAACTGCGTACGCTTGAACAACAACTAAATGAAGGGCTGTTATCTATAAAGGAGAAAAAGGTTTCAACTCTTGCATTTATTTGCTACTTTAGTTGATTTGGTTTCTTAAATTATATCTGAACAGAAGAGTTCTGTAAATTTGCAGGAGAACATATTAATGCAGCAACTAGCACAGTACAAAATTCAGGTATGAAGGTCCTTTTTACTACTTTCATGAAACAAACTTAATGTAATCATGCATACCATGATAATGGCAATTATTCAATATGTGGTGACTGATTGTGGATGTGGATATATAACATTTGCAAAGACGTAAATCTTTTGTGTAAACCGTATCTCCTTCGCTACATATTTGCAGGAACAGCGAGCCATGTTGGAAAATGAGACCTTACGCAAACAGGTAAACCGTGTTTCTTTTACTCTTGGCCATTTACTTAAAACTTCATTTCTGATCGCTTTATTATGAAATTTAGGTCGACGAGCTTCGAGGCTTTTTTCCATCTACCAGTCCTCCAGCACCTCTGAGTATCGAGTACCATATGATGGGAAAGACTAGCCTCTTGTGCAAGGAAAGTTCTGGAAGCCCTGAAACGGCAGGCAACGGTGTGCTTGATCATGAAGACTCCGATACCACCCTGCACTTGGGGTAAGCGAATTTTTCTGATCGATTTTTTCGTCATGCATACGAATTTAGACCTTCTAATTATTGTCAAAGAGGCTTATCACTCTCATTAGTAGTAGTAGTTCGTCTTGTTTACTACAATATCCCTTGTTTAGGCCACCCTCCGGGAGTTGTCGGAAGAGAAAGACGCCTGATGCCGAGACTCAGTCGAGCAATTCCAAGGCTCATGTCAGCCAACAATGAACCTTTTACTGAAATGTAATGGGAAAACCTTGGACTAAAAGAATCCAGGATAGTTTGTTTTAAACTGCAAACATATTTCATTTCTTTCTTTTCTCTTTTACCCTTAAATGACAGAAACTGGAATGTTGATCCAATTTCCTGGATTATAAGTACTTTATGCTTTATGACTTTTGCTGGTTTTATACTTCTTCATTTCTCAATCTGAAGTTGAGGTATATATATACAATTTTACCAACTTTCTATACAAAGAGTTAAATATCTATTAAATTGTGAATTATGATTTATGATACAAAAAATATATATTAATACAGAAGATCTTAGTATATACACCTAAAAGTTAATAGTATAGCTCAGGGATTCTTCCCTGTGAGCCTGATGTTATCAAGAACTTTATTTCTTGTACTTAAAACTTCAGAGAAGAGAGTATTTGCTTTCTTCTCTATGCCCTCTATTGAGTTTTCCATCACCTCCAATTTTCTCTTCAACTCCTTCAGAGCTCCTTGGTATCTTCCGGTTGATATCGCCTCAGAAAGTCGAGCAGCCGCCGTATTTACCTCTTTAACCTCCACCACGTTGCCACGCATTAGTTCAATCTCTTTGCAAAATCTCGAGTCGAGGCCTTTAACCATCATCAGGTCATCAAATTTCTCAACAAACTTTCTTACCTCCATGTATGTTTCGGAATCACCGCACATACCTGATGATACGAAACCAAGCGCCAGGAATCCGGCTTCCTTTAGTACCTTTAGAGCCTCAAGAACCGTTGGTTCCTTCTTGGAGTCGTACGTGGATTCCTCGACCCCGCTCGAGTCAGCCGCCTTAAACACCTTCCTAGGAGCTTCTATCAATGTTTTCTTTAGGTAGTTTGAAGCAGAAGAAGGGGAATGCTCTATCAAGGATAGGGCGTGGAGAATCGAGAGTTTCGTCTGGATTAGATGAGAAATGGATGAGTTGATGGAGTTGAGCAAATCCAACAAATTGATAGTGTAGTTGAGATACTCCTCCCTCAACTTCCGACCCCATTTACTCGTCGGATAGTCGATCTCGACCACCATTTTCGCGAAAGCCAGGTTTCCTACATGGATAAGCTCGAAACATTTCTCGAACCATTCCAGGGACACGAACGTCGACCCTGGCTCGGTTTTTAGCAGGATTTGGTTCAAAAAATACGCGACTTTTGATTGAAAATCGCGTAACGAAGCCGACACGACCTCGGAATCCGTTCCTTGGTGTCCAGTCTTCGATGAAAACTTGAGGGAACGGCCTAGTTTTTGTCCTAAGAGTACCATTTCAAACAGAAATTAGCAAAGGAAGGAAAGTTTTCAAAGTGTTTTTTGTTGTGTGTGTGTTTTATTTGGTTATAATGTGTGATCACTCAATATATATATAGGTGGAATTTAAGACGAGTAGATGGACTTTTTTATTATTATTATTTAAAGTAAGTTGAGCAAGTGGTGATGAAAGTTGTGTAATCGTGTTGTTTCGGACAAGGTATTGTTGAATATGAATGTGTGACAAAATTGACAGAAAACGGGCAAATTGTGCCCCCTGAAAATATAGTTAAGCTAAGCAATACAATGGGAACATATGGTCAAATGTTCTTATCCGTGTGGTTTTTGTGTGACATGATTATATCATCACATACGCATTTTTGTTTTGTGACAATTGGGCCCATTTGGTGTGTGGGGTGGTTGCTTCTTTTACACGCTATATATTGGAGTTCAATTTGATGGTTCAAGGAAACCGAAAGTTTTAAGATAATATAATTTTCTAATATAAAGTTTGTTTATGCACGTTGTATTTAATTTGTTCTTTTTGTTGCAAGTGGTAGTGGTACGGTGACGGTCGCAAGAAAACCGATTATGTGGTTTAATTTGACTTTGACGTCTTTTTTCATGAAGAATATATAGATGTATATAATAAATATTCAGTTTTTCTTTATCCTACTTTGTACCCGAAAATGTACGTTTAGAGAAATTAGTACTTGTATTTCAAAGTCAAGAGTTGTGGAAGAGGTGAAGGGCAGATGTTATATGTTTACACTTGACATTAAATATGATTAGTGAACCAAAAAAAGTGTCACTCGTCTATCTTATTATAAATTATCAAGGTCAAATTATTATATTAAAACAAGTTATATAGATGTATACAATAAATATTCAGTTTTTCTTTATCCTACTTTGTACCCTAAAATGTACGCTTAGAGAAATTAGTACTTGTATATCAAAAGTCAAATTTGTACAAGAGTTGAAGGAAGGAAAGAATGAAGCTATGTGTTTTACTTCACGATTTCACGATTTGGCAGATTTGGTTATTGGGGAATAATGTTTGTTTTAGAAATGTTCAGATAAATGAGGATGGAGTAATTAAGCTCGTCAAAGCAAGTCTGGAACTGGATTAAAATAAAAGATTCTGAGTTTTTATATTCTTTTAATGATTGGATTACGTTCCCTAATTGTTGTGTTTAATCATGTTTTGGTTTGGTAATGTTCTGTTTTTCCAATGTTGGGAGAGTTATGTTCTGTCTCCCCTCTTTCTTTTCTTTTTTGGTATGCCTTGAGAATATGGCTTATACTCTCTATTTCTCCTTAATATATTTTACTTTTATGATAATAAAAAAAAAAAAAACAAGAGTTGAAGTCAGCTATTTTATGTTTGCATTTGAGATTAAGTATGATTATTGCACCAAAAAAGTGTCACTCGTCTATTCTTATCATAAATTATAAAGGTCAAATTATTAAAACAAGATTTGGATATCTCTTCAATAAAAAAGAAGGGCAGTATAGTTTGCACCTGATACAATTTAATTAGTATCTACTAGCTAGTTATTTAGGTGTTTGATAGGGTTTATATAAGTAATATTCACAAAGACTCAAAAAGTAATTTTATGATTTACAAAAACTACTTAAAGCATTAATGAAGCATCTAATTGCAGTATATAACCCTTAAAGTTAGAGATTGGGATCCAATCCATGTACCCCGGCTATATTAAAATATAAAATATAAATATATCTCCTCGGATCCATTCTGATACATTTAGAGCAAGTAGACTAGTTCTTGAAATAATTTGCATAATAGGTAGGAATTGCGAAATATAGAAATCTTCATTCCCTCGTCAAATTGCTCCTTTATTAGTAGGGAATTAATTCATCATTCATGCATCTTATGCATAAATTAAAATGACGTAGCGTAAAAAATTATTTTTTACCTAATTTAGATAAAAATCTAGAGAGTCGACTATCTTAATCATGATAAACAAATTATGTAAGCTGGTAGTTGTCATATTGTATTAGAAAGATCAGTGTTTTAAAAAGCAAAAGCGTAGATGAGGCGTTTTATGTTCCAAAAAGCGAGGCGTAAGCCTTGAGGCATAAAGCGTAAGCTTTATGGATTTTCATATTAAGTATTATAAGAAAAGAATAATTGCTAAAAATATTAATATATAATATAAATGCATTTTGGTCACACTATTATGCATATTCTAAATAAAACTACCGTGAAAATAGGTGTTGTGGCTTTTTTCTTTTAACTTATGTTTAAAAAAAAACCACACACTTTTTTGTCAATAAACAGAGTTTTGACTTTTACCTTCAACATTATAATTATATTCAAAATCTTGCCATTGATTTAGTCATAAATTCTTTCTTTTTTCAATATATAATTAGGCGTTAGTTTATTTCTCAAGGCGTATAGCGCAAAAACCGCACCAAATGTGTACGCCTTGGCAATAAGGTGTAAGCTTTATAACACTTAAGCTTTTGTATGAGCTTTGAGGCGTTTTCGAATGAGCTTTGCTTCAAAGCGTGCTTTAAAGCGAGCCTCAAATAAGCTTTTTAAAACATTGAGAAAGATACGCGGCAACCACATAAGATAAATCTTTTTTTCTACTTGTACAAAAAAATTGTAATATACATGGACATTTAAAACCTGTGATGCAAATGATGTTAAATAAGTTTACACACAAATATTATAAAACACCAGAAGAAATCTCTCTAATGATGTCAAATTGTCAATGCGTATATGGTATATCCATGGTCCGATGTATGTGGAATCAGTTCAAAAGCAATTATAGTCAAGCTTGTAAATATTGTAATTTCTCTTACAAATTATAAAATTCGTAATCAAAATGACGAGTTCTATGAATGACGTGATGAGATTTTGTAACAAGGTAAGTTAAAGTACGTATGTACAAGAATCTTCTGCAAACAATTACCTCAACTAACTACAACATTTTGTCCCATGGAAGACGGCTAGCGTCTTTGATTAGAAATAGGTTTCGAATGAACTGTCATCAATTATTCATGTTTCGTTTCTCATTTCTCAATCAACTTAATTTTAATGAAATAAATTCTCCAATCGATATATGAATGAGAATGTACAACTAACGGCCCATATAAATAGTGCATGCAAACTCTTCCTCATAATTAAATTATAATTTAAGGTTAAGTTGGGGACATCATATAAAGTTTTGTCAATTTGAGATGGGTGTGCACCGAGGTAGCTAAATTAGACCAACATACTTGTGCTCACTGGATTATTGAGTGTGCATGTTGCTCACAAGTCACACCGTGGCCAAGCAAGTGTGAGCATGCGGGTTGTGTCTAGTGGTTACGTGGACGTGTGTCACGGGATGCCAAACATGCACACAAGCACGACCATTGAATAACCCGTTTACATTAAACATATTGATGCAGGGTGATTTTGTTTGTTGATTAAGCACTCCACGTCAGACTAACCCAAGATCCTTATTGGTCATGAGCTAGCTTTGAGTTCGGAAAATCTGCACTGAAAAACATGGCCCGTGAACAAAATCGGACAGACCTGGCGTAGGCACTCTGATGCCTGAGTTAGTTGATGCCCGTTGAAAATACTTAAACATAATTTATAACTTAAATACGATGTAGATAGAAAATAGTTAAGTAAGTCAAACTTATATGTTAGGTCGGGCAGAACGCGACTAATGCAGATTGAGAGTTTGTTGATTTTGGACCGAACTTGGAGCTAAGTCAAGGTGCATATGTATCCCGTTGAGGAAATCAAGTTGAACGTAATTCATTATTTCCTTGTAGTGGTCATGTGACACGTCTCACATTGGACTAAAGGGTTGGACCTAATATGTTGGCATGTTGGCAGGTCAACATACTGGTATGTTGGCACGTCAACTGGTTAGGACATTAGCAAACTGGCACGTTAACATGTAGTGACTTTAGCAGGTTGAGTGCAATGGGCTTGCTCAACATGGGTCGGCCCAATAGGTTAGCCCTTAGACGTTAGCACGTCAATCGGTGGAGATTGTTTGACGTGATCACCTAATAGTGGTTGGCGTTGTCACATGATACCGATTTCACCTAATACTGGTTGATGCGGTGATCTAATACTAGTTGACGTAGTCACCTGATACTAGTCGACATCACCTGATAGTGGTTGACTTGGTCACTTGATACTGGTCGACGTCACCTGATAGTGGTCAACGTGGTCACCTGATACTGGTTGACGTGATCAACTGATACTGGTTGACGTGGTCACCTAATAATGGTTGACATGATTACCAGATACTGGTTGACGTAACTTGAGAGCTCTCTCCACAAAAATCCTCTTCTTAATGATGATTAATGGGGTATTTTTAGGTGCTTGTTGGGCTATTTTTGATGGGCTTGTGCCCCTATTGTTCAATTATGCTAGAGTTCACTAATTTGATCATAACTTCTTCAATACTCATCGAAATTGGGATCCGCTTTTGTGTTAGAAATTAGAGATATATGTCTTTCGAACGGCGTATGGCCCATGGCCTGATTTGCTCAACCCATGCTATCGTGGCTTGTCATTTTTCAAAGTCCGCATGAACATATGGCATTACACTCCGAGTAATACAGTACAAGACATATGAAAGCTCATAAAAAACTTATATTTATATATATATATATATATATATATATATATATATATATACATATAATTTTTTAAAAGTGATAACCATTAGCTAGAAGTAGATACACAACTTCTAAAGTGTCGTTTGTAGCTTAAGGGGTGCTTGGTTTGCTAGATTAGGTCTTAATCCAGACAGGAAAAGTTCGAATCTGGATTTTGGTTGGAATGGTAATTTTTATGGGCTTTTACCAAACCTTGTATAGCCCGCTAAAGCCCGGTACTTTTTTTGTCTAACCCACGGATAATAATAATAGGTCCCCCCCCCCCCCCCCCCCCCGCGAGATTAGCTTATACAAGTATTAGCCTTTTTGTGAAAAGACAAAAATGACCCTAAAAGCCAACAAAATGACCGTGTTTTGTCACAATCGTGTATTACTTGGTTTTCATTCATTTTTTTCAACACAAACCCTTAAAAACACAACGAAAAAAGGGGGAATTACATTCGACATCGACGGCGATTTGGCAAAGATGGTAAGAGTTCCGACCAATTTTCCTTGTATTTTTTGATTTCTTGTCCTTTGCAGTTTCATTAACGTTGTCTGTACATAATTTTTGGAAGGAATTGCTAAGGCGCAAAACCTAGGGTTTCAAGCGTCGACTAAAAGGTTCGATTCTGTACTGCTCTTGCATTGTTATGAAATTATCATCGTTGTTGTGTTGATTTCTAACAGTGGTTCATTGTTTGTTTGTCAACAGGTAAGATTTTCTCAACATTTCACCAAATACCCAAAAATTGAAAGCTAAGTTTCATTATTTAAAGTTTCTGATTCGATCTATTTTTTGATTAAGATTTGTGTGCTTGTGGTGTTTTTTGGTTAGTGCAGTTTATGGATTCTCTGTGTCAAGAAATATTTCTTTTTTTACCCAAAATATAGGTCATGTTTTACTTTGATACAAGGATTATTGCTAAAGAAATTACATGCTCAGACTTTACATATGTCACAACTCTATAATAATATGTTTATACGTCTTTGTAATATCTTACCAACAATATGTCTATTATTTGTTTTGTAACATAGTGTTTTTCATGTTTCAGGTTTTGTGGTGAGGTGGCTTACAAGGGGAAAGAAGATTTACAAAGGAGTTAGCACATACTTGAAATTTTAAGGTAGAGATTTGCTGAGAGCAATATGTGGTGGTGACTGTTTTAATGTCATGTCTTTAAAATGTTTATTCTGATCAATCATATGTGATAATATGACATGTTGGAATTGTGGGGTTGCGTGATTCTTTGTGATGGACTGTCAAAATTGGTTAGTGTGGTTATCTGAATCTGATTTGCATCTCAAACTTGTATGCCTGTTAATTGTGTTCCAGATGGAGCAGGGGAGGAAAGAATTGATTTTAGTTCTATGTCAACTTTTCCTTTTGCGTGCAAATATTGTTATGTTCTTGATCATTATGCACAACCATGAAACTGAAGTGGCTTCTAAACGGTGACGGGTGATTCGCTATAGCATGTTGGATAAGATACTTGAGATAGATAAAGTGATGTATCGAATGACATAGTTGAATGATGAGTATTGCATAGCCAGCCTTAGGATGGATAGGAACTGTTTCATGAAACTTTGTTGGCTACTTAGAGAGATTGGTGGACTTAGGGATGAGAAATATGTAACACTTTGCGAGCAAGTTACACTGTTCCTCAAGATACTAGCACACCGTGATGTAAATCAAACAGTTGGCTTTAGTTGGCATAGATCCGGGCAAACAGTTAGTCATTACTTTCGATGTACTATTGATGCTCTGCTCAAGTGTAGTCACTTACTACTTGTGAATCCGAATCCTATATCAGATGAAAACGGTAATCGCGAAGAGCCATGGAAACATTTTGAGGTACTAAACTTATCTTACTACTCATACATGAGCTTACATTGTAAATTTTTAGGAATTTATTTGTGGCTAATTAAGTGTCTTTATCTGGTAATGCAGGGTTGTCTTTGGGCTTTAGATGGGACCATGATAGATGTAACGGCTCCACTACTTGACCAGCCGAGGTATCGGAGTCGTAAGGGTAAGGTTCAAGTTAACATACTCAGGGTATGTGACATTGAAATGAGCTTTGTTTACTTGTTATGTGGACGAGAGGGTTCTGCAGCAGACGGCATAGTACTAATGGATACGTTGCACCGACCGCCACCAGTGGATTTAGGGTGCCACAAGGTAGAATTATGCGATTACAAAAATCAATATAGCTTGGGATTGTCTAAACTTATTGCCTATTTAATCAAGAACTGATTGTATTGTATTGACAGGTTACTACTACTTGGTGGATGTCGGATATGCAAATTGTGATGGATTGCTGGCACCATATAGGGGTAGACGATATCACCTAAGTGAATGTGGTGAAGGGTGTGTGGTGCCACAAGACAGAGAGGAGATGTTCAACATGAGGCACTCAAGGGAAAGGAGCGTTATCGAACGGGCTTTTGCAAAGCTTAAAAACAAGTGGAAAATCTTGAAGAGCGTATCACAGTATCGGCTGAAGATTCAAAATCGTTGTGTAATGGCAGGTGCATTGCTAAATAACTTCATCAAGGTCCAAATGCCGAAATACGTAAGTGATTCGTCTTCTTCGTCTAACGACGATGACAGCTAATCAGATGACAGCAACGATGATGAAGAACCTACCGAATACATTGATGGGCTCCAAAGTACTGTTGCGTGGGGTAGATACATGGATGACATTGCTACTAGAATGTGGGACGAGTGGCGGGTGGGTCATCGTAATTGACACTCTAAAAATGTCCTAGAATAGTGGATTAGTTATCCATTTCGTTTTTCAAATGTGGTTTTGTTGGAGAACATGTTGATTTTTGTTGTTTGACTCTTTGATTTTCTTTTCAATTTTAATGATTGTCTCAACGTTTCCTGATTTGCTCTATTGTGATTACTATCCCTGCTTATCATTCTTATGAGATATCTATAAATATGTCCTTCATTGTGTGTTTACGCTTATTAAGTTTTCTCTCATTTTATGTGACCATGTTACATACAGATTTGCAATGTAGATGGCGGCCACATCGAGTTCCAACTGTGCTCAGGTTGATTCCGAGCCGAAGGGTACTCAGAAACGGTACAAATGGGCAAATGAAGAGGAGCTAGCACTCATAGATGCTGTGAATGACCTAAAGTGCAAAGGGATGAAGATCGACAACGCATTCCGTGTAGGGTATCTTCTAAAGATGGAGAATTCTATCAGAAAGATGATACCAAGCTCTAAGGTGAAGTGTGATCCTCATATGAGGTCGAAGATGACAGTGTGGAAGCGTACTTATGGTCACATGTACATTATGTTTGATGGTTCTAATGGTGGTGCTTGGCTTTGTCCGGTTATGAAGACCATCCAGTGTGTGAGTGAGGGTTATTTCAATGAGTATGAGAAGGTATAACGATACCTCTATTGACTGGTTCGTGAATATAAATAAGGGAAACTCTAGGTTTTGTCCTTCTAGCTAAAGATTTTGATATTCATTTGTGCATGTGGATTACGGTGCTACATTGCACCTGTTTGTGTTTGAACTCTAAAATGCAATTGTGAATAATTTGTATAGGCGCATCCCTACATTCTACAATACAAGGACAAGCCATTCCCCTACTTTGAAGACTATGCCGACATATTTGGCAAGGATCGTGTAATGGTAACGCTGCTGAGGACTTGGCAGCATCTCTGAATGATCTTTTGACTGAGAAAGGGAAAATGCCATGACTGACGATGTGCCACCCTAGACTGCTCCTGAACATGTGCCACAACCTGCCAGCACTCAGACAGACTTCGTCAACCTCGACATGGACGAGGCAGTGGCAGACAATGATGTGCCAAGTTCTTCAGGTCCTTCTAGGATCTCTGTTAAGAAGATCCTCAAAAAGATCAAGACGGAGAAGGGACAGAAAAGGAGGCGTGACTCTGCAACCCATGTTGGTAGTGCCCTAGCAATATCGGCATACGTTGACGAGTTCATCAAGAAGACTAATGATACCATGGACCGTATTGCACAGCTGTGCGTTGCTTCATCTAAGCCTGGAGACAGTGCAAGGGAACATATGAGAGGTCTTTATGCTGCAATGGCCAAGTTTGAGGATTTTGACGAGGATCAGAAGATCGACCTTGTTCATCGCCTGACTCATTCCCCACAGAATACATATATCTTCTTTGCACTACCTGAAGATTCACCTCATGAGTAAGAAGAACATAAAGAAGTGATTTCTCTATGCAACTCCTATGAAGAGTACTTTCAAAACTCTGATCTTTTTTTAACTGTTTTGGTATGCTCTTGTGTGAGCTGAACTTTAGGTATCTGTTATCGGATTGTTTCTTTAGGATTATGGCTACCCCTGCCCCGTTATTTTGAAGTACTATCGGCAATAGCGAGTGCGAATGTGAACTTGCAGTATTGGACATGTCTAGTGATTTATCATATCAGCTTTGAAATGGGAACTATTTTGATATCAATTTCCCGTTTCATCATTTTCAAGGAGGATATGCTACTTTTTTTATTTGTGCTATCATTTTGATTTTTGCAAGTATCAAAGATAATACTTAAAATGAACGTGTGTTTAATAGATATGTGATTTGCTTGTGCGATTAACTTGTTAAATAGTTGTGTGATTTATACTAGTGTGGACTGTGGAACATATGCATTGAAAATTGGTGCGAATAATATTTCAACCTATATTGCATGCGACACTGGTGCATTCCTCGTGATAATAAGCACTAAACACTTCAAATAGAAAATACTGAAATATCGAACAATGCACGATACTACAAAACACAAAACAATGGAACATGAACTGTGAAATCGAGAAATGCGACAACGTACGATACTACAAAACACAAAACAATGGAACATGAACTAAGAAATCGAGAAATGCGACAATGGACAATGAATGTCCTTAATTTGCAATAAAATAAATAAAACTTAGAATTAGAACGATTTATCTGAACATGAGGCGACAAAATCGACGGCGGATTGTTTGTCTTTTCGTGGTTTAGGGAGAGTCCGATCGTTATCATTGGTGCCGGAAATATGGTCGAAAGCGGTAACAAAAGACATTTCCTTAGTAAGACGTGAAGCTTCTTGCTTCTCTCTTCTAGTTGCGTCGATAATATCTTTAGTGGTACGTTTCTTTTCACGAACTTTTTCGATGTACTCCCTAGGGGGTAAGATGCGGGCACAAACTCTTACTGTGCCAAATAGCATCTCTAAATCACCCCACGCAAACTCGCCATGGACTTTGTAGGCTTCATGCATCTTCCAACTACCCTATTAAAAGGTACAAAATTGTGGGGGGAAACGGTAGTAGGATAATATAAGCAATGGGCAAAAAGGCGACAAAACCTCGTTAAACCAATCCCAAACTTCTTTCGGCATGAAAACTTCGTTGTTGTCCATGTTTCGAACCATCCCGGCATGGCTAAGCATCTTCTTGAAGACATTGTGCCTATCGGCTAAATTGTTTAACCGAAACGTTATCTCACTCTCCGTGAATTGAGTATCTTGTATGTAGTTGATTGTATCCTTGCATTTCCAAGTATCACGCCGATGTATTTCGAGTTATGTAGATGAACGCAACCTTGGTCAGAAACGCATTGTTCCTTTAGGACATCGATAAGTGTCTCGTCGATGTCTGGAATCCATTCTTCGTCGTAGAATATTTTACGTTGAAGCTCGCTAACGTGTGGAAGCATTTCTTGTTAATATTATTTGGAAGTGTGTTTAAAGTTTTGTTTTAATATGTTGAAGTTTGTAGTTGAATAGGAAAAGAAGAGTGAGCACTTGTTTATAGAGTGGTCTATGGCAGCCCCTTTTGCTAGGTCTTATAGAAAAGAAGGATTTTTAACATAAAAAAGCACCCTTTTTTTAAAACTAGCACAGCTCATTGGTCTCTTGGTTTTTTTCCTTTTTTTTTTGTTTTGTGAGTAAATCACGTGTATAGTCAAGTCAAAATAAGTGACATGGAATAAATAAAAAGTAAAATAATATAAAGACAAAGTTCACAATTGGGAATGGAAGAGAATCTCTGGAAATTTAAAGACATAGCATGCCTTTGTTGTTTTTTTATGGCATGCTTCACCAAAAGGTGTGGTAAAAGATCAAAATTGATGTCATGAGATCAATGAAGAATCTCATGACATCCCCACAACAAAATTCAGTACACCATCTCGGCCAATGTCATGAAGTTCAAAATGAATTCAAATACATTCCACAAAAAACATGTCTAAAATATTCCATAGAAGCAACAATATAAGAACCTTACTTATTTCGGACTAAGCTTGAGTAACACTTCCCCCGTTATCTGTAATATAGCTAGTCATCGCACCACGCCAACAGGCGCTCGACTCCAAGGTACTACAACCCCTTAATCATCCATCACTATAGGCCTCTCAATTGTTCCCCAACATTCATGTGGCAGGATAGCTGCGGAACGGACAAAAAACACATCGTCGTATAAGAAGTAATCCTTAAACCTATGAATACGGAAGTGCTTCTCATTAGTATTCTCCTGGATATTTTCACATAAAACCAAAAATTGTTGTTATTTCTTCGTTAATAATAAAATACAACTTAAGTGTCTTTAATTAATCAGGTTAAAAATTACGTTTTACCTTCTTGAGGTAGTGTACACATTCTCGACCTACGGATACAAGGTTCTTCTTATCACAACGATCAAATTTGACTCATGGGACGTTAATCCAATTGTGGAATGTCTCCAACCGATCTCTCATTGCCTTCACCTTTTCTTGAATCACCATGATGGGATATTTGTTCACATTACTGTCTCTCACAATGTCGCGCACTTCTAGCACAAGATGCTTCATCTCATGCACAAGTGATATGTCATACTTCTTGGCATATGCAATTAAGACCTTCAAAACCTTGAAGGACCCATCCGACCCCATATCAGGATCATCAAAATATTTCTTGATCCATCCATTACGAGTGTAAGTCATGTCTAACAAGGATTATGCACTACAACACAATACATGCTCTCAAGTTTTAACTAATAATATAGCTCAGAAAAATTACTTAAGTAAAGAAATTCAAATCTTAATAAATCATCATAACATTGAAAATGCAAGAGCTCTCAAACTTCATTACAAAATATTAGCCTTGCCGTTAACATTCTAATAATAACTACTAGCATTATCTAGATTACACAACACAACTTCACTAGCGGGAGACAAAGACAATGATTAAAGGAATTACAAGTAACAAAATCATCAAGACTAAGACCCAAGATAAGCAACAACACATCACATCCATTTTGGCCAATGACCTTTCGGTAATGCCATCAACACATGAATGTATTAGTACGCTAAGCGGTCGTGTGTTGTTTTCATTTTGAGCTCCAACTTCAGGGTGGGATGGGAGGGGATCAGTGTAAGAACATTGTGTACTATTGCTGGCGGCAGGAACAGTTGTTTCCTCACTTGCCTTTGTCTTCACATTACGATGTGAGAAGTTGTTATCCTCATTTGGGATTGGGGATGAAGTCATGGGATTAGTCCGAGCAAATCGGAGCATTAACAGCTCATCAACCCAAATGAAGTACTCCTTGTGATGTATCTGAGCTGGACAAATATAGTAGTATCTCCCGGGGTATCTACCAGTCCTAGTTACCTTACGATAATTCATTGGGCCGCGCCCACACACACAATTGGCAACGAAGGGGACATACATCTACAACCACCATGAAAGATTCTAGTTTCATAAGTAGGAATCGTACAAATATTTGCCAAATCAGTATCCTACAAGTTTTGAGCAGGGACATCATCTTCTATTCGAAACATTCAAGTTCAAAAATCAATGTTACCATTCATGCAAATTATAGTATTATAGTAGTATATTCACAACCTCCATAAGATCAAGCTTAACATGCATAGCATAGAACATAGCTACAACCTAAGAAATCGATGTTACCATTCATGCAAACCATAGTACTATAGTAGTATATTCAAAACCTAAATAAGATCAAGCTTAACATGCATAGTATAGAACTTGTCAATATTTAAGCTCCATGTCATAAACGTAGATGCTTAAATACTACTACAACTAATTTCAACAAAGAAAAAAATCAAGAAGAAAAGTAGACTTGCCATTCGGATATCAATATTAACACACAAATCACTACATAATATTTCAATCCGAACCTATATACAAAAAAGCCAATTTGAACACATGTAACAAACATCGACCACTAAACATGGGATTCGGACAATAAAATCCTAACATAAACCCTAACATATAAACCCTAGTATCAATCGATTTGCGTGCAAATCAAATAGTGTGTACTAAACGTTTATAATAGTCGAGAATCATACTAAAAACTATACGAGAATCGGGGTTCATCATATCGCCATAAAAGCACCAAAAATATATTTTAGGTACAATATAAGTATCAGCCAAAAACTTAAAAAACAATGTTTAAAACGAACTTACACTTCTGATTCTTCGTTGATTTGGTGAACTGCGCAAAACCCGGGTGTAATCGCGTCAAAATTGCCCTCAATTTCGGGTTCTGGGGTTTTAACGGTAAAATGTGGGGGAGGGACGAATTTAATCGGTCTGATTTGGGGAAAATGAAGAGTCCTCACCCTTTTATATGCTTTAGTTCGAGGGCATTTTCGTCTATTCAAACTAATTCGGAATTTAATCCATCAAACCAAAGTCGTTTACTTCAATTTTTGACAAACAATATGAAAAAAAAAATCACGCAGACCAAAAACGATAATAACACAGTTGTATTATATATTGCGGGTATTAGTGCGATTTTTTACTAACTCTTGTAACAAAGTGTAAATGAAACCAAACACCCCTAATTCAAAAAGTTTATATTTGTTATTAGATTGTCAATCGAACACCTACATGGGCTGGTGAAATCTCTTCCACCTTTGGGCCTCCAATTACAAATCACGAAGCCCAACCAAACGGATTCCTTTTCCTTTCCTTTTGCAGTTCTTTTTCCTTAACATCAAACTCTAAGTCGTCAGGCCCACCCAATATGTTACCACGTCAAAATAAAAGAAATTGGTTTCCAATTTTCCATACCCTTAAATCAAGTATACCTAACATAGTTAGGCAATTGATAAATATTATTGAAAAAAATCAAAAATTCTCTAATAATGATATTATTTTTTAATTTTATTCCCATAATTATTCACTTTTCAATTTTAATCTCATATTGATCATTTTTCTAATCAATTTTGGTAACTTTGGTATAGAATCAAGCGCATACAATTTTTACTATTTTTTAAGGTTTGCACTGGGGCTTGTATGTGCAAATCGTTTGCACGCCGATTTTTATTCCTTTCTAATATTCATTCCAAATGGTCCTGATCTGGGTCCTCAATTTTTTTTGAACTCCTAACCCTAATGGCATTCGAGTTGTCAAAAGTATTGTATAAAAAACCGTTAATTTTGTCTCTTTCTTTGTTTGTAAAAGTTGTTTTCTTTCTTTTCTTTTCTATTTCGTTCAAACATAAACTCTATTCGTCCAATCCTTAACCTAAACAGGTGATTATTTTTTTGTAACATATTGTACAAGCCGCTTGTTGTTTTCATATTTTTTTTCTTCTTCTTTTAAGCAGACTTTTAATATTACGTGCTTCCTCAAGCGACTTCATAATAGTGCTACACGCATACATGCGACCTAGCACATATGAAGGGTGAGAATTACGAACATGTTCTCAAAGATTGGAAAACTAGGTGTTGGGATTGGAAAATTCTTCATTCAACAATACGAATGAATTACAATAGGAGGAGCAACTCTCTCACTCGACTATTACAAAAAACCAACCCTCAAATCTCACGTTTTAGCTCTACGGCTTTTTCTCTCTATTTTCTCTCGGTGTGTGTTTTGTGTAGTTTGTGGATGTTTTTTTTGAACTCCTCTTGAAGCTCTATTTATAGGCATTGAATTTGGGAGGTAGCCGTTATCGGAACAGTTGGAGCCGTTATCGGAATAGTTGGAGCCGTTATCGGAACAGTAGCCGTGAACGGAACAGTAGAAACATGTGGGCTGGTACAACAAATCTCCCCCTCCAGCCCAACTATGTTCGTACACAGACCAAGTTTCTCTCGTGTCACCGCCTTCGTTAGCATATCTGCAGGATTCTTGCTTGTGTGAATCTTAACCAGCTTCAATAGTTGTTGCTCCATCACTTCGCGTATCCAGTGATACCGAATGTCGATATGTTTTGTACGGGAATGATACATTGCATTCTTGCTCAGGTCTAGAGCACTTTGACTATCGCAGTGAATAATGTACTCATTTTGTGTAAAGCCTAGTTCTTGAAGAAAACGCTTTATCCATAATAACTCTTTCCCTGCTTCCGCTACAGCAATGTACTCGGCTTCAGTGGTGGATAAGGCAATGCACTTTTGCAGCTTGGACTGCCACGAAACAGCTCCCCCTGCGTAAGTGAATATGTAGCTTGATGTAGATTTTCTACTATCAAGATCTCCTGCCATGTCGGCATCTGTGAAACCATTCAGAACTGGCTTTGCTCCCCCGTAACACAAACATAGGTTAGATGTACCTCTCAGGTACCGAAGAATCCATTTAACCGCCTCCCAGTGTTCTTTCCCTGGATCTGACAAATATCTGCTAACAATACCAACTGCATGAGCAATATCTGGCCTAGTACACACCATCGCATACATCAGACTTCCCACTGCCGAAGAATATGGTATCGCCTCCATATCTTCTTTCTCCTTCATCGTAGAAGGACATTGTCTCTTGCTTAACTTGAAGTGATTTGCGAGCGGAGTCGAAACAGGCTTTGCTTTACCCATGTTGAACCTTTTCAGAACTCGTTCAACGTAATCTTCTTGAGATAAGTACAACTTTCTCATTTTCCTGTCTCGCATGATTTTCATGCCGAGAATCTGTTGTGCTGCACCCAAGTCTTTCATATCAAAGAACTTGGACAAATCTTTCTTCAAGTTGTTGATTAGCGCATCTTGGCCAACTATTAACATATCATCGACATAGAGCAAAAGGATGATAAATTTACCATCAGCGAACTTCTTCAAATAAACACACTGGTCTGCCACAGTCCTGTTATACTGGTGACTCGCCATGAAAGAGTCAAACTTCTTGTACCACTGCCTCGGAGCTTGCTTTAGGCCATACAAACTTTTCTTCAATTTACAGACAAGATGCTCCTTATCGCGGACTTGAAAACCTTCGGGCTGCTCCATGTATATCTCTTCTTCTAGATCACCATGAAGGAATGCAGTTTTCACGTCCATCTGTTCAAGCTCCAGATCCAAACTGGCAACTAACCCAAGTATAACACGGATTGATGTCATCTTTACCACTGGTGAGAATATCTCGTCAAAGTCAATGCCTTTCTTCTGTTGGAATCCTTTGACGACAAGCCTGGCCTTATATTTCACAATATTTCCACGACCATCTTTCTTGAGTTTGAACACCCATTTATTCTTCAGTGCTCTCTTTCCCTTCGGAAGTTTCACAAGCTCATAAGTTTGATTCTTCTGCAAAGAATTCATTTCTTCTTCCATGGCTTGCCTCCAGCTTTCTTTGTCACTGTGAGATTGAATTTCTTTGAAACTTTCAGGCTCCCCCTCACTCGTAAGAAGGATATATTCTGATGCAGGATACCTTGTTGATGGTATCGACACACGTCCAGATCGTCGAGGTTCACCATCTTCTTGTAAAGGAGGTGAGAGCTCCCTCTGCTCAGCACCTTCATCATCGTCAGCATCGTCTACATTATCTTGGGCATCCTCATTTTGAATATGAGGTTCTGGTGGTAAAGTAACTTCTTCCGGAGCACTAGTACGTTGTCGAACTGGAGCAGTTGGAGTATGGTCATAGAATTGATTTTCGTAGAAAATCACATCTCTACTGCGGATAACTTTCTTGGATTGTGGATCCCACAATCTGTAACCAAATTCTTGATCACCATAGCCAATAAAGATGCATGGAGTTGACTTGAGATCAAGTTTCTGCCTGAGCTCCCTCGACACATGTGCAAAAGCCTTGCACCCAAACACTTTTAGGTGAGAATATGAAATATCCTTCCCTGTCCATTTCTTCTCCGGAACTTCAAAGTTCAAAGGAACTGACGGTGTCCTATTTATCAGATAACAAGCTGTGAGGACTGCTTCGACCCAGTATGCTTTAGGCAGCTTAGCCATACTGAGCATGCAACGAACTTTCTCAACAATGGTGCGATTCATTCGCTCAGCAACACCATTATGTTGTGGAGTCCTCGGCACCGTCTTCTCGTGCCTAATGCCATGTTCAGTGCAATACGCTGCAAATTCTCGAGAAGTGTATTCGCCTCCATTGTCTGAGCGAAGGCACTTCAACTTCTTCCCTGTCTGTCTTTCCACCAACGCATGAAATGCTTTGAAGCGATCAAAAACTTGATCTTTTGATCTTAAACAGTAGGCCCATAATTTCCGTGAAGCATCGTCAATAAAGGTCACAAAATATTTGCTTCCACCGAGAGATTCTTCTTCTATCGGTCCACACACATCAGAGTGAACGAGACTCAGTAACTCGGAGCGTTGCTTCCTGGTGGAACTGAAAGAAACTCTATGTTGTTTCCCGAACAAACAGTGCTCGCAAGGATCTAGTGCAACATCCTTCGCGAGATTGATAGCATCATTCTTGGCTAGTGTAGCCAAGCCCTTCTCGCTCATATGCCCAAGTCTTTTGTGCCAAAGATTTGGTGACGCCTCTTCTTCAACAGCATTGAGGCTTAACTCGCACAATTTTGTATGAGTTTTGAACAGCGTGCCACATATATGACCCCTCGCAACAACTATCACACCTTTCGACAACTTCCACTTGCCATTTTTAAAATTGCTTTCATAACCCTGTCGGTCAAGTGCTAGTCCTGAGATCAGATTCAGCCTGAGATCCGGAACATGGCGCACATCCTTGAGGATAAGAGAACATCCTATGTTGGTTTTCACGTGCACGTCACCAACACCAACTACACTGGAGTAACTGGTGTTACCCATCTTTACGGTACCAAAGTCCCCTGATTTGTATGTAGCAAACAAATCACGATGTGGAGTGGCGTGAAATGAAGCTGCAGAGTCAATCACCCACTCAATATCTTGGTTGCCTACATGTAGGCATGTCTCGTCTCCATAAGAAACAAGAGCAATTTCCGATGATACTGTGACAATGGTTTCACCTTCATCTTTGTTGGAGCTTTGGCTGGTTTGGGGTTGATCCCTCAAAAGCTTTCGACAATCCCTCTTCATATGACCGTAAATTCCACAATAATTACAGTTTTCGTTGAATCGACTAGAGTTGTCAACAGATTTACCTCTCTCCTGGGATCTACCTCGATCTTGAGATCGTCCACGATTTTGACCTCGACCTCTGCCTTTGCCTATGCCACGACCTCTTCCTCTACCTCCACCTCTGCCTCTACTTTTCGACACAAGAGCATAAGATTGGTCGGCACTGGCTTCTCTTCTTCGGGCTTCTTCGTTAAGTAAAGCATCTGTCACCATTTGCATAGATACTTTACCGTCGGGGGCAGAATTACTGAGGGTGACAACAAGAGTCTCCCAATTGTCCGGTAGGGAACTTAGAAGTAGTATCGCTTGTTCCTCGTCTTTGAGGTTCCAATCGGCGGCAGCAAGCTGGTTCACGAGGTCCTGGAACTGACTCGTGTGTTCTGGTATAGACGTACCACTACGAAGCTTGTGGTTTACTAAACGTCTCATCAACAAGGTCTTGTTACGTGCCGTCTTTGCCTGATACATGTTAGCAAGCTTATCCCACAACGTGTGGGCACTCGTTTCTTGTGCGACATGATGGAACACACTATTGTCAATCCACTGACGGATCTGAGCAACAGTCTTCTTGTTCAACTTTTTCCAATCGTCATCACTAGTCTTCTCGGGTTTGACACCTTTATTTTCGATTGGCCCCGCTAAATCCTTCAAATTTAGCAAATCCTCCATGCGCGGCTTCCACATGTTGTAATTAGTAGGCGTCAATCGCATCATCGTGTCCGACGTTGAATTTTCCATGTTAAAATTCAACAAGCTTGCTTGTACCTAAATTTAGAGGCTGAATTTGGGGAAACGGAGCACACGGTTGGATCCGGAACGGTCGAAAACCTTGGGAACCGTTCTGACTTTGTCAAAAACCGACAAGAATTGAGTTGAACCGGACCAAACGAAATTGGAGGGAATTGAACCGGACCAAATCCGGTTGGACCAGTCGTTGACCGGTCAGACCTGCAGCTGACTGGATCAGAATCTGGGCGGGTCGGATCCGGGTCGGATCCGGATCTGGACTTCACCTTCTTCACCCGCTTCTCCAAATGGCCGAGTTAACTCGCCGTTAACTCGGTCGGCATAGAACGGAGCTTTCCGGCGATCGAAAAATTCCGAAAAATATATATTCGGAATCCTTGCAACACGAGCTTCACAACGGTAGTAACAAAACGAAATTCCGGAACGGAAAAATTTTGACGTCGAATTGGGTCGTCTTCGATCGTCACTTTCCGGCGATCGAAATAGCTCGAAAACTATATATTCGGAATCGTCAGACCGAGAGCTTTACAACCGTGATAAGAAACCAAGGTTTCGGGACGAAAAATTTCGGACGAAATTTTACCGTGGCTCTTGATACCACTTTGTTGGGATTGGAAAATTCTTCATTCAACAATACGAATGAATTACAATAGGAGGAACAACTCTCTCACTCGACTATTACAAAAAACCAACCCTCAAATCTCACGTTTTAGCTCTACGGCTTTTTCTCTCTATTTTCTCTCGGTGTGTGTTTTGTGTAGTTTGTGGATGTTTTTTTTGAACTCCTCTTGAAGCTCTATTTATAGGCATTGAATTTGGGAGGTAGCCGTTATCGGAACAGTTGGAGCCGTTATCGGAATAGTTGGAGCCGTTATCGGAACAGTAGCCGTGAACGGAACAGTAGAAACATGTGGGCTGGTACAACACTAGGGTCTAGGTGTATCATAATAAATAAATAAAATTTTAATACGTAACAAAATCCATACCTGATTCTTGTTCGAAGAACCAAAATTTATAAAAAATCATCAACACAGAACTTAAACTGAAAAGCGAAATCCTTATGGGACTAAAAAAAGTGTCATCATAATTGAACTATATATTGTTGAAAATTTTCTAATATTATCTTGAAAAAACACCAATAAACATAATACTATGGACGCATTTGAATCTTATATTCAAATTACCGTTAGAAAGGATATGTACAGATTATGACCACTAGTCAACTATTACCATTAAACTAGTGCGTAATCATATTTTGTTATGTTAGAAAAACGATCAACTTTTTCAAAAGCTTCCAAACTCGAAACATATTAACTTACAACTGCTAAAAAGTTATCAGCCTTTTTTTCCATATTCTGTTCAAACAAGGTCAATTTGATCCTGGTGGTAAAACAAACTCATCTTTTCAGACAAACGAACTACTGTCAGTGCCAGGCTCATAATATTCAGTTCTATTTTGCCAAATCAATCAATTAAAATAAAAATAAGAAATCATTTTGCCAACTTTATTATATATTTTTTTCAGCTTAGTAAAAGGACCACCGCCCATGACTGTCCCACACAATCATGAATCTCATCATATGTTCTCACGATTTATTGCAGTCTATTGTTCCATGTCATGTTATTCCTTCATTTAATTTCATCACATGTACTGTTATTAATATCTTACCTGAATTTTATTACTGTGTAATAACTTGAAAATGTGACGTGTTACATGAAAATATGGTAAAAAATGATATACCTTGACTTTATGACGAATCGTCCTTTATATATTCACCTCAATATCCAAGAACTCTGAGTGAATTGCAAATATCATCTGTAGCTACATAGTTTGATATAATGCACCAACCTGATAACAAAAAGTATTTTCTTATCATTTATTTATATGTCAAAGAATAGCATTTTTGAAATTAAAGTTCTATATGATATCATATTAATATGAAACTATACTTATTTCTTATTTTTAAGAAATCAGCCCAGAGTGCATTTCTTAGGATATTGTTTGTTGTTTTTAGTTAGCTATCTACTCAAAGAATTTTCTCTCAAAAAAAAAAAAAAAAAACTCCTTTACTTGACTACGTTACACAAGACATGCCTAACTGTCCATTCTTCCTTAAATTATCTCATTGGAATACTTTTCTCCATATAATTTCAGACAAGAAGAATAATATTTATTGATACTGAATTTCAGTACGGTAGCCAGTGTAGAGTAGATCTATATAATAGCTACATATACATGATCTCACATAATTTATCGATTGTATGCACATGACCACGCGGTTGACTTATATTAAGCGTGTAACATTATATGGGACCCTTAATTGTGACCTATCGATCGTAATCATGTTTGAATGACTCAACTAATCGACAATTAGTGCACAGTATTAAGTAACGTCTATTTCTTTTTGAAAAATAAACATCAACTCTGATACGCAACTCTTAAGGTTATACGCTGTCATAATTGGTCAAATTATATAATCATATTTAAATAAGTGCATTAGAACGTTGTATAGATGATAGATCTACTACTATAGATAAATTAGATATATGAAATATAAAAGCCCATACCATGGAGGAAGCAATCAAAATAGTTAGATCCAAGTGTGACTTTTCTATCAAATTACATTCCAGTGTATCAACCTAAAATATTTATGTGATCGATAATTGGAAGACAAGCACAACATCGTTTGTGGTTTGCCAATTGTCTCACGGTCATTTATTTTGTGACTTTAAACACTTGTGACAAAATTATCTCTCCTAGTTATTTATTAGGTTTTTTATACCGCTCTTAATTTGATAATGTTTATTTTATATTTTTTAAAGAAAACTGTAAACATGAGATTTATTGTTATATATAAGAGGCAAGACTAAAAGCCATATATATTATAACAAATAGATTAGCTACAAAGGAGGCTTTTGCATAGGATTTTTTAAACTACAAAGCCATCTCGTGTAGAGCTTGCACATATAATTAGATTTATGATAATCTAATTAAGTTGGAATTGATTAAGAAACGATACCCTTAAATCTGCCTTTTAAATGAACTGAATTATTGTTAAGGTTGAAATAACATGCCCCTTTCCTCGTTCTAACGTAACATGCAAAGAAAATGTGCGTACATGTGATAACCATGTTTACTCTATCAAAACAATCTGTCGTGTTACTATACCATGTTCTCGACAAAAAATAAAAATTCCTCACAATATCCTCATTATAATTATTATATAATGCAAAATTGACAACCTTACTCGTGATGGAAATAACCATCATATTCCTATTACTGAAATGGCATCCAATAGCACGAAAGGGATTTTGGCACCAAAAAGTGCAGTTCAGACCTTGTGGAAAATAAAATAGGTAAATTACATGTGTATATTTAATTCTATGTAGCTCGGAAAGTAGTATTAGTGGGATTTCATACGGCGTATTATTTGAAATGTATAGATTATTATCTCTTTCTAAAAAATAAATAGGGGATATTACTTCATTCGACTTTACACATACATGAGGTGTTGTGCCAAAAAAAACAAATATATATTTTTTTCTTTATGCAATAGAACCACAAGCAGTGTTTTATAAAAGCGAAGGCATAGGGTAAGGCGTTTTGTGTTCCCAAAAGCAATATGTAAGCCTTGAGGCACAAAACGTAAGCTTTATGAATTTAGATATTAAGTATTATAAAAAAAAAAATTGTTCCTAAAAATATGAATATGTACTATCACTACAAGAATCCGGGGTCATTCGTGACCGCCGGCTCGTGACCGTCGGGCGGTCACGAGCATCCGTGATCGCTCGGCGGTCGCGGATGCCACCGTGACCGCCGAGCGGTCACGGTAAACAACGTCGTGACCGCCCAGCGGTCACGGATAGCTCCGTGACCGCTGAGCGGTCACGGACATAAATCCCATGACCGCCCAGCGGTCACGGGAAGCCATAGGCGGGAAACTTCTCGCCTATGGCCCGCCTAGTGGCGTCCGCGACCGCTGGGCGGTCGCGGATGCCACTCGTCCGCGACCGCCCAGCGGTCGCGGATGGGAGGGGGGTTTTCTATATAAACCCCCCTCCTCCTCTCTCATTCCTTACATTTGTAAGTCCCCTCCTCTCTCTCTCTTAAATATTTATCTTTTTAGTTTTTTAATTATGTTTTATATTTAATGTTTAGTTATAGTTTTAATTGTTTAATTATAAGTTTAGTTTTATTAATGTCAAACTTAGAAATAATGCCTTTTGGAAATCTTTATAATTTAGGAATAGTGCCTTTAGGTGGTTTTTATAACTTAAAAATAGTGCATTTAGGTAGTTTTATAGCTTAAAAATAGTGCCTTTAGGGGAATCTTTATAACTTATGGATAATTCTTTTAGAAAATATTTATAACTTAGAAGTAATGCAATTAGGTGATCTTTATAACTTAGAAATAATGTCTTTAGAGAATATTTATATATTAGAACAAATAATCTTTAGGGGTTCTTTATAACTTAGTACAAATGATTTTTAGAGAACTTTATAACTTAGAAATGATGCCTTTAGAGAATCTTTATTTAATATTAAATTGTTAATTTAGGTGATTTAATGTATTATTATCCGTCGCGGTAATTTAATGTTAAACTATTAGTTTAAATGCATGTCAAATTATTGGTTAATGTTCTTTTTGTAGAAATAACGCCTTTATGGAACTTTATAACTTAGAAATTATGCCTTTAGAGAATCTTTATATATTAGAACAAATCATCTTTAGGGTTCTTTATAACTTAGTACAAATGATCTTTAGGGAACTTTATAACTTAGTAACGACTGAATTTTAGGGAATCTCTCTGAATCATCTAACTTAGATAATTTCTCGTATTTTTCTAGCATATATTCGATATGGCAGGCAGTCGTCGTCGTCGGGTTGGCAGTGGTCAACAACGTTCAAGTGTTTCTGATGATCCGGATGTTCCTGATGTTCCCGATATTCCTGATGTTCCCGATGTTCCCCCTACTGCTAGTGGGCGAGGTAATCTTAGACCTCGTATAGTTATCACGCATGGCGGTCGTAGTCGCGATGCCGCAACCCCCAACGCGTCTACAGCGTTGACGCCTTTACTACAGCGCCGACTTTCTTTTGATGCCGATGTCGTGCCCGATGCCGCACCCACTGCATCAGGATCTAGGGCTAGAGCACCATCGTCCGCTGGTTCCACCGGAGCTGGCCCGAGCGAGAGGCGGAGTGATACTCCAGCATCGGGAGTATTCAATGTCACGCAACAGCGTCCACCTAGAGGCACCTCTAAAGGTGCACAACAACCCAATGACCAGAGTCAAAGGCAGATCATTAAATTGTGTCCTCGTGGCCTGTTTATGAACCCCGCTAGCAACGAGGTTGCCACTACGATCACGGAGTTGATCATGTCATTCATGAAGGAGTTTTGGCCTTCCTACTTGTCGATGCCCAAAACTGTGCGAGGCCAAATGTTTGTTAAATTTACGGTGAGGAATTATTTCACAACTATATCATATTATTTAATTTAATATATTCATAAATCAAATTTTATTAATTGGCAGAAAATATATGGTATTCATGAGAGAGAAAAACACGCAGTACAACGGGCCTACGAAACGAAGGCGAAGTCGTGTTATAAGAATTTGATCTACAACACGAAGAAACAATACTTTGAGAGGGTTGTGGATCCGAAATGGGCCGGGAAAGACAAAACTTGGATGCACGACGGGTTAGAGGCGGCGGCGATTAAGCATTGGGCCACCGAGGATCATCAAGAGGTGTCGCATAAGTCTAAGAAAAACAGGAGAGGAGGCGAGGAGCCAAAGGAGGGGGTGAAGGCACCTCCCACTTTTTGGGGTGGATCCCTCGACCTAGAGGAGCTCAGACGTCAGCTGGTATGACTTATGAAAATTAACAATATGGGTGTAATTAAGTAATCTTAATATATGTGTAAGCCAAGCTTGACGTACTCTTTCTTGAAATGTGTAGGCTGAGGAGGACCCTACACGAACAGACCCTATTCGATATGATGAGGCCTACAGACGTGGTCACACGCAGCGGGTGAAGGGGACGGGCGGTGACACAGGAGTTCCAGCTCGGCGGACTTGGGTAGATGCTGCGTCGAAGGCAATTTATGTAAGTTATTTCAACCTCATACTCTTTTTTATCTTCCTCAACTAGCTTTAAATTACTTATTCTAATATCAGTACTGATTCTTTCAAATGTTAATGCAGAAAAAGTACATGGAACTATTGAGGAAAATATATCCCCGCCCAGCTAAGCTCCCGGTGTTCGATCCTGACTGTTGGACCGATGCATTTGGTCCTGTGAAGAAGGGGAAGGCGAAGGGCTTACCGAGGGATGCACGCCCGGAGGCGTTCAACATTAAATACAGGAAACAAGAAGATTATTCACAGGCCTGCATCGATGAATTACAAACGCAGAATGATCGCAATATCTATCGCAGTGATCAAAGGATGACTGATATGAAAGCCACTATGGAGCTATGGAGATGCTTGCTTAAAGAGAAGGTGGGCGTGGACCTTCCACCGATAAAAGATTCTATATTCATGGGGAAAGCACGTAGGAACGAAGCACCGGTTCGTATGCCGCATCGTAGGCCATATCCATTTGCTCTCAGTTCTTCCGATAGGCCTGCGTATATCGAGGAGTACTCTGATGGCGATGATGACGACGATGGCGAGGATATTATGGCGTCGTTGCTAGCGGACGATTATGTAGAACTTCCTGTTGAGGATGGTGTTGGGAGTGGTGAGGATGATGAGGAGGATGATGGTGAGTATGATGGGTTGGATGATAGTTCGGATGATTAGTAGTATTTTTCTTATTGTAATATTGGACTGTTAAATTTTCCTTATTGTAATATTGCATTGTTAAATTTTCCTTATTGTAATGTTGGACTGTTAAATTTTCCTTATTGTAATGTTGGACTTATGAAAATTTTCATTATTGTAATGTTGGACTGTTAAATTTTCATTATTGTAATGTCTTTTACAACACTACCAAATCGTTACAAATAAAGTGCGTCACAAAGTAGTGTTTTAAATTATTACAAAACACTTGAAGCCGAGTCGTACGTTCCTAGGCTCAGCTGCAAAATCCGGATGTGTCCGATCAAAGTGTCGCCATGCCTCACTGGAAGCCGGGTGAATCATTCGATCCGTAGCCTCTCGACACTTCAAATGCCAAGTCATATGCTTTGCAGTACCTACGGTATAATACATCCTCTGAAGACGAGGACCTAGGGGGAAATACCACAAATGCTTCTTTGCGACCTTTGACTTCCTACCTTCCTCGTATCTATCAACCCCGCATATCGGGCATTTTAGGAAGTCATTGCTCGCTGCAAACCCGTAAAACAGAAAACACTGATTTGTGCAAACATCGATCTTCTCGTACCCTAACCCCAAGGTTCGCTCCATCTTATGCATCCCTTTCGTGTCTTTAGGTAACAACTTCTCAATCTCAGGGTCGAACCCATCTTTAGACATCTTTAAAAAATAGTCAGAAACGATGTTACTCGCCTTGTGAATAGTTTTGTAATTCACCCACTCTCCAATCCACTGCAGGACGGTTTTGCTCTTCTTAGGGTGCATCTTCACCTGACCTAGACGCATCAAGTCGTAGAAATCTCTCGCATCGGGATTCAGATCCTCGTTACGCACAGCGTCCTCATCAAATCGGCCTCCATATGCATCCACGACCATCTGTCTAAACGAATCGTCAGCACGAATAGGGCTGTCGGGAATATTGGCGTGTGATGGGCCAAGAGGTTCGTCGATAAACGTCATAGAAGTGGTGGTAAACTGCTCTCCATGCAAAACTCACTCAAAATATCCAGGCGTAAATCCCGACTTATGAAGATGATCACGGACTTGGTATCGATCAAAAAACTTTGAATTGTTACATTTTTTGCACGGGCACCTAATACGCCCCCTTAGATCTAAATAGCCATCTTGTCGCGAAGCAAATTCTATGAATGTGCGAACCCCAACCACAAAACTATCTCGCAAATAACCACTGCTCTCGAATCTATCGTACATCCAATTCCTATCTACTTGATAGTCAATTATTTATCTAAGATGTAAATTTTAAAGGAAATAATTAATTACAATTAATACTACAAACAATTAATAATTAACAATTTAATTAAAACGTAACAATTATCATGCACGATAAGGTTGTAGAGTGATAAATTGATCAACTTACTTCTTGAAGCGTAAAAAAACGATCTTCAAGAATCTTGTGTCCTCTACGAGTACCCTCGATGTGTTTACGCCAATATCTATCAAGAAATGAATAAACAAGTTAACATATCATACCAATATTTAGTATTTAAAAATAAAGTTGACCATCTAAATGAAAAAAACGAGAATACCTTAAGAAATGGTGAAGATTGTTATGAATTAGGAAAGTAAGGGAAATGGTATTTATAAATGAAAATCTAGCAGTTCGTGACCGCCTAGCGGTCGCGAATGCCAACTTGCCGTTGTCATTCGTGACCGCCGGGCGGTCGCGAAGTCCAACTAGCCGTTGGCATTCGTGACCGCTGGGCGATCACGAAGCAAACTAGCCGTTGGCATTCGTGACCGCTGGGCGGTCACGAAAGAGGGGTCATTCGTGACCGCCTGGCGGTCACGAATAATATTCATAAAAAAAAAATTTGATTTTATGGATTATTCTTGATGTGTTTATGATTTTTAACAATAAGTCTCATTACTACATGTGAATTGAAGTAATAAATTAGTACAACATTAGTAATTAACATATTAAAATAGCGAATTAGATGTGATTAGGCGAGTTATGAACGAATAACCTATTTTATGTTCTACAACTAATTCATCACATACACCAAGTTGTTTTAGATGTAATGTGTCATTTTGTGATAAAATCTATTTTAATTTACTTAGTAGTAACTATTTTATCAATTTAACAAACATCGAACCTTAATTAAACAAACGAAAATCAAAATTATCGAATGAGACTCTTTCGTGACCGCCCAGCGGTCACGAAAGAGGGTCATTCGTGACCGCCCAGCGGTCACGAAGTAGGTTCGTGACCGCCCAGAAGAGGGGTTATTCGTGACCGCCGGGCGGTCACGAATAATATTCATAAAAAAAAATTTGATTTTATGGATTCATCTTGATGTGTTTATGATTTTTAACAATAAGTCTCATTACTACATGTGAATTGAAGTAATAAATTAGTACAACATTAGTAATTAACATATTAAAATAGCGAATTAGGTGTGATTAGGCGAGTTATGAACGAATAACCTATTTTATGTTCTACAACTAATTCATCACATACACCAAGTTGTTTTAGATGTAATGTGTCATTTTGTGATAAAATCTATTTTAATTTACTTAGTAGTAACTATTTTATCAATTTAACAAACATCGAACCTTAATTAAACAAACGAAAATCAAAATTATCGAATGAGACTCTTTCGTGACCGCTGAGCGGTCACGAAAGAGGGTCATTCGTGACCGCCCAGCGGTCATGAAGTAGGTTCGTGCATTTTGAATTTTCAAAAAATTTGAATTTCTCCCCAATTCCAAGGTCTTTCGCGACCGCCTGGCGGTCACGAAAGAGCCCTCGTGACCGCCAAACGGTCGCGAAAGACCTTGGAATTGGGAGGAAATTCAAATTTTTTGAAAATTCAAAATTTTCACCAAAATTCTATATATACCCACCATTCCACCCATTAATTTTCATTACACTCAAATTAACTTCTCTAAAAAACCCAACACTTTCTCCTCATTTCCTCATTTTCCAATCCAAAACATAAACACCAACAATTTTTCTTCTCCTCTTTTCTTATATCTTCAAAAAACAAAACACCAACAATTTTTCTTCTCCTCTTTCTTTATATCTCCAAAAAACAAAACACCAACTCTCTTATTTTCTTCTTTTCTTTACTTATAACACAAATCATTCTCTTAAATGATGTTTATATAAAAAAAATCGTCCAACCATACATTATATTCGCAAAAAACAAATATTTATTCCAGTAATTTACCGGAATATTTTTTTTATTACGTTAAATGTTATTCGTGACCGTCGGGCGGTCACGGATGACTTGAATATTATCCGTGACCGCCGGGCGGTCACGGATGACTTGAATATTATCCGTGACCGCTTGGCGGTCACGGATGACCCCTGGGGTTTCCCGCGACCGCCGAGCCGTCGCGGATGACCCCGTGGTCATCCGTGACCGCCAGGCGGTCGCGGTGTTGCCCGCGACCGCCGAGCCTTCGCGGATGACCTCGGGGTCATCCGTGACCGCCAGGCGGTCGCGGTGTTGCCCGCGACCGCCGAGCCGTCGCGGATGACCTCGGGGTCATCCGTGACCGCCAGGCGGTCGCGGTGTTGCCCGCGACCGCTGGGCGGTCGCGGATGACCGTCGTGACCGCTCAGCGGTCACGGATGACCTCCACGACCTTGGTCATCCGCGACCGCTGGGAAATGGGTCATTCGCGACCGCCCCCCTTTTTTCTTGTAGTGTATTATTCTTATATAAATATGTTCTATGTGTAATATAAATGAATCACAATATATATATATATATATATATATATATATAAATATGCACTTTTGGTCACAATAGTATGCATATTCTAAATAAAATTATTGTGAAAAGAGGTGTTGTGGCTTTTTTTTAACTTATGTTTAAAAACCACAATACTTTTTTTGTCAATAAATAAAGTTTTGGCTTTTACCTTTGAAATAAAATTATATTCAAGTTTTGCTATTGATTTAGTGAGTAATTCTTTTTTCTTATCAATATATAATTAGTAGTTGGTTTCTTTCTCATAGGCTCGCAAAAAATGGACTCAAAGTGTACGCCTTGGCAATAAGGCTTAAGCCTTATAACACTTAAGCTTTGTGCATCACTACAAGAAAATCGCTCATTTTCGACGGCCTCCGACGAAATCGGCCGTCGGAAATGAGCGAAACTCTTTTCCTGCGGCACCTGACTGTCGGAAAAGATCTTTTCCGACGGCAGGTTCCCGCCGAAAAAGTTCTGACGGGGGCGACCCGTCGGAAAAGAACGAAAAAAAATATAAAAATAAAAATGCAAAAACTGACCGACGTTCGGTCATTTCCGTCGGCCAAAAAGACATCGACATCCGTCTTTTTCGTCGGCCTAGTGCAGACGGAAACGACGGTGGGACCGACCAGACGTCGGTCAGTTTTTGTTTTTTTTTTCGTTCTTTTTCGGCGGGCTTCGCCCGTCGGAAAAGATCATTTCCGTCGGCGCATGACCGACGGACAAGTCTTTTCCGACGGGTAGCCCCCGTCAGAACTTTTTCGGCGGGAACCTGTCGTCGAAAAAGACATTTTCTGACGGTCAGGTGCCGCCGGAAAAGAGTTTCGCTCATTTTCGACGGCCGATTCCGTCGAAGACGGTCGAAAATGAGCGATTTTCTTGTAGTGAAAGTGTAAAGGGATAATGTCAAACTTTTTGAAACCACGAGTGATGTTTTATATCTATTTACTTTTACATAAGGTAAATTATGTGCATATTTCTCGTAACTTCACATAATAAAATTGGGTTAGTTTTCTTCGTCATCATTTATAAAGGGGCTAATTTGCTGATTCGTCATAACACATGAGATGTTGTGAAAAAAACATGAAAATATTTTCTCTTTAGTCTTTATGGAAGTCTTAGGGGATGATGTCAAAAATTTTCCTAAATCATAAATAATGATTTATTTATTTACTTTCCATAAGGTGATTATGTGCATATATCTTGTATAGACATTGAAGCCACATTTTATCCCTTAAAAGATTTTATTAAGCGGAGCCAGAATTAATCTTTATAAACAATAACCGAAGACCATTCTAAGTGATATGAGATTATTTTTAACGCAAGTGGTTAAATGTCATTAGTTTGATTTAAAAGTTGCATCAAGCTGTTATGATCGTACTTTTGGCCTAACATGTCCAAAACACCCTGCCATTATCCAATCTCAAACATTTCTACTGGTTTGTTAAGACTCCCACACATGTAGTCAAAGTACACGTTACCAAAAGCCAATCATATTATTATTAATAATATGTTAATGTTATATATAGCTACAACAGTTAGAATCCCAATTCCCATATCTCAATTTTTCCTCACTCTACACTAAAAAGCATGGAAAACATTGCTCCATTCATTCTATTCTTTACCGTACTTTTTACATGTTTTATATCACATAGTAGTGGAAATAGACAAATTGAAGTGCTTTCTCGTATTTACAACGAGAAATTTAAGAAAAATCCAGGCGTTGATAGAAGCCATTATAATGCTACTCATCAACTTCGTGCACCACAAATTCTACCACAAGAAGGGTTGAAAGAGAAGGATAGAATCGAGAGATTGCCCGGACAGCCGCCGGTGAAATTTAAGCAGTATGGTGGTTATGTGACGGTGAACCAAACCGCTGGTCGCGCGTTTTATTACTACTTCGTGGAGGCGCAACGGTCGGCAAAGTCGCTGCCGCTTCTTCTTTGGCTCAACGGAGGTACTATTTACTTTGATTCAGTTAAATATCAGTCGAATTCACGCATCATGTTATCATTGCAACGATTGAATGAAATAATTATGAACTTTATTAATATTTTTTTCCATGGCAATTATGCGAAGAGACAAAAGTCCCCTTAAGATATTTATTGGAGTAATACATTTCGTTTTCAGATGGTAAAATATTCTTGTTAGAAGGAAATGTAACACCATTTTTTTTTTTACTATATTATTGCATAAAATTTTCAACGTGTATTTATTTTCTTCGTTTGCGGGCGCACACACATATTCTCACATATTGAAAACATAGATTTTCTTTTAATAAAAATTATAAATGACCTATCACATTGTTTAATTTTCAGTTGATCTTTTTTCGCTGATCAAATTTATCTATCCAACGATTCTTAGGTTGGAATTGTCATTAATATTACAACTAGTTTTCTTTGGATTCCCATGACTTATCGTACTATTTCCCTTTCTGTTGTAACCACAAGGTTTTCCCAAAATGTGATGTAATGATATTCATGAAAGTATATTTAATTTCATTGCCCCACATTTAAGTGGTAACTTATACATATTATATTACAGATATATAAGAAATACTTTTTTGTATATTTAGGCGACGTAATTTGTGGCGCTCTATTCTAAGTTTCTAACAAATGTAAATTCCTCTATGAACACACTTTTTTTAAGGAAAAAGAATACTTATCCAAAAGGATAAAATTAAAATTATAATAGAATTAAACATTTTTATTGGTTAGCTGACTTGTCGTGGGCATCTAAGACAGCTCACTCGTACTTACTTATAGCCGTTATACAATGATATAAGATTGGACTAATCCTACATCTAATCTTTACAGTCTTTGATGCAATAATTAAAATATTGATCACGTCACATGGAACTGTCGCAACATGATTATAATCACACACACACATATATATATATATATATATATATATATAATAAAATATTCTGTTTATTGTCTTTTGCCATCACTAATCACTTTCTAGAACTGATTAATTATTACACAAGTTGATCTACCCCATCACCAAGCTGCAATAATTATATTATGTATTTTATTTAATCTGTCACAGGGCCTGGTTGTTCTTCCCTTGCTTATGGAGCAATGCAAGAGCTTGGACCATTTCGAGTTAACAGCGATGGCAAAACACTCTACAAAAATAATTACGCATGGAATCATGGTATATATATTTTAATAATGAATCTCTATTAAACATACAGAATATTCATATACTTATAAGGGCATGTTTCAATGTTGAACTCAATTTTTTCCCAGCTGCAAATGTGTTGTTTTTAGAGTCTCCGGCTGGTGTAGGGTTCTCATACTCGAACACGACGTCAGATTTCGTGGAGGGTGGAGACAAACAAACGGCCTTCGACAACTATATTTTCTTATTGAATTGGTTGAAGAGATTTCCGGAGTATAAAGATCGAGATTTCTATATTTCGGGAGAAAGTTATGCCGGTCATTATGTACCTCAATTGGCACACAACATTCTAATCCACAACAAGAAGGCAAATAAGACTATAATCAATCTGAAAGGAATAATCGTAAGTCTACTATACCTTTTTGCACTTAGAAAAATTGCGTGCCCTTTTAAATATTGAGTAAAAATATTATTTAGAGGATGTGTGATGGGGGGGATCACCAATCCAATTCACGCTGAAGGCTAAAACTTTGGTTTCAAGCCTCAATTATTTTCTTGGGCCCAAGTCCCATCGTGCTTCATTAGTCGTTATATGCTTTTTGTTATAATGTCATATGCAAGAACTAAATCTCAATTATTTTTTCCCTAAAGTGTGATAACAACAATTTGTCCAATTTCGTACTCGCCAACTTTTGTAGCTAGTTAGCACCCCACACTTCAGCATCATTATTGTGGAGAGAAAGCATATATTGTATATACATATAGTGTGTATGTTTGTGTGTGTGTGTGCGAGTTTTTTTTACCATGAGTGAAAATTCGAACCGATTATTGTTATGATGTCAAATATTGTGTTATTCAAAGAACCTTAAGGGTCTACAAATTTAGACAAATTTTTGAAGACTTTTCAAAGCTTTCATCAACCAAGTATGAAGCTATCCAACTTTATAATAATGGAGTGTGTGTATATATATAGCTCATTTTTAAGTGTACTATGACAAAAAAAAAAAAAAAAAAAAAAATTGATCGGCTAACTTGTGTGACATAAATATCATCTTTTTTGATAATAATATATGTTTTTTTTCTTTTCTTTTTTTTGCGAGATTATAGATAGGCAATGCTGTGATCAACGATGAAACAGACGTGAAAGGGATGTTCGATTATTTTGCAACACATGCTCTAATTTCTGATGAAACATCGTACCAAATAAACAAGTACTGTGATTTCTCTCCAAATGCAACCGATCAAACAGAGTTATGCACGGAAGCTGCTAATGAAGCTGAAAAAAGTATTGGCAATATTGACATTTACAATATTTATGCACCCTTGTGTCACAATACCAGCCTCACTGCAAAGCCCAAAAAGGCTTCGGTAAGTAAATAATTACCCTTCTAATAATAATATATTTACTTATTCTAATTAATTTGTGCTAGCTCTTATTATTTTAGGGATTTAAACTTTTAATGCAAATTAAATTGATGAGAATATAAATTAAATATTTGTCTCTATGGTGCAGGCTTTGAGCCTTGACCCTTGTGGTGACAATTATGTGTATGCATATTTGAACAGCCCTGAGGTGCAAGACGCACTCAATGCTAATGTCACCAACATTCCTTATGCTTGGCAACCATGCAGGTTTGATTTATTAATCATTTTTTTTCAATATCTTTTAATATTATTCCATTGGAAATTTGCTGATTTGATATAGTCCCTTTTGATAATTTTAATGCAGTGCTGTTCTCCAAAAATGGCATGATAGCCCATCCACTATTATTCCATTGCTCAAGGAGTTTTTATCAAATGGACTTCGAGTTTGGGTATTTAGGTAATTTCTTTATATTTAGCCAACTTTTGTCGCGCTTTTTGCATTTCTAATAGTAATTTAAACTTTTGGTCCCGACGATCGTTCAACACCAATAACAATGTAATTCTACAATGCAGTGGAGATACCGATGGAAGGATACCCGTTACGTCTACGAAGAATTCTCTTAAATTGATGAAACTCTCGGTGAAAACTCCGTGGCATCCTTGGTTTTGGGGCGGAGAGGTAAACATAGAAGTATAGATCGTATGTGTTAGTAATATAATGTAGCACTAAAAAACGAAACAAATCATATTGAACAAATCAATAATTATTTTTCAATTTATATAAATTACATTTTTTTAGATTTTAAATATATTTTATCAATTGTATAATTAATGAAACAGGTTGGTGGGTATACAGAAGTTTATGAGAGCAACCTAACATTTGCAACAGTACGAGGTGCAGGCCATCAAGTACCAAGTTACCAACCAGCTAGGGCTCTTTCCCTTATTATGCACTTCCTTGATGGCACAGAGCTACCCAATACATCAAAAAATATGCACTGATTATTCTTTACATTTCCATATAAAAAAGTTATGAGTAATTAATTGCCTAATTTCTTTTGTTAATCTTGCAATTATTGTAAATTTATATGAATATTATAAGTTTATATAGGAGGCAGAGATTTTTTTTTTTTGTTTTCAGTGTACTACTACGTATGATAATGTGCACTTTAATTAATTTAGACATAAGCATGGAATTGACCTCTCAACTTGTTTCTATTATGTTAGAGTTTAGACATAGTCCACTATCTCGATTGAGAATTATTTTTCTTATAAAATATTGTTGAAAAGAAAAAATAAAAATACTTCACAACTCTAGCATTCTCCCTCTTCTGTCTGCAACCAGCAAAGAACTCCAAGCCGAGTTGTTTCACTTGAGCAATGCGGCCCTTAATGTTAGTCTCTTTGTTGTGAAAGACTCTAGAATTTCTGTGCTTCCAGGAGATCCAAAGACAGGCTAGAAAAATCCACTTCCATGCAGAGTTAGGTCTGATAAGATTCCTGATTTCCAGTCCTTGGAGATTCAGCTTCAACCAACTCTCATCAGGTAATGTGTCAAAAACAGACAGGTCCTCAGGGGCTATGATCCTAGTCCAGAGTTCCCTAACAGCAGAGCAGTATCTCATAAGGTGGAGACCAGTCTCTTGATAAGAATCACAGATAGTACACATTGATGTCAATGAAGCTTGTCTATGGAATCGAACTACATTGGTGGCCAGCCTTTCTTGTGACAGTAGCAAGAGAAAATGCTGATATTTGTATCCAGAATCCACTTTCCAGACCCAACTGCAATCCATATGTCTTGTCCTTATCAGCTGATGTCTCTGTTGGAAGCAATGATAAGCAGATTTGCAGGTGAAGAATCCATTTGAGTTCTCACTCCAGAGAACTCTATCTTCTTCCTCAGTCAGAATGATTCTTCTCCTAGTTATATCTGATAAAATATCTTGTGGGATGTGAGTAGCTAAACCATTAAGGTTCCAGTCACCATTGTCAGAGATGACATCAGTGAGCTTCAGACTCTTGTCTTCCTGCTGGATCACTAAGTTCTCCTCACTAAGACAACCACTGCCCCTTCAGTTATCATACCAAAGTGATATCTTATTCCCCTTCCCTATTTTCCATCTCAGGAAAGGCTTCATCAATTCCAAACATTTAATCACCCCCTTCCAAGCTGGACTGTTAGACAGTTTCCCATTGTAATTGGTGATGGTTTGATTCTTTAAGTATTTGGCTCTGATAATAGAGCTCCATAAGTTCTCTTCCTCTGAAAGAATTTTCCAGGCCAGTTTAGCAAGCAAGGCTTCATTGCTGGTTCTTGTCAGTCTGATACCAAGGCCACCATCTTTCTTTGGTTGAGTGACTTGTTTCCAACTAACCAGATGCATTTTCTTGACAGATATGTCCTTTGACCAAAGGAAATCTCTGTTCATTCGATCTAATTTGTTACAAATATGTTCTGGAAGCCATGCTGACTGAGCTGAGTAAACAGGCATGGCTGATGAGATTCCTGCCAAGGACAAAAGTTGACTCTTCCATGATCCAAATCTCATAAGAACCCTATCAATGATATCCTTGTAGGTCTCTGGATCTATTCTACCATGGATAAGCTTGATACCAAGATACTTCCCAAGATTGGTAGTCTGGCTAAATCCCAATATCTCACTAATCTGCCTTTTCAGACTAGCTCCATGAGATTTGGAAAAGTAGATTTTAGATTTCTGAGGACTCAATCTCAAGCCTGAGGCTGTACAGAATTGCTCAAGAACTCTCTTGATAACTTGACCAGTCTTAGTTGTAGCTTGGCCCATAAGGATCAAATCATCAGCAAAGAAAAGATGTGATAACTTAGGACCTCCTCTACAAGGGACAATCGGTTTCCATTTGCCATCATCAACCACTTCACTAATCAAATAGGACAGCCTCTCAATGCAAAGAACAAACAAGTAAGGGGATAAGGGACCCCCCTGTCTCAAGCCACATTGATGATTGAAAGCTTCTAATGGTGAGCCATTCCATAAGATTCTAGTTGCAGCATGTGTGACACAGAACATAATGATCTCAACCAGGTTCTTAGGAAAACTGAAGAAGATCAGAGTTTCTTCCAAAAAGGACCAATTCACCTTGTCATAAGCCTTTTCCAAATCCAGCTTCATGACCATAGCTCCAGTTTTATTCTTCTTCTTAGACCTCAGAGAGTGCAGAACTTCTTACAAGACAGAGATATTATCTTGAGTGCTCCTACCTTTGATAAAGCTTGACTGAGTAGGAGCTACAATTTTCTGCATTAGGCCTCTAAGTCTGGTAGTGATGCACTTAGTGATGATTTTGTACAACACATTGCATAGAGAAATAGGCCTGTATTGCTTGATATTGTCTGGATTAGGAACCTTAGGGATGAGGCACAGGAAGGCCTCACATATCTTCATATCAAAAGACCTGTTCCTAAAGGCCTTAGAGACAAAATCCACCACTGAATCTCCCATCCAACTCCAATACTCTTGATAGACTCCAGCATTAATGCCATCAGGACCTGGTGCCTTGCTTGGGTGCATAGCAAACATATTGTCTTTAATCTCTTCTGGTCCAATATCCTTTGAGAGATCCTGTTGGTCCTCCTCAGTGAGCTGAACCTGAAGTTTAGATTTCCTTAACTGTGATCTCCCAGTGGCATGATCATTATCCCCTGAGCCTGAGAAAAGATGGATGAAATAATCTCTAGTGTGCTCCTTCAAAAGAGGTTCATCAGTACACCACTGCCCATCCACCTTGAGCCTCTTAATTTTATTTCTTTTCCTTCTGATCATGGTAGATCTATGGAAAAATTTGGTGTTCCTGTCACCATCTCTCATCCATTTCACTCTTGATTTCTAGAGCCAGAAAATTTCCTCCTGAGCCAGCATTTCATTGAAGTCTTTCATGAGTTTCTCTTCTAATTTGTAAAGAAAAGGATTTGGTGAATGAATGTCAAGTGTTGTTGCATAAACCATGGAGTGTTAGCTTCAAATGGATTCCTAGGACGGCTAACTTGGTAGCTGATAGTCTCGTTAAGTTTTATCGTAGTAATAATGTGGTGGATATCCTTTGGGAGAGTCCCCTTCTCATTGTATTAGTAGCCTAGTTGCTAAGGACTTGTTCTAAGGCTTGCTGCCTTCTTTGTTAATCAAAACAAAAAAAAAAAAAAGAAAAAAAAATAGAACATGATTTTTCTTCAGTTTTATTAAATACAATGTTCGTAATGAAACCAACCTGCTGTGTTTTGTTTATTCTACCATAAAAAAAAATGTGTTTGTTTGAGGCTCATATCGTGCAAGTAGAATTAGTCGGGCCCAAGGCCCAAATATGAAATGAATTTAGCTACACCAATGTGAGAATTGAATAAAAATAAAAATAATTGAATTGAATATTTTATTATAATTTTTGTTATACATTTGAGTATTTTCTATATATATTTTATTGAATGTTGACTTTGTTCAATAAATCGGTCCAACTGGTGGTTTGCCCGGTTCGACCTGTTGACCCACTACTTGGTAGACTCAACGGGCCAATCACCGGGCCGGGTTTCAAAACACCAGGATTTTGAATGTTTTTTTTTCATTCTTTTACCTATTAAAACAACATAAAACAAATGCTAAGATTAATCTTGAATTACATAAGATAAAATATTCCAAATATAAAGGTATCTCTCTAACATTAGTCATTAAACACAAAATATACAATACAAAAAACAAAACAAAAAAAATACTTAGACTGGCTTTTGCTACTTTTTGAACTAAGAAAGAATAATTCGCCTATTTATTTTCCACAACGGGGTAGATAAATTCGTTATTTTTTATTATAGCGTGGAAATTCGCAATTGCTATCATTCGAGTGTGCGTTAAATAAATCTTGGTATTTATACAACCACGGACTAACCGTATGTAATAGATTCAAACCTAGACGACATTTGCAAACAGCTTCGATCGTTCAATGTGAATTAAATTGTTCCTTGGGGCGGTTTCTAGTATAGCTTAACTTATAGGGCCAATTAGACAAAATCCAAAAATAAAATTCATTTGGATTAGATAGTAGTAAAATAATAACACCAACACATAGGAAAAAAAATTTGTCATTTTTTCTTACGACGTGAATACTCGCAACTTCCATCCTTTGGATGCGCATCTGATATATATCTAATTTTACGCAATTTCGGCATCCACCAACTACACTGGACTAACCACGTGTGAGAAACTCAGAGCCAGAAAACTCTGTTACAAACGTTATTGATCGCTCTCAACGTGAATAAAACCATTCCTTGCGGGGCGGTTTGCTAATTTAGCTCAAAACATGGGGTCAATTTGACAAAACCCAAGATAGTAAGTAGTAAAACTACTACCAGAATCCCTAAAATCAGAAATCAAAAACCCTAGACTCCCCCAAATCCCCCTTTTTCCCGCACAATCATCATCAACAATGGTGTGCATCCGAAAAGCAACGGTCGACGATCTACTGGCGATGCAGGAGTGCAATTTATTCTGCCTGCCGGAGAATTACCAGATGAAGTACTATTTCTACCACATCCTCTCGTGGCCGCAGCTCCTCTACGTGGCGGAGGATTACAACGGCAGGATTGTGGGCTACGTGTTGGCGAAGATGGAGGAGGAGACCACCGAGTGCCACGGCCACATCACCTCCCTCGCCGTGCTTCGGACTCACCGGAAGCTCGGGATTGCGACGAAACTCATGACTGCCGCTCAGAACGCTATGGAACAGGTGAAGACTTGATTTTCTCGTGTCGCGATTGTATTTGTGGGTGCTAAAGTGCGTATCGGACGAGTTTTGGTGTTTCGATTGTGCGACTGTGTTGGTTGGAATTGAAAAGGAGTTAGCTTGATTGGATCGTATATGCTTAAGTTCGATTTGATTTTGTTATCGCGTTTCTAAATTGTAAAGTGTGAGGTGTTTATTGAACAAGTTAGGTGTTTCGATGGGTAGATTGTGTTTATTGAAATCGAAAAAGTAGGAAGTTTGTTGAGAAGATAGCAAAGTAGTTAACGGGTGTCGAATGTGTTTATTGGAATTGATGAGTAGGAATTGTAGAGTTGTGAATGTGTTTATTGGAATTGATGAGTAGGAATTGTAGAGTTGTGAATGTGTTTATTGGAACTTAAGAGTAGGAATTGTAGAGTTGTAGGCGTTAATCTGCATATCATGATTTGATTTTGTTATCACGTTTGTAAGTTGCAATTGTAAAAGTGCTTATTGAACAAGTTTGGTGTTTTCATTGTTGGATTGTGTTTATTGGAATTGAAGGGTAGGAGTTTGGTCGGGAAGATAATTAAATAGTTGATGGGTGCGATTTGCACGTCTATTATGTACATAATTTGTTCACAGGGAACATGATAATTTGGTATGTGGATTTTAGGTGTAGATGTGAAATGCTGCTGTCCTAGTTCTTTAGAATGAGTTATGGGGGTTTGCTTAGTAATGTTGGTGGAAACATAAAGGTCCTCCTTCGTGCATTTGAAACGATTATGTGTTTTCATTAGTAAAGTTGGTGAATTGTAGCATGATGTTCTTGTGAATAGGCGCGTGGGAACTTTATATCCAAAGTAGGCTTAGTCGTATAACATGGGGGGATTTAGTGCTGGTTGGTGGCATTGGGTCACAGTTTCCACATAGGATTTCTCTTTGTATTTTCTTTTCAAGATTAGAACTGAGCCTTGTGTGCAATGTAGCATAGTTTTGGTGTTCATGGTGATTGTATTGTTATCATTGGACATTAGGAGTTATGCCAGAACATGTGCAATAGTTTTGAGCATTTATGCTTCACCGCGTCTAGATTTTAGGTTGGACAATGAGTTTGTTCTAAAACATACCTGCGGAAAGTGTGTTGGTGTTGCACCTTTTCTTGCATGATTATTCTTGAGTGTGTTATGCTGTGGAAATTGTACTATCAGGAGTTACCGTGCAATTTTCTCTGTTCTTTATCGTTTACACACTGAAATTATTTACAGACCAGAGTAGGTTTCAGCTAGTACCTTAGTTTTTGTTTTGTTGTTTTGGGCAACTAACTTATTCTGATATGGTTCTAATCAGGTATACGGGTCAGAATATGTCTCGTTGCATGTAAGGAAAAGCAATAGGGCTGCATTTAATTTGTACACCGAGACACTAGGCTACAAGATTCACGAAATAGAGGCAAAGTATTATGCTGATGGGGAAGATGCATACGGCATGAGGAAGGAGTTGAAGGGTAGGAAGCTCCGCCAACACCACCACCACCACCATCACCATCATGGCGGTGGCTGCTGTTCTGCAGACGCGAAAGCAGATCAGAAGGTTGCATCAACAGAGGGAAAAGCAGCGTGATGAAAATTAGTCGGGGGTGAGACTTTGTAATTTCTTCCATATGATAGATTGCAATATCAATATGAAATATATGAAAAGAGACTCAATTAAGTTCTGTTTTTTCTTTGCTCGATTGAAGCTTGCACAATTACGCACTAGCATGCTTAATATATATCCACATTCTGAGGTTCTATTTGTGTTTTCTTTGCAGGCATTTCTACATTGCTAAGTGAGAGTTATTGCGGCTATCGCGGAACTATGCTCAATCAAGAAGTTTTTTTGTCGTATCAATTCCTTCAGTGCATGAGCAATAATCTGCATATGAAAAGAAGTTGTTTGTGTGCATCGTTCTTTATTTAGTTCCTAGGACTCAAAGATTTCTTAAACTGATTGTTGTTTCTTTGAGTTTGCTTGGATTACTACTGTAGTAGGGGGATAAGAAGTTTTTGTTTCGATATATTATTAACTTATTTCACAAATTTCATAATAGATGCGTCCCTTGAGGAGTTCTCGAGGCTGGTAAGACCAAAATAAGTATTTTCATGATATTGAACTGTATAAACGAATGTGCTATCTTCAGAGCAAACGTTATTCTTTATCAAATTCTGTTTAGCCACAATCTGGATCTTGATACGTATTGTAGCTGCGCTTTAGGCGTAGGCCAGGATAGGATAATCAGATAAACTTTTGCGATGAAGCCATCGACCAACTGGCTCGTAATTTAACTTGCTAAGGCACTGTTTAGACCTTATAGCTAAAGACTGAAAGTTCGCATAAATTAGTTTACCATCTGCCAGTTTATGAAAAATCTGTTAACTCCGTAAGGATTGTCTTGTCATATCATTCGGGAAACTATGATGATAAACACATGCGGTATCGTAGACATAAAACTATAACGTTGTAACAAAGTCAACATTTGTTTCGTGAACTCGTGTATCACATGGTGTTATAATATAGACTTATAACTAGCAACTCAAAAACCGAAGCCAGCGTCATGATTCTGTCCTCATACTCACCGTGATACATCATACGATGTTGTTCAAAGGTCAAACACAAAATCAGCAGAAAAAATCCATTAATTCATTATTGGGGCTCTTCTGCGATATATCCTTACACATACGGTCACTTAAATTAGCTATACTTTCACATTTTATTTTCTTTTTGTTTTATAAGTTGCACACTTGCAACACGTTATAAATCAGGAAAAACCAATCTCAAAATTGTCCAGAGAATGAATGAAAACCAGTAAACCAACACACATAATTCCATTCGACTCAACAGTGCCTATTACGATTATGAATAGGTTTCAGTTGGATACAACAGAATGAGATTTCTGCCCAAGTATATAAGGACCTGGTACAAGTAAGTACAACACAATAAGAGCACCAAAATGATGGATAAATGTACAATATATAGGTTATGCTGAAAATAGCTTTCAAGGTGGTCGGCTTAGTTCCTCTTCTATGTATCAGAAGGTAACATAACATACAACACTCCATGTCTCTAACGACGTTTTGCTTATTCAAAAAATGTGCACCATCAACAAGACAACCAGGACTCTGTGTCACGGATCAATTTTCGACATACCGACAAAAGGGTCGTTGTGCGGCTAGTAGCTCCTACACAAACTATGCCCATCTAACTCACACTGTGCGTCATACTCGAGTTTCAACGAACGCTTTAGATGTAGCTAGAGGCACCACAAAACCAAAATATATATATATATATATATATTAACAACGACGATACAAATATTACAACCGGATACCAGGGCAAGAATGATTACATAACTTGCGTACAGCGATTATGTTTTTAACACACTGTTCACCCTGTTATACACTTTCAAAAATGGCTTGTGCAAGCACTAAACATTGAAAACCTCAACAAGTACAAACAAAAACTGCACTAAGACCTTACAACAGGTAGCTTGCGGTTACGTGTGAGTGAGTTTTAGTGAGTTTTGTAGCATTGTGTAAGGTGACTTGAACCCTAAACCCAATTATCGAGGAAAGGTATTGTTTGACAAAGACAAAGAAAAATAGGAAAATGAAAAAGTAATATGAAGAAAAACGAAGAAAAAACGATTTCCAAGAAAACTTTCATAACAACAACCAAGCCTCTACGTAGGATTGTGCATTTGGAGCGAGGACAAGCACCAATCCCGCTCCCATTTGGATATTTTTATTTGGAGCGGGTAAAATGGGTACCCGCACTATAGTCTACGAAACAGAAATAAAAATGGTTAATATTTTCCGTCCATGTATAGTTACACCCTCACGTTTCTTCAATAATTTCAGTTTATACACATACATGTACAAATATATTAATTATATGTTAATTTCAAGTAGTATGACATATTTTACTACTCGTCCCACACCGTCGTCGATACGCGCTATGTGAAGGAGCGGGATTGGGTAGCAAAATTTCATTTTTCGCTGGCATAGGTATCTGCATGTGTACCTGTAATGCGGGTATGCGCTTTGCACTTACCCCTACCTATTAGCCCAATAAACAGGGGTACATTATATGAAACATAAGTGCACGTTTGAGCCGTGTACATAAGCCCATTGTTGTCATTCGACATTGGAAGTAAAATTATATCATTTATGATAATATAAAGATACAATAAATAGTAGTCTTTTTACAAGGTCATGTAAGCTTTTACAATTATTTTTTAAAAGCTATAAAGTATTATTAAAGCATATGATTCGGGCCAAGATATTAATTATTATAAGACTCGATTGAAAGGTACCTAAAGTAAACTATTTAATTGTAGTAGGTTCATGAGTCCTATAACACTAAAATAAACTTGCCTATTAAAAAAATAAGGCACAAACGTTCACGTTTGATCCAGTCATCCAACTAAACTCATAATAGAGCCACATATTTCTAAAACAAAATAGTCAACATCTCAAATGAAACAAGTTAAATGAAAAATAAGAATTAGGAACCCCAATTTATTCTTACAATATCACAGAAAGAATGATTTTATAATTATTTAACAACGGGACAACGACCAAATAATGTTTAAAATATGGTCTTGCCAAATCACGATTATGACACTACATCAACAATGGGACAGGCCGCTCTAATCGCATATCTTAAAAAGCATATCCACTTTGTGGTGGTGACCTTGTTGATAGGAATCTTAATGGACCACGTTTCAACCCTCCCAATTCAAAGCCATTCCATTTCCACCAAACCACGTGACGACACGTGTCCAACACCGATTGGTCGACAGCTACTTCGACAGGGATCATGCATTTTCACCATAGCATGGTACAATCTTAATCAACACCTAGAATATGTCTGTCCAAAAAAATGTACCTAAGTCTTATAACATACACCAACGAGTTATATATATGTACATTGATCGAAAAGATTGGGTACTAAACGTGCGTCATCGAGTGAATCTACGAGGAATCCGAGGAGTTTGCACGACTACATCGCGACCGGATTTTAACAAATTGATACGCTCTGGTATCGTTTGATCAAACAGTCTGTTGTCGGGATTCTCAGCGTAGCACACGTAGTAACAGCTCACACAGGCATGAGGCAGTGCCATTGCAATCCTAGTCTGTCATAATACCAAATAAATTATGTTAATTAAACAGAATGATTAAGAAAAAGCACCAACTTGATCACATGACTCATATGCATTATTGTGTGTAAAGAATAGGTTTACAAAAATGAAAGTGGGTTAGGTAAGCTGAGGTCACTAACCATTAGGTAACCGATGAAGGCAGCTAGCACGGCTAGGGTGCCGATATAGCCCCGATGCACGGTGGCAGTCCAAGCTGTCACCACAATTGTACATATCGAGCCACTGCAAACTCCGGTGAGAAAGCAGATTGCGCTCGTTATGTCAGAATCGACAATCTGTTCCATTTCTCTTTTCTCAAAGAGCTCCCAAGTGTCCCGTGATGCCCTAACAAAGCTTTTTCCATATGCAGCAATCTGGACCATATCATTTATCAGTAAAGCTTAGTATTCATATTCAATGCTAACGATAAAGAAACTAATTAGACAATGATTGTAAGGCAAGAACAACGTTAAACCTGAACATACGCCCAACCGTTGCCACATCTGAAGATAGACTGCATAACTCTGAGACAGCAATGTGCACAAGAAAACATGAACTCATCCTCTCCCTCGAGCAAATTCAACCCCCGCGCAACAATCCTCAATGCTTCGATAGCCGGCACAAACAGCGATCCCAGACAAGAACTCCCTAAATTCTTGGACAACGCTCGTTGGAAACAGAACTGAGTACTCGACTGCATTCCTCTGAGATAGTACAGAGCAATCACCCTACTAACCGTCACATTGGCCACATTCCTCATCACCTCCGTAACCCAACACAGACTCAACACCAATCCAATAATTACCAACGGCGGAACATAGAAATTCAACGCCCCAATCACCGCCAAAATCCATAACGACATCCACAAGAATCCGGCCCCAAGCATCAAATAAATAGGTTGATTCAAATCCGGAAACTTGGACACCGGCTCCAGTGCCTTCAAGAAAATCTTGGAACAAAAACTCGTCCTCTGCGTCACCCAACATGCGTAAAGCCCGTTCCCGACCGAGAAACCAATGAACAACACACCAATCCCATCGGTGGAAGGCCTCTGGAAGCAAATCAAGAGTATCCCCGCGGCCAACGTGAGGAAGAACGAGCTCCATATAATGACATGAACCATAAATCCGGGCCATGTCCTCACCGCCTTTTGCCATATAAACGCCAACGTTATGCTCAACAAAGATGCAGCCTCCACCTGAGGGAGGAAGTACATCAACACCCTCTTTTCCATCCTCCTAGCCCTCCCTTCAATCAACAGCCCCTGTACTCCTTTAAATATCAAAAATCCCACAAGCCCAATTGCAACAACCATATGCACCATGAACAAAAACAGAGAAATCTTGTTTGTGTAGGATCTTGAATTCAGTGACACCACTGATTGCTGTTAACAACAAAACAAGAAAAACCCACAAAACCATTTGCTTAAAACAAGATAAAGACACAATCTTTAATACAAAAAAACATATAAAATTTAACAAAGATTGGATTTTTATTTACTTGTGGGGTAGGTGTGGAGCGAGTTTGTTGTTGCAAATTAGTGGGAGGAGGAGGAGGAGAGGGAGAAGGGCGGTGAGGTGGTGGTGGGTGAGAAGGTAAAGGAGAAGGGGAGGCCACTCTTGTTGCATTATCCATCACTAATCTCAATGGATTAGTGGCACTTAATCTCTGCATTTTGGCCATGTGGAACTCACTTGGTGAATGAAATTGAGCTGTTGATTTTTGCTGATTGTGAATATTATTATTATTATTAATCTCTCCTTTTTCCAAATCTTTGAGCTCTTCTTTTTCCATGGATTCTTCTTCTTCTTCTTCTTCTCTTTTCTGTAGCACAAAAATATATAATTACACAAAAATAAGAAGCAGAAATGGGAAAAAAAAAATTGGAGTTTTGATATGGTTTGTGGTTGAACTTACTGGTTCGGCGGCACCCATTTGACGACGGCGCGTGGGGGTGACGAGGCGCGTGGGGGTGTGAGGTTTAACGGGTGAGCGTTAGATTTTGTTGTTGTGTTTTAGCTGATGCAATTATGGTCTTTCAACAAAGTGTAGTGTTTTTTTCTCTTCGAGCGTACCTCATGTGTTTGAGTGTTTCAGACAAAGGGAAAATTGCAAAAGACATCCTTGTGTTAGTGCTAATTGGTAAATGTCCCGGTATGTAACTTCATTGGCAAAAAGCCCTACATGCAAAAGAGATAAATATTTCTTATTATGATATGCATAAATTTTACTAAGATCTTAGAGTGGTTTAATTCAGTTGTGACGTACGGCTCAAAGGCCATAGTGTTACTCCAAGTTGTTCAAATTGTTGATGCACGTAAGTTCGAATTTGACATCTTCGAATTGGATTCTCATGTCGTTATTGGAATGATCAATGACATGAGGTTGGAGCTTGAGTAGTGTGTTTTTCTTTTTATCAAAAAAAAATAGAAAATATTGAAGTGATTGGCTAAAACAATAGTTTAAAATCCATACCCAATACATTGTAATTTTGCAGTTTCTCAGCACATTTTGGTAGTAACTAAAATACAATCGGAATAGATTTGTAATTTCTTTCTAGCGTACCATTTACTACATTTTACGGTAGAAATTACTTGATTTTGAACGTCTTTTTGCTATCATTGTTGCTTTTCTAAAGAAGAACTATCACTATTGTTCATAATGAATAACTTAAGTCTTTATAATAAATAATATTGAAATAAACTTTATATCCCACTAAGTCACAAATGTGATACTGATTAATTTATTTATGTGTTAAATAACTCTAAAACTCAAAAAAAGTAAAGAATGACAAAACAAAAAACAACAAAAAAAACTTATCATATTTAGTTGAATGAAATATATGTCGATATAAACTGTTAATAAACAAATTTTATCTATTATCGATGCAATCAGCTTAAAATATAATGACACAAAGGAATATTTGCCAATTTAAAAGTAATTAGGGGTAGTTTTTGATATTAACTCTTCGACAAATGTGCTTCATTTTTTCTTTTCGGACAAGCGCGAGTAGTTGTGCACGCGCCTGTGGCTGCTAAGTGTAATAATTTGAACGTGTTGGATTTGCTAACAAATTTTGAGATAGAGCAGTTTCTAGCGTATGAGGTGTAATCCTCTGTATGGAGGTGCATGGTGGCTGGTTTATGTGTGCACGCTTTATTTATCACACGTGGGATTATGGGGGTCAATTTTGGTTGGACACTGGGAATAAATTGCTGTTTCCATACTTTTCAGTGATTGGTTAAAATCAAAATTTGTGCTCTGTACTACTGTTCAACATTTTACTATTCTAGATCTCAATAATTAGAAAGAATTGGAAAAGTAATAATAACAATAATAAAACAGATAAAGGCACTTATTTATTTACTAAATTTGATTTTGTTTCCGTTTTTAAAAGAGGAATCTTAAACTCCAACTTGTAATTAATTCTGCTTTTGGTCAATTGGTGCAGGTCATAATGTATAAGCCTTGTAATGTTCTTTGACTGTGATGACAATTTTTACACAATTCTTCTCAATTTACATGTGTTGTATAAGTGACTTTTTTCATTCTTATTTTACCTTTTGCTTTTAATGGAAATGCCGAAAAGACAACTAAACTTTAAGGAGAGCTTTTAATGCAGCATTACTGTGTAAGTTGACTGGTAAATATTCGAAACAGTAAATGTTAGGTATTAGAGTTTAGTTGAACAATTATAAGTTATAACAAATTTTTTCAGTTTTAATGGTATATCTTGTTTTTTTTGGGGGGACCATAAATGGTATATATCTTGTTGATGAACATATTTTATGCAAATAGTTAAGTGAGCTATGTCATTGTGTAGATTGAACTAGAGATGAAATTGTGACCATGTACGGTAGTATTAGTTGTTCAAGTGGTGTTGGCAATTGTCGAATTACTTACAATGACCCGTTTGCTTTGTCCAATTAAGTTTAATTAGATTAATAGTCATAGATATAAAGTCGTTTGGTTCGCATTATTAATAATCGTCTTATCCTACGTGGCAGTCCAATTGAGGGATTAATAATTAGGTATCCCCCCACCCAACTAATAATACCCCAAATTAAGCCTAATAAGATTAAAATTTATGAACCTAAATACCCCTCTCTTTTTAGTTTATTAGACCAAATTATCCTTGTGGGTCTTGCTATTTACTACTTATACCAAACATTATCTCCAATTATTTCCATTAAAGTAACACACCCCCTTTTTTTCCAAGTTCAAGAACATTGTATTATATGGTACGTTTTAAAATAACATTGTGTCACGTCTCGGGGTTTCCATCGGATAATTTTTGAAATCCATTTTTTCAGATTTGCTGAGTATTGAAAATGTTGTATTGTTTTTGGTATTTTTATGAATATTTCATGAAATAGAGAAATTACAGGCAAAATAAAATAAGGAACTTGAAGAAGAAGATACTGAAAAGAGAGAGAGAGAGAGAGAGTTAAAAGAGAATTAGGAAGAAAATAGTTTGTTTAATTTCTGCTTTTCTTTTTCACATGAGTGAACAGTACTTAACAAATATTTTTCACTAGTAGACAAAATAAGATAACTACTAAAAACGTAATGCAAAATAAAACTACAACTTCGATATAGAGGTACGACTACGTCTTCATTCGTGCGTCTGTGAGGCTCGCTCGCTCCAAATCATAACACATGTTTGGCCCAATAATACTCCTTTGATATATTCCAGGGTCATGAGACATTGTACGTTGTTTCAATGAATAAAATTTCTTTACTATTTGTATTTATTTATTTTAGAATATGTAGAAATGTCTAGTCCGAATCAAAAGATATTCTGAGTTATGAGTTTATCAATTTCTTGTTAATGTTGAAACCTGTAACACCAAAAAATTACTTGTTGATGTATGGTGCATTCATGAAATTATTCTTCTAAGATTATTTAATAGAATTGTGAGGCAAGCTTCTAAAAGCTTCCATATAAACACGCTCTCCTATACAAAGATAAGTTGAACAGTAGAATAATTAATATCATTTTGCGAAACATGAAAATATTAGTACTCGTCCCACACTTTGAACGAAGTCAAACACACGCAATCAATAAGAAATACTTAATACAATGTTATGACAAGTGAGTGTGAAGTTAAAAATTAGAATAAGGGTAAAAATGTCATTTAACACAAATAAGTGACAAGACTAAAAATAATTGGTCAATTAGCCTAAACAGACATAGTATTATTTCTTTTTGTTAAGTTTAATCTAGGGTAGCAATTTGGCTAACCATGCACCATGAATATAATATCCAAGTATATTAGTAAGGGTAAGTTAATAGTCATGCGACTATTAATTTTAAAAGCGAACGAGCCCTTAAGTGAATTTTAATTCGTCGTAATCTTAAGATGTTGTCAATTTGCTCCATCTTTAGTCAGAGACGATTTCAAACTTCTACAGGAGCAAATGTGACAGTTCTTTAGTATAATATTTAGTGACGCACCAATGGGCTATCATATGAACAATAGCTAACTACAGAACATAAATTGCATGCGACGCTAGCTATTGTTCATATGATAGAAAATTGTTGTGAAATTCTTGTTAATACCTAGTTCAAAACTACAATTCCACAGTGATTTCGTAGTCAAAACTAAAAGATTAGGCCCACTCCAATGAACTAATCTCACATATATAAATACTATTAGTTAAATATGTATTATTGTATTTTCATATTTAGCTTGTCTAATTATAATTACGTAACTAGCCTTAGTTTGTATGTATTTAAGCAACTTCGTGATTAATGAAAATCATTTATTCACAATTATTAAACCTATCCCTCATATGGTATCACGAGTCCCTACTCTCTAACTAGAATCTCGATCCATGACAAACCCTAGTGATACATCTGACGGCTCGCCGTCCCTTGATATCTCATCGGCGTCGCAGTCTGCCGTTCGATCCGACTTCATGACTCCACCTTCGTCCGGTGGTGCTGCGATCATTCCGATCAACACGCACCAACAACTTCTGCTTAAGCTCACCGGCGATAACTTCCCCACGTGGCGATCTCAAGCTCGTCACTTGTTCTTTGGGTATGGCCTCTTTGGCTATCTTGATGGTTCAATCACCCGTCCCGTGTTGGATGACTCCCCCGCATCCGTTGCTGCCTATAATCATCGGTCTCGTCAAGATTCCTTGAATATCTCCGCTCTATTCGGATCTTATTCCGATGGCATCGCTCCTCTCATCGCCAATGCGACCACCTCCGTCGCCGCTTGGGAAACCCTACACCACACATATGCGAATCGGTCTCGTCCGCGCGTCATGTAGTTGAAAGATGACCTCAACAATATCAAGCTTGGTTCTCGCTCCGTCTCGAAATTCCTACAGTTAATCAAGGCCAAGGACGACGAGTTGGCTCTCACTCATGGACCGGTCAAGGCCGACGACCTTACTTTGTATGTCCTCAATGGACTAGGCCCTACGTATCGCAACATAGCGGGTCCGATTCGGGCCCGAGAGAATTCGATTCAGTTCACGGAGTTACATGACTTGCTTGTGAGCCAAGAGTTTTACCTTCGTCGCATGGAATCCGAGAGTTCCACTCTTGTAGCTACTGCCAACGTTGCCTCGTCTCAGCCTCGCTATCACAACCGTGGCAACGGTGGTAACCGCAACCGGGGTAATCAAAATCGTGGTGGTCGTGGTTTCTCCAATCAGCAGCGATCCCCTAATAACAATGGCTACACCAACCGCCCTTCAGATCAGTCCTCGCGACCTCCTATCATTTGTCAACTGTGCGGTGCTAACGGACATGGTGCTCGTTCATGCCGACAATATCCTCTCCCTAACGCCAATTTTGCTTCTCCGCCTACTGGATTCGACTCTCAGCGCACCGAGTGGTTAGTCGACTCGGGGGCATTGCACTCTCTCACATTTGATCTTCATGATCTATCCGTTCATTCTGAATATGAGGGTTCGGATGAGGTCAACATCGTTGGTGGCACAGGTTTACCCATTACTCACATTGGCTCCTCTCGTATTGCTTGTCCTACTCGCATGTTTACTCTTGATAATGTTTTATGTGTTCCCTCCTCTCAACGGAACTTACTATCTGTTCACCGATTTACTAAGGCAAATCATGTTTTTGTTGAATTTTTCTCATCTCACTTTTATGTGAAGGATCTACTTACGGGAACTAGGTGCTGCGTAGCGAGTGCGTCAATGGAGTCTACTGTGTTACTCTTCCTCGGGTTACTGCATCCTCAATTAGTGCTTTTGTTGGTGAACGTGTCGATTTGGACCGTTCGCATGACCGGCTCGGTCACCCCTCCACGAAGATTGTGTATTTTCTTTTTCGTAAATTTAAGCTTCCCGTTCTGTCATTCGGTGTATCGGATTTGAGTCGTTGTAGTCCTTTCTTTTTAAACAAGAGTCAACGGTTAGTTTTTTCGTGACTCGTCGCTTGTTTCGACGCATGTGCTACAGTACGTTTATGGTGATGTTTGGGGGCCTTCTCCCATCACTTCAGTTAATGGATGTCGTTTTTACTTAATATTGGTGGATCACTTTACTAAATATGATTGGCTGTTTCCTTTGTCTGCAAAGTCCGATGTACACAACGTGTTTGTTCAGTTTTGGGTTATGGTTGAGAAACAATTTGCATGTTCCATTCGCAACTTTTATTCGGATAACGGAGGCGAATTTCTAACTTTGCGCCAGTACTTGTTCTCTTGTGGCATCAGTTGGCTTACCTCAGCCTCTCATACTCCACAACAAAATGGTACAAGCGAACAGCGGCATCGCACTATTGTCACTATGGGTCGCACGCTTCTTAGTCGTGCGCATCTACCCCCGACTATTAGGAGTTTACATTTTGCACGACCACCTATCTCTATAATAGGCTCCCCACAGTGGTCCCTAATTATCATTCTCCATTTGAGGCTCTTTTGGGCGCACGCCCAATTATCTCACTCTTGGGTATTCGGATGTCTTTGTTATCCACATTTCCGTTCTTATATCCCCGTAAAGCTCTCGCCTCCCTCTCACGAATGTCTATTTATTGGCTACTTAACCTCCCAAGCTGCATATAAATGTTTGGATCTTGGCTCGGGTCGCATCTATATTTCTCGTCATGTTCGTTTTGTGGAAGACGTTTTTCCTCACTCTATTGCGCCATCCTCGGCACCGCCCCCCTCGGTTCCTCAAGATTCTATGCCGACAGCTACACTCGACCTCGCTAGGGTTCTACTATCTCCAAAGCCTAGCATGGACACAAACCTTGCGGCCCATGGACAGGCGCCCGCGACCTCTTCCTTGCCCGCGGCCCGTGGCCCATTGCCATTGCAAACGGACCCCGCGAACCAGACAGGCCCACTAACTAACCCTAAGGACCTGACCGACCCACTACTTGACCCCGCGGTCCAGTCCAACCCAGCCAACTGGTGGGCCCAGCGGTCGAGTTCGACCCAACAACGGCGCCCGCGGCCCCTGATGGCTGCCTTAGCCCGTCCGGGGGACCTTTGCCTTCGGCTAGCCCTCATGCGCCTTTCTCTCCAGCCGCCGTCGTTCCTGGTCGAAGTGATCGACCTCATCAAACACTCTCTCTCGTAACAACATCTTCAAGCCTAAGGTGCTCTTTCATGCCACTAAGCACCCGGTTCTCGACCCTACTACCCCTACTTCAGTTGCGCAAGCTTTAAAGGACCCGTCTTAGCGTGCAAGCATAGATGAGGAACTCACCTCTCTCTCTCTCATCATGGTACTTGGTCTCTCATCCCCATGCCTCCTAACCGCATCCTTGTTGGCTTTCGTTGGGTCTTACGTATCAAGCGTCGTCCCGATGGCTCCATTGAACGCTACAAAGCCCGTCTCGTAGCTAAGGGCTTCCATGAACGGGAGGACGTGGACTATAAGAAGACCTTTAGTCCGATCGTCAAACCAGTTATTATCCGTATGATCCTCTCCTTGGCAATAATGAATGGGTGGTCTCTTCGGCAGCTCGATGTTAGCAACGCCTTTCTTCACGGGAATCTCACAGAAACTGTGTACATGAGCCAACCGACTCATGTTTCATTGATAAGAATGCACCGACTCATGTTTGCCTTCTTCACAAGTCGCTCTATGGCTTGAAACAGGTCCATCACGTTTGGTATTTTGCGCTTAGCAACGCACTCCTCTCCTTCGACTTTGTTTAGTCTCGATCCGACACCTCGCTCTTTATTCTCATTAAAGCCAAGGTTCGTGTGTTAGTTCTTGTCTACGTCGACGACATCATTGTTACGGGGTCTTGTAACACCCTTATCTCGTCTCTCATGTCCAACCTCAGTTCACAGCTCACGGTTAAGGACATGGGCATGCTGAGTTACTTCCTTGGGATTGAGGTCTTTCGTTGTATTGAGGGTCTTTTTCTCTCACAACACAAGTATATTCACGACCTATTGTCTCGTCACAAGATGGAGGGTGCCAAGCCTCTCACCACTCTTATGTCGTGCAATCCCTCTCCTTCGATTCCAGATGAGTCCGTCGACGCCACTACCTCCTGGCAAATTATTGGCTGGCTTCAATACCTAGCCCTCACTCGGTCGGATGTCGCCTTCTCCGTGAACCGGCTTGCTCAATGGATGGCTGCCCCTGATTCTTCGGATTGGATCGGCCTTAAGCGCATTCTACGCTACCTTATGGGCACTCTTTCTCACGGTATACTTCTTCGCCGCTCCTCGTCGCCCTCTCTTTTGGCTTACTCGGACTCCGATTGGGGCCGGGACACTAATAATGGCACGTCCACCACCGCGTATATCGTCTTTCTTGGGCCCAATCCAATCTCTTGGTTGTCGCGCAAACAAAGAGCCGTCTCTCGTTCTTCCATTGAAGCCGAATACCGCGCCATTGCGGCCGCTTTCGCTGAAGTCGATGGCTTCAACATCTCTTTGGGGAGATCAGCCTTGTTTTGTCCTCGACGCCTCTCATTCGTTGTGAGTTATGACGATATGGGGGCTTTGCGTTTCTCGTTGAATCCCGTTCAGCATTCTCGATGAAACACATCACGCTCGACTTACACTTTGTTCATGATCTCGTCTCTAAGGGTCTTCTCCGTGTACCTTAGTTAATACCCTTGATCAACTCGCCGATTTCTTCACCAAACCGCTCGCGCGTTCGCGGTTCGAGTTGCTCCGTTCCAAAATCTCCGTTGCCGATGAAACGTCCATTTTACGGGGGCGTATAAGTTAAATATGTATTATTGTATTTTCATATTTAGCTTGTATTATTGTATTTTCATATTTAGCTTGTGTAATTGTAATTCCGTAACTAGCCTTAGCTTATATGTATTTAAGCAACTTCGTGATTAATAAAAATCATTCATTCACAATTATTAACCTATCCCTTATAAATACCTCCAAAAAATTAAAACAATGTATGCCATTTTGACTAATCGCAAAGCAGTGTTTGTCTTAAGATCTAAAACTAGTTAACCGTTGAATAAATGTGTACCATATTAGGTCAAAAGCACGTGCGTGATTCAAAAATACAAACATGAAAAAAAAATTGTGAAAATAAAAAATGATTGACCAACGGCAGTAAAGAGGGTCAGACAAGAAAACAAGGCAGGGGTTGGATGACTGTAATACACCTCATCTTGTCCAGTCTCTTGTCATTGTCAAACACCACCACCAACTTGCTATTTCGTGGTAACTTTTTAACCAAAAGTTAGTTCTTTTTTTTTTTTTTGAAAGAGTTTTATTTATTTATTTCATATAATAATAGTTGCTATATGTAATAAGCGAGAAGTTTGAAAAACAGAATAGAGGAATTAAATGAAACATAAAAAATATAATGGTAAAATGTACCAAGGTACCTTTCAGTCCAACATAACTACTATAACAAGTCATTTTTTATTCTACGACTTATTTATATTTGGAAGAAAATAAAGTAGTTCTTTACCATAATATTTATTGGAGGTATCATAGCTATATGGTGGGATTTAAATTTTTATTGTCAAATTGAATGAAAGTTATGTAGATAAAATAAGATAGTTTAAAGCCGAGTTCTAATTGGGCCAGCTAAGCCCACATCAATTTGAGCCCAACATGAGGCGAGTCAACTGGTTATAATGTCAAAGTTTAGTTGGGTGGTTATGAACTTATGATAATATGTCATATGTTTTAGCTTTTTGGTGTTATGTGTTTCTTTTTCGTAGACTTTGATAAATCGTATGTGTCACACCTTCACGTTCGTTTATAGTGTCCCAACTTTTTCATGTGGAATGTATTTTGACTACAATATGTATTTCCATCTAAAACAACAATATCAAGTTAGATGTGCGGTAACATAGGAAAGATATGGTAATTGTCGACCAAAAGATGCTAAAAAACTGTTTAGATGGTGTTTACAAATGATTTTAAAAGGACTCTGTTCTTTAATACGAGCTTGTAACACTATGTTTGTCTCATGACCGAAGATGGTGAAGAGTACTCCTCAAATAACTTCTGATAATATGATAATTTAGAAAGTTTTGTCGAACAATTACTAATATTTTTGGGGAGACTTTTTTGCAAATTGCAAATACTTACGACTTTTAGTCAAAAATAGTACTGGGTAATAAACTATGCAAAGTGCATCATGCATCTTTCAACCTATATGAATTAGTCTATGTGTAAAAAGAAAATTCATAGACACATCGACACGATGCTTTGTAACACTTAGTATAGAGCAAGTACGTAGAGCACGAGTGCTACAATCGGAGAGAATTTGGATAAAAGTCATTCAAAACGACATGAAGGTTAAAATCTTAAATGAAAACATTCCGCTCAATGAACGAGTAGAGAAGAAGAATTTATGTATTTATCTACGTAATTTTCATTTACTTTATATAGCTTAACTTAATTAGTTTGGATTGAGGGCTTAAAAGTTTTATTCAATGACTACGTCTTTGGCAGCTCAAAGTGAAGAAGAAACTAACACAAAAACAGCCAATAGATGAGTATATTCAAAATGAAAACAATGCCTCTCAAGTCTACATATTCAGCAAGAGTTCACAATCACAAATCATCAGCACAGATAAAAAACCAAGGCCGACAAAAGAACGCGCACAATACCTCTCACAATGCTTGCCAACTTCAAAAAATACGGGCTTCCATTCAATTGGAGGGTTCGGTAACTGCTACTAGTACTTAAAAATAAAATGCAATAAACTTAGGTTTAATAACCATATCATAAACTTGAATAGAGCATCAGAAAAACTTCATATCAAGGTGATCGCTGCAAAAGGTCGAAGGTACGGCTAGAAGATCCATGCGCCCAGTCCATTCCTCTCCTGGCTTCAGAGTAATGTTCTTCTCTATTGCTGCTCCGTCCACGCAGATCATCTGTTTGTATTCATCATCGCCAAAATCTGTCATTGCTTTCGACTTTTTGTCCCAGGGGTTCCACACAACTGCGAAAAATCATTATGGTATAGAAAAGATGAGAGATTAGATACTGAAGTGACATAATGGGAACTTAAGTTGGTCTTTTGTGAATATATAGCTTCAAAAGTATAATAGCAAAAACACATTCATCTTCATTAAGACATGCACAAATGGTGTTCTTACCAACATCTGGTAGCCCTTCATTTCTGATCACATATGTTCGCTTCCTCTCATGATCGAGGATAGCCACACACTGGGACGAGCTAAGATAAACGCGGTCCACCTGAATACGAGGAAATCAGTTGTTACGTATGCATCGGAAATGTTAAGGTAATGGAAGGACAGAACGGCTCAACTTAACGTAATGTGCATTAATATATACCTCTGATTCAAATGTCATGGCATCACCCTGCTCTGTAAAACGCTCTTTCTGGCAAAGATTGTCAAGGTAGTCCAGAGTTTCCAATCCTTCAATTCTCACTTCACTGTAAATTAAGGACTAATTAGACGTGAAAACAGGATCGACAATTACAAGTTACACAAACTTTAATTGTCAGCCATTGTGTACTTCTGCAAGTGGTTCATTCTTAGTTGATTCCACATATCAGACATATGTTCCGACACTCATATATACGATCTTGATTTGATCATTTACCTTATGTCAGACACAGAAAAGTATGTATGGTAGGCAAATGAGAAGCTGAAAGGCTTCCCATTTATGTTCCTGATGCGGGATACCAGCGACAAGGATCCATTTGATGCCAGAGAAACTCGGAGACGGAACTCAAAGCTGATTAAAAAGGAGAAAAGTAAAAAAATTAACCAGACGCAGCAGCAAACATGCACATCACCTAAAGAGGGAAGTGAGTAACACATGAGATGGAACTCCAAAGGTAAAGATGAAAGAAGAATCGAAATAAACACGGGTTCAACTTCTATTTTATACTACTAAATAATACAACCGAGCCAGTAACGCTTTACATCCAGTCTTACTACATTAATGAAATCATAAAGCTTTAAATCACACAAGCATTTACCCATGCGGATAGCACTTCAAATCTTCTTCAGCTGGTTTGAGTAGTAAGTCGATGAAAGACTTGCCACGAGAATCGTTTGATTTCAGAGGAGGAGGATTCTCCTCGATTGTCCAAATTTTGTTCCTTGCAAATCCATGCTGCTCGACAGAACCAGTGTTTCCAAACTGAAGTAATGTCAAAATACAGAGGTCAGGAGGATTGCATCGTCATTGAATAACAAAATTATATTCCCAGAAATACAACGAGATACCTGCGGAAAACAAATTGAAATTCCTCCACGCATTGCTTTTGGAGGCTTCAAGATGGCCTACAAATTTTTCAGAAGACCGGCAATTATCAACACATCAAACGAAATATATGAAATATACTTCTGAACAAAAAACGTGTTTTTGTGTGAAACGAGAGAAGTACAGAAAAAAATAAGTAAAAAACTACTTAACACTTTCACCAGCAATCAAAAATTTGCTACTTTGGAATTACCAAAAACAAAAGTTTAGACCGAGAGGAACAAGTTAACCCAGCCACAAAACATCTTCAATACTGGCAGGACATCTTATATTCACCATAAGCCTAGTTAAATATACTTTCAAAGTCGATACAATCTGACACTTGATCCCTAAGAAATTATTCATGATAGATTATGAACACAGCAAAAATAATTCTGAATGGTGCAATTTTTGAAATACAACACAGATTCTAAAATTCCTTTGCACTTCACTTTCTTTTAAGAGACGTCATTAGGAATAACATGAAATGAGTTAGTTTTGGATCACAAGCATCTATGTGTCTCATTTATCTCCGTTGTCCCTGTGACTACATCCAAATTATATTCAAGCCATTTCAAAAACTCCGCGAAAAAGAAGTAATTTGTGTGAAAGTATTGGCAGAAATCAGGAAAGAATCAATACCTTGCTACTGGTAAACAAAAGTTCTTCACCTCTATCATTTCTCCATGAGATAACTTGTCCTCCGTGCAAACTGACCTGAATTTTTTTTTTCAGGAATATACGATTAAAATTAAAACCACCACGTGGCTGTCAAGATTTCTTTTCTTGGCTGTCGCAGTCTAAACAGATCAAAGCATACAAAAAGAGAAATTCTCCAATTTCCAACTAAAGCTATTAAATTAAATCTAGAATCTCAAATTTCTATACATAGAAATACTGCATCAAAAAGAATCATTTGACGGGATCTTACTCTTGCTGATGCTCCTCGAGGGTTCCGAAGCACAACCTGCTCAATCCCATTCCAGTCCTTCGTGAATTCAATCGAAGCTTTTTGATCCCACACTGCAGCATGCCCCATTTTCGAAAGCACGAAAGCAATTAACGCAGAAAATCCTAATAACACTACTCAAACGTGAACTAACACTCCTTATAAACTGTTCTCAACGCGAATAATGCCGTTGCCAGGGAATGCAGTATGCCAAATGTCACCGGGCCAGCTAATTATCGAAACTAACGCCCAACACCTTCCTCGTGACAATTCGACCAGCCAGCCGAGCAAATCCGCAACAAACTTTACACAATTCCCAATACTGCCCTCCTCAACCACCCTCCCTCAGATTCAAAAAACCCCTCTCGACTCAAATCCTCATGAAACCCGTGAGGCATTACGCGTCAAAACTCTTCCTCCCACCAAATTCCTAATCCAAACCCATCCAAAACCTCCTCACAACAAAATCCTCAGCCAAACCCATACAAAAAGTAGCCAATTTCCCAACTCACATTAGATCAAACACATTGTGGGCTTCCAAATTAAACACCCCCATTAACCAATACCAACCCAATTCTTCTAAATTCTCAAACCCCAATTCAAATCCAAATCTCAAAACACTAACAACACTAAAAAGGGAGCTCAAAACAGAGAAGAAAGTACCCTGCTGCTTCCCTTAATTTTTTAAATTTACACACAAAATTAATAAATAAATAAAAAATACCCAGTTGAGTAAAAGAACTAACAGTAGCACCTAAGCAATAAAGCTTCGAACTTTCACATGAAACATTCAGATTCAAGAAACCCCATTTCAATATATAATACAATGGACGCAAATTAAGAATTAATTAGTGCATTAATTAAATGTAAATTAAGATTAAAAAAATAAACAGAGCATTGTGGTAAGAAAGAAGGAATGTAAATTAATGACACATTCATGTGCAGAAGGAAAAATAAAGGGAAAAATGGGATTTTGTTATAATTAATTAATAGGTTCATTGGCTGTGGGGGGAAGAAGATACAGGCCAGTACATGTAGCTGTACTACATACAATGTTCATTTTTTATTTTTATTTTTTTGTTATGTGCAGTGTATTTTCAATAAAGGCTTTTTATTTATTTATTTATTTCTTTTTAATAATATGAAGAGTAAAAGACTAAAAGTGAAATTTTGTGTAGGTAGGGTACAGACTGTGCCGTACGGTGAAGGTCTCCTAGAAGTAAAAATGGTGGACTTTTGATTATTATTATTATTATTATTATTATTATTATTATTATTATATTGGTGGATTGTAATTTGGTCCGTAAAACTTCAAGTTTGTATATAGGTGTGAAATATAGTAATATATATATATATATATATATATATTTTTTTTTTTTTTTGAAATTCAGAACTTGCATTAATCAACAGCGCCCCAAGGAGCACACACAAAGAATAACAGTCACTACATCAAGCAATAAACTGATAAAGGAGAAAACAAAAGAAAACAACTAAGGAACTACGAACAGTAAGTCGTGTGGCTACAGTCTAACTCCCACCGCCGTTCTCGCAAGGTCATGTGCAACCTGATTTGCCGTTCTCCCCACCCATCGGATTCTATATCCCGCTCGTGACTCGAAGAGCCGATGGAAGTCAGCTATCACGTTTGCAAATTGTGCGCACTCCCGAGTTCGGTAAATAATAGCATGAATAATATTGAGGCAATCGCCCTCGAACACCACCTCCGTCCAGTTCATTCCCACCGCCAATTTAATTGCCCACAAGGCTGCGCAAGCCTCCACCCCTGTCGGATCAAGCGTGGCAGCAAATCGTTTTTGAGCTCTAGCCACAATGTTGCCGTTATGATCACGAGCCACAATTCCCAGCCCTACTTCGCCCTCATTCTCAAAGCAAGCGCCATCGAAATTTAACTTAAGACACCCTTCACTTGGCGCCACCCATTCATTAGACCCGTGGCTGATAATTGGTGTACTATGTAGCCCTCTCCAGTTTGCTGCATAATTCGAAGAAAATAATACCACCTCCAGCGGGCTGTTTGTTGTTTCCCCCGCGAGGATGGTGTTACGATTACTCCAAAGGCTCCAGCACAAGGTAATCGCCACCTCTACCCGATCCACCGTGACCTCCTGTCGCAAACGCACAAACCAGTCCATAAGGCTCTCCCCCTCTTTAATGAATGTCTTAGTTGAAAAGTGCGCCAAAGCCCATGCTTGGGTTGCAACCGGGCAGTTGAACAGAACGTGGTGCGAACTTTCAGTCCCTTCCCCACATGTAACACAGGCCAAACCATCCCCTATCCTCCGTCGTGCAAGGTTCGCTCTCGTCGGTAAAGCATCCATGCATGCACGCCACCAAAAAATTTTAATCTTATTTGCGCACTTAAGACTCCAAATCTTTTTCCAGGCCTTTCGTTCGCTCGTAGTCGGCTCCTCCTCACCCCTTCGCGTCACCAAACCCTGTGACATTATAAGATGATAAGCGCTACGCACTGTAAATCCCCCATGCTTTTCATAATGCCATACTTTGCGATCGGGATTATTCGGGCTCCCCAACGAAATAGAGAGAATAGTACGAACGTCCACTTTTAATAATACATTATCTTGTATGTTGTAAATCATTTTTTTACGTATGTCTGCAAATAGCGTTTTGATAAGTAAGACATCATCACATTATGTGAATAGAAAGAAAGCGACTATTGGTCTATCAACTTCTTTGGTAGGCCGGTGTGATTTTACAAAAAGCGTCTTAGCTCAATTCATAGAGATTTTACACTTGTCTATCAAGAGTGTACATCAATCAAGAACCTTTTTTTAGCATGAAAACTATTAAAATTTATATTTCAAGTTTATTTGTACATATATTCATAAAACAAAATAAAACAAGTAAAAATTGTATAGATTTGGTGCTGACCCTCTTGGCCCACTCTGCTTTGAATTTTTAAATATTGAATCTTTGGTACGATAATACAAATTTTGAGATCTTACTTCTCAATTATTAAAATCATGTTATTTCATTGGATGTAAGGTTGGAACAAAACTAACTAATGTATAATTTTTGATGTATATAGGACGTAAAAGGGTAATACATCATCAATCAACGCATATTTCAACTGTCAAAGAATATATAATTGATAATTTCATTTTCTTGAACTAACTAAACTCTTCATTAGAATAAATACTGAAAATGACTCATGGGACAATGGGGAAAACAAAGTCATAAAATATTCATTGAGATCGGAGATTCTAACGTTTCAAAATTACACAGTTAATTACTTGACCCCGCAAGATCTATACAAATTATATGAAAATCTTCCTCTTTTTAAATGCTTGAAGGTCATACATCATAAATCATATATAGTGATATACTATTTTTTATATATACTATTTGCTAACAATTGAATGTAAAACGGAGGGAAATACAAAAGAAAGTTGAAAACAGCTCGCCTCCAATAATTATAACAAGCGTGACAAGACATTAAAATAGAAAATAGATATATATACAGTAGTCTTAATGCAAATATAGCAAATTTTGTTTAGTATAATCAATAATGACTAATAATGAGCACTAACCTACAATATTCGTTTGTGTAATAACTTCAATTAAATGGCCACCATAACAGATTAGTACACGACAATGCGTTTAAAGATTAACGTAAGAATTTACGAAGCAAGTAGCAACTGGCAAGTCCATAGCTAGTCAAATTCAAAAAACAATGAGGAATTATTACATTCACATCCTCTATTTTTTTTGAAATGATTACATGAACATTCCTTCAAACGTAAAACTTAAAAAGAAAGTATAAATGAAACGTTTTTGCCTTTTTGGTAATCTATTCCATGTGCTACAACAAATTGTCCTTATAAAATTTAATAGACAAAATACCACGTGATTACAGAAAGTTGTACACCGCCCCCCTTATTTTTAGTGTATATATTACATTTGGCCAAATGTCCATGCCTATTCTTTATATAAAAAAATAGTTTTTACAAATGTTGTTGTATTCTTTCTTTAAAAAAAACAATAAATTAATTAGAGTACAACATATAACACAAGCACATATGTGTTAGAAAAGTGTAACTTAGTTTTAAAAGTGTATTTATTTTCCTTGTATTGATAGTATAAAATTAAAAGGTATATATTCATCAAAAACAAAAAAAAGGTATACACGTCTATCTTTTTGCTCATTGAGAAAGAGGGGTACATATGTTCGTTATTGCAAAAAATTACCTCATTTTAATTTGAGAGTTTGAAGTACTCTTTTTATATGAGAAGTTATTTCATGCAACCGATGAATTACTGACGTGGTGCAACTAATACACGGTGAGAATGGAGTTACGTTATGGGAGTTGGTTATTTGTTACATTATATGAAACATTAAATATGTATTTAATTTAGACCGTTGGTTGTACCACGTAAGCAATACAACTCATGTATAAAATAATATCTCTTCTTATGGGTGCTTTGCTACTTCATGTAACCACGAAAAATAATAATTTGTCCATTTATCTTTTACAAAGAGTAGTTAGTATTTAACATAACACGTTGCAATTTCACAAAATCTCATGTTGGAACCCCGTAGATGAAATCCTTTTTGGAGTTTGAATTTTTGGAGATTGAAAATGTTGCAGTTAACTACCCTTAAATAAACATATATTTTTGAGATTTTTGGAGTAAAACATTCATAATATGGGAAACTATATAATAATTAATTATTGGTCCACTACACAACTTGGAGAATGCAAAGAGAAGAGACCATGCTCTGGCGTGGAAGAGATTAGAGAGGTAGAGAAATTAGTTTTTGTGTAGCGAACCAATAAAAAAGATTGGTAGGCCTTTTATTGGAACTAGCAAAATGAACTCCTATTATTGCCAAAAAAACAAAGTAAGATTTGATCTTAATTGGCGGGTTTTCAACTTGCGACACAGCATGGTATGCGTAAAATTACAGGAAAATAATTACTAACCGTATAAATATGTACTTTTTTGTCGAATGTCAAATAACTAAATAAGGTACTTGAGGAGAAAACTCCATGTATTATGCATAATACGGGGGGTGTTGGAATGTCACTCACCACGACCTAATTGATCTAAGTTTAAAAAGGAATATATTTTTACAAGAGATTGAGATTTTGAAGAAAGTTGGTCTCGAAAGAAGTCGTTGTCTTACCGATTATCATATAAAATTAACTTCACCATTCAACGAGAATGAAATTCTCAAGAAAGTAGAGTTTCAAGAAAGTTTATCATTTTACTAATTGATATGGGCTACTGTACCGACCGAGCGGGACATGCTGCTCTAAGCATGTCGACTATCTCCACTCGACATGCTCATGAACATGTCGACTATCTCCACTCGGCATGCTCATGAACATGTCGAGTAGTAATACTCGACATGTCTGGGAACCCATATATGGTTTACGCATTGCGAGGTCTATAAATATCTTGAATTCGTCATTCAAGACAACTCACTAATTGCACTCTACTGTTTATGCACACACATAGAGTATTAGTACCCGACATAACCCTCGACTTGTAACACTCAAGGTGATGAGCCGACATCTCTCACTTGACGTGTCCGGTGTCATGCATCACTTGACACTCGACATCCTCTGATTCCTCGATATTCCCTGAATCATCGAGATCCCCAGATTCTCGACACCCCCGAATCCTCGACATCTCCAGATCGATGTACATACACTCTTCCAGTGTCAGAGTCTACATTCAACGTACACTCACTTGACGTGTCCATACTCAACGTTACGGGACACTCGATAGCTTCCACACTTGACATGACCCTAAATTCAACATATCAAGGCTCATACCTCAAAAGAGACAAATGAGCTACGTCCGATTTGATTCCCTCAATGGGATATGTAGGTAGCTTGGAACGACCCAAGTTTAGTCCAAAATCATTAAAGATCCAATCTTCCCCTCGCTATATTGCTTGGAGTACACGTGTGCAAAGGAAAAATCTGGTTCTAGCACAACTCTGCATTAGTCTGACGTGCAGTGTCTTATCACCTCCCACGTCTGTAAACGATTACACCCCAAATCAGTGATTATCATATGAAATGAACTTCACAATTCAACGGGAATATGAGACGAGTATAACATATTAATCATCTCATGAGGTGTATTCTCCGACTTACAAGAGAGTAAAGTAATAGCATGTTTATTTTTTTCACGTGAAAAAGAACTCTTATTGCCTAAATCATATATATGTTGAGAAAAATATATTCCACATCGTTTGTGTATGGTCTTGGATTATACTTAAGGGAAAAACGGCAAACTAGACCCAACCTATTCGCGTTTTTGCGAAGTTATACCCAACTTTTTTTTTTTTTGCAATGTTGCACCCCACCTTTAACGTTTGGAAAATGTTATACCCACACCTATTTTCCGACCAAGTTTTAAAATTTGCAAGGGGTAAAAATGGTACTATATTGTTTCCAACGGATACCTAACGGTTATACCCGCTTTTAAACCCCCAAATTCTCACCCAATTCCTTAACCCTAAATCTCTATTTCATCACTCTAATTTTTTCAAAATTCGTTCGATTTAGCATGAAAAATTTTCAATTTTGTCGTTGTGGGTTGAAGGCATCGACGAAAACATCATGGACTAACCTCAATCCAGGCCGTAGGTTCTCACAATGCACCAAATCTCGGGTATGTCGCGATTTTTCAAATTTTGCTTATTTTTCAAAATTTTAGTTTTATTGCTGATTTTTTTGTTTTTATTTATTTGTTTCACAGAGAAGTGGACGTTGCAATTTTTGGGTTTGAATTGATCCACCAATGTGTGAGAGATCGAGGCAAGTTATCCCCGGGTTGCTTCGTAGGTTGGGAGGTCTTGAAGATGAACTGGTTAGAGCCAAAAAAAAGAAAAAAGTGTTATGGGTTGCACTGTTTGTTGTGTGCATGTATGTGATATGGATATTGTTTTAGTTGTGTACTCGTTTAGGTTGGAACCATTTTGTGTAGTGAAATATTTGTTTGTTTGTTTAACGTTGTGTGTGTTTTGTCTTAATAAAGTTGACCAATGCATGTAATGTAAGAGAATTTAAGATTTTAAAACGTTGTGTTTGTTGCTTTGTTTAATGGGTTCGATTTTCAAGTAGGGTTGTGTCCTTTTGTTTATCGGTAACCGTTAGCATTTGAACAAGATGTGTATTGGAATCTTTTATTTGGACTGAAAAATCAGGTCCATATGAAGGGTCACCAGTTAGGGTTATAAATACCAAGGTTAAACACACACAATTCATCATCTTAAAAGCATTCATTCTCTTTCTCTCTTCCCTAGCCTTGTTATTTCAGGAAAAAAAAAATGTAGATTCTGAATGAAAGAGAAGTGCACTTGATGTTTCATGATGGTGTGTTTAACCAGTACTTCGAGACTCAGTTGTTGATAAGGTTGTGTGAATATGGACGGAGGCACTTGTTGTCACATTAGCCGACTCTTAAAAGAGGGTTACTATTGATTAAACCTCAATTGGATGCGCTGCGTTGGGGGGGGGGTGAGCATAAGATGTTAGTGATCTATGCCAAACTCAACGAGTTGAGGCAAATGTTTTACACTTTCAAAACCTTTCTCGCTTTGCCTGCAGTCTGGTGTGCCCCTGATTTTACTGTTACGATATCACCAGCGTATCATGCAATCCCCCATCAAGTATGCCATTCATGGAGAAGTATTTCCAGTTGCATGGTTGTGAAAATGCCCGCTATCTCCAGGACTTGTTTGTCGTGCAGTGGATAGCTTGGTTGCCTGAAGATGGGTGTGTCGATGATGAGTGAAAGATGATGATGAGTGGATGATTATTAGTTTAAGTGTTTTGTGTTTATGTTTTTCCTTTAAATGTAATTGAACTATGGGAGTTATGAGTGTTTTTAGTTTTTGTCCTCTGTTTTGTGTCTATGTTTTTGCTCTCTATTTTGTCGTTATGAGTTATGAGTGTATTTGTTTGGTGTATGTTGGATTGTAATGAACTGGTGTTGATCTTTAATCAAATGGCTGTCTCCTGTTTTGGTATATAAATCCTCTGTTTTGGTATTTAAATTCACTGATAAACCCATGACAACAACAAAGTAATAGTACATATGATAGAACTATAGGATGTTTCACTATGTAAACATCATAACGCATCTTCAAAATATGATCATTATCATTACCAATGATCACTTCAATGTACCAACATTAAACAACAGTTTCCCCCTAAAAACAGTACTAGAAGTTCATCAGAACTAAAGTACTAATGATCGCTAGGTGCATACAAAATAGAATAACCTTGTTCAATACAGAGTACCTCCTCCAAAAGCACTACAAACTACTCTACACAATCATGTCTTCCCGAGAGCCTACAAATTGCATCTGCACAGACCTTTTAGGAACTCCCACTTTTGGCCTAGTTGTAGGAGCTTTGAATATTTTTCTGCTTGGAGGTGTAAGTTGCAGATTTCCCTGGGCTGGTGCACTACTTGATGGCTGAAAAGTAGATGGTTGTTGTGGTGGCTAGGAAACGATCTCCTCTTACTGGTCTCTCCAGAATTGGCAGCATTAGCAGATGGCATTTTATGAGGAGTTTGACTCCTTATGTGAGGTCTAGAGGTCACTGAAAAATTGGGAACCACTGCATCGAGTTTGTCCTTAGCGGGTGTCCTCTGGCTCCTAGTAACTGGTCTTGATGGACCTACTGTTGACCCACCAATTGCATCTTTTCTCCTAGTTGGAGCCACCTAAAAAAAACACTTAGTATATAAATGTCAACATCTATATTAACTGTTCACATCATGGGTTAACATCACTAGCCTGTAGTTTTCTTTTCTTTGATTTTGCTACAACTGAAGGACCTGAATCAAATTCTGCTTTCCATTGTTCAAACTTACTCATTGGCTTAGTGCCAACATGAGGAACATCAGCAGTACTAGGTGCATTATTTTCTGGCGGAGGCACCCCAGAAGGAGCAGATGGTTTCTATCATAATTAACAAATTTAGTACATTTCCAAATACTGATATTTAGTGCATTAACAAAGACACTCATTTACCTTAGGCTTCTTGTAATATCTCCTTTCTTGTAATAATTCTTTTGAATTCTTTTTCTTTTTTGGAGGTGCATCAACAGTATTGTGTGCATGGTTTACTCTTGATGAACTGGTCCCAACATTTGAAGCAGTTTGAGAACTGGAGATGATTATTGAAGTTTGTGATGTTGGTCCTTGTGACGGCTGCGCTCCATGAGTCGCGTTTTGATCCGAGTTGGTTCAGCGTTGGCCAGACACTTTACCCAGCTCAGACTAAAATACGTCTCGTAGGAAAGGGTGTCAATGTCCAGGATCAACCATACACATAATGATAAAAATTGACTTTAATATACACAACGGAAGTCTGAAAAATAAAAAATAATTTGACACTTTAATAATTACGTACTGATAATTAATCATTTTTAATTACATGAATATTCCAAAAGGCAAGATTGACAAAATTATTCATGTGATCCATGCTGCCACGTCGATCTTATCCTGATGAATGGACATACAGGAAAAAAAACGTGGAATAAGTATTTGATGACTTAGTGAGATTCATACAAAACAAGTGGCAATGCAAGAATTAACAGTGATTCAATTGATATATTTCTTGGAGTGATCTTACCGATAGAAATAATTTAACAAGATAATTTGATGTAACAACGGTACCAGAATATTCTGAAAATAGGTTATGAACATGTGCGTTAACAGTAAACAAATCCAACCTTATACTTCCAAATACTACCTTATACCTCCCAACGAGGAGCGACCTTGCAAACAAAACAGGCGACATGCTCGAGTACATGCCGGTCCAGTACGCGGGTTACAACCAACTCCTGACTACAAGCGGCTCCTAGATAAATGGGTATCAAGCGAAATTACTTAAACCGACAGTCCTTACTACCCGACAGTAAATCGACTCAATATCTGGGCCCAACTTCCCAAAGGCGTCCCAATGGGTGATAACCAAATAAGCTAGTAAATCGGATAATATCCATTGCTCTTTGAGCTACATGTCCCGAATATAGTTCGTTGCTCTTTGCACAGTTCAAGAACCAGCAGACGATATAATGATGAATTACCATGATTATGAATTAATATGTAATAAATAATTAATGGTTGAGTATGATTTAACGATGAGTAAGGAAATCATGACATCAAATAATTACCTTATGAAGTAATCTAGTAATTTTTATAACTTAGTTAATATTATTTTGTTTTAAGATTATCTTAAATTACATAACATTGTATTTATAACTTATAAAAATATTAATACGTAAACCTAATCAAGATAAATGATCAAAGAATATTTAAGTTATGATACATAATCGTATAAGAGGATTAGACCTCAAAAGTACATATGATAATCGTATTAAACTTATGTAAAGATATGTTAAACATGATAAATATATTATTTATATACGATTGAAAAATATCAAAAATATTAATTCGTGAATAAAAATCATATTAAAGTGATTCTAATGATTGCTATATCTTATAAGAGTCATGTGTGAGTGATCAATCATGGAATTATGATGATTATTTTCTATCATAAACAAAGAACTTAAAGTATGTCAAATAAGCTGAAAATTGTCGTAGTTTCGAGTTTACCTTTGATCGGATATCCAAATGAACTTTGTTTCCAAATATTTTTGTGGAAACTGATCCCTAACATAACTAGGAATGTGTGTACCCAAATGTGAAGGAATATCCAAAGGTTTGCTATGCTAAATAATTCTTGAAAATATATAACCTATTTTTGGATTTTCAGACAACAATTTACAATTTCGGAATTCCGACCTTTTAAATCACATTATTTGAAAAATATTTTTTCATATAAAAGTTAGAGGATATCATGAGGAGTATTCAGCCATTGGCCTTGATCAAAAATGATTTTTCTACAGTTAGTTAAGATTTTTCTAAGGTGTAGGGCCGAATGGATAATTTCTGTGCAATAAAAGTTTTGAGGTATTTTCGGGTAGAAAATGATAAAATAAGAACTTGGGATGAATTTTCTCTGAAAGTAGACTCAAAAATGAAGAGATTGATAGGAAGAAAGAAGGAAAAACTGTAATGATTTTGGGTGTGAAAATTGTTAGAAGAAAGCCTATTATTTATAGTCAAAAAATCATGTTAAAATACTTTTAATTAAGGTCCCACTTTAATTTCTTTATCCTTGGTCACCTAATGAAGACTCTAATCTGGTAATAGGGAGATGTGGCTATTTTTCTTCCATAACTTAAAATATAATATGTCTAATTCAAACAAAATACATATAAATAAATATATACACATTTATTTATTTATATATGTTAAAACAATTTAACTAAGGTCCCACCTTACTTTCTTTAACAACTAATCACCAAAATTTGATTTCAATTGTCATAAGGGTGATGTGGCTGATTTCAAAACCATTCACCTATGATGTGATATTACTCTTCAACAACAACAACAACAACCAAGCTTGTAATCCCAATTAAATTGGGGTAGGCTATATGAACCATGAATGAATCACGTCGAGTCGTGAACATGAATCTTCTGCCTCCATAGGTTTCGGTTGACGAGCATGTCTTCATTTAGATCTTTTAGCTTCATGTCGTTCCGTATGACCTCCATCCACGTCTTTTTCGGTCTCCCACGAGCTCTAGCCGTCTGTCCTAAGTCAAGATCTTCAACTCGTCGTACCGGTGCATCTATGGGTCTGCGTTTAACATGCCCAAACCATCTTAAACGATTTTCTCGCATTTTCTCGTCAATGGCCGCCACACCCAATTTATGCCGAATATCTTCATTGCGCACTTTATCTCTCCTAGTGTTACCGCACATCCACCGAAGCATGCGCATCTCTGTAACGTTCATTTTCTGTGCATGACTTTGCTTAATAGCCCAGCACTTGGAGCCATAAAGCAAAGCAGGTCTAATAGCCGTACGATAGAACTTTCCTTTACGCTTTAAAGGAAAGTTACGATCGCACATGATCCCTGTCGCACTCTTCCACTTTGTCCATCCAGCTTGGATGCGGTGGTTGACGTCTCCGAATAACTCTCCATCCATCTGCAATATGGAGCCTAAATACCGAAAATGCGCACTTCTCGGTATCTCTTGGCCATCCAACTGAACCGTGCCATCGTTGTTTCTTCATTGTTTGCTAAACTTGCATTCGAGGTACTCTGTTTTTGTTCGACTTAGTCGAAATCCTCGTGCTTCTAATGTTTGTCTCCATCGTTCTAATTTTGCGTTAACTCCCATTCTCGTCTCATCGATGAGGACAATATCGTCTGTAAACAACATATGCCATGGGACTCGGTCTTGGATGGTTCTGGTGATTTCATCAATTACAATGGCAAATAAAAATGGGCTCAAAGCTGACCCCTGATGTAAGCCAATTGTAATTGGAAAGACGTCTGTTAAACCGCCACAAGTTCGGACACTTGTCACCACATTCTCATACATATCTTTTATGATGTTGATATATTTAATGGGTACCCCCTTCTTCACCAAGGTCCACCATAATACATCCCGAGGTACTTTGTCATATGCCTTTTCTAAGTCGATAAAGACCATATGCAAATCTCTACTCTTTTCTCGAAAGCGCTCAATGAGCTGACGAATCAAATGGATGGCCTCTATGGTCGACCTTCCGGGTATAAATCCAAATTGGTTCTCAGATATGGGAACAATTTGTCTCAATCGGTGTTCGATTACCCCCTCCCATAGCTTCATGGAATGAGACATAAGCTTTATCCCACGATAGTTAGAACAGTTTTGGACATCGCCCTTGTTCTTATATAGAGGTATTAGCGTACTCTTCCTCCACTCTTCTGGTATTTTATTTGTTCACCATATTTTGTTAAAGAGGTCCGTCAACCAGGTCACCCCTATCTCTCCCATGCTTCTCCAAGCCTCGATAGGGATACCATCTGGGCCAACGGCTTTTCGAGTCTTCATCCTTTTCAAAGCATCTTTGACTTCCGACCTTCTAATACGACGCATAAAATTGCGGTTCAGATCCTGAGGGGACTGCAAGATGTCACCCACTGCTTGGGTGGGGCCTCCATTGAACATGCCCTCGAAGTACTCCCTCCACCGTGCTTTGACCTGATCCTCACGCACTAAGACAAACTGACCTTCATGTTTGATGCATTTCACTGCACCTAGGTCTCTAGTCTTCCTCTCTCTAATGCGAGCAATTTTGTATATATCCTTTTCGGCCTCCTTGCTATCCCTCTTCTCATAAATTTCCTTGTACACAGCCTCTCGCGCTAGTCCAACAGCTTTCTTTGCTTCTTTCCTGGCTGGCTTATACTTTTCAAAGCTTGCTGCATCATGGTTCTTCTTCAAATCCCTGTAGCAATCCCGTTTGGCCTTGATTGCCGCCTTTACTTCTTCATTCCACCATGACGTGTCTTTACCTGTCAGGCTACTACCTCGGGATTCACCTAAGAGGTCTTTAGCTACCTTTTTGATACAACAAGCCATTTTGGTCCAAGTTGCATCTGCATCATCCTCAATCTTCCAGTCTACCTCTTGAACCACTTGCTCCACAAAGGCCTTTTGGGTAGACTCCTTAAGCCGCCACCACTTAATTCTAGGTTCCAACCGGCGCCTACTCCTCTTCACTCCTTGCCACAGTCTAATATCCAACACCAAAAGCCTATGTTGCGTAACCACACTTTCCCCGGGGATGGCCTTGCAATCTATGCAACGACTTCTATCTGCCCTCCTAGCTAAGAAGAAATCTATCTGGCTCTTATTTGACCCACTCCTATAAGTGACCAAATGAGACTCTCTCTTCTTAAACCAAGTATTTGCTACAAGCAAATCATAGGAGAGGGCGAAGTCTAAGATAGCGTTTCCCGGCTCATTGCGATCCCCAAAGCTATACCCGTTGTGGATGTCCTCGAACCCATCACGGCTAGATCCTACATGACCATTAAAGTCACCTCCAATGAAGAGTTTCTCGCTACTAGGGATCATTTGTACCATCTCGTCCAAATCTTCCCAAAACTTACGTTTCACAGCTTCGTCTAGTCCTATATGTGGTGCATAGGCACTAATGACATTCAAGATATCCTCGCCTATGACCAACTTGACCAGTAAGATCCTGTCGCCCTTCCTTCTGACCTCCACCACGTCTTCGAGCCAAAGCTTATCTATGATGATCCCAACACCATTTCGGTTCTTCCCTGTCCCGGTATACCAAAGCTTACAACCCCAAGGGTCTACTACTTTGGACTTTTCACCAACCCACTTGGTCTCTTGCACGCACAAGATATTGATCCTCCTCCTAGACATTGCCTCAGCTAGCTCGGCCAATCTTCCTGTGAGTGACCCCACATTCCACGATGCAAGGCGAACTCGTCGTTCCTGGACTAACTTCTTTACCCTCACCCGTCCTGGAAGGTGAGGGAACCCTTGCTCATTTGATACCACACCCGAGCGTCGATGTGGTGCGTCGCTTCCGGGCGACGACCTAGCAACCCTTGCCCATTTATCACTACACCCGGGGTCCAATGTAGCGCGTCGCTGAGTATGGAACGCCCCAACGAAATTCATAGTATGGTTCATATCATAGGATGTGACGGGGCTTTTACGTTGGCTGTCACAAGCCTACCACAACCCTCCTCATTTATCCTAGCTTGGGACAGGCAGTGAAAGCTCACTGGCAGAGTTATGTGATATTACTCTTGTTGTTTATAATAAAAAAATATGAATAAATAGATTTTTTTACACATATTTACTTATGTAAGTTTTTCTTGGTAAAAAAATTCCAAGATCAATATGTACATGTAAAATATATTTCCTAAATATATTTGAAGCATATAAGATAATAAAAAATGGTTAATTTTCGTTCAAGGACTAAAATGCATTTTTCTCAAACGTTTGGGGTCAAAATGCTATTTCTAAAAGTTTAAGGACTAAACTATAAATTTATATTTTTGTTCAAATTTCAGGGGCGTTACAGTCATGTTCATGCTCTTGGTCCAAGAGCAGGGTGTACAGAAGAGGTCTGAGTTCCCACAAACTGTTCAGTCTAAGACACATACAAACAATTATAAGTCAGGTAATATTATAAATATCTTGTTAGGTAAAGCAAAATATGCACACATAATAGAGTTAAACTAACATGCACACTGTGAATTAAAGATTTTGGAGCTGTTTTCTTCTTGATTTTTTTCTTAACAGGCCCAGCCAAAGTGTTTGGCTTCCTCGCCTCACATGTTCTGATATTGTGTCCTTGTTTGCCACAATAGCTACGTGTCATCTCCAACCCATGCCTTCCTAGCTTTCCAGTCTCTAGAGCAAGCTCCATCCTTTTCTGCCTAATTTCCTCATCATTTACATTCCTCTTCCTTTTCTTTGGCCTCTCTAGCATGTTAGTGGGCTCTAGTGGCACTAACCTTGCTACAGTAATGGGCGGTACTGGCCATGCTTCTTTTCCTTCCATAGGCATCATGAAATGACTATATATACTGAGGTAAGTGGTTCCGTGGTAGCATAGATGCACTTTTTGCTCAAGATCCTTATACTTCATATATTTCATTCCACTAATGGCATGAACACATAGAATTCTAGTGAGCTGACATCTATTGCAGCTGCATGTTTTGGCATCAAGGTTAACTATCCTCACTTGTGAAAATGGCCCATGACATTCAAATTATAGACTTCCATTCCAATGAGCTATCCACTGGGCATAATCTTCACATAGTTTGTCAAACATTGCATCTATCTTGGGACATAAAAAAACTCCCTTCATTCTCCATGGTCTTCCTTCTTAACCCAATCATCTTCATTGGCAACATCCCAATGTGTTCAAACGTCTCTATAATTGGCATACCCCTGGCCTTCACAATCAAAGCATTGAAGCTCTCAGACATGTTATTGAGAAGCAAATCACTCTTACAGTGATGAGAGAAGTGTGCTCTACACCATCGTGAATGAGGTCATTCCTCTAATCAAGCACATGTTGATGAATCTTGCTCTCTGAGCTCTTGTATATATCTATCATAATATGTCACCCTTGTTGCCCTGGCAGCATTCCAGAGTATATGCTTCAGTGTTAAACCCTTGTGATCTTTTCTCATATTTTCCCAGCACACATAATCTGTGCTCACAATTAGGGAACAATTATTCCACTGCATCTACAAGACCCTTTTACTTGTCACTCATGATGGTCCAATGAGAGCTATTCTGAATGTTGAGATATTCGATCAGAAGCTGAAGAAATCATCTCCATATCTTGGTCTTCTTCTTCTCTAAATAGCATATGCAAAGGGATAAATGCAATTGTTTGCATCTAGCCCAACAACTGTGAGTAGTATTCCACCATTTTTGATCTTCCAATGTGTGCCATCTAAGCATATGATAGGTCTGCATCCATCCAAAAACTCTCTTTTCAAAGCCCCCCAGCAGATGCACATCCTCTTGAATATACAGACCTCACCATAGTTGATTTTCATAGTTGTTCCACGGCTTGACTTCATCGTCTCCTCAGCATACCTCCAAAGGTAAGAGTATGCTCTACATCATTTCCATGTTCCATCTCAAAAACCTTCCTCTTGCACATGTACATTTGATGCTTGGAGAACACCATATTGCAGTCCCTTTTAATACAGTCATCATAGACTCAACATGCCAGTTTGGGTCATATATGAGCTTCTCATAGTATCTTCTTGCTAGCCTTATTGAAGTAGCTTGTCTAATACTGTCTTGTCTTTCATAGTCATGTGGTTCTTCAAATGTCTTGATCATCACTGTGTTCTCCTCTCTGATCTGTAAGGCATAGATATACCACGGACACTCTACATTAGCATATCTTGCACTTATTTTTTCGGAATTGCTCTTGATCATCTTAATTGGTCTTTTCTCATCAATTGTAAATTTGACAACTGCAACCCTTAGATGATCTGGATGCTGGAAGCACATTCCCACATTGAATATAACCTTCGTCATATCAACTTTAGGGTTGAAGACTTCATGGTTTTTGTACATCTCCCTAGCAACCTCTACTGTTACCACATGTTTTTTTTTCTTTTTCACCCTTCTATCTCTAGTGAGTGTAGAAGCAATGGGCACATCAGCATTGGTACTTGCAGTAACGTTAGTGTTTACATCAGTTGAACTAGTTGCATTACCATTAGCACTTGCATTGACATTTGTACTTGGATTGACATTTGTACTTGGTCCAGTTGTACTTGCATTACCAGCAGCTCTTGCATTACCATTAGCATCAACCCTTGCATTAGCAGTAGCACTTTCAAGATCCACATTAGCTGGGTCTAGATCATCATCTTCATTTACACCATTGTCAACATTTACCAATCCATCAGAATACTTAGAATCTGACCCCAAATACACCTCTCATTCACTGTCATCACTGTTCTCCAAGTCAATTATTGATGCCACCAATGGTCCACAATTATCACTTATGAAGCTTGGCATATCTCTTACCATCTCCTGCCTACCATTAGCATCAACCCCATTTAACTCAGTTTTCTCATTTCTGTCATTAACACCAAATGCATTACCAGCATCAGTTGTCTCAAAGTATGTGTTGTCAATTCTCTCACCAAAAGCATTAATAGAAGCTCTTGTTCTCCTTATATGCTTCACTGTTTTCCCCTTATCACTTGGCTCACCAGCATTAGCATTTTCAACACCAAAAAAACCATTAATACCTTCACCATATTCCACTTGACTTGCCACTCTCTCTAGTTCTTCTTCAAATCCAGCTGGATCTTCTTCACCTCCAAACTCAAAGCACCATTCATCATCACCAACACAATCAAGTAGCTCACTAATAGGAGGGAGAGGATCTACTTCTTCAACAGACTCATCGTAATCTGCCTCAATTTCATCATCATCTGTCTGAGTGACAGCAGTGGGTAAATCTGGTTTCACTAGGTAAACCTCAACCACTCTTTGTTTAGTAGCAAAGCTTGCCATCTCACATGCGTCATTGTCATCAATGATGTAGGCCGGTTGTAGTAATAGTTCATCAGGATCATCTATATAAAACACCATCCAATCATCACCAAGCCTAGATCAACAACCATACTAATCAACTCAAGTCTGGACATCTCATCTGCAGTGCAGTAGTCAACAAAGCTTATTTGTCCCTCCAAATAGCAAGGTTTTTCCAGATTCATCATTTTACGTATCATAATAGTAAAAAAAATCCTTGTCACTACCTGTATATACACAACAACAACATCAAAACCCTAAACCCTATCACAACTAATAAACAAACAACAACAATCTTTAAAAAAAAACCTAGTATCAATATAATATACACTGTTGATCAATCCCTAAGTCATGCAATATATAACTGTTAAAGTACACACAATTTTCGTGAGTGGGAAACACATTGGACCACCAACCAAGCAAAAACAATATAAAAATTTACAAAAAAAATACTAAAATAGAACAACCTCAGTTGCATTTTACATATAGGTGTCAACCTCAGTTGCATTTTACATATAGGTGTCAAAAACTGAACCCTAGAGCTGAATAAACAACTGCATCGTACAAAGAGACAGAAAAAAACGACGGTCGAAAAAAACCCACTCACCATAATCGTGTGTTAACGAATGGTCGGGAATTACGGTGTTTTCATCTCGAATTTTCTACCCCATTTTTGTAACGCCCCCCAGATGAGTTGTTTAGCCGGAATCGTGAGGAATTGGGGGGAAACTTGGTGAATTTTGTTGGAGCGGGAATAATGACACCTCACCCTCAAATTCCCACCTAAATCAGTAGCATAGAGGAAATGTCTGTTTTGCCCTCCATGGATGCTATCTGTTGACGCCATAACGTCGAATTGTGACATTTTTTGCCGAAAAATAGGTGTAGGTATAATATTTTCCAAACGTCAAAGGTGGGGTGTAGCATTGCAAAAAAAAATGTTGGGTATAGATTCACAAAAAACGCTAATAGGTTGGGTCTAGTTTACAGCAAATTAACAAGTTCTGGTATATTTCAAATACTATAGTTATTACTTGTAAGTTGTGACTTAACATAAATTTAATTCGAGTACAATTTATTCGTTGATCAACTTTGTCGGCTCTAATACATGAAAAATCAACTGAACTAATCACGTACATGGGCCAATGTACGTTTGTTTAGGTACAATCGAGTGGGCTTCTGTCTCTGGGAAAATTTATGCATTTGTCCATATGGTACATACTATATAGTGTAAGATTTTTACAAAGAAAATTATATCAATGTACTACATATCCCCTAGCCGTGCATGTTGTTGGTAAAGATTAAATGGTCATTTGCAATTCGGAAAAATACACGTGGGCAATTGCTTTCTCCCTTTTTTGTTATTTTAGCAATAAATAGTGAATAAACAATTAATGTGCGAAATCAGAATCTAAATATCACGTGACGAGGGACCCACAAAGTTGGCTTAATGGGCGAGAGTCACGTGTTAATGGGGACAAAAGATGCAGTGACTCAACGTGTTTGTTTGTTTTGCTTTTCAAAACGCAACAAAGAATGGAATGCTCCACCTTAAAGTCATGTTTGTCCACTTGTATTACGACTACTAGTAATTAAAAAAAAAAAGATTGAGAGAGAATGGCCAGGCCCAAATTTTAGTTTGATTAAGAGTTTAAGATTGGCCTAATTCGTTGTTCCATTCAGCCTGGCCCAATTATTCAATTCACTTAGGGTATGCATTCTTAGGGTTCTCGAGTTGTCCCACCGTATGATCCAGGAACTCGAAACGACATGAACATGATGACACACAACAAGATTTTTTTTTAAAAATATATTTATACTACATGCGTGATCGATGCGGTGTCTGACACGCCAACGCAACATGAGCACTTGTAGGTTGTAGCTTTGTAGAGTGTCGGTGCATACTGCATAGGTCACAATCAAAGAGATATTCTACATAGAAAGACCCATGTTGCACAAATATTTCAAAAATCATTTGTATCCTAAGTTCCTAACACAGCGTTGACAAATTCAATTCTCAAATAATTCGATGGATCTTATTCTCCAATAGCTTGATATCTCTATATTTCTTTTATGTTGCACGAATTTTAGTATGTAATGTTCGCTTAGGCTTTTCTATGCATTACAATATTGTTCGTGTACCCAATCCAACAATTATATTTAAAAACACATGTTGGTTGTGCCTATACTATTTACATATGATATCATACCATCTCTTGGAGCTCCTTTTTCTATTTAAGTCCGTTACCCAAGAGAAGGGCACTGAAGTATATCAAATTAGTTGTTGGCGCCAACAAAATAGGAAGAACCAAAAAGTATTGAAAAGTTTCAGCTTTTTTCTTAGTAAAACTATATATGTTGGATTGAAATATACTTAAGTAAACCAGATTTATAGTAGACTTTGTGGCCACACATGATTCATGTATTAAATTGTATGGCAACAATTCTTTCATATATTAAATAGTATAACTTTTTGATGATGAGACACCACCTAGAACCACATGATATATAGACCAGGTCTACTTAAGTATTTTCATGACGAATTGTTGATGGCATTGCAATCCTTTGCTTTCGAGTATTTGAAATTGAAAAATCTTAGTACGCAATATCTTGTTGGTCTCAGTTCCTACTCGACTACTGACTCATATCATAACCCTATAAGTTTCAAACACGCTTTTGTTAGGTTTACATGTATTCAAAAACGTGACCCAGGTGGAGACCAACTCGCGTATAACGCCACTCATATCATAACCCTATAAGTTTCAAACACGCTTTTGTTAGGTTTACATGTATTCAAAAACGTGACCCAGGTGGCGACCAACTCGCGTATAACGCCTTTGCCAACAGAAACGAGATTTGCCAAGAGATAACCGAGTTACGGCTAGATCACAGCCTAAATGGCTTTCTGTTGACAGCTTCCTGGAGTATTGGAGTATTTGACAGACACAATCTTGAGAAGCTTAAACATGCTTTCTCGTTTTTGCTGGATGTATATATGGTTGGATTAGTTGATTGGTTTGTAGCTCAAAATCCAAAAATAAAAAAGGTAATGACCTGCCTTTTCTTTTTAATTAACCACTCACAGGTTACCCGCTACGTCTCATTGTAAATAACATATTGGCTCACAAACTGATATCACCTGAAAAATAATAAATTTAAGTAAGGCCAATGATCCAAACAACATAAATCTTTATCTAAAATCACAATATTAGTTATCAAAACCATGTCTCCTGTTCAAGAGCTCTTACAAAAGTACATAAATTATCACAATAACCCCTTAATACATCTTGCAAATACAACACTTCCAAGTTCTCTGATTTACATCTAATAACCTGTAGAATCAGGGCAATCTGAACTCTAAAATGCATTCCAAGTTTGCCAAGATAAAACCACTCCAATGAAGATTAAATCTTCCAGGGTTCTCAGATGCTTCGAACACCGTTACAGATTATACTACTATTGTTGTTAGAAGTAATTTGGGCTTTTAATTTACTATGCCGAAATTACAGAATCAGTCGAAGCCAAACCAAGAGGCCTCAACCAGCAGCAACGGCATCGGTCCTGGAGCCAGTATCAAGAAGCAGTTGAAGCTTAGCACCCGTACTTCGATCCTCGTACGACTCACCGTCCTCGGTTGTAATACCAGAATTGTTTACTCTTTCGAGAAGGTTTACCGTGCCAACCGGTTTCAGTCTTGCATCATCGATTTTGTGGAGGTTCATCTCCTCAGTTTGGCCCAGTCGAGCGTCGTTCAATTTCTCCTGGAAACCCAGGTCTTAATCAGTATTATTGGCCATAACTAACAAAAGTGAAGTAATCTGTGACCTGACTAGATAAAAGCATGGCTAGAGTAGAATACCATTAGTGCAACATTCTCAAGCTTCAGTTTTTCAGAGCACTCCATTAATTTTTTTATCTCGGATTTGAGAGTGGTGTTCTCTGCAGTTAGTGCATGAACTTTGACGGAAAGGTCCTCGCTTTCGGCCTACACCAACGAAACGTTTAAGATAAGGAATTCGGAACAGAAGAAACGTAATATGATCATACTCGTAATGTGGTGTTTCTACCTGTTTCCTCAGTCTTGATCTTCTTGCAGATTCTCGATTGGACTGTTTCCTCTTCTCCCGTTTCAGCTCTCGGTCATTCTGTGTAGAAAGATAGACAATAATACACATAAGAAGTCAAAAAGAAAGTATATAAAACTTACGATATTACTAGGCACCCAAAGAAATAGGACTTCTGGCATACAAAGAAAAAGCATACGACATGCAGAGGAAAAGAACAACAATAAACAGAACAGATGACATGCAGACGAAAAGAAGAACAATAAAAAGCAATATGGTTCTTCAAGGCATACCTGCAGCCACGACTCATTTGGCATTGATGGTTGTGGAGTGTTAGTTGGACTGGACATCGCATTTGGGTCAGGAAGATCCTTGAGTACCAGGGAAGTGTTCACACTCTCCATTGTTTTTATAGGTACATGAGGAATCACATCCATCGACTTCTCAGAAGTACGACCAACTACCACAGCAGGAGTTGAATTCTTCTTCTGAGCTTTACCATCTGCTGCAGAAAGGAAACACCACCAGGATAAAGTAAGTAGAGTTTCACCATCTTCTACAATTTCTACTGAAATCTCAAAATTTAAAATTCCAGAGAAATAGAGTACAAAAAAAAAAAAAAAAAGGCTTACAACTATTAGGAGATCCATGTTGATTTCTCCTCTTGTTGTTTTTAACAGCCTGTTAAATACCAAAATGTGATAAAGAGTCGTCAATCTTCCTGAAACAACACAGATCGATGATACGCGACTAAATAAAATGTATCATCCTACAAGGTAAGAATTCCTTACCGCTGCCATAACTCCATTACTTCCATCACTGGAGCCTTCAGTCTCCCCACTGTTCATCAAGATCGATATTGGAAAATTGTTCAGATGATATCAAAATAATCTGAACAAAAATGGACTACTATCTTTTGAGTAATATATCTGTAATAATCAAAGTATAACAAACCTTTCTGACGGCCTGCGGTCAGAGTTATGCTCAGGAACATGACCATTTCCATTGCCTATTGACATTGCAAGCCCATCAAATTCCTTCAACTTTTTCACGAAGCTTCCATCTGCATTTGCTGACGGCTTGACCGGGGTTTCCATACTCAAAGCAGGACCAGCCTACAAAAGCAATTAGCATAAGATTGGTACTTATCTTGGTACATATCTTCTCTCTCAAAGAACACTAATCGAACTAAATTTGCTGTATAAACTGCATGAGTGAGTTACAGACTGGAGGAGCCACAAATTTTAAGTCCAATATACATGAAACTTACCATTGGAATGCCAGGATGTGGGTAAACTCCACCATGAGGGTAGAATGCAGCGTATGGAGCCCCATAAGGAGGCATCATAGACTGAAAAAAACAAAGCTCTGCATGAGGCCATGCAAGAAACCAGACAGACACTGTAATTGCCTATATAGTTCAACGATATACGTACCTGCGGTGGTCCCCACATATAAGGAGGAGGAGCATGAGGAGAAGCAACAGCCGAGTTCAGATATGGCGGTACAGCAAGCCGGGGGCCATAATATGCCTGAAAATGACGTGATACAATTAGCATTCACATACTAATCAATAATAGGAAACTTTTTTGAGTTCGACTATAGAAGAAACTCACCTGCATTGCTGCCCAATCAGGATACACATGATGAATATTGTTGTGTTCCTGCCAAAATAGAACGCATTAGCGCCCTTCCTAGGATGCCTAATAAACCGAACCCTGAGGACCTGATTTTTATTTCATTTTTTATGAACCTAATTTAACCAAGCTAACAGTAATTTGCTGAGCAAACACAAAAATGATATGCAAACCGACTCATATCTGAGTATGTGACATTCTCCACGCTGAGATTATTAAGGTGGTTATTGGACACCCATGTTTGCATGCGAGCAAATGAAAAAGGTTTCCTATTCTATTTAAGTAAACGACACTATTAAACACAAAAACATACGAGACTATTTAGGCAAGACATTTCCACCCAACTCAATAATATCAGAGCACGGTACACTAGAATTAGTACGCCCATAATTCCATGCTCACCGTTGCAGGTGGAGACGATTTCTCAGGCTTGGAAGCCTTCTCTTCTTCACTGTTTCCCATAAGAAGCAGCAGTTACACACTGCACACAAAACCAAAAACAGTTTAAGAAACAAATTTATAAGTTTCAACCGAAGGCGGCCATACGAGAAGTATCAACGCTCTTGAACACGAAACAAGAAGGTGCAATTAAGATGAGCTAAATCCAAGCTCTATAACACCACAGCTGGTCGATTAACAATGTTATCGCTTTCGTCATCCAAAGCTATAAATTATATAGCTCAAGAGTTCATTCAGAGCCTCATACAAAGCTCATATCGCTAGTCAATTCATAATCCCAGAAAATACTTAAAATAAAACCAGCAAAATGGAAATGAAGTATCACTAGGGAAACAAAACAAAAACAAAATAAATAAAAAAACTCTATTTTCTTCACCCCTGACACTCGGCCCGGCCCGGATCAAGGTCGCAATATACTAAATATAGCAAATATTTCTCCTTATTATAATTGAACAAACAAAACACTTCTTTACTGCTTCCAATCCAACCACAAAAATACATTTAATTCCTAAATTAGTTCATTATTATTAGTAACAAAAACAAGATCCAATAAACAGCTCCGGGTGGGTGCACAGTTCCACAGTATCAAGCAACAAGGGCATTCTTGTCATTCCACTACTCAGAGAAGAAAACATTAGTACATTAAAGACAATTTTACCCTCGTCAACAACCTTAAATTCCATTTCTCGAAGAACAAAAACAAAAAAAAAAACTACCTAAAATCAAAGGGAAAGGCCCCAAAAAAATAATTACATAAATTACAAATAATCCAATTCATCTGTTACAGGTCTCGATTTTCACATTTTTTGCGTCATAATTAGCAAAAACAAAATCTCATGCTCGGAACATAAAATTAATGTGTTCAACATAAATATATTGGAAAAAAAAAACAGAAAAAAAAAGTGATCAATAACAAGCATGCAACCATTAATAAACAGAAATTAAAAACAAAATAAAAATTATTTTACCGTGATACGCGAAATTGGAGGCAGTTAGAGCTTTAAAAAGCTGCTTAATGATTTTTTTTTTCTGTGTGTTGTGAATTTTAAATTAAGTAGATGTGGTTTTGCAGAGTGAACGTTTTAGAGAGAGAAAGTGTGAGAGGGAGAGAAATGGTGAAGAGAGAGAAAGAGGAAAGAAAGGAGGAGGAATAGTTGTACGTGGCGGGTGGTGACGTGTTGGGTGAATCATTTGTTCTTGTTTTTCTTTTTTGATTTCAATATTGCTTTTAAAAGATACGCTTATGTGCGTATGAGGTGTCACAAAGCCTATTGTGGGAGAATTATATATTATAGTTTTTTTCTTGCAATAATATGCAAAATTGATTAATATTTCAAAATAAGGTACGAAATTTTCAAAATTTGCAAATAAGTGTATCAGGATTTATTAAGTGCAATTACGATCGATACGCCACACGACAGAGTGTTTGGGTTGGATACGTGTCTAATAGGTGTACTCTAAGTTTCTAAAGTGTACGTGCAGCGTAGCGATTCGATATGGAAATACAATAGCTAGAGATTACATTGTGAAATTTGTTATGTGGTTAGTTGATTCATCTCTTACTACATTTTTTGTAGTCCTGATTTCTGAATTATGAGATATTCATGAGATTGAGAGGGTTAGTATACTACTATTACGTAGGAATACTACGTGGTATTGAATCGACAGATAGTAAAATTAGTTTACTAAATAACATGTTACTTTGGCTTGCACGAAAAATATTGTAGAAATTGTTGTATTGATTGGTGTGGTGTAATCTACGACTCAATGAAAATACTTTTTATATTGTTATTGGTGATACAATATCGTCCAGTGCCCGTGGAGTCAGGAAAAGTTGGGGATATTATCACTAAATATTGTTCGGAACGCCTATCTCGAATCTGAGGAAAAGGAAGCAATATTTTTTATTAAGAATCTTGAGTGAATTACAGGGGGGTCGTATGGGGAGATAACTACTTCTTGTAGAGAGAGTGTTTTTGCTCGTTAGCTAAGTATAATTGAGTGTTTGTGGTGAATTTGACGAAAGTGCACTTGTCTCTTTGATGCTTAAATGAGGGGCTACTTATAGTTGTAGCTTTGGGGTCTTCGTCCAATGAGGATTGCTCTTCCGTCTTAACTCCTGGTGGTGGCGATGGCCAATACTGCGAGGGTCTTCTGCGCCAATCAGGATTGGTCTTCCGTCTTAACTCTGAGTGGTGGCGATAGCCAATGCTTTGAGGGTCTTCTGCGCCAATGAGGGTCGTATGGCACGAGGCGCCTAATAGCGTGGGTTGAATGAGTTTCTCCTGACCAGGTAATGATGATGCCTGCTCAAATCATCTTGTGGCTTGTTCGGAACCAATGATAGAGAGTTGGTCCTGCACCAATCGTTGGTCTGGACCGGTGCGATTTGCCGCTTTCTACTCCAATAGTCGTCTTGAACCAATGAGTTATGGTCTTCCATCATAATGAAGGGTGGTTGGGAGCTGCTTTAAACATGGGTAGTTGACACTTCCTTCGAGTCGTGTCGTGTCGTCGTGATGTTCGTTTTCGTCTGGAGGGTCTACTTATCCTCCGAGTCGTGTTTAACCCTGTATACTCCGAAGGGGTCATTTGAGTCGCACTTCGTTCATGTAGCTGCGAGATCTTCACAGTTATGTCTATCTTTGTTTTGTTATATTGAGACCGTAGATATGAGGCCTTTTTCCTTTGACCCTTACTTGTATTCACTCGTTTCCTTATTGTTTTGTATTGTCTTCCTTCCTCAAAGATATTTTAGCGAAATGTTGGATACTATCAACTGGGGTCCCTTATCGCGGGTCCCGTGAGATCCGGGTAGAGTTAGCCAATTTAGGGGTTGACGCATCGGTCTCGAGGGGGCTCTTGTGACCTTCCTTGTGGGTACGCCGGATCGTGTGTGACTTTGGGGCGTTAAGTGAAATATACCCTGGTCTTTTGGTCCGAGCCGTATATCCTTATTGGGGTGTTAACTGGTCGTGACCCGATGGTACCTTCCCCTGTTATTTAGATCGTGTACCCTGATTGGGACGTTGGTCGGTCATGACCCGGGGGTACCTGTTCCCTAGCCCTTGATCGTTTTGTGGGATACCCGTTCTGCCTCTTTCAGAGGGCGTGACGGATTATGCATCATCAATTATATTTTAGGAAATGAATACCCCATATGCTCATCTATGTGTTATTGGAAATGGTCGATTTTTTGCACCAATTCATCGTTCAACGGTTGTACGAAATATTTTTTGTAATAAAGGTGTAATAGTTGTTGACAAATGTCATGATTTGTATATCATAGTGATGTGGGCTTAATTGGAAAGTATATTTCTATTAATATGTCAAGATTCTCAATTTAAAGTATATTTCTATTAATATGTCGCAAAGTGCATATTATCATGTAAAAGTGGAAATTAAAAGAACAAGTCGGCACATTGTTAATGTACGACGTAGTACACCGTTATGGAATTTTACGACGAGGGTTGTTGAGCTGGCGCCTGGCGGATTAGAATTCTTGCTGGCTGAAATAATATCTTCGAATATTTTGATTGCAACGTCATCTTGCACCTTACACGTGTAATCGATCTGTGCAAGGAGGCTGTTAGCCAACTAATATTACCACCAGGCATGTGACTGACGTGGTCATCACTTTTTAATAATATTATATTACAATTTAATAGAATTTTCATTTAACTGTATTTGATGGAGCCTTTGGAATCCGGAAGTGGGTCCCGGAGCTTTGACCTTAGTGGCCTGTTTGGTAGGAGTATAATTTTTCCTTGTTTTAAAAGGGATGTTTGTGGAAAGACTTGATTACCCTTGTAAAGAGCTAAATAAAATGCCTTTTGCTTTGAAAGGAGAGGATGTTTCGGTATTGCTAATAAATAAAAAATAAAAATCTTATTCTGCTTTGCCATTTTATCAAACATTTTTCTAAAAAGTTTGTAAGATTGTTGCGCAACAATATGGATAAAAAAAATTGCAAATTGTTGCGCAACAATATGGATAAAAAAATCGTTGAATACAAAAACAAAGACACAATAATTAGTTCGTCAAGTTCATTTAAAACTATATCTGAGAGCACACTAAACCATAATTTTTCATTATATGATTTGTCGTCGACTATTTATATTAAATATACTGTTAATAATATAGTCACAAATTGTTGCGCAACAATATGAATAAAAAAAATCGTAGAATACAAAAACAAAGACACAATAATTAGTTCGTCAAGTTCATTTAAAACTATATCTAAGAGCGCACTAAATCATAATTTTTCATTATATGATTTGTTGTCGACTATTTATATTAAATATACTTTTTAATACGAGATTTACAGGACTTGACCAACAATATTCAAGCTCCAAATCCAACACATATAATTTGAAAAATAATACGTGTCTTGTTTCGATAGAACAATATTAGAAAATTTTATGTAATCTTCAAGAACAACAAAGATAAGTTATTATTCTAACATATAATATAGATTAATGAACTCAAATAATATAATAATTTAAGGACAAATGGGAAAGTGGTTAATGTGGGCTTGTGCAAATTAGTGGGCTTGGCATGTCGGCTTCCTGGTTCAGTTAGTCCTATGAGGTTGTAGCACGATTGTGTATAAAACTTTGACGCAGACATGTCAAAATATTATTATACCAAACGATAAGGGTGTTGTTTGTAAACTCTAGTGAAAAAGTAGAAGTTCACAATTTTTAGTTAAATCAAAAGCATCTCCACACTAGCTTGAAGATTGTGAGCTTTTTTAACTTAAAAAAAAGTTTTGTAATCGAAAAAGCTAAATTTGTAAACACCCCAAAATTACTTGTTCAAATAAAAAGCTGATTATGGCATTTTTTAAGAGTTTGCAAACACCACCAAAAACTTGTATAAAATGTTACAAAATAATAGTTCTTCATATATATTAATATAAAATTATTAAGCTGAGTGGTTGCAGGCTGGATTTATAATAAAATTCTTAAATTGAACAATGGCGCAAAAAGAACAAAAATAAGGAGCTATATATATACCGCATCACATGTCTAAAAAGTAATCCATATATATATTATGCCAAAGAAACGAGATACCAGAATACTAAAATTCTTATTTACTCAATATTCCATTTTTTTTCCTTACAAAAGGGACACCACAAGTGTACGCATGAATAAAATGGCGAAGCTTTGATCAAATACGGTCAAGTTCCAATGGTCAAAAGCATAATCCGGTTGATATGTGCTAGATTTATATCAATGGAGACATGGAGTTACTTTGGATTGGTGTCAAGACTGTACATTAGTAAGTACAGAAATATGAAATACAAACAACTTCATTGCAAGCAATTTCTATTTCATTGGCAATTTTTTTTTATTAATGAGCGTATAAGAAATACTCTTCGAGAATGATCAAACTAAACGACAAAGACGAGGTGAACAAGATCACTCAGCAAAAGAATAAAAAACGTTCTTAGACATTGCTTTAATCCAACACCAAGATCGAACTTTAATCAACTCAGTAGCTTCATGAACGCTCGCCTCACGTCGATTGAACACAACTTTATCTGATGTCAAAATTATATTAAGTCCACGACCTTATGTGAAGACTAACATGTAGTCTACGCATCTCGCAAGTTCACATGTATAAAGTCCTAAGCATGCACTGTTGGATCATTTATCCAATAATGTTGGATCGTTAATCCAACGTTGGGCTTATATGTTAATAATTATGGGATACGAAATGTCATTAATAATAAGCCCGATAAAAGTGATCTAAAGTTTGGTTAAATTATGGGCTTAATGTATCTAATAGGGTGTGGGCCTTTAATGGGTAGAGACCGTTGTAACTTGTGCTTACGATGATGGGCCGAAGCCCAAGTTACGAAATTAGGGCACCAGGGTTTTGGTGACTTAATATATAAAGGTGGTCATGGTCCCCAAATCACACAAGTCACTTTCTATGCTACATCCCATCGATAGTTAGATTCAGAGAGAACTAAAGGAACTCTCAAGGGGTTCGTGCTGATTTGGAAGACCAACCACACGACGTTTCGCAAGCAATTAATCATACAGTGTAAGGTACGCTTCCGCAATCCAGTTATTTGACTTATGTGTTTAATTCTTGATGATTTGACATGAACGCTCTTGTGTTTCGATTTCGATCCCAACAAGTGGTATTAGAGCTTCTTCATGTTGAATCATTGGGATTGAAGTTTATAACTTATGCTCAATGATTAGTTGTTTATACATGTTCTCAAATTGAAGGATTATGTTTATATATAATTAAGTTTGAGAATTATTTATGTGCCTATGGTAGGACTTCCGGTTACAAATTTAGTATGTTCATAGTTTATCCTTTTATGGCCTTATGACATCGGATAATTATGTACTTTTCTTTATGTGGTTAAGAATTCAGATTAAGGTTAATGGGATATAAGGCCATGCGGTTCCAGTTCATATTCAGAATTCTAAGTAAACTTGTGGCTATCTTTGTTTAATTCTTCTCGGATCGTTCCTTTGATTCTCTTTTCCTTTTGAGAAAAAAGATATATTTTACGGTATTAAAGTCTATTTGGGTGATTTTTCATGAAATTTAAATTTGAGGATATCATCTTTTGCTTCCAGTTAAATTAAGGGAAAGAGACACAGTTATTAAAGAATAAAACAAAAGGAAATTTTAGATTTCCTAAATTTCCTCTATCGCTAGAATTGAAAAGGAAAAGAAATGAAACAAAAAAAAAGGAAAAGGAAAAATGCCAAAGATTCGCAAGACGCCGGTGAACGTCGTTCACCAGCGATTAAGCTTAAGCCGCCCGACCACGGCGGATTAAGGAGCTGCGGCGGCTCTGTAGTCGCCGATGCACCAGTTCTCTTCAAATAAAAAAAAGGTTTCCAATAACCGGCTTCGGCCGGCGATTCAGCGGTCGACGAGACCGTCAGGTCTAGCCATGAAGAAACTATGGTCGGGAAACCGCAACCGACGGAGGAGAGACGACGGCTGATTTGGCGATAGATCGTATTATATATATATATATATATATATATATATGCGTGTCGGTTACAAGTGTATGGTCTAGCAATACAACGAATCTATCTCAAATCAGGCCTACACTATGTATCTTGTGTAAACTTGGTCCGGAACCTGTAGCTCAAGGTCGGGGGTTAGTCTCGATATGACGTCGGGGATGATCCTCGATATGACGTCGATAATGATCCTCGATATAACGTCGGTAATGATCCTTGATATAACGTCGGTGATGATCCTTGATATAACGTCGGTGATGATCATCGATATAGGAGGCAGAATGCCGACGTGGGCAAGACTATGTCCAATGTCGATATCGGGTATGATATCGAATATCTCTATTCGATGTGATGCGGGATGACCGAGGCAAGAATTGATTGCCTTTCTCGGTGCGCGGGGTGGGATATTTATAGGCCCGGCTGGCCTATATCGAATCCCATATTCGATATCACGTCGGGGTTGATCACCGATATGGTCGTTCATGGGCTGTGGCCCAGAATTGGCCCAAATGCTAGAAACCTCCATATCATGTAGTCCCCCAATTTGGGAATTATTATCCTAGGGACAATAATTCGCAAATTTAATTTTGAATTTCCGGGCTACCTGTACCCCACGTCCCCCCAGTTCAAAGGATGGAAATCGAAAATGGGGGAAGTGAACTTGGAACTAGTTTCGTGCGGTTCCCCAGTGCGGTTACGGCATTGTATGAGGTTCTCGTTTGAACTGTAACTTGTAGTGCTGGTACGGTGATCTCACGTCGAAAATCAAATCGAATATGAGTTTCGATGTAATCCCCGATGTAGCGCATTTAATGCCGTGGGCCCCTGCTTTTGTCTGTTTATAAAAGTCGGTACCTGCCTTTGTCATCCTTCACTTATTTTATTTCCTCGTGTTGTCACTGTCGGGACTACGTCGAATTATACATCGGTAAATTTCCCCAATGTCTTCTTCGATATAGATTTCGATATACTTCTCGACATTGCTTTCGATATTCTGCGCGTTTTTTGCAATAAGCCTCCTTAGTTGTTTTGCCTGAGGATGGTTCGTGATAAGCTCCGAAGAAGAAAAAACTTGTTGTATCGCCACAGTATTATGAAGCTGGCCGTGCTAGGCGAAATGCTTTTGTGGTGTCAGACGATGAATCTTCTGATTCTGAAACTTCTGCGAGGGACGCGTCATTAGATGACGGTTTAGTGCAAGTCTCCGGAATCTCTGCCCATCTAAGGTTACCCCGAGTCCGTCTTCATGAACGGAACTCTCGGTTCCCTGATAAGCATGTCGTAATGCAGTCAAATATTTATGGTGGGAGCGTTATTGTTGGAGATCGCACTGCCATAACGGAAGGTATTCGGTTGGAAGAGGATAAAATTAATGCTATGACCGTGGATCACGTTTCCCATCAACGTATAGCTGCCAACCCTCCCCGGCTCAAAGTAACTCTGCCGCCAGCAGGCGCACCGGCTAACTATTGGCATCCTCGGGCTCGGGCTCGCTTTGAGGCATCAGTAGGGGGCTTAGGGAAAGTTCTCATTCTGACCCTCAACATTTTGCGGTGTCGCCCGGTGCCGGGAGTGGAGAGCTTGATCCTGACGAAGAAAGTTGCGATGAGGTCCCTGTTGTGCCGGCCGCTCCGAGCTCGTCTACTTCGACCGCAAAGCGTACTGCGGCATCCCCTAGTAACACTAATACTGAAGGCCCATCTGACAGTAGAGCGCCATTGAGGGAAGATTACTCTCTTCTCCGTGATCCTCTTTCGAAACGGTTAATTATTCGGATTGGGAATAATAATATCCGTGAAGAGGATGCTATTCGAGGCTTGGAAACTATTTATGGAAATATTGATCCTTCTGAATTGTTCCGAGATCTGGGGGTGGAATTAGCACCACGCATATGTCTGATGCTGCTATATACAGTAAGGAGCTTGCCCTGTTGTTTGTAGGTTGTTACTAATGTTCATACCTTTTTATTCGTTACTAATGATTATTCGGTTCCTTGGCAGTTTGGGCACAGGTTCCATGAACTGTGCAGAGATTACATGCTGCTTGGAGAAGTGCAGACTCGTCACGATGCTTTGGTGAAAGAACTACGCACGATGATTGCGCGCAGTGAAATTAGTCGTGATCGTGCTAACAGCCGGGGTCGCGCTGCTGAAACTCAGAAATGCATTGCCCGTGATGCAGCGTGGAAAACATTGGTCGCTGAGGAAGAGATGAAAAAGGAATTGGCTAGTAGCCAGGCCGAGACCCAATGTCTGCGTGCCAATAATCTTAGGTTAGAGTGTGAACGCGATGCGTATCGAGAGTCCCTTGAAAACTTGGAATTTCAGAATGCGAAATTAACCGAAACTTTGGCTCGCCACGGGTAATTGTATCTTCGCCTTATACCAAGGCAGGTTCTGGTGATTCTATAAAGGATAATGATTATAACTTCGAAGACTCTCCCCTCTCATATGGGTGTACTTCGGTCGGGGCTGATATGATTGGGACTACCGAGCCTTATGGCTGAAGGGTGCCCGTCTGGGCTGTCGCGGGACCATACACTAGTGAACGTTATAGGGTCCCTCGTGCGATGCGGTATTCCCAGTTATTATCTGATCCAGAAAGTAGTAGTCCGAAATGGAATAAATACCCAGAAGTTTTGTCTCCCCGGGGAATGGATGAACTTGCTGACGATATTTGCGCCGAGCCCTGGAAATTTCCCGAATTTGAAATGAATGTATCTGGGCTTGGGCCCTTTCATCGGGACGATATTCGGGCCGAGTTGTTCACTGATCTCACGAGTAACGAGTTTCTTTACGATATGTAGTTGTGTTGTCGACTGATGACATTTTTTGATATTGTAGCAATTATTTCCTCGGGAAAATTTTTGTATGCGAAGTGTGCCCCATGCTATTGACTGGGAGCCACTTTCATGATGTTCTATGAAAGGCGTTTTATTTGTAGAATTCCTATCTTGTGTAATTCTTTCTGCGATCATGAATATTCTATCCTTGTCGTATAGTAATTGTGATGATGAATGTCTGGTATCATGGGCATGAAATTGCCTATCTTTGGTAGGTGATTTGTTACCACTCATGAATGAGAGCCATCCCCCTTTTGACAGGGTATGTTTTTCTTGCGGGTAGGGGTTCATCCCGTTATCGCAGGGAAACCGCTACCGTTATCACAGGGGATATTTTCGTTGTGGGTGAGCCTTTCCTTTGTCTTTTTGACTATGTCTCTTGGTGACTCTGTCGTCATTGAATATGTAGGTCATTGAGCCCTGCAAAACATCATAGACAAGAAAAATTTTCGACATAAAAGCTAATACGAAAGCACGAAATGACGTGCATGTGTTATTTGAGAGATGTTCCCTCAATCTGTGAATATCTGTTTTACACAAGAAATAGTGTTTTCGTAGTGCTCTATCATGCCCGTGGTACCCGTTTGTATCTGTTGTACCTGTTTGTACCTGTAAGAGGGCGATGTGTTAAATATATATCTAGGGGGATATTCCCCAATTGTTTGCGCAATTCTCTGCACTTCTATAATGTCCGCTTAGGACATATCCCTGCATCGAATATGAGATTGTGCCAAGCAACAAATAAAAAGGTAATAACGGATAGCGGTCGAAGGGTAAGTAAACCTAACCCGCCTACGTATCCCGTTGAATGGGGAGTCAGAGGAAGTTCTTCTTGGATTGGCCCCGTTATCACAGGGAATTTTTTGAATCGACCCCGTTATCACAGGGGAGTTTTTCTTGGATTGGCCCCGTTATCACAGGGAATTTTTTGAATCGACCCCGTTATCACAGGGGAATTTTTCTTGGATTGGCCCCGTTATCACAGGGAATTTTTTGAATCGACCCCGTTATCAAAGGGGATTTTTTCTTGGCTTGGCCCCGTTATCACAGGGAATTTTTTGAATCGACCCCGTTATCACAGGGAATTTTTTCTTGGATTGGCCCCGTTATCACAGGGAATTTTTTGAATCGACCCCGTTATCACAGGGGATTTTTTCTTGGATTGTCCCTGTTATCACAGGGAATTTTTTGAATCGACCCCGTTATCACAGGGAATTTTTTCTTGGCTTGGCCCCGTTATCACAGAGAATTTTTTGAATCGACCCCGTCATCACATGGGATTTTTTTTTTTGTAGGTGACCAGGAGCCTTCCTCCTTATCATGATAGTTTTAACGATAGATTGGTGCTGAACCGTATCCGGTTGCCTACGTATCCCGTACAGGGAATCAAGCCTCACATAGTTCTTTACATTGCTGATAGTGATTGAAATGCTGAATTTCTTAAGAATAAAAATGCCTAAGGTGTTGCACGTTCCATGGCCTGGGAAGGGGCTCGCCATGCATGTCCTCGAGATAATAATAGCCTTTCGCGTGGGCGTGGGAGACCCTGTAGGGTCCATCCCAATTGGCTTGTAGTTTCCCAATGTGTTTACTTGCTTTCACACTTTTCAACACCAAGTCACCCACTTGAAAGCTTCGAAGGTTCACTCGTTTATCGAAACTTCTGGCCATCGCTGATTTGAATGCCACCGTCCGTTGGTAAGCTTGCTCTCTTGTGGAACCAATCATTTCTAAGTCCATTTTTCGCAGTCGTGCAGCGTGCTGCGGGTCATACTTCGCAATTCTGTATGTTGGTATGCCAATCTCCACTGGGACTACTGCCTCGGATCCGTATACTAGAGTAAACGGTGCCTCTCATGTGGATGTTCTAGGTGTGGTCCTATATGCCCATAGAATACCTGGCAGTTCGTCGATCCAACTCCTTCCTTTGGCGTGTAGCCGCCGTTCCAAATACTGTTTAAGAGTCTTGTTGGTGGACTCCACTTGTCCATTTGCCTGCGGGTGGGATACCGCGACAAAATGCTGGGATATTTTTAATTCTTTGCACCATGCGACCATTGTCTTTCCTCTGAACTGGGTACCATTGTCCGATACCAAAACTCGGGGTAGTCCAAAACGACATACGATGTTCTTCCAGACAAAGTCTATCATATTTTTCTCCGTGATGTGCATTAAAGCTTCGGCCTCCACCCATTTCGTAAAGTATTCTACCGCTACTAAGAGAAATTTCTTCTGACCTCTGGCCATTGGTAGGGGACCAACTATATCAATTCCCCATTGATCAAATGGGCAGGTGATCTCTATGAGCTGCATCAGTACAGCTGGCCTGTGTACTTGTTTAGCGTGGTACTGACAACTCTCACAATTGCGGCAGTACAAGGTGGCGTCTTGTCGTATCGTTGGCCAAAAATATCCATGTCTTAATATTTTCTGGGCTAACGCTCTCCCTCCCGAGTGATTTCCGCAACTACCTGCGTGTATCTCTCTCAGTATGTACTGGGCGTCCATTGGTGATACGCATCTCAGCAGCGGGCCTTCAAAAGATCTCTTATAGAGTTCGCCCTGGTAAATGGTAAACCTGTATGCCTTGTGCTTCAGTCGTCTTTGGGCATTAGGGTCGGACGGAAGGGTTCCGTTTGCGAGGTAATCATATATCTCGTCCTTCAAACATGGCGTACTTGCGATAGGCAAAATAAACTCCACGTCGGCCCATTTTTTGTTGGCCTTTGTCACTCCGATTGCAGGCCTAGAGGTGGTTAACAAAGTCACACGCTTTTCCACAAAGACGTATGAGAAACTAGCGAATTCGATAAGGCATCGGCCTTTGCATTCTCCGACCGAGGTATTTGTGTCAGATTGAATGTAGTGAACTCGGCCGCCAATTCTTTCAACTTTGCCAAGTATAAAACCATGGTTTCTTGCTTTGCTTCGAAGAATCCCGAGAAATGGTTAGCCACTAACTGTGAATCCGTGAACACTTCCAGATGTTCCGAACATAGGGTTTTAGCCATTCTGATTCCTGCCAAAACTACCTCATACTCCGCCTCGTTGTTTGTTATAGGAAAGTTCAGACTGATAGCAAAATCGAATTCTCTACGATCTGGGGACACCAGGTGAATTCCTGCTCCCCCGCCGTTTGCCGTGGAGGAGCCATCCACATGAAGTAGCCACGCTGCGGGTTTCGAACTGGGACCAGGGTCCTGGCTTACATGAAATATATGGTGGCACAAATGGTCTAACCTGTTACCTAGCGCCTCCGCCATAAAGTCGGCTAGCACCTGTGCTTTAATGGCCGTACGGGGGCGGTACTCGATCCCGAATTCGCCCAATTCTGTGGCCCATTTTACCAATCTCCCCGAGGTATCAGGATTGGTCATGATCTGGCGGAGTGGTTTGTCTGTCATGACCACTACTGGGTGCGCTTGGAAATAAGGTTTCAACTTACGATCCGTCATGACGATGGCCAAGGCAAATAGTTCAATTTGCAGATAATTCTTTTCTGCTCCGTGAAGAACACGGCTGACGTAATGAACTGGAGATTGCTTCCCGTTTGCCTCTTTCACTAATATTGTGCTAATGGAGTTGGCGGAGACCGCCAGATATAGATAAAGCATCTCCCCCAGATCTGGTTTCGCCAAGAGTGGTGGTGCCACCAGATACTTCTTGAACTGCTGAAACGCTCTTTCGCATTCTTCGGTCCACTGGAAGTCCTTGGCCTTCTTCAAGATTTTGAAGAAAGGAAGACTCCGCTCTGCTGAGGTAGCAATAAAACGTCCCAAGGCTGTTATACGTCCCAAAAGGCATTGCACATCCCGTACCGAGCGTGGGGAGGTAAGATTCAACATGACCTCTATCTTGTCTGGGTTGGCTTCAATTTCGCGCTCGTTAACCATGTATCCCAGAAATTTTCCTGCTGCCACCCCAAAGGTACACTTCTTGGGGTTGAGCTTCATCCCATAGTTTCTCATAATGGCAAACGAGTTCTCCAAGTGCTCAACGTGATCCTGGGTCCTCAAACTTTTGATTAAGATATCGTCCACGTATACCTCCATCGACTTTCCTATTAGGCTGTAAAACATCTTCGCCACCAATCTCTGGAATGTCGCTCCGGCGTTCCTCAGACCGAAAGGCATTACACGATAACAGTATACACCCGTGTCCGTAACGAAGGCTTTTTTTGGTTGATCTTCTGTTGCCATAAAAATCTGGTGGAACCCGCTCTTGGCATCCATGAAACTAAATAGGGCGCACCCGGCTGTTGAATCAACTAGAAGGTCGATCCTTGGCAACGGAAAATGATCCCGCGGGCAATGCTGGTTCAAGTCTTTGTAATCCACACACATTCTCCACTCTGCTTCTTTCTTCAGAACTAGGACGATATTGCTGAGCCACTCCGAATAGCGCAATTCGTAAATATGCCCTGCTTTAAGCTTTTCCACAACCTATTTCTCTGCTGCCTCGCTCTTCTCCTTGCTAAAGTTTCTTTTCTTCTGTCGTATCGGTTTGGCCCGTGGATCAACATTCAGCTTATGCTCTATAATCTTCGGGTCGATCCCGATCAAGTCAGAATCACTCCAGGTAAATATATCGAGATTTCTTCTTAAGCATTCAATCAATACCTTCCGAATATCGGGCGACATTGTAGCTCCTATCCTCAACGTGTGCTCCAGTCGTCCCGGGTCGATCTCTATTGTGATAAAATCTTCGGTCGACTCCATTCTTGGTTCACTCTGATAAGGAATGATCGGCCTTTCCATCTCTGCGCGTTGCGCCTTATGATCAAGCCTCAACCTCTTGCCAGTCTTCATCACATTGGGATCTGTCTTGTTCAGTTCCTGCCCCTCAATACTTCGTTGCCTCTTCCCTGCCATCTTGTCTGATGAGCCCCCGATCTAGAGAACCTTGGTTCCCCCATACGGCGCCACTAATTTGGCGATAGATCGTATTATATATATGCGTGTCGGTTACAAGTGTATGGTCTAGCAATACAACGAATCTATCTCAACTCAGGCCTACACTATGTATTTTGCGTAGACTTGGTCCGGAACCTGTTGCTCAAGGTCGGGGGTTAGTCTCGATATGACGTCGGTAATGATCTTCGATATAACGTCGGTAATGATCCTCGATATAACGTCGGTAATGATCCTCGATATGACGTCGGTGATGATCCTCGATATAACGTCGGTGATGATCCTCGATATAGGAGGCAGAATGCCGACGTGGGCAAGACTATGTCCAATGTCGATATCGGGTATGATATCAAATATCTCTATTCGATGTGATGCGGGATGACCGAGGCAAGAATTTATTGCCTTTCTCGGTGCGCGGGGTGGGATATTTATAGGCGCGGCTGGCCTATATCGAATCCTATATTCGATATCACGTCGGGGTTGATCACCGACATGGTCGTTCATGGGCCGTGGCCCAGAATTGGTCCAAATGCTAGAAACCTCCATATCAGCGGCTAAGCCGCCACTGCGCAACCCAGAGAGGTAGCGCGTGCGCCGCTGCTTGAAGTTGGAGAAGAAGACGAAATTGCAAATTCAGTCCTCAATCTTGCTCATAATGCAACAAAGTCCTTCTAATTTGCAATTTCTACACCAAACTTCCTTGAAATTGCAAAACAGCTCCCTTAACTATTGCAATTAAGTCTTATAAAGTGTAATTTGGCCCCTGTCAATTGCAACTCTAGTCCAGATCTTTCGTAAAATTGCATCCCTCTCCTGTTAATTGCAAAATGTCCCCTGACAATTGCAATTTCCGCTCAGACCTTTTCCCGAATTGGAATCAAGTCTAGTTATATTGCAATTCTAGTCTTTACATCTTGCAAATTGCAAAGAAGCCCTAATATATTGTAGATAAGTTTCTTATTACTACAAAATAGTCCTAGAAAATTCCAATTCCAAATTGGCCTTTAAGTTTAATGAAATTATATGGCCCAACTATAACTAAAGTTAAAGAATTAAAGTTTTAGACTTTAATAAAATTAAAGCGTAAAGATTAAAAATTTGGGTATGGGTCAAGTCTAGTTTGACTTGTGATTAAAAAGAATAACCTTTTATAGAAGCCCAAATTTTTCGGTGCAATTTTGAATTCTAATATTGGAAAAGTTATATATATATATATTTTTAGATATGTTAATTGAAACAACATCTCGCAAAAGTGAGCTCTCTTGTGGAAATTAATTTATTTGAAAATATAAATGGTAATGTGCATGTAACTTATGTGAATGTCCATCGGCCAAAAGGAAGATCGATGTTTATCAGAATTGCATGCATACTTGCAAAATTAAACTTGTGATGATTACGCGGTTTTGCATGTCAACATAACATCGGCCAAAGGTAGAGTTATGTTCGACATTTATTGTCAAAGTTTAATTACTGCTTCAAGATAACACTTACAAGTTAACATTTGGTCAAAGATAAAATGTTAATGGAGTTCCGCTATCTTGAGATGGGAATTACCAATATTTGATTTTGATTTTGCTTCAAGGTTAATGTGAGCATGTATAAGATTTATTTCGTTGTAGCACACACTACTTATAATTACCAACATAACTACCAACAGAAATTCCGTTTCGGTGTTAAAGCACTTCAATTTTTATCATGAATCTTCATCTTGCGTTAAAGATTACTTCTCTACCACATTTTATGGATACAATTTACCTTTGCAATAAGGATAATATAAAATTGTGGGAGAAAATATTAAACGCATGTGTAGGATGGTCATGAACAAGACAATCTTAGTAACTTTTAGAGATATAAGTTCCTTAAGGATATAAAAATAAAGTTGTCCAGAATGATAAGTCTAAAATATATACATTCTTGACAATTTTAATTTTCAAATATGTATGAGGAAAGGATGATATTAGGGAGTAAATCTCGAAATATCTCGTATTACCTTAATACCTAAGGACAAAGCAAAATGCAATCTTACAAAAGCTGCAAATATAGCAACTCAGAAGAAATAACAAAAGCCACCAATTAATTTGGAAAAGAAAAAAGTTGTTTCTCATTTGAGTTTTAATCTTAAAGAGAAACAGTGCACTAATTGTCATGTTAGGCGTGCCAAATAGTGTACTTCTTGATTTAATAATTTCACAGATTAAATTAATTTCGGTTACATAGACCCATGTGATGGATAGATTAAGTCACAGTATTTTACATCACTATGTCTATGAAATGTTCTCTAAAATGTCTAAAGTCAAATGATGCTGAAAGATGCATCTATTGCGTGATGACAATAAGTTCAAGTTGAGGCATTAAAAGAAATTTAGTTTACTATGAAAGAACTGTTTTTTAAAGATTTATTTTGGTAAAGTCTTTCTATTTCGTCTTTTGGGAGAAAATCATTATTTTTAAATAAATTACGATATTTCTTGATTTATAAAGTTACTAAAGAAAATTCAGTTTTTTGTAAAAGTGTTGGCTTTAAAAGTTCTCGAGTTCTTTCTACAGTTGTGAAATTTTTAAAATAATATTATTGCCTCATAAATCTTATAGTACTTAAGGTACAAAAGTTATAATATTAATCTGTGAAAATTCAGTCAAGTTATGGTATATGAGATCAAGTCATACCTCTTAAAGGAGAATAAAGAACTCATGTCACTATAATTCTCAAACTTTGGGTGTGTTGCTAAAGTTGAGAGTTTACTCAACTTAAGGATCAAAACATTATGTTTATCCAAAATATTAATTTATTGGTGTACTTAATGTTTCAAGTTCACCCAACATACTTTGTTAAATTCCTATAGAGAAATGAAATATCATCTTTAGGTACATCATAAAGGGTTAATTCCACTATAAGGGTGTCACTTAAAGATGAAATATGACAATTAAAATTTCTCTAAATTGAAGCTCTTGAGATTGCAGCTTGCATTATATAGAATATTTACTAAAGTACTTACTTGTTTAGAATATCCAATTAAAAGTAAAGTCTTATTGACTTTAAGATCATAATCTGAATTCAATAACGGTAAGTTACTTTAAGTATTCTAAAAAGTCTAAGTTAAATGTTTTAGATCCCACATTAAAGTCAACTTTTAAGATGAAAGAAATGTTTAGTTCTTTAAGGATGCTGAGTTTGCCGGGGGAGATAAAGTTAAGGGCATTGCCTTTCAGAAGGAATATGTTTGTATTCTTATGGATGTTGAATAGGTCTTGACTTCTTTGTCATTCTATTCAATACTATGCAAGTTAAGACAATGTCAAGGAAACTCCTGTTTAGAGAGTAGTTTCAAAAGAACAAACTTCAGCATCTCAAGAACTTATAACATTAAAGATATACTATGAACTTTATGAGATGGATATGATTATTGTCTCTTAATGGCGACATTGTGAGACAATATATATAGTGCATCCAGAAAACCTTGTGTCAAAAGATGCATGGATTATGGCTTGCAACTTTAGAGAACTCATCTCGTGAAATTATTACTGATGGATATAAATAGTGTTTCTCGATGACAACATTGATGAGACGATCTATATAGGGCAGCCAAAGGCTTTTTTATCTAAAGATAAATATATCATGGTTTGCAAGTTTTTCATCTAAATATTTCAGTAAAGTTTTGAATGGTATTTCAAGTTTATCAAGTAATTGTCTCAATTAATTTTGAGATGAATTTAGTAAATATCATAAGGTCCGTGGGAGTAAAACTATAATGTAATTGCATTGCTTTTGATACTTTTTCTTATAAGAGACTAGTATAATTTAATTAATACCCTAAAAGTTGTTCTTGAGCAAAAGGTAATAAAGAATTCTCCATATGCCTTAGCAATGGATATTTTTTAAATATGTTTGAATTATAATAAATGTTGGCTAGATATTTGAGTAACTCAGAAAAGGCCATTAATAAGCAGCCAAAATGAGTCTTATAGTACTTAAACTATTTTTAAGGATACATGCTTACATGTCGGAGGTCATGTCAGTTTGAGATCGTAAAGTATATTGACTCCGATTTCGGTGGATGCCTAAAAGTATGGTTTTACATTAGGCTATGTTCATCTGCTTGTCATGAGAGTCATTTTAGAAAGAGTACTTAACCGTCTCGTATGGCAAATACTTTCATGACAACGGTGTCCATAGTGTGTTATAAGGCGTCCAATTATAAAAGTATGACTGTATACTTTTGTCACAAGACTGCGTGAAGTGGATAGCGTGGAAACGTGCCACTAAAGTTATTTTGTGACAATAATCAGCAGTTATACATTCTAACAATAGGATATTTATAATGTCAAATTACACTAGACATTATATTCCTAGTTGTTGAATAAAGAGTTCAGAGTAAACAGTCATCTATAAAGCGCATCAACACAAACTCCATATCGTGGATCCACTAATTAAAGAAGTATCATCCAAAAGGTTTTATGAGCTAGTCACTCATATGGATGACACATCAGTTAAGGAAATTCAACTTCTGTGGGAGTTTGTAGATGCTTTACAATATAGACGCTTTTGGTTAATCCAATTTAAGGATTTTAAGGTTGTTCTCCAGAAATAAAGTTTCAAGTAAAGTTATACTCTGATTTCAGTTTGAGGTTTGATCTCACTAAGGTTTAAGGAGGACTAGTTGGAAACAGGCATGTTATGGTTACGTTACATGAAGTTTCCATGCTACGCATCCACATCATGATCTATGTCATTCAGTTATATTGATATACGTGACCGTTGATGGGTCGAGTCACGATAAATGCGACAAAGACCCCTTCGATTCTATGTTGGTATGATTGATGGACGGAATTGGTTGTAGATACATTCAGTAATGACAGTAAATGAGCTCAATTCGGTTAAGCATAATTATGAAGTTCACATATAGCCCAAGTGGGAGATTATTGGATCATTTATCCAATAATGTTGGATCGTTAATCCAACGTTGGGCTTATATGTTAATAATTATGCGATACGAAATGTCATTAATAATAAGCCCGATAAAAGTGATCTAAAGTTCGGTTAAATTATGGGCTTAATGTATCTAATAGGGTGTGGGCCTTTAATGGGTAGAGACCGTTGTAACTTGTGCTTACGATGATGGGCCGAAGCCCAAGTTACAGAATTAGGGCATCAGGGTTTTGGTGACCTAATATATAAAGGTGGTCATGGTCCCCAAATCACACGAGTCACTTTCTATGCTACATCCCATCGATAGTTAGATCCAGAGAGAACTAAATGAACTCTCAAGGGGTTCGTGCTGATTTAGAAGACCAACCACATGACGTTTCGCAAGCAATTAATCATACAGTGTAAGGTACGCTTCCGCAATCCAGTTATTTGACTTATGTGTTTAATTCTTGATAATTTGATATGAAAGCTCTTGGGTTTCGATTTCGGTCCCAACATGCACATCTTGCGGCGCTAAAAAAAAAAGCACTCCTTCTATAGATCTTTCATTTTTGAGAGTGTTTTTACATACGATTATGACATATTAAACCACAATAATACCTCTTTTTACAATAAGAAATTTGTGTATTACTCTAAATAGTTATGTATTCTCTGTATTAAGTTTAGTTATTTCTGTTTTATGTTTCATCACATAAAGGTCTTGATAGAACTATCAACTAATTTTTCGTGTCTTGTTTAATCGTCTGGTTTAAGTGTAAGTGATTTCAAACAAGTGCATGAGCTGAACATTTTTATCCAAATGGCGTAGTACCATATATGTAGATACCGACATCAATATTGAGTAATCATTTTTTCTCCCCAAAAGGTGGTACTTTATTCATTTTTTAAGCAAATAAGAAGGTGTCATTTAGATCGAAATTAAATTGGGTCCTAAGAAAGTGAAGTTAACTATACTATGACAGCACATGCAAAGGAATTTCTGATTGTTGGGGGTCTAACAATCGACACCGTACACGAAACTCCACGTGCCAGTCCACCTTCAATTCAATGTCAGTGGTCCAAACTGTACTTTTATTGAGAGGTTAGCAGTTAGACTTTTCACACTCTTTAATAATTAACTAATTAGATGTTTTTTCTTAAAAATCAAATAATGGCGCAACCACACAAAGATTATAAAATACGAATAAGTCTAGTGAGTTTTAAGTAATTACAGAGATATTTAAGAAACGGTACATATATTTTCTCAAATTCTAGAGGTATAATTTATAATTATTCAAGTAACAAGAGAATTAATTTGATCGGATCAAGCAGAGTGACTTTGGGGATTCCGCAGGAAATTGTTAGCAGCTACAGTAGATGAGACCGAGCTTGTGCGTGGCATTGCACATGGGATTGGAGAAGGCTTGAGACCAACGGCGCCATCGTATTGTGGTTGAGACCGACTCACAAAGTGGGGTGAACTTGTGTTAGGCGAGCTAGAGGTCAATACTGCGAACGAAGAGTTGATTAAAAAGTGCCAAGAGTACCTACATTTGCCTTGGGATATCAAGTTGGCTTGGATACCACGTACGGCGATAAAGTGGCGGACGCTTTGACGAAGAAAACGAATGGTCTAGGGAACGAGGATAACTTATTTTTGGATAAGCCGCCTCTTATGATTACAAGTCTTATTAGTCTAGATATGGCCTATAGGCCAATGTTTTTACCTTCCTTTCTACCAAAATATATATATATATATATATATATATATATATATATATATATGTCCGAGTCAAATGTTAATTGGAAATATTCTTTTGGGATAATTACAGGTACACCCCCTGAGGTTTGGTGCAATTACAAAGACCTTCTCTGAGGTTTAAGTAATTACAATGACCTCCCCTCAATTGTAAGGGATGATTACAATTACACCCCCTGAGATTTGGTGTAATTACAAAGACCTCCCCTCAGGTTTGAATAATTACAATGACCTCCCCTCTAACTAGTAATTGTATATGCACTTCCAGTTTTGCCCTTGATCAATTATATTGTTTAAATGAATTTAAATGCCTTGTTCAAAACACTTTATATTTATTTAATTTCAAGAGGTCTCATGTCATCTTAAATAAATTAACTACTAAATAAAAAAGTATAAAAAATACACTAAATTAATTTAATTATTCTCACATATATTTAACTTTATTGCTCTTATAAAAAAAATATTAAATTTTATCCCTCAATATTTCTTGACGAGAAAATCTATTGGTGGGAGAATAAAAGATAAACACTTATCTCATAGTGGTAGAAAATATTGATTGTAATTTTATATTACAACATAATTTCTTCAATAAATTATATCTTTCTAAATGTAATTATCTCCACTTTTAAGCAATTGTTAGGAATATCTTTTAAACTACATTAAAAAATATTTATTATTAAAAAAATTATTTTGTAATATAAAGTTACAATTAATATTTACTACCACTATGACATAAGGGTTTATCTTTTATTCTCGCACCAATAAGGTCTTTTTTTCGTCAAGAAATAATGAGCAACAAAATTAAATATATGTGAGAATGAATAAAATTAATTAGTATTCTTCCATACTTTTTATCCAGTTATTAAATTATCTAATATTACATTCAAGATCTTGAAATTAAATAAAATATCAAATACTTTAAACAAGAGCTTTAAATGCATTTAAACAATAAAATTTATCAAGGGCAAAGTTGGAAATGCATTTACAATTACTAGTTAGAGAGTGTGTTTACATATCCTAAGAAGTGTGTTGACATATTAATTAATTTCAAGGAGAATACATGTATTATTATAAAAATTTAAGTATAATACTATTTCAAGTTCTTTTTTTTTCAACCAAAAGAGTTTCTTATATTTAAATCAAAATGGCTTATCTTAAAAGAAATGAAATAATAAAAATAATTTGCTCTGTTTTATATTTCATTAACTAAAACTCAAGCGAACTTCTAAACTCCACCTTTAAATCAATGTTTCCATTTCTTTTATCATTTTTGAACTTATTGTTGTTTATTAACTATATCTTTTTACAAATGTGTATGAGTCAACTTACACTTAAAATTCTCTTATTATAAGATAAGATAGAAAAACTAAATTTTAAAAGTTAATTTTTTTTAAAGCTTGCATTTATTTAGAGCTTATAAAGATTCAAATTTAAGTTTTGAAATAAGTTTGTTGACTATTTAATCAATGAATGATAAAATAGAGCAAATTGTTTGATATAATTTTTAAGTCTTCTAAAAAGTTTTTTATTTTGTGTGGAAGAAACTCTTTTGATTGAATAATACATGCACATATCTTTAAAATTTAGTTAATATATCAACATACTGTTGGAAAAATTGGTGTTGCACCAATATTTAATAATTTATTTCAATTGATTTTCTTTTTATGAAATTAAAATTTCTTTAGCTTAATGAAATTTACATTTTGTGTAGATGAAGCTAGTATCTTTAATTGTTCAAAACCAATATGGGATGAGTGAGAAATTAAATAATAAAGTGGGCTTGTTAAGATAAGTAATATTGATGGAACAAAAGAAAATGGGTGGGAATGTGAAAAGTCATCATCCCACATGGAAAGAATGAGCCAACTTTTGCACCTTATTTTTGCTTGTTTGGGATAGGAGTTTGGGGGCCAAGGGGTACCACAAGTCATTGAATAGGGAAAGATTTAGATGAGTCATGCTTCAATTCAAGCCCACATGCGCCGTCGTCGCCGTTGTCTGTTCGGACTGGACCCAGACCCAGTTCAGGGTTGGAGTCGTGGGTCATGGGTCACGGGTCGTGGGCATGGGCCTGAGCCTGAGCTTGAGCTTGAATCTCCCTACCATATTAATCTGTTTGAACAAAATTTAATTAAGTAATAGTCTAAAAAATTAATAACCAAACAAATTAAATAATTAATTAACGTGATTAGGTGTGATGATGCATAATCTGCCCCACCCTGGGAGAGGGACGAAAAAGTGGATATTTAACAAAACAATATATCCACGGTCTCGCGGGAAAGTACGTAACGGCCACGACCCACCTACGCCCTAATAAAGGTAGATGGTCCAAGCTCTAGAGACGGTACCCCCGAGTCACGATCTGAAAACACTCACCGAGGGTACTCGGTCTAAACACTCAGAGAAAGGTACCACCAGACCCGGCCAATGCCTTTTAGACGGGATGGGGTGAGGCCACAAAGGCTCGAACACGTCCTCCCCCCCCCCCCCCAACGACCTAATACCTACTTAAGATCAGGGTACCCACGACAAAACGATATGAGACCCCCCAATCCAAAAGAATAACTGCCCTTGGAGCAATCGACACCCCACGAGACGCCCGAGGAGCCGTCATCAACACTTAGCCAAAATTGAGGAAACATGAGCACATAACCAACATTAAGGACACGAGTAAAGACAAGGCAAGGTCAAAGACCCACCATAATCAACTCAGGATCAACAAGACGACCTGCAAGAACGTACCAAATTGACCACGACCTTCGACTCACCTCGAAAGACGCACTATTCGTCATGACCACTCCCAATGTCACAACCATCCGATTAACGAGGGAAGACCACCCCTCATTGGTTCAACTCTCCCAAAGTCACGACTACCCTAATAACGAGGAAAGACCATCCCCCATTGGTCCAACTCATTAATTGGGGCAAAAAATAACAAACACCATTGGTGCAGACTATTCATTGGTGCAGACCGAACTACATGCATTGGCTCAAACTATCCCCGAAGACCATTGGCGCAGAAGACTCTCACACCATTGGGCACCAGCAAAGGCGGCAAAACCGGCCCTCATTGGCCAAAGACCCATAAACCTACACTATAAATAGTCCTCATTTTCTCAGCAAAAGGGACATGCTCCAATTCAAGCACTAATCCACTCCATACGAAAACAACAAATATTCTCCATTATCATACACTCTACTTGTACTTAGAATTTATCGCATTTTTCTAGCTCTAACTCGTGTACCTCACACGACCCCTTGTACTTTACTCAAAGTCCTTAATAAAAATATTGTGCCTCCTTTCTTCAAACCCTAGATTAGCATTCCGAACACAAATACTTGAGTAATAATATCCCCAAACACCCCGACTATCCGGGCCCGGATGATATTGCCTCACTAAATGGCGCCGGCTGTGGAAACGCCTTAAAAGTTATCTGAGAAAAGCTTGAAGAAGTTGCATGGCCAGAAAAGAGCTAGAAGAGTACCATTTTGATAATCCTCACGGTCTTCATGATCCCACACCGAAGTCGAATCCATGGAGAATCACGACAATGAAACAGAGAGGGAGCTGGGTCTTTCACTCCCTCCTGACGAGGTCCCACGACCAAATGATCCAGTGCCTCCCCTGAAGTCCCAACACCACCTGCAGCTGAAGTTCCTATACTGCCGGACCACCAGCAAGTACCTCTGGGAACGGGACCCACTATGGATTACATGCAGGTGCCCCTAGACATGTATCATAACATGTTCGCTCGGTTCAACCGGCAAGGAGCCACAACCTCAGAAAATGCTCGGGGTCGTGACAGGGAACTCTCCGAGGAAAGGGGAAACCCCTCGCGTTGCCAATCGGCCCCACCTCCTAGGCCGGTCAGAAGGACTGTCACAAGGTGACACCCAAGCTTCCCCTCCATGATAAAAAAAGAGACAACCCTCATCGAATACTACCAGCTCGGTTGGTGCACAACGAGGAGGTGAACCCCCCATGCCACCCCATGTACAAGGGGTAGGGTGGGATGCGCCCGACCTTCATGAGCCACATTATCCGGAGCCCGTAGCAAGACGCCAGTGCTCGCCGACACCCGATGCCCCGTTACGAGGCATGATGGAACAAATGCAGAGAGAATTGCGGGAACTCCCTCATAATCTCAACCCGCGCAAAGAACCGGCCCATCAAGGATTGCCATTCGCGTGCACCATCGCCGAACCTGAGATCCCCCTAACCATAAAGCCCATCAGACTTCCAAGTTACGCTCGATAGAGTACTGGTCGTGATTCCCGTGACCACATCAGCCAGTACCTAGCATGCATGGACTTGTCATCAGCCCCGAACTACGCATGTGCCGAATCTTTCGCACAACCCTCACCGGAAGAGCCCAATCCTGGTTCTCTCATATGTTTGTAAGGCAGTTTACCTGCAACAGGGTCTTCCCAAAGAATTGCAGTCACTTGTTCAACGTCCGACAGAACACGGACGAACCCCTTCGGGACTACATGCGTCGATTCTCTCAGGAAGTAGGGGAAGTGGTTCGATTAGACCTAGGAGTGCTCTCCGATATCATCGTTCGAGGATTGCTTCTAGAGGACTTTTCCAATTACCTTATGAGAAACCGCGCCGTCAACCTCGAGGATCTGTTGCAAAAGTCAGAATCCTTCATAGAAATGAAGGAAACGCCCAAGATCTTGGAGATTGCCGAGACCACAAGGGCCCCAGCTAAAGGAAAATAAAAATAAGAGGACAAAGAAGGAGGCAAGAGGGAAAGACCCAAGAAGGACTTGGACTTAGTACCCTTGCCGAGCATGACGATATCCCCCATAGAAATCATGACCGTCGTGGGGGATAAACGCTACTTCAAGTGGCTTCGGGCTGCGAGGGATGCCTAAAGGCTTAAGCACACATGAAACTTTAGCACGTAGCACCGCACATACAGGAATTTGACAAACGACTGCATCCATCTCCCGAGGGAGATAACCAGGCTCCTAAAACTAGGATACTTGGAAAAATACGTGGTGTCCGATGATCGTGACCCCGTGAAAAAGAAAGGGCGCAAGGAAGCACCCAAGAAGAAAAAACACTAGTCAGAATCACCCAAAGAAGACGATGAGTTAGAGTCCGTCGAGTAGGGACAACTTCCTCCACCCCCTCGTACATACCGTGATAACTCCCCTACAGGACGCACCATGAATATGATCGAGGGTGGAGTACTATCTGTAACCCTCGAACAAAGGCGAAACTACATTCGGAAAGCCTGCAATGCTGACAACAAGTTGGAAGTCTTCACCGCTAAAGTAGCCAACCAACCGATCATCTTCTTCGGCCCCTAGGATCTTCTGGGAATCATATACCCTCACAAAGATCCCCTTGTGGTCACAGCTACCATACTGGGGACCGAAGTCAGAAGAGTACTCGTAGACACGGAAAGTTTAGTCAATGTTCTTTTCCTGCCTACATACATGGCTCTGGGAATTTTACCGAGTTAGATGGAGACGATCGAGGTACCATCGTGGGTTTCTCCGGGGAACAATGCCAAACAGTGGGAATTATAGTTCTACCCATGTCGTGGGGAGAAGGGGTCACACGTTGTACCGAGCCCACAAAATTTTGGGTGATGGGCGCTCCCTCACGAACGTACAATACCATATGTGGACGACCCGCCCTTTGAACCTTCAAAGCGGTTCCGTCCACTCTCCATCTGAAGGTCAAATTTTTGACCCCGTCGAGAATAGGGGTGCTCAAGGGGGATCAGACCCTCGAGTGAGAATGCCATATGAACGCCTTGCCAATCGTGTCCCACCCGCTTGATCTACAGCCCCCCAACAAGAGAGTTCGCTCGGAGGAGATCCGAGTCCAGTCTGCTGGAGAACTCAAGATGATAGAGTTAGTGGAAGGCGCTAAAGGCAAAACAGTGAAAATCGATACCCAGGTCGGGGAAGACAGAAAACGCCATCATTGCCACCCTCATATCTTTCCACCACCTCTTTGCCTGGAAGGACGGACCTCCTGGGCGAATCAGTCAAGAAATATGTGTACACGAGCTCAACGTGTACCCAACGGCCAAGCTCGTCCAACAACGAAAGAGGAACATGGGACCGAAGCGAAACAAAGTAATTCGAGCCGAAGTACAATGGCTCATAGACCTTGATCAGGTCCTGGAAGTACCCCACCTAGGGTGGTCAGCTAACAAAGTCCATGTCCCAACAATAAAAAGTACGAGGTGGATTTGCATAGAATTCGTCAAATCTACGGTCGGGCCCGACTTCCTATCAATAATAGAGGCAGATCAAGGCTACAACCAGATTTTAATGGCAAGCCATGACCAGGAATAGACTAGCTTTATCACCGACATCGGCACCTTCTGTTACCTAGTCATGCCATTCGGCCTCAAGAACGCCGGTGCCACATATTAAAGATTAGTCAACCTCATGTTCAAGGGGCTAATCGGTGACACCATGGAGGTCTATGTCGACGACATGATCGTAAAAAGCCAGCGGGAAGAAGACCATGCTCGCGACCTTGTTAGAGCCTTCGAGATCATGGAAAAGTTTGGAATGAAGATTAACCCTCATAAGTGCTTCTTCGGTATCCGAGAAGGAAAATTCCTAGGGTATATGGTCACCTAGAAGGGAATCGAGGTTAACCCGGAAAAACCTGAGGCCATACTTGACATGGAGTCGCCAAAGACCGTGCGAGACGTCCAGAAGTTGACAAGCAGGATGGCCTCACTAAGCAGGTTCATTTCTCGCTCTTCCGAGAAAGGCCCCCTTCTTTAAAATTCTCAATAATATAAAGAAGTTTCAGTATACCGGCCAATGCGAAGAAGCCTTTAAGGCACTAAAAGAATATTTGGTCCGTCCGCCCCTTCTGGTAAAACCCGTCCCCAGGGAAATGCTCTTCCTATACCTAGCCGTGGGAAAAGAGTCAGTTAGCGCAGTTCTGGTCCGAGCTGAAGGAAGGGAACATCTGCTTGTGTACTACGTTAGCAAAACCCTCCTCGACGCCGAGACCTGATACTCCCGCATAGAAAAGGTCGGGTTAGCCCTCGTGTCCATAGCTCGGAAGCTCAGAGGCTACTTTCTGGCCCATCCGATCACAGTCCTTATCGAACATCCTCTCTAGACTATCCTCAACAACCTCGAGGTGTCTGGACGAATGATCAAGTTGGCCTAGATCTTCTGGAAGAAATGCGAATTAGAGCCGCCACCCATGTGGAATTTTACAAAGCCCGCATGGCCAAGTATTACAACACCAGGGTTCGACCCCGTTCATTCCAAGTCGGAGATCTCGTCCTTAAAAGGGAAGAGGCCTCCAAGAACGTCGAAAAGTTGGACCCAAAATGGGAAGGCCCCTATAAGATCTCTAAGATCCTTGGGCCTGCCACCTATTCACTTAAGGATGTAAATGGCCAAGAGCTCACACGAGCTTGGAATAGCCTTAACCTCCGGAAGTATTACCTTTAAGCGCTCTGTAGTCAACCCCTTACAACGCCTCAGATTTTGTTCACGTAGTTAGTATGTTTGTGTTTTGTCTTAGCAGATACACCCGTGTAAGAGAAAACATACCCTCGGCAATAAGGTAACTATGTTCGATAAAAATTTCGGTCTCACAACTTACAACAGTAAGAGCTAAAAGGTAATCTTCCATTAATAGGTCTAACATGACCAACAAAAAAAACACGAGAATTGAGGGGACTTCGCCCATACAAAGCGGCTGAAAGTGCAGGGCTTTCTGGAATCAATGTTAGACGGTGAAATGTTAGACGATGTTGAGTTAACATTGAGGATAACATTGAAAGCTGAGAGCTTGTGCGAAAACTGTTCTTTAGTTGCCAAAATTAAGTTTTGCCTTTATTCACTTATTAATCAAGTTCCACGGTTTTGGTTGTTTATATTTATGTCTAGGAAATTATCTTAAACATAAGGAAGAGCTATGCAAGATTCCTTACTTGAAGTTTCCATAATTCAAGCTAAGTTGAATTGTCAACTCACACGATTTCAAAATAAGGAAACAAGCGAGCTGTTCTCTGCGACGCAATTCTTTCCAGGATTTTGCGAATTGAAGAAGATGTATTACCTTGTTAAATCGGTAACAATGGAAACACATTCTCAGGAAAGATTTGAAGTTCACAAAGAAGGCAAATTTCAACAAGGAAACAACAAGAGTTACCAAAACTGTGAACAACACATCTTGGCGTTCAAGACTCAAGAAATCTATAAAAGATGTGAAGTTCATCAAGATGAAGACAAGACAATCGTGCCAATAATCCGAGAGATTAATTATTCTTTGTATTGTCTTCGTTTTGTTTTGCGAAGTTTTTGTATCAACTGCTTAAGTCTAGTTCATAGAAGTTAAGTAGTTCTTACTTGTCTGCTTCGTTGAGTCCGGTCAACAAAGAGCGTGAGTGAATTGTTGTGAGGAACGTTTTTGATAAAACCTTTAGGGTTATTTGGCCTAAGGCTCAGAAGTTTTTAATAATATTGAAAACTTCTTAAAATTATATCTTCTTGTGTTCTTACTTCCGCTGCACATTATTATTATCAAGAAGATCGAAATAGAGTTACGACAATTCCAACTTAACTCTCAAAAAGTGTTGTGTCAATCCACGGTCCAACAATTTCAATTGGCGTCAGAGCCAAACACCGACTATACTAGTGGTTTGGAGGTGATACAACACCATGGACAGCTCGGTCGTGTCCGACATCATCAAAACTCTAGAACGGGCCCTACGAGGGTCTGACGAGGAAACACCACAGGAGGTAGAGAAAAACTCCAGCCTTGGAATTGCCAGCCCTCGGGGAACGCCGCGGAGAGAAACAAAGGAGGACACCACCATTCCATATCTGATCCTGACAAGGTCCTTCGCCTCAGACGTCAGTATATGGTTCCGGGGCGGCCCGACCGAGTAAAGACGGGCACTGGCAACACCCACCTGAAGCTCTCTCCTTGCGTCCTCGAGTTGGCGGGCTAATCGATCCCATTCCTCCCGGAGCGGGTTGACCTCCTCCGCAGTCTGAATGGCTTCTCTAGCCCTCTGCTCCCACCTCGCGGCCTTAGCATCGGACTTAACTACAGCCTCCTTTAGGCAACTATTCAAGTCCCCCAAATCCCGATCCGAGGACGCTCTCAACTCGTCCATACGCCCACGAACCTCCTTTAAAGTGGCCTTCAACGTAGCATTTTCTTCACAAACATGCTTAAGAGAGGCACGGAGAGCATCCACCACAGTTTTCAGGACACTAGGGCTGACCCTATATGTGCCTAGCGCATCCGCAAGCACAGTAAGCTGCAAAACAAATGATTAACCATGAGACCAACGGTTGTTACAAGGAAAACATAAGCAAAAAAAAGAGGGGGGGGGGGGTTACCTCGCATATGCTCTGGCAGAAACGCTCCCACAAAGCAGCATCACCATAGCTCCCTATGATCTCACAATCCCCAGGATTCAAGATCCCTCTGAAAAAAGACCTGTAATGTTCAGGGTTCTTGTATTCCTCAATAAAAATAGAAGGCGCCGCGGGAGTATGAAGAAACTCTTCCTTTTCCGGAGTAAGCTTAAACTTGCTCTTCTTAGGGGGAGACTCGAGGCGGCAGTCCTTTACGGCCGGGAAGGGGTCGATCACCCCTTTTCCCTTATCATTCCTCGAGAAAGATGCGCCCACATCTCAATCCCCCTATATCTTCTTCGAGGGACCACCAACAACATGCGCCCTGTTTATCAGATTAAATGATGATATTGGCAAAGGCCCAAAGTCAAGCTTCGTACCAAACAGAGGCATAAAATGATAGGCAAAGTATTTAGCCATCACAGGGTCCATAGGTTGAGGCATACCTTTGGAGCTAACCTCCTCGTCAGCCTCTGCCATCATGACATCCGCAACAGATGGGCTTCTCGGAGCCTTGGGGCAGTACTTGCTGTCTAGCAAATCTGAGGGCTTAGTAGACTCTGATGAGACAGTCACACCACGATCCTCCGACCCAGACAAATTCGAGCCTCCATCGTATAACGCTAGCATGTCACCTCTAAAGGGTCAACGAGCATGGGAAGCCATCTCTGCACTTGTAGACCTACACCATGAGGGGTCAGTAAAAATAAAACGGGAGTATACTCTATGTACCCGGATAGGAGGTTTCGAGGAATGTTCGAATTTTTTTTACAAAAAAAAAAAACTTAAAGGCACTTTTGAAACACTGAGTGTTGTCGAAGCATCAGCGGGTCAAGATGCTCATCCACCAACCCGTCCTGTAGACCAGCTAAGAGCAGGACAACGGGACTGTTCAGCATCGACGACACATTGTAGAGGCTGTCAAAAAGACCCCTATTCTCCAAATAGGAACTAGTCTCTGAAGCAACTGGAAGGGGTCGGGTAAACATAACCAACCCTCAAACTTCGGGCACATCTTCCCGAAGAGTCGACGACTCTCCTAGGGGAGCCATGAAGAAATATCTCCGACGCCAATCACCGTTGCTCGCAGGACCGTTGGTCACTGTAGTCAGAAACACCCTCTTGCTATCCCGTGCCGAGAGGGAAAAGAAGGGCGAGCCAATTGCGGTGGCCCGCAGTATGAACGCTCCCGCCATGCTCACAGGGGGCGGGAGAGGTTTAAGATATGGCAACAAAGGATAAACCCCACCAGTTGGCAATAGGAAGCCGGAGTCAGTTGGCTGAGACACAATTGCCAGAACTCAAAGAGCTTCCTCACCACCGGATGAAAAAAGTAGCGAAGTCCGCAACGAACTTGCTCCGCATAAACAGTCATATGACCTCGGGGGGGAGGGGTGTCAAAAGCCATATGCGTCTCCTAGGGAATGATGATGCAGAATTGCTCGAGGGGGATGTTATACTTCGCCAGCAGAGAGCCTATCTCCACCATGTTCATCACGGGGGTGTGGATCCAACTCGAAGTCTACCGGTCATACGCTTCGGGTCTAGATGCTCACTCCGAAAAGTAGCACCCTCCTCTGCGTTTTGGTAAGGAGCCCGACAGTTGAAAACAACAAAAATACAATCCACCGCCGTCATCTGCTGAACAACAACATCACCATCTCGCTCCTATCGTCGTGAGTCAGAACATGCATGAGAAGAACGCGCAGCCCTTCTCTAGCGATTCCAGCGAGAAGCGGAGGCACTACTCTGCTGCAGGGGAGGATGAGAAATAGGAGAGTCACGAGACCCTTCATTGCTGGAAAAAACGGTGGTGGCCTGAGAAACCATTATCGAGAAAGAAAGAAAGAAGTGTTTTTACAGAGCAAAGATGAGTTTCTAGAGTGATGAAGAAGAAGAGTGAAGGTTGCAGTGTTTATATAGGCGGGAAAAGACGGTTCATATCCTGAGTCATTTTACTTCCACGCCCATGGTTCAAAAAGTAGGACCTTTCGATTCCCCACTCACGACCCAGATGAACCGCCACCTTCCCCGAATCATTGCAACCCTAGCATGTCAGACGTCACCATAGGGGAGCTAGACCGGCGCACCAACTCCCCACGTCTCTTCACAATAAATGAGACACATCTTCCCAAAACAGGTGGTAAGAAAAACAAAAAAATGGGCAAATTCAAATCCACGACTACCACGTCAGTCGCCAACACCCGACCACCCCCATCAGAAGACGTCTGCCACGACCACAAGGGCAACTGGAAAATTTCAAATGTTTTCCTAAGTATAGATTCATCATTGGAGCTAACTCCGATGGTCCGAGGCCCATTAGGGAAAGCTCGATCGACCTCCCCACAAAATGGGTTACCCTCAGATAAGTCACGTAAAGGGGTCCTATGACAACCACGAGCCTCAACGATCGTGATTACTTTCACCAAACTCAAAAACCCTATGGTTGTGGCAAGTGCGGAAAAGTTAAACAAGAAAGAGAAGAGTTCCGCCCTTGGAAAAGGGAAAGAAAATCCCACTCAGAAGGCTAAAAAAAAAAAAAATACAACGACAAAGTATAAGGCAACTTCGGAATAATTCTATTCATAATCAAAAACTCCGGGAGAGGACGAACCGGTACAACCCCAGGAATAGAGAAACAAAAAATTTATTAACAAACTAAGGCCAACACGGCCACAAGGGTCCCTACATCTATCTACGCCTGGGGAGTGTGGCTGGGGCCTGCTATCGTAGAAGGGGCAGGAGAGGTTCGCACCGTCGGGCTATGATCGAGGAGAAGGTTCAGAGAACTCTCTGGCTTCTCAGGGTGAAACATCCAGCTCGTGGACAGCCTCTGAGGGTCAACATTGGGGCGGAAGAATCTTTTCGCGATACCAAGTTGTCGATAAGCTTAGAAGCCCCACAAAAGGTAAACCTCGAACAGAGGGTCGAGTCGCTCCTTTATCTTCTTCTCTTGAGCAGCCAGACGTTCATCTCGCTCTGTTATGGTCTTCATCACAACCCCCCAGAGCGATATCACCAGCTTCTCAGAGTCCTCGAGCTTTCTGACCAACTCAGCCTCCATCCCAGCCAAGGCTTCCCTTGCCTTCTCCGAAGCCGCCAGACGCTCCTTCAATTGCTGCTGCAATCCCTTAGGGCATCCCTCTCTCGGGTTGCCTCCTCGTAGAACCGAGACAGACCTCTCATTCCCATGGAAGCGTGCCAAAAGAAACCAGTGTTAGTCAAAGAAACTCGAAAAGAAAGATAAACTCACAACAACATTACTTACCAAGGTTGCGCACAGTTGCGCAACTAAGCCCAACTCCTAGGCATCCAGCAGAGAAGGAGTCGGAGAATAGCCAAGGCGAGTAAACTCGTTGGAAAGACCCAGAGATTGAGCTCATTGGCTCGCAGCACTCTTCAAGAGTGATCGCACCAGAGGAAAACTGACCTGACCCCACGTCCCAACTTCTTGGGCAGGAGCAGCCTAGAAGTCCTAAGGTCCAACTCCTTGACGCTTAAGAAGAGGCGAAGAAGATCTCTCAGCTACTGACTCCATTCCGGTGGTCGGGGGCTGCGGAGTAGAAGGCAGACACGAAGGAGTATCTCCGATATCACCTTCTAAGGTCGAAGAATAGTGCGCTGTGAACCAGTCGCTGGCTGCACCCGACCCCGCTTGCGTGACGGGGGAAAGACGAGAAGTGGTGGGACTATCTCCCACCTAAGCCAAGAGAGGACCCTCATCCTCGAAGTCCTGAACCAAGATCACCTTACTTTTGGAGGAGACCTCGGCCTGCTCCCGTTGCCGATTTTTTCCAACAAGTCCAACCTCCTTCTCACTGGACTGAGCGGTGTGAGAAGGGGCCTCCGCCGACGCACTCCTCTCTCCAGAAGGCTTGTTGGCCGATGCCACTGAAGTGGCTGACCCCCTGCCCTCCGAGGCTTAGGAGCAATAACCTTCTTCCTCTTCTTCTTAGAAGGACGAGGAGGGGAAGCATCGCATTTCAGCGTCTCCATAATGGTCTCTGCAAAAATTAAGATTCCGATTCAAAAAATGAAGAAAACCCAAAGAAAGAAAACATCTACGAAAAATGCCCCCCAAAAAACACTTACTGATCGAGGGGCGATTGTTCCCCGCGGAGGACTCCGAGGCCAGTATGTCGTCCATGCCACATTTCTCATAAATGGCCGAAAACACACTGACCTGGGACATCTTGTTCCAACTGTAGCCTTGATCAAAAAATCCCTCGCTCGCCAACTCCTCTTTGGCCCTTGCATGGTCCAAGTTAGCAGGAACTCGGGAGTCTTGATTCCACTCCATCGGATCGCCATCCAGAAGGCCCCTGACGGTAGGGCAGACGAAGATTTTTTTTCCTTCCAGCTGCTATGAGAACTCGGAGGTCGTGAAGAATCCACTTCATCGACTTCCACATGATGAAAGTGTAAAAGAGCTTGTCTGACAAGGCAAGGTCAAAGACCCACCATAAGCAACTCATGATCAACAAGACGACCTGCAAGGACGTACCAAATCGACCGCGACCTCCGACTCACCTCAAAAGATACACTATTCGTCATCACCACTCCCAACGTCACAACCATCCAAATAACGAGAGAAGATCATCCCCAATTAGTTTAACTCTCCCAACGTCACGACTACCCTAATAATGAGGAAATACCATCCCCCATTGGTCCAACTCATTCATTGGGGGCAGAAAACAACAAACACCATTAGTGCAGACTATTCATTGGTGCAAACCGAACTACATGCATTGGCTCAGACTATCTCTGAAGACCATTTGCGCAGAAGACTCTCACACCATTGGGCACCAGAAAAGGCGGCAAGACCGGCCCTCATTGGCCAAAGACCCATGAACCTACACAATAAATAGTCCTCATTTTCTCAGCAAGGGAGACATGCTCCAATTCAAGCACTAATCGACTCCACACGAAAACAACAAATATTCTCCATTATCATACACTCTACTCGTACTTAGAATTTTTCGCATTTTTCTAGCTCTAACTCGTGTACCTCACACGACCCCTTGTACTTTACTCAAAGTCCTTAATAAAAATATTGTGCCTCTTTTCTTCAAACTCGAGATTGGCGTTCCGAACACAAATACTTGAGTAACAATATCCTCAAACACCCCAACTATCCGGGTTCAGACGATATTGCCTCACCAAGGTGTCTAAAGCTGATCGGATGAGTGTGTCTAGTGGCTGGAAATATGCGGGAAAGTCCAGTCAGCGAACATTCACCAACACACCTCGTCAGCAGAAACCATGCCACCTTTCATCCGAATAGGTGCACTGTCACCCGAAATGGTGTAGATTCTGGCGGGAATGTTTTGACGTGGAAAGGATGTGTCCGCCCAGTCACCCCTAGGCCCACTTCCGTTATCTATAAAAGGTAGCCTCATTCTCTTCAATTTTCACTCAATCAAATACATTCCTTCTTACTTTCTGTTTTGTTCCGAGAGTTCAAAATTTTCTTTTATTTTGTCGTTCTTAATATTTAAAGTGCTACTATATTAAGAGTTAGCCGTTGCATCTTGGGAAACGAATTGCCGATCAAACTGTAAGCACCGAGCAGGGCAAATATCGTTTTAAAGAGAAAGAGTTCAACTCTTGTCTCGACTTTCAACACTGTTTTATTTTTCTAATTTACACTCGTTATGATCAACAATTTTAAATTTATCTTGTGTATTTTCAGAAAAATGGTGACGATATCGTCTGTTCATAGTAGCGACGAGAAGCCGGTGAAGTTTTCTGGCACTGATTTCAAAAGGTGGCAACGGAAGATGATGTTCTACCTTACGACCTTGAATCTGTCAAGGATGCTGACTGAAAATGCTCATGTGGTGGCAGAAGACGTGATTGATCCTCATCCAAGGCTGCCTTGGACGCTTGGGGTCGGAGTAACTTTCTGTGCAAAAACTACATCTTGAATGGTTTAGACAACTCACTGTACAACGTCTATTCCACCATCAAGACATTGAAGGAACTTTGGACGTTCCTTGACAGGAAGTATAAAACCGAAGATGCTAGGTTGAAGAAGTTCATCGTTGGCAAGTTTCTGGACTTCAAAATGACCGACTCAAAGATGGTGACGAGCCAGGTTCAAGAGTTGCAACTGATCCTACATGACCTAAATGCAGAGTATATGAAACTCAGTGAATGCTTCCAAGTTGCTACTATGATAGAAAAGCTGTCGCTGTCCTAGCAGGAGTTCAAGAACTATCTCAAGCACAAACACAAGGGGATGAATCTTGAAGACTTGATAGTCAGACTTCAGATTAAAGAAGATAATCGAATGTCTGAGGCCTAGCCAAAGCAGATGCAAATGGAGGCTAGAGCCAACGTGGTGGAACGCAAGAAAGACGATAACAAGAAAAGAAAGAATTAGTGCAACGGTGGAGGCCAACAAATAAAGAAAAAGAAGTTCAAAGGGGACTGCCACAATTGTGGAAAGCCAAACCACATGGATAAAGACTGCCGACTCCCAAAGAATGACAAACAGAACCCGAACCAGTCCAACCAGGTTGTTGTAGTTTAGGACAAGGGTGTTCAAGTTGACATGAGCAACCTAATGCTCACTGCAGTTATCTTCGAAGCCAACATGGTGGACCATCCAAAAGAGTGGTTTGTCAACACCGGTGCCACCCGTCACGTCTATTCTGACAGAGACATGTTCTCTACATACTATTTGTTCAATAACCGGAAGTTGTACATGGGGAACTCTACAACATCAGATATCATCGAAAGTGGAAGAACGGTGCTGAAGATGACTTCGGGAAGAAAGATAACTTTGATTGATGTACTGCATGTTTTAGATATTCGAAAGAATTTGATATCTGGTTATGAACTTATGCAAGCGGGCTTAGACTAGTGTTTGAGTCTGATAAATTGGTGCTCACTAAGAACGGGCAATTTGTTGGGAAAGGTTACGCGGTAAACCGCATGTACAAGATGAATGTAATGACTGTAAAACATGACCTCAAAAGAATAATAAAACTATTACTTCTGCTTACTTGGTTGAGTGTTCAGATTTATGGCAAGTTAGATTAGGACATGTTAACTTTAATACTCCACGAAAGTCAAAAACTAGTGAGCTTAGAGTTGTTGCCTTCATTTAATATCGAATCTTAGAATAAGTGTGAGATTTGTGTAGAAGCTAAACTAACCAAATTACCGTTTCCTTCTGTAGAAAGACACACTGAACCTCTAGATATAATTCACATCGATATATGTGACTTAAAGTTTGTGCAAACTAGAGGTGATAAAAAGTACTTCATTACTTTTATTGATGACTGCACAACATACTGCATAGTCTACTTACTAAAAACTAAAGATGAAGCTCTACAAGCTTTTAAAATCTACAAACTTGAGGTTGAAAATCAACTTGACAAACAAATAAAAACTATGCGAAGTGATAGAGGTGGAGAATATAGGGCTCCATTTGACGAATTTTGCGCTTCTTCAGGCATCATTCATCAAACTACATCTCCTTATTCCCCACAATCAAATTGAATTGCTGAATGCAAAAAAAATTGTAGTCTTAAGGAGATGATGAATTCCATGTTGATTAGTTCTGGTTTACCACAGAATTTGTGGGGGGATGCAATCCTCTCATCAAATCATATACTAAACAAGCTACCTCACAAAAGTAAAAATAAAACCTCTTCTGAGTTATGAAAAGGTCGAAAGCCTTCCTATAAATACTTAAGTATGTGGGTGTTTAGCAAAGATAGAAGTGCCTAAACTAAACAAGTAAAGATAGGACCTAAGACAACATCAATGCCTATCGCTTCTTAGTACATAAGTCTTCAATTCTTGATATTAATGAAAATATAATCATTGAATCAAGAAACACAGTATTCTTTGAAAATATATATATCCTTGCAAAGAAAGGAAAGAATCTGGTTCCCTTAAAAGAGCCTAAGAAGCTGCAAGGGATAATTATGAGGGAGAGGAAGAAACCAGACGCAGTAAAAGGACTAAAACAGTTAAAAGCTATGGTCCTGATTTTCTAACTTATATGTTAGAAAATGAGCTGACGACAATAAGTGAAGCATTGTCCTCTCCAGAAGCTCATTTTTGAAAAAAAAGCTATTAATAGTGAAATAGAGTCTATTTTGCACAACCACACGTGAGAGCTATCATTCATGTGGGGGATTGTTGGAAAAATTAGTGTTACACCAATATTTAATAATTTATTTCAATTGATTCCTCTTTATGAAATTGGAATTTCTTTAGCTTTATGAAATCGACATTTTGTGTAGATGAACCTAGTATATTTAATTGTTCAAAACCAATTTGGGATGAATGAGAAATTAAATGATAAAGTGAACTAGTTGAGATAAGTTATATTGATGGAAGAAAAGGAAATGGGTGAGAAGCTGAAAAGTCACCACCCCACATGGAAAGAACTAAAGAAGTGAGTCTGTTTTTGCACCTTATTTGTTGCTTTTTGGGATAGGGGTTTGGGCCCCAAGGAGTACCACACGTCTTTGAAGGGGGAAAGACTTAGATGGGCCATGCTTCAATTCAACCCTACACATGCGTGCACGTGCTGCCGCCGCCGTCCGTCCGGACTAGACCTGCGTCAGGGTCGTGGGTCACGGGCTTGAATTTCCCTACCATATTAATATTTTTGGATAAAATTTAATTAAGTAATTAATTAATATTCTGAAAAATTAATAAGCAAATAAATCAAAAAATTAATTAACGTGATTAGGTGTCTAAAGCTGATCGAAGTGTGTCCAGTGGCTAGAAATATGGCGAAAAAGTCCAATCAGCGAACAGTCACCAACACACCCCTTCAGCAGAAACCATGCCACATTTCATCCGAATAGGTGCACAATCAGCCGAAATAGTGAAGATTCTAGCGGGAAAGTTGTGATGTGAAAATGATATGTTCGTCCAGTCACCCCCTAGGCCCACTTTCGTTATCTATAAAAGGCAACCTCATTCTCTTTAATTTTCACTTAATCAAATACATTCTTTCTTACTTTCTGCTTTGTTCCGAGAGTTCAAAACTTTCTTTTGTTTCGTCATTCTTAATATTTGAAGTGCTGCTATATTAAGATTTAGTCGTTGCATCTTGGAAAACGAATTACCGATCAAACCGTAAGCATCGAGCGGGGCAAATAAATTTTTAAAGAAAAGAAGTTCAACTCTTATCTCGACTTTAAACACTGTTTTGTTTTTCTAATTTACACCTGTTACGATCAACACATACTTCTTAGGGTAAGCATTACATTGCAACCTCCAAACAATAATTCACTAAAGGGCAAAATTAAATTGACATCAGTAAAGTTCTAATTTGAGGGGAGGTTATTATAATTTCCCAAACATCACGGAAGGTTCTTGCACCAAACCTTAAGGAGTATAACTCTAATTATCCCTAAATTTAACAGCACGTGAAACTCTCTTGTACGTGTATGTACTACCACCTTAACCTCATCGCGATTTTATCACGAGGTTTTTTTATATAATTATTTTTTTCAATGTTATTCCAACTACAAATTCTGCATAATAATGATAACAGTTATGTTGTATTCTTTACTCTAGGCTAACAATACATGTTAAGTAGTAAGTACCGACAATAAATGAAAAATTGCAAAATTTTAAAAAAGAAAGAAAAGGCAAGTAGAGGTAGCAACACGTTTTTCCGGGGGACCCACAAAAACATCCTGGAAAGACGTGTTGTCCGCTTAAGCATTTATACAGATAATTACATTTATTAGTAATTAATTCATTCTTAAAGTTTAAACTACAAAATACGAATATATTTCATTATTTTGTCATAATATATATTATTAAAATTACTTATAGTTAATAAGTCCCATTATCTAGTATCCAATAGTGGACGAATTATTTATTGCATTTTTGTTTTCCAGCTAGTGTGGTGCCGGGTGCGTTTCGTTCCACTGCCTACATAACTATTATCGTATCAGAATTATAACCACAATAATACTTCATGAATTGTCGTTTTAGTGTATTAATGACTATTAACTCAATGTCAGGGACTTAGTCCCTTTTACTCGACTATGGTCGACTACGGTCCCTTTTGAGTCGACGATGCGTCCGTGCGGCCTAGCAAGCGCGGTCCCGTCGGCTCACTAGTCAGCCTAAAACTCTCAAGGAGGCTGCCGAACTCGGAAGATGGGATGGAATGGAATTAAAAAGAGTTAGAAAGATCACACGTGTTTTGAAATAATGTTACAATTTTTTAACTCAACGCTCAAACCGTTTACAAGTGTTTGCTTTAAGTGGGCAAGGTTGCAAATGAACCCAAGGTTGCCTTCCTATATATAGAGTGTGGGCTGGGACCCACACAAGCAGTTAGCAGAATTCTTAACTCTACTGCTGGCATAATTGTCGAATCTCCTGTAGCTATAGTAAGGCGGACGGCGGTGTAATCCGCTGACTCTAGTCCCTTCCGGCTAACTCTAGACCCTTCTAGAGCCGGACTAATTACAACATCCCTACTGTACATGTCCCTATAATTATTGATAATTACAAAGTGACCCCAAAACTTTGTATTTACATCGCAAGTTGGTCCTGCCCGAGACCTACCCGCTGCTTGCCCAATTTGCCCGGCACGTGCGACCGTCCCGCACGTGACCACCTTCTGGATGCTTCGAGAGAACTCCCGCGTCTTCTCGCAAGCTCCGGTAAGTCGGTGCCCCACACCGCCATCGTTGGTCTTCTAGAAGCCTCTCGGTCCTTCTCGTAAGGCGGCGTCCGCGCTCCTTCGCGTCGTCTCTCGAGAGCTCTAGAACCATCGTCAACTTTCTCGGACCATCGTGCTCACTCGGCATGGCCCTTCATCGCATCGATACGAATGGACGCTCCGCGTCCTTGCGCCAACGTCGCACGCCCATTCCTAATGCCGCGTTCCTTTTGCCCGTTAGCCAACTGATGCGCCCGTTGCGCCCACGTCGCACGCCCTTCCCTAACGACGCGTTCCCCTCGCTCTTTAGCCGACGGTTGTGCACGTGGTCGATCAATCCCCGCGTACAAGTGTGCCGGCTCCGTCCGGCCTTTGCATCCCTAAAAGTAGCCGGTCGTGACATCAAGCTGTAATCAAAAGTAAAACATCACGTAAAAACTCAAAATATTAAAATATAAGAATCTCTACCTACTCGATATAATCCACACAGTCACGCTCATTAAGCTACATTACTTAAAACTTAAAAACGTAAGTAACCTTATAACTTGTACTTTTTATAACTTGTACTTGTCATAAGAATATTTTGATCTTTTTATTCAAATTAGTTGAAATGAATTCAAGGATCCAAATTGATATTATGTATTCAGCTTCTTACGCATTGGCAAGAGATCGTGCATATATATATATATATATATTAGATATATATGTTGTATATTCTTTATTGATTGGTGTATATCTTAGATTATGCAGTTTACCTTTTGTTTATATTTTAGATTAGGCAGTTTACCTTAATTAGCCTTGTACGGTATCTATTTATTGAAAGATGACTAATGAGAATAATTGATTCAGCAAAATACTATCTTACATGGTATCACGAGTATAAACCTAGCCGTAAAACCCTTCTCTCCCCCCTAATAGCCGTTCGCCCCCTCCTCTATTTTCTCTCTCTTTCTCTCAATGGCTGAATCAAAATTTCATCCCGCTATCGTAGTCTCAAATATTCGTAACTTTATTCCGATCACCCTTGAAGTTGAGAAATGTCAATACTCTTCTTGGGTGGAACTTTTTCGCATTAATTGTTGTGCATATCAAGTCATAGATCACATACTACCACCCCTACCTTCCGCAAAATCAAAAACACCATCACCACCCGCAGCCACGGACACCACGAAAGAGGTCGCCCCGTCGTCTTCCGATGCCGCTCCGACCAAATCGACGGGTGATGACCTCGCTCTTTGGACCCGCCTTGATGCGATTGTTCTTTGGTGGATATATGGAACAATCTCCAACGACTTGCTGCACACCATTCTTGAGAAGGATTCCACCGCTCATCAAGCCTGGGTTCGCCTTGAAAACATCTTCCAAGATAATAAGAACTCACGGGCCATTTATTTGGAGAACCAATTCTCTCAGGTACAATTGGACAATTTTCCGAATATATCTTTTTATTGTCAAGAACTAAAAATGCTTGTAGATCAACTCTCGAACGTGGGCGCACCCGTACCCAATCAACATCTAGTTCTCCAACTCATTGCAGGACTCAATGAGAACTATGACGGTGTTGCCACTTTCATTCAGCAGAGTGATCCCCTCCCTCCGTTCTATGAGGCTCGGTCCCGCCTCATCATGGAGGAGACCCGCAAAGCAAAACAGGTCGCCGCTACTACCACGACCGCCGCCCTAGTCCACACCGCACCACCATCGGATCAACCCCCCCACGGACGCGGTTCTACCCCTCCTCACCACGACTACTCTTCCCACACAAGAGGATGTCATGATGGCCCCCGCAACCGTGGGCGCGACCGCGGTCAACATGGGTCCTTCTCCCCATGACCCGCAACCCATCACCCCAATCCATGGGCCCAGTACCCGCCTTAGCAGCTCGACCCATGGTCGTATACACTGTGCTCATATTCGACCACTGGTTGGGCTCGACCTCCTGCTTGTCAGCCCAAAATATTGGGTAGCCGTCCGTCATAAGCTTACACGACTCACAACCGTCCACAATCCTCTTATGACCAACGGACATTCATCAAGCCATGCACACCATGTCCTTGAATTCTCCCGATCCACAGTGGTACTTGGACTCTAGTGCTTCATCTCACATGAGCTCGGTGAAAGGTACTCTCTCGTCTTATTCTTTTTCGAGCATCAATAATAATATTCTTATTGGTAATGGTAATGAAATTCCCGTTAGAGGTCATGGTAATGCAACTCTCCATTTTTCTTCGTTTCCCTTACACTTAAAACATGTCTTACATGCTCCTAATCTTATTAAGAATATTTTCTCCGTGCGTCGCTTTACTACTGATAATTCTGTGTCCATTGAATTTGATCCGTTTGGTTTCTATGTGAAGGATTTTGGGACGAGGACAATCCTCATGAGATGTAATAGCACTGGTGACTTATATCCCATCACACCCTCCTCTATCCCATCTTGCCGCCCCCCAACCGCTCTTGCCGCCATCTCTCCCACTTTGTGGCACCAACGTTTGGGACATCCGGGCTTATCTACTCTACAGTTTTTACATAAGAACAATTTTATTCATTGTAGCACTTTTGATAAACGAACATTATGTGAACCTTGTGTTTTGGGGAAGCATATTAAACTTCGTTTTTCTTTATCCTCTAACTCTTGCTTACGTCTTTTTGATATCATACATAGCTATTTGTGGACCTCGACGGTCTTAAGTTATAGTGGTCATAAATACTATGTGTTATTTTTTTTATGATTTCTCTAATTTTCTATGTACTTTTCCTATTGGGTGTAAATCCGAGGTGTACTCCGTCGTTACTGCCTTTGTTACATTCTTACGTACTCAATTTGGTGCAACTATTAAATATTTACAATGTGACAATGGTAGGGAATTTGACAACGATCACTTCAAGAAGTTATGTCACAACACGGGCATGACCCTTCGCTTCTCTTGCCCATACACATCCGACCAAAATGGAAAAGCCGAACAAAAAATACGGTCTATCAAAAATATTGTCCATACTCTCCTCGCTCAATCATCCACGCCCCCTCTCTATGGCCCCACGCCCTCCAAATGGCCACTTACCTCACAAACATACTTCCTCACAAAACACTCAAACAGTCCTCTCCCTCTCAAATCCTATATTACCAAGCACCGTCCTATATGTACCAATGCACATTCGGATGTGTATGTTATCCCCTCTTCCCCGCCACAATATAAATAAACTCCAACCTCGCTCCACTCCTTGGTTCTTTCTCAGATATCCCTCCAATCATAAGGGAAATAAGTACTACGACCTCCAATCCAACAAATTACTCATCTCTCGTCACGTCCTCTTTGGCGAATCTAAATTCCCGTTCCAAAATCTCCCCAAGTCATCTCCACACAATTACTCATTCCTCGATGACCCCGTCAACCCTTACATCTTTCCCACGGATCACCCGGCCCAACCTCCCTCTACGGCCCACTCACAACTGGCCAACCCCTCTCCGGCCTACACCACCCCATGTCCGGTCCAACATCCCACCCCACCGGCCCAATCTGCGCTCCATCCTACGGCCCAATCACCCTCGGCCTCCACTAGTACAACCTCCTCTACCACAACCCATCCCGCCGCGGACCAACTCACGGCCTCCCCTCCTTCGGCCGCCACCAGCCCTCGCCCTCATCCTCCACTTCCCTCTCGCACCATCGTCACTCGTAGCATGCACGGTATCCACACTCCCAAACGTCATTTTAATCTATCTACTTCCATATCTCCCTCTCCCCTTCCTTTTAACCCAAAAGTTGCATTATCTGATCGTAACTAGAAATTAGCCATGCTAGATGAATATAATGCTTTGATTAAGAATGAGACGTGGGAGTTAGTCCCTCCTCCACCTAATGTGAATGTTATTCGATCTATGTGGATATTTCGTCATAAGACTAACGCTGATGGTTCTTTTGAGCGCTATAAGGCTCGTCTTGTTGGTGATGGCAGGTCTCAACAGGTTGGTATTGATTGCTTGGATACATTCAGCCCCGTGGTTAAACCCGCGACTATTCGCACTGTCCTCAATATTGCTCTATCTCGTTCTTGGCAAATCAACCAACTGGATGTCAAGAACGCCTTCCTGCATGGCACTCTCAATGAAACTGTCTACATGCACCAGCCCCTCGGCTTTCAGGATTCTCGCCGGCCCGACCATGTCTGTCTCTTGAAGAAATCTCTTTATGGTCTTAAACAGGCCCCACAGGCTTGGTATCAACGGTTTGCCGACTTTTCTTTCACCATTGGATTCTCTCACAGTAAATCCGACCACTCTCTCTTTATCTATCACCGGGGTAACGACATTGCTTACTTACTTCTTTACGTTGATGATATCATACTTACTGCTTCATCTGTCACTCTACGCCGCTTTATTATTGATTAGTTTAGTGCTGAATTTGCCATGAAGGACTTGAGTACCCTTCACTATTTTTTGGGCATTGTTGTTTCTCAATATGCAGGCGGTCTTTTTCTCTCACAAAGTAAGTATGCAGCTGAGAGTATTGAGCGCGCAAGCATGGCCTCATGCAAACCCGCGGCCACGCCGGTTGACACGAAGCCAAATGTCGAATCCTCGGGTCCTCCCTTTCCCGACCCGACATTGTTTCACAGTTTGGCTGGTACTCTCAAGTATCTCACCTTCACTCGTTCGGATATCTCTTATGCTGTTCAGTAAATATGCCTTCACATGCACGACCCTCGTTTGGAGCATATGGTCGCTCTTAAACGAATCATTCGCTATGTCCAAGGCACCTCTCACCTCGGACTCCATCTCTAACGCTCTAGTCTCGACTCTCTTATCTCTTATACTGATGCTGATTGGGTTGGCTGTCCCGACACGAGACGTTCAACGTCGGGGTATTGCATGTTTTTTTGGAGATAATCTTATTTCTTGGTCGTCGAAATGACAAGCCACTCTCTCTGGTTCCAGTGCCGAGGCCGAGTACCGTGCAATCGCTAATGTTGTTTCGGAGTCTTGTTGGATTCGTAACTTATTATTAGAGCTTCACATTCCTATCTCGAAGGTCACATTGGTTTATTGTGATAATGTGAGCGCCATCTATCTCACTAACAATCCGGTGCAACATCAACGTACTAAACACATTGAACTTGACATTCACTTTGTTCGCGAAAAAGTGTCTCGGGGTCAAGTTCGGGTTCTCCATGTTCCTTCTCGGTCACAAAATGCCGACGTCTTCACCAAAGGATTACCTCGGGTTCTCTTTGATGATTTCCGTTCTAGTCTTACCATTCGCGAACCTCCCGATTCGACTGCAGATGTGTATTAGATATATATGTTGTATATTCTTTATTAATTGGTGTATATCTTAGTATTAGATATATATATATATATATGTTGTATATTCTTTATTTATTGGTGTATATCTTATATTAGGCGGTTTACATTTTGTGTATATCTTATATTAGACAGTTTACCTTAATTAGCGTTGTACTATATCTATTTATTAAAAGATGATTAAAGATGACTAATGAAAATAATTAATTCAGCAAAATACTATCTTACAATATAAACCCATATTACTCTATGATACACTTTGCAAACGTGAAATATTTTGAAAACTTGATGCATTTAATTCGATTATCATCGACTATGAGATTATAACCACTCTTCAACTTGATTCATGGAAAATATCTCCATCCTACACACTCCAATTAGTTGATTGCCCAATATGCTTTTTCATCAAAATCTACAAGCGTGATATATGTAAAGTTCAAGAATCAAAAATTCTAGATGAAGGGAAGTGCGCCACGTGTGATCCACGTTGCCGCATAACACGTGATCGATTATTGTAATGGCTTTTGCATATCTAAGCAACCTGGTACCCCTATCCTCTGCCGTTGGATTGACTTTGAAAATGGACGGCGATGCGCATTCTGAGGTAGACTTTACGACAGCGTGGCAGCATAGTAACCGTTCGAGGTTGATGACCGCATCACCCTTTACCCAATGCGTCATCCCATGTGATTTTCATATTTGTATAGTTATTATATATATTATAACCATATTATAAACCAATATTACAGAGAATTCGCGCGACATTTAACTAAATAGGTTAATAATTATTTATATTTTGAGCTTCACAAAAGAAAAGTTGAGCCATATTGAGCATTTCACAACAATCTAACATGTACTTTTAGTTAAATAGGTCCGATGTTATATTAACAATTTTGGCAACAATTTGGAATTATAGTATTGAACAAATGAAATGAAAGACAATTCTTTCCAAAAAGCCAAAACATATGTTAATTAGACTAATAAGAGTAACTATACAAGTACCATGATTTGGGTGTTAGGACTTATATCAAAACTAGATGTTAGTAGCTGAGCAATACCCACTGCTTGCTATTATTTTGCTAAATGTAGTAAGAGCTGAGAATGCATTAAATTTAAAAAAATATATAATTATAATTTTTAATTTGAATAAAATGAAACTGGGGGATATTTTCTATGCAGAGTACCACGACGACATATTTGATCGAAAATTTCGTGAATCAAAAGCTATGCCATTTGTCACCCTTATTAGTTTCAACTTCTTCTAATTGAAAGTCGTAACCAAAAGAAAGGCATGAGCAATATAAAAGGAGAACGTTCGGTGAATTTCATCTAGTTTAAGCCCATAGTTGAATTTAGGAGCTTATTTCTTTATCTAATCCCTCGTCTCATTGCTAGTATGCTCATTCGTTTTTTTTTTAAAAGGGTTCACTTTGTTCGGGTTGAACTCGAAAAACTCCAAACGAGCATATGAAACTATATGTTGAGGTGCAAAGGGATTTGTACTTGGAAAAAGCAGATTCACCCGACAATTCTGGTCAAGCTCGCAAGAAGCGAGATGAATACAAAGGTTAAACGAGCATCCCTCATCCAACCCAATATAGCACAAATCGATTCGTGTTTCACTTCCAAAACCAAACTCTTAGATTCTTTGATATGCTGATTTCTCTTCACTAACATTTATAGAGACAGTTTTGCTCAAGGTAGGTCGAGGTGTGAGGACATTCTGAAGGTATATTTTCAGATACCACTTTGGGAGTGGCATTCTATACAATGCACTCTCCTTTATTTCTAATTCTTAGTAATTCGAAACATATATTAAAATTGGACCTTTATTATGTACAGAAATAGGAGTGCATGCACTTTTTCTAAAACATAACTTATGGGTTCAAACTTCAAAGTGTGCTGCGATCCTGGGCTTTAACATGTGGGCCTAAAAACAGCGTTGAAGCCCAACAAGCCATTCAAAGTGTCTGCAGCGATCCTGGGCTTTAACATGTGGGCCTAAAAACTGCGTTGAAGCCCCAAAAAGGCCACATAATAAGCACTTCAGAGTTCAGATTTCAAAATACGAGCCACCGGCTTATGTTTTTATATTTTATATTTCGGTAATCCATGATTAAAAGCAACGGCAGCTCCATGATTAAAATTTGCACTGGACCGAAATATATTAACATCAACACACACTTTTTAAGAAAATAATACTAGTCCACAACATTTAATATAAAAAGGCCATAAGTCAAAGCAAATTAAAAAAAGTCATAAAATATAAGTTAAAAAGACACCGTGGTAACTGGTAAGTTTCTTAATAATCATTTTGGAGGCTTATTAAAGTCAAGAATCTTGAGATTTTCTTATTTCAAATAAAAAAGAAAAAGGATCTCGAGATTTTAATGTATAAATATAAATGACTATCAACTATCAACTATCAACTGTCAAATCGAATCATTAGCAATATTTTCCTTTTGCCCCTATTTGATAGTTGATATCATAACATGCAAATTGTGTCACAGTTTGAAAAGTATCACAAAGGGACCACGTTGATGCAAAAGTATCACTAGACGCATGGGATTGTCTCAAAAATGACTTGTGAATAGCACATGCATCCTAATTTTTGTTTTTAATGCGTTAGACACCCAGAAATTGTTTGTCTTACCAAAAAGAGAAAATGATTATTTTTAACTAGAAAAACCATGTTAGGTTTTGGAGTTTGAACAATGGAGAAGAAGGGCCTGAACAGTGAAGACGACGGCCATATAGCAGCCCGAAGACAGAACGAAGCATCTGATGCTGGTCGCGCTGCTAAGACAGGGAGTAGAGTGGGTCGCATGTCGTCGGGACACGTAGGGCAACACAACACTAGACGCACTACGCTGGGCCTCGGTCGTGCACCGGGCACTACTTAGGCAGAGAGCAGTGCGGGCTGTGCGCCATAAGGGCAAGTTGTCCGACACAACGCAAGCCGTGCTATACGTTGCACGTCCGCAGGTCGCTCAACAACGGAACATGCCCGATTCGGCCTAAAATATGCAGAAACCGTACTCTCTTCTTCAGACGCTATGTATGTTACGTTTATGGCACTTTACTCGTGTGTTCAAGTGGCCACCAAAAGAAAGAGTGAGAGAGATTAAAATAGGAGAGAAAGCACTTGTGAGATTTGAGAGACATTGTGAGAGATTGTTATAGATATGTGAAAGACATCTTATTTGTAATCGTAAATCACTTATCATAATCATAGTGAAAATTATAGCTTGAAATGCTCCGAGAGGTAGTCTTAGATGAATTAGATAAACAAATTGTGTCGTGTCTGTGTTTTCATTATTTTATCGCTTTTCATATATTGTTACTCCATTGTTGTTGCTATTATCGAACACATTCGCTGCGCAACAAGTGGTATCAGGCTGAATGAGAGTAGATATGATGAATGAATAAAAAATATTGATCGAGAAGTTTGATGCGTGGGATAATGTGTTTTGGAGACTGCAAATCGAGGATTACATGTATGATAATGATTTGTGGAAACCTCTAAGGATAAACTCGACAGACATGAAAGATGAAAACTGAGTTATGTTAGAGAGGAAGGCGATGAACATCGTTCATTTGTCTTTGCCAAAGTCGTATAGCTTAGGGGGGACTTTTCTCTTTTTGAAACAAAAGTCGCATATTGCGAAACACCCTAAACGTTGAGGGATTTAACGTGATTTATCCTTACATATATAACAAGTTTATTTATATTCTTCAACATGGCTACCTTTTTTATAAACATTCAACATGGCTACTCATATTCACATTCCGTAATTATTTTTTGCTACCGAGAATCTTACACACGACTATAGTGAATTATTGTCTCATCGATAAGTTCACATTTGACAAAGAGAATTACATTGATTAGTTTACGTGTATTCTGCTACCACTATCATCATTTGCATGCACCAGGCCATGGCTAGAAATCAAGAGATTGCTGAGAATTATCTATTTGGTAGTCTTTGCTTTTGCTTACACGCAATATATATGCTTACTTTTGGCTAATAATATTCACATTCCATAATTATTTTTTGCTACTGAGAATCTTTCACACGACTATAGTGAATTATTGTCTCATCAATAAGTTCATATTTGACAAAGAGAATTACATTGATTAGTTTACGTGTATTCTGCTACCACTATCATCATTTGCATGCACCAGGCCATGGCTAGAAATCAAGAGATTGCTGAGAATTATCTATTTGGTAGTCTTTGCTTTTGCTTACACGTAATATATGCTTACTTTTGATATCACGTACGCTATGCTGCAAATATGACAAAAAGGATGTCCCACATTCAAAATTTGGACACTTCCCCAATTACTTTTTGATTCATGACCAGTTTTTATTTTCGATCACAAATTGCAGTTGGCCTGTCCTTCACTTTTTCCACTTCATATTAATATATCTTAGTAAAATAGCATATGCATCAATGAATCTCTATTGATCCAAATCAAGTTGGAACCTCGATTTTCATGCTTTTGGAATATCATCTCCATCTCTTTTGTACTTATAAACGTCTTATTTTTATCAAAAAAAGAAGAAGTATGGCTCATCTTTCACTAGAAAAACCAGCCACGTCAAGGAAAGTCATTGTTAGTTTAGTGGTTTGCATAATAATGATATTGGTTCCAAGGACTAATGCAAACTGTGCCATCGAGGCGCTTTTCGTTTTTGGAGACTCGAATTCCGACACCGGAGGATATTTTGCTGCGTTTCCGCCTCAACCGCCACCTTATGGCATGACATACTTCAAAAAACCAAGTGGCCGGGCTACTAATGGGAGAAATTATATTGATTTCTTAGGTAAATTGGCTAAATTCCCCTGTTTTTCAATTTGTTTGTCAATGGATAATGTTAAAGAGTCCTAAGTCACGTGAGGCAGATGGGGTGCGAGTGCGTCAATACGACAATTTTTTAAATCACAATCTTAGTATGTCACCATAACGCGCTTCTAAAAAAAATGAAAAATAACATATGTAAACAAAACCATTATTACCTAAATTAGTATAGTATAAATACACAAAATAAAAGTATGTATAAATTTTTTACATAAAGACATAGATTATAATAAAAAAAGGTACATAATTTTTCATGGTTATTAATTTTGGTTAATATTTTCTGAATTATTATGGTAGAAAGACAAAAGTATAAATTTTCAATCACTTTCAATTTTCCGTAATCATTTTATTTTCAACTTATTTTTGTTATCCTCTTGCTTCAACTCTTCTTTAATATCGTTATTTTGTTTTGTCTTCTACAAATTGTTCAATAGGTTTTAAAATAAAAACTAGAAAATCTTAGGGCGAGAACTAAGACTTTTGTAAAGCGTCTTAGTGCGAAGCACATGTACTAAAGTCGCCAGAGTCCGATCGGTGCGCTTGCAACTTTCACGGTGTTGGAGGATTAGGTTAATGAGACGGTTTACATTTAATTAACCATAACGTTTACCATATTGCAATTTGTAGCTCAAGCTTTGGGATTTCCATTTATAAGCCCTTATCTACGATCAATCGGATCCGACTACAAGCACGGTGCGAACTTTGCTACATCTTCTTCGACTGTACTTCAGCCGAACGCGTCTATGCTCGTAAGTGGAGTTAGTCCTTTCTATTTGAAAGTTCAAATCGACCAAATGAAACAGTTCAAGGCAAGAGTTGAGGAACTTAAGTCCCAAAGTAAGAAATCTTACATTAAGTTTTCGAACAAACTTTAAATTGATGCCAAGTTGGGACAGAACACCCACAAGGAATAACTTGTTTTCATACCTTTTAGGTCTAAGTTTGTCACACATGGTTAGTCTAGTGTGATTTTCTTTGCTGACGTGGTTTGCAAGCTATTGAGTCAACCCATGAATTTACCTAGTGCACACATAGTGACTACGGATTTCTACGTCTACAAAAAAAGTAATTGGGACAAAGCACTAATGTATGGCTGAATCTTTTTTCTTAGGACATACCAATCTTCCTCAACCTGCTGTATTCGGAAAATCCATCTACACTTTCTACATTGGACAAAATGACTTCACTGGTTATGTTGGCACTGCGGGTGCCGCTGGAGGAAAACAAATTGGACCTCGCATTGTTTTCCAAATCAAAGGCGCCATTAAGGTTACAAACATTAGTATTTAGTGTTTAACCATTTTCATGTTAATGATGAGAATTTAAATCGAAAATAAAGGGTAAAACAGGTATATTGTAGACTTTGTGAGCCATTATTTAATGTTGCAACACATTGAAGACGTGGCACAATTATGAACCACACAGTTTATGAACCTGATCTATGTAAGTATTATATGCGTTCACTACGGTTAAGTTTTTATTTTATTTTATTTTTTTTAACGTGTAGGAACTCTATGGATTGGGAGGGCGGACGTTTATGGTGCTCAATCTCGCCCCAATCGGTTGTTATCCGGCATACATTCTGCAGTTCCCTCACGAAAGTTCCGACATAGACTCGTTTGGATGCATGCGATCTTACAACAATGCCGTCGACTACTACAACTCTATGCTAAAAAAAGCGGTAGAGCAAACAAGACAAGAACTTCTCGATGCTAACATCATATTCGTTGACACACACTCCCTTTTACGAGAACTTTATCACCACCCCAAATCCCGTGGTTACGTACCCTTCGCAAATCCTAAAATTACGAAGTTGTAAGCATTACAACGACAATTGTACGTTGAACTAACATGTTGGAGTTTTTCAAAACAGGGATGAAGTATGGGACAAAAGCATGCTGCGGATACGGAGACGGTGCAACTAACTTCGACCCGCGAGTATTTTGTGGAAGTACGAGAGTGATCGATGGGCGGAACGTTACGTCTTACGCGTGCAGTGATCCTCAAAATTATGTGAACTGGGATGGAATTCACTACACTGAAGCTGCAGACAAGATGATGGCAAATGCTATTCTCAATGGCTCTCTGTTTGATCCTCCATTTTCTTTTAGTGATCACAATTGTGATGTTCAGCCAATTGGTTAATTAGTTGTAATATAATATGCTGAACTATGAAATGTAATTGAATCTCTTATTAGTCAAATGAACACTCTTTAGATGAATCTATTAGTTAATAAAAAATAATAATTTCCCTGTGATATATTGATAATGTTAATATTCGCCTAGTAGTTTTTGCTTAATTGGCAATATTTGAAAATCTCTAAATTGTCGTCGTATGCATAATGATAATTTTTATTTTTTTTGATAAGCTAGCAAAGATTTTATTAGAGAACAAGAGTATAAGACATACTCAAAAAGAGTATCTCATATAACCATATATGCGTTGTGTTGTTTGTAACTTCCGAAACTCCATGTGTTAGATTTATTTGTCAATTAATATACAAACTGAGTCTTGTAGGAACGACTGATATTAATAAGGGATAATTACATTAAACCCCCCATCGTATGGTCCCTTTTTAAGTCAACTCCCTTAACTTTGTTTTGACTCAGTCAACCCCCCATCGTATGCCAAAATCATCACTTTACCCCAAGTCAACTTTTTGCATTTTTTTCAGGGGTATTTTCGTCAAATGTCAAACTTTTTAATATTTATTTTTTAAAAAATATAAAATTTATTAATCGACAAATATTTTTTCGAAAAAAAATTGTCGAAAAAAAAATTTGGTCGAAAAAACAAATTGTCGAAAAAAAAAATTTGTCGAAAAAAAAAATTGTCGAAAAAAAAATTGTCGATAAAAAAAATTGTCGAAAAAAAAAGTTCTCGAAAAAAAATATTTGGCGAAAATAAAATGTTGTCGAAAAAAAACATTTGTTGGGAAAAAAAAATTGGTCGAAAAAAACATTTTTTTGGCGAAAATTAATATTTGTCGATTAATAACTTTTTTATTTTTTTAAAAAAATTATATTTTTTTTTGATATTTGATGAAAATACCCTTGAAAAAAGTGCACAAAATTGACTTGGGGTAAAGTGATGATTTTGTCATACGATGGGGGATTGACTGAGTCAAAACAAAGTTAAGGGGGTTGACTAAAAAATGGACCATACGATGGGGGGTTTAATATAATTACCCCTATTAATAAATATATACAATATTTATAAAGTGGCATCAGGTTTATATAAATTCTGTTATTTCTCTCTTTTTTACCCACGAACGTAAATAAGCTCAGTCTACTAATGCAATAAGAATGAAAAAAATATTATACTTCAACTCTTTACTATGTTCTTCAGCATGCCTACGCACATTCACATTCTGTAAAACTACGAGAATCTCTCTCACGACTTATTCGTTGAGTTGAGCTTAGTACTATATTGAATTATTGTCTCATTGAAAAGTTCATATTTAGAAAGGAGAATGACATTAATCGATTTATGTGTATTTTGCTACAACTATCACCACTTCAATATTTGCTCTTGCTTCCACTTAATATATGGTCACTTTTGATACCACGCTTTCTTGATATGTCACATTCAACAATTTGTACCCTTGACCAACCAGTTTCTAATTTTGTCGGTTGGTCTAATTTTGATCACACATTTGCTTGTACTTTCACTTTTCCCTCAAAGTTATCTTAGTGAAATAGCATAGGCACCAATAATGAATCTCTGACTGATATATCCTATTCAAATTGGAATCACATTTTTCATGATTTTAGAGTATCATGCTGTATCGCTCTTTGTAATTACAAATAAACTCTAAGTTGTTTTTTTTTTTTTTTTTTACCAAACAAAGAAGAAGAAAACATGGCTCTTCTTTCACTAGAAAAACCGGCCATGTCAAGGAAAATCATTGTCAGTTTAGTAGTTCTCATGATGATGGTATTGGTTCCAAAGGCTAATGCAAAATGTGCCATCGAGGCGATCTTCGTTTTTGGAGACTCGAATTCTGACACAGGAGGTTATTTTTCTGCGTTTCCGCCTCAACCGCCTCCTTATGGCATGACATACTTCAAAAAACCAAGTGGCAGGGCTACTGATGGGAGAAATTACATTGATTTCATAGGTAAATTGGCTAAATTCCCCTGCTTTTTGTTTGTCAATGAATAATGTCAAAGAATGAGTTAGCTGTAACGGTTTGCAGTTAGTTAACCATAACGGTTCACTGTTGTTAGTTAACCATCACGGTTTACTATATTGCGTTTCGCAGCTCAAGCTCTGGGATTTCCATTTATAAGCCCTTATCTACAATCATTCGGATCCAACTTCAAGCACGGTGCCAACTTTGCTACGTCTTCTTCGACTGCACTCCAGCCGAACGCGTCTTTGTTCGTCAGTGGAGTTAGTCCTTTCTATTTGAAAATTCAGATGGACCAAATGAAGCAATTCAAGACAGCAGTTGAGGAATTTAAGTCCGAAAGTAATAAATCAACAAACATTAAACTGATGTCAAGTTGGGATGAAAAACTTATGTATGCCTGAATCTTTTTTCTTAGGACGTACCAATCTTCCTCAACCTGACGTCTTCGGAAAATCCATTTACACGTTCTACATCGGACAAAATGACTTCACTGGTTATGTTGGCTCTACGGGTGCCGCTGGAGGGAAACAAATCGGACCTCGCCTTGTCTCCCAAATCAAAACCGCCATCAAGGTTAACAAAAATATTTAACTCCCATTATTCTAACCAATTACGTCTTATTATCGACGAGGGTTTAACTGAAAAATATTAAGGTAGCCTAGGTTTATGGTAGACTTTGTATAAGCATAGTTGAATCATGACCACAATTATTTCATGTATTTACTGGTGCATCTTTTTGACGATGTGACACATAATAACCGCGTGGTCCAGACATGGTCTATCCAAGTGTTAATTACAACCAAATTTGTTTCTTACATGTAGGAACTCTATGGACTGGGAGGTCGCACGTTTATGGTGCTCAATCTCGCCCCAGTCGGCTGTTATCCGGCATACATTGTGCAGTTCCCTCACGAAAGTTCTGACATAGATTCATACGGATGCATGCGATCTTACAACTATGCTGTTGTCGACTACAACTCTATGCTAAAGAGAGCACTAGAACAAACAAGACAAGAACTACGTGATGCTAACATCATATACGTCGACACACACACTTTTTTGCTAGAACTTTTCCACCACCCCAAATCCCACGGTTACTTATGTTTCTTAAATGCTTAAATTTCAAAGTTAAGAGCGTTATACCACAATTCTATGTTGAGCTAAAATGTTTTGAGTTTTCGAAACAGGGATGAAGTATGGGACAAAAGCGTGTTGCGGATATGGAGGCGGTGCGAATAATTTTGACCCGCGATTGTTCTGTGGAAGTACGAGGGTGATCGATGGGCGGAACGTTACGTCTTACCCGTGCAGTGATCCTCAGAATTATGTGAACTGGGATGGAATTCACTACACTGAAGCTTCGGACAAGATGATGGCAAATGCTATTCTCAATGGCTCTCTGTTTGATCCTCCATTTTCCTTTAGTGATCACAATTGTGATGTTCAGCCAATTGGTTAGTTGTAATATGCTGAAACAATGAGTTGAAGAGTGCATGATCATTTGCATAAACTATTCGATGAATCTTTTATTAGTCAATAAATTTTTTAGATGAATCTGTTAGTTGGTAATAAGATTAATTTCCATGTGCTAAATTGATGACGTTAAAACTCGCCTAGTAGTTTTTCATGGCTTGACAATATAGATGTGAAATCTAAATTGTCTTCGTATGCATAATACCAAATTAAATGATATTGAACCATAAATCCGTTTTGTTTGTAACTGGCGACAACTCCATGTGTTAGATTTATTTCTTAATCTCCCTATATTCTTGATAGATGTCTCAGATGAGCCCTCAAGGCTAAAATTGTTGGAGAATTTAATTAATTTGGTGTTGAGACCAAAATATTAATTAAATTATATTAGAATTGGGTCCAATATAAAGTGTGGCATAATATATTTATATATTTTAATAGCCAAGAGTTAGAGGGAGTGAATGGTAATTTGCTCACCTCAAAGTTCTATATAATCCCTACATAGATGGGTTTTGGCTAACACACGGTTTTGAAAAGAAAAGAAGGATGTCTTTAGAGCTCAAGATAAAACCATCCTTCATATCAAAATTCTTTTGTGCATAAAACTCATAGCATAATCATTTGGAGTTCTGCAAGTATCGCTAGTGTTCGACTGAGGAGATAGTATAGCGCTTCACTTGCTATCTCGGGAGAAGGACGTTGTACCTTGGGAGGTCAATGCCGCATGAGGGCTTGAAGCGGTAGCCGCGGCATAGTGATCTTAAGGGGAAGAGCATTGCTTCTGACTCGTCCACTATAAACGATTATTTAATCGTTTTAGGTTTTTTCTATCACCCTTGCATATTTTCTAATGAGTGTTCTTTTATGGTTATGTTTTATAAAGTTTATTTATTTGAGTTATATTTGTATGAACATTATCATGTTTATGTTCTTGTTGATAATATATGCTTACATGTTTATTTTATTTATGTTATAGAAATCTGGAAATTGTTGCTATGTTTATACACCGATTCCAACAATCTTAAGATCACTATTTTATAATTTAGTTTTGGTGTGTATAAGGATTTCCAGATTTGGTTGTATGTTTAAACGTTTTTCAGGTAATGATTAAGTTTGCGGTTAAGAAGATTTATTGGTTTTGATAAGTGATTTTTCATGTGCTATGCGTTTCTTATTTTCTATCTAGTGTTTAGCCGTGTTATAGCAATTGTTGTGTATCTTTATATGCTGGAAAATGTTTTAGTAACATCTCCAGATATCAAGGTGCATATTTAGATTTGACTGCCAGAATATATGAAGGTACGGTTTAAGTTTATTGTATTACTGCATTGTGCGCTTAATCAACGTTTTGGTATCATGAAATGTGCTTTAATTAGTTATATTTGTTGTTCATAATACACGTATATTGTGCCTTCATTTTGTATTTTTTTCCTTCAACTTGATTATCTTGTTTCGTGTTTGAGAAATTAATCGTTTGAGCTAGAACCAGAACGTGCACATTTACTTTCATTAATCCTCTGAAAGTTTGAGAATTTGTGGAGAGGAGTACTAAATGACCAATTAATTAGCAGCAGTTGCGTTGAGAATGCATGAGCAAATAATATGGATCCTTCCGCCTTAATTACCAGTTAATGTGCAGCGGTTTCTTATATTATAACGTGTTGAGCAACAGCTTATTCTTGCGTTAATTTTCTCGGAGTAAATACGCATGATTAGTGGGAGTTACTTCTTTTGATTGCCCACTCTTTGACCACTTAATTACAAATTATGTCACATGTGTGCTGAGTTAATTTGACGTTATCATAATTATGTTGCACGTGTGTCCATGTTTTAGCAAGGAGTTATCCTATAATTAATGAATAATGGTTATGGTTTATTTGGAAGTGAATAAACCTTCCCGCATCATAATTTTCTTTTATGTGAATAAGAAAGAAAGCATAATTATGGAGCTGTGTTAATTTTGTGAATTAATTATGTTGACGAGCGGAGATTATATTATACATGTAATCATGCTTACATCTTTTGTGTGGCAATAATTAGTGATATCAATTGTTAATTATGTGTTTTGACTTGGTGGAGTGGTGAGAGTATATTATTGCATGCTTTTATTATATTGGCTGTTACGTGTGAAATGTAACATATGTTAATTAATAGTATAACTGAAGCATGTTTGTGGGATTCTTATTGTAAAAGCTTTAGGCTTTGTTGGGAATTATCATCTATGGACTAAATGCATGTATAGTATAATATTATATTAGAACTATGTTGATCACTTGTTTAACGCCTTATAGAAACGGGTTGCCTTATAGAAACGGGTTGCTGAATATTAATTGTTTTATAAGTCATAATTCGTGGCATGTGCTATACTGAGTTGTTGTATATATACTGTAACGTGTATTAGTTTGAGTATTAGCATGCTTATGTGATTTATAGTTATTATAAATCAAAATAAATTGTGACTATAAGCTATAAGGTTTGAGGATAAGGACTTTGATTATGAACCACGACGTATGATAGTCTAGTTTTGAGATTAGATGTTTGTAGATCATATGCTCTAGAAAATTGCATGTGAACTCGTGAGTAATTCGAATATTGCATGTCGCCCTGTTGAAAGAATTTTATTAATTCCAAGTACCGAGGCTTGTGAATTAACTTGAAGAAAATTCAAAATGTAATAACTATGTTGTGAGCGTAGAGTCCCCACAAATGAAGCTACGACATTGAGGTCGTTATGTCACTTCTAAGACTTAACGATTCTGATACCGTTATGATGGTTTTGAGAACCACGACGCCGTGTTCTCAACTTGATAAATTAGAAAAGTCAAGAATCTAATTTTGACGTTGAAAATATAAAAAATGTGTTTTTCTGACAACCCTGAACTTGTCAAGGTTTCTTAATGAGGAGAAACTTGAGGTGGATCATGAGGATCCCCAATGTGATGCAGCCGTGGAGACATAGTCTAACGGTCTCATCGGCCAAGATGGTCGAGTATGGGGGCAAAAAGGAAACATTTGTGTTTACCTCAAGGGGATGCCCAAGTGACTAAGTTCATAGATGACTGCTAAGTTTGCGGTAAATCTGGCCACAAGGCCCAGGATTGTTACCGACGTTCCAAAAGAACGAGAACAAAGGGGCAGTCGGTACTAAGGATAAATGCCATCGTATTCATGCGAATGGCCATAACTCTGATTACGACGTGTACTTGGTTGCAGTAGTATCACAGATAAGTCTAATTGGAGGTAACTCTAACATATGTGAGGCTAGTACTGAGACTAGTGTTCAAGTTTGATGTAGTAAAAAGTCTCGTGTGAGCAGACTAGTTTTACGAATAAATATAATCGAAGTTGCATGTGAGACAAATATTATAATTTATCTCGATTACTTGTGATGTCTTTATGACATGGGGAAAGAAAAAAATAAAAAATAATAAAATAATACAAGTGCGAGACTTGTATATTGTGCGTGTGTTTATATATATATATATATATAGTTGTTGGAAATACTAGTGTGAGACTTGTATAATATATATATTTATATATATGTTTGTAGGAAATAATACAAGTGCGAGACTTATATGTTATTACATATATATACATAAATCTTTGTTGAAAATAACACAAGTATTGAGACTTGTATATTATATATTTGTAGGAAATAAAACAAGTGTGAGGCTTATATATATATATATATATATATATATATATAATTTGTTGGAAATAACACAAGTGTGAGACTTGTAAGAGTGAGACTTTATGTTATATATATATATTTGTAGAAAATAAAACAAGTGCGAGACTTGTATTATATATATATATATATATATATATTTGTTTAAAGTATTTGGAATTGAGTCCAAATATAAGTGCGTAAATTAAATTGCTTAGTGAGAAGCAAGTGAGATTTAATACTATTTATTTTACTAAATAGATTAAATATTCAGATTTATTTGAATTAAGACGCTATATACGCAAATCAAATAAATTCTATTTTCTTTGAGGCTCGAGACACTTCTTTCATTGAGGAAAAGAAAAGAAATGTGGGGGCGAGAGAAAAGAAAATGTTGGTGCAGATTTTCTAAATTTTAGTTAGAAAATAATCATACTAATTTCTTTAGACTTTAAGAAGTCAAAGATAATAGTGTAGACGATTGACGAAAGGTCTAGCGAGAGACTAAGTAGCAAATTCATCGAGGAAAATATGAAATTTGAGCCCACCAAAAGACATCACCCCATGATGGCAACCCTACCTGAATTGTAAACCCCAATTTGCAGGTTCAAAGGGACAACTGAATTGTGGGGGCGATTCGAACAAAGCACTCGGGAAATTGAGTTCCCATCCCATTTCTAGGATGAAAGAGTGATGGACCTGTACAGGTTAAGGAGAACTTGAGGTTCTAATGATTCTTATGTCTTGTGAACACAAGCGGGGTATTGCAGGATACCCTTAATGAGAGATCACCTATGTCGAATGTGAAGGGGCCGCTTCTATGAGATGATACAAAAGGGCTAAATCTCTAAAGCATTCGATGAAATTTTCCAAGGCAGTCCAGGGCCAAAACGGACAACAATGAGAATCAATACGGTACTGGAATGAGTTGTGTGAGTATCATTGTCTTGGCATACACAAAACGTCGAACAGTTCAAGGCATCACGTCCACTGGTTGGCAAGTATATCCGATGGTATTTCACTAAGGAAGGTTCAAGGCCCAAAACCACCTATGCTGAGGCAACAAGTTCCGGCAGAACTCTGAAATTGCATTTAGCATTGTTAGGCTCACGTGCATTTTAGCCAATTACATTCATGTGGGGGATTGTTGGAGAATTTAATTAATTTTGTGTTGAGACCAAAATATTAATTAAATTATATTAGAATTGGGTCCAATATAAAGTGTGGCACAATATATTTATATATATTAATAGCCAAGAGTTAGAGGGAGTGAAGGGTAATTTGCTCACCTCAAAGTTTTGTATAATCCCTACATAGATGGGGTTTGGCTAACACATGGTTTTGAAAAGAAAAGAAGGATGTATTTTGAGCTCAAGATAAAACCATCCTTCATATCAAAATTCTTTTGTGCATAAAACTCATAGCATAATCATTTGGAGTTCTGCAAGTATCGCTAGTGTTCGACTGAGAAGATAGTATAGCGCTTCACTTGCTATCTCGGGAGAAGGACGTTGTACCTTGGGAGGTCAATGCCGCACGAGGGCTTGAAGCGGTAGCCGCGGCATAGTGATCTTAAGGGGAAGATGCTTGCTTCTGACTCGTCCACTATAAACGATTATTTAATCGTTTGAGGTTTTTTCTATCACCCTTGCATATTTTCTAATGAGTGTTCTTTTATGTTTATGTTTTATAAAGTTTATTTATTTGAGTTATATTTGTATGAACATTATCATGTTTATGTTCTTGTTGATAATATATGCTTACATGTTTATTTTATTTATGTTATAGAAATCTGAAAATTGTTACTATGTTTATACACCGATTCCAACAAAAACTTTATATGTAAGTAATTAATAAAAACTCAATCTTCTAGGAATATGGGTGATAAAAACTCAATCTTCTAATTGCCTAATTCTACCACTGCAATAAGAATCATAGAATATTCTACTTCAGCTCTTTACTGTATTTTTGAAAATATTTCGAAGATCTCAAATATTTTAGGAGAAGTTTAATTGTTACACATAATAGGCTGGTCTATGGAAACGTAATTTGATTAGAATTATAATCATTACTGAAAGGGTTTTGTGATTTAAGAAATTGCTAGACATACGTGGAAAAAAAGAGCAAATTACAAGCATGTATTATGTTAGATAGGGCATATTAAAAAAAAAGAAGCTAATTACCTTGTGTTAACGCTGTGTTAAATAAGCACACCATCTTGATTTGTATTTTTATACATCGCAGAATACGCATTCGTATACACCCATTGGTAATATATATCAATATATATATATATATACACTATTGTTATAATACATTTAATATACCTAAAAAAGTAGATAAACGCCCAACCCTGTTCACACAAGCCTATAAACATGCACTCTAAAGTCATTCGAACCAATTATTACCACCCCTTCGTAGTACTCCTCCTCGAATCAACCATTACCACCCCATCGTATCACTCCCCTTTATTTTTAGATAAGAACGGACAGTGCTGACAAATGACTCCTCAAAGAGCTTATCCTTCAAAGAAGAGATTGGCTTGGAGCGTAAGAAATTCTTGAAAAAATGACACGCACCTCCTATGATATCCACAACGCGTCAACATCTCCCACGGGCAAGAAGAACCAACATGCACCCCACACAACAAAGGAATCCCGTCTCCAACACTGGACAAGTACTCATTCAAGGAAGAAGAGATACGACCTGCAATTTCCTATCTATAAAAAGACCCCTTTCTGACAACCAAAAGGGAGGGGGACAAGAAAATAGTATTTCTCAAGAAAGATAAGACCCCCATTTTGTAATCCAAGTTCTCTCCCTTTGCATCCCTCTAATAATTTCAAAGCTCTCCTAATCTGTAACTCTGAATTCGAAGATATGTACAACACAAATGTTCCTCCCTTAGCCCTCAATGTTATTGTGCTTAAATCGATTCGGTAATGGTGTTTTCTACCCTTATTAAAATGCAATCTTGTTTCTTAGAACCTAGCACACATGAGAGATGGTATCTATTAGATAGAATATCTTACTTCCTTTAATTATTAGATCGAATATCTATAATATCTATCTATCCTTAATTACAGATTCTTGTTGTATTTAGATCCATCGTAATTATCTTTGTACATGTAGTTGTATAAACACTCTCTTTACAATTAATAAAATCATCACTTCTCATATATCTCTTATATGGTATCCATTTTGCCTTATCTCTAACGAGCAAAATTTGATCCAATGGTGACACCACCCACCATCGATCCCGTCGTCGACGGTACTTTCCCTTCCGCTGTGCCCGGAGGTGCCATATTTTTGGATGTTTCTTCAACGCGTCGATTCTCTTTGATGCCGTCCACTGGCATTGGTCTCTTTGGCGGTGATTCTTTGATCCCAATCAACGCTCATCCCCATTTGCCCCTCCTCTCATGGGTCCCAACTTTCCGTCGTAGCGCTCTCAAGCCCGCCACGTTCTTTATGGCTATGGTCTATTTGGACTTTTGGATGGAATGACCCGGTGCCCCCCTTCTGGATCCAATCTCGATGCTATGGCTGCGCACATGTTGTGGCTCCGATATGATTCACTTATTCTCTTGGCTTTTTTTTTTGCTTAGTTACGCCTGGGATCTCCACCTTGATCTCAAACTGTACCTCTCCGGCTCATGCTTGGCGTGAACTTCAATGTATCTACGCCAATCGGTCCTATTCTGGAGTCATGCAACTCAAGGACGATCTCAACACGCTTAAGATTGGCTCCAAGTCTGTCTCGAAGTATCTTTAAGCCGTCAAATCCAAAGCGGATGAACTAGCTATCATCGATGGTCCAATCAAAGATGATGATCTTACATTATATATCTTGAATGGCCTTGGTTTGAAATATAGGGATATCACTGGTTCAATCCGTGTCCGTGAGAGTTTAATTCAATTCGCAGAACTCCGTGACATCTTGGTGAGTCACGAAGTTATCTCCATCATTTCACAACTGAAAACTCCACTCTTGTTGCCATGAAACACATGGCTGCGTCTTCCTCACGCAACTCTCTGCAGAATTACCGTGGCTGCGATTGAAACAATCATGGGGGTCTCAGGTTTAACAATAACAATTCCGGTGGTTCCAATCAAATGACATCGAGTAATGGGGGTTGCAGGTTTTATCAGAGCTTATTGGGCAAACGATGTCGAATTAGATGGTATAGTGGGCCAGAGCTTATTGGGCAAATGATGTCGAATTAGATGGCATAGTGGGCCAGAGCGGGTCGAATGGGATGCCAATCCATGCTGGCTTGTGTATCGAACTTGAGCTTGATGGGCCGTTGGACCATGCCATCAGATCGTGCTTGTCGGATAGGATGCCAATCCGTACTAGATGGTGCATCACACGAGAGTGTGTCAATAGAGCATGTTTCATAAGATGTCGTCGAACCATGCTGCCAATTCGTACTTGATTGTGCGGCCGACATCGTGGTCACGTTGGATGGGATTTGGGCTTTAAAAGTCTAGAGATAGAAAACTCTAACTTAGAGAGAGAAAGTAAGATGTGAATTGTATGTCTTTTACCCTCCAATCGAGGGGGTATTTATAGGTACCTCATGGGTCAGTTGATGGGCTTGTGTTGAACCTGAGCAAGTGACAACCAGAGAAGGCGACAACCATAGAAGGTGGCGATCCGAGAAGGCGATGACCCAAGAAGGTAGCAAGCTGAGAAGACAGCAATACGAAAAGACGACAACACGAGGATGCGACAAACCGAGAAGGCAGTAATACAAGAAGGTGGCAACCCGAGAAAGAGGCAACTCAAGAATGCGATGACTCGAGAAGGCGACAACCTGAGAAGGCGATGACCCGAGAAGGTAGCAACCTCACAAGGCGATGACTTGAAAAGGCGTTAACCATTGATATATTTGGTGGTGTGACACGTGGTCGAGTGAGATGTTGCCAAGTATCAATACCAAAATATGGTACAATAGTAATCCCCCCACTTCGCAGTGCTTTATCTGAAGGAGAAGACAATATGAAGTATATCAAGCATTCCTTGGTTCATATTTTGCTTGTCTTATATCTGTGACCCGGAATGTCTTAATTAAGCTTTCTTCTACTCGGCTTACGCTGATGGCCTTCTTTGTGAGATATTCAGCCAATAGGCTCTTCACCACGTTTATTTTGGTAGGGCTTACGTTGTCGACCTACTTTATGGGATATTCACCCAATAGGCTCTTCACCTAGTTTGTTTCGGTACGACTTACATTGTTAGCCTACTTTATGGGATATTCTCCAAATATGATCTTCACCTAGTTTGTTTCATTAGAGCTTACTTTGTTGGCCTATTTTATGGGATATTCACCCAATAAGCTCTTCACCTAGTTTATTTCGGTAGGTCTTATGATGGTTGCCTACTTTATGGGATATTCACCAAATATGCTCTTCACCTAACTTATTTTGGTAGTGCTTACATTGTTGTCCTACTTTGTTGGATATTCACCCAACAGGTTCTTCGCCTAGTTTATTTCGATAGGGCATACATTGTTGGTTTACTTTATGGGATATTCACCCAATAGGCTCTTCACCTAGTTTATTTCGGTAGGACTTACGTTGTTGGCCTACTTTATGGGATATTCACCCAATAGACTCTTTACCTAGTTTATTTCGGTAGGGCTTACGTTGTTGGCCTACTTTATAGGATATTCACCCAATAGGCTCTTCACCTATTTTATTTTGGTAGTGCTTATGATGGTTTCCTACTTATTGGATATTCACCCAATAGGCTCTTCACCTAGTTTTTTTTTTGTTGTAGGGCGTACATTGTTGGCCTACTTTATGAGATATTCACCCAATAGGCTCTTACCTAGTTTATTTTGGTAGGGCTTACGTTTATGGCCTACTTCATGTAATATTCACCTAGCTTTAGGTGTTTAGATTGTCATGTTCATTAACTTAGCTTCTGCAAGATTCACTTTTGCGATGCCTTGTTTCTCCCACTTGTAGCTAGAGGAGTACGTTGGATATTTGAGCGATAGCTAACATGAAATTATTCTTTTCGTGCGTAAGTTTCTTAGTGAAGCGATGTTGACGCATAAGTCGCCGAATGAAGCACTATCTCGGTGTAAGTTGCTTAAAGAACCATTGTTGATGCTAAGTCTCTTAATGAAGCACTATTTTGGTGTAAGTTACTTTATGAAGCACTCTTGACGCATAAGTCGCTTAATGGAACACTTTTTGTAGTTTTCTGAAGAGATGGTAGTTTTTAGTTTAATGTAGTTTGATCCTACCTTTTCATTCATTGAGATAGTTGATATGCCGACATGCAACAACTACGCCATAATAGCTTTGCTTGAGTTGAGGCCCGCGTCTACAACACGAGCATAGGTGAGGTCCCCCACTTCTTTGCTTCATAAACCTACTTGGGGCAGCATTTAACTTTATACGTGCTGATGTGGCGTTTATTAGATGTAAATAGAGTAGGATAATTTCAGCACATAAGTTTTACACCTAAGTCCCACGGTATTGCAAGTGCACGAATCAAATAATAATAAAATGGAAAGTAAGATTACTACCCCAAGTATCGAATTCCAATAGAGTAGATATTTGCGATTTAATGATTATACTGTTGAACACTAGATGAATCAATTTTATTTTCTTTTGGTTTATTTACCGTTGAGGAATTAAACTAAGACTAGGAACTATTACTTAACTAACTAACTAGAGATGGCAGGTGGAGATGTTTCTAGAGAACTAAGACTAAACTACCTAACTAACTAAAATGAGATTTGATTTATTGATTGCTATCTAAGGTTGTGAATCAGATTTGGTAAAAGGTATCTAAGAGATGGATTTTATTAATCTCAGACGCATGTATTTCATAGACAAAATGCCATTGACTCATATGCAAGGCACTATTTATTCATGGTTGTTTTGTTTCCGTATTGATGTAGCAAATTAGCAACCTTCGATGTACTAAAGAACCCTCTAATCTCTAATGATGTCAGGACGTCACCAGAAGTTCACCATGTCATAGGACTCATTAGTTTTTTTTAGAAGTGAATTAGAGTTACCAACAACAATATAGATTCCACAAACCCGTTAATGATCGAAGGTCTATAAATTTATCTGCCTGATCTATTATGCTTGTGTTGCATTAACAATCCTCGATTCATAATTCAACATAATACAAGCTTATTCAATGTCACTACTTTGCTGTCAGAGAAACGCGTGCATCAAATAAACCAAGTAGCATAAGCAAGAAATAATATCCAACAAAACAAATTTATCAATAAACATAATCAACACATAGGTTCAAGGTGCTTCCATATGAGACCAACTATATCATCCCTCAGATACTGAGAGGATTAGCTACTCATAGTCATGTTGAAATCACAACAATTCATTACAGATTATTCAAGAAAGGAAAATAAAAGATTAAACTCCCGGTCTCCCTGTTGCTTTCTTCTACTTTGATTGCTGATTCCTTCTGTTCACATGTCTCCTTCAACAATGACTGCGATGCTACGAACGGTGGTGTTTCTGCTATTCTCTAAACCTAGAGTGCTCTCCAACTCTCTTTTTTGGTGTTCTTTTTCTCTGAGAGTTGGTTTCTTATTTTTGAGAGTTCGTACCATAGCTGCTGAACGTCGCCTCTTTTTATACTTTTTTCTCAGTCCAATAGGTTAAAGGCCGACCGTAGAAGCCCTGGCTGAAATTTAGGTACGCGCGATCAAAACTTCATCGCGCCTCCCATCTCGCTGCTCTCTGTTTCCTCTGCGATGTGCGTCCGTGTGCACTGCTGGTTCGCCCTGCATTCTAGTTTATGGTTCTTTAGTAGTGCGGTTGGTAGCACTGTAGCTCTATTCACCTTTGTTACTGAAAAGTGCTGAAATCCTCCAAATAAGCATATTTTTGCTCCGACTCAACTCAAACTGCAAAACAATGAAATGACACTAAAACAAGTAACAGTGCTACAAAGATTGTTCAAAAGTCTAAGAAATCAGGTACTTAATTCACTATAATTCTTTCCCTATCACGTGCCCTCTCTAGGGTTGAGTTCAAGCTTCTTTGTGCACATTCCGTTTGAGTCTCATTCAATCGTCAACAATGCATACCCGCTTGAGGGTTCACATGTAATTTTATATGATGCATGTCCTCCACAAGGTCGCATTCAATCTTTACTAGTGCAAACTCTCTTGAAGTCGGATTTAACCTTTAACTGTGCATACCCTCTCGCGATCACATTAAATCTTTAATGGTGCATGCCTTCTTGGAGATCACCTTTAATCCTCAATAGTGCATACCTCTATGAAATTACATTCAATCTCCAATTACATACTCCTTTTGAATCATATTTAATCTTCACCAGTACATACATATTTGTATCACATTCAATCTTCAACAAATTAGTTTGGAGCATCGTAACTTTGGGGACGTTAGGTCCTTTAAAAGTTGAGCTTTGAAAAGCTAACTTTTCAATATTTTTCAAAGGCGAAGTCTTTTGGAGCTTTGGAAAAGCCGACTCTTCGGGAAGTAAACTATAGAAAAATGATTGTTTTGAGGTTTAAAATAGGCTAATTCTTCATTGTTTTGATCTTTTGGAATGCTAAGCATTCTATACTCGGGCTTTAGGAATGACTAAGGGGTGTGTTTGCAAGAACTTTTTTAAGCTTCTTATGGGCCTTAAGTCATTGAAAAGTATTTAATGAGTGTTTGCAATTGTTGCTTTTACTTCTCCTTCTCTTAAAAAATGTAGAAAAATAGGAGAAGTCCAAAAACATGTCATGTGGTGCTTCCATAAGGCGTTTCTCCCACAAATCTTGGTGAATATATTATTTAGACTTATGTATCCCTTAAATTTCTGTAAATATTTCAAATTTTACCCTAAAAAAAATCTCATGATTTCTCTCTTTCCTTATCAATGCGATCTTCTTCTCCATATTTTTAGTTTTTTAGAGTAAAAAAATAGTTATGAAAAGCAAATAAAGAAAAAATAGTAATGAAAAAGAATAGAAAAATACCTTAAAAATTATTTACTTAACAACAACATGTACGAGATTATTATATTAACAATTTTTAAATATAGTTATCATTTATAGTAGATATATGTGTGATGTAATTATACGAAATAACTTGTATATTGTAACGTAATAAACGTATGTATTGATTACACTATATTAAAATTCAAATTATTTTAATTTTTAATATATAACTCCACCTCATGATTGTGCAAACGTGAGTGAAGCATTAGTTTTCTATAATTTTAATAAGAACTATTAAATATTATTCGTATTTTAATTAAGGTTCAAAACTGCTTCTCTTTAGCTATTGCTCGTCCGTTCAGCGACAAGGTATGTAAAGGCCAGTTTTTTTTTTCTTTTCAAAATACAATCTTAATTTACTATAATTTATATATTCACTTACTGTTTCTAATCTTTGAAAATTGAGTCCTTGTAATTTCAATAGTTTATTTTATTTCAAGATTGGGCCTAATTGTCAATTAATAAGGTAATTTGCATAAATGATTCAAATGCCTATATCCCTAAAGTCCAATTAACTGGCCCACTTACTTTTAGGATTATAACTTCTCTGTTAGCTTAACTTTGAAAAGCCCTTGGAATGGTCGACAATCTTAATGAAGTAATACTTAGTATTGATTCTTTGAAACTTAAATAAAGCCGCAAGGTTTACTATACATTCATACTAAAATTGTTTGGAAAAAGGTGGAAGGTACATGCTAATTGATTATATATAATATTGTCTTGCATGCTTAGTTACACGTATTTAGTGGTTCTATTTTCACAAAATTCATGACTTGTATTTGGTACCTGTGCAATTAACTCTTTTTATTTGTTATAATGTTTTGAATTGTGAACGTTTCTGGTATTGAAATGGATCCACGACTTGGTCAGCATGAACGGAGTGACAAGGTAATGACATGGAGTTATAAGGTGGGAATGATTTCTACTACTTAGTAATGGTTAACGCTCTCTAATATGTCTATGAACGTGAGTATGCGATTGACTGCTTAATGTGTTGTTGATAATTTGCTGCATTTCAATAGTCTTATTCTCTTGTACACCATACACACACTCGTGACACCACTAAAATTCTTATCTCACTTGTATGTCCTTTCTTCTAGTTTTAGGTAGGCAAACCTATGACCGAACGAGAAAGAAGACCGAGGAAGCATAGGGCTCAGCTGCGGTGTTTTATTATTTCTTTTAGAGTTTTTTTTGTTTTTTTTATGTTTCAAGACTTTCAAGTTGAGAATTATTTTCGTTTATCTATTGTTAGGAATTTAATTTATGTTCTTGGGATACTCGGCAGCAGAGGGCTAGCTAGTGGGACCTTGTGACGCTTTGTCCTTTCTCTCAAAAGCATCAGTAGTTCATTGCTTTTTAGGGGATCAACAAGCATGTACCTAGGCAGAACGTTTTCAAGGTCGCTTCTTGAACGGAGTGACAAGGTAACGACATGGAGTTATAAGGTGGGAATGATTTCTACTACTTAGTAATGGTTAACGCTCTCTAATATGTCTATGAATGTGAGTATGCGCTTGACTGCTTAATGTGTTGTTGATAATTTGCTGCATTTCAATAGTCTTATTCTCTTGTACACCATACACACACTCGTGACACCACTAAAATTCTTATCTCACTTGTATGTCCTTTCTTCTAGTTTTAGGTAGGCAAACCTATGACCGAACGAGAAAGAAGACCGAGGAAGCATAGGGCTCAGCTGCGGTGTTTTATTATTTCTTTTAGAGTTTTTTTTTGTTTTTTTTTATGTTTCAAGACTTTCAAGTTGAGAATTATTTTCGTTTATCTATTGTTAGGAATTTAATTTATGTTCTTGGGATTGGTCTTGGTAATTGTGGAACTTTGAGGCAATAGGAGTTATTGTACCTTTATGGATTGCTAGTTAAACCTTGTAATTTGATAAGAAAATTTGGGCATGACAGTTGGTATTAGAGCTTGGGTTAATCACTACCCATACTTTGTCAGGATAGGATCTTCGGACCTAGTTAGACTTGTTTGACCTTCCATTAAAACTTCTGCATAAGTTGTATGGCGTGCTAAGTACCAATGGTTAATGTATTATCGTCGGACGGCTAATCGTCGATAATCCATTGCGAACCAATGTGTGAAGTGCCAACCCATCCGTAGAGAGTCCGTTTAAGCCATGATGTAATGAACTTAGTTACTTAGTCTTTATTTCTTTATAACCGTGCTACCCGACTTGCTTGATAATTGTCTTATAGTTTGTTCACGCTACTCCTTAGTAAATTATGTATGGATATTTGAACCTTGTTTAGTTTGATTTTGAACATATTTTCAGTTAGAATTTATAAATTGAGTGGTCCATATTTCTTGCTTTATTCGTTATGTATTACTTGATGAGTTGCTTAGTATTATGTAATGCGTAATTTTAAAACCTATCCATTTCTTTTTATCTTGGGTTTGCCCTTTGATTATTTTCGTTAACTATTACTTTAGATTCCATCATGCAGCTTATATTTCGTAACAAAGATGATTTTTTCTTGTGATCACAAGCGAATTAGTCAAAACCTTTGAATCTTATTTTCATGAAAAGATTTGTTACTTTTGTCCACCTTTAAAATCTTATACTAACCTGCTTCCGCTACAACATCTATATAATCACTCATCGCATTCATGTTCTGCTACTTACAAAAAGATGAATCACACGAAAACTTCTATAATTTAGTTGATCAAAATCTGGTCTTGCTTGCTTGGATCTTGAATGATATTATGACACATGTTTAATTAGTTGATTGTTCTCACCGTGGAGTGTAAATGAACATGTTAGTGAAAATGTTGTTTTTCGGTTGTTACATTATATGACCTTGTCAATGAATACGTGTCATAATACTATCCCTTTACACACATGTTGCTTTTAGATTACTTCTTTTTGCCTCTTTGAAAATTTTAATATGTAAGACGTATGCGAACAGTTTGAAAGATTTCATGTAGAGCCCCCATATTAACTTATTTTTATGCATCATATTTTCTTGCTTATATCTGTACATTATTTTATTGCACGTCTCATATTTAATTACAAGCCACTATTTAGTTGCATATTCTTATTCCGAATTAATTTACAGAGTCCTTAGTCATTAATGAATTGCTTATTGGACATGAATTGCTTCATGTTTATTTGTTTTTTGTCGTACCAATATTATCCTAAACTTAAGTCCATTGTTTTTGTTTGATATTCCTACGTATTCGTCATGTTTAATGGTTGTGCTATCTATTGTCTTTCTGTTGATACCGGGAAAAATAAGCACAACAATTCTCTCAAATTTCTCCTCTAAAAGAAGACCCCTCAAATGGATCTCTCCTCTAAAGAAGTCTCCTCTAAAAGAAGTCTCCTCTAAAGAAGGCCTCTCAAATGGATCTCTTCTCTAAAGAAGTCTCCTTTAAAAGAAGGCCCCTCAAACGGATTTCTCCTCAAAAGAAGCCCCCTCGTATGAATTCCCATCGTATGGAAGCGTCCTCGTAATTTCCCCCTAAAAAACCTTCTCCTCTAAAACCCCCCTCTAACAACCTTCTCCTCTAAAACCCCCCTCTAATAGCCTTCTCCTCTAAAGACCAAATCTAACAGATTCTCCCTCTAAAATTGTTTCCTCTTAAGAAACATTTCATTTTTCACTTATCTTTCCACATCCTCCAAACACATCCAAATAAATTGCTCCACCTATCACAACACATGTCACCTTATAAACACGACATTTGTCAAACATGCATTGGAGGTAGAACACTATAAATACCCCATGAATCATAGAAACAAAACCAAGAACTCCTCTTACCATAAAAAGCTCCCCAAAGTTCTTACAACCAAAAGCACCTCTAACCTCTACACCCAAAACCCCTCAAAATCCTCTCAAGACAACCTCCTCTAATATTTCAACACCATTATTTCTTCCCTTCTTCTCTTTCTCTAAACAAAATTATTATACCAAAATACCATCTCCTCAACCCCTTTTCTCTGAAACATCACAACTTCATTATACCAACCTTTGAACTACATTCGACTTGATTTTCGATGAGGGATATGTAGGCAGCTCAGAAGTTACTCGAGTTCAGTCATAAATAACCAAAAATCCACCCATTTCCTCAGTTCGAGATTGGAGTTCCGAACAAATCGATATCCCTTTTCGTCGGTAAAACTAGCAGGCAGGAGGAATTGTGTCATCAAATGACGCCGTATGTGGGACGCCGTCGATGAATCCATGAGTAAGTCCAAGATAGGTTGCATCCAATGTTAAAGTATTAAAAATTGGATATACAAGCTCTTTATTTTTATGTTCATCCGGTCGTTTCGTCAATCATCTTCCACGCAATATACATCATTTCCTTCTCAAAACATAAATTTCACCTCATCTCCTTCTTTTTTATCCAAATCACCGACAAATTAGAATGATTCCCTGGAGATTCGATACTCTGGACAACGAATTTTATTCCACGGAATTCTTCTGGGAGGTTGAAGCCAAAAAGGAGCCACGATTAATGATTAGGAAGAAAGCACAAAATTCATTGCATATGTGTTGTTTGTAGTTTATAAAGAACAAAGGCTTGAATTCAAAAATCAATTAAAAAAATAGAAAAAAAAAAGCAAAAAGATGATGGAAAGATTTAATCATCTGTAACGGAGCATATATTCTCAGCATAGGTTCAATATCGTTCCTTCCTTGTATTTATACCATGGCCCTCATTTACTGTCATCTAAGATAAGAATCAAAAGAGAAAGAGGGGCAGCCAATTCCGCCTCTGCTCCAACGTTCACTAGTAAATGATTTCTTCTCAAGAAGATGTGAGCTCGGTTCTCGAACTCGGCACCGAACAACATTCAGAATTCCTACTTATTTTGATAAAAACAATAGCTGATAATTCAACTATTAGGATATGGGTTCAGTCCTTGAGCTCGTGCCAACAACCCCGTGACCGCTGCGCGGTCACGGGATGCCATAGGCTGGAAACTTCTCGCCTATGGCTGCCCTAGTGGCATCCGCGACTGCCCGGCCATCGCGGATTCCATAGGCGGGAAACTTCCCGCCTATGGCTGCCCTAGTGGCATCCGCGACGACCGCGTGGTCGCGGATGAGGGGGGGTTTTCTATATAAACCCCCCTCCTCCTCTCTCATTCTTCACACTTTGTAAGTCCTTCTCTCTCTCTTAAGTATTTAGCTTTCTAGTTTTTTAATTATCTTTTATGTTTAATGTTTTAGTAATAATTTTAATTGTTAAATTATTAGTTTAGTTTTATTAATATTAAACTTAGAAATAATGCCTTTTGGAAATCTTTATAATTTAGGAATAGTGCCTTTAGGTGGTTTTTATAACTTAGAAATAGTGCATTTAGGAAATCTTTATAATTTAGAAATAGTGCATTTAGGTGTTCCTTATAACTTAGAAATAGTGCATTTAGGTATTCTTTATAACTTAGAAATAATGCCTATAGGAAATCTTTATAATTTAGAAATATAGTGCCTTTAAGTGGTTTTTATAACTTAAAAATAATACATTTAGGGGAATCTTTATAACTTATAGATAATTCTTTTAGAAAATATTTATAACTTAGAAGTAATGCAATTAGGTGATCTTTATAACTTAGAAATAATGTCTTTAGAGAATATTTATTTAATATTAAATTGTTAGTTTAGGTAATTTAATGTATTATTATTAGTTTAGGTAGTTTAATGTTAAACTATTAGATTAAATGCATGTTAAATTATTGGTTTAGTTTATTTAATGTTTTTTTTTGTAGAAATAACTCCTTTAAGGAACTTTATAACTTAGAAATAATGTCTTTACAGAATCTTTATATTTTAGAATAAATAATCTTTAGGGGTTCTTTATAACTTAGTACAAATGATCTTTAGGGATTTTTTATAACTTAGTAACGACTGAATTTTAGGGAATCTCTCTGAATCAGCTAACTTAGATAATTTCTCGTAGTTTTCTAGCATATATTCGACATGTCAGGCAGTCGTCGTCGTCGGGGTGGCAATGGTCAACGACGTTCAAGTGTTGCTGATGTTCCTGATGATCCCGATGTTTCTAATGTTCCCGATGTTCCCCCTACTGCTAGTGGGCGAGGTAGTCTTGGATCTCGTATAGTTATCACACATGGCGGTCGTAGTCACGATGCCGCAACCCCCAACGCGTCTACATCGTTGACGCCTTTACTACAGCACCGACTTTCTTTTGATGCCGCTGCCGTGCCCGATGTCGCACTCGCTGCATCAGGATCTTGGGCTAGAGCACCATCTTCCGCTGGTTCCACTGGAGCTGGCCCGAGTGATACTCCAGCATCGGGAGTATTCACTGTCACGCAGCAGCGCCCACCTAGAGGCACCTCCAAAGGTGCACACCAACCCAATGACAAGACTCAGAGGCAGATCATTACATTGTGTCCTCGTGTCTTGTTTATGAACCCCACTAGCAACGAGGTTGCGACGACGATCACGGAGTTGATCAGACATTTCATGAAGGAGTTCTGGCCTACCTACTTGGCGATGCCCAAAACTGTGCGAGGCCAAATGTTTGTTAAATTTTCGGTGAGGAATTATTTCACAACTATATCATATTATTTAATTTAATATATTCATAAATCAAATGACGTAATAAAAATAATCTTAAAATTTTATTAATTGGCAGAATATATATGGTATTCGTGCGAGAGAAAAATACGCAGTACAACGGGCCTATGAAACGAAGGCGAAGTCATGTTATAAGAATTTGATGTACAACACGAAGAGACAGTATTTTGAGAGGGTTGTGGATCCGAAATGGGCCGGGAAAGACAAGACTTGGATGCACGACGGGTTAGAGGCGGCGACGATTAAGCATTGGGCCACCGAGGATCATCAAGAGGTGTCGCAGGAGAGGAGGCGAGGAGCCAAAGGAGGGGGTGAAGGCACCTCCCACTTTTTATGGTGGATCCCTCAACATAGAGGAGCTCAGACGTCGGCTGGTATGACTTATGAAAATTAACAATATGGGCGTAATGAAGTAATCTTAATATATGTGTAAGCCAAGTTTTACGTACTCTTTCTTGAAATGTGTAGGCTGAGGAGGAACCTCTGCGAAAAGACCATATTCGATATGATGAGGCCTACAGACGTGGTCACACACAGCGGGTGAAGGGGACAGGCGGTGACACAGGAGTTCCAGCTTGGCGGACTTGGGTAGATGCTGTGGTGAAGGAAATTTATGTAAGTTATTTCAACCTCATACTCCTTTTTATCTTCCTCAAATAGCTTTAAATTACTTATTCTAATATAAGTACTGATTCTTTCAAATGTTAATGCAGAAAAAGTACATGGATCTATTGAGGACCAGATATCCGTTCCCAGCTAAGCTCCCGGTGTTCGATCCCGACTGTTGGACCGAGGCATTTGGTCCTGTGAAGAAGGGGAAGGCGAAGGGCTTACCGAGGGATGCACGCCTGGAGGCGTTCAACATTAAATATAGGAAACAAGAAGATTATTCACAGGCCTGCATCGACGAATTACAAACGCAGAATGAACGAGTTATCTCGCGCGGAGATCAAAAGATGACTGATATGAAAGCCACTATGGAGCTATGTAAATGTTTGCTTAAAGAGAAGGTGGACGTGGACTTTCCACCGGTACCAGATTCACAATTCATGGGGAATGCACGTAGGAACGGAGCTGGGCATGTGATTCCACCGGTTTGTAGGCCACCGCGTCGTAGGCCAGATCCATTTGCTCCCAGTTCTTCTAGTAGGCCTGCGTATATCGAGGAGTACTCTGATGACGATGACGACGACGATGTTGATGATATTATGGCGTCGTTGCAGACTGACGATTATGTAGCTATGGGTGTTGAGGATGGTGTTGCGGGTGGTGAGGATGATGGGGAGGATGATGGTGAGGATGCTGTCGCGACTGCACGTGGTGAGGATGATAGTTCGGATGATTATTAATATTTTCCTTATTGTAATATTGGACTGTTAAATTTTCCTTATTGTAATATTGGACTGTTAAATTTTCATTATTGTAATGTTGGAATGTTAAATTTTTATTATTGTAATAATTGTAATTTTTATTTTTAATTGAAATCCGTAATGTCAATTTTTTAGTGTACTTTTATCACATATAAAATGTTATTTGTACAAAAATCTAACACAACTGTCTTTTACAACACTAACAAATCGTTACAAATAAAGTGCGTCACAAAGTAGTGTTTTAAATTATTACAAAACAGTTGAACTAATCAGTATCACTATTTAGCTCCATGTTTTCACTTTCTTCGTCTTCCTCTTCAGCTTCTTTTTCTCCTCTATCTTGTACATTTTTGACGATCTCAAACTCATCTGCCCGCCCCAATTGTATATCCATATCAAACGCGCTAAAGTCTACGAACATATTAATCCCTACAGATGCGTTCTCTTGGAACACTTCCGCTGGCATCCCTGTTTCTATTTCTGTTTCGCTCGAATCACTTAGTGACGACATGTCGATCACGTGCCTAGCCGGTATAGTAGATACAACCATCCATCCATTTTGACCTGGTCGACCATTCGTAAGTTGTGGATACGAGGCGTAGTACGACTGAAGGGCCTGATTGGCAAAGATAAAAGGCTCGTTGGTTGTGAAAGACCATCGTGGGTTAATATCAACCAGTTTGTACGTCTCGTGAACATGAGTCCCTCGAGCTCTAATATCATACCACCTACACTTGAATAATACAATGTATAGCGGTCTTCTGTGCCCCAATATTCCACCTCTATGATTTCGTTCAATGTCCCGTAGAAGTTGGTGGCGTGGGATCCTCCCATGTCCTCCTCCACATAAACCCCGCTACAATCACTCTTCTTAGGGCCCAAACGCATATCTGTGTAAAACTGGAACCCATTCACAATGTACCCTTCATAGTACAACGCTGAGTTGAGAGGACCTGCGAGCAATGGCTTAACACGATCGTCTGTCATGTACTTGCCACTCGAGTAGGTCTTCTTGAACCATGCCAAGTACTCCGTGTTTCTCTTCTTTTGTACCTCCATGGGAGTAAGTCTACCACACTCCTCCTCAATAAACAACATGTGAGTTACACACAAAATAAGTTAGAAATACGTGAGACATACAAGTTATCCTTAATAAAGAGTGTTTGCATGTAAAATAAAGAATATTGACTTACTCGACCCATCCATCCAACTCTTCACAATTAAGAAGCGTGTACAGTTCAATTTGCTCCAACTCTTCGGACGACAACTGCCTCTTCTTGTTTAGTGGCCCAAGGGCCTTCGCTTTCTATCGAAATAACATCAGCTCATCATCCCACTCTGAACTCTCAAAAGTCTCGTTCCTATTGAGTCGGTTATATCTAGTACTTGCGGAGATACCTAGATATTGTGCACACATATTGGATAGCTTTGAAAGGAGGTAGGAATTCGCTATGCATCCCTCTACCCTTGCTTTGTTCATCACTGACTTTTTAAAATCAAACATACGCCTGGAAATATCAAAAAGTCAATAACATATAGAATAATAACAGTAGCGAATTAAACTCATTAAACATTGTGTACCTCTCGAATGGATACATCCATCTGTAGTGAACCGGGCCGCCTACTTTAGCCTCGTATGGTAGGTGTATGGCCAAATGCTCCATAGAATCGAAGAAGGAAGGAGGGAATATCCTCTCAAGCTTGCACATCGTAACTATAATGGATTCCTCAAGACTTCTCATATCGGTGGCCAAAACCTCTGAAGCACAAATTGCCCGGAAGAATAAACTAATCTCCACCAATGTTTCCCAAATGTTGGGGGGTAGGAAGTCGAGAAAAGCAATGGGAATCAATCTCTGCATTAAGACGTGACAATCATGACTCTTCATACCAAATAGCCTATGTTGTTGCATTTCTACGCATCGTCCCAAATTTGACGCGTATCCGTCCGGGAATTTCAGATCGCGCAACCATTTCAAGACCTTCACCTTTTCATCCCGCGTGAGACAGTAGGTTGCCCTTGGCTTCACATATGCGCCTCCTCGTGATTGTTCTAAAAATAGCTCTTCACGGTTAGTCCAAATCTTCAAATCATGTCTAGACTTGATGTTGTCCTTAGTCTCAGAGTCATCCAATAATGTGTTGATGATGATATCGAAAAAGTTCTTCTCACAATGCATGACATCTAAATTGTGACGAATCAAGTTTGTGGACCAATAGGGAAGTTCCCAAAATATGCTCTTCCTCAGCCAATTATGATCCGTATGAAAACTCGGTAGCTTTTTCACTTTGGCCCCAAAACCAACATCCCCAAGTCCCTTCACAACTTCCTTCATTTCGTCGCCCATTTTCCGGCAAATAGGTTCTTCTAGTGAATTTTTCCCTTTTTTGAATGAATTCTTGTCATGCCACCACCTATGATTTTTGGGCAAAAATCGACGATGGAAATCAAACCAACACGGTTTACCGCCATTCTCCAACGTAAACGATTTCGTATCTCCCATGCAATAAGGACACGCTAACTTCCCGTGCGTACTCCACTGAGACAACATTCTATACGCTGGAAAATCGCTAATCGTCCACATCAGGGCCGCTCGTAATTGAAAGTTTTCCTTCCTCGAGCTATCAAACGTCTCCAAACCAGTGCTCCATAAAGCATTAAGCTCGTTAATTAGTGGTCTAAGATAAACATCCAAGTTCTTCCCGGGACTATCTGGACCAGAAATGATAAGGCTCAAAAATATGAACTCCTGCCTCATGCAAAGATCGGGAGGGAGGTTATACGGGGTTACCATCACTGGCCAACAAGAGTAATTTTTCCCAGATGAGCCATACGGTGTGAATCCATCCGTACATAAACCGAGTCGTACGTTCATAGGCTCAGCTGCAAAATCCGGATGCATTCGATCAAAGTGTCGCCATGCCTCACTGGAAGCCGGGTGAATCATTCGATCCGTAGCCTCTCGACACTTCAAATGCCAAGTTATATGCTTTGCAGTACCTACGGTATAATACATCCTCTGAAGACGAGGACCTAGGGGAAATACCACAAATGCTTCTTCGCGACCTTTGACTTCCTACTTTCCTCGTATCTATCAACCCCGCATATCGGGCATTTTAGGAAGTCCTTGCTCGCCGCAAACCCGTAGAAAAGAAAACACTGATTTGTGCAACCACCGATCTTCTTGTACCCTAACCCCAAGGTTCCCAGCATCTTATGCATCCCTTTCGTGTCTTGAGGTAACAACTTCTCAATCGCAGGGCCGAACCCATCTTTAGACATCTTTAAAAAATGGTCAGACATGATGTTACTCGCCTTGTGAATAGTTTTGTAATTCACCCACTCTCCAACCAACTGCAGGATGGTTTTGCTCTTCTCAGGGTGCATCTTCACCTGACCTAGACGCATCAAGTCGTAGAAATCTCTCGCATTGGGATTCGGATCCTCGTTACGCACATCGTCCTAATCAAATCGGCCTCCATATGCATCCACGACCATCTGTCTAAATGAATCGTCAGCACGAATAGGGCTGTCGGGAATATTGGCGTGTGATGGGCCAGGAGGTTCGTCAATAAATGTCATATAAGTGGTGGTAAACTGCTCTCCATGCAAAACCCACTCAAAATATCCAGGCGGAAATCTCGACTTATGAAGATGATCACAGACTTGGTATCGATCAAAAAACTTTGAATTGTTACATTTTTTGCACGGGCACCTAATACGCCCTCTAGATCTAAATAGCCATCTTGTCGCGAAGCAAATTCTATGAATGTGCGAACCCCCACCACAAATGTATCTCGCAAATAACCACTAGTCTCGAATCTATCGTACATCAAATTCCTATCTACTTGATAGTCCATTATTTATCTAAGATGTAAATTTTAAAGGAAATAATTAATTACAATTAATACTACAAACAATTAATAATTAACAATTTAAAACGTAAGAATTATCATGCACGATAAGGTTGTAGAGTGATAAATTGAACAACTTACTTCTTGAAGCGTGAAAAAACGATCTTCAAGAATCTTGTCCTCTACGAGTACCCTCGATGCGTTTACGACAATATCTATCAAGAAATGAATAAACAAGTTAACATATCATACCAATATTTAGTATTGAAAAACATAGTTGACCATCTAAATGAAAAAAACGAGAATACCTTAAGAAATGGTGAAGATTGTTGTGAATTATGAAAGTAAGGGAAAGGGTATTTATAGTTGAAAATCTGGTAGTTCGTGATCGCCTGACGGTCGCGAATGCCAACTAGCCGTTGACATTCGTGACCGTCGGGCAGTCGCGAAAGCCAACTAGCCATTGGCATTCGTGACTGCCGGGCGGTCACGAAGGAAACTAGCCGTTGGCATTCGTGACCGCTGGGCGGTCACGAAAGAGGGGTCTTTCGTGACCGCCCGACGGTCACGAATAATATTCATAAAAACAAAATTACTTTTATGGATCCATCTTGATGTGTTTATGATTTTTAACAATAAGTCTCATTACTACATGTGAATTGAAGTAATAAATTAGTACAACATTAGTAATTAACATATTAAAATAGCGAATTAGATGTGATTAGGCGAGTTATGAACGAATAACCTGTTTTATGTGAAATTGTAGGACCGTGGATTGACACAACACTTTTTGAGAGTTAAGCTGGAATTGCCTTAACTCTATTTTGATCTTCTTGATAATAATAATGTGCAGCGGAAGTAAGAACACAAGAAGATATAATTTTAAGAAGTTTTCAATATTATTAAAAACTTCCGAGCCTTAGGCGAAATAACCATAAAGGTTTTATCAAAAACGTTCCTCACAACAATTCACTCATGCTCTTTGTTGATCGGACTCAACGAAGAAGACAAGTAAGAACTACTTAACTTCTATGAACTAGACTTAAGTAGTTGATACAAAAACTTCGCAAAACAAAATGAAGACAATACAAAGAAGAATTAATCTCTTGGATTATTGGCACGATTGTCTTGTCTTCATCTTGATGAACTTCACATCTTTATAGATTTCTTGAGTCTTGAACGCCAAGATGTGTTGTTCACAGTTTTGGTAACTCTTGTTGTTTCCTTGTTGAATATTGCCTTCTTTGTGAACTTCATATCTTTCCAAAGAACGTGTTTCCATTGTTACTGATTTAACAAGGCAACACATCTTCTTCAATTCGCAGAATCTTGGAAAGAATCACAGTTGCAGAGAATCCAATATTGTTTCCTTCTTTTTAAAACCGTGTGAGTTGACTATTCAACTTAGCTTGAATTATGAAAACTTCAAGTAAGGCATCTTCCAAAGCTCTTCCTTATGTTTAAGATACTTTCCTGGACATAAACATAAACAACCAAAACCGTGGAACTTGATTAATAAGTGAATAAAGGCAAAACTTAATTTTGGCAACTAAAGCACAGTTTTCGCAAAAGCTCTCGGCTTTCAATGTTATCCAATGTTAACCCAACATCGTCTAACATTGTACCGTCTAACATTGATTCCAGAAAACCTGCACTTTCAATCTTCCCCTTTTTGCCTTTCTTCACAAAACCAATACCTGTTCCAATCAAGTCTTATATCCAGAAAGTTATAATCAACAAGAAAAAAATTAAACTACCAAACTGGTCCCCCTTAATACAAGATATCACAATCAAGGTTAAATTAACAAAGACATGAATTAAGGTCATCACTACAACCACATATGTACACATGTTCAGACCTCAACATTCATCAATGTTGCCTCAACGTTGAAACCAGTAAGTTTCCTGCATAAAAGGTTAACAGGAAAAACAGTTCAAAAAGTTCCTTCATAAGAAATAGCAATTAAGGTTAGTTTGCGCAGTTCATCAGCAGTACTTAGATTTACAGGCCATAGCTAAAAATATCAAGGACATATCCCTTGATCAAATAAAACCAAAATGTACCAGCAGTTCAAAGAAAGTAGCAGTTCATAGAAACATACCATAAACTAGAAGACTAAAATTAAAATTGGAACTACTCTCCCCCTTTTTGTGAAGAAGGGAGTTCCTCCAAATTTTTCACAATGTCCTCCAGTTCTTTGAGGAGTTCCTTCCTCTCCTCGATCTCCCTCTGAGTGTCAGCAATCTGCCCCCTATACCAATTCAGCAAATGATCCACAAAAGCAGAAGTAATGACCATGCAATCTTCCTCCTTAGGCATAGGCACTGAAGTTCCAGCAAACTCCCGAGCCTTCTTCTTTTCAGCCCTTGGTCTCACCACTCCTTTTGGGTTCCATGGAAGGTCTCTCACCCTTGATCCAAACAAGTAGCTTGGGATAATTGTTAATTCAGAATCATTCTTCCTCCAGACCACAGTGACACTTGTCTTCAATCCTTGACTGCCAAGGATTTTGCAGATGAGTGAGGGATAGGGTAGCATCCCATTCTTCCTTCCCACAACTTCAGACATAGACTTCAAAATCCTCTCCCCCATGTTTACAGCTAGCCCATTCTTGATTTTGTACACCAAGATTCCTGATTCCTTGGTAAGTACAGTCACATTCTTGCTTGGGAGCCAGTTGAAGCAAGCTATCTTGTGCAAGACAGCACTCATGGAGGTGAGTTTTGTGGTTGGCAGAGCATCTCTCCAGATTTTGACCAACCCTCCAGTCAAGTCTTCCATCACATCATCATAATAGGGGTCCTCAGATTCATCAGTAGTAGGGAAGCCACAGATCTTGTTGATGGTGTAGGGGTCAATGTTGAAGACTCTCCCCCTCACCCAAGCCTTTCCAAATTTTGGAGATCTGTAGTCCCTGATCCATTTGGAGAGATTAAGGTAGAACTCCATGACAATCTCAGGAGCATATTCACTCAGCTCCATCATTGACTGTTGCAGCCCTCTTGCCTCAAGCAAGTCCATCACCTTGTTCTCTTTGAAACTGGCCATCTCTATAGCTCTCTCAGTGTGAATCTCCCTTCTTTTGAAAGAATCCCACTTCTTCTCCAACTCTTGAGTGAGATTGTAGGGAGAAAAGTAGCTTCCCTCATCATCAGGATAGATCACATAAAACCCATCAATGTACTCCTCTGTTCCTGATGTTGTCCCAACATCAGCAGCAACATCCTGCTCCTCCTCAGTCTCCTCTTCCTTCTCCTCTTCTTCTTCCTCATCCTCAACATCTACCACCTCTACTTCCTCTTCCATCACTTGCTTTCCTTTTCTCATTCTCTCAGCAGCAGTAGCAGTTTTCTTCTTTTCCTCAGCTTTCTTCTCATCCTCAGCAGCCCTCTTCCTAGCTGATCTCTCAGCCTGTCTTTCTTGGCCTCAGCCCTAGCCTTAGCAGACTCAGACATATTTTTCAATTTCTCCCCATTGCCCTTTCTCTTTTTCTTTTGAGCCCTAATCCACTTCCTCACCATCTTGTCAACAGACACATCCGCAGATATCTCCACAGATTTTTCAACAGAGCCACTACCCTCCCCCTTAACAGGTATATCAGCATCAAATTCAGGGATGGGTTCAGCAGTGTTTACCTCAGTTTCAGGCTCATTGGTGATGGGAGTGGTTGGTTCCACTGTTGGCTCAACATTGGAGGTTGATTCTCCCTGTTTGGTCTTCTTTCCTCGTCGTACATAGGGAATCGCCTTCCTCTTGGCAGCAACAGGGGCCTCAACTGTTTTTGCAGCAGCACTTCTAGTGTGTGAGCGAGTGCATGCAGCAGTGGGTTCGCTTCCTAGGGCAACATCTGCAAGAGTTTGCATGGGAGACTTGCTTGCCATTGTTAGTAGAGAAGATTTGAGAGAATTTGCAGAGAGAAAACGAGAGAATTTGAGAGTAGAGAGTAATTTTGCAGTTAAGCACAAATAATAACCTTGCAAGCACAAATAAGGAAAAATAGGATTTTGATTTTTGAATTAATCGTGAATTAAGGAAAGGCAATGAATGTTAGTGGGCAGTTACCAAATTTGAACCATGTAAAACCTTCCCACTATGTTTTCCCGCGCACAAGCTTTGATATTTAATTAACAGTTAACCAGAGCGGTTTTCAGAAAAAAACTGAAAACTTATAAGTTCCTGTTTTCAATGTTGACCTGCGACTGTGCACAATGTTGGGATAACATTTGATAACATTCAATACCGAAGGTGGAGGTACAGGCTTCACCAAGGCAAATTCATGTGAGAGCTTGAGATACATCCAAAAATACATCTGAAACTTAACCAATATAGCAAGTGAGTACCTCAGACATGTTGTTCAGATCAAAATCTTGAGTAAGCAACATAGATAACAAGAAACACACAGAGATAAGCAGTTATAAATTCAAGGAACAATTCACTTCCACAACATAGAAAGTCACAGATCAGTGTGTCACCTGCAGTATGTCACCCAAATTGTATGCCTCAACACATGAATTATACTCCCCCTAAGCCTAAACCGACACAACTCACAAACAAGAAAGTAAACAATGCAGTTCTATATGAATGCAACAATGTAATGTCAAATAGGCAGATGGTAAACACAAATGAAAAACTCCTCAAGCCAGCACAGTCACATCTCTTTTTAATCTTTATTATTTTCATAACTCATCTGAACAAAAACTAAAGGTTGCTAAACACAAAGTTAATGTCACAACTGAATGAGGGCAGCCTGAACTCCACACACCCCAGTAACAACATTAACAGCAGCAAGTTAGGCAAGTACAAAGGCCTTGAGTGTTGGCAATTCATTTATTATGCACCCCAACACCCCAATTCTTCATGCATACTTGTTTACCAACCTGCATTCAAGAGAATCACCAGGTGATCAGTGCTACTAAATGTAAGAAATCAAAACCTCAAACATCCTAGTAGAAAGGATCACCCTCATGTGTTCCTTGGCCAAACAAACAGAAACATGTAAATAGGCACAACTGAGTAACAGTGAAGCTGTCAACATCATGCACCCCAGCTTCTCCACATGCCCTGTACACCTTCCATATGAATAAGACACAACTGAATAGACATCAAAGTAGTGAACTTTGTGTACCCGAGCTTCTCCATATATTAGGCAATCACAACCTCAGACAAACAAAAGAGTTTTATTAACTTTTTCAAAACACAGATGTGAAACTGAAAACTAGAAAGAGTTGTTCATCAAAGAGTTCAACCACACAAACCAAATATGACAAAACAAGGATGAAATGAGACTAAAAAAGAAATGCAACTCAACAAAGGAATAACAACAGAATACCTACTACACCACAACCAATATACCAGTGCGGTGTTATGACAACACTGGTTTTCTCAACATTTTCACATATCACACATGCCAAGAGATTTCCTCAGGCTGAAGAATCTCTCACTATCTAAAGGTTTTGTAAACATATCAACTAGCTGATTTGTTGCCTCAATATGTTCAATGTTGATTACTTTGTCCTATACCATATCTCTTAGAAAATGATGCCTTATGTCTATATGCTTGGTTCTAGAATGTTGGACAGGATTCCTAGAGATACTTATGGCACTTAGATTGTCACAGAACATGAGAAGTGTATCACTATCTAGCCCATAATCTGAAAGCATGTGTTTGAGCCACACAAGTTGGGTAACACAGCTGCCAGCTGCTACATATTCTGATTCAGTAGTTGATAAAGAAACACAGTTCTGCTTCTTGATATACCAGGAGACCAAATTATTCCCCAAATAAAAACAGCCCCCACTTGTGGATTTCCTATCATCCACATCACCTGCCCAGTCAGAGTCACTGAAACCAACCAAGTTAGTGTTAGTGTCATAAGAGTACCAAATGCCTAAGGGTGAAGTTCCAGAGATATATCTAAGAATCCTATTCACATCAATCAAGTGAGACTGCTTTGGATCAGCTTGGTACCTAGCACAAACACATACTGAAAACATGATGTCAGGTCTAGAGGCAGAGAGATATAGCAAACTACCAATCATGGATCTGTACAATGTTGGGTCAACATTACTACCAGTGCCATCTTTTGTTATCTTCACTGAAGAGGACATAGGAGTTTTGCAAGGCTTTGACTCTTGTAGCTCAAATCTCTTCACCAGATTCCTTGCATACTTCTCCTGGTTCAGGAAGATACCATTCTCCAGCTGCTTGACTTGTAGTCCCAGAAAGTAGTTAAGCTCACCAATCATGCTCATCTCAAATGTTCCTGTCATAGACTCAACAAATTTGTCTAAAGTAGACTTGCTAGTAGAGCCAAATACTATATCATCCACATATATTTGAGCAATGCATATATCAGAGCTTTTTCTAAGGACAAACAATGTTCTATATCCATCTCCTCTATTGAAACCTAGGCCTAATAGAAAATCAGTTAGCCTCTCATACCAAGCTCTAGGGGCCTGTTTTAAGCCATACAAAGCCTTTTCAAGTTTGTACACATGGTCAGGATGTTTAGGGTCAGCAAAGCCTTTAGGTTGTTCTACATAAACCTCTTTGTCAATTAAACCATTCAAAATCCATTTGGTAAAGTTTAATCCTAAGACAGCAAGCAATAGCAAGGAGTAATCTAATTGATTCTATCCGAGCTACTGGAGCAAAAGTCTCATCAAAATCTATACCTTCTACCTGAGTATAACCTTGTGCAACCAACCTAGCTTTGTTTCTCATAATTACACCATTCTCATCAGTTTTATTTTTGAAAATCCATTTTGTACCTATTACATTCACATGTGATGGCCTAGGTACTAGATTCCAAACTCTATTTTTGGTGAATTGTAAGAGTTCCTCTTGCATGACATTAATCCAGTAACTATCCTTAAGAGCTTCAGTTACATTCTTAGGTTCAATGGAGGACACAAAACAAGAAGCATTTTCAACAGTACATGAAGAAGACACACAAACACACAACTTAGCCATATCCTTGTAATTTACCCTTTCTTTGTTGCGTGTTCTAACTCTTTCAGTAATTTGACCAATTACTTGAGAGGCTGGATGATCTCTTTGTATACTAAGAGGGGGATCTCTTCTGGATACAGGAACCACTTCATCTTCAGAATCTGACAGCACATATGTTGGCCTAACATTGAGGGTTTCTGGTGTTAAGTCAACATTTGTTCCAGTTTCCAGTTCAGCATCTCCAACGTCTGTGTTCAATGTTGAGTCCAATGTTGGAGTAACATCTGAACCAGTGACTTCTTCAGTACCTGCAGAAACAGTTAGATCATCAAATATGACATTCACTGATTCTTGAACAGTATGCAATCTTGGATTGTAGACCCTGAAAGCAGCACTATTAGGAGAATATCCAACAAATATACACTTTTCACTTTTGGGATCAAATTTGCTCAAATAGTCTCTATCTTTTAGCAAATAGCAGTTAATACCAAATTCATGAAAGTGTGCTACTGTTGGTTTTGAACCCTTCAAGATTTCATAAGGTGTCATAGTAGTACCAGGTCTAAGATAAACTCTATTACTAATATGACATGCAGTATTCAAAGCTTCAGCCCAGAGTTTCTTAGATAGGGTTTTAGAATTCAACATAACTCTAGCCATCTTTTGAAGTGTTCTATTCTTCCTCTCAGCAATACCATTTTGCTGAGGTGTCTTAGGTGCACAGAACTCATGGAAAATGCCTTTAGATTCACAGAAATTAGCAAAGCTTACATTTTCAAACTCTTTTCCATGGTCAGACCTAATTCTTCCTACAGAAGTGCCATAAAGATTCTTAATACTAGCATGCAAAATTTTGAATGTGTTGAATGCCTCTGATTTTTCTTTCAAAAATTTAATCCATGTATATCTTGAAAAATCATCAACAATAACAAAAGCATACTTCTTACCATTCAGGCTACTAACCTCAATAGGACCCATGAGATCCATATGTAGCAATTCAAAGCACCTATTAGTTATAGGGTTAGTACTATGTACCTGAAGTGGTGGATGAACAACTTTTGTTTGTTTACCTTTTAGGCAGTCTTCACAAACAATTTTACCTGGGCTAGTCAACTTAAGCAATCCTCTTACAACCTCTAACTTCTGTAGTTTCTCCAGATTCCTATAGTGCACATGTCCTAACTTCTTGTGCCACATGACAGATTCATCTACATTGGCATGGTAGCATTCTGCTTCATCTTGAGCAAGATAGCAGTTATCCTTTGATCTTGTACCTGTCATGACACGGACATTGTCACTATTAAACACATCACATGAACTTTTATCAAAAGTAACTAGCAGATTGTCATCACAAAGTTGACTTATGCTAATTAAATTTTCTTTCAATCCTTCAACCAACAACACATCCTTGAGTGATGGAAATCCTTCAACATCCAGTACTCATTTTCCAATGATTTTCCCTTTAGTGCCTCCTCCATAGGTAACTGTTCCAACAGTCAAAGGGATTACATTTTTCAGGTTGTCAATGTTTCCAGTCACGTGCCTTGAGCATCCACTGTCAAAATACCACTTACCTGCAAGGTTAGAGTAAAGAGAAGAAAAGACAACATTGAAAACAATTTTAACCTGAGGAGTTTTTATCTTCTCAGTCCAGGTTCTACTTTTATGTCCTTCAGATTTGTTACCTAATGTTGGGATAACATTCAGATCAAAGGTTTTCCTAACATTGGTACAACTATTAATTACTGTTTTCTTTTCAATCACAATTTTATATTTTTTACAATAAGGCTTAATGTGACCAGGTTGAAAACAATATTGACAGATAAAAGTAGGCCTTTTCACAGTGTTGGAAGAGATTTCACAACTCAAGTTATTGCTATCCTTGATAAAACCAGCTTTCAAGTAGGCAGAATTAACATCTTCAGAGGGAGGTTTCTCAACATAGCCCAAACCATTTTTACCTTGATTTCCCATACTCAGCACTTCATCAAGCAGAGATGTAGAAGAGTTCCATTTGTTAATGGTTTGTTCAGCTTTATCTAATTTTACCTTTACCTCTTTCAGCTCAGCCTCAGTTTTGTCAAGGTCTTTCTCATACAGTTTCAGCATCTCCTTCATGCATTCAATCTCTTCCTTCAAGCTTTTGTTGCTCTTGATGAGTTTGTGATTCTCAAGCAGCAGTTTGTGGTAGATAGACTTCAGGTCTTCAATGATTTCCTCCTGGGACATTTCACCTTCAAATAAGTATTCTTCATCTAGATCCATTGTGACATGAAAACAATCAAAGTTAGATTCATCAAAGTAGGACGCAAGATAAGGTTCAGAATCAATATCATATTCATCCCAATCTGCAAAGAAGGTCTCATGTTCTGATGTTGGATCCTGAATGTTGGGGTAACATTGAGATCCGAAGCAGTTCAGGGAGTCTTCTGGTGTCCAGTCAATCTGAGTGAGTAGTGCAATAGTTTGAACCTCTTCTGATTGTTCTTCAGCTTCTCCAGAACTAAAGTCATCTTCATTGAAATCATCTACACAAACCCAATGAGAATTTCCTCTTTTTCTAAGAGTGTTAGCACATTCATTAGCCATATGACCATATCCTTTACATTCAAAACATTGAACATCTTTTAACTTATCAGCTTATAAAGGAGTAGGTTTTGATGCCATGTACTTCACAAACTTAGGAGGTAATTTCTTGTAACCTGTGGAACTATTACTAAAGTTCTTCTCTTTACCTTTTCCTTTAAGATTTAACTTATTGAACTTCTTAGTAATTTTCCCATAGTTTGAAGAAGTTATTTCAAAATCATCATCACTTTCATTGTCAAGATTAGACCCTCTTAAAGCAACAACCCTATGTTTGCTAGGTTGTGAGGCAAGCTCCATCTCAAATTCTCTAAGAGTATTCATCAAGACTTGAAACTGTAGATTAGCAAGGTTTCTAGATTCACTCATTGCAATTTTCTCGAGAGAAAATTTTGATGTCAGTGTTCTCATAGCTTTATAAACCATTTCTTGATTAGTCATAGCAAAACCTAGATTTTCACATTGGTTAGCAATATCAAGAATTTTTTCAAAATAACTGTCAACACTTTCATCTTCTCCCATCTCAAGTTTTTCAAACTGCAAAAGCAGTTGTCTATACTTAGAATCTTTAACAGCAGAATCTCCTTCACAATGTAATTCAAGTATATCCCAAGCATGTTTGGCTTTTGTACAATTCTGGATTAACTTGAACATGTGATGATTAACCCAACTAAAGATAGCATTAAGAGATTTTTCATTAGAGTTATAGAGACTTACCTCTGCTGCTGTCCAGTCTGCTTCTGGTTTTGGAACTAGATCACCTTCACCATCTCTTGGTAATGTTGGAAGAGAGTATCCATTGATCACGGATTGCCAGGCTCATATATCAATAACTTTGATGTGAGACCTAATCTTGATCTTCCAATATGCATAATTGGAGCCATCCAAAACTGGAATCCTGTTGGTATTAGGATTGACACTGTCCATGGTGTTGTATCACCTCCAAACCACCAGTGTAGTCGGTGTTTGGCTTTGACGCCAATTGAAATTGTAGGACCGTGGATTGACACAACACTTTTTGAGAGTTAAGCTGGAATTGTCTTAACTCTATTTTGATCTTCTTGATAATAATAATGTGCAGCGGAAGTAAAAACACAAGAAGATATAATTTTAAGAAGTTTTCAATATTATTAAAAACTTCCGAGCCTTAGGCGAAATAACCATAAAGGTTTTATCAAAAACGTTCCTCACAACAATTCACTCACGCTCTTTGTTGATCGGACTCAACGAAGCAGACAAGTAAGAACTACTTAACTTCTATGAACTAGACTTAAGTAGTTGATACAAAAACTTCGCAAAACAAAATGAAGACAATACAAAGAAGAATTAATCTCTTGGATTATTGGAACGATTGTCTTGTCTTCATCTTGATGAACTTCACATCTTTATAGATTTCTTGAGTCTTGAACGCCAAGATGTGTTGTTCACAGTTTTGGTAACTCTTGTTGTTTCCTTGTTGAATATTGCCTTCTTTGTGAACTTCATATCTTTCCAGAGAATGTGTTTCCATTGTTACTGATTTAACAAGGCAACACATCTTCTTCAATTCGCACAATCTTGGAAAGAATCACAGTTGCAGAGAATCCAATATTGTTTCCTTCTTTTTGAAACCGTATGAGTTGACTATTCAACTTAGCTTGAATTATGGAAACTTCAAGTAAGGCGTCTTCCAAAGCTCTTCCTTATGTTTAAGATACTTTCCTGGACATAAACATAAACAACCAAAACCGTGGAACTTGATTAATAAGTGAATAAAGGCAAAACTTAATTTTGGCAACTAAAGAACAGTTTTCGCAAAAGCTCTCGGCTTTCAATGTTATCCAATGTTAACCCAACATCGTCTAACATTGTACCGTCTAACATTGATTCCAGAAAACCTGCACTTTCATTATGTTCTACAACTAATCATCATATACATCAAGTTGTTTTAGATGTAATATGTCATTTTGTGATAAAATCTCTTTTAATTCACTTAGTAGTAACTATTTTATCAATTTAACAAACATCGCACCTTAATTAAACAAACAAAAATCAAAACTTTCGAATGAGACTTATTCGTGACCCCTAGGCGGTCACGAATAAGGGCCTTTCGTGACCGCTGGGCGGTCACGAAGTAGGTTCGTGACCGCTCGGCGGTCACGAAAGATGGGTCATTCGTGACCGCCCGGCGGTCACGAATAATATTCATAAAAAAATTGATTTTATGGATTCATCTTGATGTGTTTATGATTTTTAACAATAAGTCTCATTACTACATGTGAATTGAAGTAATAAATTAGTACAACATTAGTAATTAACATATTAAAATAGCGAATTCGATGTGATTAGGCGAGTTATGAACGAATAACCAATTTTATGTTCTACAACTAATCATCATATACACCATGTTGTTTTAGATGGTCATTTTGTGATAAAATCTCTTTTAATTTACTTAGTAGTAATTATTTTATCAATTTAACAAACATCGCACCTTAATTAAACAAACGAAAATCAAAAATTTCGAATGAGATTTATTCGTGACCGCTAGTCGGTCACTAATAAGGGTCTTTCATAACTGCTGTGCGGTCACGAAGAATATGGGGCAACCGCCAGGCGGTCACGAAAGACCCCTCGTGATCGCCGAGCGGTCGCGAAAGACCTTGCAATTAGGGGGAAATTCAAATTGTTTGAAAATTCAAAATTATCACCCAAATTCTATATATACCCACCATTCCCCCCATTAATTTTCACTACACTCAAATTATCTTCTCTAAAAAACACAACACTTTCTCGTCATTTCCTCATTTCCCAATCCAAAACATAAACACCAACAATTTTTCTTCTCCTCTTTCCTTATATCTCCAAAAACCAAAACACCAACAATTTTTCTTCTCCTCTTTCCTTATATCTCCAAAAAACAAAACACCAATTCTCTTATTTTCTTCCTTTCTTTACTTATAACCCAAATCATTCTCTTAAATGATGTTTTATATAAAACAAATCGTCCAACCATACATTCTATTCGCAAAAAACAAATATAAATTCTGGTATTTTACCGGAATATATTTTTTTTTATTTCGTTTAATATCATCCGTGACCGCCGGGCGGTCACGGATGGCTTGAATATTATCCCTGACCGCTGGACGGTCACGGATGGTTTAAATATTATCCGTGACCGCTCAGCGGTCACGGAGGACCCACGACCAGGGTCTTCCGTGATCGGTCATCCGCGACCGGCGGTTGGTCGTGGATTGTCATCCACGACACCAGAGGGTCATTCGCGACCGCCCGGGCTGTCGCGAATGACCCCTTTTTCTTGCAGTGTTGTTTCTCAAACGCGGCGTCGGAGCGAATGCGCAACGATGGAGTTCTCCTCGATCTGGACTAATGTTAGTAAACTTACGAGAGGTTCAGGATAATATTAGCATTTCTCCATTTCTATCTGGCATTCTTACAAGAGCATCCCTCGTACTTATCAAATAAGGACTTTCCAATCGAGCGAAGTGCAACCAGTATCTCGCAAGCATAAAAAGTCATAGCAATTCCCGGCAACGGCCTCCGCTCCACTGCACATCGTTGAACCTTTTTGGAAAAAGAACTCGAGTTTGTCTCTCCGCAACCTGTTCTATTAATAAAGGATCGACGCTCAATTACGTCTCGTCTTATTTACAAGGGGAGGACTCTCTATTCGCTATAGCAGAATTCTCGCAGTCCTTCTTGAATAATAGTTATTTTGTTAGTAAACTAACTAAGGAAAGACTCCTTCTTCAAATCTGGACTCATCTTGGATGTTTCCTAGTTGCACTCATTATGGAAACTTTGGACGATCAACCTATGTTTAAGTTTGTTTCTTGGATCACGACCATAGACAATCACAAATGTGGAACTCAGTTAGTTAAGTGAATAAGCCAAAACAATAATAAAATATTAAAAACTTAATTGTAAGAAAGATTCTGCTTTACAATGTTAATCTAACATTGAGATCCTAATGTTATCCTAACATCACCAGAATACTTGTACTTTCATGAAATTTTGATTAACGAGCAAACTTCGAATCTCATTCGGATCGTTCTTGTTAATTTTTTTGATAATAAAGCCATAAAGAAAAAATAAAACTAAAGAACGCGCACATCGTAATTGTACGATGTTGAACTAGCAACCCCTTAGCCATTATCTAAGTAGCTTTTTCTTAGCTGATACAACAAGAGAACAATTCTAAAGTTATTCTGCAACTTTCCTTATTTAGAAACATTTCAAAAGTTAGTTATAGAACTTACTATTTAAAGTAAGTTGTTAGAGTTTGTTAACAGTTTGTTAATAGCAGTTCCAAGTGGATTAGGATTAGAAGATTCTCAGCTGTATATAAAGCTGATGATTATATCTTTTTCATTTCATCAAGTTACACATTACAAAAACACATTACACAAGATCAAATCTCTCAATCTTTGATCACAATAAAGATTTTCTTCTTCATCTTCTTCATTTTGTTTCGTTCTTGTTATGTCATGATCACCATGAACACATTACAATGTTAATATGGTATCATTCGATCAGTTTTTTTGATCTTTCTTGCGCTGCAATTAATCAGTCTTCGCTTCTCTTCTGTTCACTTCATTTCATCATTATTCTACTTTCTGAAAATCAATCGAAATGACTACTCGTGCAACATCTTCAACTACTGTCTCCTCCAAGAATCCCAGTGAGGATTCCAGTTATGTTTACTACTTAGGGACCCATGATTTCACAGGCGCTTAGATTATGCGAGAAAAACTCAATGGGGCCAACTACATGTCATGGAGTAAAGGAATAGTAATAGCACTCAACATCAAGAACAATATCAAGTTCATTTATGGCACTCTCTCAAAACCAGACTCCAGTGATGAAGTGAATGAAACTTGTTGGATTAGAGCCAACACTCTTGTTCTTTCATGGCTAAATGGATTTTGTTTCTGATAATCTACACAAGAGCTTGGTATACTTTGAATCTGCCTTGGAGTTATGGAAGGAATTGAAGACCAAATTTGCAAGGGCTGATGGATCCAGAGTTTACCAGCTGCAAAAGTCACTTTCCAACATCTCTCTATCACAAACTACTATAATACATTTAGATAATTGTGGGATGAATTTATGAATTAGAGGCCTATTGCGGTTTGTTCTTGAGGGAAGCGTGCTTGTGGGGGTTAACAAGACTATGATTGATCTTCAACAATATGATTATGTGTTGAAATTCTTGGTTGGCTTAAATGAGTATTATGGTGCTGTGAGAAGCCAGATCTTGTTGCTTAATCCTCTGCATTCTTTATCACAAGTATATTCAATGTTGTTAGAAGAAGAGAATCAAAGATAGCAGTCTTTTTAAACTGCTCCTGTTGGCTATGTTCACCAGACAAAGACAATCTCAAGATCAACAACACAAAACACTTACAATACTCAAAATTTTCAGCCTAACCAAGGATATACAACAACTCTAAGCCTAACTCTAAAGATAAGAAGAAATTGAAGTGTATACACCGTGGCTATACTGGGCACATAGTTGATAAGTGTTTCCAAATATATGGTTATCCTCCTGGATGGGAAGGACCAAAAGAAAAGAGATATGCTAATCAAAATCACGCTGCAAACATAGTAAGTTCTCGTGATAAAACTCCTACTATTGAAGAGCCCAAGCCTCAAAAGCCTACTGCAGATTTCACAGAAGAAATCATTGAGCAATTATTAGCTCTCAAACGAGCTCAGACTCAACCTCAAAAAAGTTATGTAGGCCCATATTCTAACACATACCACTATGCTCTTACTGTTGTATCTGGTAAGAATGTTGCTGTCTCAACTAAGGCATACTCATTTAACAATGTGTCAAACTGTTGGATTTTAGACACTGCAGCTATAAATCACATGATCTGTCAACAGCATTGGTTCATTGGTATACATGAGAAAGTTAATATTGACATTCATTTACCAGATAACATCACTAGTAAAGCTACACATAGGGGTTCTGTTTGATTCTTACATGGTGTTATCTTGCACAATGCACTTCTAGTTACAACTTTCTATTACAACCTCTTGTCTATTTCTAAACTTACTAGTCAGACTAATATTACACTACATTTTCTCACTACATACTGTGTTTTGCAGGACCAAATCACCAAGAAGATGATTGGTTTTGCTAAGCTTGAAGATAGCCTCTATATCTTACTTACTGATTCTGAGAAAAATATTGTGCATTCTGCTAACAATGTTGCTGCTAATTCTGTCAAACTATGCCATCATAGATTATGACATACTAGTACTGAAAAGTTGTCTGCTATTAGTGAGCTTAACTTGAGTCATTGTAATAAACCACATGAATGTGATATATGTCATTTGTCTAAGTAAAGAAAGCTGGCATTTCCATTAAGCTCAAGTTGTACTACTCATGCTTATGAATTAATACATTGTGATGTTTGGGGACCTTTTGCTGTTAAATCTCATGATAATTTTATATTCTTTCAGACAATAGTAGATGATTATACTAGGTGTACTTGGATATACATGCTTCAACAAACATCAGAAGTTCAAAAGCACTTACTTCAATTCTACAACTTAGTAATAACTCAGTTCTAAATTAAAATCAAACTAACAAGAAATGATAACGGAACAAAGTTCATCCTTAAATGATTCTATGAGAAATATGGCATAATACATCAAAAGTCATGTGTTGAGATTCCTCAAGAGAATGGATTAGTAGAGAGGAAACATCAACACTTATTACAACTGGCTAGATCATTAAGATTTCAGTCTCATATACCTATTGAATTCTAGAGTAATTGCGTATCTTGTGTTGCATTCATCATCAATAGAACACCATCTAAAGTTTTACAGAATAAAACCCCATATCAAATTCTTTACAATAAACCCCAGATTATTCTTTGCTGCATTCCTTTGGTCGTTTGGTCTTTGCTTCTATACTTTCTGTGAACATGAGCAAATTTGGTCCAAGAGCAACAAAAGTGTGTTCCTAGGTTACCCTCAAGGCACAAGGGGTTATCTCCTTCTCAACTTACAATCAAAGAATACATTCATCTCAAAGAATGTGGTCTTCTATGAAAACACTTTCCCTTTTCAACAACATTCCCCAACTCAATATAATTTAGCACCCTTGAGTACAAATTTGTGTACTTATTCCTTCATCTCTCCTGTTAGTAACATAAACGATCATATAGAACCTACAGATCCCAATATACCATTAGAGTCTGATGACTTCCCTCAAGCCTTACCTAATGCTTCACCACTACAAACAAATGTAGAGGTGGATAGCTCATACACTACTGAAACTTCTACTGATATACAACAAAATACAACCTCTACATCACATAAAGTATCAAAAGTATGATCAAGTGCAATATGTGGAATCTGATTCAAACGGAATGTGCACTGCACTTGGAGAAGTCACAACCTAATGTAGCAACACTAATCGTTGGAAAGATGCTGAGCTGGAAAGGAATAAAAGTAGTCAGGATTGATTCCTCTTAGCTCATCTTATAATATGCATTTTGTCTTTTTGCTTGGATTCATTCCTATAAATGTACTTAGTTCTGTTTCTTATTTCATCATCAATATAATTTCTCTTTTCTGCAAATGCAATGAGTACTTCATTTTCTCTTTGTTTTCTACACTTGCAACACACACATATCAGCACTCAGTTTCTCTTTATAAAGAACCATGTTTTAACTTAGCTCTTGATTTTTATTTCGTGCGAGGATTGTTTGAAAAATCAATGAAAGCATTATTACTGCGTACCATTTCGAACAAAGAAGCTCCCAATTCTAGCGGCATGAAAGTTGCAGCTCAGTCACACCCGCCCGCGCGAAAAGGCAAACATGGAACAACACGCCCTCGATCAAAGAATATATTTATTTCTCTTAGCCCGTTCTATAAACCCGACCACGCTAGTCAGAGACTTTTGTCTTCGATGCATTAGCACAACATTAAAAAAAGGAGCCAATATGAAGAAATTTTAGCAGCCTCGAAGTAAACGTTAAGTGGCCCTCTTGTCCAACTCGTTAATCTAACAGAACGCCTCCTTGAAACTCCATAGGGAGCCGCAGACTAAATAACATAGCGCCAGCCATCCTAGAGACTAACAACCGTACATCCCCCAAGCGATATAGGATCGGACCCCTAATCGGTACAACGAGCAACATTCACAATGGTGAACCCTCCATTCTCATGGTTAGTGACTCACAGCTCTTGCTCAAACGACAAAGATGTTAGAAAAATATAACTCGAAAATCAGGTTCTCCTCCCGCGCTTGTTAAAATTTATTTCCTCCTATAAGGCTCTGCTTATGAAAAACGAAAAAGGCACGAGTCACACCTCTTTTGTATTACTTTGTGAAAGTGCATAGTATTCTGTAATCAATGTTGACGGATGTTGTAGTAACATCAGATAACATACATTGAAAATAGAATATCTGCTGCAATATGTTTTTAAATTGTTTTATTTTAATTTTTAAGTGAAAAAGGCACTGAGTCACACCTCATTCTATTACTTTGCTCACAACATGTCACTAATTAATAATTGCTACACCATATTTACAATGTATACATACACATCTATGCAATTTTATTATTAGAAAGCAAAATATAGTCACTTTGAATGGATATGGGCAAGCTCGACCCAGACCAATTTTGTTCACCATGTGAATAAACGAGCTGGACTGGCTCGTTTAAAATATGAGTCAGTCCACCTCGTCCATTTTTATTTTAAAAAAATATGGTCCAACTCGGGTCTATAATTTGGCCCATATTTTGACCCATATTTGTGTTTAAATATATTAAAATGAGGGGTATTTATAGGGTTTTAAAAGAAAAAAAAATGGGGAAACGGCTCTCTCCTTCAAACGGCTCTTTTCTTTGCTTTTTTTTTAAAAAAATAGCATTTAAGAAAAAGAACTGTTACTTTAATTTTTTTGGGGGCTTTCACTTTTTTTTGTTTCATGCAAAATAAGTTATCTATTTCGGCGAGACTTCATGTTGCTGGCCCACTTTTTTTTTTGTTTATTAAGTTCATATTTTGGCCCATTTACGAAAATGGACCGATCTGCACACGGGTTGGGCTCGTCCAGATTAATCTGGACGAGCCCTATTTAGCTCTTCTGAAAAATAGACGAGCTGGTCCAGCTCGTTTACAATATGGGGCGAGTCAACACGCCCCATTTCTAAATGGATCGAGCCAAGGCAAGTTGTCTTGGTCCACATCCCATCCACCGTTCTACAAAAAAAAATAAAGTAAAAAAATATCAAATCCTTTATCATCGACATAAAATTCTCTATATTATTACATGCCGACCTGACCGTGTTACCATTCTGTACTTATGACTTCGTATAAATAAAATTACAAACGCACTTATATCATGCCTCAATAACCTGAATTCAAAACTAGCGCAAGGCAAATATGTCTCTTTCTTTTAAGAAAATTAAAATCAAAAAAACTTATAAACTGAGCATAAAAAAGAATTTTGTTTTTACAGGGACCTGCTGGATTTCATTCTTTAGATGTCATTTGAACCCATGTGTTTCACATTATAATATTTTTACGATGCAATACTCGCCACTTACGCCATCGGATAAGTTCCGATAGCACGATACTATTTTCTTGTGATTACTTGTACATAGGAATTTGCCCCCCCCCCCCCCAACAGACCACAATATGAAGTTATATTCCCAACCCGGGGCGCATAATCTTCATCTAGTATCATTTACGATATTATATCCACAAAGCCAGGAAAATAGAAAGCACATTATAAATGTATGTAAAACCTGGGAGAAAGTTGGGCGGAGACTTGCGGTTCTCAAGAACATTAAAAAACACTGAAGGGACTTGTATGGGATTCTACGGTCCCCCAAACTGGCCCTAAAAGAGTCTTGTGGCTCCGATAGGGACTACACACTCATGGAGTTCAAAGGGAACCACAATTCCTAGAATGATACTCAAAGGGGTCTTGCAGCCCTGGAGACGATTTGCTGAAAAAACCCACGAAACTTATCCCTAAAAGAGCCTCGCGACTCCGATAGAGAACCTGATGCAGTCGAGAAGGCATTAGAGTTTATGGAGAAACTGGAATTCCAAGATTAGAGGTTGATTTCCACTCGGTCCATTTTTGATGTGTGATTAGTGCAATTGCATCTGAAACAGGCCAACGAATAGTAGTAATCATCTAAAGATTATTTAGTGATCAACTTTTTTCTAGAACTTGAAATTACATTCCGTTTGTTGGAGCGTGTTCCACATGAGTAGCACTATTAGTTTATGCTTTTATTTTGATTTTTTCTATTTTTGAAAAAAATGTTATTTTTTAGTATTGTAATTATGTTTCTAGGGTATATATTTTATGTAAACCCTAAGAAGACACTTCAATTGATTATTGAGGAAAATTTTGAGACTTTCTCTCTTTTGCATCAATTTCCTGGCATTCTATTATGGTGTGTTGTTCCAATTTTTCCTATAAGCTTCTGTTACGTCAGTTGGTATCAGAGCCAGAGCTCCCGATCCGTGTGGGTGTCCCAGGATGAACGAGAAAGGAGGTGAGCTCCAACTTAAGGATATAATCCCATGAGGTGAGGCGTCGGGTTAAGGGAAGGCTCGGAGATCCTTTGTTCAAGGGAAGAAAAAAGTTTGTTGGGCCAAGAACAATATCCTAGGAGCAAACTGAAGAAGGAGGCAAAGTCCCAGTCACGTGTGGCACACGTAGGGGTAGTTCAATGGTCCTTTGTTTGCGGGGAGGATTGTTGGACCAAACAAGAGTCCCACGTCGAAAAGATGAAGGAGTTGATCTGAGTATATATGATTGGAGACATCTTAATTGGTATGAGGCCTTTTGGGGAGTTGGACCCCAAAAAACAAAACCATGAGGACTTGGACCCAAAGTGGACAATATCATACCAATTGAAGATTCCAATAACTAACAACTGGTATCAGAGCCAGGTTTGTTCCTTCACTATGTCGATCAGAAAACATCAGAAAGAAGATAGACATGAGGAATTCACACAGTTACGTCAGCAAGTTGAATTGTTGACGCAACAGGTGGTGGCGATGGTTGCACAAAAGGCTGTGCTAGCGGCAGTGCCAGCACCATCACCAAGACTTGAAGACCAATTGTTTGAGGGATCGAAGGAAGAGAATCCTTTTGCTCGAAGACAATGTCTCCAAGAGTACAATCCATGTTGAGAATCAGGTTTTAAGGTTGACATTCCATAATTTCAAGGAGGGTTGAACCCAGAAGAATTATTGAATTGTGTAACTGCAGTTGAAGAGGTTCTGGACTTTAAAGACATTCTATATAACAAACGTGTTTCTCTTGTTGCAACGAGGTTTCATGGGAAAATGGGTACACGGTGGCAACAAGTTAAGGTGACGAGGTCTTGACAGAAAAACCTAAACTTGTGTCTTGGGATAAACTGAAGAAACATATGAAGAAACAATTTTTACCCTACAATTATGTGCGTACTATGTCTCAGCAGTTGCAGAATTTGCATTGGGGGGGGGGGGGGGAAGTCTGTGAGTGACTATACCAATGAGTTCCACTTGCTGATTACTAGGAAAGACTTGATGGAGACGGAGGATCAATTGTTGTCTCGTTATGTGAGTGGTCTTCATCCACAGATTCAGGATACCCTGAATATGTGTGATCTAGTATCTATCTCCGAGGCACACGAGCGAGCAGTGTAGATTGAGAAGCAACAATCTAGGAGAGTCATGAACCCCCTCAGTATTGGGAACTCATCGAATTGTTCGCAACATGTCATACGTCCCGGAGACACTGTGCATTCAAAGCTACAAAGAACAGGCACTATCTAACAACCAACACACCCTGGGGTTGGTATTCGTTGTTTTGGTTGTGGAGTTACAGGTCACAGGTGGGCTGAGTACCCTAAGAATCCATGCAGAGGACTCTTTGTTGATGAGACTAATGGTGAGTTTGACAGTTCGCCTGTTTATGATGAAGAATTCGGGGAAGAGTCAATAGAGGATGAAGAATTTGTGGCTGGAGACATTGGCCAAGCTTTAGTGGTGAGGCGCAACCTCATTACTCCCGTGGAAAATAAGACCGACTAGCTGCGCAACAATATATTTTAGTTAACATGCACGGTAGAGGGAAAGGTATGTCGAATGGTTATTGATTTTGGGAGTTGTCAGAATGTAGTAGCTCAGGAGGTTATTGAGAAACTGGGTTTACAGAGTGAGAAACATCCGAAACCTTATAAATTAGCATGGTGTAAGAGAGGAAACAATGTCGAGGTATTCCAACGTGCTCGGATCAATTTATCAATTGGACCTACCTACAAGGATCATGTTTTGTGTGTTGTGGTGGAGATGGATGCGTGCCACCTACTGTTATGTAGGCCATGACAGTTTGATAGGCGATCAGTTCATGATGGGTTCGTGAATACTCATAGCTTTGTGTTTGGAGGGAAGAGGATTGTGTTGTTGCCTGATAAAGGTCCGCAGTTAGGCAGAAAGGGTACCAACTTCCTTACCAAAAAGAGATTTGAGGCGGAGATGGAGGAGTCACGTGATGGTGGGTAAAGTCCCGCTAGCAGTTCAACCTTTGTTTGCAGGAGTTTTGTCACGTTTTTTCTCAGACGAGCTGCCAGAAGGATTACCACCTTTGCCTGATATTCAACACCAAATAAAATTTGTACCTGGTGCAACTTTACCTAATCATGCACATTATCAGATGAGTCCTACAGAACATGAGGAGTTGTGTAGGCAAGTAGAGGAGCTTTCGATAAGGGGCACGTGAGGGAGAGTTTGAGTCCTTGTGCTGCTCCTACCCTTCTAATGCCAAAGAAAGATGGAATGTGGCGTATGTGCGTGGATAGTAGAGCAATTAACAAAATTAATGTATGTTATCCCTTTCCTATTCCCCGACTAGACGATCTATTGGATTAGCTTACTGATGCGTGTGTGTTTAGCAAACTGGACTGGAAATGTGGGTATCATCAGATTTGAATTAGACAAGGTGACGAGTGGAAGACAACATTTAAGACTAGTGAAGGGTTATATAAGTGGCTGTTTATGTATTTCGGTCTCTCAAACGCACCGAGCACATTCATGAGCGTTACGAATCAAGCCATTCATCCCTTCATCGGTAAATTCATTGTAGTTTATTTTGATGATATTCTGATTTATAGTTCTAACGATGTTGATCATGTTCAGCACCTTCGAGAAGTTCTTAACATGCTTCATAAGGATGAGTTCTATGCTGCAGTGAAGAAGTGCTCGTTTTACACTGATAGTGTAGTGTTTTTGGGGTATGCAGTGTCGAATGATGGGTTGGCAGCTGATGAATCTAAAGTGGAGGCGATAAACTAGGGGCCTCGGCCCACAACTATCAATGAGGTTAGAATTTTTCATGTTTAGCTTATTTTTATCGTCATTTTGTCCCTAGCTTTAGTAGCATCATGGCACCAAGCGCAAATTTCATAAAGGGTAGTAAGTTTCAGTGGATCGACGAGGCTGATATGTCGTTCTAGTTAATCAAATAGAAATTGACCACTGCTCCCGTGTTGGTCTTACCTTATTTTAATCGCCCATTTGAGTTACATTCTGATGCATCAAAGGTTGGTATTGGTGGTTTGTTGAGTCAGGGTAACTGCCCCGTGGCCTTTTTATGCGAGAAGTTATCTGGTTCCAAGTCTCGATATAGCACTTATGATGTGGAATTCTATGCCATTCACCAGTCTGTACGACACTGGCGTCAATATGTTTTTCATAAGGAGTTCATCTTGTATACTAATCATGATGCCCTTAAACACCTTGGCACTCAGGATAAGGTGTCTGCTCAACATGCTTCATGGATTGTTTACTTGCAACAGTTCAATTTCGTGATAAAGCATAAGGCGAGTGCTTTGAACAAGATTTCAGACGCGTTGAGTAGGCATCATAACCTCCTCTTGGAAATGAAAATCGATGTTATTCCATATCACAAATATTAAATCTCATAAAAAAGCAAAGATGCAATATGAAAATTTTGCAAAGACGTAAGGCATAAAGAAATACGCCAACAAGTTTAAGGCAACATTATTCAGTAATAGTACATGACCAAAATGAGTAACAAGGCGATGCAAAGACAAAAAATGAACACAACAGGCTCACACTAGGCAGGGCCCTTCTTCTTCACAAGCTCCAAAAATAGATCTGGCTGATCCGAAACAATGTCCGCAGTCTCATCCTCTGGAAGGGGCAAACCGTCCGGGCCACACATGGCATTCAACTCCATGGAATTGAATCCTTCTTTGAACCCTTTCCTAGCGGTTACTTGCCCTATCAGGGATCGAAAGGCTTCCTTCCGCTCTACAACGGCATACTCCGCAAGGAGCTATTGATAGCTCCCACTTGCCAAGAATTTCTCGGCTTCCCGTAGCAAGACCTCGGGAGACTCGTCCTATAGAGACAACACATTAGCTAGAAATCTCAACATGAGAGGATATTGCGTATGGAAGACACGCCAAATTACCACTTTCTCCAGAACAACTTGAGCCTTCGCAAGCTCAGATAACAAACACTTATTCTCCGCCTTTACCTTCGCAAGTTCACTTTCGACCCGGCGGCAGCCTTCATGCTCTTTGAAAGCATTCTCCTTATACTGATCAGCAAGGACTATCGTTTTCTTGTTCTGCGCACAAGCATTATCATATGCATTCTTCATTAGCCGGACTTTGCTTAAAGCCTCCCTCTTCTCAGCCTCAAGTTTTTCTAAGGCCATAAAGTTAAAATCAGCCATCTTCTCAATGTCGGCCTCAAGTTGCGCAATAATAGCGTCCTTATCCCCTTCAGACTCACTAAAGGTCTTCACCGACGTAGCCCTCATTTTCCAAGCTACAAAACGAACACCATGAATAAAAGGAACTCGACAAAACATGAAAATAGCAAACAAAATGATCTCGATAACATACACTCTGAAAAACGTGGATATTCCGACGCACATTCTGCACCCGTTTAATTTCAGTCAAAATAGGTACCCTAGCTGGTGGAGGAAAAGTCGGGCCATGCGACAGACCACATCAGCCTCTAGAAATTCCACACTTTGGCCCTAACCACTGGATCCATGCTTCGATCGCCCTTGATCAGCAGTCAAACGCGGCACACGGACACCTTCATCTCGAGCCCTCTTCTGACCAGTCTGTGCAGACTGCTGGCCAATTGGGACAGACGGTCTCAGGATAGGGATTCCGAAAAAAACTTGAGAAGGGGCCCTTTTCGCTACAATAGTTGAAGCAAGACCCTTGCCTTTATCCGTAAAACTTACAGCGGGACCTTTCCATTTTATGGCAACACTTATAGCGGGACGCCTATTCTTTACCGCAGCGTCCACAACAGGACCATTACTTCTATCCGTGACACTAGTCGGAGCATGAGAATTATCATCTATTGGAATAGGGATCCTCAACGAACCCTCCAGGACTACCTCAGTGCCGGATGAAAAAGGCGTTGAGCTAGCCACAACATTCATAAAAGTCTGATAATTCTTTGCAGAATGACCAATAGGGGCAGAGGTGTGTGCGACTCCGCCAGCGGAGGAGGGACGAACCTTAACCTGGCCCACCATAGAGGGCAACACTTATGAGGGTCGGACAACTTCCTTGGCTATAGAGACTGATTTTAACAAAGCATCCGCTCCAGCCACATCTCCTACAATATTAAGAATCCTCTCACCACCAGTTTCGGTGGCCAAAAGGATAATCTCTGCCAGAGAGGAGCTAGCACCACCAGGCACAGATGTTCTAGTAACAAAAACAGATTTTTCTATTAGCAAATGGGGTCCAGCTACACCCTCCAAAGTACCAATGTTCACACCAGAATTGGACGAAGCATCCTCTCTCATTCCTGTCTAAGCGGCAGCCTCCCGGTTACGACGCTCCTTAATTTTCTGCATAAGAGCACGCATTCCAGACATATCTTGTCAAGGTTACGAACGTAGGTATGCTGAATGTTATATAATTAGCAAAAATAATGCGTTAAATAAACCAGGATTAAAAAGAAGAAGCACACATCGAATGCTATATTGAATGACATATCGAAACTCACACCGAAATATATGTCGGGTTTCCCCGACATACTCACCTGAAGAAGAGATCGATGCGCTAAAAGATAAACAAACTCTTCTATCTCTCCAGACGCACTACTTTTTATAAAGAGAACCTATGGATATGCTTTAAATGCAACACATATATTGAAATTTACATTCGACATCCATATCGAAAGAGATTCGATATAATATGAAAGTTCCTAAAAGATAGGAATTCAAATGAGAAGCTCTGAACATGTGCCAATTGCATAGGGGGTCCATCAATATTTATTCAAAACATCAAAATGCAATTCCCGCATCAGTTTTCATCATTCGAACTGGTGGGACTAGGGGTACTGATAATTCAAAAACTCAGATTTAATTCGTAAATCATTATCTTTAGATAATAATTCCCAAATTGGGGGACTACATGATGTGAGTATTTCCCGTATTGGGCCTGCCATGGGTCAGGCCCAGGTTTTCACTTATGTTGGGGATCACCCCCGACATACGTATTGAATGTGACCCCCGATATGGTACAACTCACATGTCTATCACGTGAGTGGTCCCCGTATACCAAGGCCTATAAATACCCACTTCCCTGTAATCATGGTAAGCTTCAATTATCCACGATTAGTGTACATCTATATTGAGCTTCCCTCCATATAAAGCTTGACATCGTACCCGATATATATCACCTGCACCACCGTCGATATATCCAAAAGATCATTCTCGACATAGAAGATTCGATGTTGACCCCGACATAATCCTCGATGCCATCTCTGATATATCCCCGACATCTTACCTTGCATCCGACGTCAGTTCGAGGTGTTATGGACCTAGCCTATTCGAGACTAGTATAGCTAGAGTAGGTCTAGTTAACAGTATACTCATAGTAATACTATTGTAACCGACCCATTTATATATATACGAGATATTGTCTAACTAGCTTAGATCTGCGAGACATGAGAAGTTAGATGAGAGGAAACACAAAAACGTAATGAGAGAAGTTAAAATAATAGAGATAATTAAGCTTCTATTGAAAAGTGAGAAACAAATTTGTGTGTTACTGGCAGTTAACATATGCAATAGATATGCTTTTGACATGAAAACATGATGATTAGGTAACTCCTCTTAAGACCAGAACCACTCTGACCAGAAGAAATAAGCAGAGAAAAAAAGATGATTGTTAAGACAACATAAATGAGCAGCGTGTTGTCCCAACATAGCCTGTCAGCAGTCTCAAATAAATTCTCCTTACTTCATTATTTTAGAACCAGCAATTGACACATACTCTCAAGCAATACCCGTTAAGGCAAAGAAAAGATAATAACATGGTCCCTAACACCCAGCTTCAACATAATCAATGCATATGTGCAAGCAAGTTCATAGGGCTGGATGAAGGCAGTACATAACCACAACACCCCAGTTTCCTAACACATACTTGTTTACTGAGCAATAATAAAGAAGGTTTTTAGCACCAAGTGAACAATCATATTGAATGAAAGACAACACATGACTCAAGACACCCCAGTATTAGAATTCACCATCCTATGCTCCTTCTGCAAGTAAAACTATATAAATAAGTCACATCGGAATACAACATAGCTGTCAACTCTGTGCACCCCAGCTTCATTATATTGTTTTGTGTAACTTAGACCTGAATAAGACACATTTGAATACATCATAACGGTCATCCCTGTGTACCCCAACTTCTCCATGTCAAGTTACTACCTCAAAGTAAATAGAGGTAGATTAAGCTTTTAAGTAATATTTGTAAGGAGAGAAGAATGCATTACACACTGACAAACCATTGGAACAAGCAACCTTTAGATATGAAGAATCACAAACATATGTGGATAAAAAGTTTACAAGACCAACCAAGCAAATAAAAGAATAATCTTTGGACATCACAATCAGTGTCTAGTGTTAGCCTATGACATTAAGGCAACACCTGTTTCAACAATGTACTCACAACACGCTCATGCCGAGAGCCTTCCTCAAACTAAAGAATCTCTCATTGTCTAATGGTTTAGTGAACATATCAACAAGTTGGTTGTTTGTTTCAATGTGTTCAATCACAATAGTCTTATCCTCAACCAAATCTCTCAAGAAATGATGTCATTTATCAATGTGTTTATTCTGGAGTGTTGAACATGTTTTCTTGATATACTTATTGCATTGAGGTTGTCACAGAACATCAAAAGAGTATTACTAGTAACATATGTTTTAGCCATATCAGTTGGGTAACACAGCTGTCAGCTCCAACATACTCAGATTTAGCAGTTGAAAGAGATACACAATCTGTTTCTTACTATACGAAGAAACTAAATTATTTCCTAGACAGAAACAACCTCCACTAATAGATTTACTGTCATCTAGATCCTCAACACAGTCAGAGTCACTAAAGCCTACCGGATTAGAATTGGTATCATGCGGATACGATATTCCTAAATCAACAGTCCCAAATATATATTTCAGAATTCTCTTAACTGCATTTAAATGAGATACCTTAGGTAATGACTGATACCTATTACACACACATACTAAATACATGATGTCAGGTCTTGTAGCTGATAGGTATAGTAGACTGCCTATCATTGATCTATACAGTGTTGAGTCAACATCTTCTCCAGCTCCATCCTTCTCAATCTTCACAGTAGTGGACATTGGTGTTTTGCTAGGTTTTGACTCTAGTAACCCGAATCTCTTCACCAAGTTCCTAGCATACTTCTCGTAAGATAAGAACATTCCACTCTCCTTCTGCTTTACTTGTAGTCCTAGATAGAAGTTGAGCTCTCCTATCATGCTTATCTCAAATGTACCTGTCATTGTACTCACAAATTTGTCCAAATTGGACTAATTAGTGGATCCAAATACAATGTCATCTACACATATCTAAGCAATGCACACATCTTTAATATTATTCATAATAAACAGTGTACTATCCTCTTCACCTCTAGAAAAACCAGAACATAGTAAGAACTCAGTCAATCTTTCATACCAAGATCTTGGAGCTTGTTTCAACCCATACAGTGGTTTCTCTAGTTTGTAGACATAGTTAGGATGGTAAGGACCAGTGAACCCTTTTGGGTTGCTCCACATAAGCTTTTTTGTCAATATAACCATTTAGAAAGGCTCCCTTTATATTCATTTGAAACAATTTAAGTTTCAGAAAGCATGCTATAGCAAGCAAAATCCTAGTAGACTCAATTCTGGCCATAGGAGTAAAAGTTTCATCAAAGTCAATACCTTCTTCCAGTGTATATCCTTGAGCTACTAATCTAGCCTTATTCCTAACAATTACACCATTTTTATCACTTTTATTTTTGAAAATCCACTAAGTTCCTATTACATTAGCATGAGCATGCTCCAGAACTAGTTTCCAAACAATGTTTCTCGTGAATTGCATGAGCTCTTCTTGCATAGCACTAATCGAGTGGGTATCTTTCAAAACATCATTCACATTTTTAGGTTCAATGGCAGATACAAAGCAAGAAACATGAAGATTGTTTCAAACATAAGACATTCACATACAAAGTTTATCCATACAGTGTCAGAATTTGAGTACTCTAGTGTTGCAACAACATTGGGAGTAGCAGATGTTGGCTCAACATGTGCTGCCACAACTGACTCTTGACCAGTAACCAGTGTTGAGTCCACATTGTCAGTGGATGATGAGGACTCAACATTACCTATCAGGGACAAAACATTATGATCATCACAAGTACCTACAACAACATATTCATCATCAAAAACGATATGGACTAACTCTTGAATAGTGTTTAATCTAGGATTAAATACCCTATAAGCACTACTGCTCACAGAGTATCCAACAAATATGCATTTTTTACTTTTAGCATCAAACTTCCCTAGTTGTTGTCTATCTTTCAAGATGTAGCATACACCACCAAATTCATGAAAATGACCCATATTAGGTTTAATCTTCTTTATAATTTCATATGTAGTCATTGTTGTACCTGGTCTAAGATATACCTTGTTAGAGATATAACAAACAGTACTTTATGCTTCAGCCCAAAGTCTTTTTGTTATTTTTCTAGAGTTTAACATTACCCTAGACATATATTGCAATGTTGTGTCCTTGATTTCAGCTACTCCATTTTGTTGGGGAGTGATAAGGGTAGAATATTCATGAGAGATACCTCTAGAATAACAAAGATCATCAAATTGATTGTTCTCAAATTCTCTACCATGATCAGATCTGATTCTAACAATACATGCATTATAAAGAGTTTTTATACTATCAACTAGTATCATAAAAGTCTCTACGGCCTCTGATTTTTCTCTCAAGAACTTTACCCAAGTGTACCTAGAAAAATCATGCACTATGACATAAGTATACTTCTTTCCTGCTAGACTGCAAACCTCAATTGGACCCATTAGATCCATGCGCAAGAGTTCAAAACATTTAGAAGTTCTAGAAATTTGTCCTTATACATGTATTGGAGCATGTGTAGCTTTGGTTTGCTTACCTTGCAGACAGTCACCACATACAAGTTTACCAAGGCTGATCGGTTTTGGTATTCCTCTTACAACTTCTAGTTTAATGTTCTTTTCCAGATTCCTATAGTGGACATGGCCAAGTCTCCCGTGCCATACAACACACTCATCTGCTTTAGCCTGAAGGCACTGAGCATCTTCATCCAATAGATAACCGTTGTCCTTTGATCTCTTTCATGTCATAACACAAATATCATTCTTATCAAAAACATCACAAACGTATTTATCAAATTTAACAACTAAATTGTTATCACAAAGTTGGTTGATGTTGATGAGGTTAGCACGCAACTCTTCTACCAAGAGTACATCCTTCAAATGAGGAAAGCCATAAACATTTAGAACCCCCTTTCCTATTATCTTCCCTTTACCGCCTCCACCATATGTGACAGTACTAGCAGTCAAAGGTACAAACTCCTTGAGGTTAGTCTTTGTGCCTATCATATGTCTAGAACAACCACTATCAAAGTACCAATTACCAGTATGATCGTGAGTAGCAGAGAAAACAACATTATAGATAATCTTGATTTTAGGAGTCCATAGTCTACTTTTTCTAAAATTGTTTTTCTGTTCAGCAATGTTATTTCCGAGTGTTAAGCCAACATAAAGTTTCTGTACTGTTGACCTAACATCCGAAATAACATAACTGTTTCCATACTTTGTAATTTGTACTTAAAGCAGTATGGTTTCAAATGACCAGATTGATATCAAAATTGGCAGATATAGGTCATTTCTTAGTTTTATGAGAATTACACTCATCTTTGACAAAACCAGGAATAACAGTTTCAAACTTATTGGAAAACTCTTGGTATCCTAACCTAGTCGTACCTTAATTTCCAACACTGAGTTTTTTATTCAACTTACTTGTACCTGAGTTCCATTTGGCAATCATTCTTTCTACTTCTTCAAGCTTGATCTGTACCTTTTCAAGTTGAATCTCTTTTCTGGTGATAGTTTTTTCAGGCGTAATTACAGTTTCAATTAGGAATCAAATTTTCCTTAGAAGCTCATTTTCCCTTTTGATAATCTTTTTTACTTCAACTAGTAGTTCTCTGTAGATCACCCTCAGTTCAACAATGATTTCTCCTTGATCCATTTCTCCTTCAAAGAAGTACTCTTCATCTAAGTCTACAGAATCACCAAAACAAGTAAAGTTAGAATGTTACTCAGACTCATTTACACCGGTAGTTAAATATTGAGAGTCAGAAATTAAGTTTTCATCCTCTCAGCTATTAAAAAAATCCTTTTTTCTCTTCTGCTTCTGTCTGATTGTTGAGTGTAGATCACTCTATAGCAATGTTTTCTTGACATTCAGTCCAATTCATCTGAGTAGATAAAGTTGCTGTGTGTATTTATTTAGAGGCAAATTCCTGTTCATCTGGGATTTCCTCCAAACCTGTCTCATCATCAATATCATTTATGCACACCTAGTTATAGTTTCCTTTGATTTATAGCGTATTTGCACATTCATAGGCCAAGTGATAAATGCATTTTCCTTCATAGCACTGTATTTCTTTCATTTGCTTAGTATCACTATCATAAGGCTTTTTGAAGGTGTATTTTACCATTTTACCAGGAAAACGCTTTTTCAGATTGGTAGATGTATTCTTTTCTTTTCTAACTCTTCATTCAAGGCAATTTTATTGAACTTCCTTACAACAGAACCCAAGTAAGCATTAATTTCAGTTTCATCACTTACTTCCTCCTTAGTAGCTTTAAGAGCAAGTCCTCTTTGTTTGTTAGTAGGCTCAACATTCATTTCAGATTATTGTAAGACATTAAGAAGAGTGTGAATTTAAGACTGGACATGTGTCTGACTTCTTTCATTGCAATTTTCTTAAATTCAAATTTTGGAGACATTGTTCTCATGGCTTTATACACAAGTTATTTATTAATTAATGGATCACCCAAATTTTGACATTCATTTGAAATATTCATTAATTTCTCAAAGTAAAAGGTGATACTCTCATCATCACTCATCTTAATATTTTCAAACTTGTGTAAAGCAATTTAAAGTATAGATTCTTTCACCCTTACATCGCCCTCAGAGTGGGTTTGCAGAAACATTCAAGCTTGCTTCGGAGTTGTGCTAGACATGTGTGGATCAACCCAACTGAAAATGGCATTGAGTGCTTTCTCATTGAAGGCTGCTTCATTTATTTATACTGGAGTCCAATCAGCTTCCGGTTTCAGATTAGCATCATTGTCATTATCTGGTGCTGTCATCAGTGGAGAGTAACCATCCATGATTGAATTTCCATGACCGTGGATCTATGGACTTGATGTATGATCTGAGCCTGATCTTCCAGTAGACATAGTTGGTTCCATCCAACCCTGGTAGCTTGTTGTTCCAGTTGGGTTTGCATTGTCCATGATTTAGTACCGAGTTTTTTATATTATATTTTTTATTCATATCGAGTGATGTTTTGCATTTGTTATTTATTTTGTACTATTTTATTTTACTATTTATCATGATTTATGACTAAACATACAAATAACTGATGGCTTATTATTGGTTTTGTGACGACATGTTGACGTTGCGTTGGATATTGGTTTTTAGTATTATGTTGGATGTTGACCATATGCATTTAGTGTTTTGTTTGTTACATGTTCTTTACTATAGATTTTTAAGGTGTTATATTGTGGAACTCTTATTGCTTATCATAGGGGAAAAGAATCCAAAACAAGTTGGCAAAAATACCAAACCATTTGATAATTTCCGAATCGACCACGGTAATTACCGAATCATACCAAATGAGTTTGATTTGACAAACGATTCGAAATTTTAAATTACCGAATCAAATCCTACTTTTAAAATACCGAAGCATTGGTACGATAATACCGAATCGCACCGCCCTATCCCTAATGTCCAATTAATTGGCCCATTAGCTTTTAGGATTATAACTTCTCTGTGATTAGCTGAAATTTGAAAAGCCCCTCGAATGACCCATAATCTTAATGAAATAAATGGACGAATACTTAAATTTGCCCCTTAACTTTTTTTAAAAAGTTAATATGCCGTTTTTGTGAGCCTTGTTTTTATGCCACATATCTTTTAAAAAGTCTACTAAAAATGCCCTTGGCCCTTATTCGGGCCAAAATTGCCTACGTGGCGGTACGCAATTGCACTTTGCAACCCAAGATAAATTGCATTTTGCACCCCAAAATATTTTAGAGTGCAAGGTGCAATTTATTTTGGGGTGCAAAGTGCAATTTTGTACTGTCACGTAGGCAGTTTTGGCCCGAATAAGGGCCAAGGACATTTTTGAAAGCTTTTTTTAAACATACGTGGCATTTTGACAAGGCCCAAAAAAAACGGGCAATTTAATTTTTTTTAAAAAAATTCGCGGGCATTTTTAATATTTCGTCCCAAATAATACTTAATATTGATTCTTTAAAACATAAATAAAGCCGCAAGGTTTACTATATTTTATGGATTCGTTTCTTCTCGTCAGCGAATCAAGGTTCTGATGTAAGTGTTGGTCTTCCTTTTTCTTATTTTCTGGGGTTTTAAAAGAAAAATGATCATTTATCATGATCTCATACGTAGATAGATATTTATCGTGGTTTTGTCCAATTTTAGTCCTTTATCGTAGTTTTTTTTATCAAATTTTGGTCTTTTGACCATATTTTAATTTCTTTTTGCATCTTAAGTTATATTAGCAAAAACAACGCACACCTATTATTTATAATTAATAAAAGGACTCCACCTAAATGTATATATTCACTTAAAAAAGCTAAAAAAATATGTAATAATCTTAAATACTAAATATTACCTTCAAAAAATATATTCCTCTATTAATTAATTAAATATTTTTTCTTCAATTGTTAAAATATAAGGCCAACAATTTTTTTGTTATATTTATAATTTTACAATGTATTAATAATTTTGTTTTTAAACTTTTAATAACCTTCAAAGGGAAATTAATATAATATATTTTTCTCCAATCAAACAGATTACTAAATTTTTATTATATATTTAAGTTTTGTTTTTTTTTTTTTTATAATTCTATTTTGAGATATTTCATAAGCTTAGACTAATTGAGTGATGCGGGATAAATATTTATTTATTAAATATAATATTTAATAACAAGAATTAATCAAGAAATATAAAAAAAACAAAAAAAAAACAAAAAAACTGAAATAACAAAAAATTAAGTCAAAATTACCAGAAAATTTTAAATATAAACTATCTTCTTCTCTGCTCTTCGCCCCCACCACCACCACCAGAAAAAAAATTAGAAATACAAGAAAAATAAATAAATCATTTTTTGGTCTAATATTGTAAAATTGAAGGAAAATTATTTAATTTGTCAGTAAAAGAATATTTTTCTTAAAGATAATATTTAGTATTTAAATTTGTTACATACATTTTTAGCTTTTTTAAGTGAATATATAAGTTTGGGTGAATAAATAACATGTTGAGGCTTTTATTAACTATAATTAATACATGTGGGGTTTGTTTGCTATTAAATATAACTTAAGGGGCAAAAAGAAATTTAAAAAACCCTTCTTTTTTGGTTTCTTCACTATTAGCATGAGTCCTTTGAGAATTTTAATCACCACACTCTTGTGAGTAATTATCATGTACACCTTTATGTGCCCTCTGACAACGGTTGACCAAAATATTTGAAAAGATTACTTATTATTTTGATTACTTTCATCATTATGCATTTTAATTTGGAATGGAAATTGGATTTCTTTCATAAGCTTCAGTGCAGCGTCTATATATCAGATCATATTTCTTATATTTGTCACATTGTGCATGCATATGTAACGTTTTATAGATGTTTAGTCATGCTAGTTCTGAATTTTTATAAGTTAGTTGGGGCCATTATTTTGGATACGATTAATTAGCATGGATTCATGAACCATGTACGTTGGTTTTGCTTAAGAATGTCACGCATTAATATTATTTGACATTAGTTCATTGTCATTAATGAGTATATAAGAAGGACACAAACATAAGTACAATCTTGTATACTTGCTTGAAAAAGGATTAGGAGATCTTAGGAAGGTTTTACTTTTATAAGTTAGAATTAGAAATTAAAGTATGGTTATCGACTCTTTTGACGCATCATGAAATTCGAGTGACATGTTTACTGTTACTTATATCAGATACTTGTCTCACTCTGCAATGATGTACATGTATATATTCTTAACACTCAATGTTAAGACTCATAATTACAAAATGAAGCACGAGTCTCATATTTATGAAATATTTTATAGAATACATTACAAAGTTATGAACACAGGATTAAACGTAAGAGCTATTACAATGAAAATTCTTCTGGTCAAACTATTTTCTGGAAAATAAACAAAATCAAAATCCAATCTGATAGTCCCTACGACTATAGAATGGAAAAATATTAATCTTCCTGAATCTTGGCTTTTACCATTGGAATCTATCCCTAGAACTCAACCGATAGAAAACGCTGATCTTGAACAAATTATTCAACACACTGACGGTGCTGTTGATATTAAATTCAATAGGCAACAATCTGCAAGATTCCATGATTACGAATCTTTTGAATCTTCCTCTTGCACTAGCCCGAGGAGAAAATCTTGTAGTATTCCTGAAAGATCGAGACAAAGCTTTCAAGGAGTTAGAGTTGAGAACAATTATGCCCAACCAATTTATGAACAATTTGACCATGATGATTTGAAAAAATCATTTTCTCCCGACCCTTCGCAAATCTGTGTTTTAACTAGAGATTTCAACATTAATAAGGATTATTTAAAAACTGATTTTCTTTGTAAAAATAATAAAACCAACAGAAAATAGTTTATGAAAACTTTTTCCACTGACCAAAGAGATAACATTCGTACCGAAGGGTATAACTACATGGAACAAAGTAACCAGAATATTCCATTTTTTACTTATTTCTTCGAGAAATATGGTAACCACAAATTGATGGTTATCCAACAGATAAGTCGTAAATGGACAAAATCTGATGGTTCACAAATTTCCCTTGAATATCCTCCTCTCGAGGAATCTAGGGTTATGGTCAAAGATCATATTATAACATGTCGACCCGGTTTTACGGCTCCGAGTGATGTCAAAGAACCAGGTTATCATCTCATCCGCCAAAATAATTTTACTAATATGTCCTTACATATTGTTGGGAAACAACTAGAACGGATCGAAAATAAGATTGATAGTAGGCAAGAAGAGCTACATTCAAATATTAAACCCCTTCAGGAGTCTACATCTTCCACAACCAAAACTGACATTTTAAAATTTCCTTTTAAAATAAATGAACATAAGCCAAAACTTCATAATAGTGAACTTCTTTAAAGAATTCATACTAGACTTGAGGACTTAAGTATTAATAAAATTAATACCCTAAGCCATTCGAGTTATTATTGTGAAAGTGAGTATGAGACATCCGATATTAATGTTTTAATTCCTATCATAAAAGTGGAAGGCGTCTCAAAGTTTTTTTGTCCAAGACCTACGCCACCTGATGTGCAATTTGAGGAAACTCATCAACAAAAAACCTTTAATGGTTTCGCTATTTATGAGTGGAACATTGATGGATTAGCAGAATACCAAATCATTAATTTATGCAAACAAATGGCTATTGTTGCTAATATCTATAAGGAAGCATCTAAGACTTCTGAGATTGATGCAACTCAAAACCTAATCTTAGGTTTTAATGGCCAATTAAAAGGATGGTGGGATAATGCTTTAACCATCGAAACAAAAGAAAAAAATACTCCAAAGTATAAAGAAGGATGGTGAAGGGAATCCTATTCTTGATATACAAAATAATACTATCCCTAATGCGGTCTCTTGTCTGATTTATACCATTGTTGTTAACTTTGTTGGAAGCCCCCAAATTTACCAAGAAAGGAATACTGAGATACTACAAAATCTAAAATGTCACCGTTTACAAGATTTTAGATGGTACAAAGATGTTTTTCTCACTAAAGTCTTTGAAAGAGATGATCCCAATAACTACTATTGGAAAGAAAAATTTGTTTATGGTTTACCTAAGCTCTTTGGAGAGAAAGTCAGAGATAAAATAAAAACTACACAACAAGACATATCCGATTTATCATATGGAGAAATTATTAATCATATTAATATTACAACTCTCCAATTATGCAATGATTTGAAACTCAAGTCACAACTAAAGACCCATATATACATACATATATATATATATACACGTACTGAAATTATTTAGGAAAAGATGTACTGAAATAATTTAGGAAAAGATGGAAGGTATTTGTTAATTGATTAGATATAATATTGTCTTGCAGGCTTGGTTACACGTATTTAGCGGTTCCATTTTCATGAAATTCATGATTCATATTTGGTACTTGTACAATTAACTGCTTTTTATTTGTTATCATGTTTTGAATTGTGAACGTTTTGGTATTGAAATGGATCCACGACTTGGTCAGCATGGGGTACTACTGGGGGGCAGAAGGCTAGCAAGTGGGACCTTGTGACGCCTTGCCATTTCTCCCTTTATTTAAATATCATTATTAGCGGGTAGGTTACACTTTTTCCTGAAGCATAGATGAGATTAGAGATGAAAAAGACGCTAGCATTAGCAGGGGTTTGTTGCTTTTTAGGGGATCAATGAGCATGTACTTAAGCATGCGTGAACATTTTCAAGATCGCTCTTTAAATGGAGTGACAAGGTAACGACGTGGAGTTATAAGGTGGGAATGATTTCAATCACTTAGTAATGGTTAATGCTCTCTAATATGCCAATGAACGTGAGTATGTGCTTGACTGCTTAATGTGTTGTAGATATTTTTTCTGCATTTCAATAGTCTTATTTTCTTGTACACCATGCACACGCTCGTGACACCACAGAGATTTTTATCTCACTTGTATGTCATTCCTTCTAGTTTTAGGTAGGCAAACCTATGACCAAACGAGAAAGAAGACCGAGGAAGCATATGGCACAGTTGCAGTGTTTTATTATATCTTTTAGAGATATTGTTTATTTATTTTTTTCATGTTTCAAGACTTTCATGTTGAGACTAGTTTTGTTTATCTTTTGTTAGGAATTTCATTTATGTTCTTGGGATTCCTCTTGGTAATTGCCGAACTTTGAGGCAATTGATATTATTGTACCTTTATTAATTCATAGTTAAACCTTGTTATTTGATTAGAAACGTCGGGGCGTTACAAGGGAGATCGAAGAGAAGAGTTCTAGCAAATTGATCAGTCTGTACAATTTCCACAACTGTAGGAGTTCACAGGCACCAAGGTTTTGCAAGGTTCAAGGAGTTCCACAAGAAGAATTAGCTGTTGTTCGTCGATGCAAGTTCCGATGTGCTGTTGTTCGTTGTTGTGATAAGTTACAACGTGCTGAGTTTCGTCAGAGTTGTTGTTCCTGCAAGGAATTCAGGCGGAGCTGCTGTTCATTGAAGGATTTACGGCGGGCTGTTGTTCGTGCAAGGAGTTTGGTTGATTTGTTGTTCGCCGGTGAAGAGAGTTTGATCGAGCGAATCTTGTTTGACGTGGCATTGCGAGATCAGTTCGTTCAGATCAAAGAGTATTGTCCTAATTTCTAGTGAAGCAGAAGAGACATGGTTCCACTCAGATCACGCAAGAGGAGTTCGTGCATGACGCTGCTTTGGAGCATAAGGGATTGGTAGCTTAGGTGAGTTCACGCGTGAGAGATTAGTTTGGCGAGGAGTCTGTGTGCAAAAATTAGTTGGCACGAGAAGAATTGTTAACAAAGAACCCTAAGATTGCCGAACAAAATGCTGAAGATCGAAGAAAGCACCCTGCCGAGCTAAAGTGTTGAAGATTTGTTGGAGACGTGTCATGCAACTAACGAAGAAAGTTTTGCCAGATTATTCATCTTATGTATGAGAACTTATTTTGAGAGTGGATTTCATAGCTTGAATGAGTAGAGCCAAATGACGTGGTAGTGCTAGTGGTGGATTAGCTTAGAGTCCGGGAAACCTTTGTCTGCTGACTAAGCACTCCACGTCAGACTAACCCAAGCTTTGTGTTGGTGCTGGGTTAGCTTTGAGTTCAAGAAACCTGCACTGAAAAACACGATAACATATCTTGGAGTTTGTTGATTTTGGAATAAACTTAGGGTGGGCCAAGGTGCTTACGTATCTCGTATAGGAGATCAAGCCAATCGTAGTTCATTGTTACTTAGTGGTAGCCATTATTGTGCGTCGAAATAATGGGCCGTACTGAACGGGTATGTCGTATACTGGGCTTAGACCTTATTGGGTCGGGTATGTTAGATTAGATGACGTACTGGGCCAGAGCGGGTCGAATGGGATACCAGTCTGTGCTGAATTGTGCATCGCACTTGAACTTGATGGGTCGTTGAATGATGTCGTCGGACCGTGCTGGTCGGACATGATGCCAATCCGTAATGGATGGGGCATCGTATGAGAGTGGGTTAGTTGATGATGTTGCATAAGATGTGGTCGAACTGGGCTAGTGAGACATGCTTCCAATCCATGCTGGATTGTGCATCTGATATCGTGGTCATCTTGGATGGGATTTGGGCTCTAAAAATCTAGAGAGAGAATGCTCTAACTTAGACAGATAAAGTAATATGTGAATTGTGTGACTTTTGCCCTCCTATGGAGAAGGTGTTTATAGGCACCTCATGGGCCAGTTGATGGGCTTGGCCCATCAATGATGAACTTGTGTTGAATCTGAGCAGGGACAACCTGATAAAGCGACAACTCAAGAAGGCTGCAACAGAGAAGGCGATGAAACAAGAAGGCAGCAATCCAAGAAGGCAATGACCTGGCATCCCTCTAAGTCGGTCTGTTGAGGAAGTATGATTTGCAGACGTCCCTATAAGTTTGGAAGGGGAACAACCTGCTCCTAATCTCCCGGCTTAGGTGGATGAGGGTAGTTCTTGTGACGTTCCTTTGGCGCCGTCGAGAGATAAGAGGGCCGGTAGTAGCCCGACACAAAAGGTGGCTACACGCCTTGTTGAGACGTCTGGGCCGAGTGGACATAAATGAGCGCGAGGTGAAGGTTCTGCAATCCTTGAAGTGCCCCTTATGCAGGGGTGTGCCATTCTTGGTCCCAGTATCAATGTTAAGAATCGAGAATTCAGCGAGAGAGAAGCGGTTCGTACTATGGGGTGGGTGTTCCCTACCGTAGCCAAGGCACCCCGTGTTAGGGAAGAGTACGACTCCAGTTGTGCTGACAATGAAAGGCTTTTGAACAAGATTTTTAGCTTGAAAGAGCAGCCTGCCAAGGAGCATAGTGAGAAGGACGTCGCGAATTGGGAGCTTAAGAAGGTAAAACTGGAAAATGAGATATTACAAAGGCTCAACATGTAACGCCCCTAAGCTTCCTTGGTCTCCTATCTCCACCGATCTAACGTTTGCTTACATAAATCTAGAAGAAAAGAGCAGGCATGTGAGATAAAAATCTCAGTGGTATTACGAGTGTGTGCAAGGTGTACAAGGCATAAGACGATTAAAATGCAGCAGGTTAGGCAGTCAAGCGCATACTCACGTTCAGTCATATTAGGAGGCGTTAACCGTTTACTAAGTCGTTGCCTCATTCCCACCTTATAACACCCACGTTCGTTTCTTTGTCACTCCGTTCAAGGAGTGACCTTGAAAATGTTCACGCATGCCTAGGTACATGCTCGTTGATACCCTCAAAAGAAACAACCTCCTCATGCTTTTAAGGAAAATGGACAAGGCCTCACAAGGTCCCACTGGCTAGCCCTCTGCCGCCCAGTAGTACTCCGTGCTGACCAAGTTGTGGATCCAATTCAAAATCAAAATGTTCGATACTCAAAATTATGACAAGCACACAAGTAGCAAGTTGCACGAATACAACAACAGATGATCATGATAACGAATGAGCATATTTACAATGTAAGTATAAACACATGCAATGCTATCAGTAAACTTTTAGCACATACCTTCCAACTTTTCGAAAATAACTTTCGCACGTGTATATATATATATATATATATATATATATATATATATATACGCACCTGTTAAGAACTGTAGAGAGCGATAGTTGCTCACTCGCACCTACTCTAAATTGCATAAACACTACAAGAGATTGGGCCTTTTCCGTCGGGACCGTCAATTTGAGCCGACGGTAAAGGCCCAATTATTACCGTCGGACCCATTCCCGACGGTAAAGGGCTTTACCGTCGGGTTTGGGCCCACGGTAATAGTAGCCTTGTATTAACGTCGCCCAAACCCGACGGTAAAGCCCATTACCGTCGGGTTTTGGCCGACAGTAATGGCTAGTTTTATTAAAAAATAAATAAAAAAAGTTAAAAAAACAAAAAAAATAATGGGCTTTACCGTCGGCTATAAGCTGACGGAAATAGGCTTTTCCGACGGAATAGCCCTGATCCGTGTGATTTTCATCACACGGATCGGTGACGTGGCAACCCCTTATTTTACCCCTCCCTTCTCCAAAATCACTATAAATACCCCTTATTTTACGCACTAAATTCATTCATTTTTACCATTCTCCAAAAACTATCAACTCTCTCTCCAAAATATCCTTAATAACTTACAAAAATTCTTCCATATTCACTAAATTATAATTAGAGTTTAATATTTGTTTTATTATTTCATTTCTACTTATGTTTATTCATTATCTAACTAATAATAACTATAAAAAACTTATATTATCAAGATTTTATTTTAAATACGAAATTTTATTTATTAGAATAAATATTTTAAAAAAATCGCTCGAAAATGTGCATGTTATTATTTAAATCGACTTTTTTAAATAAAATCGCTAAATAAACATAAATTTTTTTGTTTAAAATCATTTTCTTTACAAAAAATCGTCAAAAGATTATAAAATAATTATTTAAAATCGATTTCTTTTAAATAAATCGCCAAAAAATCATAAATCAATTGTTTTAAATCGTTTTTCTTTTAAATCAATTTTTTTAAATCGTATTTTTTTTTAATATTTCTAAACCCCTATACCGTCGGCTTTAAGCCGACGGTATATGGTTTTTTCGTCGGCTTAAAGCCGTCGGAAAAGAGCCCTTAAAGCCGACGGAATAAATAAAACGCTTTTCCGACAGTAAAAATCAGACGGAAAAAAGCTTTAGTGACGAGCTTTTTTCCGTCGGATTTTTCCGACGGCTTTTGCCGACGGAAAAAGGTATTTCCGTCGGCAAAAGGCCCTTTACCGACGGTTTTTGAGCCGTCGGTAAAGCTCCTTTCTCTTGTAGTGAAAAGTAATGAATTTAATGTCAAGAGACATTCAAGATTTATTTTAAATCGCGCTAAACTACTAATTTAACACTAAAATAAAAGATATATATTAGTAAGTAACTAATTTTTGTTTCAGTAACTACTTATTTTAAGTAACTACTAATTTAACACTAAAGTAAAAGATATATATTTGTAAGTAACTAATTTTATTTTCAGTAACTAGTTATTTTAAATTGCGCCTACTCATGCTTTTAACTAGTTATTATCAAAAAAAAAAAAACTAATTTTATTTTCATAACCTATATGTCAGGACACTACATCTTAACAAGGTTGCTTGATAAAAAAAATCTCTAACTAATGCTAATCACTCCATTACAATTTCATAGTGTAATATAACATGAAAATGCATTAGTAAAATTAATATAGATTCGGCTCTAATTATTTTATTGAATATGCATGCTAATGTGATTGTGGCGCCTCATAAAACCATAAATCTGATCAGTCTTGGTAAACTTTACAAGCTACTAATCTTATTAACTTTAACTTGCACAACACAAATCAAACAATTATTCATGTCAAAGTATTGTTTCTATTAAAATATTTATTTTAACCAAACCATTTTGATCCCCACGTGAAAGCTTGGCAAGAAAACAATATATTACTTCAACCAAATGCTTCTTAACTTTGATATGGGCCCGCGCAGCTATTTAGTTTTCAAATTAACAATTCAATTGTATCAATTCTTCCACTTATTCCTAAACTAACACATACGAGCTGAACAGTAAATGAATATATTAAGAAAACAGTACCTGCAATAGCTTGACTGAGAGAGAATCAAAAATCACGTACACAATGCGAGAGATATAACGGCAGAAGAAAAATAAATTGAGAGATTAACCAGACTGTTTTGGTCTTATTTCGTCTGGGTTACAGTACACCGAGAAATCGTTACAGTGGGCTTGACTTAACCAAAACAATGCTATCCTATTACAGTGAATGGACTAGCTTGGTCCGGAACACCTATTACACATAGAGAAATATAAGGTTACAGGAAATAATCCCTAAATGGCCAAGTTGAGGGAACAGTCGAACGTGAGAGATTCGGTACTCTTTGATTGTTGACTTGCGGGCGTTAGGTTCTTATGATATCGGACTGAACTTGGGAACTTGCCAAGCTGCCTACGTATCCCCTTAAGGGAATCAAGCCGAACGTAGTTCAATTATCTCTTTTGGGTTGCCTCTTTTAGGTCGACCCTTGATAGGGCTGCTTGGTTCTCTTGGTTCAACATTATTGCTGCGCATCGAATAGGGCGCATCGAATAGGGGCGCATCGAATAGGGCGCCTCGAATAGGGCGCCTCGAATAGGGCGCCTCGAATAAGGCGCATCGAATAAGGGCGCATCGAATAGGGCGCCTCGAATAGGGCGCATCGAATAGGGCGCCTCGAATAAGGCGCATCGAATAAGGGCGCATCGAATAGGGCGCCTCGAATAGGGCGCATCGAATATGGCGCCTCGAATTGTCTTGGTTCGATATTAATATAGAACTGTTGTGTTGGTGTCGAATGCTGTGTGTCGAATGGATTGTGGTATCGAACGATGAAGCGTGTCGAACAGGCTCATTCGATGCGGCTGTGGTGGGTGCTCGTTCGATGCGGCTGTGGTGAAGGGGTGAGGGTATTTATAGACCTCGTCCCGCGGGGCCTATTGACAGCTGTGATAAGGCGCATCGAATTACATCAATTCGATGCGCGCATCGAACATCAGCCGTTCGATGCGGTAATGGGCCGGCCCAATAAAGAAGTATTGGGTCAATCTTAAATCACACTCATCATATAGTCCCCCAGTTTGGAGTATGATTTTGGTACATAAGCATACTTCAAACTGTAATAAAGTGCTAGATCCGTTTCGCCTCAATTTTGGGGTGACTAACGCCATTATGCACCAGTGATCGAATAAGCCCACATCATGGGTATATAATCCCCCCAGTTTGGGAGACGGTGTCGATCAGATAGCGGGTGCCAAACTTATAAGATGAGCAATTTATAATTTGCTATTTTTGTGGCGCTGCGTCGTATTTTTATCGCATGGTTGTCATTTATGACTGTACATTTGTTTGTTTGATCGGAGGCTCATAATCGTTGCCTTTTCTTTCAATTGCTACCGTTGCTTTTTACTTTATTTTGACAACTCGAGCATTCTTCCATAATCACAGAAAGTCTGCGGTGCTGTTAGGTGTTTAGGAATTTGCGATATCACATGCACTTTTAGACTGAGTCGCAGTCCCTTTTTATTCCCTGCATGACGTTAGTTACATGCAAATAATTCGTGGTTACGCTTTGTTTATGCATATATGCATGATTTGATCAATTCTTTTCATTGTTCTAATGTATCTTGTCATTCATATGACATATTCTTTTGCCGCCAATAGGACAACTCTCAATTCTATGAATTTCACGGTTTTACTGCGCATTATGACAACGCATCTACTTGCATTTCCGCTCTCTGGGGATTTGGCAATGACTGTGAAATGATTTCAAAAGCCGTTAGTATTGTAAAGACCGCCTGGTATTGTATTCGTAATGAGCTTGCCATTTGAGGGTCTAGCAAGAATATCTTTGTATTCTCCCGCATTGGAATTTCATTAGATCTTTCATTGATAGCTATCTCTTGAGACAGATTTTCTGATCTCGTGGCTTTGTTTTTAAGGATTTAATGGTTAGCACTTGCCGCTCTGGGGCAGAGTGTCCGTCCCATTTCCTTCTTATCGTGGGTCCCCACTAGATCATGGATGGCGTTTTATTTTTATGCAAATAATTTCACAATGTGCGATTCTGCTCCTGTTGCCTTTTTGAGACAGTGATGCCATTGGTGCTTAATGTTGTATGATTTGCGTTTTGAGGATTTTGGCCTCACTCGGGTATAGGTTTCTTTTGATAGTTTTGATTGACGCGTCCCAGCGGTTGCATTAACGCTGCTGGATTATGCGAAGTCGCGACGTGTATCTCGATCAAGCGAGAGATCGTCTCATCGGAGACCTTCGACTATGATAGAAATGATATAAGTGATGGATCTAAAGCGATCTAGTGCTAAGCTTATGAAGCTTCCTGCATTAATCTTGCAGTTTACGCTTGGTAGAGATCTTTGTCTATCTGGACATTGTGTCGCATTTATTCGGATATTTTGTTGCATTCTTGCTTAATGATTTCTCGTGTTCTGGTTATGGAACTTTGAGTTGTCACATGTTATTGCTCTTCGACGTTGACAGCTAATTTTAACGAATGGATATTTGCACCTGTTAAGGTGATAATTCTTTTATAGGAGCCTAAATGTGCATTCATTTGGGCAGATTTTCATCGTATCAAGCTGGGTAGCTGACGTGGTGCTGGTTTGGACACGTTCTCATTGTATTGTTATAATTAAATGTTTATCGTGTTGCTTTTGGTAGATTTGCATCGTACCATGCTGGATCGATGTAATTGATTTACCACGTGAAGTCTATTGCCATATCCAACCTTTCAGGCATATGGATATGATGCTTGCATCATACTTCTACTAGCGAATGTCTATCCTTTGCGATGTCTAATTTGTTTCAGACCATGATGGACTGATGTCCATTTTCGATATATTATATTCATTCATCTGACCACTTCGGGCCATTATTTCATTTTTTAAATTTTAGGTTTATGTTTATCTTGTCGGGCTGATGCTTTAGGTGCCGCTTTGGACACGTTTGTCGTACCGCTTCGGGTAGAGGTTTGGGTGCTGCTTTGGGTAATCATACCTCAGTCATGACGCTTTGCAGTGTACGAGGGGTGAATTTTTGCGTTTGATCGCTTTGGGGTAATATTCTTCGATACCTCATAAGGGTCAGATTCTTCGATACCTCATAAGGGTAAGATTCTTTGATACCTCATAAGGGTAAGATTCTTCGATACCTCATAAGGGTAAGATTCTTCGATACCTCATAAGGGTAAGATTCTTCGATACCTCATAAGGGTAAGATTCTTTGATACCTCATAAGGGTAAGATTCTTCGTGCACTGTTCGAAGTGCAGTTATTTTTCCTTGTAGGATCGGATCACTTGGGCCTTTATCTCGCCGTTCTGGCATGCGGGGGTGGACCACTTTGGGCCTTCTTACCCCTCCGTCATGTTCTTTCAGCCACTTGGGGCGATTTTTTCTTTCAGCCACTTGGGGCAATTTGTTCTTTCAGCCACTTGGGGCAATTTGTTATTTCAGCCACTTGGGGCAATTTGTTCTTTCAGCCACTTGGGGCAATTTGTTTCGTACTTCTCGCTTTTGTTTTATCGCTGAACTCCTTGGTTCCTCGTTTGGGGATTTCAGCATTATTTCTATAAGACTCCACCTGCGCCGTTTACGTAGATAGATACATTTAATAATTTGGAAAAGGTTGGGCTCAATTACTTACCGAGGGGTTTAAGTTTCCCAGTCTTTGAACGGGGCTCAACCCTTTCCAGGCCATACAGTTTATTAGCTCCTGGTCGCAATTGTTTCTACTTCTTTGTATAATAACGCCTAAGATGTTGCACAATCCAAGGTCGCTTGTATGATCTTGAAGGGCCCCTCCATTTTGGTTCGAATTTTTCAGTGTGGTGTTTTGCCGATACACTTCTGAGTAATAGATCTCCTACCTCAAAATTTCATAATTGGACTCTGTTGTCGTGACTTTAGCCATTGCTGCTTTTAAATGCTACAGTGCGTTGGTACGCATCTTCTTTTATTGTGCCTATCATGTCCGGATCCATCTGACGTGAGCGGACTGATTTTTCGGGATCATAGTCGTGAATCTCGCGTGTCGGCATTTCCATTCCGTCAGGTAGTACAGCCTCAGTGCCGTAAACAATGAACGAAAAGTGTTTCGCCCGTTAATGTTCTCGTGGTTGTTCTTACATGCCAATAATATTCCTTGGAACTTCTCTTGCGAGGTTTTTCCTGTGTCTTTCATCCTCTTCTTGATGTAATTCTTCAATGTCTTGTTATTGGATTCCATCTATATGTAATATACATGTGATGATGGCCCCGCTGGTTTTTTCTTGGTCTGATAATCAATGCACTTCGACCTTCGATACCACCTTAGGGTAAGACAAATCATGACACTATTCGGGGTGTCGTCGTTTTTCCATGTAAGATTGGGACTAAAGAATCCCCAATTTCTCTTTGATAATGCCAGTTCTTTTTGGTTGAATTGCAGATTTGTTTATTGCTCTTAGCACCACTCATTGTTTGCCTGGGACCGAGTTCCATATTATCAACTCCATAGTTGTTTCTCGATCTTGATACAGCTACTTGGACTCTTCGCGGTTCTTTTCCCACTGGTCCATTCCCTTTCTTTGCCATTTTATCTAAACAGACTCTTAAGCGTAAGCGAAATGGTGTTCCCACAGACGGCGCCAATGTTTTGGTCTTATTTCGTCTGGGTTACAGTACACCGAGAAATCGTTACAGTGGGCTTGACTTAACCAAAACAATGCTATCCTATTACAGTGAATGGACTAGCTTGGTCCGGAACACCTATTACACATAGAGAAATATAAGGTTACAGGAAATAATCCCTAAATGGCCAAGTTGAGGGAACAGTCGAACGTGAGAGATTCGGTACTCTTTGATTGTTGACTTGCGGGCGTTAGGTTCTTATGATATCGGACTGAACTTGGGAACTTGCCAAGCTGCCTACGTATCCCCTTAAGGGAATCAAGCCGAACGTAGTTCAATTATCTCTTTTGGGTTGCCTCTTTTAGGTCGACCCTTGATAGGGCTGCTTGGTTCTCTTGGTTCAACATTATTGCTGCGCATCGAATAGGGCGCATCGAATAGGGGCGCATCGAATAGGGCGCCTCGAATAGGGCGCCTCGAATAGGGCGCCTCGAATAAGGCGCATCGAATAAGGGCGCATCGAATAGGGCGCCTCGAATAGGGCGCATCGAATAGGGCGCCTCGAATAAGGCGCATCGAATAAGGGCGCATCGAATAGGGCGCCTCGAATAGGGCGCATCGAATATGGCGCCTCGAATTGTCTTGGTTCGATATTAATATAGAACTGTTGTGTTGGTGTCGAATGCTGTGTGTCGAATGGATTGTGGTATCGAACGATGAAGCGTGTCGAACAGGCTCATTCGATGCGGCTGTGGTGGGTGCTCGTTCGATGCGGCTGTGGTGAAGGGGTGAGGGTATTTATAGACCTCGTCCCGCGGGGCCTATTGACAGCTGTGATAAGGCGCATCGAATTACATCAATTCGATGCGCGCATCGAACATCAGCCGTTCGATGCGGTAATGGGCCGGCCCAATAAAGAAGTATTGGGTCAATCTTAAATCACACTCATCACAGACTAAGGCTGCGCTAAGACCTTTCCTTATAAATCTATAACCCTTCGTTTTACCTAATGAAATACATTTAATAATTCAATTACTAATAATTATATATGTTAAGCGTTACTACATTTTTTTGATAATTATATATGTTAAGCGTTACTACATTCACTACTATAATATATAAGTAGAATTCTAAATTATCCACCAAAGCTGATATATCAATCGTTATATATTAAAATTACCCATTTATTATCAAACTTAATTAATAATAATCTAATATTAATAAACTAAAATATATATCTTTATGTAAAAAAAAATTGGGGTGTTATACACAACATGACTCGGAGGTTGCGGTAAGCATTTTTGTCCTCCTGTTGTTCTTTCGTCATATAATCTGTTGTTCACTGTTTCTTTCAAGTTATTTTAAATATTTCAAACTCCTGTAATGGCTAATAGTAACCTGTTAAATTTCTTTGATATGTCTACGATTGTATTTGATTCTGGGTTGCTGAATCATTATCTTTTTAGGATTGGTAGTTTTAAGGTTTTGCTATTAAATATATTTGCAAGGTTGAATTTTTTTTTTTGAACAATTTAATTTGATTATTGGACATATATTTTCATAAATTAAACCTTGCATTGGACTTATTACACAATCTAGGGCAGTATGTATATTTATACTTCAGCTATGGACTAATGCATGTATAACTCCAATGATATTGTTTTCTATTTATGGTGTTTTGCCTGTACACGCAACATGAACTTGGATATATTGCTTTCTACTTAAATACTTGTGATTATAAATTTGTTGTCTACTTTGTTCTCCACAAAATAACCACAAATCATTTATTGATTTTTTTCCTTCATAGAATGGTGTAGACACTTAAAATTTGTGTCTAATTAAATCTCAACCAGTGGAGAATAATATATTAATTTTTAATTTATTTTTCTATTTTATTTTGGATTTATAATAAATTTATTTCCAAGGTAAAGTAGTTAAATTTATTAATTTCAATATATATGATGGATAAATTGAATAATGTCTTATTTATTAATTGGAGTTAAATTATCCAATTAAATTAAATAATGGCAAGTCTTGTAAAGCAAGAAAAGGAAAATAAATATATTATTTAATCCTAATATTTTAAAGGGTTAAATAAATATATTTATCAAATATCAAGACAAGGAAAGTCTTCTTCTCCAAGATTGAATATTCAAGAGATATCTAGAAGATTCATTTAGATCAAGTCTTCCAAATCAAGAAATTGTAGACGCGATCACAACCGTTCATCTCATCAGGAGATTCTGATTGAGATTCACTCCACAACTATAAATAGAGGTGGTATTGAAGAAGAAAAGACGGATATACACACAAATATTCACAAGTTGAAGAGGGAAAAGCTCCAAGTTTTTCGCTCCACCAAATTCATCAATCTTCAAGGCGTTCTTCGCGGGATTCAAGGCGTTCTTCGCGAAAACCTCCATTTGATCCGACGTCAAGCTCCAAGTCCATCAAATAACCATTTTTGAAGATCGCACTTCTGCCGAGGAAGATCGAGCTTCAATAAATTCAACAAATTCAAGTCAAGTTCATACCGTTCTCCGACAATCTTCAAGCAAGAAAGTCCGTTTGATTCGAGAACAAGCTGCAAGGCCCTCGACAAACTGTTATTGAAGATCAAGTCTCTTTCAAAGAAGATCAAAGTCCACATATCCGAAGAACTGAAGACGAAGATCATATCGTTCTTCAACAATCTTCAAACCAAATTCAAAGTCAAAAGTCCGTTCGATCCGAGATCAAGCTGCCAAGCCCTCGCATCAACGTTTGTCAAGCATCCAAGTATTTTGAAGATCAAGATTCTTCAAAGAAGATTGACGTTCAACAAGTTCAACAAGTCAAGACGAAGATCAAATTGTTCGTCGCGAAGATCAAGTCAAATTGTTAATTCAAGATCAAGCTCAAAAGCCCTTGGATTAACGTTCAACTTAAACCACGTGGAAGCGATCAAAGTGAATTCCACCGTCAAGTCAACCAAGTTTCATAATTAGAAAAGAATCAGAGGATTACTAGAGATTGTAACCCCATATTCATTTGAATAAATAAAAATTATTTGTACTTAATTTTTCTTGTCTTTTATTTTAAAGACTTAGAATTTTTAACGCTACAAATTTTGGCACGCCCGGTGGGACCATCTCTACCTCTCATCTCTTTTCTAGCAAGTCTACAAGTTTGAAGTCACAAGAAGTCAACGTTGCTCAACAATGGACAAGTCAATGGGGGCAACAAGCGGAGGCTCTTCTCGACCGATGATGGAAGCTACACTCGTATCGGGGGCAAGACACGAAGCTAATGAAAAGAATCAAGCACCTTCAATGGAGGAGCGAGTTGCTGCGTTGGCGAGAGCTATTGAGAGCTTCACAACACAAGTGCATAGACGTGAATAGCGCTTGAATTGTCTTCTCCAAAAGCTAGAGATCCAAGAAGGAAATCACAACATTGAAGAAGTCATTGACAAAGTCAAAGTTCAAGGATGCATCAAACCTTCAAGCGACGTAATCGAAGTTGCAACTCATCCCAACGAACAAGAAGATGTAAAAAGTGACGGTCAAGGCATGACATATGTAAAGACTATTCATGGAGTTGAAGCTCAAGAATTCGATGGAGTCCAAGTCACTTCTCTTTTCCAAAAGTCAAATTTCTCAAGGAAGGAAGAGCAAGGCATCATGGCGCACACAAAGCCTTCTGAAGAAATCATTCACGATGCGGAAGTTGGAGAATACTTTAAGTCCTCAAGCCAGCAAATTCAAGTTTCCTCACAAGGCCTTGTCTCTGCCAATCAATTGAAGAAGTTCATCAAGGAAGTTGCAAAGGAACATGTAGCCCAACACAAGACTTTCAAACCTTACATGAAGCCTTATACTCAAAGGATAGAGAAATTGCAAATGCCTCAAAGTTATCAACCTCCAAAGTTTCAAAGATTCGATGGAAAATGAGACCCACGACAACATGCTGCTCACTTTGTCGAAACATGCAGTAGCGCCGAAACTGATGGAGATCTTCTAGTCAAGCAATTTGTTCGATCCTTAGAAGACGTCGCTTTTGATTGGTATATTAATCTTGAGCCAAACTCCATTGACAACTGGAAAGATCTACACAGTGCATTCTTCAATCGCTTTTATAGCACTCGACGCACTGTGAGCATGATAGAGCTTGCGAATTCACGTCAACAAGAAGATGAGCCAGTGATTGAGTACGTCAATAGATGGAGAAATTTATCCTTAAGCTGCAAAAAGAAATTGTGTGAAACTTCAGCCATAGAGATTTGCATCCAAGGGATGGATTGGGGTCTCGCATACATACTTCAAGGAATCAAACCAAGAACCTTTGAAGAGTTGGCGACGCGTGCGCATGACATTGAAACAAGCATGAACTCTACTAAAGAAGAAAGCTCGACTCACGTCCTTAATACTGAAGGTGATGATACAGATGACACCGATGATGAAGAGCGCGCAACATCAAATTTCATTACAGCCAATATGCTCCTTGATACGAGCTTAAACTATCTAAAATCTTCAAATTAAGTGTCAAATCATGTACTCCTTGATAAGAGTATAAACTATCAATATTCTCCTTAACACGAGTATAAACTGTTTACATATGTGAACTTAAAGTAAATATTCAAGTCTTCAAATTAATATCCAAGTCTTCAAGTCTCCTAGACACAAGCCAAAAAGTCTGCAAATCCTTCAAATCCAAGTCTTCAAGCAAATCCTTCAAGTCTTCAAGTCTCCTAGACACGAGCCAAAAGGTCTACAAATCCTTCAAGTCTTCAAACCAAATGCGCAAGTCTTCTAAACACGTTGAAGGTCTGCAAATCCTTCAAGTCTTCAAGTCCTCCTCGGCACGAGCAAAAAGGTCTGCATGTTCTTCAAGTGTCCAAGTCTTCAAGTCAATTGCTCCATGACGCACGAGTCTAGACTGCACGTTACTCCTGGTTTGCATGAGTATAAATTGCACCATCTCTAAATCAAATTTGATATGCTTTGAACTACGTTGTGACTTGATTCCTTTGTTGGATACGTAGGCAGCTTAGAAATTCTGAGTTCAGTCATATCCTTTTACCAAGTTATCTTGAGGTGAAGATGTTATATTAAACTCCTTGAGGTATGATGAGCTGATAAGACGAGTTAAGATTCCGTCAAGTAGGAGATAAATAACGTCAATGCTTTGAATGTTTACCGTGAAGTCAGGCTGCAAGCTTTTGAGCGCTTCTTGAGTTGATACTACAAAGTTCAATTCCAATCTTCAATCCCTTCGCTCCAAGAGGATAGCTGCAATCTTGCTCCAAGCTCACTTGATCGTTGACTAGACGCCTTTGTGTTGTTAAATCAAAGTCGATACCTCCAAACTACCATTCCAATCATGAAAAGGATATGCCTTGCATGTTTAACTAGAGAAGTCCTTTAAGAAGATGGAACGTAGTTTGACAAGTATGTCGTTTGACCACTCCCATATCGGCGAGGTTCTTTGAAAATTCAGGGTGGAGTGCAACAAGTACGCCATTCCGCTTTGCCCAACAAAGAGAATTTGCGAAGTTCTCCAAGAGGTTAGTCATCTTGAATGTTTCTTTGACGAATGAAGCTGACATCTTTAATGGGAAGAACGCATGAGTATGACCAACGAGATGGGTGCGCATGTGTTTGAAGCCAAGTCTCCTCATTGAAGTCGTATTTGATGCCAAGTCATGAAAACAATGTCTTCTCCTTCCAGATGTCCTTGATGTAGGGTTGTCGAAACAAGCCCACTCATGCTGAATGTCTTTGACGCCAAGCCTTGAAAACAAGTCCACTCCTGCTGAACGTCTTTGACGCCAAGTCTCGAGAACGAGTCTGCTCTTGCTGATTGTCTTTGACGCCAAGTCTCGAAAGCAAGTCTCTTCTTTTCGGATGCCTTTTGAAGCCAAGTTTTGAGGATAATGTCTCCTTCGAGGTTTCTTTGATGCCGAGTCGTGAAAAGAATGTCTCCTCATTCAAGCTCACCAATGATGTTGTGTCCATTAAGGTTTGAGTGTGCTCCTCCTCTCCTTGCAAGAGATCTGGAATTTGTCAAGTATTGTTGCACGCATAAAAGCTTTCATGATCTCCAAGTTGCAATTTATGTGAATATGAACGCAAGGGTTGACATGTATCTTTGTGAAAGTCGTTTGCTCCAATATCCAGGAAAGAAGCGAACCTCGCCCAGAATGTGAAGAGAGGCGTTTGTCCACACGACGTCGCCTTGCATGATGCGTCGTCCCAAAGTTAAAAGAAGGCGTGTGGTTAGTTGATGGTTGGTGATGCGCGGCACGGAGCACCAACAGTCAAGAGGATCTACTCGAAGATCGGGGATATTCTTCAGTCCACTCCTTCAATTGCTCCTTCAATTGACCGTTGCTCGTCAAGGTTGGCCACGGGCTTGCATAATGTCCATCAATCGGAGTGCCCACCTTCAAGAATGTGTCTCGCCTAGTTGATCGGTTGTCGTCGTCAATGATGACCAAGTTCTCCGCGCCGGATGAGGAAGAGCCATTCTTGAATGAAACCATTGTAGCGATTCTGAAAAGGTTAGAAAGACAAGTTAGCAGTTGACGGAGGAGGATGGAGCAAATAACCAAAAAAAATATAAAAAGAAAAAAAAACTGCTGCGTCTCTGAACAAAAAGAAAAAAAAAAGGGTTGATTTGGCTACCGTAAGAAGAAGGGTAACTGTCTCGATCGTCGGCTCTTGTTCCTCGATGACCTTCTCCGAATGGCTGCACAATAAAAGAATTAAAATAATTAAATTCTTGTGATTATATATTATCATATATATATATATACATACATATATATATATATATATGTATGTACGTATGTATGTATGTATAAGCATATCAGAAAAGAAGAAGCAGGAAGCCACTGTCTCCGTAGTCCGTTGGTGACGACTTCGGCAAAGTACGTGAAAAAAATCTACGTCGAGGCACTCACCAAATTTGAGAAAATTGCAGAACTTTGAAGCTAACGTGAACTTGGAAAAAGAGATTGTAAAAAAAATAAGACTTGCGGAAGCGTAACGAAGCTGCGAGATGTCCGTGCTTGTGAATGAAATTATACGGTGCTCAGCTCTCCTTTTGTAGGGAAGAATGAATGTTGAATTTGGAAAATTACGGCAAAGGAAACTTACAAAGAAAGGGACGATGATACAGAGTAAGGAAAGAGTTTTCGATGGGAAATTTTGCTACGTGAAGACACGGGGAAGGTTTTTGTTTCCTTCATCAGACACCCCGTCGTGAAAATCTAATAAGGCATCATGACCAACAAGAATTTCCTTCCGAAAAAAAAAAATTGCCCTTGCGCAGCAACAAAAAGAGCAAGTATATATGCACGGATTTTGCGAGAAGGAAAGAAAATAATCCTCTGTTTAGTTCGGGACAAGTTTGATACAATATTTTCTAAAATCTCCAAATTTCTGTTGGCTTTCGAAATAGAAAAGGAACATGATGTGTGCATTTCCAAAGTCGCGGCCTGGGAGAAAGGAAATTTTCTAAATCCTGCAAATAGATCCGTTAGTTTCAAATGTGGAAGATGAAAGGAATTATCCCATGTTCTTGGCTCACATGGACCATAAGTTGTGGGCCCCACAAAAAAAATAAAAAAATCGGTTTGACATGGATATATATTATATATTGGCCATGACTTGTGCATATGTGTGTTATATATATATGTAGTATTATGTAAGTACGTGTATACATATATATATGGTATATATATGTACATATATATGTAGTACTATTTATGTGTGTGTATATATATATATATGTATATATCCTGAAATGCAATGCAACCTCTCTTTTACATATGGGTTTCGATTGCGCCGGAGATCGAAGCAAAATTGTGCCTCGTCCGCGACATGTTTTTACTATATGACTCCGCGAACAAGTCACGAGGGGGCAATTTGTAGACACTTAAAATTTGTGTCTAATTAAATCTCAACCCGTGGAGAATAATATATTAATTTTTAATTTATTTTTCTATTTTATTTTGGATTTATAATAAATTTATTTCCAAGGTAAAGTAGTTAAATTTATTAATTTTAATATATATGATGGATAAATTGAATAATGTCTTATTTATTAATTGTAGTTAAATTATCCAATTAAATTAAATAAAGAGTAAAGCAAGAAAAGGAAAATAAATATATTATTTAATCCTAATATTTTAAAGGGTTAAATAAATATATTTATCAAATATCAAGACAAGGAAAGTCTTCTTCTCCAATATTGAATATTCAAGAGATATCTAAAAGATTCATTTAGATCAAGTCTTCCAAATCAAGAAATTGTAGACGCGATCACAACCGTTCATCTCATCAGGAGATTCTGATTGAGATTCACTCCACAACTATAAATAGAGGTGGTCTTGAAGAAGAAAAGAGGGATATACACACAAATATTCACAAGTTGAAGAGGGAAAAGCTCCAAATTTTTCGCTCCACCAAGTTCATCAATCTTCAAGTCGTTCTTCGCGGGATTCAAGGCGTTCTTCGCGAAAACCTCCATTTGATCCGGCGTCAAGCTCCAAGTCCATCAAATAACCGTTTTTGAAGATCGCACTTCTGCCGAGGAAGATCGAGCTTCAATAAATTCAACAAATTCAAGTCAAGTTCATACCGTTCTCCGACAATCTTCAAGCAAGAAAGTCCGTTTGATTCGAGAACAAGCTACAAGGCCCTCGACAAACTGTTATTGAAGATCAAGTCCCTTTCAAAGAAGATCAAAGTCCACATATCCGAAGAACTGAAGACGAAGATCATATCGTTCTTCAACAATCTTCAAACCAAATTCAAAGTCAAAAGTCCGTTCGATCCGAGATCAAGCTGCCAAGCCCTCGCATCAACGTTTGTCAAGCATCCAAGTATTTTGAAGATCAAGATTCTTCAAAGAAGATTGACGTTCAACAAGTTCAACAAGTCAAGACGAAGATCAAATTGTTCGTCGCGAAGATCAAGTCAAATTGTTAATTCAAGATCAAGCTCAAAAGCCCTTGGATTAACGTTCAAGTTAAACCACGTGGAAGCGATCAAAGTGAATTCCACCGTCAAGTCAACCAAGTTTCATAATTAGAAAAGAATCAGAGGATTACTAGAGATTGTAACCCCATATTCATTTGAATAAATAAAAATTATTTGTACTTAATTTTTCTTGTCTTTTATTTTAAAGACTTAGAATTTTTAACGCTACAAATGGATTATGGATACTTCTAGTTGCAGGGTGCGCACAACGAGCGATACGACATCAGGAAACAAAGGGTGTTGCAAGTTATGGACTCGGGCAGAGGACGAAGCCTTGATTCATGTTGTAAAACACCTCATAGTAGAAGGTTGGCAGACTAAAAATGGATGGCGTACGGGGTTTAACAACCAAGTTGCACATAGGATCCGAACAATGATACCTTCAAGTTACGTTGTAGGTAACCCACATGTCATCTCGAAAATGTCAGCGTGGAGAAAAGATTATGGTGCTTTGTCAAAGTTGTTTGGTAGGAGTGGGCAGAATGAGATTGGTCTACATGTAACCAACTTCACTATAAGCATAATTGGAACTGCAATTTGGAAAGCTACTGTGAAGGTAATAAAGAAATACATCGGTTATAAAATATATTTCCTTACTTTTTTGAAACTGATTCATTACGGCATTAATTAGTTGTTAACATGAAGATTGGGATCTCATGTTTGGGGATTCCAAGAGGACATGAGATCATGATGTTGACAGCGTTGCAGCACGCCAACGCATGTACAACAATCCCATAAACCTACCACCAACCCCATCAGTTCAAACCAGGGGCGTATCCAGGAATTTAAAATGGGGTGGGCTAAGAAATAACATAAAGAATATTATTTTGCTTAGTATAAGTAAAAAAAAAATTAAATAACAAATCATATAAAGAGTGACATAACATTCAAAATAAAGTTGATTACATACCATTAATATAAGAAATAAAAGTACTACACAATTTTTTTCCTTCGGTCTCCCATGGTATTAAATTGATCAATTATCGAATCAGTGTCGATATTTTCAGCCAACTCTTGTTCGATGTAAATAACCATAGAAGTCGACAAGTATTCATCATCCATTTTATTTCTAAGAACACTCTTAACACGTTTCATTGCAGAAAATGTACGCTCTGTTGTCCACTAGCTAACACCGTAGTTTGTTTGTGGTGTGTGGGATTGCATTAGATTTTTCTATTTGATTTATGTTTTGTTCTTGTTTGCCTTCATGAATTTTGGTTATTATTGGTTTGTGTGGTTGACCAGGATTGTTAGCTAAGTTTGCTGTGGACATGTTCATGTCAAAAGTTTTGTAAAGTAAAAACTCTGTTGTTAGTATGAGAATGTTAACCTAACATCTGGAGAAGCTGGGATGTACAGAGTTCACTACTTTGGTGTTATTCAGTTGTGACTTATCCATGTTTAGGTTAAAATGAACATTGAAGAGAAGCTGGAGTACATGATGTTGAGAGCTTCAGTGTGATTCAGTTGTGCTTATTTTCATTTTTCTGTTATATCTGGCCAAGAAAATGCATGATGGTGATCCTTTCTACTGGGATGTTTGGAGTTTCGACTGCTTCACATTCAGTAGCATTGATCACTTGGTGTTTCTCTTGTGAACAGGTTGGTCAACAGGTATGCATAAGGAGTTGGGGTGATGAAGTATATGATAAGTGTATTGTCTTCATTCAATTCCTTTGTACTTGCCTAATCTGTAGCTGATAATAGTGTTACTGGGGTGTGTGGAGTCTTGTTCTGCCCTCATTTAGTGATGATATTATCCTTTTGTAACATTCTTCAGTTTTAGTTCAAAAAGAGTTTATGATAATTGATAAAGATTTGAATTGATATGATCTGTTCCTAGTCTATGAAGCTGATACTCCATGGTTACCATATACTAATGTTAACTTAACATTCTGTATTATGCATTTCACTTAGGCTTGCATTCATTCATTCTGTCCTTGATGTGTCTGTGTCGGTTTGAGCTTAAGGGGGAGAAATAGTTATGTTATCATGTGAAGGCATATATTTTGGGTTATTCAGCTGTGGTGACACACTACGTTGTCTCTTGTTATGACTTGGAAGTAGATTAACTCCTTTAATTTATTTCATACCCTAAATGTTGGATTTTCTGTTAATTAACTCTCATTTCCATGTACATGTCTGAGATATCTGTGGTACCAATTTGCTAATATGTCTTAAGTTTCAGATATGTGTTTTCAGATCTAGCTCATGCTTTTAATTGAAAATATCTTGAGGTTAAGCTCAATACCTCCACATTCACAAGAACCAATGTTGATTCAGAACAGGTGTCAATGTTGTGCCAACATCAGTCTGTAAGCATGTTGTCTCAACATCCAGGTTTAACATTATGACTCATAAGTTTTTTTAGTGAACTGCTATGGTCATGTGTGAAGTAAACTCGGTGTCACTTGTTGTCTCAACAGGCAGTAACTATGCATGATTTTTTTTAAGAAACCGCCCATTACTTCTTTTCACTTGTGATTCTGAATCTCGAATATCTTTGTGCCTAATTCTCTGAAATACTATGAATTTTCACTTGCAATTATTTTTGAAATCCTTGGCATGAATCTCTGATCTTGATTGTGGCCCGTGGTATGGTGAATCAAGGATATAACCCCACCCCTACTCCTGTAGTTCTTTCTCGTATGTACAACACTCGTTCTAAACATTGCTGCTGAGACAAAACAAGTTAAAACTGAGGGGACAAGGTGTTGTTTTTGTTGGTACTTCAAACACAGTTGAGGAGACAGTGATTGAGGAACATTTTGCAGGGAAAGCTGATTTGATTGAGGTGGAGAACATGTTAGTTGCTAGAGAGACTAATGTGGGTGATAATGGTGGTTTTATTGCTGGTTTTTGTAAACTCTTGTGCAGGTACATTATGGTTTCAATGTTAAGACAACATTGATAAACGTCAATGTTAGAACATCATTCTGGATTCAATGTTAAGTTAACATTGATACAGTCTGATGTTATGACAACATTGATAGATGTCAATGTTATGCCAACATTGAGTTTGATAGCTTGCATTAAGGGGGAGCAGTGTTATACTGCTGTCACTTATAAAGAAAAAGAGATGTTGATGCTGCTGGTTGATTGCAAGGTGATAAGGAGAATGAGAAAGAGAAGGAGGACAGAGAGGTAGAGAATGAAGATGAAGTGGTGAAGAAGAAAAAGATGGTTCTGAGGAAAAGGATTTGAAAACTGAGAATGGTGACGATGAAATCGTTGAGATCAAGAGGATAAAGAAGAAGGTTCCGAGAAGTCTGATGATGCTGAGTTTGAGCTAGTTGTTACAACAACATCGCTGGAGAACAATGGTGACTCAACATCAGAGGTAACACTTGAGGTAATAGCTACAATTGAGGCTAACTTTAATTTCCTGTTGGGAGATAAGACTGTGGCTATGGAGGATTTTAAGAAATAGTGGATGATAAAGTTCTTATAGAGAGAAACAGAAATAACTGCTAAAGAAAGAGCTATAGAACTTTATCTTATGAAGTGATTCGTCAAGATTTTGCTTTCCTCACAAAAAGGGGGAGAAGTAAGCCATTTGATCTTCATGTTTATTCTACTGGTTATACAATTCTTATATAGCTAATGCCTTCTTAGTTATGCTTATAATTGTGATGTTTATCTCGTTGTGTATTCTTATTAGTATCTTAAAGCTACTTGGTTAATAGTGTCATATTAACAGGTAGTAGCTTAAGATATTAATGATATTGTGTTACTGGAGCACTGTGCATAATATGAATTGTGAGCATGTTTGGTTTTGTGAAGAAAGGCAAAAAGGGGGAGATTGAAAGTGCAAGTATTTTGTCGATATTAGATCAACATTGTTAGGATAACATTGAACACAAAAAAACTGCACATTCGGGATTATTGCTATTATTGTGTTTTGCCTTTATTCACTTACTAACTTAGTTTCACGAGTTTCAGTTGGTATTTGTACGTGCTTCAGGTCAAGAGACTTCAAGGAAGGATCTATTTGCTTAAATAGAAGTTGCCATTCAAAGAGAAGTTTCCAAAGAAGAACTTTCCATAATTAAATAAGGAAAGATGTGTGCGGTGCAATGGAAATATCAAGGCCTGTGAATTGCAAGAAGAAAAGAAGATTATATGCAGTAGAATTCTTTCCATAGAAGACTACAAGATGGAGAAGGACACTTTCCTTAGAAGACTTCAAGTTAAAGAAGGAAACCTTTCCATTGAAGACTTCTAGTCAAAGAAGGAAACATTTCCATTGAAGACTTCAAGTTGGACAAGGAAACCTTTCCCTATTGAAGGAGACCTGCCATGAACGAAATTAGAGTCATACAAGGAGATTTAATAGCAATAAAAAACGTGCACAATATGTCTTAGACATCAAGGAAGACTACACTATGAATTGGCATGTTGGGCATCAAGAAAAAGACATGAAAACAAGAGCGAAAATCTCCCATGAGGAAATCTTTATAGTCGAGTGTCTTTATCTTGCTTTAGCAAAGTTTGTGAGTTATTAGAATAGATATAAGAGTGAGGAGCTTTTAGAGATAGTCGAAGCAATTCTAGTGTGCTTAGCTTAGTTCGATTAATTTGAGAGTGAGTAGCTTGAAAATTGAGAGAACGAATTTTGTTAAAACCTTAACGGGTTATTTTGCCTACGGCTCGGAAGATCATATTAATATATTATATTCTTAAAATTACATCTACTTGTGTTCTTTATTTATCCGCTGCGTTATATTCTCTGTCAAGTAGATTTGTGCTAACGATTAACTGCGGTTAAACGGATGTTAAGATAACATCGAGAGTCCAACATCAGCTTAACATTGGAAGAGCTGATCAGTGTTATACTAACATCGAAGTGTTAACACTGTGCGACAAGTATCAAGTCCCGATCCAACAATTTCCATATCGCTCTGAAATTTACCTTCTACTATGGCCGAAAAATTAAACCCTAAATTTAAATATGAAATAAAGTTAAAAGACTATTGCTTTATAGGCCTGGTACATGAACTCGATTTTTAAAAGAGTATTGCTTTACATGCCTGGTCCATGAACTCGATTTTTACAAGTTTGCTCCAGAACTTGTTAAATGTCAACATGATTTGCTAATCCAATTTATTTACCCATCACAATGGAAAAAGAAGAAAGGATAAATGTACAAGCATTCACTCACTGCCCTTCAATTCCCTAATTATACCACGCAATATAGTTCCCTATTGCCTTACATAGATAAATAGATATCCTCAATTCTTTCACATAATTAAAATTCACACAAACACAAACGCACGGGCACAAAATTATACCTTTATTATGTACAGGTGTCGGATACAAAGTGATGAGCCCACCTCCCACCTAAATGCCAAATATGTCATAAAATGGGTCATACTGTTGCTAAGTGTCGCTTTCGATATTGTGAATCCCGTAGCGCCCAATCTAATCCTAATACTTCCCATAAATCTTTTTCCGCTCTAACCATTCAAGGTGACCAAAACTCCTCTCATTTCAACAATAATGAACTTGCTGAATGGCTCCCAGACACTGCTGCGACATCTCACATGACCCCTGACTCGCAACTTCTTTAATCCGTTGCACCATACGACAAACCAAATCAAGTGCTTGTTGGTAATGGTAATACACTTCCTATAACTTCCACTGGCACACTAACTCTCCCTAATCCCCACAAACACATATATTTACGTGATATTTTAGTTGTACCACAACTTAGTGCCAATCTTTTTTCTGTAGCGAAATTCGTCAATGATAATTTTTGCTCAATTGAATTTATCCCCTTTGGCTATATCGTGAAGGATCTAGAAACCAAGATTCCACTTCTCTCGGGTAAGATCCACGACAATCTCCATCTGATGTTGATTCCTCGCACCTTCCGCAACCCAATTGCTTTCGCTGCTCATCAAGTTTCCTCGGTCATTTGGCATCAACGACTAGGTCATCCATACAATAAGACGTTCTCTAGTTTGACAAGTGATTTATCTCTTAATTCTAATATAATTAAATATTGTACTTCATACCTTCAAAGTAAAAGTACCCGATTCATCATCACGTGTGTCTGTTAAGCGTTTGCATATAATTCATTGCAATATTTGGGGACCGGCCCCAATACTTTCTAACTCTGGTTATCGTTACTTTATTATTTTTATTGATGATTTCAGCCAATTCACGTGGATCTATTCGCTCACGCACAAATCACAAGCTTTCAATCAATTTCAACATTTTAAAACTTTAACTGAAAACCAATTCTCCACCAAAATTCAAGTGTTTCAATGTGATGGAGCCAATGAACTCGTGAAAGGATCTTTTGCTCAATATTTAACCACTCAAGGAATCTCATATCGAATCTCATGCCCGCACACACCTGAACAAAACGGAGTTGCCGAGAGAAAAATAGGTCACATCACTGAGACTGGCCTCACCCTTCTCCTTCATGGTTTCCTCCCGAAATGTTTATGGTTTGAGTCCTTTTCCACAACGGTATACCTCATAAATCTACTTCCTACACCTGTACTACATCTCAAATCACCTTGGGAAATTCTTTATCTCAAAAAACCCAACCTAACACATCTTCGAGTTTTTGGTTGTGCTTGTTTTCCATTCTTTGGCTCCACGTGGTTAGATAAATTTACACCTAAGTCCACTATGTCTGTGTTTTCTCGGTATTCTCCATATCACAAAGGATACAAGTGCTTTGATCCACAAACTAATGAAATCCACGTTTCTCGTCACGTTCGCTTTATTGAAACACTTTTTCCCTATGCCCATCTTACATCTCCAGAAAATCTCATTTCGTCACCTTCTAAAGTTAATTTGTAGTTACCTATTACAATTATGCATACATCAACCTCCCCTTCCAGAAACCCACTATCCTCACAATAAGCTTCCACGTTAACATCCTAGCCACCACCTCTAGCGTCGCCACCACCACCAACAACATCGCCTCCACCACCGCCAGCATCGCCGCCACCTCGGTGTCCATCTGTCCCTCTACCTACTCACCCAATGACAACACGAACCCATGATAACACACGTGTCCCTCGTAAGCATTCCGATTATATCACTTTTTCCACAATCACGTCATCAACTCCTGATCTTGATCCCACTCCATACACCCAAGCAAAAAAATTCCCACACTGGCGTGATGCTATTCTTGTTGAGCTCCAAGCGCTTCACCAAAATAAAACTTGGACCCTTGTACCTCCGCCACCAAATGCAAATATAGACGGTTGCCAATGGGTTTTTCAAACAAAACATAAACCCGATGGCTCTTTAGACCGTTATAAGGCGCGTCTAGTAGCCAAAGGTTATCATCAATCTCCTGGCATCGACTTCACCAATACTTTTAGCCTCGTTGTCAAACCTACCACTATTCGAATTATCCTAACAATAGCCCTCACTAAAAATTGGCCAATTTCCCAATTAGATGTCAACAATGCATTCCTTCACGGAAATCTTAACGAGCGAGTATACATGACCCAACCCCTGGCCATGTTGATCATAATCAGCCTCATTATGTTTATCGACTCCAAAAAGCCCTATATGGTCTAAAATAAGCACCTCGAGCTTGGTTTCAAAGCTTAACAACAAAACTTCTTGATCTTAAGTTCATTCCTTCAAAATTTGACACCTCCCTCTTCATTCACAACACTACTCGCTATACAACATTTCTTTTAGTCTACGTGGATGATGTCTTAATTATAGACTCTTCACAATCTTTCATTTCATCACTTACTAGTGAGCTCAATGCCACATTCTCGATCAAGGATCTTGGATCCCTTCACTACTTTCTTGGAATTGAAGCCACCTCCACGTCCGATAGTCTCTTTCTTACCCAGACCAAGTATACAAAAGACCTTCTAACTCGCACTAATCTTGAAAACTCTAAATCTATACCTACTCCCATTACAACGACCCTAACCCTATCTAAAAACCACGAAGTCCCACTCTCTGATCCTACTCAATATCGTAGTGTTGTTGGTGCCCTTCAATATTTATTTCTCACTCGCCCTGATATTCAGTTTGCCGACAACAAAGTCTCTCAATTCATTCATTGTCCTACTGATGTGCACTGGTCTGCAGTTAAACGAATCATTTGTTATTTGCGGTCGACTACATCTCACGGTCTGAAGTTAACCAAAGCTCAAAACCTTAATCTTACTGTATACTCTGATGCTGAATGGGCTTGTTGCCCGGATGATCGGCATTCAACTTCTGATTATTGTATCTATTTTGGATCTAATCTTATTACCTGGAGTGCAAAAAAACAACCAACAGTGGCTCGTTCTAGTACGTTTGGTACTCTTGATTGCAAACCTCCTCAGTGTACTTAACTACAATTTCACCTTCTTCTAATTTCTCCTCTTCAACAACCTTTTGTGCATTGACATGAGCAACAACCCCTAAATATATATTATCAGAACTCCCATCTCCATCCTCCATATTTGAATTCCCTCCTCTATTATATACATTTAAAGTCCCATCCACATATCCATTTCCTTCACCGGTAGCCACCAAATCAACCGATTTTAAAATCTCAACCTCGCCATCAATGAAAGGCTTTGCAACCGTTAAATCATTATAATCAATAGCACATTTTAAAATCTCACTACCCCCGTCAACACGTAGCGTTCCAGAAATCATGTCACCATCAATATCGACTAACTCGGTTAATACCCCAAACTTATAAGAAGGTTCACAAACTAACCTCGGTGACATATTCGTCAGTGGAACTGCCGCCGATAATGTCGGGTTATTTGTTTCTTTTGTTGCTCCTCGTTTCAGCATTTCGTCGAGCACTTTTGGGTCACGGCTTTTTCTAGTTTCATAGGCAACCTCATATGATTTTTCTTTATGCCCATCTCCATTCATCAAGCAGGTTGTCTTCTCATGACCCAAGTGCTTGCACTCGGTACAATACTTGGGAACGTTTTCATATGCTATCTTCAACAACACCTCTTCGTCACTCATCCTCACCACCACCGAGTCTTGAGCTTTCTCCAAAAGATTAATTTTGATGCAAATTCGAGAAATACCAGGCTTAGTCCGGCAGGCCGTCGCTTCATCGAGTCGAAGCCATTTTACGATCATCTTTGCAATCTCAATCAATATATCCTTCAATGAAAAATACACCAGCGGCATCGGAATCATAATCCACACTGGGACAATTGGTGATTCTTCCTCGATCTTGAACGACTTTGTCCATTTAGGCACCCTCATTGGGAAACCCCCTATCTTCCAACCACGACGCACCCACAACATGGAGTAATCCTCTTCCAATGTACATGTAACCAATACATGCTTTGGATCGAGATGCCCGATCGAATATTTTCCCTGTAATCCCAACGATCTGAAAGCTTGGGTTAATTCATTGAGTTTAGGGCATCCATGGGAGAATTTTCCAACTAAAGCGAGCTTGAATGGTTGCAACAGCACTCGCACTTCATAATCAGGGATAAAAATCAAGCGTTTCCCCTTGTAAATCTCAACTTGTTTAGGTTTGATTCTTCGATTCGTGATCTGTAATGATGGGTCATCGACATATGACTTTAGAATCGTGAGTCCAGATTGGGCGCGAGCTACCGGAGCATACGACCTTTGAAGAGAGTTCGTCATTTTCGGTTGTTTTGGCGGCAAAGTAGATCCCGCCACAATAGGTAGTGGCGCCCCCATGAGAAGCACGAGTCAATTAGACAGCTTCCATTTTGGTGGGCGACGGTGGTGGTGGAGAGAGGCTAGGGGCGGCGGGATGGTGGCGGTGGTGGTCGTGGAGAAGGGCGACGAAATGGTGGAGATGTGGATTTGGAGATGTAGGATGTGAGATTTGAAGATGGCGGTGGTGGACAGGGGCTGGAGGCAGCGGGATGGTGGTGGTGGTGGTGGTGGAGAGGGGCGGCGACATGGTGGAGATGTTGATTTGGAGATGTAGGACGTGGGATTTGATGATGGTGGTGGTGTAGAGGGGCTGGGGGCGGGGGGATGGTGGTGGTGATGGTGGAGAGGGGCGGCGGGATGTTGGTGGTGGTGAAGAGGGGTTGGGGGCGGCGGCGGCGGTTAGATTAAACTACTCTTGCATCGGCTGAATTATGGTGGATTACATCTCTACTTGGCGAAATTGGTTTGCAAAATCTGAAACCAAACTTATGGTGTGATAATCTTGGCGCCACGTTTCTTGCCACAGATCCCGTTGCTCATGTTCGTACAAAGCACATTGAAATTGACATACATTTCGTTCGAGATATGGTTGCCAAATAAGTTAATCATATCCCAGCAAAGGACCAAAGTGCAGATCTTATGACAAAAGCTCTAAATTCCACCTCCTTCCGCCAACTTCGTGACAAGCTCACTGTCGTTTGCTGCGTGATCTTGAAGGGGGATGATAAGATATGATTCCATGATATTAGCATTAGAATATTCTTACTTATATTTTGGCTGTCAATTACTTATTTTCAGCAATGTAATTACTTATTTTTTGGCCTTGTAATCTTCCTAGAATATTTCTATTTTCCTTTCTTAGTCATAGATGTATTTTATAAATAGTGGTGTAATACTCTATGTAATTCCAAGACTAACAGTATATTTCTTATTCCTTTACTTATGTTAAAAAAAAACCTTTGCTGACATGTTTTACGATGACAGTATCGATAACTACAGATTTTTGTGCATTACAACTTTTTATCAATCATATTTTATTAAAGTTAACACTATATATAATCAAGGACGAATTATTAAAAATGTTCGTTATCGTTTTTCAAAAAATAAAAATGCTCGTTTTATTGGGACCTTGCCAAAATGCCCATATGTTTAAAATAAGTTATAAAAAATGCCCTCGGCCCGTATTTGGCCGAAAATTGCCTACGTGGCGGTACAGTCAACAAGTTGTCAATGCCACGTCATATTTTTCAGCCACAACACATTTTTTACACAAACCTTTGTAATTTTAAATATTATATTTGCACCCCAAAATAAATTTTACTTTACCCCTTAATATATATATATAAATATATATGTATATATATATAAATATAAATAATAAACATATATATATATATAACCATTTGTGAAAGTAAAACATATATATATATATATATAAATTCTAATATAAACATATATATAACTATTTTAAAAAAAAAAAAATTTTAATTCTATATAAAAATAATAATAAAAAATATTAAAAAGTACAATAATCGTAAGCTTAATCCCGTACCCCCCCCCCCCCCCCCCGCTCCGTCGCCGAGCACCACCACCACCATCTATTTTGCCGAGCACCACAATCAACATCTATTCCGCCACTCAGCACCATCAACAACATAGATTATCCACTGCGAATTGATTCCGTCGCCGAGGCTAGCGGCGGAGGTGGATGGGATGGGGGGTTATGGGTAGGTTTTTCATTTTTTATTTTTTAATGTATTTTACTGTTATTTGTTTTTTGACATTTTTTAAAAATTATTAAAGTATTTATTTATTAAGTATATATATGTGTTTATTATTATCTTATATATATTTGATTATTATTAATATATATATATGTTTATTATTATTTATATATATGTTTATTATTATTATTATTTATATATGTTTATCATTATTTATATATATATATAATAATAATAATTATTATTATTATTTATATATATATTTATTATTATTCTTTATATATATGTTTATTATTTATATATATATATATATATACATTTATCATTTTTTTTATATATGTTTATTATTATTATTTATTATATATATATGTTTATTATTAGTATTTAATATGTATATGTTTATTATTATTATTTATTATATATATGTTTATTATTATTATTTATTTGTATATATGTTTATTATTATTATTTATATATATGTTTGTTATTATTATTTATGTATATATAATTTTATTATTTTTATTTATTTGTATATATATGTGTTTATTATTATCTTATATATATATGATTATTATTAATATATATATGTTTATTATTATTTATATATATGTTTATTATTATTATTTATATATATATTTATTATTATTCTTTATACATATGTTTATTATTAGTTATATATATATACATTTATCATTTTTTATATATGTTTATTATTATTATTTATTATATATATATGTTTATTATTATTATTTATTATGTATATGTTTATTATTATTATTTATTATAAATATGTTTATTATTATTATTATTTATTTGTATATATGTTTATTATTATTATTTATATATATGTTTGTTATTATTATTTATGTATATATAATTTTATTATTTTTATTTATTTGTATATATATGTGTTTATTATTATCTTATATATATATGATTATTATTAATATATATATGTTTATTATTATTTATATATATGTTTATTATTATTATTTATATATATATTTATTATTATTCTTTATACATATGTTTATTATTAGTTATATATATATACATTTATCATTTTTTATATATGTTTATTATTATTATTTATTATATATATATGTTTATTATTATTATTTATTATGTATATGTTTATTATTATTATTTATTATAAATATGTTTATTATTATTATTATTTATTTATATATATGTTTATTATTATTATTATTTATATATGTTTATCATTATTTATATATATATAATAATAATAATTATTATTATTATTTATATATATATTTATTATTATTCTTTATATATATGTTTATTATTTATATATATATATATACATTTATCATTTTTTTTATATATGTTTATTATTATTATTTATTATATATATATGTTTATTATTAGTATTTAATATGTATATGTTTATTATTATTATTTATTATATATATGTTTATTATTATTATTTATTTGTATATATGTTTATTATTATTATTTATATATATGTTTGTTATTATTATTTATGTATATATAATTTTATTATTTTTATTTATTTGTATATATATGTGTTTATTATTATCTTATATATATATGATTATTATTAATATATATATGTTTATTATTATTTATATATATGTTTATTATTATTATTTATATATATATATATTTATTATTATTCTTTATACATATGTTTATTATTAGTTATATATATATACATTTATCATTTTTTATATATGTTTATTATGATTATTTATTATATATATATGTTTATTATTATTATTTATTATGTATATGTTTATTATTATTATTTATTATAAATATGTTTATTATTATTATTATTTATTTGTATATATGTTTATTATTATTATTACTATTTATATATATGTTTGTTATTATTATTTATGTATATATATGTTTATTATTTTTATTTATTTGTATATATGTTTATTATTATTATTTTTATATATTTATTATTTTTGCAAATAGTTATATATATATATATATATCTTTATTACTATTTTTTATGTATATATATTTGGGGGTGCAAAGTGTAACTATTTACCATGGGTTTAAGTGCAATTTTTAAAATTACAAGGGTTTATGTAAAAAACATTTTTTGGATGAGTATATGACGTGGCGGAGCAATTTATTGATGTTGGATTGATTGTACCGCCACGTAGGCAGTTTTAGCCTGAATAAGGGCCATTTTAACTTTTTAAGAAAAGCTAGCGAGCCTTTTTAATATTTCTTCCTATAAACAATGTTTTAACTATTAAATTTGTTTGGAACTATATTAAAGTATAATTGAAACTAATCAACATGGTACTTATGTGTTAATGGTTTTTTATTTATTGTGGATTTTGAGGATGAGTTGCGATGCTTTGCCCAATTCTGAAGAGATATCATATTATTTTTGTTGCGCTCCGAAATTCTATCTTTATTTCCGTCTTCTCGATCCATTTTTATAGGGATTCATACTTGTACAAACGAGATATTTTTTGTGGACAAATGTCTCTATTGGGGGAATCATCGGGCCGCTCTCTCCTTGGCGACGACAACTGTCTACGATGGAGCTGACATAGTTCTTTATCATGCTACCGCCTTTGGGACCTGATGACATGTGTCCTCTTTAGGATAAGACTCTTTTAGGCGATTATAGTCGGGTCCGAGGGTGACGTGTATTGTTGCTCGGATGTCTTGTTCCCAATGGGTCTTGTGCATGGGGGATATGGTCCACAAAATGTTTTTCTTTCGGGGCTTTTTAAGGCTATGAAGGCGTTGTTTGTAAGGAGCATGGTAAGTACAAGAGTATCGTATCCCTAAGTCCGATACACAGGTATGGTGAGATAAGTCCGATACTACGAAAAACTTAGAGTTATCATTAGCCCCCCCCCCCAATTTTTGTTGACCTCGTATTTTGTGGCAAGAGGAATTGCAAAGGAACTGGGTTATTCTGAGGGTGGTAGAGGGTCGTGAGGGTGGTGATTTTGCCCGTTAGGCTCATTTATGGTTTTCTTTATTACCTTTTTTTGTTACTAATGACGCGGCGTTTCATATAGAGGCCACATTTCTTGGGAAGCGCCGTAACGGCTAGACACGTCTCTGGGGAAGTGTCATAACGGTCTGAATTTTTTGGATTCTGTGTCATGGGCCGGAAGGCTTCTGAGAAGGGTGGGGCCCCTCAGAGTGCCCTGAAGGTGGAGACAACAGTGAGCACAACTACTCAGGAGGATGTGCAAGCATTGTGCACGGGCCTCGGAGTATCAGGTCAGAATGTGAAGGTGGAGATCCCGATGGCTGATCAGCGGGGTCCAATTGCGGGGCAGCGGGATATGCCATACTCCTGCGGAGTCCCCCATTTTCCCGAGAGGATTTTGGATGACACCTTGGTGTTCTCACCTGTATTTGCGGTGAAGTCGTTGGCGGAGTCACCTCCTTTCGCGGTGCTCTATTGGACCGTGGGTCTGAGGTACATAGCCCCCACGGACAAGGTACCGAAGCCATTGGCTGTTCCCGCAGAGTGTTGGGCGACTTTTGGTATGTTCCCACCTTTTCCCTTCTTTGTTTCGCGATTAAGTTTCGTATATACTGATTTGACTTACATTTTGTTTTGCAGTGGAAACTTTGAAGCCCTTCATGCTCGAGGGCACTGAATTGTATACCCCTAGTGGAGCGTCCGTGGGGCTGTGGATGCGGGGGTGACGGAGGCTTCCGAGGTCCCGAAGACTCTTGTTGGGAGAATGCAGACTCGGTCCTCATCTTCCATAGCCTTGTCGAGGTCGTCCAGTGGGACTTTAGATGCTTCAGAAGAATGTCCCGATGTGAATTCCGTAGGTACCGCCGTGATCGCATTCACTTTGGCGGGCGTAAATGACGATATTATTATGGGAGGGGTTCGCTTGTCTCCTCTTCCCGTTCCTACGGAGGATCCTTCAGCTCAGTTGGAGTACATTAACATTTCTTCATCAGATAAGTCTGCTGCTTCATTGGAGCTGCTTCCCATTTTATGCTCCCTTGTGACGGCTCATACGGCTTCGGGAGGAACTGCATCCGCTGATGCTGCCTTTACTCCCTATATGATTCTGGGTAAGTATTTTTCTTTAAATTCTGTTAATCTATTTATACTAATTTTTCCCTCTTAACTGATGAGTTACGTTTGACTTTCGTAGATAAGGGCAAAGCTCCGATGGTCCGCGACGAGGGGATATCTTCTTCAATCCATGCCTTTAACTTTGGTATACTTCTGAGTCTAGAGTCTTTTTTCTTTCTCATTTTTTTTATAAGGAGGTATTTATAGATGGGTTGCGTGTATGAAGAAGAAATGCCATTTTTTGGAGGGGACCTTTTTATGACACCTGGCGGGAAGGCGCTTTTGGGTCCCGCAGAGAATGATGAGATGCTGGCGGAGTTGCTATCTTTGACCCCGTCCTTTTTTGATCAAGTTGATCCCGCTCCATCGGGACTCCCTTCGGCCATCCTGACAGATAGTCCTATCGTTACCCAAGTTTCGATTACGGAGGGAGTTTCTCCTGGGGCGCCGTCTTCTTTTGGTCCTCCCACTTTTGGTGGTGTGCCTACGGAGGAGGGTGTGGAGGCTGCCCTGGGAATGATCACTCGGTTCTTTGCCTCCACCAATCAACTGCCGATGGATGGGTGGTCATTCTTGCAAGCCTGTTGCAATTGGATGGCTACCATGGCGAGTTACTTCCTTTTTACTTATCTCTTTACGGTTACCTTTGCGCCTTTTCTTTATACTTTAACTTTGTTTTTAGGCGCCTAAAGTGCTTCCCCTTATTTTACTCAAGGTCGGGAAGCTGTGGGATAACGCTATGGTAGCGGAGGAAAAATTTCAAAAAATGGCGGAGGAGAACAAGAGCTTGAAAGAGCATGCGGAGAGATAGTAAGTGGCCCGGACCAAGGCCTCTCGGCAGATGTTTGAATTAGACAATGAGAACAAGTGTCTGGGGGCTTCACTATCGGAACTTGAGGCCTCGGGACTAGTTTTGAAGGAGAAGGTGGAGTTCTTGGAGAGGGAAAAGGCCGCCAAAGCTTGGAGGGTGGCTGAATTGGAAAAGAACTTAGGCCAAGCTCTATTCCGAGTGGACACCTTAACGGAAGAGGTGGCGAAGGTTCCTGCGGTGGAGGGTGTTCCTCTAGAAGTCTTGCAGCAAAAAGTGAGTTATGCTGCGAAGAAGGCTCGGGAAGAGACGCTCCAGTATTGCTACAATTCGTACCTTCAGAAGCACCAAGGGTATCTCGTGGGTCATCTATTGTGGGGTTTACTCAATTCCTTTACTCAAGTGAAGTAGAAAGTGTCCCTTCTCATTAATCAACACGTGGTGGACCTTCGTGAGATGTCCAGGCCAACCCTCCAGCAAGCTTATGCGCTTTTTAAGAAGCACGATGCTCCATGGCCCCCCTCTTCTCTGACTCTGATAGTCATTTCGGTGGCCACCGTGCTCCAGAGATCCTTGCTCCTCTCTTCACCTCCAGTGGAGATATCTGCAGCGAACCCATCAGAGGCTCCCCCATCTGTTCCTGTCTCGACTGCTCCATTCCCTAGTGCTTATGATAATCATTTTTTTTTCTTTGTTATTGATAGACTGTAGATGCATTAGTCTTTTCGATCTTTTCTTTAACCATGGCCGTTTTGCCACCTGTATTTGAACTTTCTCGGATGTTTAATGGAAATTTGTCCTTTTGTTTGTGTCATTCCTCGCGTAAAAGTTTTTGTCTTACGAGAGCATATTACTGACCTTCTTGAAGACTTGGGCTGCTTTAAAGTTTTGGATAACTTTGAAGTGTTTGGCTCTATCCAGAAAACTTTAAGATAGCAGCTACGTGTCCTTGTGGTACGAATGAGGTAGAGGGGAATGCGACATGTGACCTTTCGTGTCCTCTCACTATTGGCCATAGATGCCGCGAAATCTGGGTGGTCCCTTTTGCGGTAAAGGGCCCCCTTTGTCATAGTATATATTTCAGTTCTTCAGACCATCATTTTTGCCAAGTCCAACCAAACTTTCTCTTTTAAGAAGATCTTTAAGTATCACTTTTACTCAGAAGAGAGATTCACACTTGTCCACTTTGCCTTCCTTTTCACTAAGATATTATGACTCCCCCTTCATCCCGCTCCCAAAGCAACTTTGTCCCATTTCAGAGGTCTCCTTCAGTGCATATGGTACGACGCACCACACCCTAGGCACATAGGAGGCGGTTTATCCCCTACTTTTTGAAGTCTCTCCCTTCTGTTGCCCCCAACACCCTCTCGTACGAATATGTTATTAGAAGCTAATGTACGGGAAGTTTTTATGGGGAGGGATTCATACCTTCCGATACACCGCTTCTCGATGTTTAATGCAATTACCGTGAGTCCCCGGGCTTTGATAAGAGGGGGACGTGTAGCTACTGCCATATGTGTGGAGTCTTTGGGCTCCGTGGCCTTGCTATTTGTGGAATATAATTTGGATTTTGATGGATATGACATCTTGTTACCTCGTGGCAGTCAAAGGGCTTATGATCCTCCCGAGGGATATATGACTGTGTATTCAGACCAAATACCATGCGGTCTCCGCTTATTTTTGCATCCTTTCTGGCAGTCCCTTTTCAAGTATGGGCAGATCTGTCCGAGCTAGCTTACCCCCAATTCTTGTCGTTACTTGGTAGGATACGTTCTTTGCAGCGGACTCTTGGATCTAACCCTTACTCCCTATCGGGTAGGGAGTATTTTCATCTTATGGCCATGTCCTAGTGGTTTACCCATTTTTAGCTTACTATATCGTGACCAGCGTCACTCCTTTACAACCATTACTAGCCGGTTACACCTCTTGACGACTGGAAAACTCAATTCTTCTTTCTAAAGCCTCGAAATGGGCAAGCTTTCTCGTGGGGTGTGCCTACTCGCTGGGGATTGGGGTATGTAGTGCCCAACCCGGAGACGACGGTTCATGAGGCAGCGATTTTGCAATATACCCTGTTATTTTTGTGGAGTTACGACATATGCGGCTTGCTAGAGCTCTCAGACGCTTTGACTATGGCTGGATTGCAGGAGGGGAGGGCCGCGTCGGAGTTTCCTCCTCGTTCGTTGCACACCAACTTCTTTTTTTTTGTAATGCTTTCCCCCTCCTATCGTTTATAGCTTATTTGATTTGTTCTTCGTAACTTGTCTAATACTTGTTTCTGTTTATAGGGTCGGAGATGGAGTTTTTTGCGGGGATGCCTCTAAGTGGTGCCTCGAAGGGAAGACTTTGCAACGGGGTAGGGAGCTTCTCGTTATCTGGATTTGGAGTTGTGGCGGAGTCTTCAGCGGCTAAGCCGCTCCTGTCCCACTTGAGTAATGGCTCTTTTTTACAAGGTGCTTACGGGGGCATCGGTTGGCGAGGCAGGTCCTTCCCACAACACCTCCGGGTCTTTAAAGTTCGGGGTCACCGCAGGTTCAGTCCGTTCTTTATAGGAGGGCTTTTTACTAGTTAGGGGAGGTAGTATCTCGGAGAGGATCCCCCCGGGCTTTGGGGGAAACCAGGTGAATGTCGTTGATGAGCTTAGGTCGTCTTCTCCTATTTGGGAAGAGGGGCGTTGGGAAGCATCGACAGAGGCAGGCCGGTTTCCCGCAATAAATCCCAACGTCGTTTTATGTCGCACTTTTTAGAGTGGTTTGTTGAATAGCTTAGACTGCTCCGTGATGAGTATCCTTTCTCTATATTCCCTGTAGAACTTGGCCTGTAAGGACGTTTGTGAGGTATGATTTTCCGTTCGCTTTTCATGTTACTTCTATCGTGGTGTCTTATTTGCACAACCCCTTCTTTCACTCTTGTAGTTATTCATGGTGATTAATGCTATTGGCTCTCGGAGGGACCAAGCGGCGTCGGAGATGGTACTGATCTATCACCACCGGGATGATCTAGAGAGAGAACTTTTATCGGGTAGGCAGAAGGTTGAGGTGCTTAAGGCCGATAGCGAAATAGCGCAGGACCTTCATAATGCAGCTTTGAGGAATCTGTCGGAGAGATCTCGAGATGTAGATCGATGCTTGTCCCTAGAGCGGGCCAGGGTGGTGTGCTTAAAGGGATGGGTGGGAGATCTTCGTGACCAGTTACGAGTGTTAGAAGAGTGACTATCCATGGCATCGAAGGAGAGGGATGTGGCACTCCGGAAAATAACAGAAGCGGCGCGAAAACATGAGGTGGCTTTGGTGTTAGCTCGGGCTCAGGCCGTGATGGACATGTCCAATTCCCTTCCCCCTAAGGATATTCTCCGGGAGGTGTTCCGGGATATGGTAGGATAGGATACAATATATGCAAAGAGGCCATGCGGTCCTTACCTGATTTCCCTCCGACAGCTGTTATCCCTCGTTTAAATATTGTACCCAGTTATTGGGTACTTCTTTAGCCTTAACTTCAGAGGCCGCGCCGGTCTCCGAGGGCATGGCAATACCCTCAGTAGATTTGTTTAAGCCTATGGATCTAATCGAAGAGCAGCGACGTCGGTTGATTCAGGATGGGAAGCGTCCCGTAGAGGACCTTTAAGCATTCTCCTTAGTTTGGGTGAAGATAGCGTAATGATGTTTATATGTATATTTCCTATCGTGCGTACTCCGTTTTTTTGTTTGTAGATAGACGATGAGCTAGGATAGGTTTGCCTATAGCCCTTTGGGGACTATAATTTTGTAATGGCAAGGCTATTCCTCTTTTGTTGTAATATATGCATCATCTTCTATAAACATTAACATGTATTGTGAATCCTGTTTTATTTGTGCACAACAGGGCAGTTCTTGCACTATATGTGCTTACATTAAGCGTAATATTTAATTAGGTTGTACGCATTCCAGGTGTTGTGGAATACTTCTCCCTCGTAGTTTTCCAGTAGGTACGTAGCGCCTCCAATAATTTTGGCTATCTTGAAGGGTCCTTCCCATTTAGGTTGGAGTTTCCCTATATTTTTAGAGGCTTCCGCTCTTTTTAGCACCAGGTCCCCTACTTGGAAGACTCGGGACCGTACTCGGGTGTTATAATGCCTCGCCATGCACGCTTTGTATTGTTCCTTGCAAAGGGCCGCGGTTGCCCTTTTTTCTTCCAGGAGGTCTAAGGCGAGGGCTAGATTTGAGCTATTGTTCATCTCTTCGTACTCCCGGACCCTCCAGCTTTCCACAACTACTTTCGGGGGTACGACCGCTTCACTACCGTAAGCTAGGCTATATGGGGTTCCCCCGGTTGCGGTTCGTTGAATGGTTCTGTATGCCCATAAGATCCCCGGGATTTCTTCGACCCATCTAGCTTTGTGCCAATCGAAACTTGTTTTCAGACTCTTGAGCAAGGTTTGATTAGTTCTCTTTACTTGACCATTGGCTTGAGGATAACCCAAGGAGGCAAAGAGATGTTTAATTTCCCAGTGGTCACACCATTTTTCAAGGTCTTGGCTAGTGAACTGAAGCCCGTTGTCACTAACTAAGCATTGGGGGATGCCGAAGTAGCATATAATATTTCTCCACATGAAATTGATGACTGCCCCCGAGGTGATCCTAGCTAGTGGTTCCGCCTCTACCCACTTGGTGAAGTAGTCTACTGCTAGGAGTAGGAACCTTCAATTCCCCACTTGGCCAAGGGATATGGGGACGGTTCGGAGACCAAAGGTACCGCAAGTTGATGGATAATGTGGGAAAAAGTTTGGCATGGCTTACACCGTCTAGCGTGTCCTCGACAGTCTTGCTCCATGGTAGGCCAGTAGTAACCTTGGCGCATGATGCGTCCTGTCATGCTTTCGCCCCCCGTATGGCTCCCGCAAGTTCCTTCGTGGATTTATCGGATGACCTGCTCGGCCTCATCTCTGTTTAGGCACCTAGCGTGGGGGTGAGAATTAGACCGACGGTAGAGGATGCTTTCGTGGAGGAAGTATCAGGCAGTTCTACGAGCCATTGACTGGCGCTCTACTTTGGAGGTGGGGTATTCTTCCAGGTGCTTTAAATATGTTAAGATTGGAACCATCCATTCATCCTTCATGGGTTTTATCATGGCCCCGATCTCCTTGGTTCTGGATTTATCCAAATGAGGTAGACTGGAGGAGGGTGATGCGCTGGGTGTGTATGGTGGCCGTTTGGGAGGCAATTTTAGACAATGCGTCTGTCTCTTGCTTGTCAGAACGAGGGATTTGAACTATTTCTAACTCTCAAACCAGTTACCCCTCTGCTGGACGGCTTGTAGATAATCGCGCATTCGGTCCACTTTGGCCTCGTAGGCGCCATTGACTTGTTGCGCAATCAGCTGGGAATCGTTGTGTACTCTAACCTTTTTGATTCACCATCTTGCGCTAGTCTCATCCCTATAAGTATGGCCTCGTATTCCGTCTCATTGTTGGATACGAGATAGTCTAGTCTGATGGCGAAGTACAACGTTTCTTCTTCTATTTCCGTATTGCGGAGGACTACCCCTGCTCCACCATGTGTGGCAGTAATTGATCCATCCACGAACATGTGCCATAGGGTCAGAGTTTGGATAACCTATAGGCCCATCATCTCCTTTATAAAATCGACTAGTACTTGGGCTTTAATCAAGGGCCTGAGGGCATAAGAGATATTGTATTTCGTAAGCTCAATTGCCCACTTAATGAGTCGACCTGAGGTTTCGGGCTTATTGAGGATGGTTCGCAAGGGGTAACTTGCATGCGGTGGGACGTAACTTGCATGCGGTGGTGATTAGAACTAACACAAATTTATCAGTTTGGGTATATCGCCCCTCTGCTCCTTGTAGTGTATTGCTGACATAGTACACAGGGCGATGTTCTCTATTATGTTCCTTAACCAGTAAGATACTTACGGCCTCCTCTCCGACCACTAGATAGACGAACAACTACTCATGAGGCGTGGGTTTTACCAATAAGGGTGAGTGAGTCAAATAACCCTTTAGTTCCACGATTGCTTCCTCGCACTGTTCGGTCCATTGGAAGTCTTTGATGTTCCTTAGGATTTTGAAGAAGGGTAGGCTCTTATCAACTCACTTAGAGATAAACCTACGTAAGGATGCCATTCTCCATGTTAGCTTTTGGACATCTTTGATGGTCCGAGGAGTGGGCATTTCTAAGACAACATGGGCCTTTTCGGGGTTCATTTCTATGTCCTTCTCTGTTACCATGAAGCCTATGAATTTTCCTGCCTTTATGCCGAAGGAGCATTTCCAGGGGTTGATTTTCATCCCGAACCGGTCCATGATGGCTAACGCCTTACGGAGATCCTCATGAGGATCTTCTGCCCAATGGCTCTTAACGATCATGTCATACAAGTACACCTCCATTGATTTCCCAATTAGCCCTATAAACATGAGGTTTACCAGACGTTGGTATGTGGTGCCTGCATTCTTCAGTCCGAACGGCATAACCAAATAAAAGAAGGTGCCAGCGCCCGTAACGAAGCTGGTTTTGTCTTGATCCATGGTGGTCATCAGGATTTGGTTATACCCCTGGTCCCCGTCCATGGTGGACAATAGGGAACACTTAGCCGTAGAATCCACCAGTTGGTCTATGTTGGGAAGGGGGGTAGCAATCCTTAGGACATGCATCATTTAGATTGGTAAAATCAACACACGTCTGCTATCTGCCCCTCGTCTTGGGGATGAGGACCACATTGGCTAACCATTCAGGATATCGGACTTCACGAATCTGTCGTAGGTTGAGTAGTCCCTGGACCTCAGATCGGATAATTTTGTTCTTGTCTGGTCCTATGTTCCCTCCTTCTGTTCGACTTGTCTGGCTTCGGTCATAACATTTAAAAGGTGTTGACACACCCGTTCATTTATCCTTCCCGGGGGTCCGCCTTCCTAGGCAAAAAGGTGGTTAAACTGTTTGGGCATGAGTATCACTCTCTCTTCTACCCCGGGGTCTATCCCTGTCCCTATCTTGAAAACTTTTGTGGGGTCTCCTTCTATTATCTCAATCATCTTTAGTTCTTCTACCGGCTTTACCTTCAATTCCTCCTCTAATTTTTGCTTTTTGATTGGAGTAGTAGCATCTCCGTCACTTTCCGAGGGGATGGCATTCATACGGCGCACTTGGGACTTAGTTTGATTGCCCCTAACTTTTCCTACACCCGATGGTGTGGGGAACTTGACCTTTAGGTGAAGGGTATAAGGGATAGCCTCAAATGTTTGTATGGACGGTCGCCCGCATATAGCGTTGTACGTCCGAGAGGATGCTTCTACTACCCAAAATTTGGTATATTCCGTGCGTCTCATGGCGCCTTCCCCCCAGGACATGGGCAATGTGACGGTTCCCATGGTGCGGCACGCCTCTCCTGAAAAGCCAACAACGTGGACTTTGGCCGCTTCCTAAGGTTCTGGTTTCAATCCCATTGCTAGATACGTGGGTAGGAAGCGGACGTCTACTGAGCTACCTGTATCTATGAGAATACGTTGGACTTCGATGCCAAAAATTGTGGCTTCGATGACTAGCGGGTCCTCGTGAGGATACATGACGCCTTTCAACTCATGAGGTCTGAAGGAAATAATAGGCAGCTTAGCCCCTTGGATAGAACATATGGGCGGCCCTTGTTCTATCCGCCGAGCTTCTTTCAGATACTTCTTCTTCTTTTCGGGGGGAGATATAGAGATATCCCCATTCTCTCATGTTTATGGTTCGGACCGGTGGGGGGTTGTCATCGTAAGAGTCCGGAGGTGGAGGAATTCCCGAATGGGGGGGGTATCTTCCTGATATTTTGCGCCAGATCCCCTTTCCTCCGATGATCCTTCAGACCAAATCCTTTTCCAAATGTTGAGTTTGGGCGTTTCTTGATTATTTTCCTTCAGGTAGCTCCCTAGATATCTGGCGCTGAGCAGTCGGTGTATCTCCATTTTTAAGGTAGTAAAAGCGTCCATATCATGCCCCCATGCTTTATAGTATTTGCATAATTTACCCTTGTCTTTCTTATTGTGGGGTCTTTTGACAGGCATCGGCCATTGTAGGTTCGTGCTTCCTCTCATGACGTTGAGCACTTCAGCTGGAGTAATAGTCAAGGGGGCAACAACACGGGTTAGAGATGCCATTTTACTGGACCTCCCTCGTCCCTGCGTCTTGGGGGCATTACCCATTCTCTCGCTGTAGGTCGTGGCTTTCCGCCCGAATTTTAGAGTTTTTGGCCTCTTCCATAATGATGTAGGTTTCTGCTTTGTGCATAAGTTCGTTCATATCTTTGACCTGGTTACCCATAAGATATAGGAATAAGTTTCCAGTTCTGAGCCCTTGTTTCAGGATATCCGCAATAATTGAGGGGTTAGCATTTGGGACGTCCAATGCCTTGTCGGAGAAGCGCTTCATATAGTCTCTAAGGGATTCATCTTTATTTTGCTTGATGGTGAACAGATGGCTAGCGAAATTTGGGTATCTCCGGTTACAGGCAAACTGTCGTACAAACAAACATGCTAGCTGATCGAAGTGAGAATAGTACAAGGGAGTAGCTGGAAGAACTAAGCATATGCTCTGCCTGCCCGCGTGGTACGAAACAATTGACAAAGGACATAGTCGGGTGCCGAGGCCAGGTCCATGGTGGCTATATATTGGTGAATATGGTCTTGGGGATCCCTTCCGTCTTTATCCCCCGTATATAGAGGGAAATTACTAGGCCGCATCCCTGATGGGACCAGGGCGTGGGCGATCTCCAGGACGAAAGGGGATCCGTGGTAGATGAGTTCTTCTCTAGGGGTGATGTTTTTCTTTATGTCCCTCATTTCTCTCCGTATGATGTTAACCATATTGCATAAATAATCGTCCACTCCTAAGTGAGTAGGGGGTAATCGACACTCACGTGGGTACGAAACTTCCATTCCTTCAAAATTCCGGGGTGTTTCGACCCTATTGTCTTCAAAAGAGGTTTGCTCCCACGGGCGTATAGGGAGTGGGTATCCTGACGATGGTCGGCTGACTGAAAATGAGACCTATGGCGAGATTCGTATTCCTCTAAATTATTTTGTTCCCTAGAAGACCGGGGGGGGGGGGGGGGGGGGGAACCTTCTCGGGGTAGAAAGCTTCTAACCTGGTTCTTCCCATGGCTCCTTCGACTAGGCGTTCGAATACGTCTTATGGGATATTTATAAAATTCCTTCTTTCTCTTGCAAGAGATGATTGAGTTTCTGAGGGCTCATCTCGGATATGTTCGATAGAATTCTGAGAACTATTGGGATGGGTAAAAGAGTGGCTCATGGCTCTTTGTGGGCAGATTTCTTCAAACGTTCTCCAAGGAAAGATGTTATAGCGTTCCCACAGACGGCGCCATTTTGTTAACGGTCTTTTATTTATTGTGGATTTTTGAGGATGAGTTGCGACGCTTTGCCCAATTCTGTAGAGAAATCAGATTATTTTTGTTGCCCTCCGAAAGTCTATCTTTATTTCCCTCTTCTTGATCCCTTTTTATAGGGATTCATATTTGTACAAATGGGATATTTTTTGTGGACAAATGTCTCTATTGGGGGAATGATCGGGCCGCTCTCTCCTTGGGGACGACAACTGTCTACGATGGAGCTGACATAGTTCTTTATAATGCTACCGCCTTTGCGACCTAATGACACGTGTCCTCTTTAGGATAAGACTCTTTTAGGCGGTTATAGTCGGGTCCAAGGGTGACGTGTATTGTTGCTCCGATGTCTTGTTCCCGAGGGGTCTTGTGCATGGGGGATATGGTCCACAACATGTTTTTCTTCCGGGGCCTTTTAAGGCTATGCGGGCATTGTTTTTAAGGAGCAAGGTAAGTACAAGAGTATCGTATCCCTAGGGCGTATCTGTGAAGCTATCCAAAGCTTTCTGATACCCTGCACGGGAGATTTGTACTCTGTGACCTACTTGTGTGAGACCCTAGTCCTAGTTAGATACGCCCTTGGCTGGAAATCAAGAGACTGCTGAGAATTATATAGCGGTAATATTTGCTTTTGCTTCCACTTAATATATGCTCACTTTTGAAACCACGCTTTCTTGGTATGTCACATTTAACAAATTGTACCCTTCATTTTTCTTTTTGATCAATCAGTTTCTAATTTTGATCACACATTTGCTTGTGCTTTCACTTTTCCCTCAAAGTTATCTTAGTGAAATAGCATAGGCACCAATAATGAATCTCTGACTGATATATCCTATTCAAATATGAACCACATTTTTCATGATTTTACTGTATAAACTGTATCTCTCTCTGTAATTATAAATAAACTCTAAGTTGTTTTTTTTTTTACCAAACAAAGAAGAAGTAAATATGGCTCATCTTTCACTAGAAAAACCAGCCATGTCGAGGAAAATCATTGTCAGTTTAGTAGTTCTGATGATGATGATATTGGTTCCAAAGGCTAATGCAAAATGTGCCATCGAGGCGATCTTCGTTTTTGGAGACTCGAATTCTGACACAGGAGGATATTATTCGGCGTTTCCGCCTCAACCGCCCCCTTTTGGCATGACATACTTCAAAAAACCAAGTGGCAGGGCTACTGATGGGAGAAATTACATTGATTTCATAGGTAAATTGGCTAAATTATCTTGCTTTTTGTTTGTCAATAAATATTGTTAAAGAACGAGTTAGCTGTAACGGTTTGCAGTTAGTTAACCATAACGGTTCACTGTTAGTTAACCATCACGGTTTACTATATTGCGTTTTGCAACTCAAGCTCTGGGATTTCCATTAATAAGCCCTTATCTACAATCAATCGGATCCACTGCACTCCAGCCGAACACGTCTTTGTTCGTCAGTGGAGTTAGTCCTTTCTATTTGAAAATTCAGATGGACCAAATGAAGCAATTCAAGACAGGAGTTGAGGAATTTAAGTCCGAAAGTAAGAAATCAACTAACATTAAACTGATGTCAAGTTGGGATGAAAAACTTATGTATGCCTGAATCTTTTTTCTTAGGACATACCAATCTTCCTCAACCAGACGTCTTCAGAAAATCCATCCACATGTTCTACATCGGACAAAACCACTTCACTGGTTATGTTGGCTCTACGGGTGCCGCTGGAGGAAACAAATTGGACCTCGCCTTGTCTCCCAAATCAAAAGCGCCATCAAGGTTAACAAAAATATTTAACTCCCATTATTTTAACCAGTTACTTCTTATTATCGATGAGGGTTTACCTTAAAAATATTAAGGTAACCTATGTTTATGGTAGACTTTGTAAGCATAGTTGAATCATGACCACAATTATTTCATGTATTTACTGGTGCATCTTTTTGACGACGTGACACATAATAACCGCGTTGTCTAGACATGGTCTATCCAAGTGTTAATTACAACCAAATTTGTTTCTTCCATGTAGGAACTCTATGGACTGGGAGGGCGCACGTTTATGGTGCTCAATCTCGCCCCAATCGGCTGTTATCCGACATACATTGTGCAGTTTCCTCACGAAAGTTCTGACATAGATTCATACGGATGCATGCGATCTTACAACGATGCTGTTGTCGACTACAACTCTATGCTAAAGAGAGCATTAGAACAAACAAGACAAGAACTACGCGATGCTAACATCATATACGTCGACACACACACTTTTTTGCTAGAACTTTTCCACGACCCCAAATCCCACGGTTATTTGTGCTTCTTAAATCCTTAAATTTTAAAGTTAAGAGCGTTATACGACAATTCTACGTTGAGCTAACATTTTTAAGTTTTGGAAACAGGGATGAAGTATGGGACAAAAGCGTGTTGCGGATATGGAGGCGGTGCGGATAATTTTGACCCGTGATTGTTCTGTGGAAGTACGAGGTTGATCGATGGGCGGAACGTTACATCTTACCCGTGCAGTGATCCTCAGAATTATGTGAACTGGGATGGAATTCACTACTCTGAAGCTTCGGACAAGATGATGGCAAATGCTATTCTCAATGGCTCTCTGTTTGATCCTCCATTTTCCTTTAGTGATCACAATTGTGATGTTCAGCCAATTGGTTAGTTGTAATATGCTGAAACAAATAGTTGAAGAGTGCATGATCATTTGCATAAACTATTCGATGAATCTTTTATTAGTCAAATAACTTTTTAGAGGAATCTGGTAGTTGGTAATAAGATTAATTTCCATGTGCTAAATTGATGACGTTAAAACTCGCCTAGTAGTTTTTCATGGCTTGACAATATAGGTGACTTGCGACAACTCCATGTGTTAGATCTATTTCTAAAACTTTATATGTACGTAATTAATAAAAACTCAATCTTCTAATTGCCAAATTTTACCACTGCAATAAGAATCAAAGAATACTACTTCAGCTCTTTACTGTATTTTCGGAAAATATTTCGAAGATCTCAAATATTTTAGGAGAATTTTAATTGTTACACATAATAGGCTGGTCAAAGGAAACGTAATTTGATTAGAATTGTAATCATTACTGAAAAGGGTTTTGCGATTTAAGAAATTACCAGACATATGTGAAAAAAAAAAAGCAAATTACAAGAATGTATTATGTTAGATAGGGCATATTTAAAAAAAAGCTAATTAATTACCTTGTGTTAACGTTGTGTTAAATAAGCACACCATCTTGATTTGTATTTTTATACATCGCAAAATACGCATTCTTATACACCCATTGGTAATATATATCAATATATATATATATATACATATATATACATTGTTGTTATAATACATTTAATATACATAAACAAGTAGATAAATGCCCAACCCCGTTCCCACGAGCCTATAAACATGCGCTCTAAAGTCATTCAAACCAACTATTACCACCCCTTCGTAGTACTCCCCCTCGAATCAACCATTACCACCCCATCATATCACTCCCCCTTATTTTTAGATAAGAACGAACGATGTTGACAAATGACTCCTCGAAGAGCTTATCCTTCCAAGAAGAGATTAGCTTGGGGCGTAAAATAAACCTGGGACAATGACACACGCTTCCTATGATATCCACAGCGCGTCAACATCTCCCACGGCCACGAAGAACCAACATGCACCCCACACAACAAAGGGACCCCGTCTCCAACACTTCACAAGTACTCATTCAAGGAAGAAGAGATACGAGCTGCAATTTTCTATCTATAAAAAGGCCCCCTCCGACAACCAAAAGGGAGGGGGACAAGAAAATAGTATTTCTCAAGAAATATAAGACCCTCATTTTGTAAGCCAAGTTCTCTCCATTGGCATCCCTCTAATAATTTCAAATCTCTCATATTCTGTAACTCTAAATTCGAAGATATATACAACACAAATTTTCCTCCCTTAGCCCTCAATGTTATTGTGCTTAAATCGATTCGGTAATGGTGTTTCCTACCCTTATTAAAATGCAACTTTGTCTCTTAGAACATAGCACACATGAGAGATAGTATCTATTAGATAGAATGTATTACTTCCTTTAATTATTAGATAGAATATCTTTGATATCTATCTATCCTTAATTACAGATTCTTGTTGTATTTAGATCTAGGGATAAATGCATTAAACCCCCTGAACTATGCAGGGTTTTGTGTTTTCGTCCTTAAACTAAATAAATAAGCGCTTTGCCCCCTACACTATGCCATTCTATGCGATTTGCCCTCTGTCCGGGTTTTCGGCTATTTTGGCCATTCTTGGCCTGAATTTTTCCCCTTACCCGACACATATGTGTTGTAATAGATGTATGTTAGCAGTTGATGACAAATAGAGTTTTAAAAAACATCTCGAACGGGACATATTCCGGCTAAATTGTGATTTCCTCTTCAGTGTAATTTAGACGGAATATGTCCCGTTTGAGGTATTTTTTCGCCTACTTTTTGTCATCAACTACTAAAATACATCTAGTACAATACATATGTGTCGGGTAAGGGAAACAATTCTGGCCAAGAATGGCCAAAAATAGCCGAAAACCCGGCCAGGGGCCAAATCGCACAGAATGGCATAGTTTAGGGGGCAAAGCGCTTATTTATTTAGTTTAAGAACGAAAACACAAAAACTTGTATAGTTCAGGGGGTTTAATGCATTTATCCCTTAGATCTATCATAATTATCTTTGTACATGTAGTTGTATAAACACTCTCTTTACAATTAATAAAATCATCACTTCTAATATATCTCTTATATCAGTTTTGCCCTATTTCTAACAAGCAAAATTCGATCCAATGGTGACACCACCCACCACCGATCCCGTCGGCGACGGTACTATCCCTTCCGATGCACCTGGCGGCGCCACGTTTTTGGACGTTTCTTCGATGCGTCGATTCTCTTTGACGTTGTCCACTGGCAATGGGCTCTTTAGCGGTGATTCTCTGATACCAATCAACGCTCATCCCTATTTCCCTCTGTCTCATGGGTCCTAACTTTTTGTCGTAGTGCTCTCAAGGCCGCCACCTTCTTTATGACTATAGTCTATTTGACTTTTTGATGGAATGACCTGGTGCCCGCCTTCTGGATCCGATCTCGATGCTATGGCTGCCCACATGATCCCCATTTTCCCTTCGTCTCACGGGTCCCAACTTTCTATCGTAACGCTCTCAAGCCCGCCACCTTCTTTATGGATATAGTCAATTTGGACTTTTGGATGGAATGACCCGGTGCCCGTCTTCAGGATCCATTCTCGATGCTATGGCTGCCCACATGTTGTGGCTCCGACATGATTCACTTATTCTCTTGGCTTTTGTAAGCTCAGTTGCGCCTGAGATATCCACCTTGATCTCAAATTGTACCTCCCCGGCTCATGCTTAGCTTGAACTTCAACGTATCTATGCCAATCGGTCATGTTCTCGAGTAATGCAACTCAAGGACAATCTCAACACACTTAAGATTGGCTCCAAGTCTGTCTCAGAATATCTTCAAGACGTGAAATTCAAAGCGGATGAACTAGCTATCATCGATGGTCCAATCAAAGAAGATGATCTCACATTATATATCTTGAATGGCCTTGGTTCGAAATATAGGGACACCACTGGTTCAATCCGTGCCCGTGAGAGTTTAATTCAATTCGCAGAACTCCATGACATCTTGGTGAGTCCCGAGAGTTATCTTCATCGTCTCAAAACTGAAAACTCCACTCTTGTTGCCATGACACACATGACTGTCACTTCCTCACGCAAGTCTCGAAATAATCATGGGGGTCTCTGGTTTAACAATAAAATCCCGTGGTTCCAATCAAATGATGTCGAATATTGGGCAAACGATGTCGAATTAGATGACGTAGTGGGCTAAAGAGGGTCGAATGGGATGCCAATCCGTGATGCCTTGTGCATCACACTTGAGCTTGATGGGCTGTTGGACCATGTCATCAGACCGTGCTGGTCGTATTGGATGCTAATCCGTACTGGATGGGGCATCACATGAGAGTGGGTCAATAGACCATGTTTCATAAGATGTCGTTGGACCGTGCTGGTCGAACATGCTGCCAATCCGTACTGGATTGTGCGGCCGACATCATGGTCACGTTGGACGGGATTTGGGCTCAAAAAGTCTAGAGATAGAAAACTCTAACTTAGAGAGAGAAAGTAAGATGTGAATTGCGTGTTTTTTGCCCTCCAATTGAGGGGGTATTTATAGGTACCTCATGGGTCAGTTGAGGGCTTGTGTTGAATCTGAGCAAGTGACAACCGGAGAAGGCGACAACCATAGAAGGCGGCAATCCAAGAAGGCGGTTACCTAAAAGGCAGCAACTTGAGAAGGTGGTAACCCGAGAAAGCGACAATATTGAAAGATGGAAACGCGAGGATGCGACAAACTGAGAAGCCAGTAACTCGAGAAGCTGGTAACCCGAGAAGGCGGCAACTCGAGAATGCAATGACCTGAGAAGGCGACAACATGAGAAGCCTATGACCCGATAAGATAGCAACCCCACAAGGTGATGATTTGAGAAGGCGTCAACCATTGATGTATTTGGTGGTGGGACACGTGGTCGAGTGAGATGTTGCCAAATATTAATACCAAAATATGGTACAATAGTAATCCCCCCACTTCCCAGTGCACTATCTAAAGGAGAAGACACTATGAAGTATATCAAGCATTCCTTGGTTCATATTTTGCTTGTCTTATGTCTTGTTTATCTGTGACCCCGGATGTCGTTATTTAGCTTTCTTCAACTCGCCTTCCGTTGATGGCCTTCTTTGTGGGGTATTTAGCCAATAGGCTCTTCACCACATTTATGTTGGTAGGGCTAACGTTGTTGGCCTACTTTATGGGATATTCGCCCAATAGGCTCTTCACCTAGTTTGTTTCGGTACGACTTACGTTGTTGGCCTACTTTATAGGATATTCACCAAATATGCTCTTCACCTAGTTTGTTTTGTTAGATCTTACTTTGTTGGCCTACTTTATGGAATATTCACCCAATTAAATCTTCACCTAGTCTATTTCGGTAGGTCTTATGATGGTTGCCTACTTTATGGAATATTCACCCAATAGGCTGTTCACCTAGTCTATTTTGGTAGTGCTTACATTGTTGGCCGACTTTGTTGGATATTCACCCAATGTGTTCTCCGTGTAGTTTATTTTGATAGGGCATACATTGTTGGCCTACTTTATGGGATATTCACCCAATACGCTCTTCACCTAGTTTATTTTGGTAGGGCTTACGTTGTTGGCTTACTTTATGGGATATTCACCCAATAGACTCTTCACCTAGTTTATTTCGGTAGGGCTTACGTTGTTAGCCTTCTTTATAGGATATTCACCCAATAGGCTCTTCACCTAGTTTATTTTGGTAGGGCTTACGATGGTTTCCTACTTATTGGATACTCACCCAGTAGGCTCTTTACCTAGTTTTTTTTTTGTAGGGCGTACATTGTTGGCCTACTTTATGAGATAGTCACCCAATAGGCTCTTCACCTAGTTTATTTTGGTAGAGCTTACGTTGATGGCCTACTTCATGGGATATTCACCCAATACACTCCTCACCTAGCTTTAGGTCTTTAGCTTGTCTTGTTCATTGACTTAGCTTCTCCCACTTGTAGCTACTTCATGGTATATTCACCCAATTTGCGATGCCTTGTTTCTCCCACTTGTAGCTGGAGGAGTAAGTTGAATATTTGAGCGATAGCTAAGATGAAATTGTTCTTTTCGTGCATAAGTTTCTTAGTGAAGCAATGTTGACATATAAGTCGCAGAATGAAGCACTATCTCGGTGTAAGTTGCTTAAATAAGCATTGTTGATGCTAAGTCTCTTAATGAAGCACTATTTTGGTGTAAGTTACTTTATGGAGCACTGTTGACGTATAAGTCGCTTAATGGAACACTTTTTGTAGTTTTCTAAAGAGATGGTAGTTTTTAGTTTGATGTAGTTTGATCCTACTTTTTTATTCATGGAAATAGTTCATCTGCCGACATACATCAACTACGCCATAATAGCTTTGCTTGAGTTGAGGCCCGCGTCAACAATACGAGCATAGGTGACGTCTCCCACTTCTTTGCTTCATAAACCCACTTGGGGCAGCATTTAACTTTATACGTGCTGATGTGGCATTTATTCGGTGTAAATAGAGTAGGATAACTTCAACACATAAGTTTTACACCTAAGTCCCACGGTATTGCAAGTGCACAAATCATGAAATAATAAAATGAAAAGTAAGATTATTACCCCAAGTATCGAATCCCAAGAGAGTAGATATTTGCGATTTAACGATTATACTGTTGAGCAAGGGATGAATCAATTTTCCATTTTTGTTTTTTGTTTTTTATCGTTGAGAAGTTAAACTAAGACTAGGAAATATTACTTAACTAACTAATTAGAGATGGCGGGTGGAGATGTTTCTAGAGAACTAAGACTAAACTACCTAACTAACTAGAATGAGATTTGATTTATTGATTGCTATCTAAGGTTGTGAATCAGATTTTGTAAAAGGTATGTAAGAGATGGATTTCATTGATCTCGGACACATGTATTTCGTAGACAAAGTACCAATGACTCATATGCAAGACGCTATTTATTGATGGTTGCTTTGTTTCCGTATTGATGTCGCAAATTAGCCACCTTCGAAGTACTAAAGAACCCTATAATCTCTAATGATGTCAGGCCGTCACGAGAAATTCACCATGTCATAGGATCCATGCAATTTTTTTAGAAGTGAATTAGAGTTACCAACAACGATATAGATTCCACAAACACGTTAATGATCGAAGGTCTATAGATTTATCTGCCTGATCTACTATGCTTGTGTTGTGTTAACAATCCCCTATGCATAATTCAACATAATACAAGGTGATTAATTGTCACTACTTTGTTGTCAGAGAAACTCGTGCATCATAAGCAACAAATAATATCAAACAAAACAAATTGGTTTATTTTTTATGAGAGTTCGTACATAGCTGTTGAACGTCGCCTCTTTATATACTTTTTTCTCGGCCCATTAGGTTAAAGACCATCCGTAAAAGCCCTGGCTGAAATTTAGGTAAGCGCGATCAGGATGATCGCGCGCCTCAGACGCGATCAGAACTTCATCGCACCTCCCATCTCGCTGCTCTATGTTTCCTTTGTGATGTGCGTCCACGTGCACTGCTAGCTCGTCTTGCTCTTTAGTAGCGCGGTTGGTAACACCGTAGCTCTATTCACCTTTGTTACTAAAAAGTGTTGAAATCCTCCAAATAAGCATCTTTTTGCTCCGACTCAACTCCAACTGCAAAATAATGAAATAACACTAAAACAAGTAAGATTACCACAAAGATTGTTCAAAAGTCTGAGAGATCAGGTGCTTAATTCATTATAATTTTTTCCCTAACACGTGTCGTCTGTGGGGTTGAGTTCAATATTCATTGTGCACATTCCCTTGGAGTCTCATTCAATCTCCAACAATTCATACCCGAATGAGGGGTCATGTGTTATTTTATATGATGCATGTCCTCCACAAGGTCACATTCAATATTTACTAGTGCAAACTCTCTTAAAGTTTGATTCAATCTTTAACTGTGCATACCCTCTCGCGATCACATTAAATCTTTAATGGTGCATGCCTTCTTGGAGATCACATTTAATCCTCAATAATGCGCACCTCTATGAGATTACATTCAATCTCCAGTTACATACTCCTTTCGAATCCTATTTTATCTTCACCAGTACATACCTATTTGTATCGCATTCAATCTTCAACAAGTTAGTTTGGAGCATCGTAACTTTGGGGAGGTTAGGTCCTCTAATAGTTGAGCTTTGAAAACCTAACTTTTCAATATTTTTCAAAGGCTAAGTTTTTTGGAGCTTTGGAGAAGCTGAGTCTTCGGGAAGTAAACTGTAGAAAAATGATTTTTTTTAGCTTTAAAAAAGGCTAATTCTTCATTTATCTGATCTTTTGGAATGCTAAGCCTTCTAGACTTGGGCTTTAGGAATGACTAAGGGGTATGTTTGCAAGAGCTTTTATAAGCTCCTTATGGGCCTTAAGTCATTGAAGAGTATTTAATGAGTATTTGCAATGGCTGCTTTTACTTCCTCTTCTCTTAAAAAATGTAGAAAAATAGAAGAAACCCAAAAGCATGTCATGAGGTGCTTCCATAAGGTGTTTCTCTCACGAATCTTGGTGAATATATTATTTAAACTTATGTATCCCTTAAATTTCTTTAAAAATATCCAATTTTACCCTCAAATAAATCTCATGATTTCTCTCTTTCCTTATCAACGCGATCTTCTTCTCCACATTTTTAGTTTTTTAGAGAAAAATAATAATTATGAAAAGCAATTAAAGAAAAAATAGTAATGAAAAAGAATAGAAAAATACCTTAAAAATTATTAACGTTAAAGAATAGAAGATATATATGTGGTGTAATTATACGAAATAACTTGTATATTGTAACGTAATAAACGTATGTATTTATTACACTATATTAAAATTCAAATTATTTTAGTTTTTAATATATAGCTCCACCTCATGATTGTCCAAATGTGAGTGAAGCATTAGTATTTCTATATTTTAAATAAGAACTATTAAAGATTAATGTATTTTAATTAAGGTTAAAAAATCGCTTCTCTTTAGCTATTGCAAACACCTCAAAACTAACTTTACTAGCTTTAAGTTACTTTCAAAGAAGGATTTGCAAACACTAATAGCTTTAAGTCAAACACAACCTTAAGTAACTTTAAGTAGAAGGTAAGAAAAATGGACTTTCATAAGCTCTTACAAACACCCTCAAAGTGTTCTTGAGCCTTGAAACAAATTTAGTATTTAGTACTTGAGGTTTCTTCATCACTTTAACGATGAGCATTGAACCTTGAGGTTAATTCACCTTATTCAGATTAGATCTTATATCTTGAGGTCTTTAATAGTGCATACCTTCTAGGGGCCACATTCTATCCTCGTGAAGCTATTATTGAGCATGGTAACTTTAAGTTGAAATGTTTTGAAGCAGTCAATCATAGCAGTTTTATAAAGAATCTTGAGCATCAACTTTAACTTTTGAAGCAGTATGCGAATCTCAGAAAAACAGCCATAACTTCTTCTAGAAATTTCCATATGAACTCTACCTTGCTTTATTAAAATAAGACTTCTAGAGCTTTCTATCCATATAAGGCGAGCTATCTGGAACACTCTTAATAAGGGCAGTTTTTGGAAATAATCTTGAGCATCGTAACTTTAACGTGACAGATTTTGAGCAGTTTGCGCAATCTCAGAAAAACAGCTATAGCTTCTTTTAGAAAACTCCAAATGACCTCTAGTTTGTTGTATTAACAAGAAGACTTATAGAGCTTTCAATGCATATAATGCGCGCTTTGTGGAACACTCTCAATAGGCAGTTTTTGGAAATAATCTTGAGCATCGTAACTTCAACTTGATAGATTTTAAGTAGTTTGCGCATTCTCAGAAAAAACAGCTCCCTCTAGAAAGTTCCAAATGACCTCTAGTTTGTTTTATTAAAAAAAAAAACTCATAGATCTTTCTATCTGTATAAGGCCCGTTGTCTGGAACACTCTCAATAGGAGCAGTTTTGGGAATAACTTGAGCTTTTGTTGGGTCGTATGCTGAAAATTGAAGCTCTTTTCCATGATTTCGTCCTTCCTTAATCGAGCTTCCACAAAGATAAGGATTTATGATCATTGAGGAGTCTAAATATTCATGAGCTTGGAGAAAGCTAAGTCTTCTTGAGTTTTGGAAAACTCGACCTTCAATATTGGAGCTTTAGAAAAGCTAAGTATTTTATCTTAGAGTGTCTTGTGTTGAGTGGATTATCGTTGAGCATAACCAATCCTTAATTTTCTTGAAACCATGAGTTTGAGGATCGTTTCTGTTTCACCAATAAATAATTCTTGAAATTATTCAGGGCTTCTTGTAATTTTTAGGTCTTCTTGGGGTCTTAAATGTGCAATAAACAATGATATTGGGGTCTCACTACAACTCTTCTATTCATTCATGCGTTATACTTGAGGTTAATTTTATGTTCGAAATTCATCCGCTAATTGGGAATTGAATACTCATGTTGAGGTCATCACCAAGTCCATCATATAATTAGAATCACATAGACTTCATGATCTCATGCTGAGATCATTACTCAATAGGATTTCCTTAGAATAAAGTATCGGGCTGGCAGTGCAGTAGACCATTGCATGGAATAACTTCCAAGTTGTCTTCAACGCGAAAGTGGCACTAGATTTGTTTGATTCACTTAAAATATTTTCTCCACGCTGGAAGGATTTTATCTTAGCTGCCAGTGGTTGCAGTGCCCAGTCTCTCACAAACTGGTGGGTCCTACATGTGTGGGATCCACACCCCATGTGAATGCACTAGGCATTCCACACTGGGTAGCATAGATATAACCCGCTGGAAGAGACTTTTCAGATTTGGATAAACGAGTATTCTCTATATTTACGCAAAGTAATCATGATAAAAGGGAAATTATAGATTTTTGTCGTTCAAAACTTTTTTTCAGCATACTTGTAGTAACTTTCTTCCTCAAATATATATTTGTATATGCGGCTAACTCACTCCTCTTTCTCTCAAATTCCAGCTGCCTTTCGATGGAGAAAGACTTCGCACGCTGAGGGAGTTCACACGTCGTGGGGTTTCGCTGTTCTGCTCGTCCGTTCAACGAGAAGGGATGTAAAGGGCAGCTTTTTTTTTTTTTTACAATCTTAATTTACTATAACTTATATATTCACTTACTGTTTCTAATATTTCGAAATTGAGTCCTTGTAATTTCAATAGTTTATTTTATTTCAAGATTGGGCCTAATTGTCAATTAGTTACGTAATTTGCATAAATGATTCAAATGCCTATATCCCTAATGTCCAATTAACTGGCCCACCTGCTTTTAGGATTATAACATCTTTGTTACCTTAACTCTAAAAAGCCCTTGGAATGGCCCACAATCTTAATGAAATAATACTTAGTATTGATTCTTTAAAACTTAAATAAAGCCGCAAGGTTTACTATACATTCGTACTAAAATTATTTTGAAAAAGTTGGAAGGTACTTGCTAATTGATTATATATAATATTGTCTTGCATGCTTAGTTACTCGTATTTAGTGGTTCTGTTTTCACAAAATTCGTGACTTGTATTTGGTACTTGTGCAATTAACTCTTTTTATTTGTCATAATGTTTTGAATTGTGAACATTTCTGGTGTTGAAATTGATCCACGACTTGGTCAGCATGGGTGTACTACTGGGCAGCAGAGGGCTAGCTAGTGGGACCTTGTGAAGCTTTGCCCTTTTTTTCTCAAAAGCATCAGGAGTTTGTTCCTTTTTAGGTGATCAACGAGCATGTACCTAGGCACGTGTGAACGTTTTCAAGGTCGCTTCTTGAACGGAGTGACAAGGTAACGACGTGGAGTTATATGGTGGGAATGATTTCTACTACTTAGTAAGGGTTAACGCTCTCTAATATGTCTATGTATGTGCTTGACTGCTTAATGTGTTGTTGATAATTTGCTGCATTTCAATTGTCCTATTCTCTTGCACATCATGCACACACTTGTGACACCACTAAGATTTTTATCTCACTTGTACGCCCTTCCTTCTACTTTTAGGTAGGCAAATCTATGACCAAACGAGAAAGAAAATCGAGGAAGCATAGGGCTCAACTGCGGTGTTTATTATTATTTTAGAGAGATTTCTTTTGTTTTTTTTTATTTTATGTTTCAAGACTTTTAAGTTCAGACTTATTTTCGTTTATCTATTGTTAGGAATTTAATTTATGTTCTTGGGATTTGTCTTGGTAATTGCGGAACTTTGAGGCAATTTGAGTTATTGTACCTTTATGGGTTCCTAGTTAAACCTTGTTATTTGATAAGAAACGTTGGGGCGTGATAGTTCGTATTAGAGCTTGGGTTAATCACCACCCATGCCTTGTCAAATAGGATCTCGGGCCTGGTTAGACTTGTTTAACCTACCATTAGAACTTCCGCATTAGTTGTATGGCGTGCTACGTACCAAGAGTTAATGTATTATCGTTGAACGGCTGATCGTGGATAATCCATTGCGAACCAATATGTGTAGTGCCAACCCATATGTAGATAGTCGGTTTAAGACGTGATGTAATGCACTTAGTTACTTAGTATTTATTTCTTTATAACCGTGCTACATCACTTGCTTGATAATTGTCTTATAGTTTGTTCACGGTACTCCTTAGTAAATTATCTATGGATATTCGTACCTTGTTTAGTTTGATTTTGAACATATTTTCAGTTAGAATTTATAAATTGAGTGGTCCATATTTCTTGCTTTATTCGTTATGTATTACTTGATGAGTTGCTTAGTATTATGTAATGCGTGATTTTAAAACCTATCCATTTTTTTAATCTTGGATTCCATCGTGCAGTTTATGTGCTCTTATCTCGTAACAATGATGATTTTTTCTTGTGATCACAAGCGAATTAGTCAAAACCTTTGAATCTTATTTTCGTGAAAAGATTGTTACTTTTGTCCACCTTTAAAATCTTATACTAACCTGCTTCTGCTACAACCTCTATATAATCACTCATAGCGCATTCATGTTCTGTTACTTTCAAAAAGATGAATCTCACAAAAACTTCTATAATTTAGTTGATCAAAATCTGGTATTGCTTGCTTGGATCTTGAAAGATATTATGATACATGTTTAATTGGTTGATTGTTCTCACTGTGGAGTGTAAATGAACATGTGGAGTGTAAATGAACATGTTAGTGAAAATGTTGTTTTTCAGTTGTTACATTATATGACGTTGTCAATGATTACGTGTCATAGTACTAGCCCTTTACACACATGTTGCTATTAGTCCAAGATAGGTTGCATCCAATGTTAAAGTATTAAAAAATAGAAATACAAGCTCTTTATTTTTACGTTCATCCGGTCGTTTCGTCAATCACCTTCCACGCAATATACATCATTTCCTTCTCAAAACATAAATTTCACCTCATCTCCTTCTCTTTTTATCCAAATCACCGACAAATTAGAATGATTCCCTGGAGATTCGATACTCTGGACAACGAATTTCATTCCACGGAATTCTTCTGGGAGGTTGTAGCCAAAAAGGAGCCACGATTAATGATTAGGAAGAAAGCACAAAATTCATTGCATATGTGTTGTTTGTAGTTTATAAAGAACAAAGGCTTGAACAACGGAGCATATAATCTCAGCATAGGGTCAATATCGTTCCTTCCTTGTATTTATACCATGGCCCTCATTTACTGTCATCTAAGAGAAGAAGCAAAAGAGAAAGAGGGCAGCCAATTCCGCCTCTGCTCCAGCGTTCACTAGTAAATGATTTTCTCTTAAGAAGACGTGAGCTCGGTTCTCGAACTCGGCGCCGAACAACATTCAGAATTCCTACTTCTTTTGATAAAAACAACAGCTGATACTTCAACTATTAGGATATGGGTTCAGTCCTTGAGCTTGTGCCGAAAGAACCGGGCGCATTTATTTCTCAAACGCGGGGTCGGAGTGAATGCGCAACGATGGAGTTCTCCTCGATCAGGACTAATGTTAGTAAACTTACGAGAGGTTCAGGATCAAATTAGCATTTTTCCAGTTCAATTTGGCATTCTTACAAGAGCATTCCTCGTAATTATCAAATATGGACTTTTCGAGCGAAACGCAACCAGTATCTCGCAAGCATAAAAAGTCGGAGCAATTCCCGGCAACGGCCTCCGCTCCACGGCAAATCGTCGAACCTTTATGGAAAAAGAACTCGAGTTTGTCTACCCGCAACCTGTTCTACTAATAAAGGATCGACGCTCAGTTACGTCTCGTCTTATTTACTATAACAGAATTCTTATGCGCTGCAGAGGAATGTACAAAGCAGGATTTCAGCTATTACAATGCGAGCCTCTCTGCTCGTGGGAAGTTGCCTAAGACACAAATTGGAAGTCGAACGTTCGAACCACACATTTACTTACAAGGACTCCACACTTAAAATACTAACCAAAGTCTGCACGTACGTTAAAGTGGCGCATACCGAAGAAATAATCGCCCCTGTCGCCATGGCTAGCACCGCATTGTTGCTTTTAACCAACTCAGGTTCGACTTCCACCCTCGTTATTGTGCCTCAAAATATATTTATGCCTGCTACTATAAAAGCAAGAAAACAAAAAGATATATACCATCTGTGGTGCACCGTCTTCGAAGAGGAGGCTAACAGCTGGACATCCCCTTCGAACAATACAAGGTTGATCCTTGACGCACCAGGTAATAAAATTGTCGCTCGTTTTCCCAACACCCATGAGGAAGTTAACGCATATTTATGCAAAATCTCCTCCTTCCTAATACGTCATGCATCTGAACTGAAATTGTGGATCAGGTTGACACTTGAGTTTAATGTTAAACTAACAATGTTACTTTAACACCAGACCAGAATAATTGTGCAACGGAAAATAAAGAATACAAATTTAAGAAGATAATATATTAATATGATCTTCCAAGACGTCGACAAAATACCACAAGAGTTTTAAAAATGTGTTTCTCACAACTCTCAAGTTGCTCGAACTCAACAAAGCAAACAATAATTGATTTATTAATTCTAAACCTAGAACTAATCTAACAACTCACAAACTTTGCAAAAGTAAGACAACACTCAACAACTTGTAAATAAATATCTCATATTGATTAGCTCTTGTCTTGTCTTTGTCTTGATATACTTCATACCTATATATAGGTTATTGACTTGGTCTTCAAGGTGTGTTGTACACGGTTGGTAATTCTTCTAGTTTCCTTGTTGAACTCCCCTTTCAAGTTCTCACAGTCCTTCTTGAATAATAGTTCATTTGTTAGTAAACTAACTAAGGAAAGACTACTTCTTCAAATTATGACTCATCTTGGATGTTTCCTAGTTGCACTCAAACTCTTCTTTCCTTTTAAGTTGTGCAGTTAACTTAATTAAGGAAACTTCTCAATATGGAAACTTCGAACGATCAACCTATGTTTAAGTTTGTTTCCTAGATCACGACCATAGACAATCACAAATGCGGAACTCGGTTAGTTAAGTGAATATGGCAAAACAATAATAAAATTTTAAAAACTTAATTGTAAGACATATTCTGGTTTACAATTTTACTCTAACATTGAGATCCTAATGTTATCCTAACATCACCAGAATACTTGTACTTTCCTGAACTTTTTTTGACGAGTAAACTTCGAATCTCATTCGGATCGCTCCTATCAATTTTATTTGATAACAAAGCCATAAAGAAAAAATAAAACTAAAGAACACGCACATCGTAGTTGTACAATGTTGAACTACAACCCCTTAGCTAGTATCTAAGTAGCTTTTTATTAGCTAATACAACAAGAGAACTATTCTAAAGTTATTCTGCAACTGTCCTTATTTAGAAACATTTCAAAAGTTAGCTATAGAACTTACTATTTAAAGTAAGCTGTTAGAGTCTGTTAATAGTTTGTTAATAGCCGTTCCAAGTCGATTAGGATTATGAGATTCTCAGCCGTATATATAGCTGATGATTATATCTTTTTTCATTTCATCAAGTTACACATTACGCACACACATTACACAAGATCAAAGCTCTCAATATTTGATCACAATAAAGATTTTATTCTTCGTCTTCTTCATTCTGTTTCTTTCTTGTTCTGTCATGATCACCATGAACACATTACAAAGTTAATATGGTATCATTCGATCAGGTTTTTTGATCTTCCTTGAGCTGCAATCTAATCAATCTTCGCTTCTCTTATGTCCGCTTGATTTCATCATTCTTCTATTTTTTGAAAATCAATCAAAATGAATACTCGTGCAACATCTTCAACTACTGTCTCCTCCAAGAATCCCAGGGAGGATTCCAGTTCTGTTTATTATTTAGGGACCCATGATTTCACAGGCGGTTAGATTGTGCGAGAAAAACTTAATGGGGCCAACTACATGTCATGGAGTAAAGGAATAGTAATGGCACTCAACATCAAGAACAAGATCAAGTTCATTTATGGCACTTTCCCAAAACCAAACTCCAGTGATGAAGTGAATGAAACTTGTTGGATTTGAGCTAACACTCTTGTTCTTTAATGGCTAATGGATTATGTTTCTGATGATGTACACAAGAGCTTGGTATACTTTGAATCTATCTTGGATTTATGGAAGAAATTGAAGATGAGATTTGCAATGGCTGATGGATCCAGAGTTTACCAGCTACAAAAGTCACTTTCCACCATCTCACAGGGAAGTCTCTCTATCACAAACTACTATAATACATTTAGATTATTGTGGGATGAATCTGTGAATCAGAGGCTTATTGCGGCTTGTTCCTGTGGGAAGTGTACTTGTGAGGGTTAACAAGACTATGATTGATCTTAATATGATTATGTGTTGAAATTTTTGGTTGGCTTCAATGATTCTTATAGTGCTGTGAGAAGCCAGAACTTGTTGATTAATCCTCTGCCTTCTTTATCACAAGTATATTCAATGTTGTTACAAGAAGAGAATCAAAGAGAGCAGTCTTTTTAGAACGCTCCTATTGATCTACTTGCTATGTTCACTAGACAAAGACAGTCTCAAGATCAACAACGCAAAAACACTTACAATACTCAAAATTTCCAGCCAAACCAAGGATACAACAACTCTAAGCCTAACTCTAAAGATAAGAAGAAATTCAAGTGTACACATTGTGGCATTGTGGCTATACTGGTACACAGTTGATAAGCATTTTCAGATATATGGTTATCCTTGTGGATGGGAAGGACCAAAATCAAAAAGGGTAGAAGCGAACGTGGAGCAAATAGCATACATGTCGGTTGCGATAACAATGAATGAAGAACGTAAGGAACTTTCTTAAGAATTTGTGGTGGGATTTGACTACTAAAAAGGCCTAGTAATACTCTATTCAGATGAAGACGTGGTAAGTAAATACAAATATAAGTCAAACCTAATTGTTTCTATTGTTTTTTTTTTTTTTTGATAGGTAAACATATCATTCATTCATTAAACCTAATCCAACTTACAAAGAGTTTCCATCATCATGCTAAAATGAAAATTACAAACCAAAGTTAACAAACACGTAAAATTAAACTTTTGCAACATCAAGAGAAGGTAGATCAACAACCGAGCGAATTTTAGTAGCACCCGAGATGATGAGTGAACACGAATCACTTTGAGCAAGGAGGGAATAAACCCTTTGTTCTTGTGGCACGGAGAAAAACAACCTTGCAACGCCTGATCCCGTCGACCGACAGGAATAAACAGAGCCGCCACATCCAACACAACACCACCGGAGAAGAAGATAAAATCCTGCAACCAACACAAACCAAACACATGAGAAGCGAATAACCTTGGTCTAAGCCTCAATCTTTCCAACACAACCAACATTAAACTACTAAACAACAGAGCAAGACAGAAATAAAGCAACATGAGAGCAACAACACAAAAGTAAAGAGCAAACAACACCATGTAACACCGAAGTTTGACATGGTGGGTCCAAAACGAAAGTCAAATCTTGACCAGATATTTGACCTCAAGCACGACTTATCAACCCACAGGAAGAAGGGCGATAGTAGGAGGCCCTTCGGGTATGTAAGACGCACAGATTACAGTGGCTGGAGGATGAGTTTTTCCATTTGGAAGGTGGTTGTGACTTGTGACAAGTGAGAAGCGAAGGATCCATTAGTTCGCCGGAGATGGTGGTGGTGGTAGAGTTTTTGGAGTGTGAGGTGAAGGTAAGCGGAAAGGAGAGTGGATATGTCTGAAAGCGGAAAGGAGGTAGAGATCTGATCTCAATGACCAGATCGGAAAGAAACTAACCGAATAAATAGGTAGAGAACCGCACGGCGGCGGTGGAAGAAAAACCCTAGAAAGGGTGGAGAGCACTATTCTCTAGAGAGAGAAAGTGAAAATGATATTGGCTCAACTCTGTATTGTGTCTATTGTTGGTAAGCGGTAAATGGTAGCGAGTAAGATCTGGGAAATTCTTAGCCCCTGTTTGGCGCTCCCCTAAGTGCTTGAGTGAATCCATTTTGTAGACAAATCAATATATCTTACACATTTCTAAAAAAAAAAACGAATAATGTACTTTGTAGCCAGTACAAAGAAATCTTGAATTTTTAATATACAAAGATGGTAAAAGTTATAAATCACCTAATTAAATGTTTTTATAATAACCTAAATATAGATACATTGGCCTACCATGTGTCACAACATTTTAATTGCTAAGATGTGTGCATCGGACATATTACTATTACTATTTTTAGCCCTGTTTCAATTATTTTACTTTACAATTAATCGTACCTTCCTACACATAAGCGCTTCCTTATTGGACCTCAACGGTGAGCAATCCCATCCCATAAAGTTTATTCATTTATTGTCTCATTCTGAATCTTTGGTGATTATGAATTCGCCAATTTCATTTTGTTGGTATGCCTTTCCCTATAGAATCAAGATATGTAATCAACTACTAGAAGCTTCTCGTAGTCGTAACTGCTATAAGGTAATCACTTTCAGTATAAAAATTTCCTCGTTCTACGAAATACCCATCGTATCATCATCTCGAGTAATATCAATATTTTCTTTATCATCTCATTCAATATTCTGCATCCTGATGACACTTGCGTCAAGAATTTTATTCAAAGCACCTCTCTTCCATGCCGCGTCATCCATTTTATAGCATTTTTAGCAAAAAGCTCTTCCATATCCTATTATATTTTTGAATATCACCCTCCTCTATAATATTTTTTTTCTTAGTCATTTGAAAATATTCTTGTTCATACCTTTATCGCTAGCTCAAGAACTTAATCACGTAGTTTAACGATTAACTCGTTATAACTAATTCTTTGAGGTATCAGTACTTAAATACATTACCTAAACTTTCTTTTTATACTAAGCACTTTTTCTGTCACCAAACACCTTTCATTGTTCCCTACGTTTCTAGGCCCTCGTTTGAGATCATGTCGTAATCGTAGAAAATCTTCTATGTATCTTATATGATATAGTGTTAAATCAAAAAAAAAAAAAATTGATAATGAAATTTTCCTTAAGAGTTGTTACATTTTCCGCATCTTTGATTTTATTAAACTTAAACCATAGTTTCTTTGCCTAGAACCCTCACTACAAGATTTCGGGGGTTTTCGCGACCCCCGCCTGGTGACCGCCGGGCGGTCCCCAGCTTTTTGGTGACCGCCCAGAGCAACGGGGACCGCTGGGCGGTCCCCATCCCAAACGGGGACCGCTGGGCGGTCACCAGCCCAAAAGGGGGACCGATGGGCGGTCACCAGCCCAAAAGGGGGACCGCTGGGCGGTCCCCAACCCAAAACGGGTTTTAGGGACCGCCCGGCGGTCCCTAAAATTGGCTTTAGGGACCGCCCGGCGGTCCCTAATAATATTCATATTTTTTTTTTATGTTATGAAACAATTAAGGTGTCTCGTTGTTTGTTTAGTTGATAAATATCCTAATTATAGTTCAAAGAACAAAATTAGAAAGTTTCATACAAATTGAAACAACATACGATGATTAAGTGTACGTATAACGTAGAATATGTTCAACGTTAAAAATTTTCTCAATCTCATTCAATCTACAATTAAATAACTAAATTAGTGGTTTTAAGATCGTTTGTTACTTCAATTGACATGTTATAATGAATTTTGTTGATAAATATCAAAAACACATGGAAATCGTTTCATAAAATCGAAAAAAAAGAGTATGAATATTATTAGGGACCGCCTGGCGGTCCCTAAAACCACATTTGGGGACTGCTGGGCGGTCACCAATTGGCTTTAGGGACCGCTCGGCGGTCCCTAAAGGTGGCTTTGGGGACCGCCCGGCGGTCCCTAATAATATTCATACTTTTTTTAAAAAAAAATTATGAAACAATTAAGGTGTCGCGTTGTTTGTTTAGTTGATAAATATCCTAATAATAGTTAAAAGAACAAAATTACAAAGTTTCATACAAATTGAAACAACATACGATGATTAATTGTACGTATAACGTAGAATAGTTTCAACGTTAAAAACTTTCTCAATCTCATTCAAACTACAATTAAATAACTAAATTAGTGGTTTTATGATCATTTTTTACTTCAATTGACATGTTATAATGAATTTTGTTGCTAAGTATCAAAAACACATGGAAATCATTTCATAAAATCGAAAAAAAGAGTATGAATATTATTAGGAACCGCCTGGCGGTCCCTAAAACCACCTTTGGGGACCGCTGGGCGGTCACCAATTGTCTTTAGGGACCGCCCGGCGGTCACCAATTGTCTTTAGGGACCGCCCGGCGGTCCCTAAAGGTGGATTTGGGGACCGCCCGGCGGTCCCTAATAATATTCATGCTTTTTTTTTTAATTTTATGGAACGATTAAGGTGCCGAGTTGTTTGTTTAGTTGATAAATATCCTAATAATAGTTAAAAGAACAAAATTACAAAGTTTCATACAAATTGAAACAACATACGATGATTAATTGTACGTATAACGTAGAATAGTTTCAACGTTAAAAACTTTCCCCATCTCATTCAATCTACAATTAAATAACTAAATTAGTGGTTTTATGATCATTTGTTACTTCAATTGACATTTTATAATGAATTTTGTTGCTAAATATCAAAAACACATGGAAATCGTTTTATAAAATCGAAAAAAAAAAGTATGAATATTATTAGGGACCGCCTGGCGGTCCCTAAAACCACCTTTGGGGACCGCTGGGCGGTCACCAATTGTCTTTAGGGACCGCCCGGCGGTCACCAATTGTCTTTAGGGACCGCCCGGCGGTCCCTAAATGTTTAAAAAATAGGCGGGATTGGGGGGGAAATTTGAAATTTCCGAAAATTCAAAATTTTCACCTTAATTCTATATATACCACCACTCTTCTATCCAATTTTTCAACACTCTTCAAAAACACCCAACTCTAAAATTTCTCTTCTCATTTTTCTCTTCCTAAATCCAAAAAATAAAAATCATCCAAAACACAACATTTCTTCCTTTCTTCTCAACCTTTCTTTTTTTTCTTCAAATCCCAAAACACATCATTTCTTCTCTTTTCTTTTAACAAATGTCAAGAAAACACCAACAATATGTTCTTCATTTCTTTTGCTTCTTCTTTTTCATTGTTTTTGGTTTATTTTAATAACTATCATTTGTTTTTACTTTTATTTCATTATTTTCTTTGTTTTATTTTGTTAACTTTCATTTCATTTTATTTTTTTATCATTATTTTGTTTGTTTTTGTTCTTGTAAATGTTTGTTGCACATATTTACACGCAATTTATACAAAAAACCCAATAATATTCCGGTAAATTTCCGGAATATTATTGGGTTTTTTTTTATTCTGCCGCAGACTTTTAGGGACCGCCCAGCGGTCCCCAATAATATTCATAGCCCTGGTGACCGCCCAGCGGTCCCTAAAAGTCTGAAATGTTGTTGGTTCTCGTGTTGTTGGTTCTAGTAGTGAGATTCAGGGTAGTTTCAGGCCTCAGCTAGATGGTGACTATGATATTTTGATCGAGCATCCCGCCCAAGCAGAGACTCATACATCGCGCGAGGGATCTACCGAGGTGACTCCTTTGCCGCAGTGACGCCTTTTCGACGACTCTGATGCCCCAGCTGCAGCAGCGCCTGTACGCACTTCGTCTGGGTCAAGGGCTAGACCACCATCGACAGAGTCCACTGGAGCACATAGACCACCATTTGCCGAGTCTAGCCGAGTCCATATACCACCACATGCAGGGTCCGATGGCGCTAGTCCGAGCGGGAGGACCGACGGAGCTGGTCCGAGCCAGAAGGCAACCGAGATTCAAGCATCGGGGTTATGCACATGCACGCAGACACGTCTAGGTAGGGGATCATCGATTGGTGTTCAAAACCCCACTACCCCGAGTATGAGGCCAGTTACTCGACTGGACCAGAGGGGCCTATTTCAGCATCTCCCATTTATCGAGGTGGTGACGACGATCACTAAGTTGATCCGGCATTTCATGTCCAAGTTTTACAAGTCATATTATAAGGTGCCGAAGAAGAAACGAGATGAAATGTGGATTGCGTTCATGGTGAAAAATTATTTAATAAATATATTATTGAACTCATTGTATTAATAAATCATGTAACAATAAAGGTGTAGAAGATGGCGATAAAGCATTGGATGAAGGAGGACACCAAAAAACAAGCATTGCAGGGTCGGCAAAATCCGCGGGGAGGCGTGGAACCCGAGATTATGAAGAAAGCACCTGCTACTTTTTATAGTGGATCCATAGACTTGGAGGCAATTAAGCGTCGTTTGGTAAGTTATATTCTAATTAAATATTTATTCTTAATATCACTTAAACATATATGTGTAATTGAGTGTGCTTACTTTCTTTTTCAAATTTGTAGGCTAAGGTGGATCCCAACCGCACGACGCGTATTCGACATGATGAGGCGTTAAACTATGGATTTACGAAGCAGGTCGATGGTACGGGCGGGAAAACCAATGTGTCGGCGAAGCGCGAGTGGATAGACCAGGGCGATAAAAGGACTTACATTAGTGAATTAAAATACAAATTCATTTTTTTCTACTAATTCGTTAAATCTCCTTATTCATTTATTTTCTTATTATAAATACTAATTCTTTCACAATTAATAGAAGATGTACATCAAGCTGATGAGGAAGCAATATGGCAAGAACAAGTTGGTGTGGCCCGAGATTGACGGGCCACTATGGAAAAAGGCTCAAGGTAAAATCAAGAAGGGGAAGGCGAGGGGTATACCTGACGGCTCAGCTCTAGAGGCATATGATATTGAGTTCAGGAAGAAGCCAGACTACATGAGGGCCTACACCAAGGAGTTGGAGGAGACGAATAAGGAGTTGGAGCAGGCGAATAAGGAGTTGGAGGCTAGCCAGCGAGATCTGCTAGTGGACGATATTCTTACAATTTTGTAGGGCTGGAGGACTCATTGGATTGAGCATGGATATGTTCCACCACCGGAGATTCCCGCTTCGATGTTCATGCGCAATGTAGTAAAGACCGGAGCTACTTTCAGGATTGCTAGGCCGCCACGTCAAAAAAAGGACCCATTTGATCACAGTTCTTCTGTTGCGCCCAACTACGTCATGGTGTACTCAGACAGTTCCGATAGTGAGGACGACCACGTCTACGAGGACACGAAAACTTCCTGTGCGTAGTCTGGACGCGATAGCGGAACGTAGACAGCTGGGGGTCGAAGCCGCTACAGATGACGCACCTCTAGTTGTCAAGAATAGGGGTCGTGAGGGCGTACGCAAGAATGCGAAGAAACCTGTTCCCTCATCGAGTGGTAATACTGCCGGGGTGGGTAGTGCCTCGCAGTCTCAACATGACGTTGATGTTGGGATGTCCATGAGGCGAAAACGAAAAAGGGAAGGAGGTAGTTCAAGTAGGGATCACTCCGTGCGTGGGACTTGTATTTCATGTCTTCTTCTGATCTTAGGGTGCTTCAGCGAGTCCACATAGCACATCCATCCTTGTACCTGGTCACCTAGAATTTTGCCGACTCCTTGAGGTGTCGGGAATTTGATCTTCTGGTAATAAGTAGAGACCACTGCCCTGATCTGGTTGAGTCCCGGTCGGCCAATGATGGTGTGGTAAGGGAATGGAATGTCGACTATTGTGTATTTTATCGGCGTCACCCGGGTGCGTGGGTTTCTCCCAGACACTGTGGGCAATATAACTTGTCCGAGTGGAACTACCTCTGCTCCACCGGATCCGGTCAATGGGGTGGATATCGGCTCTAGCAGTCCCGGGGCTATCATCATGTGCTTGTAGGCTTTTGAGAATATCAGGTTTGCGGAGCTTCCGCTGCGGTCAGGGCCAACGGACTAAGTTGCTCGAAGTCTCTACTGGTGAAAGAGATCTTCTGCTCCAAGTACGCTTCTGGTATGATTGCAATTGTGTACCCAATGTAGGCCCCGCCCTGGACTCTTAGTGTTATAGTTTCTCGGCCGCGAGCAGTGTCGGCTCCCAAGGCTCCTCCATTGATCATGTTTATGACACCTCTGCTCGGGGCATTCACTATAGCCCTACCACACTCCTCGGGTGCCTCAATCATCTTCTGCTTTCCTCTCTTGGGTGAGTAATCTCTTCTAGGGGATAAAGAATGTTCTGTCCCCTAAGCATTTTCATTGGCGTTCCTAACAAACTAGACCAATTTTCCTTCTTTAATAAATCTTTCAATTTCATTCCTCAAGTGCGTACAATCCTCCGTCCTGTGTCCAGGTTGATGGTGGTACGCGCAGTATTTGTCCGACGACTTCATCCCCGGAGTCTCATTCAATGGCCTGGGTTCCGTCAACCATCTGTTTCTTCTTGCCACGGCCATCACTTATAGAATGCCTCTATTCAACGGTGTGTGCGTACTTGGGGACCTTTCTCTGTTGCGATCTCTGTCCGCATTTCTGTTGGGAAATGAACCTTGACGCGTTGCCATCATCTTGTCCTCGTAAACACTTGGTTCGCGAGCATGTTGATCTATGCTACGGTGGGCTCAGTCACTTTGATTAACTCGCTGGCAAACCTGCGATGGGTCGTACCCTTGAACAGCATCATCATGACCTGCCAGCCATGTGGCTCATCCACTTTCAATAATTCATCATTTAACCTCTTCATATATTCCCAGAGGTTCTCCCTTTCCCTCTGCTGTACCGCGCCGAGGCGTAACAGGTTGGCCTTCATTCTCTTTTGGCTAGAGAACTGGTTCTCAAACTTTTCCCTTAGTTGCTCGTAGTCCATTATGGATCTGGCCTCCAGCCTAGCAAACCAATCCAGTGCAGCACCCGTTAATTCGGTGGATAAAATCTTCGCCTTTATGTTGCTTGAGTAGTTGTGCAGATTCAAAATGCTATCGACCTGATGGAGATGATCTGTAGGATCACTTCTTCCGTCGTATGACTTGATCACTGAGATCTTGTCCCCTATTTGCAATACCTCAGCCTCTATCTCATTCGAAAACGGGGTCGTGCTGCGACCCTTCCAATGACTCTGAGTCACCTTCTTCGTCAACTACGCCCTCTCACGATCTAGTTGTTCCATCCTCCTCGATATTACCTGCAGTACTTCTGCATCCTCATTTTTCGAATGTACAATCTTAGCACGGTCGCAACCGCATTCCATTCTCTTGATTATTTCCACCCTCTCGCGGTCAAGTCGGTCCATCATTCTTGCTATCTCTCGGTCCAAGGTCCTAGGGTCCCGTATCTCCGACCTGTCGTAAGCAGCGGGCGATATCTCTCTGAATGAGTCCCCTGTATCCTCCTGTTCATCATATCCTTGCCTTGCCCTTCTCTCACCCGCTCGGGATTTGAAAGTGCAGGGCTTTCTGGAATCAATGGTAGACGGTGAAATGTTAGACGATGTTGGGTTAACATTGAGGATAACATTGAAAGCCGAGAGCTTGTGCGAAAACTGTTCTTTAGTTGCCAAAATTAAGTTTTGCCTTTATTCACTTATTAATCAAGTTCCACGGTTTTGGTTGTTTATGTTTATGTCCAGGAAAGTATCTTAACCACAAGGAAGAGGTATGGAAGATTCCTTACATGAAGTTTCCATAATTCAAGCAAAGTTGAATAGTCAACTCACACGCTTTCAAAAGAAGGAAACAAGTTAGTTGTTCTCTGCGACGCGACTCTTTCCAGGATTCTCCGAATTGAAGAAGATGTGTTACCTTGTTAAATCAGTAATGAAGGAAACACATATTCTGGAAAGATATGAAGTTCACAAAGAAGGAAAATTTCAACAAGGAAACAGCAAGAGTTACCAAAACTGTGAACAATACATCTTGGCGTTCAAGACTCAAGAAATCTATAAAGATGTGAAGTTCATCAAGATGAAGACAAGACAATCGTAACAATAATCCAAGAGATTAATCATACTTTGTATTGTCTTCATTTTGTTTTGCGAAGTTTTTGTATCAACTGCTTAAGTCTAGTTCATAGAAGTTAAGTAGTTCTTACTTGTCTGCTTCGTTGAGTCCGATCAACAAAGAGTGTGAGTCAATTGTTGTGAGGAACGTTTTTGATAAAACCTTTATGGTTATTTCGCCTAAGGCTCGGAAGTTTTTAATAATATTGAAAACTTCTTAAAATTATATCTTCTTGTGTTCTTACTTCCGCTGCACATTATTATTATCAAGAAGATCAAAATAGAGTTAAGGCAGTTCCAACTTAACTCTCAAAAAGTGTGGTGTCAATCCACGGTCCTACAATTTCAATTGGCGTCAGAGCCAAACACCGACTACAATGGTGGTTTGGAGGTGATACAATACCATGGACAGGGTCAATCCTAATACCAACATGATTCCAGTTTTGGATGGCTCTAATTATGCATATTGGAAGATCAGGATGAGGTCTCACATCAAAGCTATTGATATTCGAGCCTGGCAATCCGTGATAAATGGATACACTCTTCCAACATTACCAAAAGATGGTGAAGGTGATCTAGTACCAAAATCAGAAGCAGATTGGACAGCACCAGAGGTAGGTCTCTATAACTCTAATGAGAAAGCTCTTAATGCTATCTCTAGTTGGGTTAATCATCACATGTTCAAGTTAATCCAAAATTGTACAAAAGCCAAACATGCTTGGGATATACTTGAATTACATTGTGAAGGAGATTCTGCTGTTAAAGATTCTAAATATAGATAACTGCTTTTGCAATTTGAAAAACTTGAGATGGGAGAAGATGAAAGTGTTGACAGTTATTTTGAGAAAATTCTTGATATTGCTAACCAATGTGAAAATCTAGGTTTTGCTATGACTAATCAAGAAATGCTGTATAAAGCTATGAGAACACTGTCATCTAAATTTGCTCTCAAGAAAATTGCAATGAGTGAATCTAGAAACCTTGCTAATCTACAGTTTCAAGTCTTGATGAATACTCTTAGAGAATTTGAGATGGAGCTTGCCTCACAACCTAGCAAACATAGGGTTCTTGCTTTAAGAGGATCTAGTCTTGACAATGAAAGTGATGATGAGTGTGAACTAATCTCTTCAAACTATGGGAACATTACTAAGAAATTCAATAAACTGAACTTTAAAGGAAAAGGTAAAGAAAAGAATCTTAGTAATAGTTCCACAGGTTATAAGAAATTACCTCCTAAGTTTGTGAAGTATATGGCATCAAAACCTACTCCTTTAGAAGATGATAAGTTAAAAGATGTTCAATGTTTTGAATGTAAAGGATATGGTCATATGGCTAATGAATGTGCTAACACTCTTAGAAAAAGAGGAAATTCTCAATGAATGTGCCTCACAACCTTGCAGATGTTGCTCTAGGAAGTGAACCCGCTGTCGCACGCACTCGCTCACATACTAGAGGTGATGCTGCAAAAGCAGTTGAGGTTCCTGTTGCTGCTAAGAGGAAGGCGATTCCCTATGTACGACGAGGAAAGAAGACCAAACAGGGAGAATCGACCTCCAATGTTGAGCCAACAGTGGAAACAACCATTCCCATCACCAATGAGCCTGAAACTGAGGTAAACACTGCTGAACCCATCCCTGAATTTGATGCTGATATACCTGTTGAGGTGGAGGGTTGTGGCTCTGTTGAAAAATATGTGGAGATATACGCGGATGTGTCTGTTGACAAGATGGTGAGGAAGTGGATTAGGGCTCAAAAGAAAAAGAGAAAGGTCAATGGGGAGAAATTAAAAAATATGTCTGAGTCTGCTAAGGCTAGGGTTGAGGCCAGGAAAAGACAAGCTGAGAGATCAGCTAGGAAGAGGGCTGCTGAGGAAGAGAAGAAGGATGCTGCTGCTGCTGCTGAGAGAAAGAGGAAAGGAAAGCAAGTAATGGAAGAGGAAACTGAGGTGGTAGATGTTGAGGATGAGGAAGAAGAAGAGGAGAAGGAAGAGGAGACTAAGGAGGAGCAGGATGTTGCTGCTGATGTTGGGGCAACATCAGGAACAGAGGAGTATACAGATGGGCTATATGTGGTCTACCCTGAGGAGGAGGAGAACTGCTATTCTCCCTACTATCTCTCTCAAGAGTTGGAGAAGAAGTGGGATTCCTTTAAAAGAAGGGAGATTCACACTGAAAGAGCTATAGAGATGGCCAGTTTCAAAGAGAACAAGGTGATCGGCTTGCTTGAGGCAAGAGGGCTGCAACAGTCAGTGATGGAGTTCTACCTTAATCTCTCCAAATTGATCAGGGACTACAGATCTCCAAAATTTGGAAAGGCTTGGGTGAGGGGGAGAGTCTTCAACATTGACCCCTACAGCATCAACAAGATCTGTGGATTCCCTACTACTGATTAATCTGATGACCCCTACTATGATGATGTAATGAAAGACTTGACTGGAGGGTTGGTCAAAATCTATAGAGATGCTCTGCCAACCACAAAACTCACCTCCCTGAGTACTGTCTTACACAAGATAGCTTGTTTCAACTGGCTGCCAAGCAAGAATGTGACTGTACTTACCAAGGAATCAGCAATCTTGGTGTACAAAATCAAGAATGGGCTAGCTGTAAACATGGGGGGGGGGAGGATTGTGAAGTCTATGTCTCAAGGTGCTAGAAGGAATAATGGGATGCTACCCTATCCCTCACTCATTTGCAAAATCCTTGGCAGTCAAGGATTGAAGACAAGTGTCACTATAAGCTGGAGGAAGAATGATTTTGAATTAACATTTCTCCCAAGCTACTTGTCTGGATTAAGAGTGAGAGACCTTCCATAGAACCCAAAAGGAGTGGTGAGACCAAGGGCTGGAAAGAAGAAGGCTCATGAGTTTGCTGGAACTTCAGTGCCTATGTCCAAGGAGAAAGATTGCATTGTCATTACTTCATCTTTTGTGGATCATATGCTGAATTGGTATAGGGGGCAGATTGCTGACACTCACATGCAGATCGAGGAGAGGAAGGAACACCTCAAAGAACTGGAGGACATTGTGAAAAATTTGGAGGAACTCCCTTCTTCACAAAAAGGGGGAGAGTAGTTCCAATTTTAATTTTAGTCTTCTAGTTCATGGTCTGTTTCTATGAACTGCTAATTTCTTTGAACTGCTGGTACATTTTGGTTTTATTTGATCAAGGGATATGTCCTTGATATTTTAGCTATGGCCTGTAAATCTAAGTACTGCTGTTGAAATGCTCTAACTAACCTTAATTGTTATTTCTTATGAAGGAGCATGTTGAACTATTTGTCTGGATAACATTTATGCAGGAAACTTACTGGTTTCAATGTTGAGGCAACATTGATGAATGTTGAGGTCTGAACATGTGTACATATGTGAATGTAGTGATGACCTTAATGCTTGTCTTGGTTAATTTAACTTTGAATATGATATCTTGTATTAAGGGGGAGCAGTTTAGTAGTTTCATTTGTTTCTTGTTGATTATAACTTTCTGGATATAAGACTTGATTGGAACAGGTATTGGTTTTGTGAAGAAAGGCAAAAAAGGGGAGATTGAAAGTGCAGGGCTTTGTGGAATCAATGTTAGATGGTGAAATGTTAGACGATGTTGGGTTAACATTGAGGATAACATTGAAAGCCGAGAGCTTGTGCGAAAACTGTTCTTTAGTTGACAAAATTAAGTTTTGCCTTTATTCACTTATTAATCAAGTTCCACGGTTTTGGTTGTTTATGTTTATGTCCAAGAAAGTATCTTAAACATAAGGAAGAGCAATGGAAGATTCCTTACTTGAAGTTTCCATAATTCAAGCAAAGTTGAATAGTCAACTCACACGCTTTCAAAAGAAGGAAACAAGTTAGTTGTTCTCTGCGACGCGATTCTTTCCAGGATTCTCCGAATTGAAGAAGATGTGTTACCTTGTTAAATCAGTAATGAAGGAAACACACATTCTGGAAAGATATGAAGTTCACAAAGAAGGCAAATTTCAACAAGGAAACAACAAGAGTTACCAAAACTGTGAACAACACATCTTTGCGTTCAAGACTCAAGAAATCTATAAAGATGTGACGTTCATCAAGATGAAGACAAGACAATCGTGCCAATAATCCAAGAGATTAATCATACTTTGTGTTGTCTTCATTTTGGTTTGCGAAGTTTTTGTATCAACTGCTTAAGTCTAGTTCATAGAAGTTAAGTAGTTCTTACTTGTCTGCTTCGTTGAGTCCGATCAACAAAGAGCGTGAATCAATTGTTGTGAGGAACGTTTTTGATAAAACCTTTATGGTTATTTCGCCTAAGGCTCGGAAGTTTTTAATAATATTGAAAAATTCTTAAAATTATATATTCTTGTGTTCTTACTTCCGCTGGACATTATTATTATCAAGAAGATCAAAATAGAGTTAAGGCAATTCCAGCTTAACTCTCAAAAAGTGTTCTGTCAATCCACGGTCCTACAATTTCAGGATTCATGGGCCTTGCCCGAATGTCCCTTGTCCTTTGTTCCGCCAGTCGTGGAAGCAAAGTCTCCAATGTAGTGTCAAGCGCCGCTTTTACAGAAGCGTTGATCTGCGCTAGCATCTTCGGGGTTATGGCGGCAGGGGGATTGGTGCTCTGACCTGCATCCACCGTTTCCTCTGAGCCGGGAGGATCCGCGTTTGGCACCTCGGTCATCGGTACATCCGTTGCCGGGTTTTCAGCGGTCGGGCCCTCAGTAGCAGGTTCCGCCGTATTTGGTATGGCAGTGGTTGGACCAAATTTCGTGGCTCTCGGTGGTCTTCCGGGCCCGCGCCTACGTCGCGGTTCATTCTGAGCTGGAGGAAGCTCCATCTTAGCTTGGGTCATTGTGTGTTCTTGGTCAGTCGGCTGTCGAGGGGGTTGCGTGTCCTCCATCCTGGCGCTCCTGGTCACACCCCCGTTAAATTCGGATCGGGTCCCCTTTCCTTGCATCTTGGCGTCCTTGTCCGTGAAATGGTGTTCCCAGAGACGGCGCCACTGATTTGACAATAGATCGTATTATATATATATATATGCGTGTCGATTACAAGTGAATGGTCTAGTAATACAACGAGTCTATCTCAAATCAGGCCTACACTATGTATCCCGCGTAGACTTGGTCCGGAACACCTCGAACTAACGCCTCTATGCTTGGATGGCAGTGGGATATCGGTGACTAGATCGAATGTATGTCGCTGATTGTCTTCGATATGATATCGAGGATGCCCCCCGACGTGATATCGGTGATGTGGTGGTGTGACGTATCAAAGGTGCACGAGGTAATCCCGATATCGAATGTGATATCGAGAGTGAGATCGGGGATGTATTTCGATGTGATGCGTGGTAGCTGAAGAATAATAATTTCTTGCTTTGGGATTCGGGTACCGCGTATTTATAGACCTCGGGATCCGGGGACCACAGTAACATATCGATGATTATTACCGATATGACATCGAAAGTGGCCCCCGATATGGTCCAATATGGGCCTGGTTTTGGCCAGGCCCAATATACGGGAAATTCCCATATCAAACATTAAGGACTAAATATGATGATTAGTTGTTGAACATAATATATATACCGTGTATCATTGATAACTCGCCTAATCACGTCTAATATATAAGTCTCGGTGATGGCAAAGAACACAAAATTACCGGGAAGGGCACTGTTGCAGTAAAGACAAGGAAGGGCGAGACGAACTTCATCAAAGACGTCTTCTATGTCCAGGTTTGACCCAAAATTTACTCGGTGTCGGCCAATTACTACAAAAAAATTATAAAGTGGAGTTCAATAATGACCACTATATTATTATTGATAAAAAGAAAAGTCTTGTTGTCGCAAAAATAAAAATAAAACTTGGACCCTTGTACCTCCGCCACCAAATGCAAACATAGTCGGTTGCAAATGGGTTTTTCGAACGAAACATAAACCCGATGGCTCTTTAGACCGTTATAAGGCGCATCTAGTAGACAAAGGTTATCATCAATCTCCTGGCATCGACTTCACCGATACTCTTAGCCCTGTTGTCAAACCTACAACTATTCGAATTATCCTAACAATAGCCCTCACTAAAAATTGGCCAATTCGACAATTAGATGTCAACAATGCATTCCTACACGAAAATCTTAATGAGCTAGTGTACATGACCCAACCCCCTAGCCATGTTGATCATAATCACCATCATTACGTTTATCGACTCCAAAAAGCCCCCTATGGTCTAAACAAGCCCCTCGAGCTTGGTTTCAAAGGTTAACAACACAAATTATTGATCTTAAGTTCATTCCTTCAAAATTCGACACCTCCCTCTTCATTCACAACACCACTCGCGATACAACATTTCTTTCAGTCTACGTGGATGATGTCTTAGTTACAGGCTCTTTACAATCTTTCATTTAATCACTTATTAGTGAGCTCAATGCCACATTCTCCATCAAGGGTCTTGGATCCCTTCACTACTTTCTTGGAATTCAAGTTACCTCCACATCCGATAGTCTCTTTCTTACCCAGCCCAAGTATACAAAAAACATTGTAACTGGCACTAATCTTGAAAACCCTAAATCTGTACCTACTCCCATGACGCCAACCCTAACCCTATCTAAAAACCACAGAATCTCACTCTCTGACCCTACTCAATATCGTAGTACTGTTGGTGGCCTTCAATATTTATGTCTCACTCGCCCTGATATTCAGTTTGCCGAGAACAAAGTCACTCAGTTCCTTTGCAGTTTGTCCTACTAATGTGCACTGGTTTGCAGTTAAACGAATCCTTTGTTATTTGCGGTCGACTAAATCTCACGGTCTGAAGTTAACCAAAGCTCAAAACCTTAATCTTACTGCATACTCTGATGCTGATTGGGCTTTGTTGCCCGGATGATCGGCGTTCAACTTCTGGTTATTGTATCTATTTGGGACTTAATCTTATTTCTCGGAGTGCAAAAAACAACCAACAGTGGCTCGTTCTAGTACGGAAGCTGAATACCGAAGTATTGCTCTTGCATCCGCTGAATTATGTTGGATTACATCTCTACTTGATGAAACCAAACTTATGGTGTGATAATCTTGGCGCCACATTTCTTGCTGCATATCCCGTTGCTGATGCTCGTACAAAGCACATTGAAATTGACATACATTTCGTTTGAGATTTGGTTGCCAAAAAAGCTATCTCATACTCAGTTAATCATATCCCAGCAAAGGACCAACGTGCAGATCTTATGACAAAAGCTCTAAATTCCACCTCCTTCCGCCAACTTCGTGACAAGCTCACTGTCGTTTGCTGCGTGATCTTGAGGGGGGATGATAAGATATGATTCCATGATATTAGCATTAGAATATTCTTACTTATATTTTGGCTGTCAGTTACTTATTTTCAGCAATGTAATTACTTATTTTCTGGCCTTGTAATCTTCCTAGAATATTGCTATTTTCCTTTCTTAGTCATAGATGTATTGTACAAATAGCTGTGTAATACTCTATATAATTCCAAGACAAACAATATATTTCTTATTCCTTTATTTACGTTAAAAAAAACCTTTGCTGACATGTTTTACAATGGCAGTATCGATAACTACATATTTTCGTGCATTACAACATTTTATCAAATGTATTTTATTAAAGTTAACACTATATATAAACAATGTTATAACTATTAATTTTTTTTGAAACTGTATAAAAGTATAATTAAAACTAATCAACATGGTACTTATGTTTTTACAACTTAGAAGCTAATGCTTTCTTCAAACAAACTAAAACAATAGGGGGGGGCTATAGGCCCTAGTCCTAGTTAGATACGCCCATGGCTGGAAATCAAGAGATTGCTGAGAATTATCTAGTGGTAATATAATTTGCTTTTGCTTCCACTTAATATATGCTCACTTTTGGTTTTTTTTTTGTAAGCAATTTTCATTAATAGAGCACAAGGGGTGCTCAACCCTTACATCATCAATTATAAAATATCCATCATTTGCTTCACCCTTAAACCATCAAGTACAAAACATGCCTCATTTCTCAGTGTATCCCATACAAGCTCTTGGGTTAAAAAATCAGTCATCAAATTAAAAGAGAAAGAGAAAGACGGCTTTTTTGCCTTGATCCAAATCCACATTCTCAATTTAATTAAGTCCACCACTTTCATAGCTTCTATCAACCCTCCCTCCTTATACCACGCTTTCTTGGTATGTCACATTTAACAATTTGTACCCTTCATTCTTCCTTTTGATCAATCAGTTTCTAATTTTGATCACACATTTGCTTGTGTTTTCACTTTTCCCTCAAAGTTATCTTAGTGAAATAGCATAGGCACCAATAATGAATCTCTGACTGATATATCCTATTCAAATATGAACCACATTTTTCATGATTTTACTGTATAAACTGTATCTCTCTCTGTAATTATAAATAAACTCTAAGTTGTTTTTTTTTTTTTACCAAACAAAGAAGAAGAAAATATGGCTCATCTTTCACTAGAAAAACCAGCCATGTCGAGGAAAATCATTGTCAGTTTAGTAGTTCTGATGATGATGATATTGGTTCCAAAGGCTAATGCAAAATGTGCCATCGAGGTGATCTTCGTTTTTGGAGACTCGAATTCTGACACAGGAGGATATTATTCGGCGTTTCCGCCTCAACCGCCCCCTTTTGGCATGACATACCTCAAAAAACCAAGTGGCAGGGCTACTGATGAGAGAAATTAAATTGATTTCATAGGTAAATTGGCTAAATTCCCCTGCTTTTTGTTTGTCAATGAATAATGTTAATAAACGAGTTAGCTGTAACGGTTTGCAGTTAGTTAACCATAACGGTTCACTGTTAGTTAACCATCACGGTTTACTATATTGCGTTTTGCAGCTCAAGCTCTGGGATTTCCATTTATAAGCCCTTATCTACAATCAATCGGATCCAACTTCAAGCACGGTGCCAACTTTGCTATGTCTTCATCAACTGCACTCCAGCAGAACACGTCTTTGTTCGTCAGTGGAGTTAGTCCTTTCTATTTGAAAATTCGGATGGACCAAATGAAGCAATTCAAGACAGGAGTTGAGGAATTTAAGTCCGAAAGTAAGAAATCAACAAACATTAAACTGATGTTAAGTTGGGATGAAAAACTTATGTATGCCTGAATCTTTTTTCTTACGACATACCAATCTTCCTAAACCTGACGTCTTCGGAAAACCCATCTACACTTTCTACATCGGACAAAACGACTTCACTGGTTATGCTGGCTCTACGGGTGCCGCTGGAGGGACACAAATTGGACCTCGCCTTGTCTACCAAATCAAAAGTACCATCAAGATTAACAAAAATATTTAAGTCCCATTATTCTAACCAATTACGTCTTATTATGGATGAGGGTTTAACTGAAAAATATTAAGGTAACCTAGGTTTATGGTAGACTTTGTAAGCATAATTGAATCATGACCACTATTATTTCATGTATTTACTGGTGCATCTTTTTGACGACGTGACACATAATAACCGCGTGGTCTAGACATGGTCTATCCAAGTGTTAATTACAACCAAATTTGTTTCTTACATGTAGGAACTCTATGGACTATGGTGGTCAATCTTGCCCCATGTAAGAAGTCACAAGATAATCATCAGTCATATAAACAAGATTGACAAACGAAGCTTGTTATGCAGCAGTTGAAGTCTGATAATGGCTTGCAGCTGTTGAAGACTGATTATAGCTTGCAACTCCACAAGTGTAAGAAGCTAAGCCACATGCTGATCATCACACTCGTGTGAATAACAGCAAGACAATCCATCATCCCTCAGCTTGTAAGAAGCCGCATGATTGACAGAATGCAGTGGAAACTGACAGCAAAGCTAGAAGAACTTTAACTCAGGTTTTAGATTAGTTTAATGTTTAGCAGATCGCATTGTTATGTTTAGTTGTTATTGTCTGATTGTAATGTATAAATATAGGATTATGTAACTCACTTATTATGTAAGAAAAACGTTTCTCTTCAATACATTGAAAGCTTTGAATCCTTCTTTCTTTTACTGTTATATTGAAATATCAAAGTTCAGTTCTATAATGTATCCAAGTTCATTATTTGAAACCCCAGTCGGCTGTTATCCGGCATACATTGTGCAGTTCCCTCACGAAAGTTCTGTCATAGATTCATACGGATGCATGCGATCTTACAACGATGCTGTTGTCGACTACAACTCTATGCTAAAGAGAGCACTAGAACAAACAAGACAAGAACTACGTGATGCTAACATCATATACGTCGACACACACACTTTTTTGCTAGAACTTTTCCACCACCCCAAATCCCACGGTTACTTATGTTTCTTAAATCCTTAAATTTCAAAGTTAAGAGCGTTATACCACAATTCTATGTTGAGCTAACATGTTTTGAGTTTTCGAAACAGGGATGAAGTATGGGACAAAAGCGTGTTGCGGATATGGAGGCGGTGCGAATAATTTTGACCCGCGATTGTTCTGTGGAAGTACGAGGGTGATCGATGGGCGGAACGTTACGTCTTACCCGTGCAGTGATCCTCAGAATTATGTGAACTGGGATGGAATTCACTACACTGAAGCTTCGGACAAGATGATGGCAAATGCTATTCTCAATGGCTCTCTGTTTGATCCTCCATTTTCCTTTAGTGATCACAATTGTGATGTTCAGCCAATTGGTTAGTTGTAATATGCTGAAACAATGAGATGAAGAGTGCATGATCATTTGCATAAACTATTCGATGTAATCGGAATCTTTTGTTAGTCAAATAACTTTTTAGATGAATATCTTAGTTGGTAATAAGATTAATTTCCATGTGCAAAATTGATGACGTTAAAACTCGCCTAGTAGTTTTTCCTGGCTTCACAATATAGATGTGAACTCTAAATTGTCTTCGTATGCATAATACCAAATTAAATGATATTGAACCATAAATCCGGTTTGTTTGTAACTTGCGACAACTCCATGTGTTAGATTTATTTAATCTCCGTATATTCTTGATAGATGTCTCAGACGAGCCCTCAAGGCTAAAACTTTATATGTACGTAATTAATAAAAACTCAATCTTCTAATTGCCTAATTCTACCACTGCAATAAGAATCAAAGAATACTCTACTTCAGCTCTTTACTGTATTTTCGAAAAATATTTCGAAGATCTCAAATATTTTAGGAGAATTTTAATTGTCACACATAAAAGGCTGGTCTAAGGAAACGTAATTTGATTAGAATTATAATCATTACTGAAAGGGTTTTGTGATTTAAGAAATTGCTAGACATATATGAAGAAAAAAGCAAATTACAAGCATGTATTATGTTAGATAGGGCATATTAAAAAAAAGGGATAATGGCATTAAACCCCCTGAACTATGCACGTTTTTGCGTTTTCGTCCTTAAACTAATTTTATTAGCGTTTTCCCCCCTAAACTATGCATGTCTGTGCGAAAAAACACCTCGAACGGGGCATATTCCGGCTAAGACGAAATCACATTTTGGCGGAATATGCCCCGTTCGAGGTATTTTTTCGCCTTCTTTTTGTCATCAACTACTAATATACATCTAGTACAACACATATGTGTCGGGTAAGGAGAAAAATTCCGGCCAAGAATGGCCAAAAATAGCCGAAAACACGGCAAGGGGGCAAATCGCACAGACGTGCATAGTTTAGGGGGGAAAACGCTAATAAAATTAGTTTAAGGACGAAAACGCAAAAACGTGCATAGTTCAGGGGGTTTAATGCATTTATCCCAAAAAAAAACCTAATTAGCTCGTGTTAACGTTGTGTTAAATAAGCACACCATATTGATTTGTATTTTTATACATCGCAAAATACGCATTCTTATACACGCATTGGTAATATATATCAGTATATATACACACACTGTTGTTATAATACATTTAATATACCTAAACAAGTAGTTAAATGCCCAACCTTGTTCACATGCGCTCTAAAGTCATTCGAACCAATTATTACCACCCCTTTGTAGTACCCTCCCCCCCCCCCCTTTGAATCAACGATTACCACCGCATCGTATCACTCCCCTTTATTTTTGGATAAGAACAAACGATGCTAACAAATAACTCCTCAAAGAGATTATCCTTCCAAGAAGAGATAGGGGTGGGGCGTAAGAAATTCCCTGGGACAACGACACGCACCTCCTATGATATCCACAGCGCGTCAACATCTCCCACGGCCACGAAGAACCAACATGAACCCCACACAACAAAGGGATCCTGTTTCCAACACTTGACAAATACTCATACAAGGAAGAAGAGATACGAGCCACAATTTCCAATCTATAAAAAGGCTCCCTCCGACAAGAAAAAGGGCGGGGGACAAAAAAACAGTATTTCTCAAGAAAGATACGACCCCCATTTTGTAAGCCAAGTTCTCTTCCTTGGCATCCCTCTAATAATTTCAAAGCTCTCCTAATCGGTAACTCTGAATTCGAAGATATATACAACACAAATCTTCCTCCCTTAGCCCTCAATGTTATTGTGCTTAAATCAATTCGGTAATGGTGTTTCCTACCCTTATTGAAATACAAATTTGTCTCATAGAACCTAGCACACATGAGAGATGGTATCCATTAGATAGAATATATTACTTCCTTTATTTATTAGATAGAATATCTTTGATATCTATCTATCCTTAATTACAAATTCTTGTTGTATTTAGATCTATCGTAATTATCTTTGTACATGTAGTTGTATAAACACTCTCTTTACAATTAATAAAATCATCATTTCTCATATATCTCTTATATGGTATAAGTTTTGCCCTGTCTCTAACGAGCAAAATTCGATCCAATGGTGACACCACCCGCCATTGATCCCGTCGCTGACGGTACTATCCCTTCCGCTGCGCCTGACGGAGCCATGTTTTTAGATATTTCTTACATACGTCGATTCTCTTTGATGTCGTCCACTGGCAATGGTCTCTTTAGCAGTTATTCTCTGATCCCAGTCAACACTCATCCCCATTTGCCCCTCCGTCTCACGGGTCCCAACTTTCTGTCGTAGCGCTCTCAAGCCCGCCACCTTCTTTATAGCTATGGTCCATTTGGACTTTTGGATGGAATTACCTGGTGCCCGCCTTCAGGATTCGATCTCGATGTTATGGCTGCCCACATGTTGTGGCTCCAACATGATTCATTTATTCTTTTGGCTTTTGTTTGTTCAGTTGCGCTTGCGACCTCCACCTTGATCTCGAACTGTACCAACCCGGCTCATGCTTGGCGTGAACTTCAATGTATCTATGCCAATCGGTCCTGTTCTCGAGTCATGCAACTCAAGGACGATCACAACACTGGCTCCAAGTCTGTCTCAGAGAGTCTTCAAGCTGTCAAATCCAAAGCGGATCAACTAGCTATCATCGATGGTCTAATCAAAGATGATGATCTCACAGTATATATCTTGAATGGCCTTGGTTCGAAATATAGGGACATCATTGGTTCAGTCCGTGCCCATGAGAGTTTAATTACATGACATCTTGGTAAGTCACGAGAGTTATCTCCAACGTCTCAGAACTAAAAACTCCACCACTGTTGCCACGACACAAATGGTTGCGTCTTCCACCTACAAGTCTCGACAGAACTACCATGGCCGTAAACGAAATAGTCATGGGGGTCTCTGGTTTAACAATAACCATTCCCGTAGTTCCAATCAAATGATGCCGAATAATGGGGGTCGCAGGTTGTATCGGAGATTATTGGGCAAACGATGTCGAATTAGATGACGTAATGGGCTATAGCGGGTCGAATGGGATGCCAATCCGTGCTGGCTTGTGCATCGCACTTGAGCTTTAAGGGTCGTTGGACCATGTCATCGGACCATGCTGGTCGGATATGATGCCAATCCGTACTGGATGGGGCCTCACACGAGAGTGGGTCAATAGACCATGTTTCATAAGATGTCATCGGACCGTGCTGGTCGAACATTCTGCCAATCCGTACTAGATTGTGTGGTCGACATCATGGTCACGTTAGACGAGATTTGTGCTCTAAAAGTCTAGAGATAGAAAACTCTAACTTAGAGAGAGAAAGTATGATGTGAATTGTGTGTATTTTTCCCTCCAATTGATGGGGTATTTATAGGTACCTCATGGGTCATTTGATGAGCTTGTGTTGAATCTGAACAAGTGACAAACGGAGAAGGCGACAACCATAAAAGGTGGTAATCCGAGAAGGCGATGACCCAAAAAGGCAGCAACCCGAGAAGGTGGCAACCCGAGAAGAGACAATACATAAAGATGGCAATGCGAGGATGCGACAAACTGATAAGGCAATAACCCGAGAAGGTGGCAACCCGAGAAGGCGGTAACTCGAGAATGCGATGACCTGAGAAGGAGAAAACCTGAGAAGACGATGACCCGAGAAGGTCGCAACTCAACAAGGCGATGATTTGAGAAGGCGCCAACTATTGATGTATTTGGTGGTGTGACATGTGGTCGAGTGAGATGTTCCCAAATATCAATACCAAAATATTGTACAATAGTAATCCCCCCACTCGCACTGCGTTATCTGAAGAAAAAGACACTATGAAGTATATCAAGCATTCTTTGGTTCATATTTTACTTGTCTTATATATTGTTTACATGTTACCCTGAATGTCTTTAGTTAGCTTTCTTCTACTCGGCTTACGTTGATGGCCTTCTTTGTAGGATATTCAACCAATAGGCTCTTCACCACATTTATTTTGGCAGGGCTTACGTTGTTGGCCTACTTTATAGGATATTCGCCCAATAGACTCTTCACCTAGTTTGTTTCGGTATGACATACGTTGTTGGCCTGCTTTATGGGATATTCGCCAAATATGCTTTTCACCTAGTTTGTTTCGTTAGATCTTACTTTGTTGGCCTACTTTATGGGATATTCACCCAATAAGCTCTTCATCTAGTTTATTTCGGTAGGTCTTATGATGGTTGCCTACTCTATGGGATATTTACCCAATAGGCTTTTCACCTAGTTTATTTTGGTAGTACTTACATTGTTGGCCTACTTTGTTGGATATTCATAGGTTCTTCGCCTAGTTTATTTCGATAGGGCATACATTGTTGGCCTACTTTATGGGATATTCACCCAATAGGCTCTTCATCTAGTTTATTTTGGTAGGACTTACGATAGTTTCCTACTTATTTGATATTCACCTAGTGTCTATGTTGTAAGGTGTTCGTTGTTGGCCTACTTTATGTGAAAGATCTTGGATCTATATTACTTATAACCAAATACAGTTGAACTTGACAATAGTTTCAACTGTACTCGTAAGTAAGACAGACGATAGTTCTTTAACGTTTACAACCTGTTTTACTGTTGCAACTGTTAAACGACCTTAAACATAAAGCGGTAAAGAAAACAAAGATTTTTTACGTAGTTCGGTCCAAATGGTCCTAGTCCACGGGGTTTGCACCCAAATGTTGTGACTCAAACAGTACCCTACTTTAGGATTACAATGATAGAAATTACTCCAACGTAAATCTAGACTCCCTCTAATTTACCGTTGCAACGCCTAACCCTCAACTATTTTCGGTATACTCCTTTGTGTCGGAGAACATCAAGATTAACTCAAAGCACCTTTGACAAGAAGTTCTCACTAGAAGACTTTGACTCGATACAGGACTGAAATCACTAATTATCCTTTGCAAAGCTTATCTCCTCATTGTCGAGTCTTCTCCTTATATAGGCATGAGCAGAATCTCTGCAGATCTTCAATTGCAACCCTCGCATATCTTCTTTCCTTAATAGATAAGACCTGCTTATCTCCCATTGCAATCCGCAGGATATCTTCTTTCTTTATAGACAAACGCGTCTAATTATTCGGTTGCAACCCGATTATATTTTCTTGCCTTATCCGAGAGATCCTGCAATATCATACAACATATCCAATTGTATATGCTACCTAAATATGTCTAGATGCACGATAAGCAAATATGGTAAATATCTAGTAGGATAATCTTAAAGATAGAATGATATCTTATAAAGATACGATAATAATATTAAGATAATTACCATCTAAAAGATTAACTTATCCTAATGATTTAACAAAATAATATCAATTTAAACAATATCAATATCAATTTGTTTTGTCAAAATCATTGACCCATCTGCACGAGTGGTTAGCAAATAACAAACTTTCAAAAGTTCATAATAAAAGCGAAGTGCAGGAATAGTAGTAGTTGCAACACCGGTGCAACCACCCGTAAACAAAAACAATTGTTCAAGAGTTCAAAACTAAGAGGTGCTACATTCAACTCCCCCCCCCCCCCCTCCCCAACCTTTTCTCCCCCTTTTTGACAGAAGAAATCAAGGGGCGCCCGATCAGAACGCGATCTCTTAACCTCATCCAATCCAATTTGTCCTAATAAGCATAAATCGTGAGATATATCCACAAAAGAGAAAGATAGGCACAAATCATGTTGAGATAATAATACGGCAACGCCATCTTATCTTAACGAACATCCAAAAAAAATCTCTTGAGGTCACACAAAAGGGCACAATCAAGAGAAAATTAGGACACCACAAATCACGTAAAATTGAAACCAACGACAAAGAGTCCTAAAGGAAATAAATTAACCGAAGATAATTAAAAATTCCATCATGAAATTGAGTCCAATAAAAGACCGATATCATGTAATCTCCTCAGTTGCAACTTTGCATACGACCACACATGCAACTGGTAGATTTCACTCCGACACATTTGTGAACAAGGTAGCTCTTTTCAATGAGGAGACGCGTGGGGTATAAATTGATAGCTTTCACACTTGTTTCTTGTAGGTCAGGTAGCTTTTTCCAGTTGCAACTGAAAGCCGGTGTGACTAGCTCAAAAATAAATCACCTTTCGGTGTTTGTCTCCTTCATTTTGAATGTAATTTTGAGACAATCACCGTTTTTCTTCCTTTTTTTTGTGTCAACAAAGATTCACTGAGGAGAAAAACATGTATACCAAATCAAAACACGGGACTACAAATCTCAGTGGAATAAATAATTAAGTCCAGAAAAGTCACCCTTGGTTGCAACAGTGTCCCTGTTGCAATTCACATAAGGCAGAGGCCCAACGACTTATGAAGTTGCTCACATCGTGTAACATCGAGAGCCTTTGTAAAGATGTATGCAAGTTGAAGGTCAATACACGCATGGTGTAACTCAATAGTCTTGGCTTCTACCAATTCTCTAATGTAGAGATATCTTATGTCAATATGCGAGTGCGAGAATGTTGAACGGGACTGTTGGAGATATGAATGGCATAAGTAATATCACAAAACACAGTAAGTTCATGTTGTATAATACCGTATTCCTTGAGCATTTTTTTCATCCAAATTACTTGAGTGCAACACCTTCCAGCGGCGATGTATTCAGCCTCAACTGTGGAAATTGTAATGGAATGTTGCTTCCTAAATAAAAACACCCTCCAGTGGTGCTTTTCCTGTCATCAACACAACCTGCATCACTAAAACATTGAAACAAATAATGGGACAACTTGTAGTGAGATAAAGCAAACTTCCGATCATGCTTCTGTAAAGACTTGGATCAATGGAGTTGCAACTATCATCTTTGCTATGCCGATCAGTCGATCTCATGGGAGTCTTCATTGGTATAATATGGTCAAGAACAAATCTTTTCACAAGATTCCCTGCATACTTTGCCTGTGAAATGAAGATTCCAATGTGATCTTGTTTGATCGTTTGAATTGGCCCGACTAAATCCATGTGAAGCAGTTCTAGGATCCTTTCAGAAGGTGTGTATTGCAACTCTGTATGACTAGTCTTCTTTTGTTTTCCTCCCAGGATGTCTCCACATTTACCATCACCAAAGATGACATCTCCCTTGTCATCCATGAGCTTACTTAGGATGCTTTTGTCTCCCTTCATGTGCCTGAAGCAACCACTATCAAGGAACCATGAGTTAATAGAATTTTTAGAAGCAGCGTTGCAAGTAACAGGGCAATTAATTGTTTTGGCAGTTTTTTCAACCCATATTTTCTTTACAGATTTTACAGGTGCAACACTGGGTGCACTTTTCTTTGCCTTCTTTCTTTTATTCTTCTTCCTTTTTCTTTTGAACCATTGGGGTAGGTTCGCAAGGTGTAGGAAATTGTGATCCCCAAAGCTGGTAGCAGTATGGTCTAATATGTCCTTTCACTCCACAATGATGACATGTTGGAACAAATCTGCTTCTCTGTGAGCTGTCAACAGAAAACGGTAAATACTTAGCATTATTCAAGTTGCAACTAGGATTTACCTGAGAATTCTGTTGGTGAATTTTTGAGTAATTCAGTGGAGTTTCCACTCCTTTATGTATTCGTTTCTTCTTTGACATTGTAACTTTTGTGTTTTGAAGAAACTTTGGTTCACCGATATCAGCAATTCCAACTCCAGTTTTTCCAGTTGCAACTTGCTTGGTGTCAAGAACTTTCCCCAACTTCTCAGTTCCAGGAATCAGTGGCTTCACACTCTTCATGAATGATTCTAATTCTTTTTGAGTGAGAATTAAGACTTCATTTAGTGCCTTTTGAGCTGCAAGTGCTTTATCAAGATCTTGAGAGATGTGATATTTTTTCATTGAAAGGGTGAGCACTTTTCTTTCAAGTTCCAGACATTGTTTCTTCATTTGAACTGGACTACCATGTGAATGCAGAGTCTTGAACTGAGCTTCAAGTTCAATATTTTGTTGGCACATGGCTTTATACTTTGTCAAGGCAACCTCAATCACCTTGTAATTGACTCTGACTCATCACTATCGGATTCAGTCAGAATCTCAGTTGCAACAACAATATTTTCTCTTGGTGAGAAGATAGATGTAAATGCAACATCGCCCATCTCATCGGTTTCTTCATCGCTACTGTCAATGTCATCGTCGCTCAATGATGTTAGCAGTGCTCGACTTTTGTTTTTCTCTAACAAGTTTCAACAATCAGCACCGATGTGACCAATTCCTTGACATTCCCTACATTGAATACCTTTTCCATATCTCTTGTTTTCAAGTCTATTAGTAGCGGAAGGTTTTTTAAATGAATCAGAGGGACTTGTAACAATATGGGAATTTTTACCTTTATTCATTTTGCTGAACCGGTTTGCAAGGAGAGACATGGATTGTGTGAGTTCCATGTTTGGAGTGTTTTGCACAAGACTTGCTTGAAACGCAACTCCTTTGGCAAATGTGTCATCTTCTCGTTCCAACTTCATTTCCCATGTTATGAGTGATCCCATCAATTCCCCAAGAGAAAAAGTTTCAATATCCTTGGCTTCTTCAATGGCTGCAACCTTCATTGCGAACCTCCCGGGTAGAGATCTCAACATCTTCTGAACAATACGTGAATCTGGAAAGTCTGCTCCAAGCATGCTAGCCTCAGTTGCAATATGCCTGAGTTTTGAGTGAAATTGAGCAATCGTTTCCAATTCTCCCATCAACATGAATTCGAATTGATCATTCAGAAGTTGCAACTTAGATGCACGAACTTTGGAGTTTCCTTCATGAGCATTCGTGATGGCCTTCCACGCATCCTTAGCAATTTCAAAGTTAGCAATACTTTTATATTGATCATAATCAACAGAAACAAGAATGGTATTTAAAGCAGTAGAATTATGTTTTGCGAGGAGTTCCTCTGCATCGGTCTACTGAAGTTCAGATTTTACTTTGCCCTTGTTATCTACTGGAGGGCTCCACCCTTTAAGAATGCTTTTTCACGCCTTCTGATCCTACTGTTTAATGAAATTTCGCATGCGATTTTTCCAGTAGGAATAATTAGTTGCAGTTAGCATTGGTGGCATTGTGATCGAAAGACCTACCCTCATTTCTTCCATCAATGAAAGAGAAAAAAAAAAGATCTTTTAAACCAGAATCTACACTATAGAATATAGTGACCCGCTCTGATACCAATTGAAAGATCTTGGATCTATATTACTTATAACCAAATACAGTTGAACTTGACAATAGTTGCAACTGTACTCGTAAGTAAGACAGACGATAGTTCTTGAACGTTTACAACCTGTTTTACTGTTGCAACTGTTAAACGACAGTTAAACATAAAGCGATAAAGAACACAAAGATTTTTTACGCGGTTCGGTCCAAATGGTCCTAGTCCACGGGGTTTGCACCCGAATGTTGTGACTCAAACAATACCCTACTTTAGGATTACAATGATAGGAATCACTCCAACGTAAATCTAGACTCCCTCTAATTTACCGTTGCAACACCTAACCCTCAACCATTTTCGGTATACTTCTTTGAGTCGGAGAACTTCAAGATTAACTCAAAGCTCCTTTGACAAGAAGTTCTCACTAGAAGACTTTGACTCGATACAGGACTGAAATCACTAATTATCCTTTTCAAAGCTTATCTCCTCATTGTCGAGTCTTCTCCTTATATAGGCATGAGCAGAATCTCTGCAGATCTTCAATTGCAACCCTCGCATATCTTCTTTCCTTAACAATTAAGATCTGCATATCTCCCGTTGCAATCCGCAGGATATCTTATTTCTTTATAGATAAGCGCGTCTGATTATTCGGTTGCAACCCGATTATATTTTCCTGCCTTATCTGAGAGATCCTGCAATATCATACAACATATCCAATTGTATATGCTACCTAAATATGTCTAGATGCATGATAAGGAGATATGGATATCTTATAATGATAAGGAAATAATATTAAGATAATTACCATCTAAAAGATTAACTTAGCCTAATGATTTAACAAAACAATATCAATTTAAACCCTAGTTGGGCCGATCCGAATTGAGCCCAACTCAGATAGAAAAACGGCCCTAACAATCTCCCCATTTGATTTGTTTTGTCAAAATCATTGACCCATCTGCACAAGTAGTTAGCAAATAACAAACTTTCAAAAGTTCATAATAAAAGCGAAGTGCAGGAATAGTAGTAGTTGCAACACCGGTGCAACCACCCGTAAACAAAAAAAAATTGTTCAAGAATTCAAAACTAAGAGGTGCTACATTCAACTCCCCCTCAACCTTTTCTCCCCCTTTTTGACAGAAGAAATCAAGGGGTGCCCGATTAGAACGCAATCTCCTAACCTAATCCAATCCAATTTGTCCTAATAAGCATAAATCGTGAGATATATCCACAAAAGAGAAAGATAGGCACAAATAATGTTGAGATAATCATACGGCAACACCATTTTATCTTAACAAACATCCAAAAAAAAATCTCATGAGGTCACACGAAAGGGCACAATCGAGAGAAAATTAGGACACCACAAATCACGTAAAATTGAAACAAACGACAAAGAGTCCCAATGATATCTTATAAAGATAAGGAAATAATATTAAGATAATTACCATCTAAAAGATTAACTTATCCTAATGATTTAACAAAACAATATCAATTTAAACCCTAGTTGGGTCGATCCGAATTGAGCCCAAATCGGATAGAAAAACGGCCCTAACATTATGAGATATCAACTCAATAGGCTCTTCACCTAGTTTATTTTGGTAGGATTTACGTTGATGGCCTACTTCATGGGATATTCACCCAATAGGCTCTTCACCTAACTCTAGGTCTTTATCTTGTCTTGTTCATTAACTTAGCTTATGTAAGATTCACTTTTGCGATTCCTTGTTTCTCCCACTTGTAGCTGGAGGAGTACATAGAATATTTGAGTAATAGCTAACATGAAATTTTTCTTTTTGTTCGTAAGTTTCTTAGTGAAGCGATGTTAATGCATAAGTCTCCGAATGAAGCACTATCTCGGTGTAAGTTGCTTAAAGAAGCATTGATGATGCCAAGTCTCTTAATGAAGAATTATTTTGGTGTATGTTACTTTATGAAGCACTGTTGACGTATAAGTCGCTTAGTGGAATACTTTTTGTAGTTTTCTGAAGAGATGGTAGTTTTTAGTTTGATGTAGTTTGATCATACTTTTTCATTCATGGAGATAGTTGATCTGCCGACATGCAGCAACTACGCCATAATGGCTTAGTTTGAGTTGAGGCACGCATCTACAATACGAGCATAGGTGACGTCCACCACTTCTTTGCTTCATAAACCCACTTGGGGCAGCATTTAACTTTATACGTGCTAATGTGGAGTTTATTAGGTGTAAATAGAGTAGGATAATTTCAGCACATAAGTTTTACACCTAAGTCCCACGGTATTGCAAGTGCACGATTCAAGAAATAATAAAATGGAAAGTAAGATTACTATCCTAAGTATCGAATCCCAAGAGAGTTGATATTTGCGATTTAACGATTATGCTGTTGAACACTAGATGAATCAATTTTCTTTTCTTTTTGGTTTTTTATCGTTGAGGAGTTTAAGTAAGACTAGGAACTATTACTTACCTAACTAACTAGAGATGGCGGGTGGAGATGTTTCAAGAGAACTAAGACTAAACTACCTAACTAACTAGAATGAGATTTGATTTATTGATTGCTATCTAAGGTTGTGAATCAGATTTGGTAAAAGGTATCTAAGAGATGGATTTCATTGATCTCAGACGCATGAATTTCATAGACAAAATACCAATGACTCATATGCAAGACGCTATTTATTGATGGTTGTTTTGTTTCCGTATTGATGTAGCAAATTATCCACCTTCGATGTACTAAAAACCCTCTAATCTCTGATGATGTCAGGCCGTCACCGGAAGTTCACCATGTCATAGTATCTATAAAATATTTTTATAAGTGAATTAGAGCTACCAACAACGATGAAGATTCCACAAGCACGTTAATGATCGAAGGTCTTTAGATTTATCTGCCTCATCTACTATGCTTGTGTTGCATTAACAATCTCCTATGCATAATTCAACATAATACAAGGTTATTCAATAACACTACGTTGTTGTCAGAGAAACGCATGCATCAAATAAACCAAGTAGCATAAGCAACAAATAATATCCAACAAAATAAATTCATCAAGAAACATAATCAACACATTGGTTTAAGGTGCTTCATATGAGACCAACTATATCCTCCCTCAGATAATGAGAGGATTAGCAACTCATAGTAATGTTTAAATTGCAGTAATTCATTACAGATTATTCAAGTAAGAAAAAGAAAATAAAAACCTCCCGGTCTCCTTGTTGCTTTCCTCTACTCTGATTGGTGATTCCTTCTGTTCACCTGTCTCCTTCAACAATGATTGTGATGCTACGAACGGTGGTGTTTCTGCTCATCTCTAAACCTAGAATGCTCTATAACTCTTTTTTTTGGTATTCTTTTTCTCTGAGAATTGGTTTCTTTTTTCTGAGAGTTCGTATCATAGCTGCTGAACGTCGCCTTTTTTTATACTTTTTTCTCGGCCCATTAGGTTAAAGACCATCTGTAGAAGCCCTGACTGAAATTTAGGTAAATGCGATTAGGATGATCCCATCTCGCCGCTCTCTGTTTCCTCTGTGATGTGCATCCGCGTGCACTGCTAGCTCGCCCTGCATTATAGTTTGTGGTTCTTTAGTAGCGCGGTTGGTAGCACCGTAGCACTATTCACCTTTGTTACTAAAAAGTGCTGAAATCCTCCAAATAAGCATCTTTTTGCTCCGACTCAACTCAAACTACAAAACAATGAAATGACACTAAAACAAGTAACATTGCTACAAAGATTGTTCAAAAGACTAAGAAATAAGGTACTTAATTCACTATAATTCTTTCCATATCACGTGACCTGTCTGGGGTTGAGTTCAATCTTCATTGTGCACATTCCCTTTGAGTCTCATTCAATATTCAACAATGCATACCCGCATGAGGGGTCACGTGTTATTTTATATGATGCATGCTCTCCACAAGATCGCATTCAATCTTTACTAGTGCAAACTCTCTTGAAGTCGGAGTCAATCTTTAACTGTGCATACCTCTCGCGATCACATTAAATCTTTAATGGTGCATGCCTTCTTGGAGATCGCCTTTAATCCTCAATAGTGCGTACCTCTATGAGATTACATTTAAAATCCAATTACATACTCCTTTCGAATCATATTTAATCTTCATCAGTACATACCTATTTATATCGCATTCAATCTTCAACAAGTTAGTTTGGAGCATCGTAACTTTGGGGACGTTAGGTCCTTTAATAGTGGAGCTTTGAAAAGTTAACTTTTCAATATTTTTCAAAGGCTAAGTCTTTTGGAGTTTTGGAAAAGCCGAGTCTTTAAAAAATGCTAATTCTTCACTGTTCTGATCTTTTGGAATGCTAAGCCTTCTAGACGTGGGCTTTAAGAATGACAAAGGGTGTGTTTGCAAGAGCTTTTATAAGCTTCTTATGGGCCTTAAGTCATTGAAAAGTATTTAATGATAGTTTGCAATAGTTGCTTTTACTTCTCATTTTCTTAAAAAATGTAGAAAAACATGAGAAGCCCAAAAGCATGTCATGAAGTGTTTCCTTAAGGTGTGTTTCTCCCACAAATCTTTGTGAATATATTATTTAGACTTATGTATCCCTTAAATTTATGTAAAAATATCCAAGTTTACCCTCAAATAAATCTCATGATTTCTCTCTTTCCTTATCAACACGATCTTTTTCTCCATATTTTTAGTTTTTTAGAGTAAAAAAAATAATTATGAAAAGCAATTAAAGAAAACATAGTAATGAAAAAGAATAGAAAAATACCTTAAAAATTATTTACATAACAACAACATGTACGATATTATTCTATTAACATCTTTTAAATATAGTTATTATTTGTAGAACATATATGTGTGGTGTAATTATACGAAATAACTTGTATATTGTAACGTAATAAACGTATGTATTGATTACACTAAATTAAAATTCAAATTATTTTAGTTTTTAATATATAACCCCACCTCATGATTGTTCAAATGTGAGTGAAGCATTAGTATTTATATAATTTAATTAAGAACTATTAAAGATTATTGTATTTTAATTAATGTTCAAAATTTGCTTCTCTGTAGCTATTGCAAACACCTCAAAACTAACTTTATCAGCTTTAAGTTACATTCAAACAAGGATTTGTAAACACTCATAGTTTTAAGTCAAACACAACCTTAATTAACTTTAAGTAGAAGGTAAGAAAAATGGACTTTCATAAGCTCTTGTAAACACTCCCAAAGTGTTGTTGAGCCTTGAAACAAATTTAGTATTTAGTACTTGAGGTTTCTTCATTACTTCAACGATGAGCATTGAACCTTGAGGGTAATTCACCTTATTCAGATTAGAACTTGTATCTTGGGGTCTTTAATAGTGCATACCTTCTACGGGCCACATTAAATCCTCATGAAGATATGATTGAGCATGGTAACTTTGACTTGAAATTTTTTGAAGCATTCAATCATAGCAGTTTTATAAAGAATCTTGAGCATTAGCTTTAACTTTTGAAGCAGTCTGCTCAATCTCAAAAAAATGGCCATAACTTCCTCTAGAAATTTCCACATGAACTCTACATTGCTTCATTAACAGAAGACTTGTAGAGCTTTCTATCCATATAAGGCGAGCTATCTGGAACACGTTTAATTGGAGCCATTTTTGGAAATAATCTTGAGCATCGTAACTTTAACTTGACAGATTTTGAGCAGTTTGCACAATCTCAGAAAACAGCTATAACTTCTTTTAGAAAAGTCTAAATGACCTCTAGTTTTTTTCATTAACATGAAGACTTATAGAGCTTTCTATGCATATAATGCGCACTTTGTGGAACACTCTCAATAGGAGCAGTTTTTGGAAATAATCTTCGTAACTTCAACTTGACAGGTTTTGAGCAGTTTGTGCAATATCAGAAAAAACAGCTATAACTCCCTCTAGAAAGTTCCAAATGACCTCTAGTTTGTTTCATTAAAAAGAAGACTCATGGATCTTTCTATCTATATAAGGCCCACAGTCTGGAACAATCTCAATCGGAGCAGTTTTGGAAAATAACTTGAGCTTTTGTTGGGTGGTATGCTGATAATTAAAGCTATTTTCCACGATTTCTTCCCGCATTAATCGAGCTTCCACAAAGATAAGGATTTATGATCATTGAGGAGTCTAAATCTTCATGGGCTTGGAGAAAGCTACGTCTTCTTGAGTTTTGGAAAACACAACCTTCAATGTTGGAGCTTTAGGAAAGGCTAAGTATTTTATCTTAGAGTGTCTTGTGTTGAGTGGATTATCGTTGATCATAACCAATCCTTCAATTGGCTTGAAACCATGAGTTTGAGGACTTAAGCGATCAAAATCGTTTCTGGTTCACCAATATACAATTCTTAAAATTATTCAGGGCTTCTTGTAATTTGTTGGACTTCTTGAGGTCTTTAATGTGAAATAAACAATGATCTTAGGGTCTCACTACAACTCTTCTACACATTCATGCGTTATAATTGAGGTTAATTTTAAGTTGAAAATTCATCCGCTAATTGGGAATTGAATACTCATGCTGAGGTCATCACCAGTTCCATCATATAATTAGAATCACATAGACTTCATGATCTCATGCTGAGATCATTACTCAATAGGATTTCCTTAGAATAAAGTATCGGGCTGGCGGTGCAGTAGACCATTGCATGGAATAACTTCCAAGTTGTCTTCAACGCGAAAGTCGCACTAAAATTGTTTGATTCACTTTAAATATTTTCTCCTCGCTGGAAGGATTTTATATTAGCTCCCCAGTGGGTGCAGCGCCCAGTCTCTCACAGACTGGTGGACCTCACATGTATGGGGCCCACAACCTATGTGAGTGCACTGATCACTCCCCACTGGGTAGCGTAGATATAACCTACTGGAAGATACTTTTTAGATTTGGATAAACGAGTCTTCTCTATATTCACGCAAAGTAATCATGATAAAACGAAAATTATAGATTTTTGTCGTTCAAAACTTTCTTTTCAGCATATATATATATATATATATATATATATATATATATATATATATATATATATATATGCGGCTAACGCACTCCTCTTTCTCTCAAATTCCAGCTGCCTCTCGATGGAGGAAGATTTCGCACGCTGAGGGAGGTCACACGTCGTGGGGTTTTGCTATTTTGCTCGTCCGTTCAGCGACAAGGGATGTAAAGGGCACTTTTTTTTTCTTTCAAAATACAATCTTAATTTACTATAACTTATATATTCACTTACTATTTCTAATCTTTGAAAATTGAGTCCCTGTAATTTCAATAGTTTATTTTATTTTAAGATTGGGCCTAATTGTCAATTAACTGGCCCACTTACTTTTAAGATTATAACCACTCTCTTAGCTTAACGTTGAAAAGCCCTTGGAATGGCCTACAATCTTAATGAAATAATACTTAGTATTGATTCTTTAAAACTTAAATAAAGCCGCAAGGTAAACTATACATTCGTACTAAAATTATTTTAGAAAAGCTAGAGGGTACTTGCTAATTGATAGTATATAATATTGTCTTGTATGCTTAGTTACACGTATTTAGTGTTCTATTTTCACAAAATTCATGACTTTTATTTGGTACTTGTGCAATTAACTCTTTTTATTTGTCATAATGTTTTGAATTGGGAACGTTTCTGATATGGGCATTTTTCGCATATTGGGCCAGGCCCAAACCAGGCCCATATTGGACCATATCGGGGATCACTTTCGATGTCATATCGGTAATAATCACCGATATGTTACTGTGGTCCCCGGGTCCCGATGTCTATAAATACGCGGTGCCCGGATCCCAAAAGAAGCAATTATTATCCCTCAGCTACCACGCGTCATATCGAAATACATCACCGATATCACTTTCGATATCTTATCCGATATCGGGACTGCCACGTGCACCTGTGAGACGTCATACCACCTCATCACCGATACCACATCGGGGGTCATCTTCGACATCGCATCGAAGGCAATCACCGACGTCCGTTCGATCTATTTACCGATATTCCACTCTCATCCAAGCATCGAAGCGTAGGTCCGAGGTGTTCCGGACCAAGCCAACACGAGACATGTAGTGTAGGTCTGATTTGAGATAGAGTCGTTATATTGCTAGACTACTTACTTGTAACCGACACTCGCATATATATATAACGATCTATTGTCAAATCAGTTTCTGGTATTGAAATGGATCCACGACTTGGTCAGCATGGGGTACTTATGGGCAGCAGAGGGCGAGCTTGGGGGACCTTGTAACACTTTGCCCTTTCTCTCAAAAGCATTAGTAGTTCGTTGCTTTTCAAGGGATCAACGAGCGTGTACCTAGGCACGTGTGAAAGTTTTGAAGGTCGTTTCTTGAACGGAGTGGCAAGGTAACGACGTGGAGTTATATGGTGGGAATGATTTATACTACTTATTAATGGTCAACGCTCTCTAATATGTGCTTGACTGCTTAATATGTTGTTCATAGTATGCTGCATTTCAATAGTCTTTTTCTGTTGTACACAATGCACACACTCGTGGCACCGCTAAGATTTTTATCTCACTTGTATGCCCTTTCTTCTAGTTTTAGGTAGGCAAATGTATGACCGAACGAGAAAGAAGAGCGAAGAAGCATAGGACTCAGCTGCGGTGTTTTATTATTTCTTTTAGAGATTATATATTTTTATTTTATGTTTCAAGACTTTCAAGTTGAGACTTATTTTCGTTTATCTATTGTTAGGAATTTAATTTATGTTCTTGGGATTTGTCTTGGTAATTACGGAACTTTGAGGAAATTGGAGTTATTGTACCTTTATGGATTCCTAGTTAAACCTTGTTATTTGATAAGAAAAGTTGGGGCGTGACAGTTGGTATTAGGGCTTGGGTTTATCACCACACAGGCTTTGTCAGGATAGGATCTTGGGCCTAGTTAGACTTGTTTAACCTACCATTAGAACTTCAGCATCATTTGTATGGTGTGCTAAGAACCGAGGGTTAATGTATTATTGTCGAATGGCTGATCGTGGATAATCCATTGCGAACCAATGTGTGAAGTGCCAACCCATCTGTAGAGAGTCGGTTTAAGATGTGTTGTATTGAACTTAGTTACTTATTCTTTATTTCTTTATAGCCGTACTACATGACTTGCTTAATAATTGTCTTACAGTTTGTTCCTGCTACTCCTTAGTAAATTATCTAGGAATATTTGAACCTTGTTTAGTTTGATTTTGAACATAGTTTCAATTAGAATTTATAAATTGAGTGGTCCATATTTTTTGCTTTATTCGTTGCGTATTACTTGATGGTTGCTTAGTATTATGTAATGCGTGATTTTAAAACATATCCATTTTTTTTTTGTTTTAATCTTGGGTTTGCCCTTTGATTATTTTCGTTAAATATTACTTTTGACTCCATCATGCAACTTATGTGCTCTTATCTCGTAACAAAGATGATTTTTTTCTTGTGATCACAAGCGAATTAGTCAAAACCTTTGAATCTTATTTTCTTGAAAAGAATTGTTACTTTTGTCCACCTTTAAAATCTTATACTAACCTGCTTCCGTTACAACCTCTATTAAATCACTCATAGCGCATTCATGTTCTGTTACTTTCAAAAAATGAACCACACAAAAACTTCTATAGTTTAGTTGATCAAAATCTGGTCTTGCTTGCTTGGATCTTGAATGATATTATGATACATGTTTAACTGGTTGATTATTCTCACCGCGGAGTGTAAATGAACATGTTAGTGAAAATGTTGTTTTTCGGTTGTTACATTATATGACGTTGTCAATGATTACGTGTCATAGTACTACCCCTTTACACACATGTTGCTTTTAGATTCCTTATTTTTGGCTCTTCGAAGATTTTAATGTGTAAGACGTATGCGATCAGTTTGAAGATTTCATGTAGAGTCCCCATATTAACTTATTTTTATGCATCATATTTTCTTGCTTATATCTGTACTTTATTTTATTGCACGCCTCACATTTAATTACAAGCCACTATTTAGTTGCATGTTCTTATTCTGAATTAATTTACAGAGTCCTTAGTCATTACAGATTTGCTTATTGGACATGAAGTGCTCCATGTTTATTTGTTCTTTGTCAAACCAATATTATCATAAACTTAAGTCCATCATTTTTATTTGATATTCCTACGTATTCGTCATGTCTATTGTCTTTCTGGTGATACTGAGAAAAATAAGCACGACGCTTCTCTCAAATTTCTCCTCTAAAAGAAGGCCCCTCAAATGGATCTCTTCTCTAAAGAAGTCTCCTTTAAAAGAAGGCCCCTCAAAGAGATTTCTCCTCAAAAGAAGCCCCCTCGTATGGAAGCCTCCTTGTAATTTCCCCTACTCTAAAAACCCCCTCTAACATCCTTCTCCTTTAAAAACCAAATCTAACAGATTTTCCCTCTAAAATTGTTTCCTCTTAAGAAATAGAGAAAAATGCAAAACTAAACCCAACCTATTGGCCTTTTTGTGGAACTATACCCAACGTTTTAAAAGTTGCAAAACTATACCCAACCTTTGCATTTAGTTCGTAACTATACCTAACGTTTATTTCCGTCGCAAAAACGTCATATATCGACGATATGACGTCATATTCGGTTTTGGTCGAGGGAAAAATAGACATTTCACAAATATATACATAAAAAACATTTAATTTAAAATATATCATTTTTTTATTATTAAAATAAAAAAACAAAAAATAAAAAAACAATTTAAAACTTCATCTTCCTCAACCCGAGCCCCCCCCCCCCCCCACCATGATCGATGGCGGTGGCGTCGATTTGACGCCACCACCACGGCGATTTGCAGTGGTGGTGGGAGCGTCAAATCGACGCCGCCACCACTGCAGCGGTGGCGGCGTCAAATCGACGCCGCCACAATTCTGAAGCATCGGGGTGGGTGTGGGGTAGGGGTAGGGGGAGGTAGGCGGTCGGGGATGGGGGGGTGGGGGGCGTGGGGAGGTTTTTCTTTTTTTTTTTTTTTTTTTTCTTTTTCAATAATAAATTTATATATGTTAAGGAATATATAAAGGAATTAAATTTATTATTGTTTTTAAGATATATGTTTTCAATAATATATGTTAAGATATACTTTTTTATATATTTATATATATTAAGGAATTAAATATATTATTGTTTATAATATATAAAGATATACTTGTTTTCATATATTTATATATGTTAAGGAATTAAACGTTTTATTTTTTTAATATATAAAGATATACTTTTAAGAAATAATAGTTTAATCATTTGATTTAATATAATAATAGGTGAAATAAAGATTTTTTATTTTTTTTATAAATTAGAAGTGTAGTACCAATTTTGCCCCTGTAAATGGCCGAAATTAAACTTTAGGTATAGTTACGAACTAAATGCAAAGGTTGGGTATAGTTTTGCAACTTTTTAAACGTTGGGCATAGTTCCGCAAAAAGGCCTAAAGGTTGGGTATAGTTTTGCATTTTTCTCTAAAAAATATTTCATTTTTCACTTATCCTTCCACATCCTCCAAACGCATCCAAATAAATTGCCCCATCTATCACAACACATGTCACCTTATAAACACGACCTTTGTCAAACATGCGTTGGAGGTAGAACACTATAAATAACCCATGAATCATAGAAACAAAATCAAGAACTCCTCTTACCATAAAAAGCTCCCCAAAGTTCTTACAACCAAAAGCACCTCTAAACTCTACACCCAAAACCCCTCAAAATCCTCTCAAGACTACCCCCTCTAATATTTCGACACCATTATTTCTTCCCTTCATCTCTTTCTCTGAATAAAATTGTTATACCAAAATACCATCTCCTCAACCCCTTTTCTCTGAAACATGATTTTTCAATCACAACATCATTATACCAACCTTTGAACTACGTTCGACTTGATTTTCGACGAGGGATACGTAGGTAGCTCGAAAGTTACTCGAGTTCAGTCATAAATAACCAAAAATACACCCCTTTCCTCGGTTCAGGATCGGTGTTCCGAACAAAGCGATATCCTTCCTCGTCGGTAAAACTAGAAGTCAGAGGAATTGTATCATCAAATGGCGCCGTCTGGGGGAACGCCATCGATGAATTCCTCAGTAAGTCCAAGATAGGTTGCATCCAATGGTAAAGTATTAAAAAATGGAAATACAAGCTATTTATTTTTACGTTCATCTCCTTCTTTTTTATCCAAAACACCAAATGTTGGACATTTTTATTTATTTAATAACAATGTCATTACTCATTAAACCATTGTACCGGCGAGTTGGGAGTTTCATAGATCAGAATCGTGCAAAGTAAACCCCCGAAAAGACATAGCTTGTCTTGCCTGACAGGATTTCAAGGTTCCTAGGTAATTGGTGGGGTCACAACGGTCCCGCTTAATAACCAATTACCTTTGACAGAACCACATTTACCGTATTCTCACTAGTCACACCACAACTCCGCCGCAAATAGTTTAATGAATAATAACGTCGATACCACTACCGAAATAGATTTACGCAGCGGAATTACGAGACATAAACAATAAATTATTTATACCTCCGTAAGTCGATAGTAGTGTCGCTGTCGGGTCGAACCCGGCGGCGAAACCTTCGCGTTCCTCGATCTCGGCGGTGGAATATATTACCAGAATAATATTCACCCGATCCATGAACTAAGAACTCGGACAATCAAAAAATACACAAAGAGAGAGATATTGCTAGAAAGAGGATTGAGCAAGGAATAAATGTTTTTGCTTGCTTTGAGATGATTTCCAAACTTGGTTCTCACCTTACTTATTGGCTCCAAAGTTGAATAAAAAATTTCATCAACTTGCTAATCCTCAACCACCTTTAGATTTCACATGCATTGCTTAGACAAGACCACATGGGTGGTGACAAGGCCATGCATAATTCAATGTATTATTCTTGCTAAATAATAGAAAATGGTTGGCAATATAATAATTGCCTGGCTGGCAACACCGACAAATTAGAATGATTCCCTGGAGATTCGATACTCTGGACAACGAATTTCATTCCACGGAATTTTTCTGGGAGGTTGAAGCCAAAAAGGAGCCACGATTAATGATTAAGAAGAAAGCACAAAATGCATTGCATATATGTGTTGTTTTTAGTTTATAAAGAACGAAGGCTTGAATTCAAAATTCAATTAAAAAAAACAAAAACAAAAAAAAAGCAAAAAGATGATGGAAAGATTTATTCATCTGTAACGGAGCATATAATCTCAGCATAGGTTCAATATCGTTCCTTCCTTGTATTTATACCATGGCCCTCGCTCATTTACTATCATCTAAGAGAAGAAGCAGAAGAGAAAGAGGGCAGCCAATTCTGCCTCTGCTCCAGCGTTCACTAGTAAATGATTTCTTCTCAAGACGACGTGAGCTCGTTTCTCGAACTCGGCGCCAAACAACATTCAGAATTCCTACTTCTTTTGATAAAAACAACAGCTGATAATTCAACTATTAGGATATGGGTTCAGCCCTTGAGCTCGTGCCGAAAGAGCCGGCGCATTTATTTCTCAAACGCGGCGTCGGAGCGAATGCGCAACGATGGAGTTCTCCTCGATCAGGACTAATGTTAATAAACTTACGACAGGTTCAGGATCATATTAGCATTTTTCCAGTTCGATCTGGCATTCATACAAGAGCATTCCTCGTACAAGCGCAACCAGTATCTCGCAAGCATAAAAAGTCGCAGCAATTCCCGTCAACGGCCTCCGCTCCACTGCACATCGTCGAACCTTTCTGGAAAAAGAACTCGAGTTTGTCTCCCCGCAACCTGTTCTATTAATAAAGGATCGACGCTCAGTTACGTCTCGTCTTATTTACGACGGGAGGACTCTCTATTCGCTATAGCAGAATTCTTATGCGCCGCAGAGGAATGTACAAAGCAGGATTTCAGCTATCAACAATGCGAGCCTCTCTGCCCGTGGGAACTTGCCTAAGACAAAAATTGGAAGTCGCACGTTCGAACCACACATTTACTTACAAGGACTTCCATTGCCCACGTCGTTTTACTTCTGAAGCATATAGCAGCTTTCTGTGGGTGAACCTGACGGACATAGCGGCTTTAAGTACCAAAGGTCACTTGTATCTCACAAGCTCGAGACCAGCAGCATTACCATTAAGGGAGATCTTTATGCGAAAGCAATGCAAGCAGCGGAAACAATATTTTAACAAGATAAGCGGGATCGAACTCAAGACATACGAAACATTCCCACAAAACTTCATCCGCCTGGGCTAGGATATTTCTTACAAGAAAAGCATCTCTCCGTCGAAATGGAGCTAGCTCCTGTATCAGCGGCTCAACACTTACTAACCAAAGTTTGCAGGTACGTTAAAGTGGCGCATACCGAAGAATAAATCGCCCTTGTTTTTGAATGATATAATGCTTATCATTTCTTAGTTTAACTGATAGTTATATGAGCATGAAATGAAAGAAGACTTATGAAATGAAGAAGAAGGAAAGGAACGCTTGGTAGTTATATTCAGATGATTAATACATCAGATATCAACTCAATTTATATACATGAAGAGAAGGAGTAAAAAGGAACATGCACATGCACTCCAATAGAATTAGCACATGCATTCTAATTTAACTTTGATTCCTCTTTTATTAAAGCAATGTTTCTTCCATACTTTGCTGACTCATGTTCCATAAGGACATTGTCAGTCCATGTTTCTCAATACTTCCCTCAAGGTGAGAGTGGAGATCATGAACTACCATCTTGTCCAACAATGTTTTGAACTTTGAACTACTCAATCCTTTTGTGAATGTCTCTGCAAGTTGTTTGTCAGTTGAAACATGAAAGAGTTTGATTATCCCTTGCTGCAATTTTTCTCTTGTCACATGACAGTCTATGTCAATGTGTTTTGTTCTCTCATGAAAAACTGGATTGCTTGCTATATGTACTGCTGCCTGATTGTCACAGTATATTAAAGCAGGTTCTTCATGCTTGTATCCCAAATCATTCAACAATTGCTTCAACCACACAACTTCACAAACTGTTGTTGCCATGGCCCTATATTCTGCTTCAGCAGAGGATCTTGAAACAGTTTGCTGTTTCTTTGATTTCCAAGATACTAGAGCATTACCAATGAAGATACAAAATCCAGTTACTGATCTCCTAGTATCTATACAAGATCCCCAGTCTGCATCACAGTAGGCTTTGATTTGAGTAGGATTATTGCTGGGAAAAAATAATCCTTGACCTGGTGATCCTTTCAAGTATTTTACAATTCTGATTGCAGCTTCCATGTGTTGTTGTTTAGGTTCTCCCATATACTGACTTAAGCTCTGCACATCATAACATATATCAGGTATTGTAACAGCCAAATACAGCAATCTTCCTATTAGTCTCCTGAATTTTGTTGGATCATTAAAGTGTGCTCCCCCTGATTGAGACAGTTTGGTATTTTGCTCTATAGGTGTGGCTACTGGTTTTGTACCTAAGAGACCACAATCATTAATGAACTCTAAGGCATATTTCCTCTGATTTATAGAGATTCCTTTCTCGCATCTAGCCACCTCAATTCCCAGAAAGTATTTTAAAACTCCTAAATCCTTCAATTTGAAGTGGTGTTGCAGATAGAGCTTCAACTTATCTATGTGTTGTTTGTTGTTACCTCGAATTATGATATCATCCTCATATACTAGAAGAATAGTGGTATTTTTATCATGATGCTTGATGAATAAGGAGTGATCAGCTGGAGATTGTTTGAAACCTTGGCTTAGAATAATAGATGTTAGCTTGTGATTCCATTGCCTAGATGCCTGTTTTAGCCCATAGAGAGATTTGTAAAGAAAACAATATTTGTTCTCCCCCTCAGTAGCATAACCAGGAGGTGGTAACATATAAACTTCCTCCTCCAGATCACCATAGAGGAAAGCATTATTGACATCTAGTTGGGATAGGTGCCAATCATGTGCAGCTGCAAAAGCCAATAATCCTCTCACTGTGGTGATCTTAGCTACTGGTGAGAAGGTCTCAAAATAGTCCCAGCCTTCCTTTTGATTGTATCCTTTTGCCACCAACCTAGCTTTATGTCTTTCAATCTCACCATTGGATGTATACTTTATTTTGTATACCCACTTGCAACCAATGGCTGTTTTTCCAGGAGGTAAAGGGCCTAAAGTCCATGTATGATTCTCCTTTGGAGCCAGTAATTCAGCATTCATAGCTTCCCTCCACAAGGGATCTAACTTAGCTTGCTCATAAGTGTGAGGTTCAGTGTGAGATTGCACAGAATAGATAAAAGCTAGGTGAGATGTTGAAAATCTATCAAGACAGAAAGTAAGAGGATGTTTGGTACCTATAGGAACATCAGTAGCAGGAGATGTCATGGAACAGGCCAGAGAGTGAACAAGTTTACACTGATAGTCTTGGAGGTGAATGGGAGCCTGTCTAACTCTAGTAGAACGCCTGAGCCCTGAGACCTATGTCATGAGAATCATGAGATGATATTTCAGTATCTTCTGGAGGGATTGGAATGTGAGCATTATGATGAGTAAGTATAGAAGAGTTAGTGGAAGAGTGGGGAGAAGATACTGGTGAAGTAGGCTGATCTTGATCATGATCACACAATGTATGTGAAGTAGGTGAACTATGATCCAGAGGAACAAGAACATTTGTCAAAACAATAGGAATAATGTGATCATGATGAGGAATGAATTGTGTGAGATTAGTATAGTAGGGAAAAACATCCTCATAGAAGACAACATCTCTAGATACAAAAACATGTTTAGTTTGAAAATAATACAACCTATATCCTTTAATGTTGGAGGGATATCCTATAAAAATGCACTTTGTGGCCCTGGGAAGCAGTTTGTTGTATGGTTTACGCATGGTAGTGGCAAAGCATAGGCAACCAAAAGTTCTAAGGTGAGAGTATTGAGGAGGTTTAGAGTACAGGAGAAAAAATGAGGTTTGACTGTTAAGTAATGGTGTTGGGGTTCTGTTTATGAGATAAGTTGCTGTCACCAAGCAATCACCCCAAAAAGATAAAGGTAGGTTGGCTTGTATGCGTAGGGATCTTGCCACATTAATAAGGTGCCTGTGTTTTCTTTCAGCTACATAATTTTGCTGTGGTGTATAAGTGCATGTTTGTTGATGGACTACACCATGTGTTTTATAAAAGTCTGGCATATTGAATTATTGTCCTTGATCAGATCTGATGATTTTGATTTGTTTGTTAAACTGAGTGGACACATGTTTGAAAAAATGAATGATTAAGTTTCTTGCCTGAACTTTATTATTCATGAGATAGGTCCAAGTGAACCTACTGTAATAATCAATAATGGTAAGAAAGTAATGTGAACCATTAAGTGAGGCAGTATTATATGGTCCCGAAATGTCTACAAGAATTAGATTAAAAATGTTGTCACTTTTGTGAGGATTTAGAATGAAAGAAGATCTGGTTTGTTTTGAAAAATGACAGATGTCACAAACAATTTCATTGATCTTTGGTGGAAAATCTCCACTTGTTGAATGTAATAAAGAAAGTCTGGATACATGGGGGTGTCCAAGCCTGTTGTGCCATAGAAGGGAAGGTGATATGACAGAGTTTAGTCTAGCAGGCAGTCTACTTGAATTAGATAGGTTCTTCTCTCCTGCTATGTAGTATAATCCTTGATTCTCTCTATCCATCCCAATCATTTTCTATTTGCTGATGTCCTGTAAAACACACAAGTTTGACCATAAAACAAGGCAACAATGAGTTTGTTGAATCAATTTGCTGACAGATAGCAGATTGAAAGAAAAAGAAGGAACACATAGAACATGGAGTAGGGTGATATCCCTATTTAGCTTGACTGTTCCAATATGAGTGATAGGGGCAGTCTTGCCATTAGGTAGTTTAACTTGTGACTTTTGTACTATGCTACTGGAATCAAGGAGGTTAGAATCACAGACAATATGGTTAGTGGCTCCTGAGTCAAGAACCCAAGTGTCTTTATTTAAAAATGAGCTAGGTGCTTGAAGATTATCAGAAAGGTTTGATGAACAATTTAGGCTGAATGACATACCTGACTGATTGTTTACCAATGTTTGGGAATTGTTGGATTGTGATTTAGCCTGATTAAACAAACTAACATTCCCTTGAAAGAGGTTGCACAAATGCTGAAACTGCTCCTGTGATATAGGTGCATTACTGGATTCTGCATTAGCATCAACTTGCGTTAGTTGATTTATACTTCCAAAATGTTGTTTGCCCCAATTACCAGTAGGTTTGAATCTTGAGTACTTGTGCCCTGGTGGATAACCATAGATCTCATAGCAATGTTCAACAGTATGACTGTTTTTGCCACATTTTGCACATGGAGGTCTGGTTTTAGACCCTCCTTGTTTATTCCATGGTTTTTGTTGCTTTTGAAATCCACCAGTCATGAAAGCTTCTTGTTTGATATGTTGTGGTTGTGTGTTGACATTCATAGCAGCTGTTTCACTGTGTGAATTGAATGTAACCGAAAGTTCCATGTTTGCTTCTTCTTGTAGAACCAAACTAAAAGCAGTATCCAACATAGGCAATGGATCTTTCAGCAATATTTGGTTCCTAACAGTTCCATAAGACTCATCCAGTCCCATTAAAAATTTCATAACCTTCTTGTGCTCAATTTTCTTATTCAAAACAGCAAGAACACCACAATCAGCATTGGTGCAAATAGATGGTGTTTCATATTGGCTGAATTCATCCCAAATAGATTTGAGCTTAGTGAAATATATAACTAAAGCATTTCCATCTTGCTTTGTGTTAGCTAATTGTTGTTCTAGAATATATATCCTATTATTACTGGATTTGGAAAACCTTCTTTTTAGTTCATTCCATACCTGAAATGCTGAATCAGAAAAGGCAGTTGGATCACCAAGCTCATCTGATAGACTAGCTGATATCCATCCAAGAACAGCATAGTTGCAGCGTATGCATCTTGAATATGATGGATCAGTGACTGCTGGTTCTGGATAGGTTCCATCAATAAAACCTAGCTTGTTCTTTGCAAGTAGAGCAACGTACATGGCGCGGCTCCATCAGTGGTAGTTAAGTGTGGTTAGCTTCTGGCTGACCAGTGATTGGCTCATGCTTTCCACATGATGGATGTAGAAAGGATCTGATGGATCATCACGAGCATTGTGACTTTGTGTCGACTGATTTGTTCTGTTAGAGGTTTGAATCTCACCAGTTGTTGGTGAATTTGTTGGATCACTCATTGCTTATGATTAACAATGAATAGCAAATGCGGAAGCGATTGTTTGATAAGGATCAGTACCTCGAGACAGTAATGGATTACTGCTCTGATACCATTTTGAATGATATAATGCTTATCATTTCTTAGTTTAACTGATAGTTATATGAACATGAAATGAAAGAAGACTTATGAAATGAAGAAGAAGGAAAGGAACGCTTGGTAGTTATATTCAGATGATTAATACATCAGATATCAACTCAATTTATATACAAGAGAAAGAGTAAAAAGGAACATGCACATGCACTCCAATAGAATTAGCACATGCATTCTAATCTAACTTTGATTCCTCTTTTATTAAAGCAATGTTTCTTCCATACTTGCTGACTCATGTTCCATAAGGACATTGTCAGTACATGTTTTTCAATACTTGTTGCCATGGCTCGCACCGCATTGTTGATTTTAAGCAACTCAGGTTCGACTTTGTGTCTCAAAATATATTTATGCCTGCTACTATAAAAGCAAGAAAACAAAAAAATATATACCATCTGTGGTGCGGTGTCTTCGACGAGGAGGCTAACAGCTGGACATCCCCTTCGAACAATACAAGTTTGATCCTTGACGCACCAATTAATAAAATTGTCGCTCGTTTTCCCAACACACATGAGGAAGTTAACGCATATTTATGCAAAATCTCCCCCTTCCTAATACGTCGTGCATCTGAACTATTGTGGATCCAGTTGATACTTGAGTTTAATGTTAAACTAACAATGTTACTTTAACACCAAACCAGCATAATTGTGCAACGAAAAATAAAGAACACGAATTTTAGAAGATACACTACAAGAATTCGGGCTCATTCTCGACCGGATTTCGGTCGGGAGCATTCCTGACCGAAATTCGGTCGGGAGCATTCCTGACCGAAATTCGGTCGGGATAACCGAGCGATATTCCGTCAGGAAATTTTAGAATAATATTCGAGACCGCCCAGAGTGTCGCCCTAATCTCGGCCCAGTTGGGCCAAGGCTTCCTGACCGAATTTCGGTCGAGAATAGGGTCATTCCCGACTGAAATTTGATCCGGGGTGAGGGAGATATTTCTATAAATACCTCCCTCCTCCTCTTCATTTTCACTCTCAAATTTTTCTCTCCCCTTGCTTTTCCCGACCGCCGAGCTCCTATTCGAAACTGAAATTCCGTCGGCACTTCCGATCCGGTAAGTTTTTTTGCTTTTTCTTGTTTTTTATTTTATAATTAATGTTTTCATATTGATTTTGTATGTTTAATTGTTAGGTATTATAGAAATTATTAGGATTTAATTAGGAAATGCGTGTAGGAATTGTTAGGCTATGGGAAATGTTAGACTTTTATGCCTTTAGGAATTGTTAGGCTTTAGGAAATGTTATAATTTTATGATTTTAGTAATTATTTATGCCTTTAGGAAATGTTATAGTTTAGTAATTATTTATGACTTTAGGAAACTATATATGATTTTTATATGTGTTAATTTATTTATTAGGACGTTAATTTTATGAAATGAGTTTAGATATCTTAGAATGATTGTTTTTATAACATAGTTCATGACTTTAGGAAAAAACTATATAAGTTACTATTGATTAAATTTAGGTCATCTCTATAATTAGAAAAATTCTAACTTAGATGCTTTTACTTAGTCCGTAGCACTTTCATCGACGACATGTCGTCCCGTGATAGCGATCGTGACCAACCCTCGAAGAGAGGGCGTAGTGGTCAATCGACTGCTCCACCTAATGATCCACCGAGGATAGGTCCTCGTCTACGATCATTCATTCTGGCACTGCACCACCTGATCCTGTCGATGCACCTGATACCGGTCTTGCCGAGTCCCCAGCTTATTCACATCCACCTAGGCGTACTATCTGACCGAGCGGCGGTACTCCACCAGATCTAGTAGTACCATTTCGACTAGATGATGATCACGTAGCCTCGATGCCATCGTCATCATCTAGGCCATCATCATCATCGAGGCATACGTCACCTAGGCCACGCTCTACTGAGTCTACACCGACGGGTCCTAGTACTTCTTCCTCTGGAGACGATGCCGATGCAGGACCATCTTCAGCGATGCAGCAGAGACCGGGCCGAGGCATATCAAGAGGCCCGTAGTTCAGGCTGACCGTAGAGCCCGTCTTAGGGCCGAGCTGGATGAGCACGGCATATTTGTTGATGGGAACAAGATAGCGGCGGCGATTACCTCGATCATTGGGGAGTTTATGAAGACGTGTGTTCCTTCATACACCGAGCTCAATCCAGTAGTCCAGGGACAATTGTGGGCTAAGTTAAAGGTGAGATTTTGAAAGTTTACTAAATATATATACATAGTAAGATTTTTATTTAACGAAACCTTAATTAAAAACCTTAATTAATTGCAGAACATATACTACATTGATCGAGCTGACATGCTTTGGGCACATTCCGCATACGAGATGAAGGCTAAGAAAGTTACACGGAAGTAATGTACAATGCGAAGAAGAACTATTATGACATGAAGGATGATCTGAAGTGGGCGAGGCGTTCGAAGAACAGTTGGATGAGCGATAAGTTAGAGAGAATGTTCGTGACGCATTGGGAGTCAGCTGAGCATGCGAATAAATCAGAGGTATGACAAAAGAACATGCGAGGAGTACATGCACCAGACCCTGATCGTCCTCTACGAGCCACTCATGCTAGTGGGTCCCAGAGCTACACAGAGATTCGACGTAGGATGGTATGTCTTATTAAATTGAGTTTCTATACGAATAACTATTGTCTTAAATTCAAGTAGCTAAAAAACAAATATATATCAATATGAAGGCTGCTTCGAGACCTCTAGGGGCCCCTAAGCCTCGGCACGATGAGGCATATTGTTATCAGCACACACATGTTCCCAATGGTCTGCCAGATGGAGCATCACGTCGCCGTGTTTGGGTTCACCCCAAGTATAGGGCTATCTACGTAAGTATTTAACTTGTAAAGCATTCTTTGATTACTATATTAACATATGTCTTCCTTAACTATGTACTAACTGTTCTAACAAAATGAATAGGAGGACTACATAGGCCGTGTGATCGAGAGGTACGAGGCAGATCGTTCTGCGTGGCCACCACTAGATCAGGAGCTGTGGAGTCTGGCGATTGGAGGAGTGAAGAAGGGGAAGGCTGCGGGTCTCCCTATAGATGCACGTCATGATCGGTTTGGTTTCTCGACAAAGAAGAAGTCAGACACGACACATGACTATGCGAGGGCGTTGGAGGGGGAGAACCATCGTCTTAGGACTGCTACTGATCGGAGGGTTGATGAGCTTATTAGTCACATAGGATTCTTGTCCCATCACATCACCGAGACTACAGGTACTCCTCCTTCTCGACCTATGCCTACTAGATTCATGGGTGATGCTCGTCGAGCCGGCCAACGTTCCTCGCCCCCCTCCTAATCCTTGTTTGCATGAGGCTCTGAATGTTACGATGTATTATCATGAGTACGCGGATGACCACGAGGATGACCCCGAGGATGACACTCTCGATGTTGATGCAGCCGATCTTGGCGGTGATGGTGATGATGGTGTTGGATCCTCCACATATGATACATTTGGCAATCATGATGAGGACTATGAGTAATAGTAGTTTTATTTGTTCGTTTCATTTAAGTATTGAGAACTGTGTTAGTTGTTTATATTTATCTAATTCGTTTGATGCTTGGACCAATTATGTAATGTTAAACTAATTTCGTATTTATTCTGTAATTATACGGAGTAGTAGTGTATTATTTGGTCGTTTGATGCGGAGTAGTAGTATTATTTGTTCGTTTATCTATGTATTGAAAACTGTGTTAGTTGTTTATTTATTGGTAATTATGTAATGTTGTTATTACTACAAGCACGAATACAAACTATAGTATGAAATTAAACAACGTGAATCAAATTATTTATAAAATAGAAATCGACCACTAAACCATAATCGCACGCTAGTCATACTTACTATCCTCAGAATCTGAGTCACTCATTATCTCTTCCTCTTCCTCTTCCTCATTCCCTCACCGTCCTCGTCGCCCTCCTCTTCCTCGTTGCCATCCGCTGCTGCCTCTTCGTCAACAACATCAAATCCCTCGTTGGCCAATTGGATATTCATATCGAATGAGGAAAGGTCCACGCATAAGTTAAACCATTCAGATGCGTTCTCTTGTAGCACTTGGTTCGGCATCCCCGCGTTGACATCGTTTGATCCCGCAACTGATGACATATCGATTATGTGTCTGGCAGGAATAGTGGATGCGGCCAACCATCCTCTCTGTCTCTGTCGCCCTGTCGTCTTCTTTGGATAGGGCATAGTATGCATGTTTTGCATGGTTAGCAAATACAAACGCTTCGTTGGTGCCGAGGGTACGCTTCGGGTCGATGTCAACCAACTTGTACGTTGAATGCTCATGCGTACATGCGTTTATATCATACCAAACACATTTGAGCAAGACTATGTACATGGGTCTAATTCTGCCCCAATATTCCACATGTATACTGTGTTTTTACGTTCCATAGAGATATAAAAGAAAAGAAAGTATTTGCGTTTTTTGTTTGAGATATAAAAGAAAAGAAAGTGTTTGGTGTTTTGTTTTGGAGAAAAAAGAAAGTGTTTGGTGTTTATTTTGGAGATAAAAGAAAGTGTTTGGGTTTTGTGGATTGGAAAAGAAGAGTGTTAGGTATGTTTGGAGGGTGTAATATTAGTCAATGAAAAATTAGAGAGAAGAATGGTGATTATATATAAGATTTGGGTTGAAATTTTTGAATTTTCGTGAAAATTTGAATTTCCCCCCGAATCCCGCCCATTTTAACGTAAATAGCAACCGCCGAGCGGTTGCTAGGAACCATGGCGACCGCCCTGGCGGTTGCGACATTAGGTAACGCAACCTAAGGGTAGTTGCAAAACTGGGATGTTCGCAACCGCCCATCGGTTGCGAATAATATTCAAGTTTAAAATTAGTGATTTTTAACAACTATCTTGATGTGTTTGTATTTATAGACACCATATATCATTATAGACAACATAAATCATCCAAAATAATAAAAATTCAAATATGAATATTATTTGCAACCACTGGGCGATTGCAGATAATCAGTACTAGCAACCGCCAAGGTGGTTGCGAGAAGCCCTCGCGACCGCCCAGCGGTTGCGTGGAGCACTGGCGACCACTTTGGCGGTTGCGGATACTGGTTATCGACAACCGCCTGGTGGTTGGAGATAATGTCCATATTCGAAATTATTGATTTTTGGGAAGTATCTTGATGTGTTTGTGTTTATTGAACTCAAATATAATTATTAAATGTGAATAGTAGTAGTAAATAACTACAAAGTTAGTAATTGAGTTACTAAAATAGTAGTTTAGATGTGATTAGACGAGTTATCAACGATACCCCTATATATTATTTTCAACAACGAATCATCATACTTAGTCCTTAGTGATGTCCCAAAGCTTGATTTGGCAATTAAACCTTATAATTTAGCTTGTTTTAACTATCATTTGGGTAATTTCCAATTGATCAAACACCGCGCCACAACGAATCATCCATAAGAGTAAAAATTCAAGTATGAACGTTATCTGCAACCACCAGGTGGTTGTAGTTAAGTAGTATTAGCAACCGCCCAGGCGGTTGCGAGAAGCCCTCACGACCGCCCAGCGGTTGTGAGAAGCCTTTGTTGCAGATAACATCCATATTTGGGATAACCCCCCTTATTTGGGAAGTATCTTGATGTGTTTATGTTTATTGAATTCAAATATCATTATTACATGCGAATAGTAGTAGTAAATAACTACAAAACTAGTAATTGAGCTAGTAAAATAGGATATTAGATGTGATTAGACGAGTTATCAACGGTACCATATATATTATGCAACGACAAATCATGATTCTTAGTCCTTAATGTTGTCCCCAAGCTTGATTTGGCAATGAAACCTTATAATTTGGCTTGTTTTAACTAGCATTAGGGTAAATTTCAATTGATTAAACAACGTGCCACAGCGAATCATCTGAAATATAAAAAAATTCAGTTTCAAATGTGATCTGCAACCGCCGGGCAGTTGCAGATAACCAGTATCAGCAACCTCCTGGGCGGTCGCCACGGAACCAAGCAACGGCCATGCGGTTGCGAGGCCTTATAAAAGCCTCGCGACTGCCTGTGCGATCGCCGCTTCTCCGTGGCGACCGCCTGGCGGTCGCGGTTAATGGCGACCGCCCGGGCGGTTGAGGGTGCGATTCCAGATGCCCCCAAATCTTGTAGTGAAACTAGCACATGGAAAAATACAATATATGTTAGAGAATTAACGTGCTTTACCCTATTATTATTCACCCAATTTACTGTCCACAAAGCTATGGTTACTTCATAATTTAAGTCACATTTTCACAATGGTAAAGATCCAGGAAAATGATGTACACAATATATGGTCCTTGATAGTTACGTTAAGGTTGACACTTGGCATGGATTAATAATTGGAAAATTACAAAAAAAAAAGTATCATCCCATTGTTTTCTATGTTTTGAAATGGTGGCAGTTAAAATGACTGGCCATGTGGTCCGCTGTTTAACGTGATCTTATTGTATGCTACTGTTATATAAATCCAACTTATGATGAATATGAGTTAGCACAATCAAGAAACTCTATATTTTAGCATTTAAAAGACCAACCAAAACAAGATCAGAGAAGTACAAGTACCTAGTTAGCATTCAACCCAACACGAGTCTTGAAAGGAAGAAAGTTTGTTCAATACTGTGATGGGGGTATTTCAGGATTGGGCCGGCCCATTAACGTATCGAATCTGGTCCATTCGATACCTTCAGCGCATCGAATAGTTATGATTCAATGCGCGTATCGAATTGATATGATTCGATGCATAATTTACAGCTGTTTTCGGGGCCCACAGTGCGAATTGCTATATATAGGGCAACTTTGAGCATTCAGAGGCAGATCAAACTTATGTCTCAACCTGACCACATCGAATTCAGTCATTCGATACGTCCCTCCATTCGATACGCTCCTCAATTCGACACGAGCCAAGATTCGATACGCTCCAAAGTCCTATTGAGATTATTTAGCGCTGACTCAGCATCGAACCGGCACCATTCGAGGCGTGTATCGAACAACCGCAATTCGATGCGTTGCATACTTAGTATTACTATTGTATTTAAATCAGTGTAAGATCTGTAATAGATAGTAGGTGTTTCGGACAAAGTTAGTCCGTTTACTTTAAGAGGATTAACATTATTTTGGTCATTTATATTCCCATTGTACTGTATTACTGTGTTCTTTTATCATGACGAAATAAGACCAAAACATTGGCGCCGTCTGTGGGAACACCGTAAACACTGTTTTTAGATAGAGTAGCTAGGATGACAAATAAAAGGCACTTGAATGTGGTTGAGAAACAGCAAACCGAGAAAAAGCTCAGAACAAAGTCAGATCCGAAACAAGTCAGGCTTGAGCCTAAAAAACAGGGGCAAGATAAAATAGAGAGTCAATTGTTGAAGCAATGGCAAGAATGCAAGATGGAACCTTTGGGAGAATTCAAAATCGTACAGCTTTTCAAAGAAAGTTCTGAAAAAGTAATCAAGATTGGAGCAGAAATGGATTGGATGATAGAAGCAGCTTTGATAGATTGCCTTCGCCGCAATTCAGATATATTTGCATGGTCAGATTCAGACCTTCAAGGGATAGACTCGAGAATCATTGTACATCATCTGAATGTAGATAAGAGTGCGAAACCTATACGGCAGAAGAAGCGGAATTTCAGCAAAGAAAAGAATGAAGCAGCTGAAAGAGAGGTGCAGGAACTCTTAGCAGCTCGACATATTTACGCTATAAGATTCTCAGAATGGTTGAGCAATATTGTGTTGGTCTTAAAGAAGGAAGCTACATGGAGGATGTGTGTGGATTATACTGATTTAAACAAGCATTGCCCGAGAGATCCATTTCCTTTGCCACGGATAGATCTACTAGTAGATTCTACAGCAGGATGTGCATTACTGAGTATGATGGATGCAAAGAGCGGTTTTCATCAAATCTTCATGGCAGTGCAAGATCAGAGTAAAACGGCATTTGTAACTGATACCGGAGTGTACTGCTATAGGGTGATGCCTTTCGGATTAAAGAATGCGGGAGCAACGTTTCAGAGGTTGGTGGCTAAAATGTTTTACCATCAAATTGGGAAGTCAATGGAAGTATATATTGATGATATGCTTGTAAAGAGTCTTAAAGCTGATGAACATGTGCGACATTTGGATGAGGCATTCACCATAATGAGGACATATGGAATGAAACTAAACCCTAAAAAATGCACTTTCGGAGTGACGGCTGGAAAGTTTCTAGGATATGTGGTAAATGAGAGAGGAATCGAGGCTAATCCGGATAAAATAAAAGCTGTACTGGATTTGCCTTCGCCTAGGACAGTGAGAGACGTACAATGCTTGGTGGGCCGCCTGACGGCCTTGGGAAGATTTATATCAACATCTGCCGAAAAGAATCTCCCTTTCTTTAAAGTGATGAAACAGAGCAAAAATTTTATTTGGACTCCGGAATGTGAAGAAGCGTTTAGGCAAATGAAGAAAGATCTAGTAAGCCTGCCGTTGTTAGCAAAACCGGAGGAGAATGAAATGTTGTATCTCTATCTGGCAGTATCTGCAAATGCAATCAGTACAGTACTACTTAAACAGAGAGGAGCTCAGCAACTACCAATACATTATGTGAGCAGAGTACTGCAGGGGGCGGAGAGAAATTATTTGGAGATAGAACTGTTTGCATTTGCAATTGTTGTTACAGCTCGAAAGCTGAAACCGTATTTTCAATCTCATCCGATTACTGTGGTGACTGACAAACCATTGAAGCAAGTATTGGGGAAACCAGAAACCTCTGGTAGACTGGTGAAGTGGGCGATTGAACTCAGTGAGTTTGGGTTGGAATTTAAGCCGCGAGTCGCGGTCAAAGCGCAAGCCCTAGCAGATTTCATGGCCGAAACCCTGGGTAATAGTGTAGTGGAGACCGCATGTTGTATATTTTCTATATCAAACCAAGAACGAACCAGTAGAGCAACGACAACATGGATATTGCATACTGATGGATCTGCCACAACTCACGGGGGGGGAATTGGAATACATTTCCTGTCCCCAGAGCGGAGGGAATTTGAATTTGCCATCAGCTTGAATTACATGGTGACGAATAACGAAGCTGAATATGAAGCAATAATTGCAGAGATTAAAATGGCACTCGGACTCAACATTGAACATTTAGATGTGTTCACCGATTCGCTTTTGGTGGCAAATCACTTCTCCGGAAAGTATGAGACACGCGAGGAAACTATGAAGCTATATGCCGCAAAAGTTAAAGAATTGGCAAGGAGGTTCAAATTTTTTGATATAACTCAAATCCCCAGGGACGACAATGCCAAAGCAGATGCACTATCTAAATTTGCGAGTTCTTCAGAAATTTTGGCAGAAAAAAGAATCACACTTATGGTTGCTGACAAACCTTCAATTGGGAAGTCAAAATATATTACCACAGGAGTCAGGGTGGAATTTATAATGACAATACAAGAGGACCCGTCTTGGAAGGATGAAATTATGATTTATCTTCAACAGGGCATTTTGCTAGCGGATCCGAATGCTCAACGCAGAATGCGTTATAAGGCATACATGTTCACTATCAGTAATGGAGAGTTGTATAAAAGGTCTTTCGAAGGACCGTTGTTAAGATGTTTGACCCCTACGCAAGCTGAATATGCCATGGAAGAGATCCACGCAGGTAGCTGCGGAAATCATTCCGGGGGCCGAGCGTTAGCTCAACGAATATTACGTCAAGGATATTACTGGCCAACTCTACGTAAAGATGCAACAGCTTATTCGAGAAAATGTGATAGTTGCCAATACCACGCTCGCCTTATTCACAGACCGGCATGTCAGCTGCAACCAATCGACGTGGCATGTCCTTTTGATCAATGGGGAATTGATATAGTTGGTCCGTTTCCACCGGGCAAAGGTCAAAAATGATATCTAATAGTGGCAGTGGAGTATTATACAAAATGGGTCGAGGCGGAACCTATAACGTCAATCACGGAGAATAATATGATTGAGTTCATCTGGAAATACATTATATGCCGTTTCGGTATACCAAGGTCCATTGTGTGTGATAACGGAACGCAATTTACTGGGAAGCACATTAAATCGTGGTTTGGGGAATTAAAGATATCACACAATCTCACGTCGGTATATCACCCACAATCCAATGGCCAAACAGAATCTACTAACAAAACATTGAAGGATTACCTTGAAAGGAGAATCAGAGCCACGGGGAAGACATGGCCAGCAGAACTTCAAGGAATATTATGGGCATATAGGACGACCCCGAGAACATCGACAGGAGAAACCCCATTCGTTCTTGTCTATGGCACTGAAGCAGTATTGCCTGCGGAAATAGGTATGCCAACGCGCAGGATCACTCATTATGATCCGGAACAATCGGTCAGGTTACGACAGATGGATCTAGATATGATAGGATCCACAAGAGAGGATGCTTATCAGCGCACTGTTGCATATAAAGCCGCAATGGCCAAGAGCTATGATAAGAGAGTCCAATTCATAAGTTTTGAAGTAGGAGACTTGGTTCTTAGAAGCCTTGCAGCTAAACACCATATCGGGAAGCTTGAACCAAAATGGGAAGGGCCTTTTAGAGTCACACGAGCAAGTTCACGAGGATATTATTATTTGGAGACTTTAAAAGGAGTTCAACAGAAACGCCCATGGAATGTGCAACATCTCAGGCGTTATTATGCATAAATAGAAGAAATTTCGTTAAATATATGTTTATTACACACATTTACGATGATTCTGTTTAGAGATTATTATTAACTGAAAATCTTCATTTGTTAAATGATGCAGATAGAAGAACATGACGGAGGGGTAAGAAGGCCCAAAGTGGTCCACCCACGCATGTCAAAAAGAAAACATGACGGAGGGGTAAGAAGGCCCAAAGTGGTCCACCCCCGCATGTCAGAAGGAAGAACATGGCGGAGAGGTAAGAAGGCCCAAAGTGGTCCACTCTCGCATGCCAGAAAGAAGAACATGACGGAGGGGTAAGAAGGCCCAAAGTGGTCCACTCCCGCATGCCAGAAAGAAGAACATGACGGAGGGGTAAGAAGGCCCAAAGTGGTCCACCCACGCATGCCAAAACAGAAGAACATGATGAAGGGATAATAAGGCCTGATGCAATTCATAACCTATGCAGGAATAACCCAGTTGACATCTCCATTAGGTAAGACAATATTACTCTAACAAAAACAGTCACAACTCAAAGTGCTCGTGATCTTACTGCAAATGAAAGTAGGATATTAATTGGACAGAATCACAGCAACGAGCAAATTGATGAAATATTGCGTATAGAATACGTTATAAACACCATTTAACGAATGAATGCATACCAAAAAGCAGATAATGTCAAACGATTGAGTCGTTTTCATTGAAAAAGCAACCATTTACGAATTACAAGGTTTTGTACAAAATATGAACTTAATAACCGCAAAATAGTGTAGACAAACTATCCCTACTCTTCAGAAGAATGGGGGGACTCCTTACGGAGAACCAATCCCATTGAACGGACAAAATTGGCACAATTGCCCTGAATCTGATCTTCTGTCAGGATTAATTCTTCGGTTTGTGCCCAATTGTCAGGCAAGACAATTTCTGCTCTGTCAGCAGGATCTTCGAGTTGATACCTACTGGGAGAAATTGTACACTGGGCACTAACTGATAATCCTGGTTCACCTTTCTTGCTGGCCAGCGAAGGGGCCAGGTTACCTTGAGCAGGAAAATTTATACCTACAAAAGTTGTTGAAGGACCTGAAGCCTTAGATGCGCTGCTCACCTTCTTTCTTTTAGCCGCAATTGCAGGGCGAGTATCTTTGAAATCAGTTCTTTTCGGAGGACTTCTAAGAAGAATCGTAGACCTGGAAGTTCTCGGTAGCAATTCTGGCTCACTATCGCCCGAACCAAAAACATCATGAAGAACCTTTTTAACATTTTTCGGATCACCCGGAGTAGTGCTGGGGGTGATCTTCTCTTTACCCTTCGATACATGAGGTGATTTGGGCCTTAAAGGGCTTGAATGGGACTTTTTTGATTTTTTACGGTCCCGCCACACCGTATAGAATGGATCGCCAGAACGAGGCGTGTGTAACTCATCATCGTCATCATCACTGTTATCTTTGGGTGTTTCCATTTTTGCGTCACGCCTTACATCAAGCATGTCATTGCGAAAACCTTCTCCAAGGTATCCAAGATGCCCTATTTGACCAACGCATACATCCATCCCATACTGCATGTCAGCAGCACCGCGTAATATTTCCAGGCACTTACATACATTACTCTGCCTAAATTTCTCAACAACAGCACACCTATATTCTTCAGATTCAAAATACTGAATTCGGCGACGCAAGTTGGAAATGGCATTTTCAGCATCTGTATTTGAAGCCTCGAGAGAACGATTCACGCGTTTTAGGGATTCGTTATCCTTTTTCAACGCATCGATTTCAGCACGCAAAGCTATTGCGTCCTCTACCGCTTTCCGGGTTTTCACTTCGGCATCATGTTTATCACGGATGGCCTTAGATGTTTTCAATTCTGACTCTCTGGCGCGTTTCAGTGCATTTTGGCGACTGTACTTTCCATTATTGATAGTAGTACGTAGATTGTCAACAACAGCGTTGTGTTGATTTTGCACCTCGGCTAACCCGCTATAATCTCTGCATAGCCGATAAACGGCTAAGATGACAGCAGCAAAGAAGAGGCGCCCAAAGCGAGCCAAACCTTGAAACCCCAATCGGTTAATTACATTTTGACGATCCAATTGCGGCCACAAACTTTGCATAATCTCTCCAGCCTGCTCCTCTCTTAGTCGATATCCGCCCAGTGTGGCACTCAATGATTATGAGTTTTCATCATTGAGAAAATCATAATTACTAAGGCTTCCAGGAGGAGCAGGTCTTGGATTACCTGAAGGTCGAGGCCTCTTGGGAGGAATGCTCTGAGCTTCGCGGGCGGATATATTCTCCATTGATTTTCGGTTAGCGGCTTCATACCAGGACTCATCGGTTGAGTGAGAAGAACTTGCTGTTTCTACATTGCGTTTTTCCCTGAAATGGGGATGAGCAGCATTAAACTTAGCTAAGTTGGCAGCGATTTTATCGTCTTCTGCATCGATGTCCTCCATTATCTCAATTTGGCGGTTGGTGCCGACTCTAATACGTCCACCGGTATTGGTTGGTGTCATCACCAATCTCCTCGTAGCAAAGTTTTCTTGACGTTCAAAGTCACTCACTATTGGCACCCGAGTGCCCGCACTGATACCTCCAAGTCTTATGGTAGAAGGGTTCTGCGAAGATGTATTAGATGGACCCGCACCTGAAGGCTCATTTTGCTCATTTCGTTCGCCCATTCCCTGAGCATCATGAATATTCTCAGGAGATAAAACAATTTTGCTGCGACTTCGAGATTTTATACGAGCCATATCAGCCTAAAAATATAATTTTTAATAAATTTTCTATAAAATTAAACAATTAGTAACGTGTCGAATATCGGAGATTGGATACGTCTCGTGTCGAACAGACTGCGTTCGATGCGGTCCAGAAACAAACAAAAAATATTCCCTCCGGATAAAAACAAGAGTGTCAGACATGTGGTCCCTTATATATAGGCCCGTGGGCCGCAACTGTTCTGTGCGCATCGAATTTTCATAATTCGATGCGCGCATCGAACGGATCACTATTCGATACTCATAATTTCACACATCGAATTGTAACAATTCGATGCATAACAATTCTTAATACAGGTATGTTGTGAGTTTGGAAGTCGTCATTATTCTATTAACGACTCCCAAACTGGGGGGACTATGTGATGGGGGTATTTCAGGATTGGGCCGGCCCATTAACGTATCGAATCTGGTCCATTCGATACCTTCAGCGCATCGAATAGTTATGATTCGATGCGCGCATCGAATTGATATGATTCGATGCATAATTTACAGCTGTTTTCGGGGCCCACAGTGCGAGTTGCTATATATAGGGCAACTTTGAGCATTCAGAGGCAGATCAAACTTATGTCTCAACCTGACCACATCGAATTCAGTCATTCGATACGTCCCTCCATTCGATACGCTCCTCAATTCGACACGAGCCAAGATTCGATACGCTCCAAAGTCCTATTGAGATTATTTAGCGCTGACTCAGCATCGAACCGGCACCATTCGAGGCGTGTATCGAACAACCGCAATTCGATGCGTTGCATACTTAGTATTACTATTGTATTTAAATCAGTGTAAGATCTGTAATAGATAGTAGGTGTTTCGGACAAAGTTAGTCCGTTTACTTTAAGAGGATTAACATTATTTTGGTCATTTATATTCCCATTGTACTGTATTACTGTGTTCTTTATTAATGACGAAATAAGACCAAAACAAATACAAACTTAAATTTGTTTTACATTTGCAATGGTGGTGTTTGCTTGTGTAAGTGATGCAAAATACTATGTTGAGCCCATATTCGAGCTAATAAGTCGAACTATAGGTTAAATAAAAAAACTTAGTCAAATGATGAAGATAGATCAAATTAAATATGAAATGATGAAGCCTTTAACTCGAGTAGATATCCTTGATTCGACCTAAGAAAGCTCGAATTGGGCTTGTGAGATTTCAAAATTACATAACTTATAATGAAACTTTAGATGCATTTACCATTTATAGATATTTAATTTTTTCGAGATAACAACAGTTACACCCCCCAGAAACTTTGTGTAATTACAGATACCTCACGTATAGTTTGAAAAATTAAAATCACCTCCCCACCATGGAACAATTTAAATGAATTTTTAATTTTGCCTTTGTCATATAATTTAAGAAATTTAGCATATTTTTGTTTTCAACATCACCTGATAAGATTTGAAAAATATATTAAAACTAACTCTAAAATAATTTTGTTTAATTATATAACGATTATTATTACTTATATAAAAACAGTTAGAGGCAACGCCAATAACAAAAAGTATATTATATATTACAATATCTTTTAAATTTTTATTGATCTAAAATTACTATTGGTGCAAAAATAAGAATAGATGTGCATGACTTAATGGTAGAAAAGCGTTGGTTTTGATTGCCAGCTTCTCGGTGAAAGCGTAGGTGTTACCCTTTACCAATGCTGGAAAAGACAACGCCTTCTTCAAGCGTTAGTAAGTATATTGCCAACGCACTAAAGCGTGGGAAAAATAGGCACAAAGTGTTGCAGCTTCTTTGTTTTCTTGGCGTACTTGTTAGAAATGGACTGTAGATATACAGTATATTACGGGGGTATTCAGCATACTTTAGGGGACATGTTGCTAGTTTTAAAACCTTAGGGAGCAAACACTACAAGAATACAGGGCCATCTGCAACCGCCCGGACAGTTGCAGATGGCCCATGGGCGGTCGCCCCAGTGGTATCTGCGACCGACCCGTGGTTGCAATGTCCCTAAGAACATGGCAACAGCCTAGCAGTTGCGAATTCAAAATTTTCGAAAGCTCGCAACCGCCTGGCGGTTGCAGATAATATTCATCAAAAAAAATAATAATATTCCGATTTTTTTCCAGAATATTATTAATTTTTTGTTGAAATTAATATAGTGAAACAAAAAAAAAGTAGAGAAACAAAAAGAAAAGAAGAGAAACGAAAAGAAAAGAAGATAAACAAAAAGAAAAGAAGATAAACAAAATAGAAAAGAAGTGAAACAAAAAGAAAGATTCGAAAAAGAGTGTTTGGATTTTTTGTTGGAGATATAAAAGAAAAGAAAGTGTTTGGTATTTTGTTTGGGAGATAAAAGAAAGTGTTTGGTGTTTATTTTGGAGATAAAAGAAAGTGTTGGAGATAAAAGAAAGTGTTTAAGTTTTGTGGATTGGAAAAGAAGAGTGTTGGGTATGTTTGGAGGGTGTAATATTAATGAATGAAAAATTAGAGAGAAGAATGGTGGGAATATATAAGTTTTGGGTTGAAAATTTTGAGTTTTCGTGAAAATTTTAATTTCCCCCCGAATCTTGCCCATTTCAGCGGAAATAGGAACCGTCGAGCGGTTGCTACAAACCATGGCGACCGCCCTGGCGGTTGCGACATTAGGTAACGCAACCTATGGGCAGTTGCAAAACTGGGATGTTCGCAACCGCTAATATTCAAGTTTAAAATTAGTGATTTTAACAATTATCTTAATGTGTTTGTATTTATAGACAACATATATCATTATAGACAACATAAATCATTCAAAATAATAAAAAATCAAGAATGAATATTATTTGCAACCGCCGGGCGATTGCAGATAACCAGTACTAGCAACCGCCAAGGCGGTTGCAAGAAGCCCTCGCGACCACCCAGCGATTGCGAGGAGCACTAGCGACCACTTTGGCGGTGGCGGATACTGGTTATCTGCAACCGCCTGGCGGTTGCAGATAATGTCCATATTCGAAATTATTGCTTTTTGGGAAGTATCATGATGTGTTTGTGTTTATTGAACTCAAATATAATTATTAGATGTGAATAGTAGTAGTAAATAACTACAAAGTTAGTAATTGAGTTAGTAAATAGTAGTTTAGATGTGATTAGGCGAGTTATCAACGATACCCCTATATATTATTGTCAACAACGAATCATCCTACTTAGTCCTTAATGATGTCCCAAAGCTTGATTTGGCAATTAAACCTTATAATTTGGCTTGTTTTTAACTATCATTAGGGTAATTATCAATTGATCAAATAACGCGCCACAATTATCAATAGTAAAAATTGAAGTATGAATGTTATCTGCAACCGCCACACGAATCCAGATAACCAGTATTAGCAACCGCCCACGACCGCCCGACGAGAAGCCCTGACGACCGCCCGGCGGTTGCGAGACGCCCTGGCGACCGTCATGCGGTTGCGGGAAGCCCTCGCGACCGCCCAACGGTAGCGAGAAGCCTAGGCGACTGCCCAACGGTTGCGATAAGCCTTTGTTGTAGATAACATCCATATTTGGGAAGTATCTTGATGTGTTTGTGTTTACTGAACTCAAATACAATTATTAGATGTGAATAGTAGTAGTAAATAACTACAAAACTAGTAATTTAGCTAGTAAAATAGTAGATTAGAAGTGATTAGGCGAGTTATCAACTATACCATATATATTATGCAACAACTAATCATCATACTTAGTCCTTAATGTTATCCCCAATCTTGATTTGGCAATGAAACCTTATAATTTGGCTTGTTTTAACTTTCATTAGGGTAATTTCAATTGATCAAACAACACGCACTACAAGAAAATTGCTCATTTCGGACGGCCTCCGACGGAATCGGCCTTCGGAAATGAGCGAAACTCTTTTCCGGCGGCACCTGACCGTCGGAAAAGGTCTTTTCCGACGGCAGGATCAGTTCCGACGGGCTTCACCCGTCGGAAAAAGACATGTCCGTCGCCCTAGTGCCGACGGAAATGATCTTTTCCGACGGGTGAAGCCCGTTGGAAAAGAACGAAAAAAAATAATAATAATAAAAAAAACGTGATCGTGGGACCGGCGCCTTTTGAAAAAGGCGTCGGTCAAGTTGAATTTAATTAAAAAAAAAATCTATAAATATCCCCCCAAAATTTTTTATTCTTCACACCGATCACTCTTAATTCTAAATATTTAAATCCTACTTTATTTAAATGGCCGCTAATCGCAAAAAAAATATTGATAAAGGAAAAGGGAAACAGAAATTCTATATTTCGAATACAAATTTATCGAGATCCCTCTTCGATGCTGAAACAATTTGTCCCGACGAAGTTACCCAACTAGTCGAGGAACCTCCGCCACAAACTCAGCATACTCCGGTTGCTACCCAACAGCGCCCAACTACAACTCAGGCCCCTAGTCCTGCTCGTGAACAACCACAACGCCCCACCACTCTGAGCCAAAGAGTTACTGCTCCCCGACTGAGGGACGACCCCGATCCATTGTTTCCGCCTGGAATTACTCCTCCACGTTTAGTTGTTCTGCATGGCATGATGGACGAACTACCACAAGCCAACAACGAAGGAACTTCGTCGGGACGACAACCTTCGCCAGCATATGTTGCTTCTGAATCTGCTTCTAATAATACCAATATGATGCCTAGGGACGGGCGAAGGGTGTAGGTACTACAAACTCAGACAATGCGAGGCTCAAAGTTGGGGTGAACGAGCATTTTCAATTTGAGAAAAATTTATGTGACGATAATATCGACACTGTTAAGCGATCAATTCAAGTTACGATAACAAGCATAGTGACCGAACCGGCGATACATTACTCTCAGTTATCCGAGGCACAAAAAGAAAAATTCATAAACTGGTTCAGGGTATCTTCTTTTAACTTATTTTAACACATTTTTCATTATTTATGTCCATTATAATTTTTGCATTCTACTTATATGCTATCATATTTTGAAGACTATATACAAATGGGATCTACAAGAAACGGATAACATTAGAACGGCATTCCATAAGGTGGCACAAGTAAAATGGAGGGATGCCATATACGAGTGCAAAAAGCTCTACAGGAAGCGAGCTAAAGACCCCCAATGGTACTAAAAGACTTGGCTACCAATCGACTTTGAATCGACGTACTGTAATCATTGGGAGAATGAAAGGACGATTAAACTTGCAGAAAAAGCAACGGAGAATCGACTGGCCAATAAGACAAAGAACGTCGATGGAAAGGGATCCTTAGGTACGTAGCACGGCGGATTTGTGAGTACACAAGAGAGGAGCTACGCAATGGTACGATATGTTAGGATTTCCTTGTTCGCAGAATACATTTTGTGATATTTGTGTTACTCTTTAACATTAATATTGTTTAAAAAAAATGTTGTTATAGTATCGCACGGATGAGGTGATACACTTCGACGAGCAATACATGCACGACCACTTAGTAGTGGATCCAGATGGAAGAATACTCTATTGGGACCCCCCACAAGCAGAAGAGTATTTTGTAAGTTATCTTAATTAAGCACGTATATGATTGTTTTGTGTCTATACCTTTTTCATTTATTTACTTTGAACATTGTAGGAAAATTATTATGAAGCGCTCGAGGATAATTTTGGTCTAGACAAAGCCAAATGGCCGCTTCAGTTTGACGTCAATATCGCGGCCATTGCAGATCATAATGGCATACAAGGGAGGCTCAAAGGCAAAGATAGGTGCAATACCCTCGCAGATTATGGTAAGTCGCAGGGTAAAAGTCTTAACCCTGTTGAGGTGGTAAGAACACGTAAAGCAGTCAAGGATGCTACTGTTGAGTTGCAACAAACCGTTGCGGGTTTGGAGAAAAGGATTATTGATGTGGAGGGCCAAGTGGCCAGGGACCGGGAGGAGTGGAGACAGGAGCGAGCTCGTGAGCGAGAGGAGAGAGAGCGGAGCGAGCTCACGACCAAGAAGAGAGGGATCGTTATCAATGGACCAACCCGCAGAGATTCAACACCAACAACTACAATTGAAGCAACTTTCCTCCAAATCAGTTTCATGGAGCGCAAAGTCAACCGAACGATTATTGGCAACATAACCAGACAGAACCTGGTCAAAACTATCAGTATTGGGACCAAGAGTTTCATGGCACAAACACGTCGTGGCAAGTGCCAATCGGTCAGACGAGTCAGCCAAATACGCATGGCCAAAATAACGACCTTAATTTTGAATAGGACCTGCATTTTTTGATGCGGTTTGACATTGGTGGGAATAATCGGCGCCATAGTGTTAGTGGTGATCGTCGGCGCCATAGCGTTAGTGTGGATCGTACATGTGCCTCCAGAAGTATACGACAGGATAATGTTGCGACCCATGTTACTCAGAACGAGGAAAGGATAGCCGACCTATCAAGTTTGCCTATCGGGGAGGTCGACTTTATGAGTAATGATTGGTTGAATCTCCATACCGGAAATCAACAATATCGGCCAAGGGGTAACAGAGGCAAAGGCCCCGCCACTCAGGAATGAAGAGGTTATGTGTGTTAGTGTGAGTTTGTATGTTTCAATTACCATTTTTAAGTGTTGTATGTTTTGTGTTATTTGTGTTAGTGTGAGTTTGTACCTTTCACTTACCATTTTAAGTGTTGTATGTTTTAATTACCAGTTATGTTGTGTGTAACCATTTTACCCGTTTGAAGTAATCTTTTGTAATTCGACATTATAAATCGTTTTTTTGCCACCTTATTTTAAGGAAAAATGCCGTTACTTATATTTTCTTTATATTTTCTATCTTATCATATATATTTTGTTTTCTTGCACATATCATATATTATTCTTAATACTTTCATAATAAACTATTTATATTAATCTATATATATATATATGGGATAAATGCATTAAACCCCCTGAACTATGCACGTTTTTGCGTTTTCGTCCTTAAACTAATTTAATAAGCGTTTTCCCCCCTAAACTATGCACGTCTGTGCGATTTGCCCCTGGCCGGGTTTTCGGCCATTTCCGGCCATTTATAGTCGGAATATTCCTCTCTACCAGACTCATATGTGTTGTACTAGATGTATAATGATAGTTGATGACAAAAAAAAGGCGAAAAAACACCTCGAACCGGGCATTTTCCGGCCAAAATGTGATTTCGTTTTGGCCGGAATATGCCCCGTTCGAGGTGTTTTTTCGCCTTTTTTTTGTCATCAACTATCATTATACATCTAGTACAACACATATGAGTCGGGTAAGGGGAAAAATTCCGGCCAAGAATGGCCGGAAATGGCCAAAAACCCGGCCAGGGGGCAAATCGCACAGACGTGCATAGTTTAGGGGGGAAAACGCTTATTAAATTAGTTTAAGGACGAAAGCGCAAAAACGTGCATGGTTCAGGGGGTTTAATGCATTTATCCCTATATATATATATTGCAAATTAGTTTATATTTATATTTTTCGTACCAAATAATTCATTTTTTATAGCTTATATATATTATTAATGTTTATATATATGTTTATTTGTATGGAGTACTTATCTAGACTCATTGACTATAGAACTAAGGATAACAAAGTTTTCAAATTCCATCCTAAAACTGCGGAACTGCATTTGACACACACGTGCTTTGCTGATGATCTCCTTTTATTTTGAGAGGTGATATTGGATCTATGGAATCACTTAAAAGAATATTAGATGAATTCTCAGAATCTTCAGGACTACACACAAATAACACTAAAAGTTATGTGTTTTTGGCAGGTGTGCAAGGTGAGGAAAAAGAAGAGATCATGAAGGTCTGGGATTTTCAAGAAGGAAGATTCCCAGTGAGGTACTTAGGTATTCCACTTAGCCCTAAAAAACTCCTTATTCAAGAATATGACCCCTTTATAAAAAAGGTAACTGCTAGAATTTTGAGCTGGTTTGCAAAAAAATTAAGCTATGCAGGTAGATTAGAATTAGTTAGGGCAGTGCTAATATCTATCCAGAGATTTCGGTGCTTTGTATTCCCTATACCTGCAGGAGTAGTACAGAAGATTGAGGGCTTATGTAGAAGCTATCTCTGGACTGGAAAGGAGAATGAGAGAAGGAACCTAATAGCATGGAGTACAGTATGTCAAGAGAAGGAGAATGGGGGACTAGGGATAAAAGAGATACTAAGCTGGAATAAAGCCTTGTTGTGTGCCCAGACAATAACTATAGAGAAGCATAGCACAAGACCAACCATATGGACAACATGGGCAAGAGAATACAAAATAAAGGGGGAGGACATCTGGAATATGAGGAAAAGGGCATGAGATTCTCCATGGTGGAAAAGAATACTGGCACTAAGAGAGGAAATGAAAGAAAAAATCCCTCAAGTGAGACCAGAGAAATGGAGAATCCTACCACAGAAGCAAGTAATCCAGGAATGCTATAAAGCTTTCCATAGGGAGACACCAAAAGTGAAGTGGTGGGCACAAGTCTGGAACAAAATCTCTACTCCAAGAGTAACTTTCATACACTGGCTAGCCATGCACAAAAGAATGGCTACAAAAGAAAGGTTAGTCAGGTTCAATATAATTAATGATGATAACTGTTGTTTCTGTAATGAAAGTGTTGAAACATTAGAGCACTTGTTCTTCAACTATAAAACTGTTCAACCTATTTTTGAAAGAATCATGAGAGCAGTAGTAGTTAGAAATAACAGTCTCCAAATTCAGGTCTGGAAGGAAATGTTTGAGAACTCTGGGAAAAAAAAGAGGGATATCTTCCAAATTAGAACTGCAGAGTTTGGCAGTGTCATAGTAGGAATATGGGAGATGGAGAAATGTAAATATATTTGAAGGGAAGAAAACTCCAGAAGATAATGTTTGCAAGGATATTGCAGAAGAACTACACTTGAGAATTAAATTTAAACTGGGCAGGAAAGATAATACACTCATGAAGAGTATACTGTATAACTTACAGAATATTCTTGCTATGTAAATATGCTTGTAGCTACTGACAGATCCTGCAGGGGCAAGAATATGGAGTGTCAAAGTATTACATGAGCTATGGAAAAGAAAAGACAGAAGCATAGGAAGAGGTGTAACTGTTTCCCTAGAACTGTTACATATAGACATTTTGTAGGGACAATTTGTGTGTTATGAGAATGGACTTAATCTTGATCTGGCTTGGAAGGCAGAGAACACTTTTGTTTTGGTGTAGGAAAAGAATACTGGGCTAAATCTACCCCTGGAAGGTAACCGCATCCCTCCCTATCTCCTTCTTAACCCCTGGAAGAGTGAAGGAACAGTGAATGAAGCGGCTATCTTTGAGCACCCATGAACTGCTAGGCAGACACTTGGAGGGTACAGCCACAGGCGAGTCCTGGAGCTGGAATGAAGGGAGTGTGCCTATAGAAAAAATTGACAAAGACTGAGTTAAAGGAGGGCAGTGAGTGGCAGCAGGCTTTCTACAAGTTATAGTCATAGACTAGAGCTTAGTGGATTCCTTAGCTTGTTAGTTCATTGTTCCTAGCATTTGAATTCTTAAGTGTGTTTTAAACTCTGAGCTTCAACTGGGGATGATATCCTAGCATCTTGTAAACACACTCTTTCCAGTTTCTTAATATATTTACCTTTCGTGCAAAAAACAATGTTTATATATATATTTATGTTTTAATTATAGCCTTTTCCAAAAATTCGGACAAACTTTGAGATGAAAATTAACAAAAAATTGTTTTTTTCCGTAATTTTGTTTTTTTAATATTTATGAATATTATTTTCGACGGTAATGAGCCGTCAGAAATATTTTTTAATATTATTTAAATATTATTTCCGACGATACTATTTCGTCGAAAATAGTATTTTAATAATATTTTTTAAAATAATTAAATATGTATTCCTAAATTTAATATGTATTTTTATAAGAATACGTATGAAATAATACGTATTTGTTTAAAAAATACGGTACTAAAAATGTATTTTTTAATTAAAAGAAGTATTCTGACAGTTTAAAACACGTTTTTCCGACGGAACGAACCCGTGGGAAAAGACTTTTTCCGACGGCATAGTACCGTCGGAAATAGTCTTTTTCAAAGGTACTATGCCATCGGAAAAAGTCTTTTCCGACGGGTTCGTGCAGTAGGAAAAGAGGACAATTCTGACGGCATAGTACCGTCGAAAAAGAGGTCTATTCCGGCGGATTGGTGCCGTCGGAATTGTCCGACAGCTTTTTCGACGGCACAAACCCGTCGGAAAAGACTTTTTCCGACGGAACTGCGCCTTTCCTACGGAAGCGTTTCCGTTGACCATTTCCGACGGATTAAACCGTCGGAAAAGACCATTTTCGATGGGAAATAGGCATTTTCCGACGGGTTTTGTGCCTTCGGAAATGGTCGTTTCTCTTGTAGTGACGCCACAGCGAATCATCCGAAATATAGAAAAATCCAGTTTCGAATGTGATATGCAACCGCCGGGCGGTTGCAGATAACCAGTATCAGCGACCGCCTGGGCGGTCGCCATGGTACCAAGCGACGGCCATGTGGTTGCGAGGCCTTATAAAAGCCTCGCGACCGCCTGTGCGATCGCCACTTCTCCATGGCGACCGGCTGGCGATCGCCGTTAATGGCGACCGCCCGGACGGTTGGGGGGTGTGGATGCAGATGCCCCCAAATCTTGTAGTGAAACTAGCACATGGAAAAATACAATATATGCCAGAGAATTAACGTGCCCCACAAAGCTATGGTTACTTCATAATTTAAGTCACATTTTCACAATGGTAAAGATCCAGGAAAATGATGTACACAATATGGTCCTTGATAGTTACGTTAAGGTTGACACTTGACATGGATTAATAATTGGAAAATAAGAAACTCGAGTAGATATCCTTGATTCGACCTAAGAAAGCTCGAATTGGGCTTGTGAGATTTCAAAATTACATAACTTATAATGAAACTTTAGATGCATTTACCATTTATAGATATTTAATTTTTTCGAGATAACAACAGTTACACCCCCAGAAACTTTGTGTAATTACAGATACCCCACATATAGTTTGCAAAATTAAAATCACCTCCCCACCATGGAACAATTTAAATGAATTTTTAATTTAGCCTTTGTCATATAATTTAAGAAATTTGGCATATTTTTGTTTTCAACATCACTTGATAAAATTTAAAAAATATATTAAAACTAACTCTAAAATAATTTTGTTTAATTATATAACGATTATTATTATTATTTATTTACAAACACTTAGAGGCATCGTTAATAACAAAAAGTATATGATATATTACAATATTTTTTAAATTTTTATTGATCTAAAATTTCAATTGGTGCAAAAAAAGAATAGATGTGCATGACTTAATGGTAGAAAGTCGTTGGTGTTGATTGACAGTTTATGGGAGAAAGTGTAGGTGTTAGCTGATTGACAGATCCCTCTTTACCAATGGTACACAAGAAAGCGTTTAGACCTTTAGCAATGCTAGAAAAGACAACGCCTCCTTTAAGCGTTAGTAACGATTTTGCCAACGGACTGAAGCGCGGGCAAAATAGGCACAAAGTGTTGCAACTTCTTTGTTTTCTTGGCGTACTTGTTAAAAATGGACTGTAGATCTACAGTCCTTCGCGGGGGTATTCGACGTACTTTAGGGGGCATGTTCCTACTTTTAAAACCTTAGGCAGCAAACTAACTTTTAAAACCTTAGGGAGCAAACTAGCACAGGGAAAAATACAATATATGTCAGTGAGTTAACGTGCTTTACCCTATTGTTATTCACCCAATTTACTGTCCACAAAGCTAATGTTACTTCACAATTTAAGACACATTTTCACAATGGTAAAGATCCAGGAAAATGATATACACAATATGGTCCTTGATAGTTACGTTAAGGTTGACACTTGACATGGATTAATAATTGGAAAATTACAAAAAAAAAAGTATCATCCTCTTGTTTTCTCTGTTTTGAAGTGGTGACAGTTAAAATGATTGGCCATGTGGTCCGCTGTTTAACGTTATCTTATTGTATGCTTCTGTTAAATAAATCCAACTTATGATGAATATGAGTTAGCACAATCAAGAAACTCTATATTTTAGCATTTAAAAGACCAACCAAAAGAAAATAAGAGAAGTACAAGTAGCTAGTTAATATTCAACCCAACACGAGCCTTGGAAGGAAGAAAGTTTGTTGAATACAAAATGAGATCTGTTTTACATTTACAATGGTGGTGTTTGCTTGTGTAAGTGATGCAAAATACGATGTTGAGCCCATAGATCAAATTAAATATTGGGATAAATGCATTAAACCCCCTGAATTATGCACGTTTTTGCGTTTTCGTCCTTAAACGAATTTAATAAGCGTTTTCCCCCCTAAACTATGCACGTCTGTGCGATTTGCCCCCTGACCGGGTTTTCGGCCATTTCCGGCCATTTTTGTCTTGTTTGGTATATCTGCTGATGGGGCGCTGATTAGGCGAAATTATCCTTTCCGATAGCTTCAATGTGTTCTGAGGGGCTGTCTTCTTAGCTTCCTTCTCTCCGATAGGGGGAGATCTATCGGAGTTGCGGGACAGGTGTGTGAGAATGTTCATCCGATGCTGTTGTAGTTCCGATAGCGGTCCATTGTTAGGTTGCCTTCTTCTGAAGTGTACTCCGATAGGTGTTTATATCTTGGCTGCGATTTAAGCTTGTCTTCCGAGGGGTCTGATTTGATTTCCGAGGGCTTCGCTCTGTCTCCGAGGGATTTTCTTGGCTTTCGTGAAGTAATGTTTTTGTGATTCAGGCTCTCGTAGAGGGCCCTCTTGGCTTTTATTTTAGCATTTGCTCTTCGGAATGATGTTCCGAGGGTAATCGGTGTTTTGAGGAGTGTTCAGCAAGGAAGTTTTCTCGTAAGATTCTGGGACCTGGGTCCGTTGTGGTCCCTCTTGGCGCATTGATGGATATCGAATTCACGTGGATCCATCGGGGTTTTATTCTTTTTCCGCTGCCACGTTGATATCTATTTTTATTCATCATTGACTTTTCAAGGGACGCTTAAATATCTCCTCGTATGTCACTTCTTACCGCTTCAGGTCGGTGACCGAGGGGCTTGAGCGATACTCGATGGACCTCCTTATTAGGAGTGGGTACATCTCATCGGAAGTACTCATGACAGTAGTATTGTCCATGTGTTATTGCCTATATTTAGGAATAATATCTCCTTTTAAGTCTCGGGTTTATTTTTATGGTTAACAGGAAGATTTTAAAGAAATGAATTACGAAAAGTAATTTAGAAAAGTAAAAGTGTTTGGTATTTTTTGATGATTGAAAATGTGGGTGGAAGACTGGCGTATGTATTGATTTTTGTGTGAAAAGTTTTAAATTATGGTCTTTTGCAATCGTTCGTCGGTCGCAAATGACTGTTGCCCAGTATTGCGACTTCCTGACGGTCGCAATTGACGTCTTTTTTTAAAGATTTGCAACCGCTACGCGGTCGCAATTGACGTGTTTTTTTAGAGATTAGCGGTCGCAAATGATGTTTGAATATTAGTAGCGACCTTCCGGCGGTCGCAATTCTGGGCATAATACTTTTTCCTTTTTTGGTTTTTTGAATACGATCTTCATGTGTTTGCGATTTTTAATAAAGAATCTTCATAATAAATTTGAATTGAAGTAATGTTTAATTAGTGTACTAGTAATTACGTTATGAAAATACTAACATAGTTATTAAACTAAGTTATTACTGATTGAACTATTTCATCTTCTACAGCTAATCATACAAAGTTATTATAATTGCCTCAAATGTGATTGATATTCTTTATTAATGTAAGTATAGATGTTATTGTGATATTTATATAGTTCCTTATCTAATTCATATATATAATATGTATATAAATATATGTAGTCATTACGTAAATAGACAATATAATTAGTTAGAAGTGTCATGTGTGAACCAACATTGTAAACGATGCTTGAATGTGCAACGAACTCTATTATTTGTGTAAATTTAATATATTTGTAACTATATTTGTTGTAAATAATCACTCAACCAACAATATGCCTTAAATTATCATGCGAAATGCGTAAATTTCAACTATGAACATAATTAGCGACCGTTGGGCGGTTGCAAATGACCCTAAATTGTAACTGCCCGACGGCCGTTGATGTTAGGATTTCGGGTTGGAAAAATGTTATCGTTAGTAGCCATATTTGTGACTGCCGCGGAGTCGCTAATGCAACGGTTACCAGCATTAGCGACCGCCCAGGGGTCGCTAACTGTAATAGCTAAGTACCATTAGCGCGGGTTGTCGCTAATCGTAATGGCTAGTTACCATTAGCGACCGTCAGGAGGTCGCTAATGCTAGTTAACGTTGCTATTAGCGACTACCTGTCGGTCGCAAATGAGCACTTTTTCCCTATAAATACCTAACTCATTCACTTTGCTAATTCATTCCAATCTTACACATTGGCTACGGTACACACAATTTTTCCCGCTGACAACATTTATTTTCTTTTTCTACCATAATTTTTTATTATAATGAACACTAAATAAATTATGTTGGATTTTTATTCCTAGATATTGTCGTAAACGCATTAGGGGTATGCGTGCAGAAAACATGCTTGACAACGGGTCTTCTGCACTTCAAAAAGTAAGTATATATTTTAAAAGGGACGACGGGCGCATGCATCCCGCTGTAAAGAACTCATGTAAAGGGTCCCCTAATAGGACGCTCATGCGTGCTAGTAGATCGTCCTCCTCCTACAGACTATGTTGGCCTACAACTCGGTCTTGCTCCGTTGGACTCAGCATGTGGTGACAACTAAATCTAAACTCGACCGTTGTAGGAGGCGTCTTCTGCGTCGATCCTGCATGTTGATCTAATCCATGTGAAATGCGTCGCTTTGGTGGAGTAGCTCCATCTGATCCACCATGAGATCCACGAGGCTGGGTCTCGATGAGTCACTCGACTGGATCGCGAGGCTAAGAAAAATAGGGGGAAGAGGGGGGGATGGGTCGACCTCAACACGAGCGGGAGCTGGAGTACTCGAATGAACTAATCGGATGCATGTTGATCAACTATGTACTACAAATTAAGTCAAAATTTCTAAGTTAGATTATTGCTAAACATAAATATGACCTAAAATTTAATCATTACTATGTTATATAGATTTCCTAATTGCAGTGACAATGTTTAAAAACTACAAATTCAACGAGATCTCGCAACTCCTAAAGGCATACATAATAATTTTTGCTTCCACTAATTAAACTGATATATATATAATTATAAAATCGAATAATTCAAAGATAGGTAACAATTTATAAAGCAATAATAACATTTTTACAAATTAGACATAAATTAAAAAATATATTAAACCATAGAAATCTAAGTTAGATGAAATCCATTAGGACGAATTATTAAATATGCCCCTTAACTTTTTTTTAAAAGTTAAAATTCCCTTTTTTGGCCTTGTTTTTCTTCCCCATGTCTTTTAAAACTCTACTAAAAATGCACTCGGCCCCTTATTCGGGCCAAAATGCAAACGTGGCTACACAGTCAAAAAGGTGCTTCGCCACGTCATATTTTTCAGCCAAATAACTTTTTTTATACAAACCCTTATAATTTTAAATATTGTACTTGCACCCCATAATAAATTGCACTTTGCACCCCAAAACATATATATACATATACACAAATCTTTTTATATCTTTAACAATCTATAAAAGTTATAAAAATTATATATATATACATATATCTTTCTTATATATGTATATATAATTATTTTTATATCCTTAGCAATTTATAAAGATTATAAAAATTTAAAAAACAAAAAAAAATGGAATTCATCATATTCATATCTTTAATAATTTATGAAAGATCAAAAAAAGTTAAAAAAAAAAATAGTTCATCCCCTTGCCGTACACTAACACCCCCCTCCCCGGCCTACCACCACCACCGCTCATCACCACCGTCATCTTCATCATCCCCGGGAAAGTGATGAACTATTTTAACTTCCTATTTTGTTTTTTTTTTATAAATTTATAACTTTAATTTTATATATATGTTTATTAGTTTTACAAATAGTTTATAAATATATATATATATATGTTTTTATTTTTATAAATAGTTATATACATGTTTATTATTCTTTATATATATAAATGTGCTTTTGTTTTTACAAATAGTTATATATATATATATATATATATGTTTATTATTATTATATATATACATATTTTATTTGTACAAATGGTTATATATTATGTTTATTATTATTATTTATATATGTTTACTACTACTACTACTACTACTACTACTACTACTACTACTACTACTACTACTACTACTACTACTATTATTTATATATGTTTACTACTACTACTACTACTATTTATTATTCTTTAGATATATAAATGTGCCTACTACTACTACTACTGTTTATTATTCTTTAGATATATAAATGTGCTTTTACTACTACTACTACTTCTACTACTACTACTACTGCTATTATTTATATATGTTTACTACTACTACTACTACTACTACTACTGTTTATTATTCTTTAGATATATAAATGTGCCTACTACTACTACTACTACTACTGTTTATTATTCTTTAGATATATAAATGTGCTTTTACTACTACTACTACTACTACTACTACTATTATTTATATATGTTTACTACTACTACTACTACTACTACTACTATTATTTATATATGTTTGCTACTACTACTACTACTGTTTATTATTCTTTAGATATATAAATGTGCCTACTACTACTACTACTACTACTTATTATTCTTTAGATATATAAACCCTAAACCCTACTACTACTACGACGTGGAATTGACAACTTATTGACTAGGCTTAGTAACTTGTTGACTATACCGCCACGTAGGCATTTTTGGCCCGAATAAGGGGCCGATGGCATTTTTTATAACAATTTTAAAATATATGGGGCAGAAAAACAAGGCAAAAAAAAGGGCATTTTAACTTTAAAAAAAAAACTTAAGGGGCAAAAATAATAATTCATCCAATCTATTATAATTTCTAAGTTGCATAGATTCTCTAAATAGAGATTCCCAAAAATATCGTTTCTAGGTAATAGAAAAAGCATTATCATGTCTAAATTATATGTCTATTCTCTAAAAATATAATTATTTCTTAATTAAAGGTATAGACGATGTTTAAGGCTAACAATTCTACGCGATCTAACAATACCTAAAGGCATAAACGGTATTTTAATGTTAAACTAACAATTTTACGTATAAAATTACAATTTAAAACATTATATATAAGACAAAAATAGAAGAAAACAGGAAAAATTTATAATTTTCGAGTTTGCGGCGGCCGAGCGGTTGCAAAAGGGGACCGGACAGTCGCTGGTGGGGAGGGAAGGGAGAACATTGTGTGGTGTGAGAATGAAGAGAAGAGGGGAGACATTTATAGAATTTGTTTCCCCAGTATCGACCGTCAGGCCGAGCTGCTCGGCCCAGTTGCGCCACAGAATTAAGGCAACACTTGAACGCCCTGATATCAGTTGTAGTCGCCAATGGTTGTTGCGACTGCCAAGCAGTCGTTTAATCGCGCGACCGCTCGGCTGTCGCCAATAACCCGCTTTTCTTGTAGTGTCTGTATTCTGCTACCTCTATCATCATTTTTGCATGCACCACGCCATGGTTAGTAATCAAGACATTGCTGAGAGTTATCTAATTTGGTAGTGTTTGCTTTTTGTTACACGCAATATAAGCTTACTTTCAATATCACTTACGCTAATGTTGCAAAATATGACAAAAATGATGCCCCGTTCAAAATTTGGACAATTCCCCAATCCCTTTTTGATCCACCACTTCCTATTTTTTTCACACGTGGGCTTGTCCTTTACTTTTCCCCCTTCCATAAATCTTAGTTATAAATAGCATTCCTTAATGAATATCTTTTGTAATTATAAACGCTTTCTTTTTACCAAAACAAAGAAAGAAAAAGTATGGCTCATCTTTCACTAGAAAAACCAGTCATGTCAAGGAAAACCATGGTCAGTTTACTAGTTCTCATGATGATGATATTGGTTCCAAAGGCTAATGCAAAATGTACCATCGAGGCGATCTTCGTTTTTGGAGACTCGAATTCTGACACCGGAGGATATTTTGCTGCGTTTCCGCCACAACCGCCACCTTATGGCATGACATACTTCAAAAAACCAAGTGGTCGAGCTAGTGATGGGAGAAATTACATTGATTTCATAGGTAAATCGGCAAAAAATCTCGTGCTTTTTAATTTGTTTGTCAATGGATAATGTTACAGACCAAAGTCACCTGAGGCGGATGCGAGTACAGGCGTGTCAGTTCGCCAATTTTTTAGAAACACAGCCTTCGCCACCATAATGCGGTTAAAAAAAAAGTAACTTATATGCGAAAACAAACCATTATTAGCCAAATTAGTATATTATAAACACACAAATAAAACTATGTATAGAATTTTCACTCAAAGAAATAGATTATAATTAGAAAAGTACATAATTGTTTATGGTTATTGATTATGTATAAGTTTTTTTAAGTTATTATGGTGGTAACAAAAATGAATAAGCCTTAGGTCACTTCTAACATTTTGTGTAATTATTTTACTTTTAACTTAGTTTTGTTCTCCTCTTGCTTCAACTCTTCTTCAATATCACTCTTTTTTTTTTGTCCTCTACAAATTTTCTATGGTTATTCATTAGATTTTAACATAAAACGATGAAATCCTAGTGCGAGAACTAAGAATTTGTAAAGCGTCTTAGTACGAAATACGAGCACTGAAGTCTCTAGAGCGCGACTGATGCACTTGCAACTTTCAAGGTGTGGAGGATTAGGTTAACGAGTTACCAAAATGGTTTACATTTACCTAACCATAACGTTTACTATATTGCAATTTGCAGCTCAAGCTCTGGGATTTCCATTTATAAGCCCTTATCTACAATCAATCGGATCCGACTACAAGCACGGTGCCAACTTTGCTACGTCTTCTTCGACTGTACTTCAGCCAAACACGACTGGAATTAGTCCTTTCTATTTGAAAGTTCAGATCAACCAAATGAAACAGTTCAAGACAGGAGTTGAGGAACTTAAGTCACAAAGTAAGATATCTTACATTAAAAATTTAGAACAAACCTACTCATGTCAAGTTGGGACAAATTAAACACGTATACCGATAAGGAACAACTTGTTTCTATGCCTTTTAGTTATGCACTTGTCACATAAGGTTAGCCTAGCGTGATTTGCCTTGATGATGCGGTTTGCAAGCTAATGAGTCAACTTAGGGGTTTACCTAGTGCGAACATAGCTGCTGCAAATTTTCAAGTCCTAAAAAAAAAAACTTTGGGACAAAACACTAATATTGTATCGTTGAATCTTTTTTCTTAGGAAATACCAATCTTCCTCAACCTGATGTATTCGAAAAATCAATCTACGCATTCTTCATCGGACAAAATGACTTCACTGGTTATGTTGGCACTGCGGGTCCTGCTGGAGGGAAAGAAATTGGACTTCGCATTATTCCCAAAATCCAAGGCGCCATCAAGGTTAAATAATACATTAGTATTTAACCATTTACATGTTAGGAATGTTACCGATGAGTATTTATGTAAAAACAGGTCTATTGTAGACTTTGTGGGCAATAATGATTTTTAGCCACCATTTGTCTCACGTAATTAATGTTGCAACGCATTGAAGACCTGATCTATGTAAGTATTATGTGTGTTCATTATGGTTAAAGTTTGTTTCTTTACGTGTAGGATCTCTATGGATTGGGAGGGCGCACGTTTATGGTGCTCAATCTCTCCCCAATCGGCTGTTATCCGACATACATTGTGCAGTTCCCTCACGAAAGTTCTGACATAGACTCGTTCGGATGCATGAAATCTTACAACGATGCTGTTGACTACTACAACTCTATGCTAAAGAAAGCGGTAGAACAAACAAGAGAAGAACTTCGCGATGCTAATGTCATATACGTTGACACACACTCCGTTTTGCAAGAACTTTACCACCACCCCGAATCCTATGGTTACATACCCTTATCAAATCCTAAAATTACAAAATGGTAAGCATTACAACAACAATTCTACGTTGAACTAACATTTTTGAGTATTCTAAACAGGGATGAAGTATGGGCCAAAAGCGTGTTGCGGATATGGAGGCGGTGCGAATAATTTCGACCCGCGTGTATTCTGTGGAACTACGCAGGTGATCAATGGGCAGAACGTTACGTCTTACCCATGCAGTGATCCTCAGAATTATGTGAACTGGGATGGAATTCACTACACTGAAGCTGCAAACAAGATTATGGCAAATGCTATTCTCAGTGGCTCTCTGTTTGATCCTCCATTTTCTTTTAGTGGTCACAATTGCGATATTTAGCCAACTGAAATACTTATCGACATAGAATAAGTATGATATGCTGTACTGTGAATTGGAGTGTGCTGTGTGCATGATCAGTTGCATAAACTATGAAATGTAATTGGAATCTTTCATAAGTAAAATAAATGCGCACTTTTTAGTTGAATCTATTAGTTAATAAAAATATTATTTTCCATGTGATATATTGATAATGTTGATATTCGCATAGAAGTTTTTTGCTTGGCAATATTTGAAAATCTCTAAGTTGTCTTTGTATGCATAATACCAAATGATATTGAACAATATATCCGTTGTGTTGTTGGTAACTTGGGAAAACTCCATGTGTTAGATTTATTTGTTATTCTCCTTATATTATTGATAACTAGCTCACACGAGTCCTACAACTTTATAGTTAATTACTAATATACAAACAGAATCTTGTAGGAATGATAAGGGGTGGTGCCAGGATTTTTTTTTACCCCGGGCTGCTATTAACTTAAGTAACTTTTTAAAAACAATGTAAATTAAAATAAAAATATTAAATATGCAAGCTAGAATGAGAAATATCTATTGTCTTGTACTTGAAAAAAATAAATTACATATCAGTATACTACACGAATAAAAGCACTATCGAAGTTGAGATTTACGATACTTCAAACTATAAAATTCATCAATTACTGAATCGACATCCACACTTGCAGAAAAATCTCCACATTTTGATAAACTGACATAGGTGGTTGATATGGTTTCATGTCGATTGAAGCACGTCTGAGTTCATCTCTTTCATTAATGGGGTACTCGCATATCGGGATACGTAATCATGGATCTCTCTCAAAAGAGTTAACATTAGCTTCAACTCTTTGGCGATTAGAAGTATTTTGATCACTACTAAATGAAGGAGGTTGCCCTGAAGTTGATGGAGGAGGTTGCTCTGAAATTGATGGAGAAGGTTGGTCTAAAGTTGGTGGAGGAGGTTGTTGTGAAGTTGAGGATGTACCTTCATTTGGTTTGTAAAACGATAACATTGTCTTACTTTTCCGTTTCTTGGTTCTTCCACTCTCCATTGTGATGTATAATCTATTATAAGGACATAGATATAAGGCAATGGATTAGAACATATGAGTCGTGAATGTCAACAAACAAAGTGGCAAATATCAAATTTTTTAAAGTGCTAGAAAAATATGATTTTTCTTGATAAAGAAATTGTAGGTTAAAGTTACTTTAAGAATTAACTATAAACTTATATAACCTTTTTAGCTTTTAACCTCAAGTTAAAATTCTTTAACAACTTTCCTCATATTCTAAAAAATAGATTAAATTTATTTCGTGGACTAAGACTACGACTTTTACAGTTCTCTATTTATCTTTCTTATTAGTATATAACTATATCGAGGCATAATTAACTTAACTATTGAATTCTCGTTAATTGCTGATGCTTGATTCACTATATAAACAAGCAAAGTGTTTTGGTGCTTTATCCACATTTAGTGTTAACTAAACACCACCAATGACTCACTCAAAAAAAACAAAAATGTATTAGGATCTCGCATCGCCCCACGCATTGTTTTAGTCTTATTGAGGATATATATCTAGATGCTTTCGCTGGGAGTAACTCTTTGGATCTCAAATTCTATTTTTTAGTAGGGTACCAAGTACTATAAATCTATAACAATTACCAAGTAACCAACAAAAACAATTATCCCTAAATCCCTAATCCCTAAATGATAAAAATGATAGCCCTAAATCCCTAAAACAAGAGATTGACAAAAATGATAACCCTAAATCTCTAATATTTTAGTTCATTTTATTATCAAAAGTAAATTAACACAACTACACAAGCTAAAATATAAGACTTTATTTAATTAAAGAAATGACTCACCAATACGAAGAGTTTATTTGGAGGCTAAGCTATTTTTTTTTCTTCTTAGTTGAGACTTGAGCGCGCAGCAGACAGCACAATGGAGTCTTCTTTCCTTTTTTTTTGTGGGAAGAAAAAGAGATTTCACCGTATGATTAAAGACTAAGAGTATAGAGGTTTGGGTTTTTTTTTAAGTTTTATTGTTAGGCCCGGACATTTAAATCCAAAAATTATTTTTATTGGGCCAGATTTTATATGTTTTTGTTGGGCTAAAACTAAACATACCTAGTAAATTTTTTTACAAATCTTGTACAGCCCACCTAATGTCCCTATGTGGCGCCGCCCCTGGGAATGATCGGTATTAATTAATATAATACCATATTCATAGAAGTGGCGTCAGTTATATATATATATATATATTCTGTTTTTTCTCTCAGTGTTACCAACGAACGTAAATAGCTAATTCTACTAGTGCAATAAGAATGAAAAAATATTCCACTTCAACTCTTTACTATGTTATCTAAAATGTTTACAAAGATATCAAATATTTTAGGACACGTTTAAGTGTTACATTTAATAGGCTGGTCTAAGGAAACGTAATTTGATTGAAATTATAACATTATGTCTTCTGATTTTGAATTAGCCGGACATGTTACATTTGTGAACTAAATAAGCAAATTACGTTCATGTATTACATTAAATAGGCCATATTACCCGCAAGTAATAAGAAAAAGCAAATTACTTACCTCTCGTGTTATGTTAAATAAGCACATCATCTTCATATGTATTCTATATATACATCACACGTTAAAGGATGGTGTGCAACTCTCTAAAATCATGTATTAGATAGCATCACAGGTAATGCACTCGAGATAGAGAGTTTATAAGGAAATTGTAGCACCCGAAGACAAAATTAAAGGCTAGTCGTGCATTGTAACTTCGAAATACGAAAAATCAAATACCAAAGATTATAGGCTAGTTAAGCATAATGAAAAAAGTAAATAATCACGCCATCTCTATCGTAAGGATGTAACGGCGTGGCACGAGGAGAAAATATTTTAGGCCAAATTGCCTCACAAAAATATAACTTGGTCCAAATTATAATATTGTTGTGTCAAATAAATACAACAATGTGTCGTTGCTTAAGTGCAACATGGGGCTTTTACTAATGTTTTAATATTACGAGAGGCTTTGTACTGATTAAAATAGCATTTAATTTGGAGTTGTTTGCCAACTGGACTCACATAACCATAACCAACGGGGAGCATCGGGGCTCCCGTTAACTGCTGTGCAGTTAACCCCCAAAAAATTTAAAGTTCCTATATTTAAGGCCCCATGACTTATCTTTTTTCTGCAATTAGGCCCCAAGTAAAATTATTTCTCTTATGACAACAAAGTTAAAGAAATATATTTCACGATTATCTTCTAACATTACCACTTTGAACTAAGAGATAGTTTTATCCATTTCTGCGACTATTGGTGAAAATTTTATTTATCACGTGTTTATGTTTTGAAAATAAAAAATTAAGTCTATGATATATGGATTATTTCTTAGACATATTTTATACCTTAATAAATACCTTGAGAAAAAGGAAAGACTAAGTCTTATTTGAAAAAGTCAAAATATTATCAAATCCCAGTTAACCCTCACTCTAATTAACGGGTGAGTGTTTCCTTATTTTCAGAACTTATCTACTCTATATAATCTCAATTATATACGTTTATTTAAAAAGAAAAAAAAAGAGAATTCTCATTTTGAAAAAGAAGAAAAAAAAACCATCCGTTAACAATTGGAATATAAAAGAATTTGGGAACTTTTGGATGTATATGTAACCATAAGCCCCAAACAACAAAAAAAATATCTTGAATTGGAAAGAAAAAAATAATCTTGAAAGAAACTAATATAAATAAATATGATGTCAAGGTAGTACAAAAACCAACCAAATTTCTTGAAATATTTATTATTTAGAATTGACATGATTTTTTTTATGGGTGAATCTAAATGATTTAAATTATTAGAAGAAATCCATTTTTTATGTCATAACATTTTTTATTAGGAGGCGGGTGTTCGTTAGAGGGTAATTTAGATTATAAGTGAGGATCTTGAAAAATAAATTTAAAGTAAGAAGTATTTAATTTTAATGGATAAATTTTAATTTATCTAATCAAATAGAAGTAGTACTGTATTAGGTTACTAACATAAGATAAAAGGTTATGGCATGATTTTAGGATAAGACAAGTTAGGGGCCTTAGATGTAAAAATCTTAAATTATTAAGGGGGGACTGGCTGCACCACCCTTAAAAGCAGCCCCGACGCTCCCCAACCAACGGGTACCTACAGCTAGTATTTGCTTTTCCCTTCCACTTAATATCACTTTTGATATCACGCTTTCTCCATAATGTCACATTCAACAGTTTGTTCTCTTCCCTTTCCCTTTTGATCAACCAGTTACTAATTTTGATCACACATGTGCTTGTCCTTTCAATGCCCCCCTCCTCACTCAAATGTATCTTAGTGAATTAGCATAGGCACTAATAAATCTCTGACTGATATATCCTATTCAAATTGGAACCTCATTTTTCATGGTTTTAGAGTATCAACTGTATCTCCTTTTGTAATTATAAACTCTAAGAAACAGCAAGTACGGCTCATCTTTAACTAGCCATGTCAAGGAAAATCATTGTCAGTTAACACTACAAGAAAACGGGGTCATTAGGGACTGCCTGGGCGGTCCCTAATGACCCCCCCTGCGGTCGCTATTGACCAATAGCGACCGTCTAACGGTCGCTATATTGCGGTCGCTATTGACAGCGGTCGCTTGCCAATAGCGACCGTTAAGCGGTCCCTATTGAGGTCATTAGGGACCGCAATTTAGCGACCGTTAAGCGGTCCATAATTTTTACAATAGGGACCGCTCAGGCGGTCCCTAATGTAGCACATTAGGGACCGCCCAGACGGTCCCTAATTTTTACAATAGGGACCGCTCAGGCGATCCCTAATTTCTACAATAGGGACCGTCTGGGCGGTCCCTAATGTGCTTCAGAACGTAGCGACCGTTCGACAGTCGCTATATTTTGAAAAAAAATTAGGGACCGTTAGACGGTCCCTAATTTTACAATAGGGACCGTTTAACAGTCCCTACTAATATTCGTAGATTTTCTATGAATATTAGTAGGGACCGTCGAACGGTCCCTAATACCAACAACAGGGACCGTTTGACGGTCCCTAATATCAGAAACAGGGACCGCTTAACGGTCCCTACTAATATTCATAGTATGAATATTAGTAGGGACCGTTAAGCGGTCCCTAATGACCTCCAGAAAAAAAAATACAATTATATTCCGGATTAAATCCGGAATACAATAGTTTTTTTTTTTTGTAAAATTGTAATTTTAACAAGATCAAAACAATAAAATGATGAATAAAAAGTTAATATAATGACAATTGATATGAAAGAATAAAATAATGTGAAAAGATGAATAAAATAAGTAATAATATAAAATGAATGAAATAAAAAACATGAATGAAATCAAAAGTGAAGAATAGTAAATGAAGATCCAAAATAAAAAATGTATAAGAAAAAAAGATTGTATTGGTCAAAAAAAGAAAATAAAAATCCAAAATAAAGAAAGTGAAAGAAAAGAAAATGAAGAAAAGATTGTGTTGGTGAAAAGAAGAAAAGTTTTTGTGTTGGTGAAAAGAAGAAAAAAAAGATAGTGTTTTTGTGTTGGTGAAAAGAAGAAAAAAAGATAGGGTTTTTGTGTTGGTGAAAAGAAGATAGTATTTTTTGGAGATAATGAAATGGGTGTAAGAGTGGTAAGGTTATATATATATATATGATAGGATTCAATTAGTTTTTGTCCGTTGGATGATTTTAGATGATCGACGGTTTGAGATGGCGATCCGTGTTAAAGACATGATGGGGTACTTATGACCGTAGATTAGGATTTAATCGACGGTTGAAATTGCTTTGGTGAAATTCAAATTTCCCCCTCATTTCTGCCAAAACATTTTGCCAAAAATTTAAAATTTTCGATTTTAGGGACCGTTAAACGGTCCCTAATGTCAAATTAGGGACCGCTTAACGGTCCCTACTAATATTCATAATTTTCATGTATGAATATTAGTAGTGACTGCTAAGCGGTCCCTAAACTAACAATAGGGACTGCCAAGCGGTCCCTACTAATATTCATACTAAAAAATCGATTTTTTTTTATTGATGTTGTTGTGTTTGTGATTGTAAGCAACCAAACTCATTGTAATATATAAATTGAAGTAATAAATGATTCCAAAACCAACCTTATAGTAGATTAGTTGTGAAGTAATAGATTAATTGTGAATGATCGAGTTATAAACGTTCAAGATATATTTCACAAATGTACAACTAATTAATTATCATTAGTTAGTTGTAATTGTTATCCGTGTTTATGATTTACTTCACAAACGTTAGCATATATACGATTATGAGGCATAATCATTAGATCAAGTATTAATTAATTATACGTATATATGTAGATCGAATTAATTTGTCATTATGTCATTCGTCGTACAAAATAGTAGAAGAATCTTCAAAGCGGCCCGTTCTCCTTTTATAATGTTTGGATATACAATGTGTCGTTGTACTTATTGTTATTTTAACTATTCCAGTGGTTATTATGAACTAAACATACAACGCGGCACCTCGAAACATCGAAAAATTCATAATTTTGATGTAAGAATATTAGTAGGGACTGCCAAGCGTTCCCTAATTTTACAATAGGGACTGCCAAGCGGTCCCTAATTCAAATTAGGGACCGCTTAACGGTCCCTAATGTCAAATTAGGGACCGCTTAACGGTCCCTACTAATATTCATACTTAAAAATCGATTTTTGGCGATCCGTGTTAAAGACATGATGGGTCTTTATGACCGTAGATTAGATTTCATCGACGGTTGAGATTTGATTTGGTGAAAATTCAAATTTCCCCCTTACTTGCGCCAAAAAATTTCGGCAAAAATTTAAATTTTTTGATTTTAGGGACCGTTAAGCGGTCACTAATGTCAAATTACGGACCGCTTAACGGTCCCTACTAATATTCATACTAAAAAATAGATTTTTTTTTATTGATATTATTGTGTTTGTGATTGTAAGCAACCAAACTCATTGTAATATATAAATTGAAGTAATAAATGATTGCAAAACCAACCTTATAGTAGATTAGTTGTGAAGTAATAGATTAATTGCGATTGATCGAGTTATAAACGTTCAAGATATATTTCACAAATGTACAACTAATTAATTATCATTAGTTAGTTGTAATTGTTATCCGTGTTTATGATTTACTTCACAAACGTTAGCATATATACGATTATGAGGCATAATCATTAGATCAAGTATTCATTAATTATACGTATATATGTAGATCGAATTAATTTGTCATTATGTCATTCGTCGTACAAAATAGTAGTAGAATTTTCAAAGCGGCCCGTTCTCCTTGTATAATGTTTGGATATACAATGTGTCGTTGTACTTATTGTTATTTTAACTATTCCAATGGTTAATATGAACTAAACATACAACGCGGCACCTCGAAACATCGAAAAATTCATAATTTTGATGTATGAATATTAGTAGGGACTGCCAAGCGGTCCCTAATTTTACAATAGGGACTACCAAGCTGTCCCTAATTCAAATTAGGGACCGCTTAACGGTCCCTATTCTCAAATTAGGGACCGCTTAACGGTCCCTATTGTCAAATTAGGGACCGCTAAACGGTCCCTACTAATATTCATACTAAAAAATCGATTTTGTTTGATTGATGTTGTTGTGTTTGTGATTGTAAGCAACCAAACTCATTGTAATATATAAATTGAAGTAATAAATGATTGCAAAACCAACCTTATAGTAGATTAGTTGTGAAGTAATAGATTAATTGCGATTGATCGAGTTATAAACGTTCAAGATATATTTCACAAATTTACAACTAATTAATTATCATTAGTTAGTTGTAATTGTTATCCGTGTTTATGATTTACTTCACAAACGTTAGCATATATACGATTATGAGGCATAATCATTAGATCAAGTATTCATTAATTATACGTATATATGTAGATCGAATTAATTTGTCATTATGTCATTCGTCGTACAAAATAGTAGGAGAATTTTCAAAGCGGCCCATTCTCCTTGTATAATGTTTGGATATACAATGTGTCGTTGTACTTATTGTTATTTTAACTATTTCAATGGTTATTATGAACTAAACATACAACGCGGCACCTCGAAACATCGAAAAATTCATAATTTTGATGTATGAATATTAGTAGGGACTGCCAAGCGGTCCCTAATTTTACAATATGGACTGCCAAGCGGTGCCTAATTCAAATTAGGGACCGCTTAACGGTCCCTATTGTCAAATTAGGGACCGCTTAACTGTCCCTACTAATATTAATACTTAAAAATCGATTTTTGGCGATCCGTGTTAAAGACATGATGGGTACTTATGACCGTAGATTAGGATTTCATCGACGGTTGAGATTTGATTTGGTGAAAATTCAAATTTCCCCCTCACTTGCGCCAAAAAATTTCGTCAAAAATTTAATTTTTTTGATTTTAGGGACCGTTAAGCCGTCCCTAATGTCAAATTATGGACCGCTTAACGGTCCCTATTGTCAAATTAGGGACCGCTTAACGGTCCCTACTAATATTCATACTAAAAAATCGATTTTTTTTGATTGATGTTGTTGTGTTTGTGATTGTAAGCAACCAAACTCATTGTAATATATAAATTGAAGTAATAAATGATTGCAAAACCAACCTTATAGTAGATTAGTTGTGAAGTAATAGATTAATTGCGATTGATCGAGTTATAAACGTTCAAGATATATTTCACAAATGTACAACTAATTAATTATCATTAGTTAGTTGTAATTGTTATCCGTGTTTATGATTTATTTCACAAACGTTAGCATATATACGATTATGAGGCATAATCATTAGATCAAGTATTCCTTAATTATACGTATATATGTAGATCGAATTAATTTGTCATTATGTCATTCGTCGTACAAAATAGTAGGAGAATTTTCAAAGCGGCCCGTTCTCCTTGTATAATGTTTGGATATACAATGTGTCGTTGTACTTATTGTTATTTTAACTATTCCAATGGTTATTATGAACTAAACATACAACTCGGCACCTCGAAACATCGAAAAATTCATAATTTTGATGTATGAATATTAGTAGGGACTGCCAAGCGGTCCCTAATTTTACAATATGGACTGCCAAGCGGTGCCTAATTCAAATTAGGGACCGCTTAACGGTCCCTATTGTCAAATTAGGGACCGCTTAACGGTCCCTATTGTCAAATTAGGGACCGCTTAACTGTCCCTACTAATATTCATACTTAAAAATCGATTTTTGGCGATCCGTGTTAAAGACATGATGGGTACTTATGACCGTAGATTAGGATTTCATCGACGGTTGAGATTTGATTTGGTGAAAATTCAAATTTCCTCCTCACTTGCGCCAAAAAGTTTCGCCCAAAAATTTAATTTTTTTGATTTTAGGGACCGTTAAGCGGTCCCTAATGTCAAATTAGGGACCGCTTAACGGTCCCTATTGTCAAATTAGGGACCGCTAAACGGTCCCTACTAATATTCATACTAAAAAATCGATTTTTTTTGATTGATTTTGTTGTGTTTGTGATTGTAAGCAACCAAACTCATTGTAATATATAAATTGAAGTAATAAATGATTGCAAAACCAACCTTATAGTAGATTAGTTGTGAAGTAATAGATTAATTGCGATTGATCGAGTTATAAACGTTCAAGATATATTTCACAAATGTACAACTAATTAATTATCATTAGTTAGTTGTAATTGTTATCCGTGTTTATGATTTACTTAACAAACGTTAGCATATATACGATTATGAGGCATAATCATTAGATCAAGTATTCATTAATTATACGTATATATGTAGATCGAATTAATTTGTCATTATGTCATTCGTCGTACAAAATAGTAGGAGAATTTTCAAAGCGGCCCGTTCTCCTTGTATAATGTCTGGATATACAATGTGTCGTTGTACTTATTTTTATTTTAACTATTCCAAGGGTTATTATGAACTAAACATACAACGCGGCACCTCGAAACATCGAAAAATTCATAATTTTGATGTATGAATATTAGTAGGGACTGCCAAGCGGTCCCTAATTTTACAATAGGGACTGCCAAGCGGTCCCTAATTCAAATTAGGGACCGCTTAACGGTCCCTATTGTCAAATTAGGGACCGCTTAACTGTCCCTACTAATATTCATACTTAAAAATCGATTTTTGGCGATCCGTGTTAAATACATGATGGGTACTTATGACCGTAGATTAGGATTTCATCGACGGTTGAGATTTGATTTGGTGAAAATTCAAATTTCCCCCTCACTTGAGCCAAAAAATTTCGTCAAAAATTTAATTTTTTTGATTTTAGGGACCGTTAAGCCGTCCCTAATGTCAAATTAGGGACCGCTTAACGGTCCCTATTGTCAAATTAGGGACCGCTTAACGGTCCCTACTAATATTCATACTAAAAAATCGATTTTTTTTGATTGATGTTGTTGTGTTTGTGATTGTAAGCAACCAAACTCATTGTAATATATAAATTGAAGTAATAAATGATTGCAAAACCAACCTTATAGTAGATTAGTTGTGAAGTAATAGATTAATTGCGATTGATCGAGTTATAAACGTTCAAGATATATTTCACAAATGTACAACTAATTAATTATCATTAGTTAGTTGTAATTGTTATCCGTGTTTATGATTTATTTCACAAACGTTAGCATATATACGATTATGAGGCATAATCATTAGATCAAGTATTCCTTAATTATACGTATATATGTAGATCGAATTAATTTGTCATTATGTCATTCGTCGTACAAAATAGTAGGAGAATTTTCAAAGCGGCCCGTTCTCCTTGTATAATGTTTGGATATACAATGTGTCGTTGTACTTATTGTTATTTTAACTATTCCAATGGTTATTATGAACTAAACATACAACGCGGCACCTCGAAACATCGAAAAATTCTTAATTTTGATGTATGAATATTAGTAGGAACTGCTAAGCGGTCCCTAATTTTACAATATGGACTGCCAAGCGGTCCCTAATTCAAATTAGGGACCGCTTAACGGTCCCTATTGTCAAATTAGGGACCGCTTAACTGTCCCTACTAATATTAATACTTAAAAATCGATTTTTGGCGATCCGTGTTAAAGACATGATGGGTACTTATGACCGTAGATTAGGATTTCATCGACGGTTGAGATTTGATTTGGTGAAAATTCAAATTTCCCCCTCACTTGCGCCAAAAAATTTCGTCAAAAATTTAATTTTTTTGATTTTAGGGACCGTTAAGCCGTCCCTAATGTCAAATTAGGGACCGCTTAACGGTCCCTATTGTCAAATTAGGGACCGCTTAACGGTCCCTACTAATATTCATACTAAAAAATCGATTTTTTTTGATTGATGTTGTTGTGTTTGTGATTGTAAGCAACCAAACTCATTGTAATATATAAATTGAAGTAATAAATGATTGCAAAACCAACCTTATAGTAGATTAGTTGTGAAGTAATAGATTAATTGCGATTGATCGAGTTATAAACGTTCAAGATATATTTCACAAATGTACAACTAATTAATTATCATTAGTTAGTTGTAATTGTTATCCGTGTTTATGATTTATTTCACAAACGTTAGCATATATACGATTATGAGGCATAATCATTAGATCAAGTATTCCTTAATTATACGTATATATGTAGATCGAATTAATTTGTCATTATGTCATTCGTCGTACAAAATAGTAGGAGAATTTTCAAAGCGGCCCGTTCTCCTTGTATAATGTTTGGATATACAATGTGTCGTTGTACTTATTGTTATTTTAACTATTCCAATGGTTATTATGAACTAAACATACAACTCGGCACCTCGAAACATCGAAAAATTCATAATTTTGATGTATGAATATTAGTAGGGACTGCCAAGCGGTCCCTAATTTTACAATATGGACTGCCAAGCGGTGCCTAATTCAAATTAGGGACCGCTTAACGGTCCCTATTGTCAAATTAGGGACCGCTTAACGGTCCCTATTGTCAAATTAGGGACCGCTTAACTGTCCCTACTAATATTCATACTTAAAAATCGATTTTTGGCGATCCGTGTTAAAGACATGATGGGTACTTATGACCGTAGATTAGGATTTCATCGACGGTTGAGATTTGATTTGGTGAAAATTCAAATTTCCTCCTCACTTGCGCCAAAAAGTTTCGCCCAAAAATTTAATTTTTTTGATTTTAGGGACCGTTAAGCGGTCCCTAATGTCAAATTAGGGACCGCTTAACGGTCCCTATTGTCAAATTAGGGACCGCTAAACGGTCCCTACTAATATTCATACTAAAAAATCGATTTTTTTTGATTGATTTTGTTGTGTTTGTGATTGTAAGCAACCAAACTCATTGTAATATATAAATTGAAGTAATAAATGATTGCAAAACCAACCTTATAGTAGATTAGTTGTGAAGTAATAGATTAATTGCGATTGATCGAGTTATAAACGTTCAAGATATATTTCACAAATGTACAACTAATTAATTATCATTAGTTAGTTGTAATTGTTATCCGTGTTTATGATTTACTTAACAAACGTTAGCATATATACGATTATGAGGCATAATCATTAGATCAAGTATTCATTAATTATACGTATATATGTAGATCGAATTAATTTGTCATTATGTCATTCGTCGTACAAAATAGTAGGAGAATTTTCAAAGCGGCCCGTTCTCCTTGTATAATGTCTGGATATACAATGTGTCGTTGTACTTATTTTTATTTTAACTATTCCAAGGGTTATTATGAACTAAACATACAACGCGGCACCTCGAAACATCGAAAAATTCATAATTTTGATGTATGAATATTAGTAGGGACTGCCAAGCGGTCCCTAATTTTACAATAGGGACTGCCAAGCGGTCCCTAATTCAAATTAGGGACCGCTTAACGGTCCCTATTGTCAAATTAGGGACCGCTTAACTGTCCCTACTAATATTCATACTTAAAAATCGATTTTTGGCGATCCGTGTTAAATACATGATGGGTACTTATGACCGTAGATTAGGATTTCATCGACGGTTGAGATTTGATTTGGTGAAAATTCAAATTTCCCCCTCACTTGCGCCAAAAAATTTCGCCAAAAATTTAATTTTTTTGATTTTAGGGACCGTTAAGCGGTCCCTAATGTCAAATTAGGGACCGCTTAACGGTCCCTATTGTCAAATTAGGGACCGCTAAACGGTCCCTAATAATATTCATACTAAAAAATCGATTTTTTTTTATTGATGTTGTTGTGTTTGTGATTGTAAGCAACCAAACTCATTGTAATATACAAATTGAAGTAATAAATGATTGTAAAACCAACCTTATAGTAGATTAGTTGTGAAGTAATAGATTAATTGCGATTGATCGAGTTATAAACGTTCAAGATATATTTCACAAATGTACAACTAATTAATTATCATTAGTTAGTTGTAATTGTTATCCGTGTTTATGATTTACTTCACAAACGTTAGCATATATACGATTAAAAGGCATAATCATTAGATCAAGTATTCATTAATTATACGTATATATGTAGATCGAATTAATTTGTCATTATGTCATTCGTCGTACAAAATAGTAGGAGAATTTTCAAAGCAGCCCGTTCTCCTTGTATAATGTTTGGATATACAATGTGTCGTTGTACTTATTGTTATTTTAACTATTCCAATGATTATTATGAACTAAACATACAACTCGGCACCTCGAAACATCGAAAAATTCATAATTTTGATGTATGAATATTAGTAGGGACTGCCAAGCGGTCCCTAATTTTACAATATGGACTGCCAAGCGGTCCCTAATTCAAATTAGGGACCGCTTAACGGTCCCTATTGTCAAATTAGGGACCGCTTAACTGTCCCTACTAATATTCATACTTAAAAATCGATTTTTGGCGATCCGTGTTAAAGACATGATGGGTACTTATGACCGTAGATTAGGATTTCATCGACGGTTGAGATTTGATTTGGTGAAAATTCAAATTTCCCCCTCACTTGCGCCAAAAAATTTCGCCAAAATTTTATTTTTTTTGATTTTAGGGACCGTTAAGCGGTCCCTAATGTCAAATTAGGGACCGCTTAACGGTCCTTATTGTCAAATTAGGGACCGCTAAACGGTCCCTACTGATATTCATACTAAAAAATCGATTTTTTTTGATTGATGTTGTTGTGTTTGTGATTGTAAGCAACCAAACTCATTGTAATATATAAATTGAAGTAATAAATGATTGCAAAACCAACCTTATAGTAGATTAGTTGTGAAGTAATAGATTAATTGCGATTGATCGAGTTATAAACGTTCAAGATATATTTCACAAATGTACAACTAATTAATTATCATTAGTTAGTTGTAATTGTTATCCGTGTTTATGATTTACTTCACAAACGTTAGCATATATACGATTATGAGATATAATCATTAGATCAAGTATTCATTAATTATACGTATATATGTAGATCGAATTAATTTGTCATTATGTCATTCGTCGTACAAAATAGTAGGAGAATTTTCAAAGCGGCCCGTTCTCCTTGTATAATGTTTGGATATACAATGTGTCGTTGTACTTATTGTTATTTTAACTATTCCAATGGTTATTATGAACTAAACATACAACGCGGCACCTCGAAACATCGAAAAATTCTTAATTTTGATGTATGAATATTAGTAGGGACTGCTAAGCGGTCCCTAATTTTACAATATGGACTGCCAAGCGGTCCCTAATTCAAATTAGGGACCGCTTAACGGTCCCTATTGTCAAATTAGGGACCGCTTAACTGTCCCTACTAATATTAATACTTAAAAATCGATTTTTGGCGATCCGTGTTAAAGACATGATGGGTACTTATGACCGTAGATTATGATTTCATCGACGGTTGAGATTTGATTTGGTGAAAATTCAAATTTCCCCCTCACTTGCGCCAAAAAATTTCGTCAAAAATTTAATTTTTTTGATTTTAGGGACCGTTAAGCCGTCCCTAATGTCAAATTAGGGACCGCTTAACGGTCCCTATTGTCAAATTAGGGACCGCTTAACGGTCCCTACTAATATTCATACTAAAAAATCGATTTTTTTTGATTGATGTTGTTGTGTTTGTGATTGTAAGCAACCAAACTCATTGTAATATATAAATTGAAGTAATAAATGATTGCAAAACCAACCTTATAGTAGATTAGTTGTGAAGTAATAGATTAATTGCGATTGATCGAGTTATAAACGTTCAAGATATATTTCACAAATGTACAACTAATTAATTATCATTAGTTAGTTGTAATTGTTATCCGTGTTTATGATTTATTTCACAAACGTTAGCATATATACGATTATGAGGCATAATCATTAGATCAAGTATTCCTTAATTATACGTATATATGTAGATCGAATTAATTTGTCATTATGTCATTCGTCGTACAAAATAGTAGGAGAATTTTCAAAGCGGCCCGTTCTCCTTGTATAATGTTTGGATATACAATGTGTCGTTGTACTTATTGTTATTTTAACTATTCCAATGGTTATTATGAACTAAACATACAACGCGGCACCTCGAAACATCGAAAAATTCTTAATTTTGATGTATGAATATTAGTAGGAACTGCTAAGCGGTCCCTAATTTTACAATATGGACTGCCAAGCGGTCCCTAATTCAAATTAGGGACCGCTTAACGGTCCCTATTGTCAAATTAGGGACCGCTTAACTGTCCCTACTAATATTAATACTTAAAAATCGATTTTTGGCGATCCGTGTTAAAGACATGATGGGTACTTATGACCGTAGATTAGGATTTCATCGACGGTTGAGATTTGATTTGGTGAAAATTCAAATTTCCCCCTCACTTGCGCCAAAAAATTTCGTCAAAAATTTAATTTTTTTGATTTTAGGGACCGTTAAGCCGTCCCTAATGTCAAATTAGGGACCGCTTAACGGTCCCTATTGTCAAATTAGGGACCGCTTAACGGTCCCTACTAATATTCATACTAAAAAATCGATTTTTTTTGATTGATGTTGTTGTGTTTGTGATTGTAAGCAACCAAACTCATTGTAATATATAAATTGAAGTAATAAATGATTGCAAAACCAACCTTATAGTAGATTAGTTGTGAAGTAATAGATTAATTGCGATTGATCGAGTTATAAACGTTCAAGATATATTTCACAAATGTACAACTAATTAATTATCATTAGTTAGTTGTAATTGTTATCCGTGTTTATGATTTACTTCACAAACGTTAGCATATATACGATTAAAAGGCATAATCATTAGATCAAGTATTCATTAATTATACGTATATATGTAGATCGAATTAATTTGTCATTATGTCATTCGTCGTACAAAATAGTAGGAGAATTTTCAAAGCAGCCCGTTCTCCTTGTATAATGTTTGGATATACAATGTGTCGTTGTACTTATTGTTATTTTAACTATTCCAATGATTATTATGAACTAAACATACAACTCGGCACCTCGAAACATCGAAAAATTCATAATTTTGATGTATGAATATTAGTAGGGACTGCCAAGCGGTCCCTAATTTTACAATATGGACTGCCAAGCGGTCCCTAATTCAAATTAGGGACCGCTTAACGGTCCCTATTGTCAAATTAGGGACCGCTTAACTGTCCCTACTAATATTCATACTTAAAAATCGATTTTTGGCGATCCGTGTTAAAGACATGATGGGTACTTATGACCGTAGATTAGGATTTCATCGACGGTTGAGATTTGATTTGGTGAAAATTCAAATTTCCCCCTCACTTGCGCCAAAAAATTTCGCCAAAAATTTATTTTTTTTGATTTTAGGGACCGTTAAGCGGTCCCTAATGTCAAATTAGGGACCGCTTAACGGTCCTTATTGTCAAATTAGGGACCGCTAAACGGTCCCTACTGATATTCATACTAAAAAATCGATTTTTTTTGATTGATGTTGTTGTGTTTGTGATTGTAAGCAACCAAACTCATTGTAATATATAAATTGAAGTAATAAATGATTGCAAAACCAACCTTATAGTAGATTAGTTGTGAAGTAATAGATTAATTGCGATTGATCGAGTTATAAACGTTCAAGATATATTTCACAAATGTACAACTAATTAATTATCATTAGTTAGTTGTAATTGTTATCCGTGTTTATGATTTATTTCACAAACGTTAGCATATATACGATTATGAGGCATAATCATTAGATCAAGTATTCATTAATTATACGTATATATGTAGATCGAATTAATTTGTCATTATGTCATTCGTCGTACAAAATAGTAGGAGAATTTTCAAAGCGGCCCGTTCTCCTTGTATAATGTTTGGATATACAATGTGTCGTTGTACTTATTGTTATTTTAACTATTCCAATGGTTATTATGAACTAAACATACAACGCGGCACCTCGAAACATCGAAAAATTCTTAATTTTGATGTATGAATATTAGTAGGAACTGCTAAGCGGTCCCTAATTTTACAATATGGACTGCCAAGCGGTCCCTAATTCAAATTAGGGACCGCTTAACGGTCCCTATTGTCAAATTAGGGACCGCTTAACTGTCCCTACTAATATTAATACTTAAAAATCGATTTTTGGCGATCCGTGTTAAAGACATGATGGGTACTTATGACCGTAGATTAGGATTTCATCGACGGTTGAGATTTGATTTGGTGAAAATTCAAATTTCCCCCTCACTTGCGCCAAAAAATTTCGTCAAAAATTTAATTTTTTTGATTTTAGGGACCGTTAAGCCGTCCCTAATGTCAAATTAGGGACCGCTTAACGGTCCCTATTGTCAAATTAGGGACCGCTTAACGGTCCCTACTAATATTCATACTAAAAAATCGATTTTTTTTGATTGATGTTGTTGTGTTTGTGATTGTAAGCAACCAAACTCATTGTAATATATAAATTGAAGTAATAAATGATTGCAAAACCAACCTTATAGTAGATTAGTTGTGAAGTAATAGATTAATTGCGATTGATCGAGTTATAAACGTTCAAGATATATTTCACAAATGTACAACTAATTAATTATCATTAGTTAGTTGTAATTGTTATCCGTGTTTATGATTTATTTCACAAACGTTAGCATATATACGATTATGAGGCATAATCATTAGATCAAGTATTCCTTAATTATACGTATATATGTAGATCGAATTAATTTGTCATTATGTCATTCGTCGTACAAAATAGTAGGAGAATTTTCAAAGCGGCCCGTTCTCCTTGTATAATGTTTGGATATACAATGTGTCGTTGTACTTATTGTTATTTTAACTATTCCAATGGTTATTATGAACTAAACATACAACTCGGCACCTCGAAACATCGAAAAATTCATAATTTTGATGTATGAATATTAGTAGGGACTGCCAAGCGGTCCCTAATTTTACAATATGGACTGCCAAGCGGTGCCTAATTCAAATTAGGGACCGCTTAACGGTCCCTATTGTCAAATTAGGGACCGCTTAACGGTCCCTATTGTCAAATTAGGGACCGCTTAACTGTCCCTACTAATATTCATACTTAAAAATCGATTTTTGGCGATCCGTGTTAAAGACATGATGGGTACTTATGACCGTAGATTAGGATTTCATCGACGGTTGAGATTTGATTTGGTGAAAATTCAAATTTCCTCCTCACTTGCGCCAAAAAGTTTCGCCCAAAAATTTAATTTTTTTGATTTTAGGGACCGTTAAGCGGTCCCTAATGTCAAATTAGGGACCGCTTAACGGTCCCTATTGTCAAATTAGGGACCGCTAAACGGTCCCTACTAATATTCATACTAAAAAATCGATTTTTTTTGATTGATTTTGTTGTGTTTGTGATTGTAAGCAACCAAACTCATTGTAATATATAAATTGAAGTAATAAATGATTGCAAAACCAACCTTATAGTAGATTAGTTGTGAAGTAATAGATTAATTGCGATTGATCGAGTTATAAACGTTCAAGATATATTTCACAAATGTACAACTAATTAATTATCATTAGTTAGTTGTAATTGTTATCCGTGTTTATGATTTACTTAACAAACGTTAGCATATATACGATTATGAGGCATAATCATTAGATCAAGTATTCATTAATTATACGTATATATGTAGATCGAATTAATTTGTCATTATGTCATTCGTCGTACAAAATAGTAGGAGAATTTTCAAAGCGGCCCGTTCTCCTTGTATAATGTCTGGATATACAATGTGTCGTTGTACTTATTTTTATTTTAACTATTCCAAGGGTTATTATGAACTAAACATACAACGCGGCACCTCGAAACATCGAAAAATTCATAATTTTGATGTATGAATATTAGTAGGGACTGCCAAGCGGTCCCTAATTTTACAATAGGGACTGCCAAGCGGTCCCTAATTCAAATTAGGGACCGCTTAACGGTCCCTATTGTCAAATTAGGGACCGCTTAACTGTCCCTACTAATATTCATACTTAAAAATCGATTTTTGGCGATCCGTGTTAAATACATGATGGGTACTTATGACCGTAGATTAGGATTTCATCGACGGTTGAGATTTGATTTGGTGAAAATTCAAATTTCCCCCTCACTTGCGCCAAAAAATTTCGCCAAAAATTTAATTTTTTTGATTTTAGGGACCGTTAAGCGGTCCCTAATGTCAAATTAGGGACCGCTTAACGGTCCCTATTGTCAAATTAGGGACCGCTAAACGGTCCCTAATAATATTCATACTAAAAAATCGATTTTTTTTTATTGATGTTGTTGTGTTTGTGATTGTAAGCAACCAAACTCATTGTAATATACAAATTGAAGTAATAAATGATTGTAAAACCAACCTTATAGTAGATTAGTTGTGAAGTAATAGATTAATTGCGATTGATCGAGTTATAAACGTTCAAGATATATTTCACAAATGTACAACTAATTAATTATCATTAGTTAGTTGTAATTGTTATCCGTGTTTATGATTTACTTCACAAACGTTAGCATATATACGATTAAAAGGCATAATCATTAGATCAAGTATTCATTAATTATACGTATATATGTAGATCGAATTAATTTGTCATTATGTCATTCGTCGTACAAAATAGTAGGAGAATTTTCAAAGCAGCCCGTTCTCCTTGTATAATGTTTGGATATACAATGTGTCGTTGTACTTATTGTTATTTTAACTATTCCAATGATTATTATGAACTAAACATACAACTCGGCACCTCGAAACATCGAAAAATTCATAATTTTGATGTATGAATATTAGTAGGGACTGCCAAGCGGTCCCTAATTTTACAATATGGACTGCCAAGCGGTCCCTAATTCAAATTAGGGACCGCTTAACGGTCCCTATTGTCAAATTAGGGACCGCTTAACTGTCCCTACTAATATTCATACTTAAAAATCGATTTTTGGCGATCCGTGTTAAAGACATGATGGGTACTTATGACCGTAGATTAGGATTTCATCGACGGTTGAGATTTGATTTGGTGAAAATTCAAATTTCCCCCTCACTTGCGCCAAAAAATTTCGCCAAAAATTTATTTTTTTTGATTTTAGGGACCGTTAAGCGGTCCCTAATGTCAAATTAGGGACCGCTTAACGGTCCTTATTGTCAAATTAGGGACCGCTAAACGGTCCCTACTGATATTCATACTAAAAAATCGATTTTTTTTGATTGATGTTGTTGTGTTTGTGATTGTAAGCAACCAAACTCATTGTAATATATAAATTGAAGTAATAAATGATTGCAAAACCAACCTTATAGTAGATTAGTTGTGAAGTAATAGATTAATTGCGATTGATCGAGTTATAAACGTTCAAGATATATTTCACAAATGTACAACTAATTAATTATCATTAGTTAGTTGTAATTGTTATCCGTGTTTATGATTTACTTCACAAACGTTAGCATATATACGATTATGAGATATAATCATTAGATCAAGTATTCATTAATTATACGTATATATGTAGATCGAATTAATTTGTCATTATGTCATTCGTCGTACAAAATAGTAGGAGAATTTTCAAAGCGGCCCGTTCTCCTTGTATAATGTTTGGATATACAATGTGTCGTTGTACTTATTGTTATTTTAACTATTCCAATGGTTATTATGAACTAAACATACAACGCGGCACCTCGAAACATCGAAAAATTCTTAATTTTGATGTATGAATATTAGTAGGGACTGCTAAGCGGTCCCTAATTTTACAATATGGACTGCCAAGCGGTCCCTAATTCAAATTAGGGACCGCTTAACGGTCCCTATTGTCAAATTAGGGACCGCTTAACTGTCCCTACTAATATTAATACTTAAAAATCGATTTTTGGCGATCCGTGTTAAAGACATGATGGGTACTTATGACCGTAGATTATGATTTCATCGACGGTTGAGATTTGATTTGGTGAAAATTCAAATTTCCCCCTCACTTGCGCCAAAAAATTTCGTCAAAAATTTAATTTTTTTGATTTTAGGGACCGTTAAGCGGTCCCTAATGTCAAATTAGGGACCGCTTAACGGTCCCTATTGTCAAATTAGGGACCGCTTAACGGTCCCTACTAATATTCATACTAAAAAATCGATTTTTTTTGATTGATGTTGTTGTGTTTGTGATTGTAAGCAACCAAACTCATTGTAATATATAAATTGAAGTAATAAATGATTGCAAAACCAACCTTATAGTAGATTAGTTGTGAAGTAATAGATTAATTGCGATTGATCGAGTTATAAACGTTCAAGATATATTTCACAAATGTACAACTAATTAATTATCATTAGTTAGTTGTAATTGTTATCCGTGTTTATGATTTATTTCACAAACGTTAGCATATATACGATTATGAGGCATAATCATTAGATCAAGTATTCCTTAATTATACGTATATATGTAGATCGAGTTAATTTGTCATTATGTCATTCGTCGTACAAAATAATAGGAGAATTTTCAAAGCGGCCCGTTCTCCTTGTATAATGTTTGGATATACAATGTGTCGTTGTACTTATTGTTATTTTAACTATTCCAATGGTTATTATGAACTAAACATACAACTCGGCACCTCGAAACATCGAAAAATTCATAATTTTGATGTATGAATATTAGTAGGGACTGCCAAGCGGTCCCTAATTTTACAATATGGACTGCCAAGCGGTGCCTAATTCAAATTAGGGACCGCTTAACGGTCCCTATTGTCAAATTAGGGACCGCTTAACGGTCCCTATTGTCAAATTAGGGACCGCTTAACTGTCCCTACTAATATTCATACTTAAAAATCGATTTTTGGCGATCCGTGTTAAAGACATGATGGGTACTTATGACCGTAGATTAGGATTTCATCGACGGTTGAGATTTGATTTGGTGAAAATTCAAATTTCCCCCTCACTTGCGCCAAAAAGTTTCGCCCAAAAATTTAATTTTTTTGATTTTAGGGACCGTTAAGCGGTCCCTAATGTCAAATTAGGGACCGCTTAACGGTCCCTATTGTCAAATTAGGGACCGCTAAACGGTCCCTACTAATATTCATACTAAAAAATCGATTTTTTTTGATTGATGTTGTTGTGTTTGTGATTGTAAGCAACCAAACTCATTGTAATATATAAATTGAAGTAATAAATGATTGCAAAACCAACCTTATAGTAGATTAGTTGTGAAGTAATAGATTAATTGCGATTGATCGAGTTATAAACGTTCAAGATATATTTCACAAATGTACAACTAATTAATTATCATTAGTTAGTTGTAATTGTTATCCGTGTTTATGATTTACTTAACAAACGTTAGCATATATACGATTATGAGGCATAATCATTAGATCAAGTATTCATTAATTATACGTATATATGTAGATCGAATTAATTTGTCATTATGTCATTCGTCGAACAAAATAGTAGGAGAATTTTCAAAGCGGCCCGTTCTCCTTGTATAATGTCTGGATATACAATGTGTCGTTGTACTTATTTTTATTTTAACTATTCCAAGGGTTATTATGAACTAAACATACAACGCGGCACCTCGAAACATCGAAAAATTCATAATTTTGATGTATGAATATTAGTAGGGACTGCCAAGCGGTCCCTAATTTTACAATAGGGACTGCCAAGCGGTCCCTAATTCAAATTAGGGACCGCTTAACGGTCCCTATTGTCAAATTAGGGACCGCTTAACTGTCCCTACTAATATTCATACTTAAAAATCGATTTTTGGCGATCCGTGTTAAATACATGATGGGTACTTATGACCGTAGATTAGGATTTCATCGACGGTTGAGATTTGATTTGGTGAAAATTCAAATTTCCCCCTCACTTGCGCCAAAAAATTTCGCCAAAAATTTAATTTTTTTGATTTTAGGGACCGTTAAGCGGTCCCTAATGTCAAATTAGGGACCGCTTAACGGTCCCTATTGTCAAATTAGGGACCGCTAAACGGTCCCTAATAATATTCATACTAAAAAATCGATTTTTTTTTATTGATTTTTTGTGTTTGTGATTGTAAGCAACCAAACTCATTGTAATATACAAATTGAAGTAATAAATGATTGTAAAACCAACCTTATAGTAGATTAGTTGTGAAGTAATAGATTAATTGCGATTGATCGAGTTATAAACGTTCAAGATATATTTCACAAATGTACAACTAATTAATTATCATTAGTTAGTTGTAATTGTTATCCGTGTTTATGATTTACTTCACAAACGTTAGCATATATACGATTAAAAGGCATAATCATTAGATCAAGTATTCATTAATTATACGTATATATGTAGATCGAATTAATTTGTCATTATGTCATTCGTCGTACAAAATAGTAGGAGAATTTTCAAAGCAGCCCGTTCTCCTTGTATAATGTTTGGATATACAATGTGTCGTTGTACTTATTGTTATTTTAACTATTCCAATGGTTATTATGAACTAAACATACAACTCGGCACCTCGAAACATCGAAAAATTCATAATTTTGATGTATGAATATTAGTAGGGACTGCCAAGCGGTCCCTAATTTTACAATATGGACTGCCAAGCGGTCCCTAATTCAAATTAGGGACCGCTTAACGGTCCCTATTGTCAAATTAGGGACCGCTTAACTGTCCCTACTAATATTCATACTTAAAAATCGATTTTTGGCGATCCGTGTTAAAGACATGATGGGTACTTATGACCGTAGATTAGGATTTCATCGACGGTTGAGATTTGATTTGGTGAAAATTCAAATTTCCCCCTCACTTGCGCCAAAAAATTTCGCCAAAAATTTATTTTTTTTGATTTTAGGGACCGTTAAGCGGTCCCTAATGTCAAATTAGGGACCGCTTAACGGTCCTTATTGTCAAATTAGGGACCGCTAAACGGTCCCTACTGATATTCATACTAAAAAATCGATTTTTTTTGATTGATGTTGTTGTGTTTGTGATTGTAAGCAACCAAACTCATTGTAATATATAAATTGAAGTAATAAATGATTGCAAAACCAACCTTATAGTAGATTAGTTGTGAAGTAATAGATTAATTGCGCTTGATCGAGTTATAAACGTTCAAGATATATTTCACAAATGTACAACTAATTAATTATCATTAGTTAATTGAAATTGTTATCCGTGTTTATGATTTACTTCACAAACGTTAGCATATATACGATTATGAGGCATAATCATTAGATCAAGTATTCATTAATTATACGTATATATGTAGATCGAATTAATTTGTCATTATGTCATTCGTCGTACAAAATAGTAGGAGAATTTTCAAAGCGGCCCATTATCCTTGTATAATGTTTGGATATACAATGTGTCGTTGTACTTATTGTTATTTTAACTATTCCAATGGTTATTATGAACTAAACATACAACGCGGCACCTCGAAACATCGAAAACTTCATAATTTTGATGTATGAATATTAGTAGGGACTGCCAAGCGGACCCTAATTTTACATTAGGGACTGCCAAGCGGTCCCTAATTCAAATTAGGGACCGCTTAACGGTCCCTAATGTCAAATTAGGGACCGCTTAACGGTCCCTACTAATATTCATACTTAAAAATCGATTTTCGGCGATCCGTGTTAAAGACATGATGGGTATTTATGACCGTAGATTAGGATTTCATCGACTGTTCAGATTTTATTTGGTGAAAATTCAAATTTCCCCCTCACTTGCGCCAAAAAATTTCGCAAAAAAATTAAAATTTTTGATTTTAGGGACCGTTAAGCGGTCACTAATGTCAAATTAGGGACCGTTAAGCGGTCACTAATGTCAAATTAGGGACCGCTTAACGGTCCCTACTAATATTCATACTAAAAAATCGATTTTTTTTTTATTAATGTTGTTGTGTTTGTGATTGTAAGCAACCAAACTCATTGTAATATATAAATTGAAGTAATAAATGATTGCAAAACCAACCTTATAGTAGATTAGTTGTGAAGTAATAGATTAATTGCGATTGATCGAGTTATAAACGTTCAAGATATATTTCACAAATGTACAACTAATTAATTATCATTAGTTAGTTGTAATTGTTATCCGTGTTTATGATTTACTTCACAAACGTTATCATATATACGATTATGAGGCATAATCATTAGATCAAGTATTCATTAATTATACGTATATATGTAGATCGAAATAATTTGTCATTATGTCATTCCTCGTACAAAATAGTAGTAGAATTTTCAAAGCGGCCCGTTCTACTTGTATAATGTCTGGATATACAATGTGTCGTTGTACTTATTGTTATTTTAACTATTCCAATGGTTATTATGAACTAAACATACAACGCGGCACCTCGAAACATCGAAAAATTCATAATTTTGATGTATGAATATTAGTAGGGACTGCCAAGCGGTCCCTAATTTTACAATAGGGACTACCAAGCTGTCCCTAATTCAAATTAGGGACCGCTTAACGGTCCCTATTGTCAAATTAGGGACCGCTTAACTGTCCCTACTAATATTCATACTTAAAAATCGATTTTTGGCGATCCGTGTTAAAGACATGATGGGTACTTATGACCGTAGATTAGGATTTCATCGACGGTTGAGATTTGATTTGGTGAAAATTCAAATTTCCCCCTCACTTGCGCCAAAAAATTTCGCCAAAATTTTAAATTTTTTGATTTTAGGGACCGTTAAGCGGTCCCTAATCAAATTAGGGACCGCTTAACGGTCCCTATTGTCAAATTAGGGACCGCTTAACGGTCCCTACTAATATTCATACTAAAATATCGATTTTTGTTTTATTGATGTTGTTGTGTTTGTGATTGTAAGCAACCAAACTCATTGTAATATATAAATTGAAGTAATAAATGATTGCAAAACCAACCTTATAGTAGATTAGTTGTGAAGTAATAGATTAATTGCGATTGATCGAGTTATAAACGTTCAAGATATATTTCACAAATGTACAACTAATTAATTATCATTAGTTAGTTGTAATTGTTATCCGTGTTTATGATTTACTTCACAAACGTTAGCATATATACGATTATGAGGCATAATCATTAGATCAAGTATTCATTAATTATACGTATATATGTAGATCGAATTAATTTGTCATTATGTCATTCGTCGTACAAAATAGTAGGAGAATTTTCAAAGCGGCCCGTTCTCCTTGTATAATGTTTGGATATACAATGTGTCGTTGTACTTATTGTTATTTTAACTATTCCAATGGTTATTATGAACTAAACATACAACTCGGCACCTCGAAACATCGAAAAATTCATAATTTTGATGTATGAATATTAGTAGGGACTGCCAAGCGGTCCCTAATTTTACAATATGGACTGCCAAGCGGTCCCTAATTCAAATTAGGGACCGCTTAACGGTCCCTATTGTCAAATTAGGGACCGCTTAACTGTCCCTACGAATATTCATACTTAAAAATCGATTTTTGGCGATCCGTGTTAAAGACATGATGGGTACTTATGACCGTAGATTAGGATTTTATCGACGGTTGAGATTTGATTTGGTGAAAATTCAAATTTCCCCCTCACTTGCGCCAAAAAATTTCGCAAAAAAATTAAAATTTTTGATTTTAGGGACCGTTAAGCGGTCCCTAATGTCAAATTAGGGACCGCTTAACGGTCCCTACTAATATTCATACTCAAAAATCGATTTTTTTTTATTGATGTTGTTGTGTTTGTGATTGTAAGCAACCAAACTCATTGTAATATATAAATTGAAGTAATAAATGATTGCAAAACCAACCTTATAGTAGATTAGTTGTGAAGTAATAGATTAATTGCGATTGATCGAGTTATAAACGTTCAAGATATATTTCACAAATGTACAACTAATTAATTATCATTAATTAGTTGTAATTGTTATCCGTGTTTATGATTTACTTCACAAACGTTAGCATATATACGATTATGAGGCATAATCATTAGATCAAGTATTCATTAATTATACGTATATATGTATATCGAATTAATTTGTCATTATGTCATTCGTCGTACAAAATAGTAGTAGAATTTTCAAAGCGGCCCGTTCTCCTTGTATAATGTCTGGATATACAATGTGTCGTTGTACTTATTGTTATTTTAACTATTCCAATGGTTATTATGAACTAAACATACAACGCGGCACCTCGAAACATCGAAAAATTCATAATTTTGATGTATGAATATTAGTAGGGACTGCCAAGCGGTCCCTAATTTTACAATAGGGACTACCAAGCTGTCCCTAATTCAAATTAGGGACCGCTTAACGGTCCCTATTGTCAAATTAGGGACCGCTTAACGGTCCCTACTAATATTCATACTTAAAAATCGATTTTTGGCGATCCGTGTTAAAGACATGATGGGTACTTATGACCGTAGATTAGGATTTCATCGACGGTTGAGATTTGATTTGGTGAAAATTCAAATTTCCCCCTCACTTGCGCCAAAAAATTTCGCCAAAATTTTAAATTTTTTGATTTTAGGGACCGTTAAGCGGTCTCTAATCAAATTAGGGACCGCTTAACGGTCCCTATTGTCAAATTAGGGACCGCTTAACGGTCCCTACTAATATTCATACTAAAATATCGATTTGTTTTTATTGATGTTGTTGTGTTTGTGATTGTAAGCAACCAAACTCATTGTAATATATAAATTGAAGTAATAAATGATTGCAAAACCAACCTTATAGTAGATTAGTTGTGAAGTAATAGATTAATTGCGATTGATCGAGTTATAAACGTTCAAGATATATTTCACAAATGTACAACTAATTAATTATCATTAGTTAGTTGTAATTGTTATCCGTGTTTATGATTTACTTCACAAACGTTAGCATATATACGATTATGAGGCATAATCATTAGATCAAGTATTCATTAATTATACGTATATATGTAGATCGAATTAATTTGTCATTATGTCATTCCTCGTACAAAATAGTAGTAGAATTTTCAAAGCGGCCCGTTCTCCTTGTATAATTTCTGCATATACAATGTGTCGTTGTACTTATTGTTATTTTAACTATTCCAATGGTTATTATGAACTAAACATACAACGCGGCACCTCGAAACATCGAAAAATTCATAATTTTGATGTATGAATATTAGTAGGGACTGCCAAGCGGTCCCTAATTTTACAATAGGGACTACCAAGCTGTCCCTAATTCAAATTAGGGACCGCTTAACGGTCCCTATTGTCAAATTAGGGACCGCTTAACTGTCCCTACTAATATTCATACTTAAAAATCGATTTTTGGCGATCCGTTTTAAAGACATGATGGGTACTTATGACCGTAGATTAGGATTTCATCGACGGTTGAGATTTGATTTGGTGAAAATTCAAATTTCCCCCTCACTTGCGCCAAAAAATTTCGCCAAAATTTTAAATTTTTTGATTTTAGGGACCGTTAAGCGGTCTCTAATCAAATTAGGGACCGCTTAACGGTCCCTATTGTCAAATTAGGGACCGCTTAACGGTCCCTACTAATATTCATACTAAAATATCGATTTTTTTTTATTGATGTTGTTGTGTTTGTGATTGTAAGCAACCAAACTCATTGTAATATATAAATTGAAGTAATAAATGATTGCAAAACCAACCTTATAGTAGATTAGTTGTGAAGTAATAGATTAATTGCGATTGATCGAGTTATAAACGTTCAAGATATATTTCACAAATGTACAACTAATTAATTATCATTAGTTAGTTGTAATTGTTATCCGTGTTTATGATTTACTTCACAAACGTTAGCATATATACGATTATGAGGCATAATCATTAGATCAAGTATTCATTAATTATACGTATATATGTAGATCGAATTAATTTGTCATTATGTCATTCGTCGTACAAAATAGTAGGAGAATTTTCAAAGCGGCCCGTTCTCCTTGTATAATGTTTGGATATACAATGTGTCGTTGTACTTATTGTTATTTTAACTATTCCAATGGTTATTATGAACTAAACATACAACTCGGCACCTCGAAACATCGAAAAATTCATAATTTTGATGTATGAATATTAGTAGGGACTGCCAAGCGGTCCCTAATTTTACAATATGGACTGCCAAGCGGTCCCTAATTCAAATTAGGGACCGCTTAACGGTCCCTATTGTCAAATTAGGGACCGCTTAACTGTCCCTACGAATATTCATACTTAAAAATCGATTTTTGGCGATCCGTGTTAAAGACATGATGGGTACTTATGACCGTAGATTAGGATTTTATCGACGGTTGAGATTTGATTTGGTGAAAATTCAAATTTCCCCCTCACTTGCGCCAAAAAATTTCGCAAAAAAATTAAAATTTTTGATTTTAGGGACCGTTAAGCGGTCCCTAATGTCAAATTAGGGACCGCTTAACGGTCCCTACTAATATTCATACTAAAAAATCGATTTTTTTTTATTGATGTTGTTGTGTTTGTGATTGTAAGCAACCAAACTCATTGTAATATATAAATTGAAGTAATAAATGATTGCAAAACCAACCTTATAGTAGATTAGTTGTGAAGTAATAGATTAATTGCGATTGATCGAGTTATAAACGTTCAAGATATATTTCACAAATGTACAACTAATTAATTATCATTAGTTAGTTGTAATTGTTATCCGTGTTTATGATTTACTTCACAAACGTTAGCATATATACGATTATGAGGCATAATCATTAGATCAAGTATTCATTAATTATACGTATATATGTAGATCGAATTAATTTGTCATTATGTCATTCCTCGTACAAAATAGTAGTAGAATTTTCAAAGCGGCCCGTTCTCCTTGTATAATGTCTAGATATACAATGTGTCGTTGTACTTATTGTTATTTTAACTATTCCAATGGTTATTATGAACTAAACATACAACGCGGCACCTCGAAACATCGAAAAATTCATAATTTTGATGTATGAATATTAGTAGGGACTGCCAAGCGGTCCCTAATTTTACAATAGGGACTACCAAGCTGTCCCTAATTCAAATTAGGGACCGCTTAACGGTCCCTATTGTCAAATTAGGGACCGCTTAACTGTCCCTACTAATATTCATACTTAAAAATCGATTTTTGGCGATCCGTGTTAAAGACATGATGGGTACTTATGACCGTAGATTAGGATTTCATCGACGGTTGAGATTTGATTTGGTGAAAATTCAAATTTCCCCCTCACTTGCGCCAAAAAATTTCGCCAAAATTTTAAATTTTTTGATTTTAGGGACCGTTAAGCGGTCCCTAATCAAATTAGGGACCGCTTAACGGTCCCTATTGTCAAATTAGGGACCGCTTAACGGTCCCTACTAATATTCATACTAAAATATCGATTTTTTTTTTATTGATGTTGTTGTGTTTGTGATTGTAAGCAACCAAACTCATTGTAATATATAAATTGAAGTAATAAATGATTGCAAAACCAACCTTATAGTAGATTAGTTGTGAAGTAATAGATTAATTGCGATTGATCGAGTTATAAACGTTCAAGATATATTTCACAAATGTACAACTAATTAATTATCATTAGTTAGTTGTAATTGTTATCCGTGTTTATGATTTACTTCACAAACGTTAGCATATATACGATTATGAGGCATAATCATTAGATCAAGTATTCATTAATTATACGTATATATGTAGATCGAATTAATTTGTCATTATGTCATTCGTCGTACAAAATAGTAGGAGAATTTTCAAAGCGGCCCGTTCTCCTTGTATAATGTTTGGATATACAATGTGTCGTTGTACTTATTGTTATTTTAACTATTCCAATGGTTATTATGAACTAAACATACAACTAGGCACCTCGAAACATCGAAAAATTCATAATTTTGATGTATGAATATTAGTAGGGATTGCCAAGCGGTCCCTAATTTTACAATATGGACTGCCAAGCGGTCCCTAATTCAAATTAGGGACCGCTTAACGGTACCTATTGTCAAATTAGGGACCGCTTAACTGTCCCTACGAATATTCATACTTAAAAATCGATTTTTGGCGATCCGTGTTAAAGACATGATGGGTACTTATGACCGTAGATTAGGATTTTATCGACGGTTGAGATTTGATTTGGTGAGAATTCAAATTTCCCCCTCACTTGCGCCAAAAAATTTCGCAAAAAAATTAAAATTTTTGATTTTAGGGACCGTTAAGCGGTCCCTAATGTCAAATTAGGGACCGCTTAACGGTCCCTACTAATATTCATACTAAAAAATCGATTTTTTTTAATTGATGTTGTTGTGTTTGTGATTGTAAGCAACCAAACTCATTGTAATATATAAATTGAAGTAATAAATGATTGCAAAACCAACCTTATAGTAGATTAGTTGTGAAGTAATAGATTAATTGCGATTGATCGAGTTATAAACGTTCAAGATATATTTCACAAATGTACAACTAATTAATTATCATTAGTTAGTTGTAATTGTTATCCGTGTTTATGATTTACTTCACAAACGTTAGCATATATACGATTATGAGGCATAATGATTAGATCAAGTATTAATTAATTATACGTATATATGTAGATCGAATTAATTTGTCATTATGTCATTCGTCGTACAAAATAGTAGTAGAATTTTCAAAGCGGCCCGTTCTCCTTGTATAATGTCTGGATATACAATGTGTCGTTGTACTTATTGTTATTTTAACTATTCCAATGGTTATTATGAACTAAACATACAACGCGGCACCTCGAAACATCGAAAAATTCATAATTTTGATGTATGAATATTAGTAGGGACTGCCAAGCGGTCCATAATTTTACAATAGGGACTACCAAGCTGTCCCTAATTCAAATTAGGGATCGCTTAACGGTCCCTATTGTCAAATTAGGGACCGCTTAACGGTCCCTACTAATATTCATACTTAAAAATCGATTTTTGGCGATCCGTGTTAAAGACATGATGGGTACTTATGACCGTAGATTAGGATTTTATCGACGGTTGAGATTTGATTTGGTGAAAATTCAAATTTCCCCCTCACTTGCGCCAAAAAATTTCGCCAAAATTTTAAATTTTTTGATTTTAGGGACCGTTAAGCGGTCTCTAATCAAATTAGGGATCGCTTAACGGTCCCTATTGTCAAATTAGGGACCGCTTAACGGTCCCTACTAATATTCATACTAAAATATCGATTTTTTTTTTATTGATGTTGTTGTGTTTGTGATTGTAAGCAACCAAACTCATTGTAATATATAAATTGAAGTAATAAATGATTGCAAAACCAACCTTATAGTAGATTAGTTGTGAAGTAATAGATTAATTGCGATTGATCGAGTTATAAACGCTCAAGATATATTTCACAAATGTACAACTAATTAATTATCATTAGTTAGTTGTAATTGTTATCCGTGTTTATGATTTACTTCACAAACGTTAGCATATATACGATTATGAGGCATAATCATTAGATCAAGTATTCATTAATTATACGTATATATGTAGATCGAATTAATTTGTCATTATGTCATTCGTCGTACAAAATAGTAGGAGAATTTTCAAAGCGGCCCGTTCTCCTTGTATAATGTTTGGATATACAATGTGTCGTTGTACTTATTGTTATTTTAACTATTCCAATGGTTATTATGAACTAAACATACAACTCGGCACCTCGAAACATCGAAAAATTCATAATTTTGATGTATGAATATTAGTAGGGACTGCCAAGCGGTCCCTAATTTTACAATATGGACTGCCAAGCGGTCCCTAATTCAAATTAGGGACCGCTTAACGGTCCCTATTGTCAAATTAGGGACCGCTTAACTGTCCCTACGAATATTCATACTTAAAAATCGATTTTTGGCGATCCGTGTTAAAGACATGATGGGTACTTATGACCGTAGATTAGGATTTTATCGACGGTTGAGATTTGATTTGGTGAAAATTCAAATTTCCCCCTCACTTGCGCCAAAAAATTTCGCAAAAAAATTAAAATTTTTGATTTTAGGGACCGTTAAGCGGTCCCTAATGTCAAATTAGGGACCGCTTAACGGTCCCTACTAATATTCATACTAAAAAATCGATTTTTTTTTATTGATGTTGTTGTGTTTGTGATTGTAAGCAACCAAACTCATTGTAATATATAAATTGAAGTAATAAATGATTGCAAAACCAACCTTATAGTAGATTAGTTGTGAAGTAATAGATTAATTGCGATTGATCGAGTTATAAACGTTCAAGATATATTTCACAAATGTACAACTAATTAATTATCATTAGTTAGTTGTAATTGTTATCCGTGTTTATGATTTACTTCACAAACGTTAGCATATATACGATTATGAGGCATAATGATTAGATCAAGTATTCATTAATTATACGTATATATGTAGATCGAATTAATTTGTCATTATGTCATTCGTCGTACAAAATAGTAGTAGAATTTTCAAAGCGGCCCGTTCTCCTTGTATAATGTCTGGATATACAATGTGTCGTTGTACTTATTGTTATTTTAACTATTCCAATGGTTATTATGAACTAAACATACAACGCGGCACCTCGAAACATCGAAAAATTCATAATTTTGATGTATGAATATTAGTAGGGACTGCCAAGCGGTCCCTAATTTTACAATAGGGACTACCAAGCTGTCCCTAATTCAAATTAGGGATCGCTTAACGGTCCCTATTGTCAAATTAGGGACCGCTTAACGGTCCCTACTAATATTCATACTTAAAAATCGATTTTTGGCGATCCGTGTTAAAGACATGATGGGTACTTATGACCGTAGATTAGGATTTTATCGACGGTTGAGATTTGATTTGGTGAAAATTCAAATTTCCCCCTCACTTGCGCCAAAAAATTTCGCCAAAATTTTAAATTTTTTGATTTTAGGGACCGTTAAGCGGTCTCTAATCAAATTAGGGACCGCTTAACGGTCCCTATTGTCAAATTAGGGACCGCTTAACGGTCCCTACTAATATTTATACTAAAATATCGATTTTTTTTTATTGATGTTGTTGTGTTTGTGATTGTAAGCAACCAAACTCATTGTAATATATAAATTGAAGTAATAAATGATTGCAAAACCAACCTTATAGTAGATTAGTTGTGAAGTAATAGATTAATTGCGATTGATCGAGTTATAAACGTTCAAGGTATATTTCACAAATGTACAACTAATTAATTATCATTAGTTAGTTGTAATTGTTATCCGTGTTTATGATTTACTTCACAAACGTTAGCATATATACGATTATGAGGCATAATCATTAGATCAAGTATTCATTAATTATACGTATATATGTAGATCGAATTAATTTGTCATTATGTCATTCGTCGTACAAAATAGTAGGAGAATTTTCAAAGCGGCCCGTTCTCCTTGTATAATGTTTGGATATACAATGTGTCGTTGTACTTATTGTTATTTTAACTATTCCAATGGTTATTATGAACTAAACATACAACTCGGCACCTCGAAACATCGAAAAATTCATAATTTTGATGTATGAATATTAGTAGGGACTGCCAAGCGGTCCCTAATTTTACAATATGGACTTCCAAGCGGTCCCTAATTCAAATTAGGGACCGCTTAACGGTCCCTACAAATATTAATACTTAAAAATCGATTTTTGGCGATCCGTGTTAAAGACATGATGGGTACTTATGACCGTAGATTAGGATTTCATCGACGGTTGAGATTTGATTTGGTGAAAATTCAAATTTCCCCCTCACTTGCGCCAAAAAATTTCGCCAAAAATTTAATTTTTTTGATTTTAGGGACCGTTAAGCGGTCCCTAATGTCAAATTAGGGACCGCTTAACGGTCCCTATTGTCAAATTATAGACCGCTAAACGGTCCCTACTAATATTCATACTAAAAAATCGATTTTTTTTGATTGATGTTGTTGTGTTTGTGATTGTAAGCAACCAAACTCATTGTAATATATAAATTGAAGTAATAAATGATTGCAAAACCAACCTTATAGTAGATTAGTTGTGAAGTAATAGATTAATTGCGATTGATCGAGTTATAAACGTTCAAGATATATTTCACAAATGTACAACTAATTAATTATCATTAGTTAGTTGTAATTGTTATCCGTGTTTATGATTTACTTCACAAACGTTAGCATATATACGATTATGAGGCATAATCATTAGATCAAGTATTCATTAATTATACGTATATATGTAGATCGAATTAATTTGTCATTATGTCATTCGTCGTACAAAATAGTAGGAGAATTTTCAAAGCGGCCCGTTCTCCTTGTATAATGTTTGGATATACAATGTGTCGTTGTACTTATTGTTATTTTAACTATTCCAATGGTTATTATGAACTAAACATACAACTCGGCACCTCGAAACATCGAAAAATTCATAATTTTGATGTATGAATATTAGTAGGGACTGCCAAGCGGTCCCTAATTTTACAATATGGACTTCCAAGCGGTCCCTAATTCAAATTAGGGACCGCTTAACGGTCCCTACAAATATTAATACTTAAAAATCGATTTTTGGCGATCCGTGTTAAAGACATGATGGGTACTTATGACCGTAGATTAGGATTTCATCGACGGTTGAGATTTGATTTGGTGAAAATTCAAATTTCCCCCTCACTTGCGCCAAAAAATTTCGCCAAAAATTTAATTTTTTTGATTTTAGGGACCGTTAAACGGTCCCTAATGTCAAATTAGGGACCGCTTAACGGTCCCTATTGTCAAATTATAGACCGCTAAACGGTCCCTACTAATATTCATACTAAAAAATCGATTTTTTTTGATTGATGTTGTTGTGTTTGTGATTGTAAGCAACCAAACTCATTGTAATATATAAATTGAAGTAATAAATGATTGCAAAACCAACCTTATAGTAGATTAGTTGTGAAGTAATAGATTAATTGCGATTGATCGAGTTATAAACGTTCAAGATATATTTCACAAATGTACAGCTAAATTAATATCATTAGTTAGTTGTAATTGTTATCCGTGTTTATGATTTACTTCACAAACGTTAGCATATATACGATTATGAGGCATAATCATTAGATCAAGTATTCATTAATTATACGTATATATGTAGATCGAATTAATTTGTCATTATGTCATTCGTCGTACAAAATAGTAGTAGAATTTTCAAAGCGGCCCGTTCTCCTTGTATAATGTCTGGATATACAATGTGTCGTTGTACTTATTGTTATTTTAACTATTCCAATGGTTATTATGAACTAAACATACAACGCGGCACCTCGAAACATCGAAAAATTCATAATTTTGATGTATGAATATTAGTAGGGACTGCGAAGCGGTCCCTAATTTTACAATAGGGACTACCAAGCTGTCCCTAATTCAAATTAGGGACCGCTTAACGGTCCCTATTGTCAAATTAGGGACCGCTTAACGGTCCCTACTAATATTCATACTTAAAAATCGATTTTTGGCGATCCGTGTTAAAGACATGATGGGTACTTATGACCGTAGATTAGGATTTCATCGACGGTTGAGATTTGATTTGGTGAAAATTCAAATTTCCCCCTCACTTGCGCCAAAAAATTTCGCCAAAATTTTAAATTTTTTGATTTTAGGGACAGTTAAGCGGTCTCTAATCAAATTAGGGACCGCTTAACGGTCCCTATTGTCAAATTAGGGACCGCTTAACGGTCCCTACTAATATTCATACTAAAATATCGATTTTTTTTTTATTGATGTTGTTGTGTTTGTGATTGTAAGCAACCAAACTCATTGTAATATATAAATTGAAGTAATAAATGATTGCAAAACCAACCTTATAGTAGATTAGTTGTGAAGTAATAGATTAATTGCGATTGATCGAGTTATAAACGTTCAAGATATATTTCACAAATGTACAACTAATTAATTATCATTAGTTAGTTGTAATTGTTATCCGTGTTTATGATTTACTTCACAAACGTTAGCATATATACGATTATGAGGCATAATCATTAGATCAAGTATTCATTAATTATACGTATATATGTAGATCGAATTAATTTGTCATTATGTCATTCGTCGTACAAAATAGTAGGAGAATTTTCAAAGCGGCCCGTTCTCCTTGTATAATGTTTGGATATACAATGTGTCGTTGTACTCATTGTTATTTTAACTATTCCAATGGTTATTATGAACTAAACATACAACTCGGCACCTCGAAACATCGAAAAATTCATAATTTTGATGTATGAATATTAGTATGGACTGCCAAGCGGTCCCTAATTCAAATTAGGGACCGCTTAACGGTCCCTATTGTCAAATTAGGGACCGCTTAACTGTCCCTACGAATATTCATACTTAAAAATCGATTTTTGGCGATCCGTGTTAAAGACATGATGGGTACTTATGACCGTAGATTAGGATTTCATTGACGGTTGAGATTTGATTTGGTGAAAATTCAAATTTCCCCCTCACTTGCGCCAAAAAATTTCGCCAAAAATTTAATTTTTTTGATTTTAGGGACCGTTAAGCGGTCCCTAATGTCAAATTAGGGACCGCTTAACGGTCCCTATTGTCAAATTAGGGACCGCTAAACGGTCCCTACTAATATTCATACTAAAAAATCGATTTGTTTTGATTGATGTTGTTGTGTTTGTGATTGTAAGCAACCAAACTCATTGTAATATATAAATTGAAGTAATAAATGATTGCAAAACCAACCTTATAGTAGATTAGTTGTGAAGTAATAGATTAATTGCGATTGATCGAGTTATAAACGTTCAAGATATATTTCATAAATGTACAACTAATTAATTATCATTAGTTAGTTGTAATTGTTATCCGTGTTTATGATTTACTTCACAAACGTTAGCATATATACGATTATGAGGCATAATCATTAGATCAAGTATTCATTAATTATACGTATATATGTAGATCGAATTAATTTGTCATTATGTCATTCGTCGTACAAAATAGTAGGAGAATTTTCAAAGCGGCCCGTTCTCCTTGTATAATGTTTGGATATACAATGTGTCGTTGTACTTATTGTTATTTTAACTATTCCAATGGTTATTATGAACTAAACATACAACTCGGCACCTCGAAACATCGAAAAATTCATAATTTTGATGTATGAATATTAGTAGGGACTGCCAAGCGGTCCCTAATTTTACAATATGGACTTCCAAGCGGTCCCTAATTCAAATTAGGGACCGCTTAACGGTCCCTACAAATATTAATACTTAAAAATCGATTTTTGGCGATCCGTGTTAAAGACATGATGGGTACTTATGACCGTAGATTAGGATTTCATCGACGGTTGAGATTTGATTTGGTGAAAATTCAAATTTCCCCCTCACTTGCGCCAAAAAATTTCGCCAAAAATTTAATTTTTTTGATTTTAGGGACCGTTAAGCGGTCCCTAATGTCAAATTAGGGACCGCTTAACGGTCCCTATTGTCAAATTATAGACCGCTAAACGGTCCCTACTAATATTCATACTAAAAAATCGATTTTTTTTGATTGATGTTGTTGTGTTTGTGATTGTAAGCAACCAAACTCATTGTAATATATAAATTGAAGTAATAAATGATTGCAAAACCAACCTTATAGTAGATTAGTTGTGAAGTAATAGATTAATTGCGATTGATCGAGTTATAAACGTTCAAGATATATTTCACAAATGTACAACTAATTAATTATCATTAGTTAGTTGTAATTGTTATCCGTGTTTATGATTTACTTCACAAACGTTAGCATATATACGATTATGAGGCATAATCATTAGATCAAGTATTCATTAATTATACGTATATATGTAGATCGAATTAATTTGTCATTATGTCATTCGTCGTACAAAATAGTAGGAGAATTTTCAAAGCGGCCCGTTCTCCTTGTATAATGTTTGGATATACAATGTGTCGTTGTACTTATTGTTATTTTAACTATTCCAATGGTTATTATGAACTAAACATACAACTCGGCACCTCGAAACATCGAAAAATTCATAATTTTGATGTATGAATATTAGTAGGGACTGCCAAGCGGTCCCTAATTTTACAATATGGACTTCCAAGCGGTCCCTAATTCAAATTAGGGACCGCTTAACGGTCCCTACAAATATTAATACTTAAAAATCGATTTTTGGCGATCCGTGTTAAAGACATGATGGGTACTTATGACCGTAGATTAGGATTTCATCGACGGTTGAGATTTGATTTGGTGAAAATTCAAATTTCCCCCTCACTTGCGCCAAAAAATTTCGCCAAAAATTTAATTTTTTTGATTTTAGGGACCGTTAAACGGTCCCTAATGTCAAATTAGGGACCGCTTAACGGTCCCTATTGTCAAATTATAGACCGCTAAACGGTCCCTACTAATATTCATACTAAAAAATCGATTTTTTTTGATTGATGTTGTTGTGTTTGTGATTGTAAGCAACCAAACTCATTGTAATATATAAATTGAAGTAATAAATGATTGCAAAACCAACCTTATAGTAGATTAGTTGTGAAGTAATAGATTAATTGCGATTGATCGAGTTATAAACGTTCAAGATATATTTCACAAATGTACAGCTAAATTAATATCATTAGTTAGTTGTAATTGTTATCCGTGTTTATGATTTACTTCACAAACGTTAGCATATATACGATTATGAGGCATAATCATTAGATCAAGTATTCATTAATTATACGTATATATGTAGATCGAATTAATTTGTCATTATGTCATTCGTCGTACAAAATAGTAGTAGAATTTTCAAAGCGGCCCGTTCTCCTTGTATAATGTCTGGATATACAATGTGTCGTTGTACTTATTGTTATTTTAACTATTCCAATGGTTATTATGAACTAAACATACAACGCGGCACCTCGAAACATCGAAAAATTCATAATTTTGATGTATGAATATTAGTAGGGACTGCGAAGCGGTCCCTAATTTTACAATAGGGACTACCAAGCTGTCCCTAATTCAAATTAGGGACCGCTTAACGGTCCCTATTGTCAAATTAGGGACCGCTTAACGGTCCCTACTAATATTCATACTTAAAAATCGATTTTTGGCGATCCGTGTTAAAGACATGATGGGTACTTATGACCGTAGATTAGGATTTCATCGACGGTTGAGATTTGATTTGGTGAAAATTCAAATTTCCCCCTCACTTGCGCCAAAAAATTTCGCCAAAATTTTAAATTTTTTGATTTTAGGGACAGTTAAGCGGTCTCTAATCAAATTAGGGACCGCTTAACGGTCCCTATTGTCAAATTAGGGACCGCTTAACGGTCCCTACTAATATTCATACTAAAATATCGATTTTTTTTTTATTGATGTTGTTGTGTTTGTGATTGTAAGCAACCAAACTCATTGTAATATATAAATTGAAGTAATAAATGATTGCAAAACCAACCTTATAGTAGATTAGTTGTGAAGTAATAGATTAATTGCGATTGATCGAGTTATAAACGTTCAAGATATATTTCACAAATGTACAACTAATTAATTATCATTAGTTAGTTGTAATTGTTATCCGTGTTTATGATTTACTTCACAAACGTTAGCATATATACGATTATGAGGCATAATCATTAGATCAAGTATTCATTAATTATACGTATATATGTAGATCGAATTAATTTGTCATTATGTCATTCGTCGTACAAAATAGTAGGAGAATTTTCAAAGCGGCCCGTTCTCCTTGTATAATGTTTGGATATACAATGTGTCGTTGTACTTATTGTTATTTTAACTATTCCAATGGTTATTATGAACTAAACATACAACTCGGCACCTCGAAACATCGAAAAATTCATAATTTTGATGTATGAATATTAGTATGGACTGCCAAGCGGTCCCTAATTCAAATTAGGGACCGCTTAACGGTCCCTATTGTCAAATTAGGGACCGCTTAACTGTCCCTACGAATATTCATACTTAAAAATCGATTTTTGGCGATCCGTGTTAAAGACATGATGGGTACTTATGACCGTAGATTAGGATTTCATTGACGGTTGAGATTTGATTTGGTGAAAATTCAAATTTCCCCCTCACTTGCGCCAAAAAATTTCGCCAAAAATTTAATTTTTTTGATTTTAGGGACCGTTAAGCGGTCCCTAATGTCAAATTAGGGACCGCTTAACGGTCCCTATTGTCAAATTAGGGACCGCTAAACGGTCCCTACTAATATTCATACTAAAAAATCGATTTGTTTTGATTGATGTTGTTGTGTTTGTGATTGTAAGCAACCAAACTCATTGTAATATATAAATTGAAGTAATAAATGATTGCAAAACCAACCTTATAGTAGATTAGTTGTGAAGTAATAGATTAATTGCGATTGATCGAGTTATAAACGTTCAAGATATATTTCATAAATGTACAACTAATTAAATATCATTAGTTAGTTGTAATTGTTATCCGTGTTTATGATTTACTTTACAAACGTTAGCATATATACGATTATGAGGCATAATCATTTGATCAAGTATTCATTAATTATACGTATATATGTAGATCGAATTAATTTGTCATTATGTCATTCGTCGTACAAAATAGTAGTAGAATTTTCAAAGCGGCCCGTTCTCCTTGTATAATGTCTGGATATACAATGTGTCGTTGTACTTATTGTTATTTTAACTATTCCAATGGTTATTATGAACTAAACATACAACGCGGCACCTCGAAACATCGAAAAATTCATAATTTTGATGTATGAATATTAGTAGGGACTGCCAAGCGGTCCCTAATTTTACAATAGGGACTACCAAGCTGTCCCTAATTCAAATTAGGGACCGCTTAACGGTCCCTATTGTCAAATTAGGGACCGCTTAACGGTCCCTACTAATATTCATACTTAAAAATCGATTTTTGGCGATCCGTGTTAAAGACATGATGGGTACTTATGACCGTAGATTAGGATTTCATCGACGGTTGAGATTTGATTTGGTGAAAATTCAAATTTCCCCCTCACTTGCGCCAAAAAATTTCGCCAAATTTTTAAATTTTTTGATTTTAGGGACAGTTAAGCGGTCTCTAATCAAATTAGGGACCGCTTAACGGTCCCTATTGTCAAATTAGGGACCGCTTAACGGTCCCTACTAATATTCATACTAAAATATCGATTTTTTTTTTATTGATGTTGTTGTGTTTGTGATTGTAAGCAACCAAACTCATTGTAATATATAAATTGAAGTAATAAATGATTGCAAAACCAACCTTATAGTAGATTAGTTGTGAAGTAATAGATTAATTGCGATTGATCGAGTTATAAACGTTCAAGATATATTTCACAAATGTACAACTAATTAATTATCATTAGTTAGTTGTAATTGTTATCCGTGTTTATGATTTACTTCACAAACGTTAGCATATATACGATTATGAGGCATAATCATTAGATCAAGTATTCATTAATTATACGTATATATGTAGATCGAATTAATTTGTCATTATGTCATTCGTCGTACAAAATAGTAGGAGAATTTTCAAAGCGGCCCGTTCTCCTTGTATAATGTTTGGATATACAATGTGTCGTTGTACTTATTGTTATTTTAACTATTCCAATGGTTATTATGAACTAAACATACAACTCGGCACCTCGAAACATCGAAAAATTCATAATTTTGATGTATGAATATTAGTATGGACTGCCAAGCGGTCCCTAATTCAAATTAGGGACCGCTTAACGGTCCCTATTGTCAAATTAGGGACCGCTTAACTGTCCCTACGAATATTCATACTTAAAAATCGATTTTTGGCGATCCGTGTTAAAGACATGATGGGTACTTATGACCGTAGATTAGGATTTCATTGACGGTTGAGATTTGATTTGGTGAAAATTCAAATTTCCCCCTCACTTGCGCCAAAAAATTTCGCCAAAAATTTAATTTTTTTGATTTTAGGGACCGTTAAGCGGTCCCTAATGTCAAATTAGGGACCGCTTAACGGTCCCTATTGTCAAATTAGGGACCGCTAAACGGTCCCTACTAATATTCATACTAAAAAATCGATTTTTTTTGATTGATGTTGTTGTGTTTGTGATTGTAAGCAACCAAACTCATTGTAATATATAAATTGAAGTAATAAATGATTGCAAAACCAACCTTATAGTAGATTAGTTGTGAAGTAATAGATTAATTGCGATTGATCGAGTTATAAACGTTCAAGATATATTTCATAAATGTACAACTAATTAAATATCATTAGTTAGTTGTAATTGTTATCCGTGTTTATGATTTACTTCACAAACGTTAGCATATATACGATTATGAGGCATAATCATTAGATCAAGTATTCATTAATTATACGTATATATGTAGATCGAATTAATTTGTCATTATGTCATTCGTCGTACAAAATAGTAGTAGAATTTTCAAAGCGGCCCGTTCTCCTTGTATAATGTTTGGATATACAATGTGTCGTTGTACTTATTGTTATTTTAACTATTCCAATGGTTATTATGAACTAAACATACAACGGGGCACCTCGAAACATCGAAAAATTCATAATTTTGATGTATGAATATTAGTAGGGACTGCCAAGCGGTCCCTAATTTTACAATAGGGACTACCAAGCTGTCCCTAATTCAAATTAGGGACCGGTTAACGGTCCCTATTGTCAAATTAGGGACCGCTTAACGGTCCCTACTAATATTCATACTAAAATATCGATTTTTTTTTTATTGATGTTGTTGTGTTTGTGATTGTAAGCAACCAAACTCATTGTAATATATAAATTGAAGTAATAAATGATTGCAAAACCAACCTTATAGTAGATTAGTTGTGAAGTAATAGATTAATTGCGATTGATCGAGTTATAAACGTTCAAGATATATTTCACAAATGTACAACTAATTAATTATCATTAGTTAGTTGTAATTGTTATCCGTGTTTATGATTTACTTCACAAACGTTAGCATATATACGATTATGAGGCATAATCATTAGATCAAGTATTCATTAATTATACGTATATATGTAGATCGAATTAATTTGTCATTATGTCATTCGTCGTACAAAATAGTAGGAGAATTTTCAAAGCGGCCCGTTCTCCTTGTATAATGTTTGGATATACAATGTGTCGTTGTACTTATTGTTATTTTAACTATTCCAATGGTTATTATGAACTAAACATACAACTCGGCACCTCGAAACATCGAAAAATTCATAATTTTGATGTATGAATATTAGTATGGACTGCCAAGCGGTCCCTAATTCAAATTAGGGACCGCTTAACGGTCCCTATTGTCAAATTAGGGACCGCTTAACTGTCCCTACGAATATTCATACTTAAAAATCGATTTTTGGCGATCCGTGTTAAAGACATGATGGGTACTTATGACCGTAGATTAGGATTTCATTGACGGTTGAGATTTGATTTGGTGAAAATTCAAATTTCCCCCTCACTTGCGCCAAAAAATTTCGCCAAAAATTTAATTTTTTTGATTTTAGGGACCGTTAAGCGGTCCCTAATGTCAAATTAGGGACCGCTTAACGGTCCCTATTGTCAAATTAGGGACCGCTAAACGGTCCCTACTAATATTCATACTAAAAAATCGATTTGTTTTGATTGATGTTGTTGTGTTTGTGATTGTAAGCAACCAAACTCATTGTAATATATAAATTGAAGTAATAAATGATTGCAAAACCAACCTTATAGTAGATTAGTTGTGAAGTAATAGATTAATTGCGATTGATCGAGTTATAAACGTTCAAGATATATTTCATAAATGTACAACTAATTAAATATCATTAGTTAGTTGTAATTGTTATCCGTGTTTATGATTTACTTTACAAACGTTAGCATATATACGATTATGAGGCATAATCATTTGATCAAGTATTCATTAATTATACGTATATATGTAGATCGAATTAATTTGTCATTATGTCATTCGTCGTACAAAATAGTAGTAGAATTTTCAAAGCGGCCCGTTCTCCTTGTATAATGTCTGGATATACAATGTGTCGTTGTACTTATTGTTATTTTAACTATTCCAATGGTTATTATGAACTAAACATACAACGCGGCACCTCGAAACATCGAAAAATTCATAATTTTGATGTATGAATATTAGTAGGGACTGCCAAGCGGTCCCTAATTTTACAATAGGGACTACCAAGCTGTCCCTAATTCAAATTAGGGACCGCTTAACGGTCCCTATTGTCAAATTAGGGACCGCTTAACGGTCCCTACTAATATTCATACTTAAAAATCGATTTTTGGCGATCCGTGTTAAAGACATGATGGGTACTTATGACCGTAGATTAGGATTTCATCGACGGTTGAGATTTGATTTGGTGAAAATTCAAATTTCCCCCTCACTTGCGCCAAAAAATTTCGCCAAAATTTTAAATTTTTTGATTTTAGGGACAGTTAAGCGGTCTCTAATCAAATTAGGGACCGCTTAACGGTCCCTATTGTCAAATTAGGGACCGCTTAACGGTCCCTACTAATATTCATACTAAAATATCGATTTTTTTTTTATTGATGTTGTTGTGTTTGTGATTGTAAGCAACCAAACTCATTGTAATATATAAATTGAAGTAATAAATGATTGCAAAACCAACCTTATAGTAGATTAGTTGTGAAGTAATAGATTAATTGCGATTGATCGAGTTATAAACGTTCAAGATATATTTCACAAATGGACAACTAATTAATTATCATTAGTTAGTTGTAATTGTTATCCGTGTTTATGATTTACTTCACAAACGTTAGCATATATACGATTATGAGGCATAATCATTAGATCAAGTATTCATTAATTATACGTATATATGTAGATCGAATTAATTTGTCATTATGTCATTCGTCGTACAAAATAGTAGGTGAATTTTCAAAGCGGCCCGTTCTCCTTGTATAATGTTTGGATATACAATGTGTCGTTGTACTTATTGTTATTTTAACTATTCCAATGGTTATTATGAACTAAACATACAACTCGGCACCTCGAAACATCGAAAAATTCATAATTTTGATGTATGAATATTAGTATGGACTGCCAAGCGGTCCCTAATTCAAATTAGGGACCGCTTAACGGTCCCTATTGTCAAATTAGGGACCGCTTAACTGTCCCTACGAATATTCATACTTAAAAATCGATTTTTGGCGATCCGTGTTAAAGACATGATGGGTACTTATGACCGTAGATTAGGATTTCATTGACGGTTGAGATTTGATTTGGTGAAAATTCAAATTTCCCCCTCACTTGCGCCAAAAAATTTCGCCAAAAATTTAATTTTTTTGATTTTAGGGACCGTTAAGCGGTCCCTAATGTCAAATTAGGGACCGCTTAACGGTCCCTATTGTCAAATTAGGGACCGCTAAACGGTCCCTACTAATATTCATACTAAAAAATCGATTTTTTTTGATTGATGTTGTTGTGTTTGTGATTGTAAGCAACCAAACTCATTGTAATATATAAATTGAAGTAATAAATGATTGCAAAACCAACCTTATAGTAGATTAGTTGTGAAGTAATAGATTAATTGCGATTGATCGAGTTATAAACGTTCAAGATATATTTCATAAATGTACAACTAATTAAATATCATTAGTTAGTTGTAATTGTTATCCGTGTTTATGATTTACTTCACAAACGTTAGCATATATACGATTATGAGGCATAATCATTAGATCAAGTATTCATTAATTATACGTATATATGTAGATCGAATTAATTTGTCATTATGTCATTCGTCGTACAAAATAGTAGTAGAATTTTCAAAGCGGCCCGTTCTCCTTGTATAATGTTTGGATATACAATGTGTCGTTGTACTTATTGTTATTTTAACTATTCCAATGGTTATTATGAACTAAACATACAACGGGGCACCTCGAAACATCGAAAAATTCATAATTTTGATGTATGAATATTAGTAGGGACTGCCAAGCGGTCCCTAATTTTACAATAGGGACTACCAAGCTGTCCCTAATTCAAATTAGGGACCGGTTAACGGTCCCTATTGTCAAATTAGGGACCGCTTAACGGTCCCTACTAATATTCATACTTAAAAATCGATTTTTGGCGATCCGTGTTAAAGACATGATGGGTACTTATGACCGTAGATTAGGATTTCATCGACGGTTGAGATTTGATTTGGTGAAAATTCAAATTTCCCCCTCACTTGCGCCAAAAAATTTTGCCAAAATTTTAAATTTTTTGATTTTAGGGACCGTTAAGCAGTCCCTAATCAAATTAGGGACCGCTTAACGGTCCCTATTGTCAAATTAGGGACCGCTTAACGGTCCCTACTAATATTCATACTAAAATATCGATTTTTTTTTTTATTGATGTTGTTGTGTTTGTGATTGTAAGCAACCAAACTCATTGTAATATATAAATTGAAGTAATAAATGATTGCAAAACCAACCTTATAGTAGATTAGTTGTGAAGTAATAGATTAATTGCGATTGATCGAGTTATAAACGTTCAAGATATATTTCACAAATGTACAACTAATTAATTATCATTAGTTAGTTGTAATTGTTATCCGTGTTTATGATTTACTTCACAAACGTTAGCATATATACGATTATGAGGCATAATCATTAGATCAAGTATTCATTAATTATACGTATATATGTAGATCGAATTAATTTGTCATTATGTCATTCGTCGTACAAAATAGTAGGAGAATTTTCAAAGCGGCCCGTTCTCCTTGTATAATGTTTGGATATACAATGTGTCGTTGTACTTATTGTTATTTTAACTATTCCAATAGTTATTATGAACCAAACATACAACTCGGCACCTCGAAACATCGAAAAATTCATAATTTTGATGTATGAATATTAGTAGGGACTGCCAAGCGGTCCCTAATTTTACAATATGGACTGCCAAGCGGTCCCTAATTCAAATTAGGGACCGCTTAACGGTCCCTATTGTCAAATTAGGGACCGCTTAACTGTCCCTACGAATATTCATACTTAAAAATCGATTTTTGGCGATCCGTGTTAAAGACATGATGGGTACTTATGACCGTAGATTAGGATTTCATCGACGGTTGAGATTTGATTTGGTGAAAATTCAAATTTCCCCCTTACTTGCGCCAAAAAATTTCGCCAAAAATTAAATTTTTTGATTTTAGGGACCGTTAAGCGGTCCCTAATGTCAAATTAGGGACCGCTTAACGGTCCCTATTGTCAAATTAGGGACCGCTAAACGGTCCCTACTAATATTCATACTAAAAAATCGATTTTTTTTGATTGATGTTGTTGTGTTTGTGATTGTAAGCAACCAAACTCATTGTAATATATAAATTGAAGTAATAAATGATTGCAAAACCAACCTTATAGTAGATTAGTTGTGAAGTAATAGATTAATTGCGATTGATCGAGTTATAAACGTTCAAGATATATTTCATAAATGTACAACTAATTAAATATCATTAGTTAGTTGTAATTGTTATCCGTGTTTATGATTTACTTCACAAACGTTAGCATATATACGATTATGAGGCATAATCATTAGATCAAGTATTCATTAATTATACGTATATATGTAGATCGAATTAATTTGTCATTATGTCATTCGTCGTACAAAATAGTAGTAGAATTTTCAAAGCGGCCCGTTCTCCTTGTATAATGTCTGGATATACAATGTGTCGTTGTACTTATTGTTATTTTAACTATTCCAATGGTTATTATGAACTAAACATACAACGGGGCACCTCGAAACATCGAAAAATTCATAATTTTGATGTATGAATATTAGTAGGGACTGCCAAGCGGTCCCTAATTTTACAATAGGGACTACCAAGCTGTCCCTAATTCAAATTAGGGACCGCTTAACGGTCCCTATTGTCAAATTAGGGACCGCTTAACGGTCCCTACTAATATTCATACTTGAAAATCGATTTTTGGCGATCCGTGTTAAAGACATGATGGGTACTTATGACCGTAGATTATGATTTCATCGACGGTTGAGATTTGATTTGGTGAAAATTCAAATTTCCCCGTCACTTGCGCCAAAAAATTTTGCCAAAATTTTAAATTTTTTGATTTTAGGGACCGTTAAGCGGTCCCTAATCAAATTAGGGACCGCTTAACGGTCCCTATTGTCAAATTAGGGACCGCTTAACGGTCCCTACTAATATTCATACTAAAATATAGATTTTTTTTTTATTGATGTTGTTGTGTTTGTGATTGTAAGCAACCAAACTCATTGTAATATATAAATTGAAGTAATAAATGATTGCAAAACCAACCTTATAGTAGATTAGTTGTGAAGTAATAGATTAATTGCGATTGATCGAGTTATAAACGTTCAAGATATATTTCACAAATGTACAACTAATTAATTATCATTAGTTAGTTGTAATTGTTATCCGTGTTTATGATTTACTTCACAAACGTTAGCATATATACGATTATGAGGCATAATCATTAGATCAAGTATTCATTAATTATACGTATATATGTAGATCGAATTAATTTGTCATTATGTCATTCGTCGTACAAAATAGTAGTAGAATTTTCAAAGCGGCCCGTTCTCCTTGTATAATGTCTGGATATACAATGTGTCGTTGTACTTATTGTTATTTTAACTATTCCAATGGTTATTATGAACTAAACATACAACGGGGCACCTCGAAACATCGAAAAATTCATAATTTTGATTTATGAATATTAGTAGGGACTGCCAAGCGGTCCCTAATTTTACAATAGGGACTACCAAGCTGTCCCTAATTCAAATTAGGGACCGCTTAACGGTCCCTATTGTCAAATTAGGGACCGCTTAACGGTCCCTACTAATATTCATACTTGAAAATCGATTTTTGGCGATCCGTGTTAAAGACATGATGGGTACTTATGACCGTAGATTAGGATTTCATCGACGGTTGAGATTTGATTTGGTGAAAATTCAAATTTCCCCGTCACTTGCGCCAAAAAATTTTGCCAAAATTTTAAATTTTTTGATTTTAGGGACCGTTAAGCGGTCCCTAATCAAATTAGGGACCGCTAATATTGTCAAATTAGGGACCGCTTAACGGTCCCTACTAATATTCATACTAAAATATAGATTTTTTTTTTATTGATGTTGTTGTGTTTGTGATTGTAAGCAACCAAACTCATTGTAATATATAAATTGAAGTAATAAATGATTGCAAAACCAACCTTATAGTAGATTAGTTGTGAAGTAATAGATTAATTGCGATTGATCGAGTTATAAACGTTCAAGATATATTTCACAAATGTACAACTAATTAATTATCATTAGTTAGTTGTAATTGTTATCCGTGTTTATGATTTACTTCACAAACGTTAGCATATATACGATTATGAGGCATAATCATTAGATCAAGTATTCATTAATTATACGTATATATGTAGATCGAATTAATTTGTCATTATGTCATTCGTCGTACAAAATAGTAGGAGAATTTTCAAAGCGGCCCGTTCTCCTTGTATAATGTTTGGATATACAATGTGTCGTTGTACTTATTGTTATTTTAACTATTCCAATGGTTATTATGAACTAAACATACAACTCGGCACCTCGAAACATCGAAAAATTCATAATTTTAATGTATGAATATTAGTAGGGACTGCCAAGCGGTCCCTAATTTTACAATATGGACTGCCAAGCGGTCCCTAATTCAAATTAGGGACCGCTTAACGGTCCCTATTGTCAAATTAGGGACCGCTTAACTGTCCCTACGAATATTCATACTTAAAAATCGATTTTTGGCGATCCGTGTTAAAGACATGATGGGTACTTATGACCGTAGATTAGGATTTCATCGACGGTTGAGATTTGATTTGGTGAAAATTCAAATTTCCCCCTCACTTGCGCCAAAAAATTTCGCCAAAAATTTAATTTTTTTGATTTTAGGGACCGTTAAGCGGTCCCTAATGTCAAATTAGGGACCGTTAAGCGGTCACTAATGTAAAATTAGGGACCGCTAAACGGTCCCTACTAATATTCATACTAAAAAATCGATTTTTTTTTATTGATGTTGTTGTGTTTGTGATTGTAAGCAACCAAACTCATTGTAATATATAAATTGAAGTAATAAATGATTGCAAAACCAACCTTATAGTAGATTAGTTGTGAAGTAATAGATTAATTGCGATTGATCGAGTTATAAACGTTCAAGATATATTTCACAAATGTACAACTAATTAATTATCATTAGTTAGTTGTAATTGTTATCCGTGTTTATGATTTACTTCACAAACGTTAGCATATATACGATTATGAGGCATAATCATTAGATCAAGTATTCATTAATTATACGTATATATGTAGATCGAATTAATTTGTCATTATGTCATTCGTCGTACAAAATAGTAGTAGAATTTTCAAAGTGGCCCGTTCTCCTTGTATAATGTTTGGATATACAATGTGTCGTTGTACTTATTGTTATTTTGACTATTCCAATGGTTATTATGAACTAAACATACAACGCGGCATCTCGAAACATCGAAAAATTCATAATTTTGATGTATGAATATTAGTAGGGACTGCCAAGCGGTCCCCAATTTTACAATAGGGACTACCAAGCTGTCCCTAATTCAAATTAGGGACCGCTTAACGGTCCCTATTGTCAAATTAGGGACCGCTTAACTGTCCCTACTAATATTCATACTTAAAAATCGATTTTTGGCGATCCGTATTAAACACATGATGGGTACTTATGACCGTAGATTAGGATTTCATCGACGGTTGAGATTTGATTTGGTGAAAATTCAAATTTCCCCCTCACTTGCGCCAAAAAATTTTGCCAAAATTTTAAATTTTTTGATTTTAGGGACCGTTAAGCGGTCCCTAATCAAATTAGGGACCGCTTAACGGTCCCTATTGTCAAATTAGGGACCGCTTAACGGTCCCTACTAATATTCATACTAAAATATCGATTTTTTTTTTATTGATGTTGTTGTGTTTGTGATTGTTAGCAACCAAACTCATTGTAATATATATATATAAGTAATAAATGATTGCAAAACCAACCTTATAGTAGATTAGTTGTGAAGTAATAGATTAATTGCGATTGATCGAGTTATAAACGTTCAAGATATATTTCACAAATGTACAACTAATTAATTATCATTAGTTAGTTGTAATTGTTATCCGTGTTTATGATTTACTTCACAAACGTTAGCATATATACGATTATGAGGCATAATCATTAGATCAAGTATTCATTAATTATACGTATATATGTAGATCGAATTAATTTGTCATTATGTCATTCGTCGTACAAAATAGTAGGAGAATTTTCAAAGCGGCCCGTTCTCCTTGTATAATGTTTGGATATACAATGTGTCGTTGTACTTATTGTTATTTTAACTATTCCAATGGTTATTATGAACTAAACATACAACTCGGCACCTCGGAACATCGAAAAATTCATAATTTTGATGTATGAATATTAGTAGGGACTGCCAAGCGGTCCCTAATTTTACAATATGGACTGCCAAGCGGTCCCTAATTCAAATTAGGGACCGCTTAACGGCCCCTAATGTCAAATTAGGGACCGCTTAACTGTCCCTACGAATATTCATACTTAAAAATCGATTTTTGCCGATCCGTGTTAAAGACATGATGGGTACTTATGACCGTAGATTAGGATTTCATCGACGGTTGAGATTTGATTTGGTGAAAATTCAAATTTCCCCCTCACTTGCGCCAAAAAATTTCGCCAAAAATTTAATTTTTTTGATTTTAGGGACCGTTAAGCGGTCCCTAATGTCAAATTAGGGACCGCTTAACGGTCCCTATTGTCAAATTAGGGACCGCTAAACGGTCCCTACTAATATTCATACTAAAAAATCGATTTTTTTTGATTGATGTTGTTGTGTTTGTGATTGTAAGCAACCAAACTCATTGTAATATATAAATTGAAGTAATAAATGATTGCAAAACCAACCTTATAGTAGATTAGTTGTGAAATAATAGATTAATTGCGATTGATCGAGTTATAAACGTTCAAGATATATTTCACAAATGTACAACTAATTAATTATCATTAGTTAGTTGTAATTGTTATCCGTGTTTATGATTTACTTCACAAACGTTAGCATATATACGATTATGAGGCATAATCATTAGATCAAGTATTCATTAATTATACGTATATATGTAGATCGAATTAATTTGTCATTATGTCATTCGTCGTACAAAATAGTAGGAGAATTTTCAAAGCGGCCCATTATCCTTGTATAATGTTTGGATATACAATGTGTCGTTGTACTTATTGTTATTTTAACTATTCCAATGGTTATTATGAACTAAACATACAACGCGGCACCTCGAAACATCGAAAATTTCATAATTTTGATGTATGAATATTAGTAGGGACTGCCAAGCGGTCCCTAATTTTACAATAGGGACTGCCAAGCGGTCCCTAATTCAAATTAGGGACCGCTTAACGGTCCCTACTAATATTCATACTTAAAAATCGATTTTTGGCGATCCGTGTTAAAGACATGATGGGTACGTATGACCGTAGATTAGGATTTCATCGACTGTTGAGATTTGATTTGGTGAAAATTCAAATTTTCCCCTCACTTGCGCCAAAAAATTTCGCAAAAAATTAAAATTTTTGATTTTAGGGACCGTTAAGCGGTCACTAATGTAAAATTAGGGACCGCTTAACGGTCCCTACTAATATTCATACTAAAAAGTCGATTTGTTTTTATTGATGTTGTTGTGTTTGTGATTGTAAGCAACCAAACTCATTGTAATATATAAATTGAAGTAATAAATGATTGCAAAACCAACCTTATAGTAGATTAGTTGTGAAGTAATAGATTAATTGCGATTGATCGAGTTATAAACGTTCAAGATATATTTCACAAATGTACAACTAATTAATTATCATTAGTTAGTTGTAATTGTTATCCGTGTTTATGATTTACTTCACAAACGTTAGCATATATACGATTATGAGGCATAATCATTAGATCAAGTATTCATTAATTATACGTATATATGTAGATCGAATTAATTTGTCATTATGTCATTCGTCGTACAAAATAGTAGTAGAATTTTCAAAGTGGCCCGTTCTCCTTGTATAATGTCTGGATATACAATGTGTCGTTGTACTTATTGTTATTTTAACTATTCCAATGGTTATTATGAACTAAACATACAACGCGGCACCTCGAAACATCGAAAAATTCATAATTTTGATGTATGAATATTAGTAGGGACTGCCAAGCGGTCCCTAATTTTACAATAGGGACTACCAAGTTGTCCCTAATTCAAATTAGGGACCGCTTAACGGTCCCTATTGTCAAATTAGGGACCGCTTAACGGTCCCTACTAATATTCATACTTAAAAATCGATTTTTGGCGATCCGTGTTAAAGACATGATGGGTACTTATGACCGTAGATTATGATTTCATCGACGGTTGAGATTTGATTTGGTGAAAATTCAAATTTCCCCCTCACTTGCGCCAAAAAATTTTGCCAAAATTTTAAATTTTTTGATTTTAGGGACCGTTAAGCGGTCCCTAATCAAATTAGGGACCGCTTAACGGTCCCTATTGTCAAATTAGGGACCGCTTAACGGTCCCTACTAATATTCATACTAAAATATCGATTTTTTTTTTATTGATGTTGTTGTGTTTGTGATTGTAAGCAACCAAACTCATTGTAATATATAAATTGAAGTAATAAATGATTGCAAAACCAACCTTATAGTAGATTAGTTGTGAAGTAATAGATTAATTGCGATTGATCGAGTTATAAACGTTCAAGATATATTTCACAAATGTACAACTAATTAATTATCATTAGTTAGTTGTAATTGTTATCCGTGTTTATGATTTACTTCACAAACGTTAGCATATATACGATTATGAGGCATAATCATTAGATCAAGTATTCATTAATTATACGTATATATGTAGATCGAATTAATTTGTCTTTATGTCATTCGTCGTACAAAATAGTAGGAGAATTTTCAAAGCGGCCCATTATCCTTGTATAATGTTTGGATATACAATGTGTCGTTGTACTTATTGTTATTTTAACTATTCCAATGGTTATTATGAACTAAACATACAACGCGGCACCTCGAAACATCGAAAAATTCATAATTTTGATGTATGAATATTAGTAGGGACTGCCAAGCGGTCCCTAATTTTACAATAGGGACTGCCAAGCGGTCCCTAATTCAAATTAGGGACCGCTTAACGGCCCCTAATGTCAAATTAGGGACCGCTTAACGGTCCCTACTAATATTCATACTTAAAAATCGATTTTTGGCGATCCGTGTTAAAGACATGATGGGTACGTATGACCGTAGATTAGGATTTCATCGACTGTTGAGATTTGATTTGGTGAAAATTCAAATTTTCCCCTCACTTGCGCCAAAAAATTTCGCAAAAAATTAAAATTTTTGATTTTAGGGACCGTTAAGCGGTCACTAATGTAAAATTAGGGACCGCTTAACGGTCCCTACTAATATTCATACTAAAAAGTCGATTTGTTTTTATTGATGTTGTTGTGTTTGTGATTGTAAGCAACCAAACTCATTGTAATATATAAATTGAAGTAATAAATGATTGCAAAACCAACCTTATAGTAGATTAGTTGTGAAGTAATAGATTAATTGCGATTGATCGAGTTATAAACGTTCAAGATATATTTCACAAATGTACAACTAATTAATTATCATTAGTTAGTTGTAATTGTTATCCGTGTTTATGATTTACTTCACAAACGTTAGCATATATACGATTATGAGGCATAATCATTAGATCAAGTATTCATTAATTATACGTATATATGTAGATCGAATTAATTTGTCATTATGTCATTCGTCGTACAAAATAGTAGTAGAATTTTCAAAGCGGCCCGTTCTCCTTGTATAATGTCTGGATATACAATGTGTCGTTGTACTTATTGTTATTTTAACTATTCCAATGGTTATTATGAACTAAACATACAACGCGGCACCTCGAAACATCGAAAAATTCATAATTTTGATGTATGAATATTAGTAGGGACTGCCAAGCGGTCCCTAATTTTACAATAGGGACTACCAAGTTGTCCCTAATTCAAATTAGGGACCGCTTAACGGTCCCTATTGTCAAATTAGGGACCGCTTAACGGTCCCTACTAATATTCATACTTAAAAATCGATTTTTGGCGATCCGTGTTAAAGACATGATGGGTACTTATGACCGTAGATTAGGATTTCATCGACGGTTGAGATTTGATTTGGTGAAAATTCAAATTTCCCCCTCACTTGCGCCAAAAAATTTTGCCAAAATTTTAAATTTTTTGATTTTAGGGACCGTTAAGCGGTCCCGAATCAAATTAGGGACCGCTTAACGGTCCCTATTGTCAAATTAGGGACCGCTTAACGGTCCCTACTAATATTCATACTAAAATATCGATTTTTTTTTATTGATGTTGTTGTGTTTGTGATTGTAAGCAACCAAACTCATTGTAATATATAAATTGAAGTAATAAATGATTGCAAAACCAACCTTATAGTAGATTAGTTGTGAAGTAATAGATTAATTGCGATTGATCGAGTTATAAACGTTCAAGATATATTTCACAAATGTACAACTAATTAATTATCATTAGTTAGTTGTAATTGTTATCCGTGTTTATGATTTACTTCACAAACGTTAGCATATATACGATTATGAGGCATAATCATTAGATCAAGTATTCATTAATTATACGTATATATGTAGATCGAATTAATTTGTCTTTATGTCATTCGTCGTACAAAATAGTAGGAGAACTTTCAAAGCGGGCCGTTCTCCTTGTATAATGTTTGGATATACAATGTGTTGTTGTACTTATTGTTATTTTAACTATTCCAATGGTTATTATGAACTAAACATACAACTCGGCACCTCGAAACATCGAAAAATTCATAATTTTGATGTATGAATATTAGTAGGGACTGCCAAGCGGTCCCTAATTTTACAATATGGACTGCCAAGCGGTCCCTAATTCAAATTAGGGAGCGCTTAACGGTCCCTACTAATATTCATACTTAAAAATCGATTTTTGGCGATCCGTGTTAAAGATATGATGGGTACTTATGACCGTAGATTAGGATTTCATCGACGGTTGAGATTTGATTTGGTGAAAATTCAAATAAATGATTACAAAACCAACCTTATAGTAGATTAGTTGTGAAGTAATAGATTAATTGCGATTGATCGAGTTATTAACGTTCAAGATATATTTTACAAATGTAGAACTAATTAATTATCATTATTTAGTTGTAATTGTTATCCGTGTTTATGATTTACTTCACAAACGTTAGCATAGATACGATTATGAGGCATAATCATTAGATCAAGTATTTATTAATTATACGTATATATGTAGATCGAATTAATTTGTCATTATGTCATTCGTCGTACAAAATAGTAGCAAAATCTTCAAAACGACCCGTTCTCCTTGTATAATGTTTGGATATACAATGTGTCATTATACTTATTGTTATGCAGCACCTCGAACAACGAGTCACCTCGAACCATTGAAAAATTGATAATTTTGATGTATAAATATTAGTAGGGACTGCCAAGCGGTCCCTAAATTAACAATAGGGACTGCCAAGCGGTCCCTATTGTAGAAATTAGGGACCGTCTGGGCGGTCCCTATTATTCCACATTAGGGACCGCCCAGACGGTCCCTATTATCAAAAAGTATGGCAACCGTCAAGCGGTCGCTATATTGTGGTCCCTATTGAGGTCATTAGGGACCGCTTAACAGTCGCTATTTTGCGGTCCCTAATGACCTCAATAGCGACCGCTAAGCGGTCGCTATTGACCAATGCGGTCGCTGAAGACTAAGCGGTCGCTAATTTGCGGTCCCTAATGACCCCTTTTTTCTTGTAGTGTAAGTAGTTCTCATGATGATGATATTGGTTGCAAATGCTGATGCAAAATGTGCCATCGAGGTGTTGTAAAGTGGACCCTACTCGATAAAGCGAAAAACACGACAATAATTGAAAACCGGAAAAATAAACGACTCACAGATTTTACGTGGAAAACCCCAAATTACTTTAGGGTGAAAAACCACGGGCAAGGTAGAAGAACTTCGCTATGAGTGTAAAATAGGAATTACAATTCTCCGACTTTTACCGTAGTAAAGTCGCACAAACTCTCTATTTTTACCTCACACTTACAACACACTAACAACACTCTTTATATTAACTACACTTAATTATATAAGAGTTTGTATTTGTTTTTGTTGTTTTGGGATTGATTAGAAATGCTAAACGGAGGCTGCATTTATAGCCGGAAGAACTGTTGCACCAAGGATTAATTAATCAGCCACCCCAATATGCAGGTGCTGCACTACCGCCCCAATATTGCAGGTGCTGCACTACCTTTTTTGAATCAGCCTCACTAAACCGCCCCAACAATCTCCCACTTGAAGATTTGATTAGAGACTAATCAGATCTTCACACCATTTTTTCTACCTTACCCTTCATGTTGCTCACGTTTTCACCAGACCATACGAGGACCGACACTGAACAAACTTGTCAGCATTAACACTCTTCGTCATGAAATCAGCTATGTTATCTTTAGTGTGAATCTTCTGTACATCCACAGTACCCTCCTCGACTTTCTCACGAACAAAGTGATATTGGACCCGAATATGCTTTGTCTTGGAATGAAACGCTAGATTCCTTGCAAGATGCAACGCACTCTGACTGTCACAGAATAGAGAAATACTCTCTAGTTTGCGCCCGAGTTGCTCCAGAACTATTTTCAGCCAAATCGCCTCTTTACTGGCCTGCTTAGCTGCCACATATTCAGCCTTCGTTGTTGATGTCGCAACAACTGACTGTAACTTTGAAACCAAACTCACTACACCTCCAGCAAGAGTAAACACATATCCTGGCGTGGACTTGCTTTTGTCAAGATCACCTGCATAGTCAGAATCAACATAGCCCCTGACTGAAAAACCCGATCCTCCATAACATAATGCAACATCTGAGGTTCCCTGAATGTATCTCAGAACTCTCTTTACTGTATTCCAATGCTCTCTTCCCGGATTCGCCATGTATCGACTAACCACTCCCACTCCATGTGCAATGTATGGTCTAGTACAGATCATAGCAAATATTAAGCTTCCCACTGCTGATGCATACGGTACTCGAGACATCTCCCTCCTATCTTCCTCACTGCTAGGACACATACTTGAGGATAACTTGAAATTAACAGGAAGAGGGGTAGAGATTGGCTTACAATTCTGCATACTGAACCGCCGCAAAATCTTCAACAGATAGTTCCTCTGAGAAAGCCAAATCTTCATGCAATTTATGTCTCGGTGGATTTGCATCCCTAGAATCTTGTTTGCTGGTCCTAAGTCCTTCATTTCAATTTCCATAGCCAGTTCAACCTTCAGTTATTCAATACGAGCTTTGTTGGGGCCTGAAACCAACATGTCATCAACATACAACAGTAAAATAACAAAGTCATCACGAGATCTCTTGAAATATGCACAAGGATCTGCATTCAGCCTGTTGTATCCAAGACTCATTTTGAATGAATCAAATCTTTTATACCAACACCTCGGCACCTGTTTGAGACCGTACAAAGATTTGGTCAACCTGCAAACCAAGTTCTTATTTTCTTCTTCAATAAATCCTTCTGGTTGGAGCATATAAATCTCTTCTTCAAGATCACCATGAAGAAAAGCCGTCTTTACATCTAACTGTTCAAGATGTAAATCAAATATAGCACACATCTCCAGTACCACCCACACAATTGTCATTCGGACCACCGGAGAAAATATTTCGTTGAAATCAATCCCCTCCTTCTGAGCATATCCTTTCACCACCAATCGTGCACGATACCTCTCCAATTGGTCATCACTGTTACGTTTGATTTTGTACACCCATTTGTTGTCAATGGGTTTCCTCCCTTGTGGTAGAGACACAAGTTCCCACGTCTTATTCTTATGGAGTGCTTCAATTTCCTCTTGCATTGTTGCCATCCACTGAACTGCGTCTGAACTACTCATTGCTTCCTGGAGAGTTGATGGCTCCCCGTCCTCAGTTAAAAGACAATATGCAACATTTTTCTCCATAGAATAGTCTGAGTGCCAACCTGGTGGTCTCCTGACACGTGTCGATCGACGTATCCCCGAGACTCCAGACTCCGTTGTCTCCTCAGGTCCATGTTCTGGTTCAGCAGGACCCTCCTGCTCGGCGTCCTTCTCGACTACTACTGTCGTAGTTTCTGGATCTTCTCATGTGCTGCTATCATTTCCTTTCTTATCTTCTGTGAAGATAACATCCCTGCTTACAACAATCTTGTGGGCAGTGGGGTCCCACAAGCGATACCCCTTCACTCCTTTAGCATACCCTAAGAACAAACACTTCCTGGATTTTGCGTCCAACTTTGTTTTCTCTTGAGTATTGGACATAACATAAGCGGGACTCCCAAATACAAAGAGATTAGAATAATCAACTGGTTTACCTGTCCACACCTCCATCGGTGTTTTCAGCCCCAGTGCTGTTAATGGAGATCGGTTCACCACATAACAGACGGTATTGACTGCTTCTGCCCAAACGACTTTTCTAAGCGTGCATCCTGCATCATGGCTCTTGTTTTATCCAACAAGGTCCTGTTCATCCACTCTGCCACCCCATTCTGTTGCGGAGGGTATGCCGTAGTAAACTGCCTCTTAATCCAAACATCTTTACAAAAGTCGTCAAACTCCTTGCCAGTATATTCTCCTCCATTGTCAGATCTAAGGCACTTGATCTTTTTCCCAGATTCAAGTTCCACCAGCGCTTTGTACGTCTTGAACATCGGGAACACCTCGGCCTTACTCTTGATCATGTACACCCTACATCTCCTGGAATAATCATCTATAAAAGAAACAAAATACTTTGCACCTCCCATGGATAGTACTGGTGCTGGCCACACGTCAGAGTGAATCAATTATAGAATGACTTTACTTCTAGAACCTGAACTACGAAACTTTATACGATGTTGCTTGCCAACAACACAATGATCACAAAAAGGTAAAGATACCTTTGTGAGGCCCGGAAGTAGTTTCTTCTCTAAAAGAACCTTCATGCATTGTTCCGACATATGCCCGAGCCGCTGATGCCAAATCATTGATGATTTCTCAATCGACTCAGATGAAGCCACTGACGCTTCTCCCACTTGCACAGCCCTCCCCTGTACCATGTATAAGTTTCAGGAAATCTTGTCCGCCTTCATCAGTACAAGCGCACCACTTTTAACTTTCATGATCTTGTTTCGCGACCCAATCTCACAACCAAGATCATCGAGTTGTCCATAAGACAACAAATTATTGCATAGTCCCTCCACGTGTCGGATTCTCGAATGGTCCGAACAATCCCGTCATGCATCTCTAGCTTGATCGTACCAACGGCAACAACTTTCAAAGGTTCATTTCTACAGCTATACACAGATCCTCCAGCGATCGGTGTATACTCATGAAACCGCTCCCTCCGGGGAGTCATATGAAAACTGGCTCCTGAATCAATAAGCCATACATCATCGAAGCCACGCATACCTCGAATAGCTGGTGCTGCTTAACAGCATATTACATCACCATCATCTGAAGTGCTAGCAACGTTCCCCTGAGATCATAACTCTTCTTGTTCGAATCCTTAAGATTCCAACAGTCCTTCTTCAAGTGACCTTTCTTGCCACAGTGCCAACAACTGCCCTTGGTCTTTGACTTGGATCTCCCATGTTTCTTACTCCCACTTGCACCACGCTCCGTTGTTCTCCCTCTTGTCACCGAAAAGGCAACTGCTTGTTGCGAACCTGCCTCCCTGTCTTCTCTGTTCTTACGCCGACTCTCTTCTTCAAGAATAGGGGCTGCAATTTCGTCGAAGACTAAATAATCCTTGAGGACATTATTTGTTAAGTTGATGACAAGCAGGTCATACGAATCGGACAGACTTTGCAGTAGAATTTCAGCACGTTCAACTACTTCTATTTTATGACTCAACGATGTCAATTGAGAAAATAAAGTATTTAAAACATTGAGGTGCTCAGTTACCGGGGTAGATTTCGCCATCCTCAGTGTGTACAATTTCCTTTTAAGGAAAATTTTGTTGTGTAGGGACTTTGCCTCATACAGCTTGTTGAGATGGTCCCATATCTCCTTAGTTGTCCTCTTCTCCTCAACGCTTGACAATACGCCATCACCTAACGCTAGGTGAATATTTGCGATAGCATTGCCGTCCATTTCATTCCACTTCGTATCATCTGTGATTTCCACCAGCCTGTCGCCGATCGCCGCGAGACACCCATCTTTCCACAAGATGGCTTTGATCTTCAGCTTCCACAACGAGAAATTACTCCCGTTGAATTTTTCGATCTCGAATTTCGCCGTCATTGCTTCTATCACGTACCACCGTCACTGAAAAATAATTTCAGTACGATACCCACAAATATCACCGAGACCCCGGACATGAACCGAGGCTCTAATACCACTTGTTTTAAGGTGGACCCTTCTCGATAGAGCGAAAAACACGACAATAATTGAAAACCGGAAAAATAAACGACTCACAGATTTTACGTGGAAAACCCTAAATTACTTTAAGGTGAAAAACCACAGACAAGGTAGAACAACTTCACTATGAGTGTAAAATAGGAATTACAATTCTCCGACTTTTACCGTAGTAAAGTCACACAAACTCTCTATTTTTACCTCACACTTACAACACACTAACAACACTCTTTACATTAACTACACTTAATTATATAAGAGTTTGTATTTGTTTTTGTTGTTTTGGGATTGATTAGAAATGCTAAACGGAGGCTGCATTTATAGCAGGAAGAATTGTTGCACCAAGGATTAATTAATCAGCCACCCCAATATGCAGGTGTTGCACTACCGACCCAATATTGCAGGTGCTACACTACCTTTTTTAAATCAGCCGCACTAAACCGCCCCAACACAAGGGGATCTTCATTTTTGGAGACTCAAATTCTGACACAAGAGGTTATTTTTCTGCGTTCCCGCCACAATCGCCCCCTTTTGGCATGACATACTTCAAAAAACCAAGTCGCCGGGCTACTGATTGAGGAAATTACATTGATTTCTTATGTAAATTGGCTAAATTCCTCTATTTTTGTGGTCAAAGAATGATGTGAACGATGGAGTTAGTTAACCACGATGGTTTTTATATATTGTTATTTGCAGCTCAAGCTCTGGGATTTCCATTTGTAGGCCCTTATCTACGATCAATAGGATCCGACTACAATCACAATGCCAACTTTGCTACAGTCTTCGTCGATTGTACTTCAGCCGAATCCATCTGTGTTCGTAAGCGGAGTTATCCTTTCTATTTTAAAGTTCAAATCGACCAAATGAAGCAGTTCAAGGCAGCAGTTGAGGAATCAAAAGTCCCAAAGTAAGAAATCTTACATTAAAATTTACATGTGACTTTAAACATATGCCAAGTTGGGACAAAACACGCACAAGGAACAACTTGTTTCTTTGCCTTTTATGCTTTAGCTTGTCACACATTGTTAGCCTGGTATGGTTTGCATGGTTGGCGTAGTTTGTAGGCTATTGCTTCAACCTAGGAATTTATCTAGTGCGCACCTAAAGGGTTGAAAAGAATGTTGGGACATAACACGAATGCATGGCTGAATCTTTATCAGATCGATTGAGAAGATCTTGTCCGGTGGATGATTGATTGCTCTGAATATGATGCTTAAAATTAGTTCACTAGTTTAGTACTTTGAAGGGGGCTGAAGGTACTTTTGATATCGTACTGTTGGTATTTTGTTGTAAAAATAAGAGTATTCTGGCTCTATGTCAACAAGTTAGTCATTTTGACAAAGTTTAAATAACTCTCTTACCTTTTTTGCTTCAGCCACATAATGTTTTATTTCATAGAGCAACTTTTGTTATGCTTTGCTTATTTAGGCTGCATAGTGCCCAGCGTAGTTCACAACCTCGCAACTTCGTTTTGTTGACTCATGTCTTCAATGAATATAGATGAACACACTACAAGAGCAACGGTCTTTTTCGAGGGCGAAAACCGTCGAAAAAGGCCCCTTTTATGTCAGAAAGGACCTCTTCCGAGGGTCTTAACCGTCGGAAAAGGCTTCGACGGAAAAGGTTATTTCCGACAGCACTATACCGTCGGAAAAGAGGTATTTTTCGACGGTATACTACCGCGGAAAAGACCCTTTTCTGACGGTATTATACCGTCGGAAATCATCGTAAAAAAATTATTAAATTTATTTGGTATATGCGTTTTCAAAAAAAAATAATACGTATTAAATAATAATAATTTTATATGGTATATGCATATTTAAAAAAAACGTATTAAATAATTTGAAAAAAAATAGAAATACATTTAAATAAAATTTTCGACGGGTTAAAACCGTCGGAAATAATATTCATAAAATAAAAAAAAAATGGCTGAATATTTTGTTTTTCTCAGAAAAAAACAATTTTTTTTGTTAAATATTCTCTCAATTTCGTCCGAATTTTTGGAAAATGCTATAAAAATAGTTTTTTGCATATATAGTTAATAAAAACAAAAAAAAAATATTTAATACGAGAAAAACATAAATATAAACTAATTTGTAGTATATAGATAAATAAAAATGGGATATTATGAGAGTATTAATATATATATATGAAATCAAAAATAATAATAATGTAAGAAAACAAAATATATACGATAATTAAGATAAACAATATAAAGAAAATATAAGTAAGGAAATTATTTGAAGAAAGAATTGGGAGAGGAAATGTAGTTAGGGAGATATAATTGAGTGTTTGTGTATGAATGAATGAATGAATTTTAGGTGTAAAATTTGGGGGTATTTATAGATTTGGGAGGGAGATGGTGCCACGTCACCGATCCGGGTGAAAAACCACCCGGAAAGGGTATTTTGCCTCGGGTCCTCCCATGTGTGCCATTATGACCTTCAATGGCTCTAATATCTATGTCATACTCAATAGGCCATTTCTCTACGGTACTATAATTATCCTCGAGTTCATTAACATAACATTCCTACAATGTTCATAGTAAATAAATGAAAAAGGTATAGACACAAAACATTCACATACATGTTTAAGATAACTTACATAATACTATTGTGCAATTGGGGGTTGCGAACATATTATTCGTCCATTTGGATCCGCTTGCGCGTGGTCCATCACGTATTGCTCGTCGAAGCGTATCACACGCGGACAATCATACTATAAATATATTTTGTAAAACAATATTAAATGTAAAGAGTAACTAAATATGACAAAATATAATTTGCAAACAAGGAAATCCTAACGTATCCTACCGTTTCATAGCTTCTCTCTTGTGTGCTCACAGACCCACCATGGTACGTAGCTAAGGAACCCTTTCTATCGGCGCTCTTTGTCCTATTGGACTCTCGTTATGGTTAAAATTGGAATAAAAGTAAAATTTTTGTTAACCACAAGTTTGGGCTTCCGTTCTGGGTCGTTTGTAGTACCTCGACCCTTCCCCCGTCCACTAGGCGACCTAAGGCTTGTAGAAGCAGATTCAGAAGTAACAGATGCCGGAGAGGGTTGCGGTGGCGACGAAGCTCCTTCTTTATTGGCTTGTGGAACTTGGTACACCAAGCCATGCGGAAAGATTTAAGGTGGAGGAGTAATTTTAGGAAGTAAGACCGGATCTGGGTCCATCAGGTGGGGAGCAGTGGCTCGGGTCCTGGTTGAAATGGGTCTCGTTTGTTGTGTAGTCAGAGCCGGAGCCTCGAGCCAGATTGGAGTGGGGCGTTGTGGTTGTGCACGTGCCGGTGTTGGGGCCTGGGTTCGTTGTTGGGAAGCAACCAGAGCATGATGAGTTTGTGGCGGAGGTTCCTCGACATGTTGTGTAACTTCGTCGTGACTAGTGGTTTCAACGTTACCACTGTACGAGATTTAAACATACACGCAAAATTGAGCATCCCCAGGGTTTTCGGTAACGAAACATTGGAAATATATAGTGGTGTTTTTTCTGTTTCGCTTTTCCTTTACCTTTATCTGTCTTAATGTTGCGGTTATTTTTATCGGCCATTTATAAAAATGACGATTATCGAAAAAAATATATATATTTGAGGAATGAAAGGATTATATTATAGATATGATGAATGAGATTGGTGATGATGAAATAAAGAAAACTAGGATATTTATAGATTTTTTGTTTTTTTAAAAAATGATTAACTTGACCGGCAACTTTTTAAAAAGGCGCCGGTCCCACCACATTTCCTTCGGGAGGTCTTTTCGGTCTGCCAAGTGCAGACAGAAATGTGGTGGGGCCGCCGTCATAAAATGACTGACGGGCTCGCCGGTCATTTAATCTTTTAGTATTTTTTTTTTCTTCGGTCGGAGGCCTTCGGAAAAGGGTTGTTTTCTTGTAGTAACATTATTTAACACAAATGATAAGGTCAAGAAAAACTAATTAAGCCTTAAACATCCAACATAACTCCATCCACAAGTATAGGGAACAAGATCATTTGAACATGCAACTCTTTGTGTATTAATTTAGTTCCTTAGTGTATCACAAATATGCTTAACAGCATAAAGACTTTTACTATTTTTATTTTGAGTTATTTTTCGCGGATGGCTGGAGATGTTTTGGTAGCGGTTAATACGACAAATTCGTAACACATAATGTTTTAAGATGTTATTACAATTGAATAGCGGGTGGCTGTTGATATCTTAATTCATAATGTTATTACAATTGAATAAATCAAATGCGTGTGTCTCAAATAAATTATTTAAACATGTTTTAAGAAAATATGTTTGTAAAAAAATATACTACAAATGGATCAATATTTGCAAGCTATCCATTTCACGGCCGCTACTTCTCGCAAGCTATCCATTTCTTGTCTGCTACTTCTCGACATTAAAAATGGCATAAGTTTCAGCTATTCTGAATACATGTATCCAACTACCATTGTCGTCTCATTTGATCCTGCATTATGAGTATTGTACTTGAATTTGATATGTCATAAGTAAAATATAGCAGCTAAATGAGAATGTTACGTGTAGCAATTGTATTAAACTGGAATTAATATGTTGATTGCTTGTCGAGTAAAAAGGAGAGCTATTAAGCTGCCAAATAACATGGTTTACAAATTTAAAGTAAAAATAGTTATGCAATTTAGATGGTTTTAAAATCCGAGTACTAGAAGATTAAAGTTTATATTATTATTGTCGGAGTACATAGAATAACATACATGTGCAGTTGCAGATGCTTACACGCGTGAGCTTGAGTGCTCTTGAACAGGATAGTAACAATGTACACTACAAGATTTCAAGGTCAACAAAGACCAGGAATCAGTAACTGCAAAGCGGTTGCTGGGCAATAGAGACTGCGCAGCAACCGCGATGCGGTTGCTGACTATCAGAGATCGCAACGCGGTCTCTGAAAGTTAGCAGGGACCACGTTATGGTCTCGAGCCCATTGGCTGGACTTTTTCAGCAAATGGGCCGGAACTTTTGGCCCAAAAAGGGACAAAAGTTCTGCCCAAAATTAGGGCTTTGTCGGGACCGCCGAGGGGGGTCTTCAGAGACCGCGTTGCGGTCCCTGACTTTCGGAGACAATGATGCGGTCTCTGAAAGTCTGCTCATATAATAATAATAAAATTCCATATTTCTTATCTTCTTCTTCTTTCCTCTTCTCTCCACCGCGCGACCACGATCTAGCAATTGGGACCGGATTTTGGATTTTAGATTTCCTTTTAAAACTGATTTGAACGATTTCTTGTAGTGTTAAAGATAGTTTACTATTTAATTTTAAATTTTTTTAAGATAAGTTTTAACGATTTGTTAAATAAGTGGAGAAAGTTTAGGAGTTGGTAGTTAAAATATAGCTCAATTACAAATCGAAGAGCAAACTTAGATTTTAGTATAGATTAGGTTATTTCAACCGCAAAGTGGTCTCAGAATCCAAATACTAGCAATTGGGACCGCTATGCGATCTTAGATACCAACGGAGTCAATTGCAACCGCATTGCAGTCTCAGATACCAGCGGAGTCAATTGCAACCGCATTACAGTCTCAAATACTAACGGAGTCAATTCCAACCTCATTGTGGTCCCTAATAATATGAATGTTATTAGGGACCGCAACACAGTCTCAAATTGAGGTTATTGAGACAGCATGGCGGTTGAAATTGAGTGTATTTGTAACCGAAATGCGGTTATAACAAATATTCGTACTTCAAAATGGCATCATTTTGATGAATTGAGGTACCACGTTGTTAGTTAAAACGTAATGTGAAATATTATCTAATAATTAAATCGATTAATCGTATTATTAGTGAAGCAAATCATAATAACAAATCAACAAGGTGTGTATGATGATGAGTAGTAGATATAACAAACAATAAGTTTGTGGTCTAATAACTCGTTCGATCATTTCACATTCAATCAACTCTTTCATTCCTCAATTACTTGTTTTGTAACCATTTATTAATTTATTTCACACGTAGCATTGATGTTTGTTGCTAAAACTCACAAACGCATTGAGATAGTTCCATAAGATTGTGATTTTGATGTATGAATATTATTTGCAACTGCAACACAATCTCAAATAGAGGTTATTGATATCGCGTTGCGGTTGCAAAATCTTGCTTTAGAGACCACATTGCGGTCCCTACAAATATTCATGTTATTAGGGACCGCAACTCGGTCCCTAATAATATTCATGCAAATAGGGACCGCGTTGCGGTTGCAATTGGTAGTATTTGTAACTAATTTGCGGTTACGAATAATATTCATACTTCAAAATGACGTGTTTTTGATGATTTGAGGTACCACATTGTTAGTTTAGTTGATAACTATCCTAATAATGGTAAAAACAACCATAATTTTGATTTCTCATTACAAATTCAAGCGTTATATATGTGGGACGAGCCACGATGAAGATTCTTATGATTTCAAACGATAACGATCATATATATATATGCATTGAGATAGTTCCATGAAATTGTGATTTTGATGTATGAATATTATTTGCCTCCGCAACGTGGTCTCAAAAAGAGGCTATTGAGACCGCATCGCGGTTGTAGAAGCTTGCTTTTTAGACCGCTTTGCAGTCCCTACAAATATTCATATTATTGCGGTCCCTAAGAATATTCATATAAATAGGGACCGCGACGCGGTCTCAATAACTATTGTTTCAAATTTTCAATTTTTTAGCAACCGCGTTGCGGTTGCAATTTGTTCAAATTTTTTGAAATGTTAGGCGGGCTAGGGGAGAAATTTGAATTTTCGCGAAAATTCTAATTTTCACCCCATTTTCTATATATACCCACCACTCCCTCTCATTTTTACCCCATTTTCTCATTTTTCACTACAGTGGTTTTTGTAGTTGATACAACATAATGGACAATGTCAATCCTAATACCAACAGGATACTAGTTTTGGATGAATCCAATTATGCATACTGTAAGATCAGGTTCAGATCACACATCAACGCCATTGACATTTGAGCCTGGCAATCTGTGATAAATGGATACTCTCTTCCTATATTACCAAGAGATTGTCAAGGTGATGTAGTGCCAAAACCATAAGTAGAATGGACAACAACTGAGGTAAGTCTCTATAACTCTAAGGAAAAATCTGCCAATGCTATTTTTAGTTGGGTCAATCACCAAATGTTCAAGTTAATTCAAAATTGTACTAAATCTAATAATGCTCGGGATATTCTTGAATTACATTATGAAAGAGAGATGTTGCTGTTAAAGATTCTAAACATAGACAACTGCTTCAGCAATTTGAAAAACTTGAGATGGGTGAGGATGAAAGTGTTGACAGTTATTTTGAGAAAATTATTGATATTGCTAACCAATGTGAAAATCTAGGATTTGCCATGACTAATCAAGAGGTGGTTTATAAAGCAATGAGAACATTGTCATCTAAATTTACTCTCAAGAGAATTTCAATGGGAGAATGTTGGAACCTTGCTAATCTGGATTTCCAAGTTTTGATGAATACTCTTAGAGCATTTGACATGGAATTGGCTTCACAACCAAGCAAACATAGAGTTGTTGTTTAAGAGAATCAAGTCTAGAGAATAATGAAAGTGATGATGAGTGTGAATTAGTTTCTTTAAACTATGGTAACATTACTAAGAAATTCAATAAGTTGAACTTTAATAGAAAATCTAAAGACAATAATCTTAGTAATACTTCCTCCGGTTACAAGAAATTACCTCCAAATTTTGTCAAGTACATGGCATCTAAACATACTCCTCAAGAGGTTGATAAGTTAAAAGATGTTCAATGTTATGAATGTAAAGGGTTTGTCACATGGCTAATGAATGTGCTAACACTCTTCGGAAAAGAGGAAATTCTCATTGGGTTTGTGTAGATAACTTTAGTGAAGATGACTTTAGTTCTGGAGAAGCTGAAGAACAATCAGAAGAGATTCATACTATTGCGCCGCTCACTCAAATTGATTGCACAAAAGAATACTCCCAGAACTGCCTCGGGTCTTAATGTTACTCCAACATTCAGGATCCAACATCAGAACATGAGATTTTCTTTGGAGATTGGAATGAATATAGTTCTAATGTAAATTCTAATCTTGTGTCTGACAATGATTAATCTAATGGCCTAGTGAGTCTAGAAGAAGAATATTTATTTGAAGGTAAAATGTCCCAGAAGGAAATCATTGAAGACCTTAAGTCTACCTACCCCAAACTGCTGCTTCAGAATCACAAACTCATTAAGCGCAATAAAACTTTGAAGGAAGAGATTGGATGCATGAAGGAGATGCTGAAACTGTATGAGAAAGACCTTGACAAGACTAAGGCAGAACTGAAAGAGGTTAAGGTAAAATTTGAAAAAACTGAACAAACCATTGCCATATAGAACTCAGGTACTGCTAAACTTGACGAAGTTATGAGTATAGGAAATCAAGGTACAAGTGGTTTGGGTTATGTTGAGAAACCTTCCTCTAAAGTTGCTAATTCTACCTATTTAAAAGCTGGTTTTATCAACGAAAGTAAAAGATTGAGTTGTGTAATTCCTACCAACATTGAAAAAATGCCTACTTATATCTGTCAATATTATTTTAAACATGGTCACATTAAGCCTTATTGCAAGAAATATAAAATTGTGATTTAGAAGAAAAAAGTTATTAATAGTAGTACCAATGTTAGGAAAACTTCTGATCTCAATGTTATCCCAACATTAGTTGACAAAGCTACAGGACAGAAAAGTAGAACTTGGATTGAAAAGATAAAACTCCCAAGATTAAAGTTCTTTGCAATGTTGTCTTTTCTTCTGTTTACTCTAACCTTGCAGGTAAGTGGTATTTTGACAGTGGATGATCAAGGCACACGACTGGAAACAGGGACAATCTGAAAGATGTGATCCCTTTGACTGTTGGTAATGTCACCTATGGAGGAGGCACCAAAGGAAAAATCATTGAAAAAATGAGTTCTTAATGTTGAAGGATTTCCACCACTCAAGGATGTGGTATTGGTTGATGGATTGAAAGCAAATTTAATTAGCATTAGTCAACTTTGTGATGGTAATTTTCTAGTTACTTTTGATAAAAGTTCATGTGATGTGTTTAATAGTGACAATGTATAAGATCAAAGGAAATCAGCTATCTTGCTCAAGATGAAGTAGAATACTAACATGCCAAAGTGGATGATTCTGTCATATAGAACAAGAAGTTAGGACATGTGTATTACATAAATCTGGAGAAACTACATAAGTTAGAATCTATAAGAGGTCTACCTAAATTGACTACCCTAGGTAAAATTGTTTTTGGAGACTGCCTGAAAGGTAAAAAAACCAAAATTGTTCATACACCACTTCCGGTACAAAGTACTACTCCTAGAACTAATAAGTGTTTTGAACTATTACATATGGATCTCATGAGTCCTATTGAGGTTAGTAGCCTGGATGGTAAGAAGTATGCTTTTTTCATTGTTGATGATTACTCAAGATATACATGGGTTAAATTTTTTAAAGAAAAAAAAGATGCATTCAACACATTCAAGATTTTACATGCTAGCATTAAAAATCTTTATGGCACTTCTATAGGGATAATTGGGTATGATCATGGAAAATAGTTTAAGAATGTGAGGTATTTCCCATGAGTTCTCGGCACCTAAGACACCTCAGCATAATGACATTGCTGAGAGGAAGAATAGAACACTTCAAGAGATGGTTAGAGTTATGTTAAATGCTTGAAATTTTTCTAAGAAACTCTGAGCTGAAGCTTTGAATACTGCATGTCATATTACTAATAGAGTCTACCTTAGACCTAGTAATACTATGACACCTTATGAAATCTTGAAGAATTTGAAATCAAATGTTGCACAATTTTAGGAGTTTGGAGGTGACAGCTATTTGTTGAAAAAAAGGAGATTATTTGAGCAAGTTTGATCCAAAGAGTGAAAAATGCATATGTGTTGTTTATTCTCTTAATGGTGCTGCTGCCAGTGTCGACAATCCAAGATTGCGTACTATTTAAGAATCGACTAATGTTGCTTTTGATGATTTGATCGTTGATGCAAGTACCGAGGAAGACACTGTTTCTGATGTTGCTCCAACATTAGACCCAACATTGAACAGAGAAGCTGGAGAAGCTGAACTGGAGACTGGAACAAATGATGACTTAACTCCAGAGAGATCTAATGTTAGGCCAACATCTGCACAATCAGATTCAGAAGATGAGATAGTTCCTGAATCTAGAAGAGACCCCCCCCCCCCCTTTCTAGGATTCAGAAGGATCATCGAGCCGCTCAAGTGATTGGTCAAATTACTAAAAGGATGAGAACACGCAATAAAAAAGGGTTAATTATAGGGATATGGTAAGGTTGTTTGTTTGTATGTCTACCGCATGTAATGTTAAAAATGGTTCTTGTTTTGTGTCCTCTGTTGAACCTAAAAATGTGAATGAAGCTTTTAAGGATAGTTACTTAATCAATGCCATGCAAGATTTGAACTGATACAATTCAACAAAAATGAGATTTGGAATGTTGTGCCTAGGCCTTCACATGTGAATGTTATAGGAAAAAAATGGATTTTCAAAAACAAAACTGATGAGAATGATGTAATTATGAGAAACAAAGCTAGGTTTGTTGCACAAGGTTATACTCACGTATAAATAATAGATTTTGATCAAACTTTTGCTCTTGTAGCTAGAATAAAATCTATTAGATTACTTCTTGTTATTGCTTGGTGTCTTAAGATTAAACTCTACCAAATGGATGTAAACGGTGCTTTTCTTAATGGTTTGATAGACAAAGAGGTATATGTTGAACAACCTAAAGGTTTTGCTGGCCCTAATCATCCTAACCATGTGTATAAACTTGAGAAAGCTTTGTATGGCTTGAAACGGGATACTAGAATTGGTTATGAAAGACTAACTGAATTTTTGTTAGGTCTAGGTTTAAATAGTGGAGATGGAGATAGAACCTTGTTTATTCTAAAAAAGAGCTCTGATGTTTGTGTTGCTCAGATTTATGTTTATGATATTGTGTTTAGTTCTACTAACAAGTCTACTCTAGACAAGTTTATTGAGTCAATGACAGGAACATTTGAGATGAGCATGATTGGAGAGCTGAATTACTTTCTGGGATTACAAGTGAAGCAATTGGAGAATGGTATCTTCCTGAATCAGGAGAAGTATGCAAGGAATCTGGTGAAGAGATTTGAGCTACATGTGTCAAAGCCTTGCAAAACTCAAAGGTCCTCTTCAGTGAAGATAACAAAAGATGGCACTGGCAGCAATGTTGATCCAAGATTGTACAAATCTATGATTGGTAGTTTGTTGTATATTTCTGCATGTAGACCTGATATCATGTTTCCAGTGTGTGTTTGTGCTAGGTATCAAGATGACAAGGCAATCTCACTTGATTCATGTGAAGAGAATTTATGATATATTTCTGGAACTTCACCTTTAGGCATTTGGTATTCATATGACAAAACATTAACCTTGTTGGTTTAAGTGACTCTCATTTGGCAGGTGATGTAGACGACATGAAATCCATAAGTGGTGGCTGTTTCAATTTGGGGAACAATTTGGTTTCATGGTACAGCAAGAAACAGAACTGTGTTTCATTATCAGCAACTGAATCTGAATATGTAGTTGCTGGTAGTTGTGTTACCCAGTTTGTATGGCTCAAACACATGTTGTCAGATAATGGGTTAGATAGTGACACACTCCTCATGTTTTGTGACAATCTTAGTGACGTTAGTATCTCAAGGAATCATGTTCATCATTCTAGAACTAAGAATATTGACATAAGACATTATTTTTTGAGAGACATGGTAGAGGATAAGATAATCAACATTGAGCATCTATACTATTATATAAAGAAAGGCAAACTGTGACACCAAACTTTTGATTTCCAGTTTTAGCCTTATAATTTTATTTTTAGCACAATAGTTTAATTATTGAGTTCCTAATTTAGCCATATAATTTAAGTAGAATCCATAACTATAGTAATTATGGTGATTGATGATTTGGTTTCTCTTCTCAAAATATAAGTCTTTCTATACATTTATAATTTTGGTCTAATCATATTTGTAAAATTTTATTCTCCACTTTAATTCCATCTAGGCAAGTCTTCCGTTCACCGTCACCGTAATTCCTATTCATGGCTGCCGCTTGAAAATTATTCAGTCGTCTGTAAAACTTTGTCACGTACTATGCAAATCTAATTATCCAATCGGTTGTCCAATCGGTTCCTACGTGGTATGTTTCTCTTTTATCCAATTAAGTGTGTTGCTGTGAAATATATAATATTCTGACATACAAATTCTTTTTGCCGATTCAGTAATCAGTATTCACATTATTTTATAAGTCTAAACTATTAAGTTAGTGGGAATTTGCATTTATTACTTTATTAGTAAGTTAACAAGTCATTGCATCTCATGATTTCATCACGTAATTAACTGTGATTTATTTTTGATGCATATGTGAATTTAATACACCCAGAGGATGGCTTCTTTTCTGTATTCAGCACTATCAGTTACGATATAATTTACTACATATATAGTCATGCTAAGTAGTTTAGAAATGTCAATAAGACAACAGTGCCCCAATTCAAATTTTAAATTACAATATACATCTATAATATATAAACATTATAATGTCATGGAGTTAAATAAGTGATTTCCTGCTATTATCATTTGTAAAGCTTTCTTCAAATCTCAATAGTGATATTTGTCATCTGCTTCTTTCAATTCATATTTTCATATATAATTGTGTAAGTTCTTTAAGAAAAAACACCATTCTTACTTTGAGTGATTGATGGACTACAATTTTTCCACGATTAGAAGTAACGTCGTAAATGGAGTCTGAAAGCTCTTCCCACATTCCATGTGAAATCGTTACCGAAGCAGAGACAACAAGAGAAAGAGCTCGAATACGAGCTAGAGAAAGAAGACAAAGAATGAGTGCAGAAGAAACAGAATCGCATCTTGCTCAAAGGTGTTTAAATTACCGTATGCGAAGAGCTGCTCTGGCAAATAACCATAGAGAAAGTGAAGAACTGAGCACAGGTCAACTTAGTTCAACTTAGTAGTAACAGAATTTATTTTGCATTAATTATCTTAATCAATTATTTTATGAAATGCTAATAACATCCAGTCTCCCGTATCATGAAGTCACTTTGCGAATACAGGTGGTTAACTATATTTAACTATTCTTTTCTTTTCTTTTCTTTTTTATCAAACTCATTAACATTTTTTACTTTTATATCATTTTTTTCCTCATTTACCAATTTTTTGTCTCGATGCAGATGACAGAGAAGTCGTCAGTAGGAGTTCTCTTGCTCCATTAGCTCGCAATCCGTTCGGCATGATGAATAGAATTTCAAGTAATTCGGGTGAAGGATCAACATCACGTCTGCATGCTATTAACAGAAATGGTAATAATCGACTTTCTGGTTCACTTACATCTCATCAACTTCGATTTTAAATGCAAAATAAGTTTTATTGATATTCTTTATGAAATTTGGCATGATATTCCATTTTTACATGTAGGTGAAGAAACGTGCGTGGAAGCAACTAACGCTGAGGATGCAAATGGTAACTTCAATGACAATATTGCTCGCATGCCTAGCTATCACAATATTGCAAGAGATTACACTGAAAGACTTCGTCGGCACATATTAGAACTCAAACATCCCGTCGAATGTTTGTACTGCCATGCAACGTTGTTTCAGGGTGAAACAAAAACTTTTTGTTGCAATCGGGGAAAGATTATTTTACTAGCAATTCCCGTTCCTAGAGAGTTGTATCTTTTATTTACGGAGGATACACCCCAAGGAAGGCACTTTAGAAGAATCTTCGTGCTTATAACCATATCTTCTCATTTACATCAATTGGTGTTCAACTTGATCAAAGGGTAGCGACAGGGCAAGGAGTGTACGCATTTAGAGCCCATGGTTCGATATATCACAGAATAGGCTCATTATTACCTTCTCCGGGGATTAGGCCACGATATATACATATGTACATTTATGATACTGAGCACGAGACTGAAAATCGTCTAGTAGAAGGGAATGGATTAAGTCCAGATTTGATTGAAAAAATAAAAAATGTACTGTATGCATATAATCCATTTGTGAAGATATTCCGTCAACTTGCTCAGCGTCCAAATTTAACTGATTGCAGATTGGTTATTAAAGAAAGACCCGCTACCGACAAACAATACCAACTTCCGACAGCATCACAAGTCGCAGCCGTAATATCTGGTGATGAGGAAGATTTAGTTGGTGCAACCAACCGAAATATAGTGGTTCAAACAATTGGGGGAAGATTGGTTAATTTAAAGGAGTTCTCGGGTTATTACGACCCAATGCAATACCCATTATTTCTTCCTTATGGTACATACGGTTGGGATACTAATAGTCGTACAATAAATAACAACAAAGTGACGTGTTGCGACTACTATGCGTATCACTTGCAGGTATATTATGTTTTTATTCTTATTTTTAGCTCTTTGAAGTAATACATTTTTTACCCTTATAATTTATTCTTAAATACATATGCTGTTAACATACCATATAGATCTCCTTAAGAGATGTATGCTGTTAATATATGGATCGACAGAGGCTGTTAATATATTGTTAATATATGTTGTTATTGGATTATATACATCCTGTTAATATACGGATAGATATATGCATTGGGTAGATATATATTAACAGCAATATAAGGATAGATGTATGCTGTTAATTATATGCCATATAGATCTTGCTAATTCAAAATCATAATATACCATATAGATATATTCATCTCAAATACATTAACAGAAATGCATTTTTACAGATTCGTAAGAATAATCAGCCGATCCTTTTATATGGAGGAAGATTGTTACAACAATATGTTGTTGACAATTATGTGAAGGTTGAAACACAGAAGTTGCGATTCATAAGATCCCATAAAGATACCATTCGAGCTGAGCTATATCAAGGACTTCAAGATTGTTGGGAAGCAGGTGAAAATGATGCAGGTACATCTAAGAAATAAAATAAAATTAAACAAAGACTATTAAGTCTTTGTATGCATGACTAATAAATCTATATGTGCTGTGCATTTTTTTTCTTTATTAAAAAGTTATTCTAATTCCTATATTTATATCATTGATCTAAAATATTTTTTATTTAATCAGCGAATGTTGGATGTCGTACTATTTTGCCCTCATCTTTTATTGGAAGCCCACGGGATATGTACCAGAGGTACCAAGACGCTATGGCTGTAGTGCAAAAATTTGGAAAGCCTGATATATTTCTAACGATGACATGCAATCCTAATTGGAAAGAGGTACAAGGACAACTTTTCCCTGGACAAACGGCTCAAGATCGACCTGACTTATTGACTAGAATTTTCAGAGCAAAATATGAGCAGTTGAAAATAGACATATATACACGAGGTGTGCTTGGAAGAGTTATTGGACATGTCCACGTAGTGGAGTTTCAAAAACGTGGATTGCCTCATGTTCATATGTTGATCATCCTACACGAGGATGATAAGCTGAACACGGCGGATGATTATGATCGTATCATAAGTGCGGAAATACCTGATAGTCAAGAACAACCTCTTCTCTATGAGGCTGTTATGAGGCATATGATACATGGACCTTGCGGGGCAATGAATCCAAACTGCCCTTGCATGAAAGATGGGATTTGTAAGAAAAGCTATCCTAAGCAGTTCTCACCCTCCACAATACAAGGAAATGATTCTTACCCTATTTATAGGCGTCGAAATGAAAGCAGGTACATAGCTCTTGACAGAAGTGGAGACAAAGTTGTTGATGATCGGTGGGTGGTTCCTTATAATCCCTGGCTACTTTTAAGGTACGATTGTCACATTAATGTTGAGATATGTAGCAGCATAAAAAGTATAAAGTACTTATACAAGTACGTTTACAAGGGACCAGTTTGTGTAGCATTTGAAATACGTCCAGAACGTACAAATGACGAAATCAGCAAATACGTTGATGGGAGATGGATATGTGCTCCAGAGGCATTATGGAAAATGTATAAATTTCCAATGAGCCGAATTTATCCTTCTATTGTGCATTTACAACTTCACTTGCCAAACAAACAACAAGTTCAATATTATAGCCACCAAATGATCTCGGATGTCTTAAATGATGAAAGAAATTCTCGGACCATGTTAACAGAATTCTTCCAAGTATATAATGCAGGCACAGAGGTCAACAAATATCTGTACAGTGAGTTCCCTACACATTACAGATGGCTTACAAATGGAAAAATTTGGCAAAGAAGAAAAACGTCCCAAAAAGTTATTGGGCGATTGTATACGGCATCCCCTCATGAAAGAGAAATATTTTATTTGCGCCTCTTACTAAATCATGTGAGAGGGCCTAAATCTTTTGAACATTTGTTGACGATAAATGGGGTACGATATTTGACATTCAAGCAAGCTGCTGAAAACTCGGGGATTCTAGAGAAAGACGACAGTATTCGTCAATGGTTGACTGAAGCTAGAACAGTTAGAATGCCTGCTGCCCTAAGAAGGTTATTTGCAACAATTTTGGTTTATTGCGAGCCAACAGGAGTGCGAAGATTATGGGATGAAAATTATCCTCACATGATTGAAGATTATCTCTCTTCTGGCGCTATAAATCAGGCATTTGCGGTAAACAAACTTCTTCATAACATAAATAGTGTACTTCAACAACACCAAAGAAGTTTGAAAGAATTTGACTTGCCTCAGCTCAGTGAACATTTTCAAGACATGGGAAGCATTTCCACTCTAATAGATGAGGAACTCTCAATACCAGTTTTAGTTGATGACTTAAATGCTATAACTAAACTCAATTTCGGCCAGACTGAAGCATTTCATACTATTCAAAATGCAGTACTTCGAAAAGAAAATGGTATTTTCTTTGTTGATGGCCCAGGTGGAACAGGAAAGACATTCTTATATAGAGCCCTACTTGCACATCTTCGAAATGATGGACATATTGTTCTCTCAGTTGCAACATCGGGGATAGCAGCAAACCAACTTTCAGGTTTGCTTTCGTTCGCCGTCGCCGTAATTTCTGTTCATGGTCGCCGCTTCAATTTTATTTAGTCTCTAAAAATATGCACACTTACTGTCCAATCGTTTCCTGTATGTATGTGGTATGTTTCTCTTTAATCTTTAAATTTTTTTTCTTTTTCTTTTTCTTGCTTTTAAAATTATTCAATCTACTTTTCTTGCACTACTCTTTCGATATTAAGTGTGTTGCCGTGAATATAGAATATGCCGACATATATTTTATTTTGCCGATTGCGCATTCACATTGTATTACTTATTGAGCTGATTTATTATTTTTATTGCATTAATAATTCAGCGGAAATCTCTTTTTTCATTTGGTTGTGTTGGTTATCAAGTCACTGCAGTTTAATATTTTCAAATAAGAGAAAGGACATTTTATGAATTTGATTTCATCACGTAACTGCAATTTCTTTAATTATTTTCTTTTTGATGCATATGTGAGTTTTAGTCCTAATAAGGTTGACAATACATTTTTCTTAATACACCCAAAGGATGTTGTATTTTCTATATTTGAACACTATCAATTACCAATGTGCAGGTGGAAGAACTGCACATTCAAAGCTAAAAATACCAATGAAATTGGATTCAACGTCTGTTTGTCGTATTAGCAAGCAATTGGAGATGTGTCAATTACTAAACCGTGCATCTGCTATTATCTGGGATGAGGCGCCAATGGAAAATAGAAAAGCCACTGAAACAGTTGATCGGACTTTGAGAGATATGATTGGAGTGGATTTGCCGTTTGGTGGTAAAGTGGTAATCTTTGGAGGTGATTTCCGGCAAGTTGTTCCAGTTGTGGTTGGAGGAACAAGGTCACAAGCTGTAAATTCAAGCATTGTTGAATCACAATTATGGCCGAATATTAAGGTTCTTAGTTTAACTCAAAATATACGAGCTCAATATGACCAGAGTTTCTCTGATTTTCTTCTTCGTGTTGGTAATGGTGAAGAGCCTACTGTCCAAGAGGATATGATAAGAATTCCAAGTTCAATGGCTATACCATGGGAAGGTGAGCATTCAATTGATCAATTAATTTCTTATGTTTTCCCAAATTTGAGGTCCTACACTTATGATGTTGAATACATGATGCATATAGCTCTTATAACACCTCGGAACGATGATGTGAACAAGTTAAATGATAAAGTGCTTGATGTACTTCCATGTGATGACGAAGTTACATACTACTCATTTGACTCAGTAAGAGAAGATACACGTAATTTGTATGTGCCTGAATTCTTAAACTCATTGGCTCCTGGCAATCTTCCACCACACAAGTTAACCTTGAAGAAAGGATGTCCAATTATGCTTTTACGGAACATTGATCCTAAAATTGGTTTGTGTAATGGCACAAGGCTTATTTGTCGTAGGTTTGGAAAAAATGTTATTGAGGCAGATGTTTTGACTGGGGAATTTAAAGGAACTACGGTATTCTTGCCACGCATACCTCTTAAGACATCAGAAGATTCTAAACTACCATTTGAATTGACGCGTAGGCAATTTCCTGTTCGGCTAAGTTTTGCATTGACAATTAATAAATTACAAGGGCAAACAATACCGAACGTGGGGATATATCTACCGGACCATGTTTTTAGTCATGGACAGTTATATGTTGCACTTTCTCGAGGTGTCTCTCAAGTAACGACTAAAATCTTGGTTAAGAAAGGGACATTCCACGGCCATGAAGGAACTTTTACCAGAAATGTTGTTTTCCCGGAGATTTTCTCAAAGCTACGGTATAATCGCAATTAAAGGTATATTGTTTTTATAAATTGCTAGCACAATATGCAGACATGTCTTTTTCTTTTCATCTTTGATTTCTTATTTATGATTTTTTACTACTTTTTTACTGGGCATTTGACCATTTATTTATAAAATTTGTTGTTTGAAGAAGTCTGGTCCCTGAAACTAGAGTGCATGACATATATATTAAAACTACAGCAAGCAAGTTTTATAAGTCTTCTTTTCAGAAAGTCATTTCTTTTTATAGGTGATCGATTGATTAACTATGTTATTCTATACTTTGCTTTGATAGGTTTGATGCAGCATTGAAGAATTATATTTATGGAGGTGTTGACTACAGGTATTTTTCGTGTAATAGTTAGTTACTTTATTGTTTCCTCCATTGTTCTCTCATCCTCCTGCTTAGAATTTGTTGACTACAAGTATTTACTTCATGGGTACTAATTTCAGTCATTTGACCATTTGAAGAAAAAGTATGTTCTACAATCCTCTTTCACTATATACACGGTATGCATTTACTCTTTTTTGTCATATTTATTTGTTGATGCATCTGACTTGGGGTAACCAACAATTATATTTATTAATTTGTATAATTTGTATTGATCTAGGTCGACAAATTGTTTCCATGTCGTTGTATTAATTGTATAGTTGATTCATATTTTAATGGGATAAATGCATTAAACCCCCTGAACTATGCACGTTTTTGAGTTTTCGTCCTTAAACTAATTTAATAAGCGTTTCCCCCCTAAACTATGCACGTCTGTGCGATTTGCCCCCTGGCCGGGTTTTTCGGCTATTTTTGGCCATTCTTGGCCGGAATTTTTCCCCTTACCCGACACATATGTGTTGTACTAGATGTATATTAGTAGTTGATGACAAAAAGTAGGAGAAAAAATGCCTCGAACGGGGCATATTCCGGCTAAAATACACTGAAGACGAAATCACATTTTGGCCGGAATATGCCCCGTTCGAGGCATTTTTTCTCCTACTTTTTGTCATCAACTACTAATATACATCTAGTACAACACATATGTGTCGGGTAAGGGGAAAAATTCCGTCCAAGAATGGCCAAAAATAGCCGAAAAACCCGGCCAGGGGGCAAATCGCACAGACGTGCATAGTTTAGGGGGGAAAACGCTTATTAAATTAGTTTAAGGACGAAAACGCAAAAATGTACATAGTTCAGGGGGTTTAATGCATTTATCCCTATTTTAATAGCTCCTTGAAGTTGCGTAATAAAATTTACGTAGTTTACCTGAATATGCTTAATCTTAAAAATCATGGTTTCCTGATCAAAATTTGTGATGTGTCAATTGGTGAATCCAATGTAGGCGAAGAAAAATGGCGCTGCGACATAGGGATGAGAAGTAATTCTGAGTTGATGAGATATCTTCTGAAGAGGCAGACATGGTTTGGTGCAAAAGAAGGAATTTAGCATATTTGTCTTTTCAATCGAACAAAATACTTATTATTCTAAGTTTGCTTACGCGTGGGTTGAGAACAATCGACTTTAAGGAACCATATTTTAAAGCTACTTCAGTCATATGTATTGTGGTTTTTAATTATTGTTTTGCTTTCTTATGATTAAGTACATTTGTCACATTTTAGGCGATAATACGTTTGCATAACTTCTGGACCTTTTCTAACTAATGTAGTTGTATCGCACTTGAATATAGTAGTATGAACTGTACATTTTACCAAATCTTATATACGTGCAGATCCCACTTGCCATATAGACTTATATAGTTCAAATTTCTAAATTACTTTCTTCAAAATACAAATATATCGTGTTACATTAATATAAATCTTTGCGGCGCGGGTACCACGTGTCAAACTGCTAGTATTGAGATAACTAATGAGCTTGCTGATATGTTTACCAAACCGTTAGATAGTGAGAGATTCTTCAACTTGAGGAAATCTCTTGGCATGTGCAATATGTGAGGATGTTGGACCCCAATGTTGACATAACACCATTGGTTTATTGGTTATGGTGTAGTTTGTATTATATTATTTTTCTTTGTTTAATTTATTTCTTTGTGAGTCTCATTAATCCTTGTTTTGTCATTTTTGGTTTGTGTGGTTGAACTTTGTGAGGAACAACTCTTTCTAGTTATCAGTTTAACATCTTTGTTTTAAGAAGTAATAAAACTTTCTGTTTGTCTCAGTTTGTCAACCTAACATATGGAGAAGTTGGGGTACACAAAGCTTACTACTTTGATGTCTATTCAGTTGTGTCTTATTCATATGAAACGTTTACAGAACATGTGTTGACGTTGGGGTTCATGATGTTGACAACTTCATTGTTATTCAGTTGTGCTTATTTACATGTTTCTGTTTTTGACCAAATAGCACGTGATGGTGATCCAAATAGCACCTCTAGGGGCCCCTAAGCCTCGGCACGATGAGGCATATTGTTATCAGCACACACATGTTCCCAATGGTCTGCCAGATGGAGCTTCACGTCGCCGTGTTTGGGTTCACCCCAAGTATAGGGCTATCTACGTAAGTATTTAACTTGTAAAGGATTCTTTGATTACTATATTAACATATGTCTTCCTTAATTATGTACTAACTGTTCTAACAAAATGAATAGGAGGACTACATAGGCCGTGTGATCGAGAGGTACGAGGCGGATCGTTCTGCGTGGCCACCACTAGATCAGGAGTTGTGGAGTCTGGCAATTGGAGGAGTGAAGAAGGGGAAGGCTGCGGGTCTCCCTATAGATGCACGTCATGATTGGTTTGGTTTCTCGACAAAGAAGAAGTCAGACACGGCACATGACTATGCGAGGGCGTTGGAGGGGGAGAACCGTCGTCTTAGGACTGCTACTGAGCTGAGGGTTGATGAGCTTATTAGTCACATAGGATTCTTGTCCCATCACATCACCGAGACTACAGGTACTCCTCATTCTCGACCCATGCCTACTAGATTCATGGGTGATGCTCGTCGAGCCGGCCAACGTTCCTCGCCCCCCCTCATAATCCTTGTTTGCATGGTGCTCTGAATGTTATGATGTATTATCATGAGTACGCGGATGACCACGAGGATGACCCCGAGGATGACACTCTCGATGTTGATGCAGCCGATCTTGGCGGTGATGGTGATGATGGTGTTGGATCCTCCACATATGACACATTTGGCAATCATGATGAGGACTATGAGTAATAGTAGTTTTATTTGTTCGTTTTATTTAAGTATTGAGAACTGTGTTAGTTGTTTGTATTTATGTAATTTGTTTGATGCTTGGACCAATTATGTAATGTTAAACTAATTTCGTATTTATTCTGTAATTATGCGGAGTAGTAGTGTATTATTTGTTCGTTTGATGCGTAGTAGTAGTATTATTTGTTCGTTTATCTAAGTATTGAAAATTGTGTTAGTTGTTTGTTTATTGGTAATTATGTAATGTTGTTAGTACTACAAGCACGAATACAAACTATAATATGAAATTAAACAACGTGAATCAAATTATTTATAAAATAGAAATCGACCACTAAACCATAATCGCACGCTAGTCATACTTACTATCCTCAGAATCTGAGTCACTCATTATCTCTTCCTCTTCCTCTTCCTCATTCCCTCACCGTCCTCGTCGCCCTCCTCTTCCTCGTTGCCATCCGCTGCTGCCTCTTCGTCAACAACATCAAATCTCTCGTTGGCCAATTGGATATTCATATCGAATGAGGAAAGGTCCACGCATAAGTTAAACCATTTAGATGCATTCTCTTGTAGCACTTGGTTCGGCATCCCCGCGTTGACATCGTTTGATCCCGCAACTGATGACATATCAATTATGTGTCTAGCAGGAATAGTGGATGCGGCCCACCATCCTCTCTGTCCCTGTCGCCCTGTCATCTTCTTTGGATAGGGCATATTACGCATGTTTTGCTTGGTTAGCAAATACAAACGCTTCGTTGGTGCCGAGGGTACGCTTCGGGTCGATGTCAACCAACTTGTACGTTGAATGCTCATGCGTACGTGCATTTATATCATACCAAACACATTTGAGCAATACTATGTACATGGGTCTAATTCTGCCCCAATATTCCACATGTATACTGTCTTTTTACGTTCCATAGAGATATAAAAGAAAAGAAAGTGTTTGCGTTTTTTGTTTGAGATATAAAAGAAAAGAAAGTGTTTGGTGTTTTGTTTTGGAGATAAAAGAAAGTGTTTGGTGTTTATTTTGGAGATAAAAGAAAGTGTTTGAGATAAAAGAAAGTGTTTGGGTTTTGTGGATTGGAAAAGAAGAGTGCTGGGTATGTTTGGGGGGTGTAATATTAGTCAATGAAAAATTAGAGAGAAGAATGGTGGGTATATATAAGATTTGGGTTGAAATTTTTGAATTTTCATGAAAATTTGAATTTCCCCCCGAATCCCGCCCATTTCAACGTAAATAGCAACCGCCGAGCGGTTGCTAGAACCATGGCGACCGCCCTGGCGGTTGCGACATTAGGTAACGCAACCTATTGGTAGTTGCAAAACTGGGATGTTCGCAACCGCTAATAATATTCAAGTTTAAAATTAGTGATTTTTAACAACTATCTTGATGTGTTTGTATTTATAGACACCATATATCATTATAGACAACATAAATCATCCAAAATAATAAAAATTCAAGTATGAATATTATTTGAAACCACTGGACGATGGAAGATAATCAGTACTAGCAACCGCCGAGGCGGTTGCGAGAAGCCCTCGCGACCGCCCAGCGGTTGCGAGGAGCACTGGCGACCACTTTGGCGGTTGCAGATTCTGGTTATCGACAACCGCCTGGCGGTTGGAGATAATGTCCATATTCGAAATTATTGATTTTTGGGAAGTATCTTGATGTGTTTGTGTTTATTGAACTCAAATATAATTATTAAATGTGAATAGTAGTAGTAAATAACTACAAAGTTAGTAATTGAGTTAGTAAAATAGTAGTTTAGATGTGATTAGGCGAGTTATCAACGATACCCCTATATATTATTTTCAACAACGAATCATCATACTTAGTACTTAGTGATGTCCCAAAGCTTGATTTGGCAATTAAACCTTATAATTTGGCTTGTTTTAACTATTATTAGGGTAATTTCCAATTGATCAAACACCGCGCCACAACGAATCATCCATAAGAGTAAAAATTCAAGTATGAACGTTATCTGCAACCACCAGGTGGTTGCAGTTAACTAGTATTAGCAACCGCCCAGGCGGTTGCGAGAAGCCCTCGTGACCGCCCAGCGGTTGCGAGAAGCCTTGGTTGCAGATAACATCCATATTTGGGATAACCCCCCTTATTTGGGAAGTATCTTGATGTGTTTATGTTTATTGAATTCAAATATCATTATTACATGCGAATAGTAGTAGTAAATAACTACAAAACTAGTAATTGAGCTAGTAAAATAGGATATTAGATGTGATTAGGTGAGTTATCAATGGTACCATATATATTATGTAACGACTAATCATCATTCTTATTCCTTAATGTTGTCTCCCCAAGCTTGATTTGGCAATGAAACCTTATATTTTGCCTTGTTTTAACTAGCATTACGGTAAATTTCAATTGATTAAACAACGTGCCACAGCGAATCATCTGAAATATAAAAAAATTTAGTTTCAAATGTGATCTGCAACCGCCGGGCAGTTGCAGATAACCAGTATCAGCAACCGTCTAGGCGGTCACCACGGAACCAAGCGACGGCCATGCGGTTGCGAGGCCTTATAAAAGCCTCGCGACTGCCTGTGCGATCACCGCTTCTCCGTGGCGACCGCCTGGGCGGTTGGGGGTGCGATTCCAGATGCCCCCAAATCTTGTAGTGAAACTAGCACACGGATAAATACAATATATGCTAGAGAATTAACGTGCTTTACCCTAATATTATTCACCCAATTTACTGTCCACAAAGCTATGGTTACTTCATAATTTAAGTCACATTTTCACAATGGTAAAGATCCAGGAAAATGATGTACACAATATGGTCCTTGATAGTTACGTTAAGGTTGACACTTGGCATGGATTAATAATTGGAAAATTACAAAAAAAAAGTATCATCCCCTTGTTTTCTCTGTTTTGAAATGGTGACAGTTAAAATGACTGGCCATGTGGTCCGCTGTTTAACGTTATATAAATCCAACTTATGATGAATATGAGTTAGCACAATCAAGAAACTCTATATTTTAGCATTTAAAAGACCAACCAAAACAAGATCAGAGAAGTACAAGTACCTAGTTAACATTCAACCCAACACGAGTCTTGAAAGGAAGAAAGTTTGTTCAATACAAACTTAAATCTGTTTTTCATTTGCAATGGTGGTGTTTGCTTGTGTAAGTGATGCAAAATACGATGTTGAGCCCATATTCGAGCTAATAAGTCGAACTATAGGTTAAATAAAAAAACTTAGTCAAATGATGAAGATAGATCAAATTAAATATGTAATGATGAAGCCTTTAACTCGAGTAGATATCCTTGATTCGACCTAAGAAAGCTCAAAATTACATAACTTATAATGAAACTTTAGATGCATTTACCATTTATAGATATTTAATTTTTTCGAGATAACAACAGTTACACCCCCAGAAACTTTGTGTAATTACAGATACCTCACGTATAGTTTGAAAAGTTAAAATCACCTCCCCACCATGGAAGAATTTAAATGAATTTTTTATTTTGCCTTTGTCATATAATTTAAGAAATTTGGCATATTTTTGTTTTCAACATCACTTGATAAAATTTGAAAAATATATTAAAACTAACTCTAAAATAATTTTGTTTAATTATATAACGATTATTATTACTTATTTAAAAACAGTTAGAGGCAACGCCAATAACAAAAAGTATATTATATATTACAATATCTTTTAAATTTTTATTGATCTAAAATTACTATTGATGCAAAAATAAGAATAGATGTGCATGACTTAATGGTAGAAAAGCGTTGGTTTTGATTGCCAGCTTCTCGGTGAAAGCGTAGGTGTTACCCTTTACCAATGCTGGAAAAGACAACGCCTTCTTCAAGCGTTAGTAAGTATATCGCCAACGCATTGAAGCGTGGGAAAAATAGGCACAAAGTGTTGCAGCTTCTTTGTTTTCTTGGCGTACTTGTTAAAAATGGACTGTAGATATACAACCCTTCACGGGGGTATTCAGCATACTTTAGGGGGCATGTTGCTAGTTTTAAAACCTTAGGGAGCAAACACTACAAGAATACAGGGCCATCTGCAACCGCCCGGACAGTTGCAGATGGTCCATGGGCGGTCGCCCCAGTGGTATCTGCGACCGCCCCGTGGTATCATTAGGGTAATTATCAATTGATCAAACAACGCGCCACAACGAATCATCCATAATAGTAAAAATTTAAGTATGAATGTTATCTACAACCGCCAGGCGGTTGTAGATAACCAATATTAGCAACCGCTCAGGCGGTTGCGATGAGCACTCGCAATCGCTTGGACAGTTGCGGATACTAGTTCTCTGCAACCGCCTCGCGGTTGCAGATAATGTCCATGTTAGAAATTATTGATTTTTAGGAAGTATCTTGACGTGTTTGTGTTTATTGAACTCAAATATCATAATTACATGTGAATATTAGTAGTAAACGTTTACAAGACTAGTAATTAACTTAGTAAAATAGTAGTTTATATGTGAGTAGACGAGTTATCAAGGATACACCTATATATTATATTCAACAACTAATCATTTACTTAGTCCTTAATGTTGTCCCTAAGCTTGATTTTGCAATGAAACCTTATAATTTGGCTTGTTTTAACTATCATTGGGGCAATTATCAATTGATCAAACAACGCGCCACAACGAATCCCCCATAATAGTAAAAATTGAAGTATGAATGTTATCTGCAACCGCCACGCGAATCCAGATAACCAGCATTAGCAACCGCCCAGGCGGTTGTGAGAAGCCCTCGCGACCGCCCGGCGGTTGCGAGACGCCCTGGTGACCGTCATTCAATTGCGGGAAGCCCTCGCGACCGCCCAACGGTAGCGAGAAGCCCAGGCGACTGCCCAGCGGTTGCGATAAGCCTTTGTTGTAGATATCATCCATATTTGGGATAACCGCCGATATTTGGGAAGGATCTTGATATGTTTGTGTTTATTGAACTCAAATACAATTATTAGATGTGAATAGTAGTAGTAAATAACTACAAAACTAGTAATTGAGCTAGTAAAATATTAGATTAGAAGTGATTAGGCGAGTTATCAACTATACCATATATATTATGCAACGACTAATCATCATACTTAGTCCTTAATGTTATCCCCAAGCTTGATTTGGCAATGAAACCTTATAATTTGGCTTGTTTTAACTTTCATTAGGGTAATTTTCAATTGATCAAACAACACGCACTACAAGAAATTTGCTCATTTCGGACGGCCTCCGACGGAATCGGCCGTCGGAAATGAGCGAAAATCTTTTCCGGCGGCACCTGACCGTCGGAAAAGGTCTTTTCCGACGGCAGGTTCTCGCAGGAAAAGTTCCAACGGGCTTCACCCGTCGGAAAAGACATGTCAGTCGCCCTAGTGCCGACGAAAATGATCTTTTCCAACGGGCGATGCTAAAACAATTTGTCCCGACGAAGTTACCCAACAAGTCGAGGAACCTCCGCCACAAACTCAGCATACTCCGGTTGCTACCCAACAGCGCCCAACTACAACTCAGGCCCCTAGTCCTGCTCGTGAACAACCACAACGCCCCACCACTCGGAGCCAAAGAGTTACTGCTCCCCGACTGAGGGACGACCCCGATCCATTGTTTCCGCCTGGAATTACTCATCCACGTTTAGTTGTTCCGCATGGCATGATGGACGAACTACCACAAGCCAACCCTCGCCAGCATATGTTGCTTCTGAATCTGCTTCTAATAATACCAATAGGATGCCTAGGGACGGGCGAAGGGTCTAGGTACTACAAACTCAGACGATGCGAGGCTCAAAGTTTGGGTGAACGAGCATTTTCAATTTGAGAAAAAATTATGTGACGATAATATCGACACAGTTAAGCGATCAATTCAAGTTACGATAACAAGCATAGTGACCGAACCGGCGATACATTACTCTCAGTTATCCGAGGCACAAAAAGAAAAATTCATAAACTGGTTCAGGGTATCTTCTTTTAACTTATTTTAACACATTTTCCACTATTTATGTCCATTATAATTTTTGCATTCTACTTATATGTTATCATATTTTGAAGACTATATACAAATGGGATCTACAAGAAACGGATAAAATTAGAATGACATTCCATAAGGTGGCACAAGTAAAATGGAGGGATGCCATATACGAGTGCAAAAAGCTCTACAGGAAGCGAGCTAAAGACCCCCAATGGTACTAAAAGACTTGGCTACCAATCGACTTTGAATCGACGTACTGTAATCATTGGGAGAATGAAAGGACAATTAAACTTGCAGAAAAAGCAACGGAGAATCGACTGGCCAATAAGACAAAGAGCGTCGATGGAAAGGGATCCTTAGGTACGTACCACTGTGGATTTGTGAGTACACAAGAGAGGAGCTACGCAATGGTACGATATGTTAGGATTTCCTTGTTTGCAGAATACATTTTGTGATATTTGTGTTACTCTTTAACATTAATATTGTTTTAAAAAAATGTTGTTATAGTATCTCACGGATGATGTGATACGCTTCGACGAGCAATACATGCACGACCACTTAGTAGTGGATCCAGATGGAAGAATACTCTATTGGGACCCCCCACAAGCAGAAGAGTATTTTGTAAGTTATCTTAATTAAGCACGTATATGATTGTTTTGTGTCTATACCTTTTTCATTTATTTACTTTGAACATTGTAGGAAAATTATTATGAAGCGCTCGAGGATAATTTTGGTCCAGACAAAGCCAAATGGCCGCTTCAGTTTGACGTCAATATCACGGCAATTGCAGATCATAATGGCACACAAGGGAGGCGCAAAGGCAAAGATAGGTGCAATACCCTCGCAGATTATGGTAAGTCGCAGGGTAAAAGTCTTAACCCTGTTGAGGTGGTAAGAACACGCAAAGCAGTCAAGGATGCTACTGTTGAGTTGCAACAAACCGTTGCGGGTTTGGAGAAAAGGATTATCGATGTGGAGGGCCAAGTAGCTAGGGACCGGGTGGAGTGGAGGCAGGAGCGAGCTCGTGAACGAGAGGAGAGAGAGCAGAGCGAGCTCACGACCAAGAAGAGAGGGATCATTATCAATGGACCAACCCGCAAAGATTCAACACCAACAACTACAATTCAAGCAACTTTTCTCCAAATCAGTTTCATGGAGCGCAAAGTCAACCGAACGATTATTGGCAACATAACCAGACACAGCCTGGTCAAAACTATCAGTATTCGGACCAAGAGTTTCATGGCACAAACACGTCGTGGCAAGTGCCAATCGGTCAGACGAGTCAGTCAAGTACGCATGGCCAAAACAACGACCTTAATTTTGAACAGGACCTGCATTTTTTGATGCGGTCTGACATTGGTGGGAATAATCAGCGCCATAGTGTTAGTGGTGATGGTCGGCGCCATAGCGTTAGTGTGGATCGTACATGTGCCTCCAGAAGTACACGACATGATAATGTTGCGACCCATGTTACTCAGAACGAGGAAAGGATAGCCGACCTCTCAAGTTTGCCTATCGGGGAGGTCGACTTTATGCGTAATGATTGGTTGAATCTCCATACCGGAAATCAACAATATTGGCCAAGGGGTAACAGAGGTAAAGGCCCCGCCACTCAGGAATGAAGATGTTATGTGTGTTAGTGTGAGTTTGTATGTTTCAATTACCATTTTAAGTGTTGTATGTTTTATGTTATTTGTGTTAGTGTGAGTTTGTACGTTTCACTTACCATTTTAAGTGTTGTATGTTTTAATTACCAGTTATGTTGTGTGTAATCATTTTACTCGTTTGAAGTAATCTTTTGTAATTCGACATTATAAATCGTTTTTTTGCCACCTTATTTTAAGGAAAAAAGCCGTCGGAAAATGCCCTTTTTCCGATGGCACCATGCCGTTGGAAATGAGCGTGTCTGGAGGCTTTTTGACGCGGATCGCTGACATGGCACCATCCCCCCTCCGAAATCTATAAATACCCCCAAATTTTACACCTAAAATTCATTCATTCATACACAAACACTCAAATTATATCTTCCTAACTACATTTCTTCTCTCAACTCTTTCTTCAATTATTTTTCTTACTTATATTTTCTTTATATTTTTTATCTTATCATATATATTTTGTTTTCTTGCACATATCATATATTATTTTTAATACTTTCATAATAAATTATTTTTATTAATCTATATATATATACATTACAAATTAGTTTATATTTATGTTTTTCGTACCAAATAATTCATTTTTTATAGCTTATATATATTATTAATGTTTATATATGTGTTTATTTGTATGGAGTACTTATCTATACTCATTCACTATAGAACTAAGGATAACAAAGTTTTCAAATTCCATCCTAAAACTGCGAAACTGCATTTGACACACATGTGCTTTGCTGATGATCTCTTTTTATTTTGAGAGGTGACATAGGATCTATGGAATCACTTAAAAGAATATTAGATGAATTCTCAGAATCTTCAGGACTACACACAAATAACACTAAAAGTTATGTGTTTTTGGCAGGTGTGCATGGTGAGGAAAAAGAAGAGCTCATGAAAGTCTGGGATTTTCAAGAAGGAAGATTCCCAATGAGGTACTTAGGTATACCACTTAGCCCTAAAAAACTCCTTATTCAAGAATACGACCCCTTTATAAAAAAAGGTAACTGCTAGAATTCAGAGCTGGTTTGCAAAACAATTAAGCTATGCAGGTAGATTAGAATTAGTTAGGGCAGTGCTAATATCTATCCAGAGATTCCGGTGCTTTGTATTCCCTATACCTGCAGGAGTAGTACAAAAGATTGAGGGCTTATGTAGAAGCTATCTCTGGACTGGAAAGGAGAATGGGAGAAGGAACCTGATAGTATGGAGTACAGTATGTCAAGAGAAGGAGAATGGGGGACTAGGGATAAAAGAGATACTAAGCTGGAATAAAGCCTTGTTGTGTGCCCAGATAATAACTATAGAGAAGCATAGCACAAGACCAACCATATGGACAACATGGGCAAGAGAATACAAACTAAAGGGGGAGGACATCTGGAATATGAGGAAAAGGGCATGAGATTCTCCATGGTGGAAAAGAATACTGGCACTAAGAGAGGAAATGAAAGAAAAAATCCCTCAAGTGGGACCTGAGAAATGGAGAATCCTACCACAGAAGCAAGTAATCCAGGAATGCTATAAAGCTTTCCATAGGGAGACACCAAAAGTGAAGTGGTGGGCACAAGTCTGGAACAAAATCTCTACTCGAAGAGTAACTTTCATACACTGGCTAGCCATGCACAAAAGAATGGCTACAAAAGAAAGGTTAGTCAGGTTCAATATAATTAATGATGATAACTGTTGTTTCTGTAATGAAAGTGTTGAAACATTAGAGCACTTGTTCTTCAACTATAAAACTGTTCAACCTAGTTTTGAAAGAATCATGAGAGCAGTAGTAGTTAGAAATAACAGTCTCCAAATTCAGGTCTGGAAGGAAATGTTTGAGAACTCTGGGAAAAAAAAGAGTGATATCTTCCAAATTACAGCTGCAGCGTTTGGTAGTGTCATAGTAGGAATATGGAGATGGAGAAATGTAAATATATTTGAAGGGAAAAAAACTCCAGAATATGGAGTGTCAAAGTATTACATGGGCTATGGAAAATAAAAGACAGAAGCATAGGAAGAGGTATAACTGTTTCCCTAGAACTGTTACATATAGACATTTTGTAGGGACAGTTTGTGTGTTATGAGAATGGACTTAATCTTGATCTGGCTTGGAAGGCAGAGAATACTTTTGTTTTGGTGGAGGAAAAGAATACTGGGCTAAATCTACCCCTGGAAGGTAACCGCATCCCTCCCTATCTCCTTCTTAACCCCTGGAAGAGTGAAGGAACAGTAAATGAAGCGGCTATCTTTGAGCACCCATGAACTTCTAGGCAGACACTTGGAGAGTACAACCACATGCGAGTCCTGGAGCTGGAATGAAGGGAGTGTGCCTATAGAAAAAATTGACAAAGACTGAGTTAAAGGAGGGCAGTGAGTGGCAGAAGGCTTTCCACAAGTCATAGTCATAGCACGCACCCCTAATCAATTGAAGCTGATAAACTCCGTCCAAGCACGCACCCCTAATCAATTGAGCCCCTATCTGCGATCCTTAACAATAAAGTGCTACGAGTGAAACTCAATAAACACATCATTCGCCTTAGTAAAATGATGGACAGATAAAAGATTACGACGCGAGCGAGGTACACATAATATATTGTCAAGATTAAATGTGCGATCGGGACAAGTGATACGAGAACGACCAGTGTGAGTTATAGCCAAACCTGAATCATCGGCCGTGGATACCTCATCCGGAACTTCATACTCGAAATGAATAGTGAGGTTAAGAAGATCGGATGTCAAATTATGAGAGGCCCCGGAATCAACCAATCAGTCAGTGTGGGGTGAAGTCGGATGCGAATGAGAGGTAACAAGATTTACACTCGGTGGAAATTTCTGGCATGTGCGCGCACTATGGCCATAGATGTCGCACATCTGATAAGTGATATTCGGACGCTGATTTCAAGGACCCGATGGTCGGGCCTGGTGAGAGTATGAACCACGAGCAGGGGTGTTGTAACGTCGACCCGATCCGTGCGACTGCTGCTGGCCACGATGCGAACCGGTGCGGCCACAGTGTGAGCCACGATGACGAGAACGGGGCTGCGAGGAAGCTATGTTCGCGGTGACAACAAGGTGTGAGGCATCGGAGTTAAGGCGACGAAGAAACGTTTCATGACCAACCAACAAATCATGAAGCTCTGGAAATTGCACCGGATTTTCACGAGCACGAATGAGACCTGCTATATCGCGGTAGGCGGCGCTGAGACCGTTAAGAACATAAAGAGTAATATCGTCTTCCTTGAGAGGGCCATCAATAATGGCAAGTTCATTCGTATTTGATTTCACTAATTGTAGGAACTCGAAACCGACTTGGACCCTAGTCGGAGAGAGTTGAGGTCATCCTTGAGTAGCATAATCCGACTCGGCCGATGTTGTAGCATTGGCACACAATTTGGCAAGAGAGACATGAATGGATCCGAAAAGGGTTGATATAATCATTGAATCTTGATGCAACCATAGCGTGTGGGACCGCAAGGCTCTCGGGAGTGCAGCCACAAGGAGGGCATGGTGTCGAGCCATCCAAATAGCCAAACAGTCCGTATCCGAAGAAGAGATAACGGACTTGGGAACGCCACGAGGCATAGTTGTTCCCGTCGAGTTGTAGCGGAAGTTGTTGGTGGGCGTTGATTGGAATCAATGATTGTCCGTCGAGGGACGGACCGGCCGCAATGCGTGCGGAATGAGCGATCGGAGTCTAATTCCTTTTTTTAGTGCGTCAGCATAGTCAATCTATCTTGCTGCACAAGTTATCTAGTTTCCTTTTTTATTAGTAGTTTGTTTCCTTTTTGTTTTAGACTTTGTTTCCTATTTTGAGTCTAATTCCTTTTTGTTTAGGTTCATTGAGCTATATATAGCTCATTTTCATTATTTTGTACGACACTCTTATTATTACCTTTTAATTTATTCATTAAAACATAATTTATTCCAACTCTGGTGGACTCCAGAATTATCTTTTCGATTATACGCTGGTATTTTCGATTATTTACGCTTCCGTTCTGCCTCACCCAGGATACGACTACGAGTTGAACATTTGGCACAAACGAGAACAACTCTTGAGAACTCGTTATATGAATTTCCTATACCACCATACAATGAAATGGTTTTTGACTACACAAAAAATCGTTTTATGTATGCGTGTATGATATGTTTTTCGATGATAAAAACCTATTGAGTGCGACCCCTTTTATACACTAGGTCACAAGGATCAAGATAGAAAGACTTAGTCTCCAAGGAACATAATTAACCTAATTACGTGTCGTGTAATTAAAAAAAATCTTCAAGAATGAATCTGAACGCGTTTCAGCTAGTAAAACTGATTATAAAATCTTATGGAAAAATTTACGGAAGATAGTCATTTAATTAATTAACATATTGATACTATTATTTTTTCATTATATAAATTATAGCACAAAATTAAGTAATTTGGTTTACGAAGACCAGAAATAATAATTAGTTATCTATAATATTTTTCACTTTAATTAGTCATTCGACCCAAAGTCGGTTGTACAAACCTGGTTCCTTGAACCCATTTTTTCAACAATGTATTGTATCTTATTTATAATCATAAATCACTTATCATCATCATAGTGAATTTTTTTTCTTGGAACCCTCCCAGAGACAGTCGTAGACGAACTGGATGACAAATTGTGTCCTATGTGCTTTCATTGTAAAATCGCTTTTCGTATATTGTTACTCCATTGTTGTTGTTATTATCGAACACATGCGCTGTGTACCAAGTGATATCAGGTGGGAGTAGATATGATGAACGAAGAATTATTGTTGAGCGAGAAGTTTGATTGGTGGATTATCAGTTCTGGACACTGTAGATCGAGGATTACATGTATGATGACAAAATGAAATTATTGGATCGGAACTCAGTACTGTTTTCTGGAAAAACTATTTGTGTGGTGAACACTCTGAATACCTAACACGAAGTGTGCAGTAGAAACTTAAAAAGAACATGAGACTTAGTAACTTTTGGCAGGTTATTATTAATTATTAACCTGCTGTGCGTTAGGCAAAAGTTTAATGAAGAACAAAACAAGGTAATTACACAAGATGTGCGATTACTAAATAAAACCAAGCGATTAAAGAGAACAAACTCTTACACTTAGCCTAAACTAGAACAACTTGAAAAGTTTGTATTTGAGCTATAAACAAGAAACGAATCAACTTTATAGATAAAACACTTCTCAAACTCGTAATTAAATGATGTGCAAGCCTTCATATTCATAGAAAACGTCCAAGAGCCTTGCAAAATAATTCGGATCGCCTTCAATCTTCCATCCTTATCTTTTTGATTGATGTCGAACCTCTTGGAGCTAAAAATCCATCTCGATCTCTTGTAGCAACCTTCAGTTCAGTTATCTTCTTGATATATATCCACGTCCCACGCCAATCTTCCTTCAATTCCAAGTCATACGCCTAGAATCACATCTTTGGATAGAGTCCCCAATAATTCCATTATCTTCTCGGTATATCCTATCTTTTCTTGACCTCTTTTAATCTGAAAATTAAGCTTAAAGAAACTACAAAACGTTCTAATTAATAGGTTAGTGAAAAAGTAAAAAATTTATAAATAATAATAAATTCGCAGAAATATGTAAGTGCAGAATATCTGGTGGGTTCACCTTTGTCACAATACCCAGTAAACATACACTTACATTCTCCCCCTTCTTTTCCTTTTTTCACCAAAGCAAAAGCATGTACACGTTTGTTAGTTTAACAAATTCTAGTAAACATAACTCCCCATAAATCCAAGAGGTTATGAAACAAACTAGAATAAAAGATATAAGGCCCTTGATCAACCTTTCACCAAATCATATACTAGTAAAAAAAAAAACTCCCCTAGATGTAAGAAGTCAAGAAAAATAACTAGAATAAAAAATATAAGGCAAAAATTCAACCTTACAAACAAACAAACAAAAGCAAGGATTATCCTCCTTGATTAAAAGAGGATACTAATAATCATTCGTAGAGGATTAAAAGAAAATAAAAACAAACTACCCCCCCCCCCCCTCTTGTGAGGAAAGCACAAACTAAGATGGATGGAAGCAATAGAGAATAAAAAATAAAATACAAGTCGGAGAAATTCATATTTAGAGAAAAATCAGTTCACAAGATATAAAAAGATACATAAATGTTCATCCTCTTGCAGCTGATTACCCAAGGTGTATGTCAAATCAATATCAACTCAGACAAATGATCACCCAAAATGACAAACTCCTAACACAACTCGAGAAATCTCCCCCTTGAGCCCTACTAATCGACAAGAACGGCCATGCAGAAAGAGATGAAAAATGCATGAATAAATCAAGATGACCCAGTATTGTAGTTCAGGTGTGGCATGACACCATCTGCTATTGTCGAAAAATAACCATTTTCATTTTTCTTTGAATTTAAATAAATAAAAGCTTACACTTTAAAAAAAACTGATGGTTATAAAGTTGAAAGCGTAACAACTGAATGTAGACAGCATGTGGCCCCATACATCCCAACGTTAAACACATTTGGTTACACATGTAAGCACATAAGACCGAATGCAGGCAACGCGGAACCCCATACATCCCAATGACTACTTATTTATTGTATAACATAAAAGGTTAGCATCAAGTAAGTAAGAGACATTGAGTGAATGCATTAATCAGACCCGAAGCACCTTAATATTTAAAACCAATTGTATCTTGCTCCCTCGCTCATAGTGCAAAACTTATTATAGATAAGACACAACAAAACAACATCATAACAATGAGCCGTGTGACTCAGTTTCTCTATAATGAGAATGCACAACCACACAAATTTTCAGAGACTTCAAATAAAAACTAAAGACATTTTATTTTTCATCAAACGGCAATAGTAAACAATGTCAAGAACCCCATTAACACAAATCAACGACAGAGACTCAGAAAAAGAAAGAAAAGTATTGAAAAGAAACCGTAGGGACATCACATGCAGACTTCGATGTTTGCTAGTGGTGTGATGGCAACAACGGAATTCAAAATAGACTTATGCAACACACATGCCGAGGGATCTTCGTAAACTAAATAATCTCTCATTATCTAGTGGTTTTATAAAAATGTCGGCAAGTTGGTTATTAGTCTCAATGTGGCTAATTTCAATAACCTTAAGTTTGACTACGTCACACAAAAAATAATGTCATATATGTATGTGCTTAGGTCTAGAATGTTGAACCAAATTTTTTAAGATGTTTCTAGCACTTAAATTATCACAAACATAAGAAGAGTGTCACTCTTAAGACCATTATCACGCTGCATGTGCTTAAGAAACACAAGTCAGGTAACTTGAAAGCAAGTTTCTATACGAAGTCGTTGAGCAAGAGACAAGGAAACACGGGTTTGTGTCATGCTATACCAAGATACAAGATTGTTGTCAAAATAAAAACATCCAGCATAAGTTGATTTCCTATACTCTAAATATATCGCCCAATTGGAATCATTAATACCTTCAAGGTTTGTGCCTGGTATCTCCTAAATACCTAATTCAAAAAGGAACCGTCTCTGATATGTATTTCAGTATACATTTAACAACAATTAAATTAGGAGATCGAGGGTCAGCAAAGAACTTAGCACAATCACACCCCACATTCATAATATTAGTGCGAGAAGCCTAGAGATAAGAAGGGCTCACAATCACGGTTCTATAAATTTCCATGTCAACACTTGTAACAATTCCTGCCCTTGAGGATTTTAGAGAAGACGTCGCAGGCATTATGCAAAGCTACGTCTTGCCCACTTTATGTTGATGATGCAAAATATGATCTTTCACAAGGTAACAATTATTTTTTGGACCTTTTTCCTGTCATTAAACACTCATTAGTAAAATTAAGCACTCCATAGTAATCCTTAACAAAACAAACCAAAAGATTATTTCCACAGAGTTGACTGATACTAATAAGATTTTTCTTAAACCGTCAACCAACTACGGTGGAAGAACTTCAACAACAAATGTTCCTTTGCTCTTAATTTTACCTTTGCTACCTCCTCCAAATGTAACGATTCTTGAGTTCAGCTCGCCAAAGTCCTTCAAGCTGGAATTCAAACTTGTCAAATGACAAGAACATCCTCTATCGAGGTACCATTTTCCTGCAGGGTTGGAGTAGACAGAAAAGAACTCATTGCACATGATATTAGATTTAAGAGTCCAAAGCATTTTGTTACCTTTTCTAAGTTTCTGTTCTATGGTGTCATCATCCGGTGTGGTGACAACACGAGGTTCAGTACCTGGTTTTGTCAGATCAAAATTGTCATCTGATGTGGTCACAACACCAGTTTTTGGACCAATAGTTCCCTGATTCTGCTCACCATTAAGATTTCTCTTAGCACGAAATTTTCTATATTCGTAACAAAATGGTTTTTTAGGACCAGTTCTAGAAAAATATTCACAAATATAGGTTATTTTCTTGTGTATTTCAGAAACGTTATTTTCATCGCCAATAATAGGAGCAATGGCAACATCTTAAACAACCAATGCTTTTTCCAACGAATCTAATTCATTTGTGACAATAATTTCTTCAAGTTTAGGCGTGCCAATGCTCGTCTTAATGGAATTTTGTTTAGCTTGTTCTAATCTTGAAGTTACCTTGTCAACTTTGGCATCCTTCTTTGTTAAACCGACTTCAAGTTGAATGATGGTGGTGGTTAGGGACTGGTTTTCCTCCAGCAGTGCCTTCTCACTTTTGATAGATTTTTTCCACTCTTTTATTACCTCATTGTACGCCTTCTTGAGTTCAATGTCAAGATCATCATCACCTATCTCCACCTTAAAGAACAATTCTTCTTCAATGGAACCATATAAACAATTAAAATTAATTTGATCACTGTTAGAAGGAATAACTTGTTGAAGTTTAGTATTACGGAAAAAATCAGATTCATTGCAATTGCCAAAAAATACTTCTTGTGTTGAACGTTGGGTGTTGTCACCACACTTAGAGACAAAGGCTGCATTGTTCTTCCAGTGCACATGAGTGAACAATGCAGCAGTGTGGATCTCGTCTTCAGTCACTTCTCCTTCAGTGGTTGAACTTGTCTCAACAAAATCTAGACAGACCCAATAAGAATTCCTCTTATTTCGGAGAGTGTTAGCGCATTTATATGTGAAGTGGACATATGCTTTGCACGCAAAATATTGTGACTTTCTGAGTTTCATCCAGAGTAAACTTATTAAGAAGTATTTGACAATGGTCTTTCAAAACGATTTCCTTTGAGGAGATATTGACTTACTACTTGATTCATTCTAGAATTTGCCTTAAATATTACTTTTGCAAAGTCGTTTGGCCATTGCGTTATAAAAAGCATTGTTAATCTCCTGGTCATCATCTTATCATCTTTTGGACATGGAAGTTCTATCTTTAAGTGCCAATCCTTTTCCTTCAGAACAAGAAATCGCTATTCATTTCAAAATTCTTGAGAATGTTCAAAAGAGTTTTAAGAACCATTGTAGCCAAATCTTTTGATTCCTCAATAGCAATTATTTTCATTTCAAATTTTTTCGACACATATCTAATTGCTTTGTAAACAAGTTGTTTATTAGACAATGGATCACCAAGCATTTGAAACTCATATGAAATGTCCATGATTTTTTCAAAGTACGAAGTGATACTCCCATCTTCTTCATTCGTAAGGACTCAAATTTAGAAGATAACATGAGTAAATTTATTTCCTTATTACTAAGATTGCCCTCCTAGTGATTTTGAAGGGTGTCCCAAACATTCTTAGCAGTCGTGCATGTCTGAATCAGTTTAAACATATGTGAGTCGACCCAAAAAAACATACAATTTAAACCATTTTCATTAAATAAAGCTTCACTTATCTCGATTTGTGACCAGTCTGATTGAGGTTTAGGAGTGATGTCATGATCTGCATATGGGGGTAACATGGCACAACATATAATTCCGTTACAATCTTCCATGATCGTAGATCAATTGATTTGATGTGCGATAGGAAACCTTTCCCATATGGGTAGTTGGATTCATCGAGAAATGAAAGTATGTTCACGTTCAGATTTGTGCAGTCCATCTTCAAACTACCAAGTCCAAACACTAGAGAAATCAGTGTTTAGCCCTGACTCCAAATGAAATTGTTGGACCGAGACTCGGTTTCCTAGACAAGGTGTTGGTGTGGTTAACACACCAAAAACGTAACACCAGGCGTGCAGCGAAAATTTAAAAAGAACACGGGACTTAGTAACTTTTGGCATATTATTATTAATTAATAACATGTCTGTCTTAGGCCAAAATTCAATGTAGAACAAAACAAAGTAATGCACAAGCTATCTGATTACTATATACAGCCAAGCGATTAAAGAGAACCAATTGTAACATATATAACATTATGTAACTTTTTTTGCTACAAAGAAACTTACACACGACTATATTGAATTATTGTCTCATCGATAAGTTCATAAATGGAATACAAAATTACATTGATTAATTTACGTCACTACGAGAAAATAGGGTCTTTTGCAACCGCATGGGTGGTCGCAAACGGTTGCAAATGCCTCAATCCAAAAACAATTTGCAATCGTCTAGTAGAAGGGTCATTTGCGGTCGCAAAATTAGCAAAATTTGCAACCGTCAGACCGTCACAAAATTTGTGATGGTCTAACAGTCACAAATGACCTTTATGTCAATCAAACGGCCGGCGGTCACAAATGACCTTTATGTCATTAGCAACCGCCCAACGGTCACAAATGACATTTATCTCATTAGCAACCGCCCAGCAGTCACAAATGGCATTTATGTTATTAGCAACCACCTGAATGTCACGAATGACCTCTATGTCATACGCCAACCGTCGGGCCGTCACAAATAACCTTTATGTCATTTGCAGCCGCCAAACGGTTGTTAATAATATTAATAACATTTGCAACCGCATGACGATTGCAACTAATATTCAAGTCATTTGCACTGAGCCGACGGTCACATATGGGGTTATCATAACTAAAAAAAATACAATAATATTCTGGTAATTTGTGAAATTAGCGAAATATTATTGATTGTGATGGAAAAATTCCGAATTTGGGAGTTGAGCAAACAAAGAGATGTATGTAATACAAAAAACAATTAGGAAATGAAGAAAAGTTAGAAAAGGTGTTGGTGGTATTAGAAAAATAAGTAAAAGAGTTGGAAATGAAATTTAATGTGAAAATAAATGAAGAAAAAAAATGAAAAAGTTTTTGTATTAATACAAAAGTTGGAAGTGTTAACGACTTTGGAATTATTCCCTATTTAACGGAAGATATTTATATTGGGTTGGAACGCCTACCCGTGATTCAAGAAACGATGTTTTTATGGAAAATAACAGTACGAGAACATCTTTTCCTTTATTCACTGAATTCCACTCCTTAATTTGGTTAATATGTCGGTGTCTATGACCTGAGTCCTTTTCTCTCTTCGATCACCTCCCTTTATAGAGTTTATAAGGCACAAGTGCCGTTACGCATGTGCCTAGTAAATACAGGTGCCGTGACAGGCTTAAAAGTGAACAAGATAAGATAAAGTTTTGTCTTGTTTGGTATATCTGCAGATGGGGCGCTGATTAGGCGAAATTATCCTTTACGATAGCTTCAATGTGTTCTGAGGGGCTGTCTTCTTAGCTTCCTTCTCTCCGATAGGGGGAGATCTATCGGAGTTGCGGGACAGGTGTGTGAGAATGTTCGTCCGATGTTGTTGTAGTTCCGATAGCGGGCCATTGTTAGGTCGTCTTCTTATGAAGTGTACTCCGATAGGTGTTTATATCTTGGCTGCGATTTAAGCGTGTCTTCCGAGGGGTCTGATTTGATTTCCGAGGGCTTCGCTCTGTCTCCAAGGGCTTTTCTTGGCCTTCGTGAAGTAATGTTTTTGTGATTCAGGCTCTCGTAGAGGGCCCTCTTGGCTTTTATTGGTGTTTTGAGAAGTGTTCAGCAAGAAAGTTTTCTCGTAAGATTCTGGGACCTGGGTCCGTTGTGGTCCCTCTTGGCGCATTGATGGATATCGAATTCACGTGGATCCATCAGGGTTTTATTCTTTTTCCGATGCCACGTTGATATCTATTTTTATTCATCATTGACTTTCCAAGGGACGCTTAAATATCTCCTCGGTTGTCACTTCTTACCGCTTCAGGGCGGTGACCGAGGGGCTTGAGCGATACTCGAGGGACCTCCTTATTAGGAGTGGGTACATCTCATCGGAAGTAGTCGTGAAAATAGTATTGTCCATGTGTTATTGCCTATATTTAGGAATAATATCTCCTTTTTAGTCTCGGGTTTATTTTTTATGGTTAACAGGAAGATTTTAAAAAAATGAATTACGAAAAGTAATTAAGAAAAGTAAAAGTGTTTGGTATTTTTGATGATTGAAAACGTGGGTGGAAGCCTGACGTATATATTGATTTTTGTGTGAAAAGTTTTAAATTATGGTCATTTGCAATCGTCCGTCGGTCGCAAATGACTGTTGCCCAGTATTGCGACTTCCTAACGGTCGCAATTGACGTCTTTTTTTAAATATTTGCAACCGCTACGCGGTCGCAATTGACGTGTTTTTTTAGAGATTACCGGCCGCAAATGATGTTTGAATATTAGTAGCGACCTTCCGGCGGTCGCAATTCTGGGCATAATACTTTTTCCTTTTTTGGTTTTTTGAATACGATCTTCATGCGTTTGCGATTTTTAATAAAGAATCTTCATAATAAATTTGAATTGAAATATTGTTTAATTAGTGTACTAGTAATTACGTTATGAAAATACTAACATAGTTATTAAACTAAGTTATTACTGATTGAACTATTTCATCTTCTACAGCTAATCATACAAAGTTATTATAATTGCCTTAAATGCGATTGATATTCTTTATAAATGTAAGTATAGATGTTATTGTGATATTTATATAGTTCCTTATCTAATTCATATATATAATATGTATATAATTATATGTAGTCATTACGTAAATAGACAATATAATTAGTTAGAAGTGTCATGTGTGAACCAACATTGTAAACGATGCTTGAATGTGCAACGAACTCTATTATTTGTGTAAATTTAATATATTTGTAACTATATTTGTTGTAAATAATCACTCAACCAACAATATGCCTTAAATTATCATGCGAAATGCGTAAATTTCAACTATGAACATAATTAGCGACCGTTGGGCGGTTGCAAATGACCCTAAATTGTAACTGCCCGACGACCGTTGATGTTAGGATTTCGGGTTTGAAAAATGTTATCGTTAGTAGCCAAATTTGTGACTGCCGCGGAGTCGCTAATGCAACGGTTACCAGCATTAGCGACCGCCCAGGGGTCGCTAACTGTAATAGCTAAGTACCATTAGCGCGGGTTGTCGCTAATCGTAATGGCTAGTTACCATTAGCGACCGTCAGGAGGTCGCTAATGCTAGTTAACGTTGCTATTAGCGACTGCCTGTCGGTCGCAAATGAGCATTTTTTCCCTATAAATACCTAACTCATTCACTTTGCTAATTCATTCCAATCTTACAAATTGGCTACGGTACACACAATTTTTACCACTGACGACATTTATTTTCTTTTTCTACCATATTTTTTATTATAATGAACACTAAATAAATTATGTTGAATTTTTATTCCTAGATATTGTCGTAAACGCAGTAGGGGTATGCGTGCAGAAAACATGCTTGACAACGGGTCTTCTGCACTTCAAAAAGTAAGTATATAATTTACATCTTTGCTTTTATTGTGTTATAACATGTCCGTGACTTTTTATATAGAATTTGTTTTCAGTAGAATAAATTGTAATTATTATTTGTTATTTATTTAAAAAAAAATGAATTTTCTAGTCGATAGATATTGAATGTATGATAGATTAGAAAATATTTGTTATTAGAAAGAACATCACGATGATCTATGTGATCATCGTCGAAAACTCGCGCCCATCCTAAAAAAATCCACGATCAATCAAATAAAAGGGACGACGGGCGCATGCATCCCGCTGTAAAGAACTCATGTAAAGGGTCCCCTAATAGGACGCTCATGCGTGCTAGTAGATCGTCCTCCTCCTACAGACTATGTTGGCCTACAACTCGGTCTTGCTCTGTTGGACTCAGCATGTGGTGACCACTAAATCTAAACCCGAACGTTGTAGGAGGCGTCTTCTGCGTCGATCCTGCATGTTGATCTAATCCATGTGAAATGCGTCGCTTTGGTGGAGTAGCTCCATCTGATCCACCATGAGATCCACGAGGCTGGGTCTCGATGGGTCGACCATGAGATCGCGAGGCTAAGAAAAATAGGGGGAAGAGGGGGGGATGGGTCGACCTCAACACGAGCGGGAGCTGGAGTACTCGAATGAACTAATCGGATGCATGTTGATCAACTATGTACTACAAATTAAGTCAGAATTTCTAAGTTAGATTATTGCTAAACATAAATATGACCTAAAATTTAATCATTACTATGTTATATAGATTTCCTAATTGCAGTGACAATGTTTAAAAACTACAAATTCAACGAGATCTCGCAACTCCTAAAGGCATACATAATAATTTTTGCTTCAACTAATTAAACTGATATATATATATATATATATATATATAATTATAAAATCAAATAATTCAAAGTTAGCTAACAATTTATAAAGCAATAATACCATTTTTACAAATTAGACATAAATTAAAAAATATATTAAACAATAGAAATCTAAGTTAGATGAAATCCATTAGGACGAATTATTAAATATGCCCCTTAACTTTGTTTTAAAAGTTAAAATTCCCTTTTTTGGCCTTGTTTTTCTTCCCCAATGTCTTTTAAAACTCTACTAAAAATGCACTCGGCCCCTTATTCGGGCCAAAATGCAAACGTGGCTACACAGTCAAAAAGGTGCTTCGCCACGTCATATTTTCCAGCCAAATAACTTTTTTTATACAAACCCTTGTAATTTTAAATATTGTACTTGCACCCCATAATAAATTGCACTTTACACCCCAAAACATATATATATATATATATATATATATATATACACAAATCTTTTTATATCTTTAACAATCTATAAAAGTTATAAAAATTATAAATATATATATATATACATATATCTTTCTTATATATGTATATATAATTATTTTTATATCCTTAGCAATTTATAAAGATTATAAAAATTTAAAAAACAAAAAAAAAATGGAATTCATCATATTCATATCTTTAATAATTTATGAAAGATCAAAAAAAGTTAAAAAAAAAAAATAGTTCATCCCCTTGCCGTACACTAACACCCCCCTCCCCGGCCTACCACCATCACCGCTCATCACCACCGTCATCTTCATCACCCCAAACACTGCCACTGCTCTAATTGAGATTCAAATTGGGCTACGAATTTGAAATAAGATTCGAATTCGAATTCGAATTCAATTGATGAAGATGTTGGGGATGGCAGCGATGGTGGTATCGGCGGTGTTGGGCGTGATTCAGAGGGCAACGGTGGTGTTGGGGGTGGTGGTAGGCGGGGGGGGGGGGGGGGGGGGGGAGGAGGAGGGGGTGGGGGTGTTTGTGTGTACGGGAAAGTGATGAACTATTTTAACTTCTTATTTTGTTTTTTTTTTTTATTAATTTATAACTTTAATTTTATATATATGTTTATTAGTTTTACAAATAGTTTATAAATATATATATATATGTTTTTATTTTTATAAATAGTTATATACATGTTTATTATTCTTTATATATAAATGTGCTTTTGTTTTTACAAATAGTTATATATATATATATATATATGTTTATTATTATATATATACATATTTTATTTTTACAAATGGTTATATATATATGTTTATTGTTATTATTTATATATGTTTACTACTACTACTACTACTACTATTATTTATATATGTTTACTACTACTACTACTACTATTTATTATTCTTTAGATATATAAATGTGCCTACTACTACTACTACTACTGTTTATTATTCTTTAGATATATAAATGTGCTTTTACTACTACTACTACTACTATTATTTATATATGTTTACTACTACTACTACTACTACTATTATTTATATATGTTTACTACTACTACTACTACTACTGTTTATTATTCTTTAGATATATAAATGTGCCTACTACTACTACTACTACTGTTTATTATTCTTTAGATATATAAATGTGCTTTTACTACTACTACTACTGTTTATTATTCTTTAGATATATAAATGTGCTTTTACTACTACTACTACTACTACTACTACTACTACTACTACTACTACTACTACTACTACTATTATTTATATATGTTTACTACTACTACTACTGTTTATTATTCTTTAGATATATAAATGTGCCTACTACTACTACTACTACTACTTATTATTCTTTAGATATATAAACCCTAAACCCTACTACTACTACGACGTAGAATTCACAACTTATTGACTAGGCTTAGCAACTGGTTGACTATACCGCCACGTAGGCATTTTTGGCTCGAATAAGGGGCCGATGGCATTTTTTTTAACAATTTTAAAATATATGGGGCAGAAAAACAAGGCCAAAAAAAAGGGCATTTTAACTTTAAAAAAAAAACTTAATGGGCAAAAATAATAATTCATCCAATCTATTATAATTTCTAAGTTGCATAGATTCTCTAAATAGAGATTCCCAAAAATATCGTTTCTAGGTAATTGAAAAAGCATTATCATGTCTAAATTATATGTCTATTCTCTAAAAATATAATTATTTCTTAATTAAAGGTATAGACGATGTTTAAGGCCAACAATTCGTCGCGATCTAACAATACCTAAAGGCATAAACGGTATTTTAATGCTAAACTAACAATTTTACGTATAAAATTACAATTTAAAACATTATATATAAGACAAAAATAGAAGAAAACAGGAAAAATTTATAATTTTCGAGACTGCTGCGCCACAGAATTAAGTCAACACTTGAACGCCCTGATATTAGTTGCAGTCGCCAATGGTTGTTGCGACTGCCAAGCAGTCGTTTAAGCGCGCGACCGCTCGGCGGTCGCCAATAACCCCCTTTTCTTGTAGTGTTTGTATTTTGTTACCTCTATCATCATTTTTGCATGCACCACGCCATGGTTAGTAATCAAGACATTGCTGAGAGTTATCTAATTTGGTAGTGTTTGCTTTTTGTTACACGCAATATAAGCTTACTTTCAATATCACTTACGCTAATGTTGCAAAATATGACAAAAATGATGCCCCGTTCAAAATTTGGACAATTCCCCAATCCCTTTTTGATCCACCACTTCCTATTTTTTCCACACGTGGGCTTGTGCTTTACTTTTCCCCCTTCCATAAATCTTAGTTATAAATAGCATGCCTTAATGAATCTCTTTTGTAATTATAAACGCTTTCTTTTTACCAAAAAAAAGAAAGAAAAAGTATGGCTCATCTTTCACTAGAAAAACCAGTCATGTCAAGGAAAATCATGGTCACTTTACTAGTTCTCATGATGATGATATTGGTTCCAAAGGCTAATGCAAAATGTACCATCGAGGCGATCTTTGTTTTTGGAGACTCGAATTCTGACACCGGAGGATATTTTGCTGCGTTTCCGCCTCAACCGCCACCTTATGGCATGACATACTTCAAAAAACCAAGTGGTCGAGCTAGTGATGGGAGAAATTACATTGATTTCATAGGTAAATCGGCAAAAAATCTCGTGCTTTTTAATTTGTTTGTCAATGGATAATGTTACAGACCAAAGTCACCTGAGGCAGATGCGAGTACAGGCGTGTCAGTTCGCCAATTTTTTAAAAACACAGCCTTCGCCACCATAATGCGGTTAAAAAAAAAGTAACTTATATGCGAAAACAAACCATTATTAGCCAAATTAGTATATTATAAACACACAAATAAAACTATGTATAGAATTTTCACTCAAATAAATAGATTATAATTAGAAAAGTACATAATTGTTTATGGTTATTGATTATGTATAAGTTTTTTTAAGTTATTATGGTGGTAACAAAAATGAATAAGCCTTAGATCACTTCTAACATTTTGTGTAATTATTTTACTTTTAACTTAGTTTTGTTCTCCTCTTGCTTCAACTCTTCTTCAATATCACTCTTTTTTTTTTGTCCTCTACAAATTTTCTATGGTTATTCATTAGATTTTAACATAAAACGATGAAATCCTAGTGCGAGAACTAAGAATTTGTAAAGCGTCTTAGTACGAAATACGAGCACTGAAGTCTCTAGAGCGCGACTGATGCACTTGGAACTTTCAAGGTGTGGAGGATTAGGTTAACGAGTTACCAAAATGGTTTACATTTACCTAACCATAACGTTTACTATATTGGAATTTGCAGCTCAAGCTCTGGGATTTCCATTTATAAGCCCTTATCTACAATCAATCGGATCCGACTACAAGCACGGTGCCAACTTTGCTACGTCTTCTTCGACTGTACTTCAGCCAAACACGACTGGAATTAGTCCTTTCTATTTGAAAGTTCAGATCAACCAAATGAAACAGTTCAAGACAGGAGTTGAGGAACTTAAGTCACAAAGTAAGATATCTTACATTAAAAATTTAGAACAAACCTACTCATGTCAAGTTGGGACAAATTAAACACGTATACCGATAAGGAACAACTTGTTTCTATGCCTTTTAGTTATGCACTTGTCACATAAGGTTAGCCTAGCGTGATTTGCCTTGATGATGCGGTTTGCAAGCTAATGAGTCAACTTAGGGGTTTACCTAGTGCGAACATAGCTGCTGCAAATTTTCAAGTCCTAAAAAAAAAACTTTGGGACAAAACACTAATATTGTATCGTTGAATCTTTTTTCTTAGGAAATACCAATCTTCCTCAACCTGATGTATTCGAAAAATCAATCTACGCGTTCTTCATCGGACAAAATGACTTCACTGGTTATGTTGGCACTGCGGGTCCTGCTGGAGGGAAAGAAATTGGACTTCGCATTATTCCCAAAATCCAAGGCGCCATCAAGGTTAAATAATACATTAGTATTTAACCATTTACATGTTAGGAATGTTACCGATGAGTATTTATGTAAAAACAGGTCTATTGTAGAGTTTGTGGGCAATAATGATTTTTAGCCACCATTTGTCTCGTGTAATTAATGTTGCAACGCATTGAAGACCTGATCTATGTAAGTATTATGTGTGTTCATTATGGTTAAAGTTTGTTTCTTTACGTGTAGGATCTCTATGGATTGGGAGGGCGCACGTTTATGGTGCTCAATCTCTCCCCAATCGGCTGTTATCCGACATACATTGTGCAGTTCCCTCACGAAAGTTCTGACATAGACTCGTTCGGATGCATGAAATCTTACAACGATGCTGTTGACTACTACAACTCTATGCTAAAGAAAGCGGTAGAACAAACAAGAGAAGAACTTCGCGATGCTAATGTCATATACGTTGACACACACTCCGTTTTGCAAGAACTTTACCACCACCCCGAATCCTATGGTTACATACCCTTATCAAATCCTAAAATTACAAAATGGTATGCATTACAACAACAATTCTACGTTGAACTAACATTTTTGAGTATTCTAAACAGGGATGAAGTATGGGCCAAAAGCGTGTTGCGGATATGGAGGCGGTGCGAATAATTTCGACCCGCGTGTATTCTGTGGAACTACGCAGGTGATCAATGGGCAGAACGTTACGTCTTACCCATGCAGTGATCCTCAGAATTATGTGAACTGGGATGGAATTCACTACACTGAAGCTGCAAACAAGATTATGGCAAATGCTATTCTCAGTGGCTCTCTGTTTGATCCTCCATTTTCTTTTAGTGATCACAATTGCGATATTCAGCCAACTGAAATACTTATCGACATAGAATAAGTATGATATGCTGAACTGTGAATTGGAGTGTGCTGTGTGCAGGATCAGTTGCATAAACTATGAAATGTAATTGGAATCTTTTATAAGTAAAATAAATGCGCACTTTTTAGTTGAATCTATTAGTTAATAAAAATATTAATTTCCATGTGATATATTGATAATGTTGATATTCGCATAGAAGTTTTTTGCTTGGCAATATTTGAAAATCTCTAAGTTGTCTTTGTATGCATAATACCAAATGATATTGAACAATATATCCGTTGTGTTGTTGGTAACTTGGAAAAACTCCATGTGTTAGATTTATTTGTTATTCTCCTTATATTATTGATAACTAGCTCACACGAGTCCTACAACTTTATAGTTAATTAGTAATATACAAACAGAATCTTGTAGGAATGATCAGGGCGGTGCCAGGATTTTTTTTTACCCAGGCTGCTATTAACTTAAGTAACTTTTTAAAAACAATGTAAATTAAAATAAAAATATTAAATATGCAAGCTAGAATGAGAAATATCTATTGTCTCGTACTTGAAAAAAATAAATTACATATCATTATACTACACGAATAAAAGCACTATCGAAGTTGAGATTTACGATCCTTCAAACTATAAAATTCATCAATTACTGAATCGACATCCACACTTGCAGAAAAATCTCCACATTTTGTTCCTGGATAAACTAACATAGGTGGTTGATATGGTTTCATGTCGATTGAAGCACGTCTGACTTCATCTCTTTCATTAATGGGGTACTCGCATATCGGGATACGTAATCCTGGATCTCTCTCAAGAGAGTTAACATTAGCTTCAACTCTTTGGCGATTAGAAGTATTTTGATCACTACTAAATGAAGGAGGTTGCCCTGAAATTGATGGAGGAGGTTGCTCTGAAATTGATGGAGAAGGTTGGTCTAAAGTTGATGGAGGAGGTTGTTGTGAAGTTGATGATGTACCTTCATTTGGTTTGTAAAACGATAACATTGTCTTACTTTTCCGTTTCTTGGTTCTTCCACTCTCCATTGTGATTTATAATCTATTATAAGGACATAGATATAAGGCAATGGATTAGAACATATGAGTCATGAATGTCAACAAACAAAGTGGCAAATATTAATTTTTTTAAAGTGCTAGAAAAATATGAGTTTTCTTGATAAAGAAATTGTAGGTTAAAGTTACTTTAAGAATTAACTATAAACGTATATAACCTTTTTAGCTTTTAACCTCAAGTTAAAATTCTTTAACAACTTTCCTCCTATTCTAAAAAATAGATTAAATTTATTTCGTGGACTAAGACTACGACTTTTACAGTTATGTATTTATCTTTCTTATTAGTATATAACTATATCGAGGCATAATTAACTTAACTATTGAATTCTCGTTAATTGCTGATGCTTGATTCACTATATAAACAAGCAAAGTGTTTTGGTGCTTTATCCACATTTAGTGATAACTAAACACCACCAATGACTCACTCAAAAAAAACAAAAATGTATTAGGATCTCGCATCGCCCCACGCATTGTTTTAGTCTTATTGAGGATATATATCTAGATGCTTTCGCTCGGAGTAACTCTTTGGACCTCAAATTCTATTTTTTTAGTAGGGTACCAAGTACTATAAATCTATAACAATTACCAAGTAACCAACAAAAACAATTATCCCTAAATCCCTAATCCCTAAATGATAAAAATGATAGCCCTAAATCCCTAAAACAAGAGATTGACAAAAATGATAACCCTAACTCTCTAATATTTTAGTTCATTTTATTATCAAAAGTAAATTAACACAACTACACAAGCTAAAATATAAGACTTTATTTAATTAAAGAAATGACTCACCAATACGAAGAGTTGATTTGGAGGCTAAGCTATTTTTTTTTCTTCTTAGTTGAGACTTGAGCGCGCAGCAGACAGCACAATGGAGTCTTCTTTCCTTTTTTTTGTGGGAAGAAAAAAAGATTTCACTGATTAAAGACTAAGAGTATAGAGGATTGGGTTTTTTTTTTAAGTTTTATTGTTAGGCCCGGACATTTAAATCCAAAAATTATTTTTATTGGGCCAGATTTTATATGTTTTTGTTTGGCTAAAACTAAATATACCTAGTAAATTTTTTTACAAATCTTGTACAGCCCACCTAATGTCCCTATGTGGCGCTGCCCCTGGGAATGATCGGTATTAATTAATATAATACCATATTCATAGAAGTGGCATCAGTTATATATATATATATATATATATATATATATATATTCTGTTTTTTCTCTCAGTGTTACCAACGAACGTAAATAGCTAATTCTACTAGTGCAATAAGAATGAAAAAATATTCCACTTCAACTCTTTACTATGTTATCTAAAATGTTTACAAAGATATCAAATATTTTAGGACACGTTTAAGTGTTACATTTAATAGGCTGGTCTAAGGAAACGTAATTTGATTGAAATTATAACATTATGTCTTCTGATTTTGAATTAGCCGGACATGTTACATTTGTGAACTAAATAAGCAAATTACGTTCATGTATTACATTAAATAGGCCATATTACTCGCAAGTAATAAGAAAAAGCAAATTACTTACCTCTCGTGTTATGTTAAATAAGCACATCATCTTCATATGTATTCTATATATACATCACACGTTAAAGGATGGTGTGCAATTCTCTAAAATCATGTATTAGATAGCATCACAGGTAATGCACTCGAGAAAGAGAGTTTATAAGGAAATTGTAGCACCCGAAGACAAAATTAAAGGCTAGTCGTGCATTGTAACTTCGAAATACGAAAAATCAAATACCAAAGATTATAGGCTAGTTAAGCATAATGAAAAAAGTAAATAATCACGCCATCTCTATCGTAAGGATGTAACGGCGTGGCATGAGGAGAAAATATTTTAGGCCAAATTGCCTCACAAAAATATAACTTGGTCCAAATTATAATATTGGTGTGTCAAATAAATACAACAATGTGTCGTTGCTTAAGTGCAACATGGGGCTTTTACTAATGTTTTAATATTACGAGATGCTTTGTACTGATTAAAATAGCATTTAATTTGGAGTTGTTTGCCAACTGGACTCACATAACCATAACCAACGAGTACCTACAGCTAGTATTTGCTTTTCCCTTCCGCTTAATATCACTTTTGATATCACGCTTTCTCCATAATGTCAGATTCAACAATTTGTTCTCTTCCCTTTCCCTTTTGATCAACCAGTTACTAATTTTGATCACACATGTGCTTGTCCTTTCAATGCCCCCCACTACAAGAATAAGGGCCTATGGAATGCGAAATATTCGGTTTCTATAGGTCCATATTCGCATTCCAAAGAGGGTTAGAATGCGACATTCGCTTTCCGAAATTCACACCCCGAAAGCTCACTTCCTAAAGATATTCAGAAAGCGAATTCGCTTCCCAAAGCCAATGGAAAGCGAAATAATTCGCATTCCATGTTACAGGAAGCGAAACTTTCGCTTTCTAAATCTAATACTTTGGAAAGCGACATTCGCTTTCCAGGGTATAATACGCGTACATATACAACACTATGGGAAGCGAATTTCTCGCTTCCCTTCTTGAAATATTTTAAAATATATAGCGGTAAATAGTTACCGCCACATTTTTGAAATTTTCGCGAAATAATGTGGAAAGCGAATAAATCGCATTCCTAGACCTAAAATATTTAGGTTGCGAAACATTCGCATTCCATCGTTATTATAATTAATAAAGAAATTGAATTATATTGATTAGTATTATTATGTGGTAATCACTAATAAACATGATTAACTTGTTTTTATTAGTAATTCCAGTAATATAAAACTGCTAAATAAACTATTTCTGTGATTATCTCAATTAAACTTGATTAATTTGTGTTATTAATAATTTCAGTTAATAACAAATTAATTATTTGTATGGTTATTAATAACAAATAAGAATAACTTGTCAAATTAATTAACTGAAAATATAGAATATAATCAATACCGAATAATTATTAATAATGAAATAAGATTAAATTACATAAACAAGGTTAATTGCATAGTATATCACGTCATCATCATCTTGTTCTTCTTTAATAGCAGCAGCAGCATAAGAACAGTAACAAACACACACACTACAAAAATGCAAGATCCAAACTCCGAGAAGACCCAACCGCCACCGCCGTCGTTCCCCACCGCCGCCGTAGCAATGCGGTCCTTCCACCACAGGAGAGCCCACTCTGAGGTCAACTTCCGGATGCCGGAGGATTTAGATCTGGTCTCCGACCCCTTCGATGGCGCCGGTGGTAGCTTCGAGGATATGGGATCGGAGGAGGATTTCTTCTCAACTTATATGGACTTTGAACAGCTCGGTAACGGCGGATCTGGCGGTGTTTTCGACAATGGCGGTGGTGACGAAGGCGGCGAGAGGAGGCCGAGGCACGTCGCAGCAATTTTGTGGATGGCTCGTCGTCGAGCTTGTTGTTTAATGAGAATGGGATTGACCACCGGAAGTCAAGGTACGGGTCGTCGGAGTCTTTCTCCACGGCGCGCAGGCTTCTGACTTCGGAGTCCGTGTCGGAGGAGTATTCCACGGCGAAGGAGGAGGAGAATGCGGTGGCGGTGGTGGTGGTGGTGGTGGAGCTGGAGGAGGAGTGGTGGGGTACTGCGGTGGTGGTAGCTGTATGAAACTAGACATTTTTGTAAATAGTGATATTTTTGGGCTGTATGAAACAATTATTTTGCTGTTGTTTTATGAGAAGAGTGAGTAATGTTTATCTTGACATTGTTGTGTTGTGTTGAGATGGAGAAGAGACTGATTTGGGATGTTATTTATAGAATATGGAAGTGAAAAAATTGAAAAATTTGTTACTACCGCCCAAAATGAAATCTGAAAATTAATTTGTGGCATACTTTCCCGCTAATAGAAATTAAAAGGAAAATAGAAAAAAAAAACGTATCCGGGAAACTAAAAAAGTTGGAGACGGTGGAAAGAGAATATTTCGCTTTCCATATTGTTCTCTCTCCTGCCAGTAGAAAAGGAAATATTCACTTTCTACTAAAAATAATTAAAAAACATATAGGAAGCTTGCTCTATTGTTTCAGATCTACGAAAATCTTATCTCTTCACCCATTTCATTTTTTCTTCGGTTTTTAATCTCAAAGCTAATTTTATTTAGTTTTTTTGTGGCATGCCCTCCAAAATACAACATTATAAACCTCAATTTCGATTGGGCATCATCCTCTACCAAAGGTATGTTATTTTCTAGTTATTTGTTGTCAATTATTTTAGTTTATTGCAATTAATTTAGTTATTACATAGTTTTAGTTAACTATAAATCGAGAAATGATAATTGATATATTTGTTGATATGGATCTTTGTTGTTTTTGTTTCGTTAGATTAAATGTATAACGGCGAAGATCGGAGTTGGATGTATGATAGGCCTAGTGATGATAATTATTGGAACAATTGTTATATAGAAGGTGTTGGAAGGTTTCTCGATTATGTATTTTCAAGAACCGATATAATGAGAAATGGAAAAGCTAAATGCCCTTGTTGTAGATGTTGTAACCAAGTGTGGTTAGATTTAGAAAGCATCAGAATACACCTTTACAATAGAGGTTTTGTTGATCATTATCATGTGTGGACTTCACACGGGGAGTCACGTAGAACCTTTGCGCAGTCGAATACGCCTGACAACGAGCCTTCTAGTAGTACTACGAGTAACCTTGTTAGAGAAATGGTTCATGATCATTTTGGTGGGCGTTTTGAAAACGTAAATATTTCTGATGCATCAATCGAAGAGCCAAACAAAGAGGCGCAAATGTTCTTTGAGTTGTTAGAAGCAGCAGAGACGCCACTCAACGATGGGTCTAATGTTTCTCTATTAAGTTGGGTAGCACACTTTATGGCCAATAAAAGTGAACACAAAGCTTCTGCTGTTTATTGTGACAGGGTCATAGAATCCGTGCACTGGCTGTTGTCTCCCGAGGTTAGCGAAGAAATTCCAAAAGATGTGCGTGGCATGAAAAAACTTCTTAGAAGTTTGGGGCTTGGAAAGAAAACTTTTGATGTTTGCGAGAACGATTGTTTTCTGTTCTATGGAGACTATGAAAGTAGCAATCACACAAGGTGTCCAGTATGTGGTGCAAAAAGGTACGAGGATCAAGTTACGCCTACGGGTACGAAAAAGTGCATTGCACTAAAGAAATTATGGTACTTTCTGTTGACCCCTAGCTTGCAGAGGTTGTACATGGCACGCCGAACTGCTGAGCACATGACATGGCATTTGAAATGTAGGGAAGAAAATGATATAATGATTCATCCTGCTTGTGGTGATGCTTGGAAAGTGTTCGATGATACCTATCCTGAATACGCAGCAGAGCCGCGCAACGTTAGACTTGGATTGTGCACTGATGGTTTTACTCCGTGGAATAATGGTTAAAGAAATATTCGAATTAAGTTTTTTCTTTACTGATCCTTTGAAAACACTAATATTGCGTGTCATTCCAAATCTCGTCCAACACGAAGTAACGAAATACGATAAACATGTAAACAGGAAGAATATATAATTACAGAAAAGTTAAAAAAATATCTGAATTAAGTTTTATCTTTTACCAATCCTTTGAAAATATTAATTAAGCGTGTCATTCCAAATCTCGTTCAAAACGAAATAACGAAATACGATAAACAAATAAACGGGGAGTTTATGTAATTAATAAAAAATTAAAGAAATATCCGAATTAAGTTTTTTCTTTTACCAATCATTTGAAAACAATAATTAAGCGTGTCACTCAAAATCTCGTCCAAAACGAAGTAACGAAATACGATAAACAAATAAACGGGAATGTTTATGTAATTGTAGAAAAGTTAAAGAAATATCCAAATTAAGTTTTTTCTTTTATCAATCCTTTAAAAACACAAATTAAGCGTGTCATTCCAAATCTCGTCCAAAATGAAGTAACGAAATACGATAAACAAATAAACGGGTGGTTTATGTAATTATAGAATAGTTAAAGAAATATCCGAATTAAGTTTTTTCTTTTACCAATCCTTTAAAAACACTAATTAAGCGTGTCATTCCAAATCTCGTCCAAATTGAAGTAACGAAATACGATAAACAAATAAATGGGTGGTTTATGTAATTATAGAATAGTTAAAGAAATATCCAAATTAAGTTTTTTCTTTTACCAATTCTTTAAAAACACTAATTAAGCGTGTCATTCCAAATCTCGTCCAAAACGAAGTAACGAAATACGATAAACAAATAAACGGGGGGTTTATGTAATTATAAAAAAAGTTAAAGAAATATCCGAATTAAGTTTTTTCTTTTACCAATCCTTTGAAAACACAAATTAAGCGTGTCATTCCAAATCTCGTACAAAATGAAGTAACGAAATACGATAAACTAATAAATGGGGGGGTTTATGTAATTATAGAAAAGTTAAAGAAATATCCGAATTAAGTTTTTTCTTTACCAATCATTTAAAAACATTAATTAAGCGTGTCATTCCAAATCTCGTCCGAAAAGAAGTAACGAAATACGATAAACAAATAAATGGGGGGTTTATGTAATTATAGAATAGTTAAAGAAATATCCAAATTAAGTTTTTTCTTTTATCAATCCTTTAAAAACACTAATTAAGCGTGTCATTCCAAATCTCGTCCAAAATGAAGTAACGAAATACGATAAACAAATAAACGGGTGGTTTATGTAATTATAGAATAGTTAAAGAAATATCCGAATTAAGTTTTTTCTTTTACCAATCCTTTAAAAACACTAATTAAGCGTGTCATTCCAAATCTCGTCCAAATTGAAGTAACGAAATACGATAAACAAATAAACGGGTGGTTTATGTAATTATAGAATAGTTAAAGAAATATCCGAATTAAGTTTTTTCTTTTACAAATTCTTTAAAAACATTAATTAAGCGTGTCATTCCAAATCTCGTACAAAATGAAGTAACGAAATACGATAAACAAATAAATGGGGGGTTTATGTAATTACAGAAAAGTTAAAGAAATATCCGAATTAAGTTTTTTCTTTACCAATCCTTTAAAAACATTAATTAAGCGTGTCATTCCAAATCTCGTCCGAAAAGAAGTAACGAAATACGATAAACAAATAAATGGGGGGTTTATGTAATTATAGAATAGTTAAAGAAATATCCAAATTAAGTTTTTTCTTTTATCAATCCTTTAAAAACACTAATTAAGCGTGTCATTCCAAATCTCGTCCAAAATGAAGTAACGAAATACGATAAACAAATAAACGGGTGGTTTATGTAATTATAGAATAGTTAAAGAAATATCCGAATTAAGTTTTTTCTTTTACCAATCCTTTAAAAACACTAATTAAGCGTGTCATTCCAAATCTCGTCCAAATTGAAGTAACGAAATACGATAAACAAATAAACGGGTGGTTTATGTAATTATAGAATAGTTAAAGAAATATCCGAATTAAGTTTTTTCTCTTACCAATTCTTTAAAAACATTAATTAAGCGTGTCATTCCAAATCTCGTCCAAAACGAAGTAACGAAATACGATAAACAAATAAATGGGTGGTTTATGTAATTATAGAATAGTTAAAGAAATATCCAAATTAAGTTTTTTCTTTTACCAATTCTTTAAAAACACTAATTAAGCGTGTCATTCCAAATCTCGTCCAAAACGAAGTAACGAAATACGATAAACAAATAAACGGGGGATTTATGTAATTATAGAATAGTTAAAGAAATATCCAAATTAAGTTTTTTCTTTTACCAATTCTTTAAAAACACTAATTAAGCGTGTCATTCCAAATCTCGTCCAAAACGAAGTAACGAAATACGATAAACAAATAAATGGGGGTTTATGTAATTATAGAAAAGTTAAAGAAATATCCGAATTAAGTTTTTTCTTTACCAATCCTTTAAAAACATTAATTAAGCGTGTCATTCCAAATATCGTCCGAAAAGAAGTAACGAAATACGATAAACAAATAAATGGGGGGTTTATGTAATTATAGAATAGTTAAAGAAAAATCCAAATTAAGTTTTTTCTTTTATCAATCCTTTAAAAACACTAATTAAGCGTGTCATTCCAAATCTCGTCCAAAATGAAGTAACGAAATACGATAAACAAATAAACGGGTGGTTTATGTAATTATAGAATAGTTAAAGAAATATCCGAATTAAGTTTTTTCTTTTACCAATCCTTTAAAAACATTAATTAAGCGTGTCATTCCAAATCTCGTCCAAATTGAAGTAACGAAATACGATAAACAAATAAACGGGTGGTTTATGTAATTATAGAATAGTTAAAGAAATATCCAAATTAAGTTTTTTCTTTTACCAATTCTTTAAAAACACTAATTAAGCGTGTCATTCCAAATCTCGTCCAAAACGAAGTAACGAAATACGATAAACAAATAAGCGGGGGGTTTATGTAATTATAAAAAAAGTTAAAGAAATATCCGAATTAAGTTTTTTCTTTTACCAATCCTTTGAAAACACAAATTAAGCGTGTCATTCCAAATCTCGTACAAAATGAAGTAACGAAATACGATAAACAAATAAATGGGGGGTTTATGTAATTATAGAAAAGTTAAAGAAATATCCGAATTAAGTTTTTTCTTTTACCAATCCTTTAAAAACAGTAATTAAGCGTGTCATTCCAAATCTCGTCAGAAATGAAGTAACGAAAGACGATAAACAAATAAATGGGGGGTTTATGTAATTATAGAATGTTCTAGCATAATTTTGCAAACATTTCTAATTCTGTTTTGAAAACAGAATAAAATTGACAAAAAATATTTTGCCTTGTTGATTTTCTTTTTTTTTTTTTTAATGTGTAAATTGACTGAAAAAATCTTTTTCCTTCTCTCCTTCCTTTTGTTAAAGGCGGGAATAAACAATTCTGCCGGGAATACGAGAGGTTTCCTTGGAAATATTATGGGAAGTGAAAAATTCCCTTTCCAAGTATTTCTTATGTATTTTTTTTAATTTTAATCGAATTTTTTGTTTGGAAAGTGAAAGATTCGCTTTCCATATACTATGGGAAGCGAAACATTCGCTTTCCAGATATTTCTCATGCATTCTTTTTTAATTTTAATCGAATTTTTTGTTTGGAAAGCGAATGATTCGCTTTCCATATACTATGGGAAGCGAAACATTCGCTTTCCAGATATTTCTCATACATTCTTTTTTAAGTTTAATCGGATTTTTGTAGTGCCCCTCCTCACTCAAATGTATCTTAGTGAATTAGCATAGGCACTAATAAATCTCTGACTGATATATCCTATTCAAATTGGAACCTCATTTTTCATGGTTTTAGATTATCAACTGTATCTCCTTTTGTAATTATAAACTCTAAGAAACAGCAAGTACGGCTCATCTTTAACTAGAATAAACAGCCATGTCAAGGAAAATCATTGTAAGTTAAGTAGTTCTCATGATGATGATATTGGTTGCAAAGGCTGATGCAAAATGTGCCATCGAGGTGTTGTAAAGTGGACCCTTCTCGATAGAGCGAAAAACACGACAATAATTGAAAATCGGAAAAATAAACAACTCACAGATTTTACGTGGAAAACCCAAATTACTTTAGGGTGAAAAACACCAAATTACTTTAGGGTGAAAAACCACGGACAAGGTAGAAGAACTTCACTATGAGTGTAAAATAGGAATTACAATTCTCCGACTTTTACCGTAGTAAAGTCGCACAAACTCTCTATTTTTACCTCACACTTACAACACACTAACAACACTCTTTATATTAACTACACTTAATTATATAAGAGTTTGTATTTGTTTTTGTTGTTTTGGGATTGATTAGAAATGCTAAACGGAGGCTGCATTTATAGCCGGAAGAACTATTGCACCAAGGATTAATTAATCAGCCACCCCAATATGCAGGTGCTGCACTACCGCCCCAATATTGCAGGTTCTGCACTACCTTTTTTAAATCAGCCTCACTAAACCGCCCCAACAATCTCCCACTTGAAGATTTGATTAGAGACTAATCAGATCTTCACACCATTCTTTCTACCTTGCCCTTCATGTTGCTCACGTTTTCACCAGACCACACGAGGACCGACACTGAACAAACTTGTCAGCATTAACACTCTTCGTCATGAAATCAGCTATGTTATCTTTAGTGTGAATCTTCTGTACATCCACAGTACCCTCATCGACTTTCTCACCAACAAAGTGATATTGGACCCGAATATGCTTTGTCTTGGAATGAAACGCTGGATTCCTTGCAAGATGAAACGCACTCTGACTGTCACAGAATAGAGAAATACTCTCTAGTTTGCGCCCGAGTTCCTCCAGGACCATTTTCAGACAAATCGCCTCTTTACTGGCCTGCGTAGCTGCCACATATTCCGCCTTTGTTGTTGATGTCGCAACAACTGACTGTAACTTTGAAACCCAACTCACTGCACCTCCAGCAAGAGTAACCACATATCCTGTCGTGGACATGCTTTTGTCAAGATCACCTGCATAGTCAGAATCAACATAGCCCCTGACTGAAAAACCCGATCCTCCATAACATAATGCAACATCTGAGGTTCCCTGAATGTATCTCAGAACTCTCTTTACTGTATTCCAATGCTCTCTTCCCGGATTCGCCATGTATCGACTAACCACTTCCACTGCATGTGCAATGTATGGTCTAGTACAGATCATAGCTAATATTAAGCTTCCCACTGCTGATGCATACGGTACTCGAGACATCTCCCTCCTATCTTCCTCAATGCTAGGACACATACTTGAGGATAACTTGAAATTAACAGGAAGAGGGGTAGAGATTGGCTTACAATTCTGCATACTGAACCGCCGCAAAATCTTCAATAGATAGTTCCTCTGAGAAAACCAAATCTTCCTACAATTTATGTCTCGGTGGATTTGCATCCCTAGAATCTTGTTTGCTGGTCCTAAGTCCTTCATTTCAAATTCCCTAGTCAGTTCAACCTTCAGTTATTCAATACGAGCTTTGTTGGGGCCTGAAACCAACATGTCATCAACATACAACAGTAAAATAACAAAGTCATCACCAGATCTCTTGAAATATGCACAAGGATCTGCATTCAGCCTGTTGTATCCAAGACTCATTTTGAATCAATCAAATCTTTTGTACCAACACCTCGGCACCTGTTTGAGACCGTACAAAGATTTGGTCAACCTGCAAACCAAGTTCTTCTTTTCTTCTTCAATAAATCCTTCTGGTTGGAGCATATAAATCTCTTCTTCAAGATCACCATGAAGAAAAGCCGTCTTTACATCTAACTGTTCAAGATGTAAATCAAATATAGCACACATCTCCAGTACCACCCACACAGTTGTCATTCGGACCACCGGAGAAAATATTTCGTTGATATAAATCCCCTCCTTCTGAGCATATCCTTTCACCACCAATCGTGCACGATACCTCTCCAATTGGTCATCACTGTTACGTTTGATTTTGTACACCCATTTGTTGCCAATGGGTTTCCTCCCTTGTGGTAGAGACACAAGTTCCCACGTCTTATTCTTATGGAGTGCTTCAATTTTCTTCTGCATTGCTGCCATCCACTGAGCTGCGTCTGAACTACTCATTGCTTCCTGGAGAGTTGATGGCTTCCCGTCCTCAGTTAAAAGATAGTATGCCACATTTTTCTCCATACAATAGTCTGAGTGCCAACCTGGTGGTCTCCTGACACGTGTCGATCGACGTATCCCCGAGACTCCAGACTCCGTTGTCTCCTCAGGTCCATGCTCTAGTTCAGCAGGATCCTCCTGCTCGGCGTCCTTCTCGACTACTACTGTCGTAGTTTCTGGATCTCCTCATGTGCTGCTATCATTTCCTTTCTTATCTTCTTTGAAGATAACATCCCTGCTTACAACAATCTTGTGGGCAGTGGGGTCCCACAAGCGATACCCCTTCACTCCTTTAGCATACCCTAAGAACAAACACTTCCTGGATTTTGGGTCCAACTTTGTTTTCTCTTGAGTATTGGACATAACATAAGCCGGAATCCCAAATACATGGAGATTAGAATAATCAACTGGTTTACCTGTCCACACCTCCATCGGTGTTTTCAGCCCCAGTGCTGTTAATGGAGATCGGTTCACCACAGAACAGGCGGTATTGATTGCTTCTGCCCAAACGACTTTTCTAAGCCTGCATCCTGCATCATGGCTCTTTTTCTATCCAACAAGGTCCTGTTCATCCGCTCTGCCACCCCATTCTGTTGCGGAGTGTATGCCATAGTAAACTGCCTCTTAATCCCAGCATCTTTACAGAAGTCGTCAAACTCCTTGCCCGTATATCCTCCTCCATTGTCAGATCTAAGGCACTTGATCTTTTTCCCAGATTCAAGTTCCACCAGCGCTTTGTACGTCTTGAACATCGAGAACACCTCGGCCTTACTCTTGATCATGTACACCCTACATCTCCTGGAATAATCATCTATAAAAGAAACAAAATACTTTGCACCTCCCATGGATAGTATTGGTGCTTGCCACACGTCAGAGTGAATCAATTATAGAATGAATTTACTTCTAGAATCTGAACTACGAAACTTTATACGATGTTGCTTGCCAAAAACACAATGATCACAAAAAGGTAAAGATACCTTTGTGAGGCCCGGAAGTAGTTTCTTCTCTGAAAGAACCTTCATGCATTGTTCCGACATATGCCCGAGCCGCTGATGCCAAATCATTGATGATTTCTCAATCGACTCATAAGAAGCCACTGACGCTTCTCCCACTTGCACAGCCCTCCCCTGTACCATGTATAAGTTTCAGGCAATCTTGTCCGCCTTCATCTGTACAAGCGCACCCCTTTTAACTTTCATGATCTTGTTTCGCGACCCAATCTCACAACCAAGATCATCGAGTTGTCCATAAGACAACAAATTCTTGCATAATCCCTCCACGTGTCAGACATCTCGAATGGTCCGAACAATCCCGTCATGCATCTCCATCTTGATCGTACCAACGGCAACAACTTTCAAATGTTCATTTTTACAGCTATACACAGATTCTCCAGCGATCGGTGTATACTCATGAAACCACTCCCTCCGGGGAGTCATATGAAAACTGGCTCCTGAATCAATAAGCCATACATCATCGAAGCCACGCATACCTCGAATAGCTGGTGCTGCTTCACAACATAGTACATCACCATCATCTGAAGTGTTAGCAACGTTCCCTTGAGGATCATAACTCTTCTTGTTCGAATCCTTAAGATTCCAACAGTCCTTCTTCAAGTGACCTTTCTTGCCACAGTGCCAACAACTGCCTTTGGTCTTTGACTTGGATCTCCCATGTTTCTTACTCCCACTTGCACCACGCTCCGTTGTTCTCCCTCTTGTCACCGACAAGGCAACTGCTTGTTGCGAACCTGCCTCCATGTCTTCTCTGTTCTTACGCCGACTCTCTTCTTCCAGAATAGGGGCTGCAATTTCGTCGAAGACTAAATAATCCGTGAGGACATTATTTGTTAAGTTGATGACAAGCAGGTCATACGAATCGGGCAGACTTTGCAGTAGAATTTCAGCACGTTCAACTACTTCTATTTTATGACTCAACGATGTCAATTGAGAAAATAAAGTATTTAAAACATTGAGGTGCTCAGTTACCGGGGTAGATTTCGCCATCCTCAGTGTGTACAATTTCCTTTTAAGGAAAATTTTGTTGTGTAGGGACTTTGCCTCATACAGCTTGTTGAGATGGTCCCATATCTCCTCAGCTATCCTCTTCTCCTCAACGCTTGACAATACGCCATCACCAAACGCCAGGTGAATATTTGCGATAGCATTGCCGTCCATTTCATTCTACTTCGTATCATCTGTGATTTCCACCAGCCTGTCGTCGATCGCCGCGAGACACCTATCTTTCCACAAGATGGCTTTGATCTTCAGCTTCCACAACGAGATATTACTCCCGTTGAATTTTTCGATCTCGAATTTCGCCGTCATTGCTTCTATCACGTACCACCGTCACTGAAAAATAATTTCAGTACGATACCCACAGATATCACCGAGACCCCGGATATGAATCGAGGCTCTAATACCACTTGTTTTAAGGTGGACCCTTCTCGATAGAGCGAAAAACACGGCAATAATTGAAAACCGGAAAAATAAACGACTCACAGATTTTACGTGAAAAACCCCAAATTACTTTAGGGTGAAAAACCACGGACAAGGTAGAACAACTTCACTATGAGTGTAAAATAGGAATTACAATTCTCCGACTTTTACCGTAGTAAAGTCGCACAAACTCTCTATTTTTACCTCACACTTACAACACACTAACAACACTCTTTACATTAACTACACTTAATTATATAAGAGTTTGTATTTGTTTTTGTTGTTTTGGGATTGATTAGAAATGCTAAACGGAGGCTGCATTTATAGCAGGAAGAATTGTTGCACCAAGGATTAATTAATCAGCCACCCCAATATGCAGGTGTTGCACTACCGACCCAATATTGCAGGTGCTACACTACCTTTTTTTAAATCAACCGCACTAAACCGCCCCAACACGAGGGGATCTTCGTTTTTGGAGACTCAAATTCTGACACAGGAGGTTATTTTTCTACGTTCCCGCCACAATCGCCCCCTTTTGGCATGACATACTTCAAAAAACCAAGTCGCCGGGCTACTGATTGAGGAAATTACATTGATTTCTTAGGTAAATTGGCTAAATTCCTCTATTTTTGTGGTCAAAGAATGAGGTGAACGATCGAATTAGTTAACCACAATGGTTTTTATATATTGTTATTTGCAGCTCAAGCTCTGGGATTTCCATTTGTAGGCCCTTATCTACGATCAATAGGATCCGACTACAATCACAGTGCCAACTTTGCTACAGTCTTCGTCGATTGTACTTCAGCCGAATCCATCTGTGTTCGTAAGCGGAGTTATCCTTTCTATTTTAAAGTTCAAAGCGATCAAATGAAGCAGTTCAAGGCAGCAGTTGAGGAATAAAAAGTCCCAAAGCAAGAAATCTTACATTAAAATTTACATGTGAGTTTAAACATATGTCAAGTTGGGACAAAACACGCACAAGGAACAACTTGTTTCTATGCCTTTTATGCTTTAGCTTGTCACACATAGTTAGCCTGGTATGGTTTGCATGGTTGGCGTAGTTTGTAGGCTATTGCTTCAACCTAGGAATTTATCTAGTGAGCACCTAAAGGGTTGAAAAGAATGTTGGGACAGAACACGAATGCATGGTTGAATCTTTATCAGATCGATTGAGAAGATCTTTTCCGGTGGATGATTGATTGCTCTGAATATGATGCTTAAAATTAGTTCACTAGTTTAGTACTTTGAAGGGGGCTGAAGGTACTTTTGATATCGTACTGTTGGTATTTTGTTGTAAAAATAAGAGTATTATGGCTCTATGTCAACAAGTTAGTCATTGTGACTAAGTTTAAATAACTCTCTTACCTTTTTTGCTTCAGCCACATAATGTTTTATTTCATAGAGCAACTTTTGTTATGCTTTGCTTATTTAGGCTGCATAGTGCCCAGCGTAGTTCACAACCTCGCAACTTCGTTTTGTTGACTCATGTCTTCAATGAATATAGATGAACACACTACAAGAGCAACGGTCTTTTTCCAGGGCGAAAACCGTCGAAAAAGGCCCCTTTTACGTCAGAAAGGACCTTTTCCGAGGGTCTTAACCATCGAAAAAGGCTTCGACGAAAAAAGGTATTTCCGATAGCACTAAACCGTCGGAAAAGAGGTATTTTTCGACGGTATACTACCGCGGAAAAGACCCTTTTCTGACGGTATTATACCGTCGGAAATCATCTTAAAAAAATTATTAAATTTATTTGGTATATGCGTTTTCAAAAAAAAATAATATGTATTAAATAATAATAATTTTATATGGTATATGCATATTTAAAAAAAAACGTATTAGATAATTTGAAAAAAATAGAAATATATTTAAATAAAATTTTCGACGGGTTAAAACCGTCGGAAATAATATTCATAATATAAAAAAAAATGGCAGACTATTTGGTTTTTCTTAGAAAAAAAACAATTTTTTTTGTTAAATCTTCTCTCAATTTCGTCCGAATTTTTGGAAAATGCTATAAAAATAGTTTTTTGCATATATAGTTAATAAAAACAAAAAAATATATTTAATACGAGAAAAACATAAATATAAACTGATTTGTAGTATATAGATAAATAAAAATGGGATATTATGAAAGTATTAATATATATATGAAATTAAAAATAATAATAATGTAAGAAAACAAAATATATACGATAATTAAGATAAAAAATATAAAGAAAGTATATGTAAGAAAATTATTTGAAGAAAGAATTGGGAGAGGAAATGTAGTTAGGGAGATATAATTGAGTGTTTGTGTATGAATGAATGAATGAATTTTAGGTGTAAAATTTGGGGGTATTTATAGATTTGGGAGGGAGATGGTGCCACGTCACCGATCCGGGTGAAAAACCACCCGAAAAGGGTATTTTGCCTCGGGTCCTCCCATGTGTGCCATTATGACCTTCAATGGCTCTAATATCTATGTCATACTCAATAGGCCATTTCTCTACGGGACTATAATTATCCTCGAGTGCATTAACATAACATTCCTACAATGTTCATAGTAAATAAATGAAAAAGGTATAGACATAAAACATTCACATACATGTTTAAGATAACTTACATAATACTATTGGATCCGCTTGCGCGTGGTCCATCACGTATGGCTCGTCGAAGCGTATCACACGCGGACAATCATACTATAAATATATTTTGTAAAACAATATTAAATGTAAAGAGTAACTAAATATGACAAAATATAATTTGTAAACAAGGAAATCCTAACGTATCCTACCGTTTCATAACTTCTCTCTTGTGTGCTCACAGACCCACCATAGTACGTAGCTAAGGAACCCTTTCTATCGGCGCTCTTTGTCCTATTGGACTCTCGTTATGGTTAAAATTGGAATAAAAGTAAAATTTTTGTTAACCACAAGTTTGGGCTTCCGTTCTGGGTCGTTTGTAGTACCTCGACCCTTCCCCCGTCCACTAGGCGACCTAAGGCTTGTAGAAGCAGATTCAGAAGTAACAGATGCCGGAGAGGGTTGTGGTGGCGACGAAGCTCCTTCTTTATGGGCTTGTGGAACTTGGTCCACCAAGCCATGCGGAAAGATTTAAGGTGGAGGAGTAATTTTAGGAAGCAAGACCAGATCTGGGTCCCTCAGGCGGGGAGCAGTGGCTCGGGTCCTGGTTGAAATGGGTCTCGTTTGTTGTGTAGTCAGAGCCGAAGCCTCGATCCAGACTGGAGTGGAGCGTTGTGGTTGTGCACGTGCCGGTGTTGGGGCCTGGGTTCGTTGTTGGGAAGCAACCAGAGCATGATGAGTTTGTGGCGGAGGTTCCTCGACATGTTGTGTAACTTCGTCGTGACTAGTGGTTTCAACGTTACCACTGTGCCGAGATTTAAACATACACGCAAAATTGAGCATCCCCAGGGTTTTCGGTAACGAAACATTGGAAATATATAGCTGTGTTTTTTTCTATTTCGCTTTTCCTTTACCTTTATCTGTCTTAATGTTGCGATTATTTTTATCGGCCATTTATAAAAATAACGATTATCGAAAAAAATATATATATTTGAGGAAAGAAAGGATTATATTATAGATATGATGAATAAAATTGGTGATGATGAAATAAAGAAAACAAGGATATTTATAAATTTTTTGTTTTTTTAAATAATGATTAACTTGACCGGCAACTTTTTAAAAAGGCGCCAGTCCCACCACATTTCCTTCGGGTGGTCTTTCCGGTCGGCCAAGTGCAGACAGAAATGTGGTGGGGCCGCCGTCATAAAATGACTGACGGGCTCGCCGGTCATTTAATCTTTTAGTATTTTTTTTCTTCGGTCGGAGGCCTTGGGAAAAGGGTTGTTTTCTTGTAGTAACATTATTTAACACAAATGATAAGGTCAAGAAAAACTAATCAAGCCTTAACCATCCAACATAACTCCATCCACAAGTATAGGGAACAAGATCATTTGAACATGCAACTCTTTGTGTATTAATTTAGTTCCTTAGTGTATCACAAATATGCTTAACAGAATAAAGACCACTACAAAAAAACAGGGCAACAGCGACGACATCTTTCCAACGGGAAAAAAAGTCGTTGCTATTAGTAACAAATTAGTGACTGAATACCAACGGAATGTCTTTTTGTGCTAATTAACTACAACTTACCAACGAGTTTTCCTACAGAATAACTGCTTCGTTGCTATTCCGTTGTAAAGTTGTAGGAAATAATTTGAATTGTTAAGAAACATGACAACAACAACGACGCTTTTCTAACGGAAAAAAGTTCGTTGTTATTAGCAACAGATTTGTAACTATATACCAACAAAAACTCAAAATCAGATGCAGTTTTAATTTCAATATATTTTTCCAACAATATAAATTTTGTTGCAATTAATTCCAAATTTTATGAAAATAATTTGACTAGCTCAAAAACATATAACAATAGCAAGGATCATTTTGCAATGAAGAAAACACCTTTAAATTAGTTACTAAGTTAGTTTGGTGAATTATTATTTGTTCGATTATTAAAGAAATATGATAGCATAGTACACTATAGTTATAAAGTATTTTGTTTTTCATATATGTTTTAGTAAATTGTATAATTTTTTAATTTTCTTCATATTGGCATCATGAGTTTACAAAAATTAATGTTTGTCGTTTTGACACATTTGTTGTAAAGTACAATATTCAAATTATATAGTATCAACAATCAAAATATTATTAAACTGGTGATAGATATTATGGTTGCATGCATAGAATATAAACGTAAAGATATCAAAATATTTTTGTTTCAAATCAAAAAAAGACATGGCTTAATTCATATCAATCCTCATGATATATTGCATCATCATCAGTACTATACTCAAGTTCTTCATCTTCATGGATATTTGCATGTTCATCTTCCGATAATAGATCGAGAAATACTTCTTCGTCTTCTACATCCTCAACATGCCCTTCGAGTTCAATATTTGGTTGAAGCTCTGTCCGATCCACTTCTTCTGCATTTTCATTATGATCAAAGAGAACATCGGAATCATCGAGATCAACACCTGTAGAGACGCCCTCCATAACAGACGAGATAAACTCTTGGAAAGGGCCTTCAGCCCGAGGATCAATCTCTTGATTATCATTTGATAATATAACAGTACTTACGCTCCGTGCCTTTGTTTTGCAAGCTGCCACCCATTCACCTCTATCCTTATACACTTGTCGTTTTGGATAATCCAAGTAAAAGGCTTGTTGTGCTTGTTGTGCTTGTTGAGCTAGTATAAAGTGATCGTTGGATTTGAGCCTTGATTTTTTGTTTATCTCTACGAGATTAAACCGTGCATGAACTCTAACTCCATTGTTTGAAGAAGTGTCATACCAATGGCACTTAAATAAAACTACGGTCTCTCCAAAATAATTTAACTCTATAACTTCTTCCAACATACCATAGTAATGCATGGTGTCATCATCGACCGAGCTTCCCAAAACACAAACACCACTATTCATCGTTGACTTGGAATCTCCACGTTCTAGGGTGTGGAACCTAAATCCATTAACAATATACCCTTTGTAACACTTTGCTTTTCCATGTGGAAGGTACGCCATGCGTCTGATTTCCATTCCAACTTCATTGTCCACATCGTTCACCTATGGAAGTAAAAAAAAATGAATCAACTAGAAATTTTATAGTAATACTATTTAAAAGTTGTATAAGATCCAGTAGACATACATATTCTTGTAACCATTCTGGAAATTCAGTGTCACGTAACTTGATTACTTCTTCAACTGATATTAATGGATATCTCTCCTTCATAAGTGCAACAAACTTTCTATAAAAGTAATAGTAATATCAATTAATATAGGATAAATCGCACAATTAATAAGTTTAAAAGGACTTACTCAACAAAAGGATTTAGTTCTGCACAATTCAGTAGGACATATCGGTGTACGGCCCTTCTTTCATCTTCACCCAAAATCCGACGTAACGGAGGACCCATAGGTCGGCCTGGGTATGAGAAAATTGAGAGCCTCCCTTCTGGACCGGCTTGCCCTCCATCATCATTGCGTGGTACACTATTCATTCTTGTTTGAATACTTTTTTCAATGTACAATGAGCAAAATGTCGATACTTCCTCATTCAACCATGCTTGAACAATAGAAGCCTCCACTTTGGATAAATTACCTACTTTCTTTTTAAGATGATGTAGGAACCTAGTCACATTAAATATGTTAGGATAGAGTTTATAATTAACAAACAAGATTTTTTTGAAGAAACATGTGGCAAATGAGAATTAATACATACATAATATATTGCTTCAGTACCTCTCAAATGGATACATCCAACGATATTGTACGGGTCCACCAACCTTGGCTTCATATGCTAGGTGAATTGGCAAATGCTCCATTGAATCGAAGAATCCAGGAGGAAATATTTTCTCCATGTTACATAAAATCTCGACGATATTTACTTCAAGTTGCTCCATATCCTGAACGCGAAGCACAGTTGAACAAATATCTCTAAAAAATTGACTCAACTCTGCGAGTGTTTCCCTTATTGGTTTGGGAATAAGTTCGCGAAAGGTTATGGGCAACAACCTTTGCATGAATACATGGCAATCATGACTCTTCATCCCAATAATTTTGTTTTGATCTGCACTTACGCATCGAGCTATATTTGAGGCATACCCATCAGGAAACTTTAGTTGTCCAACCCAAGCACAAACATCTTTTATTTGTCCCTTACTTAGAGTATAAGATGCTTTAGGTTTCCAAGATTTTTCATTATCATCATAGATCAAATTCAAGTCAGGCCGATCACAGTAGAGCTCCAAATCTTGGCGAGCTTTGGCATTATCTTTTGTCCTTCCTTTGACGTCCATAACAGTGTTGAAAATATTATCAAAAACATTTTTCTCAATGTGCATCACGTCCAAATTGTGACGAATGAGATTTGTATGCCAGTAAGGGAGCTCCCAAAATATGCTTTTCTTCACCCAACTATGTGACTCATTAAAGCCCGGCATATCTTGGTTTCCACTGCGAGTCCCAAAGATGATATCAGGAAGTTTCTCTACTCGTCTATGAACTTCTTCACCTGATAATCGAGGAGGTGGTAAATCTTTCTCTACTATACCCTTTTTAAATTGTCTCATTTGTCTCCTGAATCGATGCTCTAGCGGTAAAAATTGACGATGACAGTCAAACCATGATGGTTTTCTTCCATTCTGCAGAAAAAATGACTTTGTGTTCTCCATGCAATACGGACATGCTAACTTTCCATGAGTGCTCCATCCAGAAAGCATAGCATATGCAGGAAAATCACTAATCGTCCATAAAAGAGCTGCCCTTAATGGAGAATTCTCCTTTCTGACTGCATCATAAGTTTCTACACCCACGGTCCACAACATCTTCAACTCATCAATAAGTGGACGCAAGAATACATCCAAGTGTTTGCCTGGGCTTTTGGGCCCAGGAATCACCATGTTTAGAATCAAGTTTGATCTTTGCATACACATCCATGGTGGTAGATTGTACACTGCTATGATCACATGCCAGCACGAGTAAGAAGCTCCAAAATTACTGAAAGGGGTGAAACCATCGGTACACAACCCAATACGAATATTGCGAATCTCACGTGCAAAAGAAGGGTGGGTTCGATTGAAATGTTTCCATGCTTCACCATGAGCGGGATGTGTCATAGTTCCATCTTCACAATGTTTAGCATGCCAAGTCATGTGCTCTGCTGTATGTCTTGAGATATATAGCCTTTGTAACCTAGGTGCCAATGGCAAGTAATGCAATATCTTATACGGTATCTTTCGACGTCCTTGTCTACATGGCTTATACCTAGGATAATGGCATATATTACACTCTTGCAGATCCTTATTTTCTTTATAATACAATATGCAGTTGTTTTCACATGCCTCAATCTTCTCATAGCTAAGACGAAGTTTAGCCAATTCCGCCTTCGTTTTGTATAAGTTGTGTGGTAGTCGATTTCCTTCCGGTCGCATCCCTTTTACAATTGTTGTCATGCGGTTGTAGCAAGCCTCAGGCATATTAAAATCTGATTTTAAGTTGAATAACTGAGAAATCGCCGACAACTTCGTATATGTTTCACAACCATCATACAATGGCTCATCTGCGGCATCTAGCAAATCAAAGAACTTTTTCGCGTTCCTATTAGGAGGTTGCTCCATCGAGTTTGTATCCCAATTGAATTTGGGCCCCGCAGCATCCATAACCATTGACCGCATCTCACATCTTTCATCGCTCATTTCTCTAGGGGGCATGCCATCTTCTGCTTCGATATTTGATGTTTCACCATGAAGCACCCACGTTTCATAACTTCGCAGAATACCGTTTCTATATAGGTGATATTGCACTTCCTGGCGCAATTGGAAGTACCTATTTTTGCATTTTGAACATGGACATCTAATTTTATTGTCATCAACATGTTCACTTGCAAATGCAAAATTCAAGAAACCAATGACTCCTTCTTTATATTCAGCACTAACACGCCCATTTTTATCCAAGCGTCGTCGCATCCAACTTTTGTCCATAGACATATTTTTCTGTATCGATGTGATGATTAAAAAGTGCATGCTAACGTATATAAACATAACTATTCAACTACGTACTGAACAAAGAATGCGAAGTAAGTGATCGTCAAAATATGTATAATAAATTAACCAAATACACTGCAGCAAGATAAAGATATATGCAACTATATTAATGTTAATATTTTAATCAACTTTTCAAACAAAATGACTACAACCTATAGTGAAGAGAGTGAGAAGGAAAATGAATTTGAACAATTTTGATTTTATGATAGCAAGTCGCATATTTGAACAATTTATTACCTTGTGGCAGCTTGTAGGGAATCCTTTGAGTTTTTGTGTTTGCTTCTTTTTCAATTTTGGCTTTCCTTTTCCTTTGTATTTGATATGTATCCTTTAAAATCAGACAAGAATTATTAGCGCAGCTGTCCATCAAAACAACAAATAAAATCAAATGTCAATACTAATTTCTATATTGTTAGAATAAAGTAATAATAAAAGAAAGACTTTAATAAAATTCATAACATTTAATAAAAACGTGAAGCTGGACAAAAATAAAAAGCTCACATTAAGAACAGTCATTTTCGTAGAAAGAAAAATAAAAATGAAGTATGCAATATTTAGAGCAGTGTTGACTACATAGTACGCATAACAACAAAATAATGATTAAGTACGAATTTTACTGGTTTTATGACAATTAACAAATCTTGTGATCAAAGAAATTATGGTGTATTTCTTTTAAATTTGTTAGCCACATATTATTTGATCAATATTGGGACAAATTAAAGTGCTGCATAATATTTTTCAGTGTACAAAATCTCTTTTCTGTGTATTTGTTTGATCAAAGTATTGGGACGAACTGCTGCATAAGTTTGATAATTAATGTCTACGTATATGTTTATGTTTTTTGTTAATTTGTGTGTTAATCTCTTAATCAGTGAATAATTTTGTTTGTTGTGATTAGTGAAATTAAATGAAGAAATTAGAATTATTGTACAAGTGAATTACTTCTTAAGAGTGTATGTGAACTATTAAGATACTCAAATCTTTTTTTGATAAGACCATATATAGCACCAAAAAGTAATCTCACAAATCCCTCCCAATCTCTATCATGTAAATTAACGGATATATATATTTATATATGTACTCTTTTATAATCTCACAAATCCCTCCCAATCTATATCATGTAAATTAACGGATATATATATTTATATATGTACTCTTTTATATTCTGATACATACATACATATAGATAGAAATAAATATGTTGTCCCAAGAGATTTACAGCGATACAACAGCGATACAACAAAAAACTTGACAAAGAAGAAATTGTTTACCTCTACCTCTCTGCTTCGTGTCTGCTCTGTTTTTGGAAATAGGTGATGCGACGTGAGAGAGAAACTAGAAGCCAAATTCAGTACAAAGACAAAGAAAAATGAACTTGTGCATGTTTCTTTGGTTCTTGTAGCGTTTTATATATAGGATAAATCTTATATGTTTAAGATCTGTTCAGGATCACTTTCCTCTCTTGTTATGCAATTTTTTAGAAGGCCATCGGTATAAATTTTTGCCATACATTTTTTCATTGATTAGTTAGTTATATTTTAGGAAAGAAAATAATTTAATCTCTAGGTAATAATGCATAGTTTCTTGTAAGGTTGTAGAATCTGCCTCGATTATTGTCAAGCATATGCATTAACTTATCAATTTGAAAATTACAATACATACCAAAGAAATATTTCCCTATATTTAGGATTTTCATTCTCTATATTAGTTAAGTTAAAGATTTCCTTCAATCATAGACTTCCTAATTACCTACTCAACTAGATTTAGCCGTTAAGGTAGAATTACAATTTACAAGCATGACATAAGAGTTTATGTGAATGCATTTTGGTATTTAGAATCTTAAATTTCACCTAATCTGATTTGAGGCGGAAGTAAACAACTCAATTGATTTCAATTTACTTTTGACTAATTAAGTTACGTCATATTGTTAGTTTATCAAGTTTAAGTCAATAGCAAAAGTTGGCTACTTTAAACAGAGAATTTTACGAAATATCATTTCATGAGAATTTTTTTTCAAGTTAATTACTTTTTAAAAAAAATATTGACTAGATTTTATGTCAACGAAATAAGGTTATAAGTGTATGCCCTTTAACTTTGTTATTTGTGGATTCGAGATTTCACCAAGTTTTACTAGAGGAGAAAATGCATTACTTAATTAAATTTTAATATACTTTTTACTAGACAGTACTTATTATATCAAGTTGAACTCAATTCGATAATGTTGCGAAAATAGCAGAAAACGAAGAAGTGAAATCGGAGTTGTTTTGCAATATTTTTATAATTACATTTTCCTCCCCAATTATTTTTAACATCTTTCGTTAATCTGTTTTGAATAAATTTGTAAGAACACGCCTATTTAATGTTGTGAAAATTTACATGAAAGAAAAGTTATTTCGGAGTTGTTTTGTAACTTCTCTGTAATTTATATTTTCCTCCTCAATAGTTTTCTAAACATCTTTGGTAAGTCAATCATTTACGAAATTATGAAGAACACGCCTATTGTTTATAACATAGTGTATGGTGAAAAAACAAATTGAGGATTAAAGGTGTTTTGCAACTTGTGTATATGATAACACCATTTTGGTTTAGTAGAGTTAGGGATTTAGGGTAAACGATATAAAATAAAGGGTTTTTGGTATATGCGTTAAAGTGTTGTAAAGGTTATAAAGTTTGTTTAATGTCTTTCATAAGTCCGTTTTTATGTAATTTGGAAGAACACGCTTATTTAATGTTGTGAAAATAGCAGTAAAATAAATAGTGAATTCGTGAATGTTTTACAATTTTTGAATAATTATAATTTTCTCCCTAACTACAAAAAAGTTTCAATAAATTACATTTGAACCCACGTAAAGTGAAATCATGACAATGAGATCCTAATAAGACATCTAATTAAATTTTGTAGCATATAATTTTTTTAACTTTCTTACTAACTATGACCCAAATCTTCTTAATATCATATTCCTACCAAAAAGGTTCCCTAAATCACATTTCAACCCAACAAAAAGTTTAATCTTGAAAATCGAATCTTAATCTTTTTTCAAACCGAGCTAACTACATTTTCTACCCCGAATCAATTTATAAATACACATTAACCCCTAACAACATAATTTATCTATAGTGGTAGGGTATTTTAGGTGGCCCGGAAACGAACTGGGTCGACCTGGCCAATTAACGACGCAAAACGGAAAAGTTTCGAACTAAGGTGGTTCGACCATTCATGGATAATCAAACGGAGATGTTCGATTGTTATTGCCCTTTCGTAGAGCAGGTCCCGCATCCCGATATCTATAAATACCCCGTATATCGAGATTCGGGCCACGCATTAATTACTGTTCACCCACCCTACAACAATCGAACTAGGCCATTCGACTGTTCGAGAGTTCCTTCGTCCGATCGGTCTGCCATTCAGTTCGATCGATATCAACCATTCCATTTTGTTCGAGTGTTTTCATGGTCGAATCTCCAACCGTTCGACTGTTGAGGAATTCGATAGTTATAGCTGTGTCGAATCATCCTATGTTCGACTCTTCTTTATAGAATCGCCTTCAGTTCGACCGTTAAGGGCTACTTTAGTCATTTTAGGCCTAATACCGTGTAATAGGCGTTCCAGACAAAGCTGGTCCATTTCCTTGTATTTGGTTAACATAGTTTGGTTTATTTCAGGCCCGATATTATTGTAACCCAAGAATTCGCACCAGGTTACAGTTGTGTGGTAATTGAAACGAAATAATGTGCTACGTCGTGGTAGGGCAAAAAAAAATCGTTTCAGTGCCACACTAGAATGCATTATTGCGTTCCAATAGCTCGACAAGGCCTCATTGCTCCGGTTTCTGGCATTTCAAATGAATAATTGCATTTCATAACCTATTGCGTCTTTGTTTAGCGAACCACACCACAACCGCATGACCTTTTTTTGCCATTTTTTGTAATGCTTATTATAGTTTTCAATTCCTTTAAAACTTTGAAATATATTGTACATGTTGAATCGTGTTCGAAGTGAGTAGGACTTCTATTTTTGCGGTGATCTCATTTTATTTTCATTTAATTGAAAAACAAACATTTGTTTTTACTTTATTTACTAGTATTTTTATGGTATATAATCTTTGTAAACTCTAAAAAGGCAAATCAGATGTGTTTTGAATATGATTATTAAGATTTTCTTCTATCTTGTTTGAATTTCTCGGCATTGTACGAAATCAACGGGCTTGTGATCTTATTCGTGAGTTATTAACATTATACATAATTTTATCAACTGTTTAATTAATTTTAAACTACATGTTAATGTTAATCAATTCAAGTTTAAGTTTATGACTATTTAAGATTACTTGGCAATATTTAATTTCAAAAATTTGTCTTATAATAGTTTTTCATATATTTTACTACATAATTAATCTAGTGTTAAATAATTATCATAATCAAGTTAATCAAATCGTTAGTATCATATTATATGTATGTATGCGTGTATATATATATATATATATATAGAATTATGTTGGAGACGAAATGCATACTGGGACATTTCCAAATATTATTAATATTATATAGATTCAATATTTAGCTATATTTGAGCTATCAATTAAATCAAATCAAGATTTTAGCTGGAAATGCAATTTGTCTCAAGCATTCTTTTTGACGTGATTTTTGCTACCAAACCAAATCAAGATATGAGATGTTTGATAAGTAATAAATCTTTTCCTAAGATTAAGCTGTTAAAACCACTTTTTACCACAAACTAACGGACTAAAATCTGCATTTACACATCTTCTGCCAAGATTTTTCTTTTTTCTCAAATTGCTCAAAAATGTCCCGCCGATTTACTGAATATTTTGTGTTTTCATTGTTATATTCTTGGTGATTTTCTTTGATTTCCCGCCAAAAGATCCCCTATTTATATCATTATCTTATCTTTTCTTCAATATATCAATATCTCAAAATCAAGGTATCGTCAAAACATTGTTGTGTGGTACAAGGTGAGTATTCTAATATACACATTAATTATCTTATATTTTGTTCTCTGATGAAAGATAAGTGATTTTGGATGTAACTAGTTTTTTTACCGTTTGTTTTTCTTAACCATGTTTCCTAATGTTACTTGCAAAATGTTGATTGTTTCTTATTGTTTTGTGCTTAATCCTTAGTTACAGTTAATAGTGCAATCCCATATATATAGGGAGATCTTACAGCAATTGCCTTATAGAATATTTTTTTTCTCAATCAATTTTCTTGATATATATTATTTAATGTAATCATTTAAACAATTCTTTTTAATATCCTCGTCCTGAGATTAGATAGCTTTTTTTTAATTACACCAATCGGCTTATAATATTTTAATATTTTTCTCAATTATTACCATGATTTTCCCCCTAATTTCCATTATTTTATAAGTGGCTATATTTAATTGGTTTATATCAATTGATTTTTTTTAGAATACAATATTTTTTGAATGAAATAATTATTAATTATTGTATTGGTGTTTATAAACATATCCAGGATGAGACAAGGGGAAAAAAGACTAATCTGCAAAGTTCTAGAAAAGGACAACAAGATGGAACATCACGACAAGTTGTGAATCAAGTTACTCGACCAAATGAAGATGAAGTTGATGAGGTTGAACTAGAACATGATGATACTATGAATTCGGAAAACATTCCTCATACCGATGATGAACCACAACACCGGGTCCGAGGACCTAACAACGGTGTAGAAGTTCCTGATAATGAAGACGATCGTCCTGCAATACATGCCATTGGTGAATGGTTAGTATTTAGTTGCATCAGTAATTTAGATGTTTTATTATAATTTGTTCAAATTCTTATTCATTTTAATTTTATTAATTGGACAGCTTTCCTAATAATACAAAAGTTACATCAGACATCACTGTCACCTTCAAAGGTTATTTTGAAGGAGTTTGGCCGTCATGGCGTAAAGTCCCAAAAGACGTAAAAGAATTGTTGTGGTCTGAATTTAAGGTAAATTATTTTATTTTATTGCAGCAAATGCTTCTTTATAGTTCTTACTTTTATATATATATATATATATATATATATATTTAAAGATATACTTGCAAATTGCTATGTTCTTAACTTTATTGTTTTTGGATAGAAAAAATGGAGATGGGAACCGTCTAGAACTAATGCAATTCAAAAAGCATGGGAAAAAGTCAACACAAATCGATTTAGGGGCGTGCTTTGTGAAGCTCATAGAAAAGCTGCTAAAGAATCTAAATCTGAGAATTCGGTTAACTGGAAAGGTCATAACCCCGATTGGATTCCTGAAAGAATATGGAATCGATTAGTAGATGAGGAGTGGTCAACCGACAAGTGGCAGAAAAAATCTACTTCCGGAAAAAATAATAGAATGACACTTAAAGACGGTGCTCTACCAACTCATACTGGAGGTTCAATTCCATTTCAGGCTCATAAGGAGAAAATGGTAGTTATATTAAATATATCAATTACATATTTTTAAGTATAAAACCTATACTAATTAAAGCAACTAACGTGTTATATGCAGCGTAAACAACTCGATCGTTCTCCAACCAAAGTTGAGTTATACGATAGAACGCACAAGACAAATCAAGGAAAAGGGGACTATGTATGTCCTAAAGCAAAACGTGTGCGTGTGAGTATTCATATTATTTTCTTCAAACTAATTCAATTATTTTTTTATTCATTCTTTCATATATTATGTTGGTGTATATATATTACATACATATGAATGATTAATATATTATGTTGTTGTATAAAATACATTTTACTAATTAAAAATGGCCAAATCTCATGTTTTTGTTAGGAGAGTTACGAACAAAACATGGAGGAAACATATCATGAGCCTGACACACGTCCAAGTTTTGACCCGAACCTTTGGAGTGAGGCATCGGGCGGGATATCTAAAGGAAGGCTCTATGGGTTTGGACCGATTCAGCATGGGGTAGACATACTAGGATCCACCCAATCAATGATCTCGCAGCAACAAGAATCTGACAAGAAGATCGAGGAGTTAGAAAAAATGGTGGGCGAACTTAACTCAAGAAACGATTCATTACTTAAGCAATTGGATAACTTTGAACGAGATCTTCCTAGTAGATTGAGAACTATGTTACAAGAAGTTGGGTGGTCCAATAACGTATATCCGGGCGGCTCGGGTCATCACCAGCAAATGGTTCTAAATGAAGATGTTGTTACTAGCGATGCAAATCAAAGCACTCAAGATAGTTTTGAAAATGCTATGGATATTCAGAGTGTTCGTAGCAATGAAAAAGGTAAGAAAAAGGCAAAGCAAGGTGGTGAAAAGGCCAGGCGTGGTCGATACAATGGTAACACGAGGCGAAATGGAGGCATGAATGAGTAGAACTATTTAAATGCATTTGGTTGTAGAATTTAAATTTGAGACAAAATTTTAAATAATTGCATGTGGTTTGGACCAATTCTTTATTGTGTCCATTTGAAATTATGATTAAAATAAAATTTCTATTTGATCATTTTATTTAGTTTGTTACGAATTTTTCATTTGAAATAATTAAAATTCCAATAGATTGCTAAAATATATTATTATGTAACTAATTAGATGTTGTTTCGTTGCTATATTTGAAACTATCTTCTACAAGCGCTATTGACATTTTGTAGGTAATATTCCAACCATATTTCTATTGCTATGATTTATTGGAATATTGCAACGAACTACCGACAAAATTTCTTGTCGTTGTAACTACATATCCGACTTACTTTTTATGTTAATACCAACCAAAAAAGCGTCGCAATTTCGTAGGATGATCCCACCAAATAGTTTGTTGCTATTAATCGTTAGAATATTGCGACGGATTACAAACAAAATAATTTGTTGCAATAACTAAATATTCGATTAATTTTTTATTAATACCAACCATAGAACCGTAGCAGTTTTGTAGGAATATTCTAACAAATAGTTGTTGGTAATATCTGTTGGAATATTGCGACAGATTTCCAACGAAAAAGTGCGGCGAGATAGGTGGCTTGTCCAACGGATTTTTACGCCAATACCAACAGAAAAATCCGTTACAAAGTATACCAACGAAATCATTCATCCGTCGCTAAATTTAGTGACGAAGCTTTCACCAACAAAGCAACCAACAGAAATAGTCGTCGGTAAATCTTATTACCAACGGAAATTGAAGCTTTACCAACAGAATTTGGCATCGCTGTTGCCCTGTTTTTTTGTAGTGGACTTTTACTATTTTTAGTTTGAGTTATTTTTTGCGGATGGCTGGAGATGTTTTGGTAGCGGTTAATACGACAAATTCGTAACACATAATGTTTTAAGATGTTATTACAATTGAATAGCGGGTGGCTGTTGATATCTTAATTCATAATGTTATTACAATTGAATAAATCAAATGCGTGTGTCTCAAATAAATTATTTAAACATGTTTTAAGAATATATGTTTGTAAAAAAATATACTACAAATGGATCAATATTTGAAAGCTATCCATTTCATGGCCGCTACTTCTCGCAAGCTATCCATTTCTTGTCTGCTACTTCTCGACATTAAAAATGGCATAAGTTTCAGCTATTCTGAATACATGTATCCAACTACCATTGTCGTCTCATTTGATCCTGCATTATGAGTATTATACTTGAATTTGATATGTCATAAGTAAAATATATCAGCCAAATGAGAATGTTACGTGTAGCAATTGTATTAAACTGTAATTAATATGTTGATTGCTTGTCGAGTAAAAAGGAGAGCTATTAAGCTGCCAAATAACATGGTTTACAAACTTAAAGTAAAAATAGTTATGCAATTTAGACGATTTTAAAATCCGAGTACTAGAAGATTAAAGTTTATATTAAAGTTATGCAGTTGCAGATGCTTACACGCGTGAGCTTGAGTGCTCTTGAACAGGATAGTAAAAATGTACACTACAAGATTTCAAAGTCAACAGAGACCAGGAATCAGCAACCGCAAAGCGGTTGCTGGGCAATAGAGACTGCGCAGCAACCGCGATGCGGTTGCTGACTATCAGAGACCGCAACGCGGTCTCTGAAAGTCAGCAGGGACCACGTTACGGTCTCGAGCCCATTGGCTGGACTTTTCCAGCAAATGGGCCGGAACTTTTGGCCCAAAAAGGGACAAAAGTTCTACCCAAAATTAGGGCTTTCTAGCCCTAATTTTGGGCGCCTCCCTCGGGACCGCCGAGGGGGGTCTTCAGGGACCGCGTTGCGGTCCCTGACTTTCGGAGACAATGATGCGGTCTTTGAAAGTCTGCTCATATAATAATAATAAAATTCCATATTTCTTATCTTCTTCTTCTTTCCTCTTCTCTCCACCGCGCGACCACGATCTAGCAATTGGGACCGGATTTTGGATTTTAGATTTCCTTTTAAAACTGTTTCGAACGATTTCTTGTAGTGTTAAAGATAGTTTACTATTCAATTTTAAATTTTTTTAAAATAAGTTTTAACGATTTGTTAAATAAGTGGAGAAAGTTTAGGAGTTGGTAGTTAAAATATAGCTCAATTACAAATCGAAGAGCAAACTTAGATTTTAGTATAGATTAGGTTATTTCAACCGCAAAGTGGTCTCAGCATCCAAATACTAGCAATTGGGACCGCTATGCGATCTTAGATACCAACGGAGTCAATTGCAACCGCATTGCAGTCTCAGATACCAGCGGAGTCAATTGCAACCGCATTACAGTCTCAAATACTAACGGAGTCAATTCCAACCGCATTGTGGTCCCTAATAATATGAATGTTATTAGGGACCGCAACGCAGTCTCAAATTGAGGTTATTGAGACCGCAGGGCGGTTGAAATTGAGTGTATTTGTAACCGAAATGCGGTTATAACAAATATTCATACTTCAAAATGGCATCATTTTGATGAATTGAGGTACCACGTTGGTAGTTAAAACGTAATGTGAAATATGATCTAATAATTAAACCGATTAATCATATTATTAGTGAAACAAATCATAATAACAAATCAACAAGGTGTGTATGATGATGAGTAGTAGATATAACAAACAATAAGTTCGTGGTCTAATAACTCGTTCGATCATTTCACATTCAATCAACTCTTTCATTCCTCAATTACTTGTTTTGTAACCATTTATTAATTTATTTCACACGTAGCATTGATGTTTGTTGCTAAAACTCACAAACGCATTGAGATAGTTCCATAAAATTGTGATTTTGATGTATGAATATTATTTGCAACTGCAACACAGTCTCAAATAGAGGTTATTGATATCGCGTTGCGGTTGCGAAATCTTGCTTTAGAGACCACATTGCGGTCCCTACAAATATTCATGTTATTAGGGACCGCAACTCGGTCCCTAATAATATTCATGCAAATAGGGACCGCGTTGCGGTTGCAATTGGTAGTATTTGTAACTGATTTGCGGTTACGAATAATATTCATACTTCAAAATGACGTGTTTTTGATGATTTGAGGTACCACATTGTTAGTTTAGTTGATAACTATCCTAATAATGGTAAAAACAACCATAATTTTGATTTCTCATTACAAATTCAAGCGTTATATATGTGGGACGAGCCACGATGAAGATTCTTATGATTTCAAACGATAACGATCATATATATATATATATATATGCATTGAGATAGTTCCATGAAATTGTGATTTTGATGTATGAATATTATTTGCCTCCGCAACGTGGTCTCGAAAAGAGGCTATTGAGACCGCATCGCGGTTGCAGAAGTTTGCTTTTTAGACCGCGTTGCAGACCCTACAAATATTCATATTATTGCGGTCCCTAAGAATATTCATACAAATAGGGACCGCGACGCGGTCTCAATAACTATTATTTCAAATTTCAAATTTTTAGCAACCGCGTTGCGGTTGCAATTTGTTCAAATTTTTTGAAATGTTAGGCGGGCTAGGGGAGAAATGTGAATTTTCGCGAAAATTCTAATTTTCACCCCATTTTCTATATATACCCACCACTCCCTCTCATTTTCACCCCATTTTCTCATTTTTCACTACAGCGGTTTTTGTAGTTGATACAACATAATGGGCAATGGCAATCCTAATACCAACATGATACTAGTTTTGGATGAATCCAATTATGCATACTGTAAGATCAGGTTCAGATCACACATCAACGCCATTGACATTTGAGCCTGGCAATCTGTGATCAATGGATACTCTCTTCCTATATTACCAAGAGATGGTCAAGGTGATGTAGTGCCAAAACCATAAGTAGAATGGACAACAACTGAGGTAAGTCTCTATAACTCTAAGGAAAAATCTGCCAATGCTATTTTTAGTTGGGTCAATCACCAAATGTTCAAGTTAATTCAGAATTGTACTAAATCTAATAATGCTCGGAATATTCTTGAATTACATTATGAAAGAGAGATGTGCTGTTAAAGATTCTAAACATAGACAACTGCTTCAGCAATTTGAAAAACTTGAGATGGGTGAGGATGAAAGTGTTGACAGTTATTTTGAGAAAATTATTGATATTGCTAACCAATGTGAAAATCTAGGATTTGCCATGGCTAATCAAGAGGTGGTTTATAAAGCAATGAGAACATTGTCATCTAAATTTACTCTCAAGAGAATTTCAATGGGAGAATGTAGGAACCTTGCTAATCTGGATTTCCAAGTTTTGATGAATACTCTTAGAGAATTTGATATGGAATTGGCTTCACAACCAAGCAAACATAGAGTTGTTGCTTTAAGAGAATCAAGTCTTGAGAATAATGAAAGTGATGGTGAGTGTGAATTAATTTCTTTAAACTATGGTAACATTACTAAGAAATTCAATAAGTTGAACTTTAATAGAAAATCTAAAGACAATAATCTTAGTAATACTTCCTCCGGTTACAAGAAATTACCTCCAAATTTTGTCAAGTACACGGCATCTAAACATACTCCTCAAGAGGTTGATAAGTTAAAAGATGTTCAATGTTATGAATGTAGAGGGTTTGTCACATGGCTAATGAATGTGCTAACACTATTCGGAAAAGAGGAAATTCTCATTGGGTTTGTGTAGATAACTTTAATGAAGATGACTTTAGTTCTGGAGAAGCTGAAGAACAATCAGAAGAGATTCATTCTAGTGCGCCGCTCACTCAAATTGATTGCACAAAAGAAGACTCCCAGAACTGCTTCGAGTCTTAATGTTACTCCAACATTCAGGATCCAACATCAGAACATGAGATTTTCTTTGGAGATTGGAATGAATATAGTTCTAATGTAAATTCTAATCTTGTGTCTGACAATGATTAATCTAATGGCCCAGTGAGTCTAGGAGAAGAATATTTATTTGAAGGTAAAATGTCCCATAAGTAAATCATTGAAGACCTTAAGTCTACCTACCCCAAACTGCTACTTCAGAATCACAAACTCATTAAGCGCAATAAAACTTTGAAGGAAGAGATTGGATGCATGAAGGAGATGTTGAAACCGTATGAGAAAGACCTTGACAAGACTAAGGCAGAACTGAAAGAGGTTAAGGTAAAATTTGAAAAAACTGAACAAACCATTGCCATATAGAACTCAGGTACTGCTAAACTTGACGAAGTTCTGAGTATAGGAAATCAAGGTACAAGTGGTTTGGGTTATGTTGAGAAACCTTCCTCTAAAGTTGCTAATTCTACCTATTTAAAAGCTGGTTTTATCAACGAAAGTAAAAGATTGAGTTGTGTAATTCCTACCAACATTGAAAAAATGCCTACTTATATCTGTCAATATTATTTTAAACCTGGTCACATTAAGCCTTATTGCAAGAAATATAAAATTGTGATTTAGAAGAAAACAGTTATTAATAGTAGTACCGATGTTAGGAAAACTTCTGATCTCAATGTTATCCCAACATTAGTTGACAAAGCTACATGACAGAAAAGTAGAACTTGGATTGAAAAGATAAAACTCCCAAGATTAAAGTTCTTTGCAATGTTGTCTTTTCTTCTGTTTACTCTAACCTTGCAGGTAAGTGGTATTTTGACAGTGGATGATCAAGGCCAACGACTGGAAACAGGGACAATCTGAAAGATGAGATCCCTTTGACTGTTGGTAATGTCACCAATGGAGGAGGCACCCAAGGAAAAATCATTGGAAAATGAGTTCTTAATGTTGAAGGATTTCCACCACTCAAGGATGCGGTGTTGGTTGATGGATTGAAAGCAAATTTAATTAGCATTAGTCAAATTTGTGATGGTAATTTGCTAGTTACTTTTGATAAAAGTTCATGTGATGTGTTTAATAGTGACAATGTACGTGTTATGGCAGATACAAGATCAAAGGAAATCAGCTATCTTGCTCAAGATGAAGTAGAATACTACCATGCCAAAGTGGATGATTCTGTCATATAGAACAAGAAGTTAGGACATGTGTATTACATAGATCTGGAGAAACTACATAAGTTAGAATCTATAAGAGGTCTACCTAGGTTGACTACCCTAGGTAAAATTGTTTGTGGAGACTGCCTGAAAGGTAAACAAACCAAAATTGTTCATACACCACTTCCGGTACAAAGTACTACTCCTAGAACTAATAAGTGTTTTGAACTGTTACATATGGATCTCATGAGTCCTATTGAGGTTAGTAGTCTGGATGGTAAGAAGTATGCTTTTTTCATTGTTGATGATTACTCAAGATATACATGGGTTAAATTTTTTAAAGAAAAAAAAGATGCATTCAACACATTCAAGATTTTACAAGCTAGCATTAAATATCTTTATGGCACTTCTATAGGGACAATTGGGTATGATCATGGAAAATAGTTTGAGAATGTGAGGTATTTCCCATGAGTTCTCTGCACCTAAGACACCTCAGCATAATGACATTGCTGAGAGGAAGAATAGAACACTTCAAGAGATGGTTAGAGTTATGTTAAATGCTAGAAATGTTTCTAAGAAACTCTGAGCTGAAGCTTTGAATACTGCATGTCATATTACTAATAGAGTCTACCTTAGACCTGGTAATACTATGACACCTTATGAAATCTTGAAGAATTTGAAACCAAATGTTGCATAATTTTAGGAGTTTGGAGGTGACAGCTATTTGTTGAAAAATGGAGATTATTTGAGCAAGTTTGATCCAAAGAGTGAAAAATGCATATTTTTTGTTTATTCTCTTAATGGTGCTGCTGTCAGGGTCGACAATCCAAGATTGCGTACTATTTAAGAATCGGCTAATGTTGCTTTTGATGATTTGATCGTTGATGCAAGTACCGAGGAAGACACTGTTTCTGATGTTGCTCCAACATTAGACCCAACATTGAACAGAGAAGCTGGAGAAGCTGAACTGGAGACTGGAACAAATGATGACTTAACTCCAGAGAGATCTAATGTTAGGCCAACATCTGCACAATCAGATTCAGAAGATGAGATAGTTCATGAATCTAGAACAGACCCCCACCCCCCTTCTACGATTCAGAAGGACCATCCAGCCGCTCAAGTGATTGGTCAAATTACTAAAAGGATAAGAACACGCAATAAAAAGGGTTAATTATAGGGATATGGTAAGGTTGTGTGTTTGTATGTCTACCGCATGTAATGTTAAAAATGGTTCTTGTTTTGTGTCCTCCGTTGAACCTAAAAATGTGAATGAAGCTTTTAAGGATAGTTACTGGATCAATGCCATGCAAGATTTGAACTGATACAATTCAGCAAAAATGAGATTTGGAATGTTGTGCCTAGGCCTTCACATGTGAATGTTATAGGAAAAAAATGGATTTTCAAAAACAAAACTGATGAGAATGATGTAATTATGAGAAACAAATCTAGGTTTGTTGCACAAGGTTATACTCACGTAGAAATAATAGATTTTGATCAGAGTTTTGCTCTTGTAGCTAGAATAAAATCTATTAGATTACTTCTTGCTATTGCTTGGTGTCTTAAGATTAAACTCTACCAAATGGATGTAAACGGTGCTTTTCTTAATGGTTTGATAGACAAAGAGGTATATGTTGAACAACCTAAAGGTTTTGCTGGCCCTAAACATCCTAACCATGTGTATAAACTTGAGAAAGCTTTGTATGGCTTGGAACGGGCTACTAGAGTTGGGTATGAAAGACTAATTGAATTTTTGTTAGGTCTAGGTTTAAATAGAGGAGATGGAGATAAAACCTTGTTTATTCTAAGAAAGAGCTCTGATGTTTGTGTTGCTCAGATTTATGTTTATGATATTGTGTTTAGTTCTACTAACAAGTCTACTCTAGACAAGTTTATTGAGTCAATGACAGGAACATTTGAGATGAGCATGATTGGAGAGTTGAATTACTTTATGGGATTACAAGTGAAGCAATTGGAGAATGGTATCTTCCTGAATCAGGAGAAGTATGCAAGGAATCTGGTGAAGAGATTTGAGCTACATGTGTCAAAGCCTTGCAAAACTCAAAGGTCCTCTTCAGTGAAGATAACAAAAGATGGCACTGGCAGCAATGTTGATCCAACATTGTACAAATCTATGATTGGTAGTTTGTTGTATCTTTCTGCATGTAGACCTGATATCATGTTTCCAGTGTGTGTTTGTGCTAGGTATCAAGATGACAAGGCAATCTCACTTGATTCATGCGAAGAGAATTTTAAGATATATTTCTGGAACTTCACCTTTAGGCATTTGATATTCATATGACAAAACATTAACCTTGTTGGTTTAAGTGACTCTCATTTGGCAGGTGATGTAGATGACATGAAATCCATAAGTGGTGGCTGTTTCTATTTGGGGAACAATTTGGTTTCATGGTACAGCAAGAAACAGAACTGTGTTTCATTATCAGCAACTGAATCTGAATATGTAGTTGCTGGTAGTTGTGTTACCCAGCTTGTATGGCTCAAACACATGTTGTCAGATAATGGGTTAGATAGTAACACACTCCTCATGTTTTGTGACAATCTTAGTGACATTAGTATCTCAATGAATCATGTTCATCATTCTATAACTAAGAATTTTGACATAAGGCATTATTTTTTGAGAGACATGGTAGAGGATAAGATAATCAACATTGAGCATATTGAGATAACTAATCAGCTTGCTGATATGTTTACCAAACCGTTAGATAGTGAGAGATTCTTCAACTTGAGGAAATCTCTTGGCATGTGCAATATGTGAGGATGTTGGACCCCAATGTTGACATAACACCACTGGTTTATTGGTTGTGGTGTAAATTATATTCTATTAATTTTCTTTGTTTAATTTATTTCTTTGTGAGTCTCATTAATCCTTGTTTTGTCATTTTTGGTTTGTGTGGTTGAACTCAGTGAGGAACAACTCTTTCTAGTTATCAGTTTCACATCTTTGTTTTAAGAAGTAATAAAACTTTCTGTTTGTCTCAGTTTGTCAACCTAACATATGGAGAAGTTGGGGTACACAAAGCTTACTACTTTGATGTCTATTCAGTTGTGTCTTATTCATATGAAAGGTTTACAGAACATGTGTTGACGTTGGGGTTCATGATGTTGACAGCTTCATTGTTATTCAGTTGTGCTTATTTACATGTTTCTGTTTTTGACCAAATAGCACGTGATGGTGATCCAAATAGCACCTCTAGGGGCCCCTAAGCCTCGGCACGATGAGGCATATTGTTATCAGCACACACATGTTCCCAAAGGTCTGCCAGATGGAGCTTCACGTCGCCGTGTTTGGGTTCACCCCAAGTATAGGGCTATCTACGTAAGTATTTAACTTGTAAAGCATTCTTTGATTACTATATTAACATATGTATTCCTTAATTATGTACTAACTGTTCTAACAAAATGAATAGGAGGACTACATAGGCCGTGTGATCGAGAGGTACGAGGCGGATCGTTCTGCGTGGCCACCACTAGATCAGGAGTTGTGGAGTCTGGCGATTGGAGGAGTGAAGAAGGGGAAGGTTGTGGGTCTCCCTATAGATGCACGTCATGATCGGTTTGGTTTCTCGACAAAGAAGAAGTCAGACACGACACATGACTATGCGAGGGCGTTGGAGGGGGGGAACCGTCGTCTTAGGACTGCTACTGATCTGAGGGTTGATGAGCTTATTAGTCACATATAGGGGTGCACATCGGCCGGTTCGGCCCAGTTCGGTTCGGTTACCGACCGGTTCGATAAACCGAACTAAAGGTTTTCGGGGTTTAGCAAATTACTTAGCTTTCATTTTTCTAAAAAATAAAAAAAAAACAATATTGTTGTACAAAGTATAATATTGACTTCCAAATATATAATACGTCGCCGAAATTACAACGCACCGTAAACTATAAACAAAAACAAATGATAAAAACTATAAAGAATTTATTTTTGTCACTTTATTTGTCATAACATAAGTCATGAAAGCTTGTGTATTTGTTTAAGAAGAAGGCAAATTATTTCTTAAAAGATTTATTTTATTTTTTATCAAGAATTCAATAATTTTCAATAAATACTTTTCTAGTTATCTAGTTATCTTATATCCATTATTCTTTATTATATATAGTTATAATGTTAATGTGTTCTTGAAATAATTCTACTAACAAACCATAAACAACGGTATAAACCATAACAAAATTGCATAAACATTAAACACCTACTAAGTGCTAACAAATAATAATCCATAAACAAAGTAGCAAAACATAAAAAAAAATGCATCATAAATTCGGTTTTTGGTTCGGTTTTCGGTTCGGTCACCGAAGAAAACCGCGAACCGAACAACACAAAAACGGTCGACCGAAACTGAACCGTATGTCAACCGGTTCGGTTTCGGTTTGACCGGTTCGGTTCAGTTTCGGCCGGTTCGGCCGAACCGGCCGAAATGTGCACACCCCTCACATAGGATTCTTGTCCCATCACATCACCGAGACTACATGTACTCCTCCTTCTCGACCCATGCCTACTAGATTCATGGGTGATGCTCGTCGAGCCGGCCAACGTTCCTCGCCCCCCTTCTAATCCTTGTTTGCATGGTGCTCTGAATGTTACGATGTATTATCATGAGTACGCGAATGACCACGAGGATGACCCCGAGGATGACACTCTCGATGTTGATGCAGCCGATCTTGGCGGTGATGGTGATGATGGTGCTGGATCCTCCACATATGATACATTTGGCAATCATGATGAGGACTATGAGTAATAGTAGTTTTATTTGTTCGTTTTATTTAAGTATTGAGAACTATGCTAGTTGTTTGTATTTATGTAATTCGTTTGATGCTTGGACCAATTATGTAATGTTAAACCAATTTCGTATTTATTCTGTAATTATGCGGAGTAGTAGTGTATTATTTGTTCGTTTGATGCGTAGTAGTAGTATTATTTGTTCGTTTATCTAAGTATTGAAAACTGTGTTAGTTGTTTGTTTATTGGTAATTATGTAATGTTGTTAGTACTACAAGCACGAATACAAACTATAATATGAAATTAAACAACGTGAATCAAATTATTTATAAAATAGAAATCGACCACTAAACCATAATCGCACGCTAGTCATACTTACTATCCTCAGAATCTGAGTCACTCATTATCTCTTCCTCTTCCTCTTCCTCATTCCCTCACCGTCCTCGTCGCCCTCCTCTTCCTCGTTGCCATCCGCTGCTGCCTCTTCGTCAACAACATCAAATCCCTCGTTGGCCAATTGGATATTCATATCGAATGAGGAAAGGTCCACGCATAAGTTAAACCATTCAGATGCATTCTCTTGTAGCACTTGGTTCGGCATCCCCACGTTGACATCGTTTGATCTCGCAACTGATGACATATCGATTATGTGTCTGGCAGGAATAGTGTATGCGGCCAACCATCCTCTCTGTCCCTGTCGCCCTGTCATCTTCTTTGGTTAGGGCATAGTACGCATGTTTTGCTTGGTTAGCAAATACAAACGCTTCGTTGGTGCCGAGGGTATGCTTCGGGTCGATGTCAACCAACTTGTACGTTGAATGCTCATGCGTACGTGCATTTATATCATACCAAACACATTTGAGCAAGACTATGTACATGGGTCTAATTCTGCCTCAATATTCCACATGTATACTGTCTTTTTACGTTCCATATAGATATAAAAGAAAAGAAAGTGTTTGCGTTTTTTGTTTGAGATATAAAAGAAAAGAAAGTGTTTTGTGTTTATTTTGGAGATAAAAGAAAGTGTTTGAGATAAAAGAAAGTGTTTGGATTTTGTGGATTGGAAAAGAAGAGTGTTGGGTATGTTTGGAGGGTGTAATATTAGTCAATGAAAATTAGAGAGAAGAATGGTGGGTATATATAAGATTTGGGTTGAAATTTTTGAATTTTCGTGAAAATTTGAATTTCCCCCGAATCCCGCCCATTTCAACGTAAATATCAACCGCCGAGCGGTTGCTAGAACCATGGCGACCGCCCTGGCGGTTGCGACATTAGGTAACGCAACCTATTGGTAGTTGCAAAACTGGGATGTTCGCAACCGCTAATAATATTCAAGTTTAAAATTAGTGATTTTTAACAACTATCTTGATGTGTTTGTATTTATAGACACCATATATCATTATAGACAACATAAATCATCCAAAATAATAAAAATTCAAGTATGAATATTATTTGAAACCACTGGGCGATGGAAGATAATCAATACTAGCAACCGCCAAGGCGGTTGCGAGAAGCCCTCGCGACCGCCCAGCGGTTGCGAGGAGCACTGGCGACCACTTTGGCGGTTGCAGATTCTGGTTATCGACAACCGCCTGGCGGTTGGAGATAATGTCCATATTCGAAATTATTGATTTTTGGGAAGTATCTTGATGTGTTTGTGTTTATTGAACTCAAATATAATTATTAAATGTGAATAGTAGTAGTAAATAACTACAAAGTTAGTAATTGAGTTAGTAAAATAGTAGTTTAGACGTGATTAGGCGAGTTATCAACGATACCCCTATATATTATTTTCAACAACGAATCATCATACTTAGTCCTTAGTGATGTCCCAAAGCTTGATTTGGCAATTAAACCTTATAATTTGGCTTGTTTTAACTATCATTAGGGTAATTTCCAATTGATCAAACACCGCGCCACAACGAATCATCCATAAGAGTAAAAATTCAAGTATGAACGTTATCTGCAACCACCAGGTGGTTGCAGTTAACTAGTATTAGCAACCGCCCAACCGGTTGCGAGAAGCCCTCGCGACCGCCCAGCGGTTGCGAGAAGCCTTTGTTGCAGATAACACCCATATTTGGGATAACCCCCCTTATTTGGGAAGTATCTTGATGTGTTTATGCTTATTGAATTCAAATATCATTATTACATGCGAATAGTAGTAGTAAATAACTACAAAAGTAGTAATTGAGCTAGTAAAATAGGATATTAGATGTGATTAGGCGAGTTATCAACGGTACCATATATATTATGCAACGACTAATCATCATTCTTAGTCCTTAATGTTGTCTCCCCAAGCTTGATTTGGCAATGAAACCTTATAATTTGGCTTGTTTTAACTAGCATTAGGGTAAATTTCAATTGATTAAACAACGTGCCACAATGAATCATCTGAAATATAAAAAAATTCAGTTTCAAATGTGATCTGCAACCGCGGGGCAGTTGCAGATAACCAGTATCAGCAACCGCCTGGGCGGTCACCACGGAACCAAGCGACGGCCATGCGGTTGCGAGGCCTTATAAAAGCCTCGCGACTGCCTGTGCGATCGCCGCTTCTCCTTGGCGACTGCCTGGCGGTCGCGGTTAATGGCGACCGCCCGGGCGGTTGGTGGTGCGATTCCAGATGCCCCCAAATCTTGTAGTGAAACTAGCACATGGAAAAATACAATATATGCTAGAGAATTAACGTGCTTTACCCTATTATTATTCACCCAATTTACTGTCCACAAAGCTATGGTTACTTCATAATTTAAGTCACATTTTCACAATGGTAAAGATCCAGGAAAATGATGTACACAATATGGTCCTTGATAGTTACGTTAAGGTTGACACTTGGCATGGATTAATAATTGGAAAATTACAAAAAAAAAGTATCATCCCCTTGTTTTCTCTGTTTTGAAATGGTGACAGTTAAAATGACTGGCCATGTGGTCCGCTGTTTAACGTTATCTTATTGTATGCTTCTGTTATATAAATCCAACTTATGATGAATATGAGTTAGCACAATCAAGAAACTCTATATTTTAGCATTTAATAGACCAACCAAAACAAGATCAGAGAAGTACAAGTACCTAGTTAACATTCAACCCAACACGAGTCTTGAAAGGAAGAAAGTTTGTTCAATACAAACTTAAATCTGTTTTACATTTGCAATGGTGGTGTTTGCTTGTGTAAGTGATGCAAAATACGATGTTGAGCCCATATTCGAGCTAATAAGTCGAACTAAAGGTTAAATAAAAAAACTTAGTCAAATGATGAAGATAGATCAAATTAAATATGAAATGATGAAGCCTTTAACTCGAGTAGATATCCTTGATTCGACCTAAGAAAGCTCGAATTGGGCTTGTGAAATTTCAAAATTACATAACTTATAATGAAACTTTAGATGCATTTACCATTTATAGATATTTAATTTTTTCGAGATAACAACAGTTACACCCCCAGAAACTTTGTGTAATTACAGATACCTCACGTATAGTTTGAAAAATTAAAATCACCTCCCCACCATGGAAGAATTTAAATGAATTTTTTATTTTGCCTTTGTCGTATAATTTAAGAAATTTGGCATATTTTTGTTTTCAACATCACTTGATAAAATTTGAAAAATATATTAAAACTAACTCTAAAATAATTTTGTTTAATTATATAACGATTATTATTACTTATTTAAAAACAGTTAGAGGCAACGCCAATAACAAAAAATATATTATATATTACAATATCTTTTAAATTTTTATTGATCTAAAATTACTATTGATGCAAAAATAAGAATAGATGTGCATGACTTAATGGTAGAAAAGCGTTGGTTTTGATTGCCAGCTTCTCGGTGAAAGCGTACGTGTTACCCTTTACCAATGCTGGAAAAGACAACGCCTTCTTCAAGCGTTAGTAAGTATATCGCCAACGCACTGAAGCGTGGGAAAAATAGGCACAAAGTGTTGCAGCTTCTTTGTTTTCTTGGCGTACTTGTTAAAAATGGACTGTAGATATACAGTCCTTCACGGGGGTATTCAGCATACTTTAGGGGGCATGTTGCTAGTTTTAAAACCTTAGGGAGATAACACTACAAGAATACAGGGCCATCTGCAACCGCCCGGACAGTTGCAGATGGCCCATGGGCGGTCGCCCCAGTGGTATATGCGACCGCCCCGTGGTTGAAATGTCCCTAAGAACATGGCAACAGCCTAGCAGTTACGAATTCAAAATTTTCGAAAGCTCGCAACCGCCCGGCGGTTGCAGATAATATTCATCAAAAAAAATAATAATATTCCAGATTTTTTCCAGAATATTATTAATGTTTTGTTGAAATTAATATAGTGAAACAAAAAAAAAGTAGAGAAACAAAAAGAAAAGAAGAGAATCGAAAAGAAAAGAAGATAAACAAAAAGAAAAGAAGATAAACAAAATAGAAAAGAAGTGAAACAAAAAGAAAGATTCGAAAAAGAGTGTTTGGATTTTTTGTTGGAGATATAAAAGAAAAGAAAGTGTTTGGTATTTTGTTTTGGAGATAAAAGAAAGTGTTTGGTGTTTATTTTGGAGATAAAAGAAAGTGTTTGGGTTTTGTGGATTGGAAAAGAAGAGTGTTGGGTATGTTTGGAGGGTGTAATATTAGTGAATGAAAAATTAGAGAGAAGAATGGTGGGTATATATAAGTTTTGGGTTGAAAATTTTGAGTTTCCGTGAAAATTTGAATTTCCCCCCGAATCTCGCCCATTTCAGCGGAAATAGGAACCATCGAGCGGTTGCTACGAACCATGGTGACCGCCCTGGCGGTTGCGACATTAGGTAACGCAACCTATGGGCAGTTGCAAAACTGGAATGTTCGCAACCGCTAATATTAAAGTTTAAAATTAGTGATTTTTAACAACTATCTTGATGTGTTTGTATTTATAGACAACATATATCATTATAGACAACATAAATCATTCAAAATAATAAAAATTCAAGAATGAATATTATTTGCAACCGCCGGGCGATTGCAGATAACCAGTACTAGCAACCGCCAAAGCAGTTGCGAGAAGCCCTCGCGACCTCCCAGCGATTGCGAGGAGCACTAGCGACCACTTTGGCGGTGGCGGATACTGGTTATCTGCAACCGCCTCGCGGTTGCAGATAATGTCCATATTCGAAATTATTACTTTTTGGGAAGTATGTTGATGTGTTTGTGTTTATTGAACTCAAATATAATTATTAGATGTGAATAGTAGTAGTAAATAACTACAAAGTTAGTAATTGAGTTAGTAAAATAGTAGTTTAGATGTGATTAGGCGAGTTATCAACGATACCCCTATATATTATTGTCAACAACGAATCATAATACTTAGTCCTTAATGATTTCCCAAAGCTTGATTTGGCAATTAAACCTTATAGTTTGGCTTGTTTTTAACTATCATTAGGGTAATTATCAATTGATCAAACAACGCGCCACAACGAATCATCCATAATAGTAAAAATTTAAGTATGAATGTTATCTACAACCGCCAGGCGGTTGTAGATAACCAGTATTAGCAACTGCCCAGGCGGTTGCGAGAAGCCCTCGCGACCGCCCAGGCGGTTGCGATGAGCACTCGCAACCTCTTGGGCAGTTGCAGATACTAGTTCTCTGCAACCGCCTCGCGATTGCAGATAATGTCCATGTTAGAAATTATTGATTTTTGGGAAGTATCTTGACGTGTTTGTGTTTATTGAACTCAAATATCATTATTACATGTGAATATTCGTAGTAAACGTTTACAAGACTAGTAATTAACTTAGTAAAATAGTAGTTTATATGTGAGTAGGCGAGTTATCAAGGATACACCTATATATTATGTTCAACAACTAATCATTTACTTAGTCCTTAATGTTGTCCCCAAGCTTGATTTTGCAAGGAAACCTTATAATTTGGCTTGTTTTAACTATCAGTAGGGCAATTATCAATTGATCAAACAATGCGCCACAACGAATCACCCATAATAGTAAAAATTGAAGTATGAATGTTATCTGCAACCGCCACGCGAATCCAGATAACCAGCATTAGCAACCGCCCAGGCGGTTGTGAGAAGCCCTCGCGACCGCCCGACGGTTACGAGACGCCCTGGCGACCGTCATGTGATTGCGGGAAGCCCTCGCGACCGCCCAACGGTAGCGGGAAGCCCATGCGACTGCCCAACGGTTGAGATAAGCCTTTGTTGTAGATAACATCCATATTTGGGATAACCGCCCATATTTGGGAAGTATCTTGATATGTTTGTGTTTATTGAACTCAAATACAATTATTATATGTGAATAGTAGTAGTAAATAACTACAAAACTAGTAATTGAGCTAGTAAAATAGTAGATTAGAAGTGATTAGGCGAGTTATCAACTATACCATATATATTATGCAACGACTAATCATCATACTTAGTCCTTAATGTTATCCCCAAGCTTGATTTGGCAATCAAACCTTATAATTTGGCTTGTTTTAACTTTCATTAGGGTAATTTTCAATTGATCAAACAACACGCACTACAAGAAAATTGCTCATTTCGGACGGCCTCCGACGGAATCGGCCGTCGGAAATGAGCGAAAATCTTTTCCGGCGGCACCTAACCGTCGGAAAAGGTCTTTTCCGACGGCAGGTTCTCGCAGGAAAAGTTCCAACGGGCTTCACCCGTCGGAAAAGACATGTCAGTCGCCCTAGTGCCGACGGAAATGATCTTTTCCGACGGGCGATGTTGAAACAATTTGTCCCGACGAAGTTACCCAACAAGTCGAGGAACCTCCGCCACAAACTCAGCATACTCCGGTTGCTACCCAACAGCGCCCAACTACAACTCAGGCCCCTAGTCCTGCTCGTGAACAACCACAACGCCCCACCACTCGGAGCCAAATAGTTGCTGCTCCCCGACTGAGGGACGGCCCCGATCCATTGTTTCCGCATGGAATTACTACTCCACGTTTAGTTGTTCCGCATGGCATGATGGACGAACTACCACAAGCCAACCCTCGCCAGCATATGTTGCTTCTGAATCTGCTTCTAATAATACCAATAGGATGCCTAGGGACGGGCGAAGGGTCTAGGTACTATAAACTCAGACGATGCGAGGCTCAAAGTTGAGGTGAACGAGCATTTTCAATTTAAGAAAAATTTATGTGAAGATAATATCGACACAGTTAAGCGATCAATTCAAGTTACGATAACAAGCATAGTGACCGAACCGGCGATACATTACTCTCAGTTATCCGAGGCACAAAAAGAAAAATTCATAAACTGGTTCAGGGTATCTTCTTTTAACTTATTTTAACACATTTTTCATTATTTATGTCCATTATAATTTTTGCATTCTACTTATATGTTATCATATTTTGAAGACTATATACAAATGGGATCTACAAGAAACGGATAAAATTAGAATGACATTCCATAAGGTGGCACAAGTAAAATGGAGGGATGCCATATACGAGTGCAAAAAGCTCTACAGGAAGCGAGCTAAAGACCCCCAATGGTACTAAAAGACTTGGCTACCAATCGACTTTGAATCGACGTACTGTAATCATTGGGAGAATGAAAGGACGATTAAACTTGGAGAAAAAGCAACGAAGAATCGACTGGCCAATAAGACAAAGAGCGTCGATGGAAAGGGATCCTTAGGTACGTACCACAGTGGATTTGTGAGTACACAAGAGAGGAGCTACGCAATGGTACGATATGTTAGGATTTCCTTGTTTGCAGAATACATTTTGTGATATTTGTGTTACTCTTTAACATTAATATTGTTTTAAAAAAATGTTGTTATAGTATCGCACGGATGATGTGATACGCTTCGACGAGCAATACATGCACGACCACTTAGTAGTGGATCCAGATGGAAGAATACTCTATTGGGACCCCCCACAAGCAGAAGAGTATTTTGTAAGTTATCTTAATTAAGCACGTATATGATTGTTTTGTGTCTATACCTTTTTCATTTATTTACTTTGAACATTGTAGGAAAATTATTATGAAGCGCTCGAGGATAATTTTGGTCCAGAAAAAGCCAAATGGCCGCTTCAGTTTGACGTCAATATCGCGGCCATTGCAGATCATAATGGCACACAAGGGAGGCGCAAAGGGAAAGATAGGTGCAATATCCTCGTAGATTATGGTAAGTCGCAGGGTAAAAGACTTAACCCTGTTGAGGTGGTAAGAACACGCAAAGCAGTCAAGGATGCTACTGTTGAGTTGCAACAAACCGTTGCGGGTTTGGAGAAAAGGATTATCGATGTGGAGGGCCAAGTGGCCAGGGACCGGGAGGAGTGGAGGCAGGAGCGAGCTCGTGAGCGAGAGGAGAGAGAGCGGAGCGAGCTCACGACCAAGAAGAGAGGGATCGTTATCAATGGACCAACCCGCAAAGATTCAACACCAACAACTACAATTCAAGCAACTTTTCTCCAAATCAGTTTCATGGAGCGCAAAGTCAACCGAATGATTATTGGCAACATAACCAGACACAACCTGGTCAAAACTATCAGTATTGGGACCAAGAGTTTCATGGCACAAACACGTCGTGGCAAGTGCCAATCGGTCAGACGAGTCAGCCAAGTACGCATGGCCAAAATAACGACCTTAATTTTGAACAGGACCTGCATTTTTTGATGCGGTCTGACATTGGTGGGAATAATCAGCGCCATAGTGTTAGTGGTGATCGTCGGCGCCATAGCGTTAGTGTGGATCGTACATGTGCCTCCAGAAGTACACGACATGATAATGTTGCGACCCATGTTCCTCAGAACGAGGAAAGGATAGCCGACCTATCAAGTTTGCCTATCGGGGAGGTCGACTTTATGAGTAATGATTGGTTGAATCTCCATACCGGAAATCAACAATATTGGCCAAGGGGTAACAGAGGTAAAGGCCCCGCCACTTAGGAATGAAGATGTTATGTGTGTTAGTGTGAGTTTGTATGTTTCAATTACCATTTTAAGTGTTGTATGTTTTATGTTATTTGTGTTAGTGTGAGTTTGTACGTTTCACTTACCATTTTAAACGTTGTATGTTTTAATTACCATTTTAAGTGTTGTATGTTTTAATTACCAGTTATGTTGTGTGTAATCATTTTACCCGTTTGAAGTAATCTTTTGTAATTCGACATTATAAATTGTTTTTTTGCCACCTTATTTTAAGGAAAAATGCCGTCGGAAAATGCCCTTTTCCGACGACACCATGCCGTCGGAAATGAGCGTCTCTAGAGGCTTTTTGACGCGGATCGCTGACATGGCACCATCCCCCCTCCGAAATCTATAAATACCCCCAAATTTTACACCTAAAATTCATTCATTCATACACAAACACTCAAATTATATCTTCCTAACTACATTTCTTCTCTCAACTCTTTCTTCAATTATTTTTCTTACTTATATTTTCTTTATACTTTTTATCTTATCATATATATTTTGTTTTCTTGCACATAACATATATTATTCTTAATACTTTCATAATAAACTATTTTTATTAATCTATCTATATATATATATATATTACAAATTAGTTTATATTTATGTTTTTCGTACCAAATAATTCATTTTTTATAGCTTATATATATTATTAATGTTTATATATATGTTTATTTGTATGGAGTACTTATCTATACTCATTCACTATAGAACTAAGGATAACAAAGTTTTCAAATTCCATCCTAAAACTGCGAAACTGCATTTGACACACACGTGCTTTGCTGATGATCTCCTTTTATTTTGAGAGGTGACATAGGATCTATGGAATCACTTAAAAGAATATTAGATGAATTCTCAGAATCTTCAGGACTACACACAAATAACACTAAAAGTTATGTGTTTTTGGCAGGTGTGCAAGGTGAGGAAAAAGAAGAGCTCATGAAAGTCTGGGATTTTCAAGAAGGAAGATTCCCAGTGAGGTACTTAGGTATTCCACTTAGCCCTAAAAAACTCCTTATTCAAGAATATTACCCCTTTATAAAAAAGGTAACTGCTAGAATTCAGAGCTGGTTTGCAAAAAAATTAAGCTATGTAGGTAGATTAGAATTAGTTAGGGCAGTGCTAATATCTATCCAGAGATTCCGGTGCTTTGTATTCCCTATACCTGCAGGAGTAGTACAGAAGATTGAGGGCTTATGTAGAAGCTATCTCTGGACTGGAAAGGAGAATGGGAGAAGGAACCTGATAGCATGGAGTACAGTATGTCAAGAGAAGGAGAATGGGGGACTAGGGACAAAAGAGATACTAAGCTGGAATAAAGCCTTGTTGTGTGCCCAGATAATAACTATAAAGAAGCATAGCACAAGACCAACCATATGGACAACATGGGCAAGAGAATACAAACTAAAGGGGGAGGACATCTGGAATATGAGGAAAAGGGCATGAGATTCTCCATGGTGGAAAAGAATACTGGCACTAAGAGAGGAAATGAAAGAAAAAATCCCTCAAGTGGGACCTGAGAAATGGAGAATCCTACCACAGAAGCAAGTAATCCAGGAATGCTATAAAGCTTTCCATAGGGAGACACCAAAAGTGAAGTGGTGAGCACAAGTCTGGAACAAAATCTCTACTCGAAGAGTAACTTTCATACACTGGCTAGCCATGCACAAAAGAATGGCTACAAAAGAAAGGTTAGTCAGGTTCAATATAATTAATGATGATAACTGTTGTTTCTGTAATGAAAGTGTTGAAACATTAGAGCACTTGTTCTTCAACTATAAAACTGTTCAACCTAGTTTTGAAAGAATCATGAGAGCAGTAGTAGTTAGAAATAACAATCTCCAAATTCAGGTCTGGAAGGAAATGTTTGAGAACTCTGGGAAAAAAAGAGTGATATCTTCCAAATTACAGCTGCAGCGTTTGGTAGTGTCATAGTAGGAATATGGAGATGGAGAAATGTAAATATATTTGAAGGGAAAAAAACTCCAGAAGATAATGTTTGCAAGGATATTGCAGAAGAACTACACTTGAGAATTAAATTTAAACTGGCAGGAAAGATAATAGACTCATGAAGAGTATACTATATAACTTACAGAATATTCTTGCTATGTAAATATGCTTGTAGCTACTGACAGATCCTGCAGGGGAAAGAACATGGAGTGTCAAAGTATTACATGGGCTATGGAAAAGAAAAGACAGAAGCATAGGAAGAGGTATAACTGTTTCCCTAGAACTGTTACATATAGACATTTTGTAGGGACAGTTTGTGTGTTATGAGAATGGACTTAATCTTGATCTGGCTTGGAAGGCAGAGAACACTTTTGTTTTGGTGCAGGAAAAGAATACTGGGCTAAATCTACCCCTCGAAGGTAACCGCATCCCTCCAACTGCTAGGCAGACACTTGGAGAGTACAGCCACAGGCGAGTCCTGGAGCTGGAATGAAGGGAGTGTGCCAATAGAAAAAATTGACAAAGACTGAGTTAAAGGAGGGCAGTGAGTGGCAGAAGGCTTTCCACAAGTCAAAGTCATAGCACGCACCCCTAATCAATTGAAGCTGTTAAACTCCGTCCAAGCACGCACCCCTAATCAATTGAGCCCCTATCTACGATCCTTAACAATAAAGTGCTACGAGTGAAACTCAATAAACACATCAGTCGCCTTAGTAAACTGATGGACAGATAAAAGATTACGACGCAAGCGAGGTACACATAATATATTGTCAAGAATAAACGTGCGATCGGGACAAGTGATACGAGAACGACCAGTGTGAGTTATAGCCAAACCTGAACCATCGGCCGTGGATACCTCATCCAGAACTTCATACTCGGAATGAATAGTGAGGTTATGAAGATCGGATGTCAAATTATGAGAGGCCCCAGAATCAACCAACCAGTCAGTGTGGGGTGAAGTCGGACCCGAATGAGAGGTAACAAGATTTACACTCGGTGGAAATTTCCGGCATGTGCGCGCACTATGGCCATAGATGTCGCACATCTAATAAGTGATATTCGGACGCTGATTTGAGGGACCCGATGGTCGGGCCTGGTGAGAGGATGAACCGCGAGCAGGGGTGTTGTAACGTCGACCCGATCCGTGTGACTGCTGCTGGCAACGATGCGAACCGTTGTGGCCACAGTGTGAGCCACGATGACGAGAACGGGGCTACGAGGAAGCTATGTTCGCGGTGACAACAAGGTGTGAGGCATCGGAGTCAAGGCGACGAAAAAACGTTTCATGACCAACCAACAAATCATGAAGCTCGGGAAATTGCACCGGGTTTTCACGAGCACGAATGGGACCTGCTATATCGCGGTAGGCGGCGCTGAGACCGTTAAGAACATAAAGAGTAATATCGTCTTCCTTGAGAGGGCCATCAATAATGGCGAGTTCATTCGTATTTGATTTCACTAATTGTAGGAACTCGAAACCGACTTGGACCCTAGTCGGAAAGAGTTGAGGCCATCCTTGAGTTGCATAATCCGACTCGGCCGATGTTGTAGCATTGGCACAATTGGCAAGAGAGACATGAACGGATCCGAAAAGGGTTGATATAATCATCGAATCTTGATGCAACCATAGCGTGTGGGACCGCAAGGCTTTCGGGAGTGGAGCCTCAAGGAGGGCATGGTGTCGAGCCATCCAAATAGCCAAACAGTCCGTATCCGAAGAAGAGATGACGGACTTGGGAACGCCACGAGGCATAGTTGTTCCCGTCGAGTTGTAGCGGAAGTTGTTGGTGGGCGTTGATTGGAATCAATGATTGTCCGTCGAGGGACGGACCGGCCGCAATGCGTGCGGAATGAGTGATCGGCGTCTAATTCCTTTGTTTTAGTGCGTCAGCATAGTCAATCTTTCTTGCTGCGCAAGTTATCTAGTTTCCTTTTTTATTAGTAGTTTGTTTCCTTTTTGTTTTAGACTTTGTTTCCTATTTTGAGTCTAATTCCTTTTTGTTTAGGTTCATTGAGCTATATATAGCTCATTTTCATTAGTTTGTACGACACTCTTATTATTACCTTTTAATTTATTCATTAAAACATAATTTATTCCAACTCTGGTGGAGTCCAGAATTATCTTTTCGATTATACGTTGGTATTTTCGATTATTTACGCTTCCGTTCTGCGTCACCCAGGATACGACAACGAGTTGAACATTTGGCACAAACGAGAACAACTCTTGAGAACTCGTTATATGAATTTCCTATACCACCATACAATGAAATGGTTTTTGACTGCACAAAAAATCGTTTTATGTATGCGTGTATGATATGTTTTTCGATGATAAAAACCTATTGAGTGCGACCCCTTTTATACACTAGGTCACAAGGATCAAGATATAAAGACTTAGTCTCCAAAGAACATAATTAACCTAATTAAGTGTCGTGTAATTAAAAAAAATCTTCAAGAATGAATCTGAACGCGTTTCAGCTAGTAAAACTGATTATAAAATCTTATGGAAAAATTTACGGAAGATAGTCATTTAATTAATTAACATATTGATACTATTATTTTTTCATTATATAAATTATAGCACAAAATAAAGTAATTTGGTTTACGAAGACCAGAAATAATAATTATTTATCTATAATATTTTTCACTTTAATTAGTCATTTTTTTCTCATTCACCCATGTACTAAACTCGACCCAAAGTCGGTTGTACAAACCTGGTTCCTTGAACCCATTTTTTCAACAATTTATTGTATCTTATTTATAATCATAAATCACTTATCATCATCATAGTGAATTTTTTTTCTTGGAACCCTCTCAGAGACAGTCGTAGACGAACTGGATGACAAATTGTGTCCTATTTGCTTTCATTGTAAAATCTCTTTTCGTATATTGTTACTCCATTGTTGTTGTTATTATCGAACACATGCGCTGCGTACCAACTGGTATCAGGTTGAGTGGGAGTAGATATGATGAACGAAGAATTATTGTTGATCGAGAAGTTTGATTGGTGGATTATCAGTTCTGGACACTGTAGATCGAGGATTACATGTATGATGACAAAATGAAATTATTGGATCGGAACTCAGTACTGTTTTCTAGAAAAACTATTTGTGTGGTGAACACTCTGAATACCTAACACGAAGTGTGCAGTAGAAACTTAAAAAGAACATGACACTTAGTAACTTTTGGCAGTTTATTATTAATTATTAACCTGTCGTGCGTTAGGCAAAAGTTTAATGAAGAACAAAACAAGGTAATTACACAAGATGTGCGATTACTAAATAAAACCTAGCGATTAAAGAGAACAAACTCTTACACTTAGCCTAAACTAGAACAACTTGGAAAAGTTTGTATTTGAGCTTTAAACAAGAAACGAATCAACTTTATAGATAAAACACTTCTCAAACTCGTAATTAAATGATGTGCAAGCCTTCATATTCATAGAAAACGTCCAAGAGCCTTGCAAAATAATTCGGATCGCCTTCAATCTTCCATCCTTATCTTTTTGATTGATGTCGAACCTCTTGGAGCTAAAAATCCATCTCGATCTCTTGTAGCAACCTTCAGTTCAGTTATCTTCTTGATATATATCCACGTCCCACGCCAATCTTCCTTCAATTCCAAGTCATACGCCTAGAATCACATCTTTGGATAGAGTCCCCAATAATTCCATGATCTTCTCGGTATATCCTATCTTTTCTTGACCTCTTTTAATCTGAAAATTAAGCTTAAAGAGACTACAAAACGTTCTAATTAATAGGTTAGTGAAAAAGTAAAAAATTTATAAATAATAATAAATTCGCAGAAATATGTAAGTGCAGAATATCTGGTGGGTTCACCTTTGTCACAATACCCAGTAAACATACACTTACATTCTCCCCCTTCTTTTCCTTTTTTCACCAAAGCAAAAGCATGTACACGTTTGTTAGTTTAACAAATTCTAGTAAACATAACTCCCCATAAATCCAAGAGGTTATGAAACAAATTAGAATAAAAGATATAAGGCCCTTGATCAACCTTTCACCAAATCATATACTAGTAAAAAAAAACTCCCCTAGATGTAAGAAGTCAAGATAAAAGAAAACAAAAACAATCATTCGTAGAGGATTAAAAGAAAACAAAAACAAACTACCCCCCCCCCCCCCCCCCCCCCTTCCCCCTTTTTGAGGAAAGCACAAACTAAGATGGATGGAAGCAATAGAGAATAAAAAATAAAATACAAGTCGGAGAAATTCATATTTAGAGAAAAATCAGTTCACAAGATATAAAAAGATACATAAATGTTCATCCTCTTGCAGCTGATTACCCAAGGTGTATGTCAAATCAATATCAACTCAGACAAATGATCACCCAAAATGACAAACTCCTAAGAAAACTCGAGAAATCTCCCCCTTGAGCCCTACTAATCGACAAGAACGGCCATGCAGAAAGAGATGAAAAATGCATGAATAAATCAAGATGACCCGGTTTTGTAGTTCAGGTGTGGCATGACACCATCTGCTATTGTCGAAAAATAACTATTTTCATTTTTCTTTGAATTTAAATAAATAAAAGCTTACACTTTAAAAAAAACTGATGGTTATAAAGTTGAAAGCGTAACAACTGAATGTAGACAGCATGTGGCCCCATACATCCCAGCGTTAAACACATTTTGTTACACATGTAAGCACATAAAACCGAATGCAGGCAACGCGGAACCCCATACATCCCAATGACTACTTATTTATTGTATAACATAAAAGGTTAGCATCAAGTAAGTAAGAGACATTGAGTGAACGCATTAATCAGACCCGAAGCACCTTAATATTTAAAACCAATTGTATCTTGCTCCTAGTGCAAAACTTATTATAGATAAGACACAACAAAACAACATCATAACAATGAGCCGTGTGACTCAGTTTCTCTATAATGAGTATGCACAACCATACAAATTTTCAGAGACTTCAAATAAAAACTAAAGATATTTTATTTTTCATCAAACGGCAATAGTAAACAATGTCAAGAACCCCATTAACACAAATCAACGACGGAGACTCAGAAAAAGAAAGAAAAGTATTGAAAAGAAACCGTAGGGACATCACATGCAGACTTCGATGTTTGCTAGTGGTGTGATGGCAACAACGGATTTCAAAATAGACTTATGCAACACACATGCCGAGGGATCTTTGTAAACTAAATAATCTCTCATTATCTAGTGGTTTTATAAAAATGTTGGCAAGTTGGTTATTAGTCTCAATGTGGCTAATTTCAATAACCTTAAGTTTGACTATGTCACACAAAAAATAATGTCATATATGTATGTGCTTAGTTCTAGAATGTTGAACCAAATTTTTTAAGATGTTTCTAGCACTTAAATTATCACAAACATAAGAAGAGTGTCACTCTTAAGACAATTATCACGCTGCATATGCTTAAGAAACACAAGTCAGGTAACTTGAAAGCAAGTTTCTATACGAAGACGTTGAGCAAGAGACAAGGAAACACGGGTTTGTGTCATGCTATACCAAGATACAAGATTGTTGTCAAAATAAAAACATCCAGCATAAGTTGATTTCCTATACTCTAAATATATCGCCCAATTGGAATCATTAATACCTTCAAGGTTTGTGCCTGGTATCTCCTAAATACCTAATTCAAAAAGGAACCGTCTCTGATATGTATTTCAGTATACATTTAACAACAATTAAATTAGAAGATCGAGGGTCAGCAAAAAACTTAGCAAAATCACACCCCACATTCATAATATTAGTGCGAGAAGCCTAGAGATAAGAAGGGCTCACAATCACGGTTCTATAAATTTCCATGTCAACGTTTGTAACAATTCCTTCCCTTGAGGATTTTAGAGAAGACGTCGCAGGCATTATGCAAAGCTACGTCTTGCCCACTTTATGTTGATGATGCAAAATATGATCTTTCACAAGGTAACAATTATTTTTTGGACCTTTTTCTTGTCATTAAACACTCATTAGTAAAATTAAGCACTCCATAGTAATCCTTAACAAAACAAACCAAAAGATTATTTCCACAGAGTTGACTGATACTAATAAGATTTTTCTTAAACCGTCAACCAACTATGGTGGAAGACCTTCAACAACAAGTGTTCATTTGCTCTTAATTTTACCTTTGCTACCTCCTCCAAATGTAACGATTCTTGAGTTCAGCTCGACAAAGTCCTTCAAGCTGGAATTCAAACTTGTCAAATGACAAGAACATCCTCTATCGAGGTACCATTTTCCTGCAGGGTTGGAGTAGACAGAAAAGAACTCATTGCACATGATATTAGATTTAAGAGTCCAAAGCATTTTGTTACATTTTCTAAGTTTCTGTTCTATGGTGTCATCATCCGGTGTGGTGACAACACGAGGTTCAGTACCTGGTTTTGTCAGATCAAAATTGTCATCTGATGTGGTCACAACACCAGTTTTTGGACCAATAGTTCCCTGATTCTGCTCACCATTAAGATTTCTCTTAGCACGAAATTTTCTATATTCGTAACAAAATGGTTTTTTAGGACCAAGTCTAGAACAATATTCACAAATATAGGTTATTTTCTTGTGTATTTCAGAAACGTTATTTTCATCGCCAATAATAGGAGCAATGGCAACATCTTAAACAACCAATGCTCTTTCCAACGAATCTAATTCATTTGTGACAATAATTTCTTCAAGTTTAGGCGTGCCAGTGCTCGTCTTAATGGAATTTTGTTTAGCTTGTTCTAATCTTGAAGTTACCTTGTCAACTTTGGCATCCTTCTTTGTTAAACCAACTTCAAGTTGAATGATGGTGGTGGTTAGGGACTCGTTTTCCTCCAGCAGTGCCTTCTCACTTTTGATAGATTTTTTCCACTCTTTTATTACCTCATTGTACGCCTTCTTGAGTTCAATGTCAAAATCATCATCACCTATCTCCACCTTAAAGAACAATTATTCTTCAACGGAACCATATAAACAATTAAAATTAATTTGATCATTGTTAGAAGGAATAACTTGTTGAAGTTTAGTATTACGGAAAAAATCAGATTCATTGCAATTGCCAAAAAATACTTCTTGTGTTGAACGTTGGGTGTTGTCACCACACTTAGAGACAAAGGCTGCATTGTTCTTCCAGTGCACATGAGTGAACAATGCAGCAGTGTGGATCTCGTCTTCAGTCACTTCTCCTTTAGTGGTTGAACTTGTCTCAACAAAATCTAGACAGACCCAATAAGAATTCCTCTTATTTCGGAGAGTGTTAGCGCATTTATATGCGAAGTGGACATATGCTTTGCACGCAAAATATTGTGACTTTCTGAGTTTCATCCAGAGTAAACTTATTAAGAAGTATTTGACAATGGTCTTTCAAAACGATTTCCTTTGAGGTGATATTGACTTACTACTTGATTCATTCTAGAATTTGCCTTAAATATTACTTTTGCAAAGTCGTTTGGCCATTGCGTTATAAAAAGCATTGTTAATCTCCTGGTCATCATCTTATCGTCTTTTGGACATGGAAGTTCTATCTTTAAGTGCCAATCCTTTTCCTTCAGAACAAGAAATCGCTATTCATTTCAAAATTCTTGAGAATGTTCAAAAGAGTTTTAAGAACCATTGTAGCCAAATCTTTTGATTCCTCAATAGCAATTATTTTCATTTCAAATTTTTTCGACACATATCTAATTGCTTTGTAAACAAGTTGTTTATTAGACAATGGATCACCAAGCATTTGAAACTCATATGAAATGTCCATGATTTTTTCATTTGAAGCTCATTTGAAGTGATACTCTCATCTTCTTCATTCGTAAGGACTCAAATTTAGAAGATAACATGAGTAAATTTATTTCCTTATTACTAAGATTGCCCTCGTAGTGATTTTGAAGGGTGTCCCAAACATTCTTAGCAGTCGTGCATGTCTGAATCAGTTTAAACATATGTGAGTCGACCCAAAAAACATACAATTTAAACCATTTTCATTAAATAAAGCTTCACTTATCTCGATTTGTGACCAGTCTGATTGAGGTTTAGGAGTGATGTCATGATCTGCATATGGGGGATAAAATGGCACAACATATACTTCCGTTACAATCTTCCATGATCGTAGATCAATTGATTTGATGTGCGATAGGAAACCTTTCCCATATGGGTAGTTGGATTCATCGAGAAATGAAAGTATGTTCACGTTCGGATTTGTGCAGTCCATCTTCAAAGTACCAAGTCCAAACACTAGAGAAATCAGTGTTTAGCCCTGACTCCAAATGAAATTGTTGGACCGAGATTCGGTTTCCTATACAAGGTGTTGGTGTGGTTAACACACCAAAAACGTAACACCAGGCGTGCAGCGAAAATTTAAAAAGAACACGAGACTTAGTAACTCTTGGTAGATTATTATTAATTAATAACATGTCTGTCTTAGGCCAAAATTCAATGAAGAACAAAACAAAGTAATACACAAGCTATCTGATTACTATATACAGCCAAGCGATTAAAGAGAACCAATTGTAGCATATATAACATTATGTAACTTTTTTTGCTACAAAGAAACTTACACACGACTATATTGAATTATTGTCTCATCGATAAGTTCATAAATGGAATACATAATTACATTGATTAATTTACGTCACTACGAGAAAATAGGGTCTTTTGCAACCACATGGGTGGTCGCAAACGGTTGCAAATGCCTCAATCCAAAAACAATTTGCAATCGTCCAGTAGAAGGGTCATCTGCGGTCGCAAAATTAGCAAAATTAGCAACCGTCAGACCGTCACAAAATTTGTGATGGTCTAACGGTCACAAATGACCTTTATGTCAATCAAACGGCCGGCAGTCACAAATGACCTTTATGTCATTAGCAATCGCCCAACGGTCACAAATGACATTTATCTCATTAGCAACCGCCCAGCAGTCACAAATGGCATTTATGTTATTAGCAACCACCCGACTGTCACGAATGACCTCTATGTCATACGCCAACCGTCGGGCCGTCACAAATAACCTTTATGTCATTTGCAGCCGCCAAACGATTGTTAATAATATTAATAACATTTGCAACCGCATGACGATTGCAACTAATATTCAAGTCATTTGCACTGAGTCGGCGGTCACATATGGGGTTATCATAACTAAAAAAAATACAATAATATTCTGATAATTGGTGAAATTAGCGAAATATTATTGATTGTGATGGAAAAATTCCGAATTTGGGAGTTGAGCAAACAAAGAGATGTATGTAATACAAAAAAAAATTAGGAAATGAAGAAAAGTTAGAAAAGGTGTTGGTTGTATTAGAAAAACAAGTAAAAGAGTTGGAAATGAAATTGAATGTGAAAAAAAATGAAGAAAAAAAATGAAAAAGTTTTTGTATAAATACAAAAGTTGGAAGTGTTAACGGCTTTGGAATTATTCCCTATTTAACGGAACATATTTATATTGGGTTGGAACGCCTACCCGTGATTCAAGAAACGATGTTTTTGTGGAAAATAAAAGTACGAGAACATCTTTTCCTTTATTCACTGAATTCCACTCCTTAATTTGGTTAATATGTCGTTGTCTGTGACCTGAGTCCTTTTCTCTCTTCGATCACCTCCCTTTATAGAGTTTATAAGGCACAGGTGCCGTTACGCATGTGCCTAGTAAATACAGGTGCCGTGACAGGCTTAAAAGTGAACAAGATAAGATAAAGTTTTGTCTTGTTTGGTGTATCTGCTGATGGGGCGCTGATTAGGCGAAATTATGCTTTACGATAGCTTCAATGTGTTCTGAGGGGCTGGGCTGTCTTCTTAGCTTCCTTCTCTCCGATAGGGGGAGATCTATCAGAGTTGCGGGACAGGTGTGTGAGAATGTTCGTCCGATGCTGTTGTATTTCCGATAACGGTCCATTGTTAGGTCGTCTTCTTCTGAAGTGTACTCCGATAGGTGTTTATATCTTGGCTGCGATTTAAGCGTGTCTTCCGAGGGGTCTGATTTGATTTCCGAGGGCTTCTCTTTGTCTCCGAGGGCTTTTCTTGGCCTTCGTGAAGTAATGTTTTTGTGATTCAGACTCTCGTAGAGGGCCCTCTTCGCTTTTATTGGTGTTTTGAGAAGTGTTCAGCAAGGAAGTTTTCTCGTAAGATTCAGGGACCTGGGTCTGTCGTGGTCCCTCTTGGCGCATTGATGGATATCGAATTCACGTGGATCCATCGGGGTTTTATTCTTTTTCTGATGCCACGTTGATATCTATTTTTATTCATCATTGACTTTCCAAGGGACGCTTAAATATCTCCTCGGTTGTCACTTCTTACCGCTTCAGGTCGGTGACCGAGGGGCTTGAGCGATACTCGAGGGACCTCCTTATTAGGAGTGGGTACATCTCATCGGAAGTACTCGTGACAATAGTATTGTCCATGTGTTATTGTCTATATTTAGGAATAATATCTCCTTTTTAGTCTCTGGTTTATTTTTTATGGTTAACAGGAAGATTTTAAAAAAATGAATTACGAAAAGTAATTAAGAAAAGTAAAAGTGTTTGGTATTTTTGATGATTGAAAACGTGGGTGGAAGACTGACGTATATATTTATTTTGGTGTGAAAAGTTTTAAATTATGGTCTTTTGCAATCGTCCGTCGGTCGCAAATGACTGTTGCCCAGTATTGCGACTTCCTGACGGTCGCAATTGATGTATTTTTTTAAATATTTGCAACCGCTACGCGGTCGCAATTGACATGTTTTTTTAGAGATTAGCGGTCGCAAATGATGTTTGAATATTAGTAGCGACCTTCCGGCGGTCGCAATTCTAGGCATAATACTTTTTCCTTTTTTGGTTTTTTGAATACGATCTTCATGTGTTTGCGATTTTTAATAAAGAATCTTCATAATAAATTTGAATTGAAATATTGTTTAATTAGTGTACTAGTAATTACGTTATGAAAATACTAACATAGTTATTAAACTAAGTTATTGCTGATTGAACTATTTCATCTTCTACAGCTAATCATACAAAGTTATTATAATTGCCTCAAATGCGATTGATATTCTTTATAAATGTAAGTATAGATGTTATTGTGATATTTATATAGTTCCTTATCTAATTCATATATATAATATGTATATAAATATATGTAATCATTACGTAAATAGACAATATAATTAGTTAGAAGTGTCATGTGTGAACCAACATTGTAAACGATGCTGGAATGTGCAACGAACTCTATTACTTGTATAAATTTAATATATTTGTAACTATATTTGTTGTAAATAATCACTCAACCAACAATATGCCTTAAATTATCATGCGAAATGCGTAAATTTCAACTATGAACATAATTAGCGACCGTTGGGCGGTTACAAATGACCCTAAATTGTAACTGCCCGACGGCCGTTGATGTTAGGATTTCGGGTTTGAAAAATGTTATCGTTAGTAGCCAAATTTGTGACTGCCGCGGAGTCGCTAATGCAACGGTTACCAGCATTAGCGACCGCCCAGGGGTCGCTAACTGTAATAGCTAAGTACCATTAGCGCGGGTTGTCGCTAATCGTAATGGCTAGTTACCATTAGCGACCGTCAGGAGGTCGCTAATGCTAGTTAACATTGCTATTAGCAACTGCCTGTCGGTCGCAAATGAGCATTTTTTCCCTATAAATACCTAACTCATTCACTTTGCTAATTCATTCCAATCTTACACATTGGCTACGGTACACACAATTTTTCCCACTGACGACATTTATTTTCTTTTTCTACCATAATTTTTTATTATAATCAACACTAAATAAATTATGTTGGATTTTTATTCCTAGATACTGTCGTAAACGCATTAGGGGTATGCGTGCAGAAAACATGCTTGACAACGGGTCTTCTGCACTTCAAAAAGTAAGTATATATTTTACATCTTTGCTTTTATTGTGTTATAACATGTCCGTGACATTTTATATAGAATTTGTTTTCAGTAGAATAAATTGTAATTATTATTTGTTATTTATTTTTTAAAAAAAATGAATTTTCTAGTCGATAGATATTGAATGTATGATAGATTAGAAAATATTTGTTATTAGAAAGAACATCACGATGATCTATGTGATCATCGTCGAAAACTCGCGCCCATCCTAAAAAAATCCACGATCAATCAAATAAAAGGGACGACGGGCGCATGCATCCCGCTGTAAATAACTCATGTAAAGGGCCCCCTAATAGGACGCTCATGCGTGCTAGTAGATCGTCCTCCTCCTACAGACTATGTTGGCCTACAACTCGGTCTTGCTCTGTTGGACTCAGCATGTGGTGACCACTAAATCTAAACCCGAACGTTGTAGGAGGCGTCTTCTGCGTCGATCCTACATGTTGATCTAATCCATGTGAAATGTGTCGCTTTGGTGGAGTAGCTCCATCTGATCCACCATGAGATCCACGAGGCTGGGTCTCGATGGGTCACTCGACTGGATCGCGAGGCTAAGAAAAATAGGGGGAAGAGGGGGGATGGGTCGACCTCAACACGAGCGGGAGCTGGAGTACTCGAATGAACTAATCGGATGCATGTTGATCAACTGTGTACTACAAATTAAGTCAGAATTTCTAAGTTAGATTATTGCGAAAAATAAATATGACCTAAAATTTAATCATTACTATGTTATATAGATTTCCTAATTGCAGTGACAATGTTTAAAAACTACAAATTCAACGAGATCTCGCAACTCCTAAAGGCATACATAATAATTTTTGCTTCAAATAATTAAACTGATATATATATATATAATTATAAAATCGAATAATTCAAAGATAGGTAACAATTTATAAAGCAATAATAACATTTTTACAAATTAGATATAAATTAAAAAATATATTAAACCATAGAAATCTAAGTTAGATGAAATCCATTAGGACGAATTATTAAATATGCCCCTTAACTTTTTTTAAAAGTTAAAATTCCCTTTTTTGGCCTTGTTTTTCTTCCCCATGTCTATTAAAACTCTACTAAAAATGCACTTGGCCCCTTATTCGGGCCAAAATGCAAACGTGGCTACATAGTCAAAGAGGTGCTTCGCCACGTCATATTTTTCAGCCAAATAACTTTTTTATACAAACCCTTATAATTTTAAATATTGTACTTGCACCCCATAATAAATTGCACTTTGCACCCCAAAACATATATATATATATATATATATATATATACACAAATCTTTTTATATCTTTAACAATCTATAAAAGTTATAAAAATTATAAATATATATATATACATATATCTTTCTTATATATGTATATATAATTATTTTTATATCCTTAGCAATTTATAAAGATTATAAAAATTTAAAAAACAAAAAAAAATGGAATTCATCATATTCATATCTTTAATAATTTATGAAAGATCAAAAAAAGTTTTAAAAAAAATAGTTCATCCCCTTGTCGTACACTAACACCCCCCTCCCCGGCCTACCACCACCACCGCTCATCACCACCGTCATCTTCATCACCCCCAACACCGCCACTGCTCTAATTGAGATTCAAATTGGGCTACGAATTTGAAATAAGATTCGAATTCGAATTCGAATTCGATTGATGAAGATGTTGGGGATGGCAGCGATGGTGGTATCGGCGGTCTTGGGCGTGATTCAGAGGGCAACGGTGGTGTTGGGGGTGGTGGTAGGCGGGGGGGAGGAGGAGGGGGTGGGGGTGTTTCTGTGTACGGGAAAGTGATGAACTATTTTAACTTCTTATTTTGTTTTTTTTTTATAAATTTATAACTTTAATTTTATATATATGTTTATTAGTTTTACAAATAGTTTATAAATATATATATATATATGTTTTTATTTTTATAAATAGTTATATACATGTTTATTATTCTTTATATATATAAATGTGCTTTTGTTTTTACAAATAGTTATATATATATATGTTTATTATTATTATATATATACATATTTTATTTTTACAAATGGTCATATATATATGTTTATTATTATTATTTATATATGTTTACTACTACTACTACTACTACTACTACTACTACTACTACTACTACTATTATTTATATATGTTTACTACTACTACTACGTACTACTATTTATTATTCTTTAGATATTTAAATGTGCCTACTACTACTACTACTACTGTTTATTATTCTTTAGATATATAAATGTGCTTTTACTACTACTACTACTACTACTACTACTACTACTACTACTACTACTACTATTATTTATATATGTTTACTACTACTACTACTACTGTTTATTATTCTTTAGATATATAAATGTGCCTACTACTACTACTACTACTACTGTTATTATTCTTTAGATATATAAATGTGCTTTTACTACTACTACTACTACTGTTTATTATTCTTTAGATATATAAATGTGCTTTTACTACTACTACTACTACTACTACTTCTACTACTACTACTATTATTTATATATGTTTACTACTACTACTACTACTGTTTATTATTCTTTAGATATATAAATGTGCCTACTACTACTACTACTACTTATTATTCTTTAGATATATAAACCCTAAACCCTACTACTACTACGACGTGGAATTGACAACTTATTGACTAGGCTTAGCAACTTGTTGACTATACCGCCACGTAGGCATTTTTGGCCCGAATAAGGGGCCGATGGCATTTTTTTTAACAATTTTAAAATATATGGGGCAGAAAAACAAGGCCAATAAAAAGGCCATTTTAACTTTAAAAAACAAAACTTAAGGGGCAAAAATAATAATTCATCCAATCTATTATAATTTCTAAGTTGCATAGATTCTCTAAATAGAGATTCCCAAAAATATCGTTTCTAGGTAATAGAAAAAGCAATATCATGTCTAAATTATATGTCTATTCTCTAAAAATATAATTATTTCTTAATTAAAGGTATAGACGATGTTTAAGGCTAACAATTCTACGCGATCTAACAATACCTAAAGGCATAAACGGTATTTTAATGTTAAACTAACAATTTTACGTATAAAATTACAATTTAAAACATTATATATATAACAAAAATAGAAGAAAACAGGAAAAATTTATAATTTTCGAGTTTGCGGCGGCCGATCGGTTGCAAAAGGGGACCGGACAGTCGCTGGTGGGGAGGGAAGGGAGAACATTGTGTGGTGTGAGAATGAAGAGAAGAGGGGAGACATGTATAGAATTTGTTTCCCCGGTATCGACCGTCAGGCAGTCGCTATGCTCGGCCCAGCTGCGCCACGTAATTAAGGCAACACTTGAACGCCCTGATATCAGTTGCAGTCGCCAATGGTTGTTGCGACTGCCAAGCAGTCGTTTAATCGCGCGACCGCTCGGCGGTCGCCAATAACCCCCTTTTCTTGTAGTGTCTGTATTCTGCTACCTCTATCATCATTTTTGCATGCACCACGCCATGGTTAGTAATCAAGACATTGCTGAGAGTTATCTAATTTGGTAGTGTTTGCTTTTTGTTACATGCAATATAAGCTTACTTTCAATATCACTTACGCTAATGTTGCAAAATATGACAAAAATGATGCCCTGTTCAAAATTTCGACAATTCCCCAATCCCTTTTTGATCCACCACTTCCTATTTTTTTCACACGTGGGCTTGTCCTTTACTTTTCCCCCTTCCATAAATCTTAGTTATAAATAGCATGCCTTAATGAATCTCTTTTGTAATTATAAACGCTTTCTTTTTACCAAAAAAAAGAAAGAAAAAGTATGGCTCATCTTTCACTAGAAAAACCAGTCATGTCAAGGAAAATCATGGTCAGTTTACTAGTTCTCAAGATGATGATATTGGTTCCAAAGGCTAATGCAAAATGTACCATCGAGGCGATATTCATTTTTGGAGACTCGAATTCTGACACCGGAGGATATTTTGCTGCGTTTCCGCCTCAACCGCCACCTTATGGCATGACATACTTCAAAAAACCAAGTGGTCGAGCTAGTGATGGGAGAAATTACATTGATTTCATAGGTAAATCGGCAAAAAATCTCGTGCTTTTTAATTTGTTTGTCAATGGATAATGTTACAGACCAAAGTCACCTGAGGCGGATGCGAGTACAGGCGTGTCAGTTCGCCAATTTTTTAAAAACACAGCCTTCGCCACCATAATGCGGTTAAAAAAAAGTAACTTATATGCGAAAACAAACCATTATTAGCCAAATTAGTATATTATAAACACACAAATAAAACTATGTATAGAATTTTCACTCAAAGAAATAGATTATAATTAGAAAAGTACATAATTGTTTATGGTTATTGATTATGTATAAGTTTTTTTAAGTTATTAGGGTGGTAACAAAAATGAATAAGCCTTAGATCACTTCTAACATTTTGTGTAATTATTTTACTTTTAACTTAGTTTTGTTCTCCTCTTGCTTCAACTCTTCTTAAATATCACTCTTTTTTTTGTCCTCTACAAATTTTCTATGGTTATTCATTAGATTTTAATATAAAACGATGAAACCCTAGTGCGAGAACTAAGAATTTGTAAAGCGTCTTAGTACGAAATACGAGCACTGAAGTCTCTAGAGCGCGACTGATGCACTTGCAACTTTCAAGGTGTGGAGGATTAGGTTAACGAGTTACCAAAATGGTTTACATTTACCTAACCATAACGTTTACTATATTGCAATTTGCAGCTCAAGCTCTGGGATTTCCATTTATAAGCCCTTATCTACAATCAATCGGATCCGACTACAAGCACGGTGCCAACTTTGCTACGTCTTCTTCGACTGTACTTCAGCCAAACACGACTGGAATTAGTCCTTTCTATTTGAAAGTTCAGATCAACCAAATGAAACAGTTCAAGACAGGAGTTGAGGAACTTAAGTCACAAAGTAAGATATCTTACATTAAAAATTTAGAACAAACCTACTCATGTCAAGTTGGGACAAATTAAACACGTATACCGATAAGGAACAACTTGTTTCTATGCCTTTTAGTTATGCACTTGTCACATAAGGTTAGCCTAGCGTGATTTGCCTTGATGATGCGGTTTGCAAGCTAATGAGTCAACTTAGGGGTTTACCTAGTGCGAACATAGCTGCTGCAAATTTTCAAGTCCTAAAAAAAAACTTTGGGACAAAACACTAATATTGTATCGTTGAATCTTTTTTCTTAGGAAATACCAATCTTCCTCAACCTGATGTATTCGAAAAATCAATCTACGCGTTCTTCATCGGACAAAATGACTTCACTGGTTATGTTGGCACTGCGGGTCCTGCTGGAGGGAAAGAAATTGGACTTCGCATTATTCCCAAAATCCAAGGCGCCATCAAGGTTAAATAATACATTAGTATTTAACCATTTACATGTTAGGAATGTTACCGATGAGTATTTATGTAAAAACAGGTCTATTGTAGTCTTTGTGGGCAATAATGATTTTTAGCCACCATTTGTCTCACGTAATTAATGTTGCAACGCATTGAAGACCTGATCTATGTAAGTATTATGTGTGTTCATTATGGTTAAAGTTTGTTTCTTTACGTGTAGGATCTCTATGGATTGGGAGGGCGCACGTTTATGGTGCTCAATCTCTCCCCAATCGGCTGTTATCCGACATACATTATGCAGTTCCCTCACGAAAGTTCTGACATAGACTCGTTCGGATGCATGAAATCTTACAACGATGCTGTTGACTACTACAACTCTATGCTAAAGAAAGCGGTAGAACAAACAAGAGAAGAACTTCGCGATGCTAATGTCATATACGTTGACACACACTCCGTTTTGCAAGAACTTTACCACCACCCCGAATCCTATGGTTACATACCCTTATCAAATCCTAAAATTATAAAATGGTAAGCATTACAACAACAATTCTACGTTGAACTAACATTTTTGAGTATTCTAAACAGGGATGAAGTATGGGCCAAAAGCGTGTTGCGGATATGGAGGCGGTGCGAATAATTTCGACCCGCGTGTATTCTGTGGAACTACGCAGGTGATCAATGGGCAGAACGTTACGTCTTACCCATGCAGTGATCCTCAGAATTATGTGAACTGGGATGGAATTCACTACACTGAAGCTGCAAACAAGATTATGGCAAATGCTATTCTCAGTGGCTCTCTGTTTGATCCTCCATTTTCTTTTAGTGGTCACAATTGCGATATTTAGCCAACTGAAATACTTATCGACATAGAATAAGTATGATATGCTGTACTGTGAATTGGAGTGTGCTGTGTGCATGATCAGTTGCATAAACTATGAAATGTAATTGGAATCTTTCATAAGTAAAATAAATGCGCACTTTTTAGTTGAATCTATTAGTTAATAAAAATATTAATTTCCATGTGATATATTGATAATGTTGATATTCGCATAGAAGTTTTTTGCTTGGCAATATTTGAAAATCTCTAAGTTGTCTTTGTATGCATAATACCAAATGATATTGAACAATATATCCGTTGTGTTGTTGGTAACTTGGGAAAACTCCATGTGTTAGATTTATTTGTTATTCTCCTTATATTATTGATAACTAGCTCACACGAGTCCTACAACTTTATAGTTAATTACTAATATACAAACAGAATCTTGTAGGAATGATCAGGGGCGGTGCCATGATTTTTTTTTACCCGGGCTGCTATTAACTTAAGTAACTTTTTAAAAACAATGTAAATTAAAATAAAAATATTAAATATGCAAGCTAGAATGAGAAATATCTATTGTCTCGTACTTGAAAAAAATAAATTACATATCATTATACTACACGAATAAAAGCACTATCGAAGTTGAGATTTACGATCCTTCAAACTATAAAATTCATCAATTACTGAATCGACATCCACACTTGCAGAAAAATCTCCACATTTTGTTCCTGGATAAACTGACATAGGTGGTTGATATGGTTTCATGTCGATTGAAGCACGTCTGACTTCATCTCTTTCATTAATGGGGTACTCGCATATCGGGATACGTAATCCTGGATCTCTCTCAAGAGAGTTAACATTAACTTCAACTCTTTGGCGATTAGAAGTATTTTGATCACTACTAAATGAAGGAGGTTGCCCTGAAGTTGATGGAGGAGGTTGCTCTGAAATTGATGGAGAAGGTTGGTCTAAAGTTGATGGAGGAGGTTGTTGTGAAGTTGATGATGTACCTTCATTTGGTTTGTAAAACGATAACATTGTCTTATTTTTCCGTTTCTTGGTTCTTCCACTCTCCATTGTGATTTATAATCTATTATAAGGACATAGATATAAGGCAATGGATTAGAACATATGAGTCATGAATGTCAACAAACAAAGTGGCAAATATTAAATTTTTTAAAGTGCTAGAAAAATATGAGTTTTCTTGATAAAGAAATTGTAGGTTAAAGTTACTTTAAGAATTAACTATAAACTTATATAACCTTTTTAGCTTTTAACCTCGAGTTAAAATTCTTTAACAACTTTCCTCCTATTCTAAAAAATAGATTAAATTTATTTCGTGGACTAAGACTACGACTTTTACAGTTCTGTATTTATCTTTCTTATTAGTATATAACTATATCGAGGCATAATTAACTTAACTATTGAATTCTCGTTAATTGTTGATGCTTGATTCACTATATAAACAAGCAAAGTGTTTTGGTGCTTTACCCACATTTAGTGTTAACTAAACACCACCAATGACTCACTAAAAAAAAACAAAAATGTATTAGGATCTCGCATCGCCCCACGCATTGTTTTAGTCTTATTGAGGATATATATCTAGATACTTTCGCTGGGAGTAACTCTTTGGATCTCAAATTCTATTTTTTAGTAGGGTACCAAATACTATAAATCTATAACAATTACCAATTAACCAACAAAAACAATTAACCCTAAATCCCTAATCCCTAAATGATAAAAATGATAGCCCTAAATCCCTAAAACAAGAGATTGACAAAAATGATAACCCTAAATCTCTAATATTTTAGTTCATTTTATTATCAAAAGTAAATTAACACAACTACACAAGGTAAAATATAAGACTTTATTTAATTAAAGAAATGACTCACCAATACGAAGAGTTGATTTGGAGGCTAAGCTATTTTTTTTTTCTTCTTAGTTGAGACTTGAGCGCGCAGCAGACAGCACAATGGAGTCTTCTTTCCTTTTTTTTGTGGGAAGAAAAAGAGATTTCACCGTATGATTAAAGACTAAGAGTATAGAGGTTTGGGTTTTTTTTTAAGTTTTATTGTTAGGCCCGGACATTTAAATCCAAAAATTATTTTTATTGGGCCAGATTTTATATGTTTTTGTTGGGCTAAAACTAAATATACCTAGTAAATTTTTTTACAAATCTTGTACAGCCCACCTAATGTCCCTATGTGGCGCCGCCCCTGGGAATGATCGGTATTAATTAATATAATACCATATTCGTAGAAGTGGCATCAGTTATATATATATATATATATATATATATATATTCTGTTTTTTCTCTCAGTGTTACCAACGAACGTAAATAGCTAATTCTACTAGTGCAATAAGAATGAAAAAATATTCCACTTCAACTCTTTACTATGTTATCTAAAATGTTTACAAAGATATCAAATAATTTAGGACACGTTTAAGTGTTACATTTAATAGGCTGGTCTAAGGAAACGTAATTTGATTGAAATTATAACATTATGTCTTCTGATTTTGAATTAGCCGGACATGTTACATTTGTGAACTAAATAAGCAAATTACGTTCATGTATTACATTAAATAGGCCATATTACCCGCAACTAATAAGAAAAAGCAAATTACTTACCTCTCGTGTTATGTTAAATAAGCACATCATCTTCATATGTATTCTATATATAGATCACACGTTAAAGGATGGTGTGCAATTCTCTAAAATCATGTATTTGATAGCATCACAGGTAATGCAATCGAGAAAGAGAGTTTATAAGGAAATTGTAGCACCCGAAGACAAAATTAAAGGCTAGTCGTGCATTATAACTTCGAAATACGAAAAATCAAATACCAAAGATTATAGGCTAGTTAAGCATATAGGCTTGTCCTTTCAATGCCCCCCTCCTCACTCAAATGTATCTTAGTGAATTAGCATAGGCACTAATAAATCTCTGACTGATATATCCTATTCAAATTGGAACCTCATTTTTCATGGTTTTAGAGTATCAACTGTATCTCCTTTTGGAATTATAAACTCTAAGAAACAGCAAGTACGGCTCATCTTTAACTAGAAAAAACAGCCATGTCAAGGAAAATCATTGTCAGTTAAGTAGTTCTCATGATGATGATATTGGTTGCAAAGGCTGATGCAAAATGTGCCATCGAGGTGTTGTAAAGTGGACCCTTCTCGATAGAGCGAAAAACACGACAATAATTGAAAACCGGAAAAATAAACGACTCACGGATTTTACGTGGAAAACCCCAAATTACTTTAGGGTGAAAAACCCCAAATTACTTTAGGGTGAAAAAACACGGGCAAGGTAGAAGAATTTCACTATGAGCGTAAAAGAGGAATTACAATTCTCCGACTTTTACCGTAGTAAACTCGCACAAACTCTCTATTTTTACCTCACACTTACAACACACTAACAACACTCTTTATATTAACTACACTTAATTATATAAGAGTTTGTATTTGTTTTTGTTGTTTTGGGATTGATTAGAAATGCTAAACGGAGGCTGCATTTATAGCCGGAAGAACTGTTGCACCAAGGATTAATTAATCAGCCACCCCAATATGTAGGTGCTGCACTACTGCCCCAATATTGCAGGTGCTGCACTACCTTTTTTAAATCAGCCTCACTAAACCGCCCAACAATCTCCCACTTGAAGATTTGATTAGAGACTAATCATATCTTCATACCATTCTTTCTACCTTGCCCTTCATGTTGCTCACGTTTTCACCAGACCACACGAGGACCGACACTGAACAAACTTGTCAGCATTAACACTCTTCGTCATGAAATCAGCTATGTTATCTTTAGTGTGAATCTTCTGTACATCCACAGTACCCTCCTCGACTTTCTCACGAACAAAATGATATTGGACCCGAATATGCTTTGTCTTGGAATGAAACGCTGGATTCCTTGCAAGATGCAACGCACTCTGACTGTCACAGAATAGAGAAATACTCTCTAGTTTGCGCCCGAGTTCCTCCAGAACCATTTTCAGCCAAATCGCTTCTTTACTGGCCTGCGTAGCTGCCACATATTCAGCCTTCGTTGTTGATGTCGCAACAACTGACTGTAACTTTGAAACCCAACTCACTACACCTCCAGCAAGAGTAAACACATATCCTGTCGTGGACTTGCTTTTGTCAAGATCACCTGCATAGTCAGAATCAACATAGCCCCTGACTGAAAAACTCGATCCTCCATAACATAATGCAACATCTGAGGTTCCCTGAATGTATCTCATAACTCTCTTTACTGTATTCCAATGCTCTCTTCCCGGATTCGCCATGTATCGACTAACCACTCCCACTGCATGTGCAATGTATGGTCTAGTACAGATCATAGCAAATATTAAGCTTCCCACTGCTGATGCATACGGTACTCGAGACATCTCCCTCCTATCTTCCTCACTGCTAGGACACATACTTGAGGATAACTTGAAATTAACAGGAAGAGGGGTAGAGATTGGCTTACAATTCTGCATACTGAACCGCCGCAAAATCTTCAACAGATAGTTCCTCTGAGAAAGCCAAATCTTCCTGCAATTTATGTCTCGGTGGATTTGCATCCCTAGAATCTTGTTTGCTAGTCCTAAGTCCTTCATTTCAAATTCCCTAGCCAGTTCAACCTTCAGTTATTCAATACGAGCTTTGTTGGGGCCTGAAACCAACATGTCATCAACATACAACAGTAAAATAACAAAGTCATCACCAGATCTCTTGAAATATGCACAAGGATCTGCATTCAGCCTGTTGTATCCAAGACTCATTTTGAATGAATCAAATCTTTTGTACCAACACCTCGGCACCTGTTTGAGACCGTACCAAGATTTGGTCAACCTTCAAACCAAGTTCTTATTTTCTTCTTCAATAAATCCTTCTGGTTGGAGCATATAAATCTCTTCTTCAAGATCGCCATGAAGAAAAGCCGTCTTTACATCTAACTGTTCAAGATGTAAATCAAATATAGCACACATCTCCAGTACCACCCACACAGTTGTCATTCGGACCACCGGAGAAAATATTTCGTTGAAATCAATCCCCTCCTTCTGAGCATATCCTTTCACCACCAATCGTGCACGATACCTCTCCAATTGGTCATCACTGTTACGTTTGATTTTGTACACCCATTTGTTGCCAATGGGTTTCCTCCCTTGTGGTAGAGACACAAGTTCCCACGTCGTATTCTTATGGAGTGCTTCAAGTTCCTCCTGCATTGCTGCCATCCACTTAGCTGCATCTGAACTACTCATTGCTTCCTGGAGAGTTGATGGCTTCCCGTCCTCAGTTAAAAGACAGTATGCAACATTTTTCTCCATAGAATAGTCTGAGTGCCAACCTGGTGGTCTCCTGACACGTGTCGATCGACGTATCCCCGAGACTCCAAACTCCGTTGTCTCCTTAGGTCCATGCTCTGGTTCAGCAGGACCCTCCTGCTCGACGTCCTTCTCGACTACTACTGTCGTATTTTCTGGATCTTCTCATGTGCTGCTATCATTTTCTTTCTTATCTTCTGTGAAGATAACATCCCTGCTTACAACAATCTTGTGGGCAGTGGGGTCCCACAAGCGATACCCCTTCACTTCTTTAGCATACCCTAAGAACAAACACTTCCTGGATTTTGGGTCCAACTTTGTTTTCTCTTGAGTATTGGACATAACATAAGCGGGACTCCCAAATACATGGAGATTAGAATAATCAACTGGTTTACCTGTCCACACCTCCATCGGTGTTTTCAGCCCCAGTGCTGTTAATGGAGATCGGTTCACCACATAACAGGCGGTATTGACTGCTTCTGCCCAAACGACTTTTCTAAGCCTGCATCCTGCATCATGGCTCTTGTTTTATCCAACAAGGTCCTGTTCATCCGCTCTGCCACCCCATTCTGTTGCGGAGTGTATGCCGTAGTAAACTGCCTCTTAATCCCAGCATCTTTACAGAAGTCGTCAAACTCCTTGCCAGTATATTCTCCTCCATTGTCAGATCTAAGGCACTTGATCTTTTTCCCAGATTCAAGTTCCACCAGCGCTTTGTACGTCTTGAACATCGAGAACACCTCGGCCTTACTCTTGATCATGTACACCCTACATCTCCTGGAATAATCATCTATAAAAGAAACAAAATACTTTGCACCTCCCATGGATAGTACTGGTGCTTGCCACACGTCAGAGTGAATCAATTATAGAATGACTCTACTTCTAGAATCTGAACTACGAAACTTTATACGATGTTGCTTGCCAACAATACAATGATCACAAAAAGGTAAAGATACATTTGTGAGGCCCATAAGTAGTTTCTTCTCTGAAAGAACCTTCATGCATTGTTCCGACATATGCCCGATCCGCTGATGCCAAATCATTGATGATTTCTCAATCGACTAAGATGAAGCCACTGATGCTTCTCCCACTTGCACAGCCCTCCCCTGTACCATGTATAAGTTTCAGGCAATCTTGTCCCCCTTCATCAGTACAAGCGCACCCCTTTTAACTTTCATGATCTTGTTTCGCGACCCAATCTCACAACCAAGATCATCGAGTTGTCCATAAGACAACAAATTCTTGCATAATCCCTCCACGTGTCGGACATCTCGAATGGTCCGAACAATCCCGTCATTCATCTCCAGCTTGATCGTACCAACGGCAACAACTTTCAAAGGTTCATTTTTACAGCTATACACAAATCCTCCAGCGATTGGTGTGTACTCATGAAACCACTCCCTCCGGGGAGTCATATGAAAACTGGCTCATGAATCAATAAGCCATACATCATCGAAGCCACGCATACCTCGAATAGCTGGTGCTGCTTCACAGCATAGTACATCGCCATCATCTGAAGTGCTAGCAACGTTCCCCTGAGGATCATAACTCTTCTTGTTCGAATCCTTAAGATTCCAACAGTCCTTCTTCAAGTGACCTTTCTTGCCACAGTGCCAACAACTGCCCTTGGTCTTTAACTTGGATCTCCCATGTTTCTTACTCCCACTTGCACCATGCTCCGTTGTTCTCCCTCTTGTCACCGACAAGGCAACTGCTTTTTGCGAACCTGCCTCCCTATCTTCAATGTTCTTACGCCGACTCTCTTCTTCCAGAATAGGGGTTGCAATTTCGTCGAGGACTAAATAATCCGTGAGGACATTATTTGTTAAGTTGATGACAAACAGGTCATACGAGTCGGGCAGACTTTGCAGTAGAATTTCAGCACGTTCAACTACTTATATTTTATGACTCAACGATGTCAATTGAGAAAATAAAGTATTTAAAACATTGAGGTGCTCAGTTACCGGGGTAGATTTCGCCATCCTCAGTGTGTACAATTTCCTTTTAAGGAAAATTTTGTTGTGTAGGGACTTTGCCTCATACAGCTTGTTGAGATGGTCCCATATCTCCTTAGCTGTCCTCTTCTCCTCAACGTTTGACAATACGCCATCACCTAACGCCAGGTGAATATTTACGATAGCATTGCCGTCCATTTCATTTCACTTCGTATCATCTGTGATTTCCACCAGCCTGTCGCCGATCGCCGCGAGACACCCATCTTTCCACAAGATGGCTTCGATCTTCAGCTTCCACAACGAGAAATTACTCCCGTTGAATTTTTCGATCTCGAATTTCGTCGTCATTGCTTCTATCACGTACCACCGTCACTGAAAAATAATTTCAGTACGATACCCACAGATATCACCGAGACCCCGGATATGAACCGAGGCTCTAATACCACTTATTTTAAGGTGGACCCTTCTCGATAGAGCGAAAAACACAGCAATAATTGAAAACCGGAAAAATAAACGACTCACAGATTTTACGTAGAAAACCCCAAATTACTTTAGGGTGAAAAACCACGGACAAGGTAGACCAACTTCATTATGAGTGTAAAATAGGAATTACAATTCTGCGACTTTTACCGTAGTAAAGTCGCACAAACTCTCTATTTTTACCTCACACTTACAACACACTAACAACACTCTTTACATTTACTACACTTAATTATATAAGAGTTTGTATTTGTTTTTATTGTTTTGGGATTGATTAGAAATGCTAAACGGAGGCTGCATTTATAGCAGGAAAAATTGTTGCACCAAGGATTAATTAATCAGCCACCCCAATATGCAGGTGTTGCACTACCGACCCAATATTGTAAGTGCTACACTACCTTTTTTAAATCAGCCGCACTAAACCGCCCCAACACGAGGGGATCTTCGTTTTTTGAGACTCAAATTCTGACACATGAGGTTATTTTTCTACGTTCCCGCCACAATAGCCCCCTTTTGGCATGACATAATTCAAAAAACCAAGTCGTCGGGCTACTGATTGAGGAAATTACATTGATTTCTTAGGTAAATTGGCTAAATTCCTCTATTTTTGTGGTCAAAGAATGATGTGAACGATCGAGTTAGTTAACCACAATGGTTTTTATATATTGTTATTTGCAGCTCAAGCTCTGGGATTTCCATTTGTAGGCCCTTATCTACGATCAATAGGATCCGACTACAATCACAGTGCCAACTTTGCTACAGTCTTCGTCGATTTTACTTCAGCCGAATCCATCTGTGTTCGTAAGCGGAGTTATCCTTTCTATTTTAAAGTTCAAATCGACCAAATGAAGCAGTTCAAGGCAGCAGTTGAGGAATAAAAAGTCCCAAAGTAAGAAATCTTACATTAAAATTTACATGTGACTTTAAACATATGCCAAGTTGGGACAAAACATGCACAAGGAACAACTTGCTTCTATGCCTTTTATGCTTTAGCTTGTCACACATAGTTAGCCTGGTATGGTTTGCATGGTTGGCGTAGTTTGTAGGCTATTGCTTCAACCTAGGAATTTATCTAGTGCGCACCTAAAGGGTTGAAAAGAATGTTGGGACAGAACACGAATGCATGGCTGAATCATTATCAGATCGATTGAGGAGATCTTGTCCGGTGGATGATTGATTGCTCTGAATATGATGCTTAAAATTAGTTCACTAGTTTAGTACTTTGAAGGGGGCTGAAGGTACTTTTGATATCGTACTATTGGTATTTTGTTGTAAAAATAAGAGTATTCTGGCTCTATGTCAACAAGTTAGTCATTGTGACTAAGTTTAAATAACTCTCTTACCTTTTTTGCTTCAACCACATAATGTTTTATTTCATAGAGCAACTTTTGTTATGCTTTGCTTATTTAGGCTGCATAGTACCCAGCGTAGTTCACAACCTCGCAACTTCGTTTTGTTGACTCATGTCTTCAATGAATATAGACGAACACACTACAAGAGCAACGGTCTTTTTCGAGGGCGAAAACCGTCGAAAAAGGCCCATTTTACGTCAGAAATGACCTTTTCCGAGGGTCTTAACCGTCGAAAATGGCTTCGACGGAAAAGGGTATTTCCAACATCACTATACCGTCGGAAAAGAGGTATTTTTCGACCGTATACTACCGCGGAAAAGACCCTTTTCTGACGGTATTATACCATCGTAAATCATCGTAAAAAAAGTATTAAATTTATTTGGCATATGCGTTTAAAAAAAAATAATACGTATTAAATAATAATAATTTTATATGGTATATGCATATTTAAAAAAAATGTATTAAATAATTTGAAAAAAAATAAAAATATACTTAAATAAAATTTTCGACGGGTTAAAACTGTCGGAAATAATATTCATAAAATAAAAAAAAAATGGCAGAATATTTTGTTTTTCTCAGAAAAAAACAATTTTTTTTGTTAAATCTTCTCTCAATTTCGTCCGAATTTTTGGAAAATGCTATAAAAATAGTTTTTTGCATATATAGTTAATAAAAACAAAAAAATATATTTAATACGAGAAAAACATAAATATAAACTAATTTGTAGTATATAGATAAATAAAGATGGGATATTATGAAAGTATTAATATATATATGAAATTAAAAATAATAATAATGTAAGAAAACAAAATATATACGATAATTAAGATAAAAAATATAAAAAAAATATAAGTAAGAAAATTATTTGAAGAAAGAATTGGGAGAGGAAATGTAGTTAGGGAGATATAATTGAGTGTTTGTGTATGAATGAATGAATGAATTTTAGGTGTAAAATTTGGGGGTATTTATAGATTTGGGAGGGAGATGGTGCCACATCACCGATCCGGGTGAAAAACCACCCGGAAAGGGTATTTTGCCTCGGGTCCTCCCATGTGTGCCATTATGACCTTCAATGGCTCTAATATCTATGTCATACTCAATAGGCCATTTCTCTACGGGACTATAATTATCCTCGAGTGCATTAACATAACATTCCTACAATGTTCATAGTAAATAAATGAAAAAGGTATAGACACAAAACATTCACATACATGTTTAAGATAACTTACATAATACTATTGTGCAATTGGGGGGTGCGAACATATTATTCGTCCATTTAGATCCGCTTGCGCGTGGTCCATCACATATTGCTCGTCGAAGTGTATCACACGCGGACAATCATACTATAAATATATTTGGTAAAACAATATTAAATGTAAAGAGTAACTAAATGTGACAAAATATAATTTGCAAACAAGGAAATCCTAACGTATCCTACCGTTTCATAGCTTCTCTCTTGTGTGCCCACTGACCCACCATGGTACGTAGCTAAGGAACCCTTTCTATCGGCGCTCTTTGTCCTATTGGACTCTCCTTATGGTTAAAGTTGGAATAAAAGTAATTTTTTTGTTAACCACAAGTTTGGGCTTCCGTTTTGGGCCGTTTGTAGTACCTCGACCCTTCCCCCGTCCACTAGGCGACCTAAGGCTTGTAGAAGCAGATTCAGAAGTAACAGATGCCGGAGAGGGTTGCGGTGGCGACGAAGCTCCTTCTTTATTGGCTTGTGGAACTTGGTCCACCAAGCCATGCGGAAAGATTTAAGGTGGAGGAGTAATTTTAGGAAGGAAGACCGGATCTGGGTCCCTCAGGCGGGGAGCAGTGGCTCGGGTCCTTGTTGAAATGGGTCTTGTTTGTTGTGTAGTCAGAGCCGGAGCCTCGAGCCAGATTGGAATGGGGCGTTGTGGTTGTGCACGTGCCGGTGTTGGGGCCTGGGTTCGTTGTTGGGAAGCAACCAGAGCATGATGAGTTTGTGGTGGAGGTTCCTCGACATGTTGTGTAACTTCGTCGTGACTAGTGGTTTCAACGTTACCATTGTGCCGAGATTTAAACATACACGCAAAATTGAGCATCCCCAGGGTTTTCGGTAACGAAACATGGGAAATATATAGCGGTGTTTTTTTCTGTTTCGCTTTTCCTTCGTGCGGTCTTTCCGGTCGGCCAAGTGCAGACATAAATGTGGTGGGGCCGCCGTCATAAAATGACTGACAGGCTCGCCGGTCATTTAATCTTTTAGTATTTTTTTTTCTTCGGTCGGAGGCCTTCGGAAAAGGGTTGTTTTCTTGTACTAACATTATTTAACACATGCAAATGATAAGGTCAAGAAAAACTAATTAAGCCTTAACCATCCAACATAACTCCATCCACAAGTATAGCGAACAAGATCATTTGAACATGCAACTCTTTGTGTATTAATTTAGTTCCTTAGTGTATCACAAATATGCTTAACAGAATAAAAACTTTTACTATTTTTAGTTTGAGTTATTTTTTGCGGATGGCTGGAGATGTTTTGGTAGCGGTTAATACGACAAATTCGTAACACATAATGTTTTAAGATGTTATTACAATTGAATAGCGGGTGGCTGTTGATATCTTAATTCATAATGTTATTACAATTGAATAAATCAAATGCGTGTGTCTCAAATAAATTATTTAAACATGTTTTAAGAAAATATGTTTGTAAAAACATATACTACAAATGGATCAATATTTACAAGCTATCCATTTCATTGTCGCTACTTCTCGCAAGCTATCCATTTCTTGTCTGCTACTTCTCGACATTAAAAATGGAATAAGTTTCAGCTATTCTGAATACATGTATCCAACTACCATTGTCGTCTCATTTGATCCTGCATTATGAGTATTGTACTTGAATTTGATATGTCATAAGTAAAATATATCAGCTAAATGAGAATGTTACGTGTAGCAATTGTATTAAACTGGAATTAATATGTTGATTGCTTGTCGAGTAAAAAGGAGAGCTATTAAGCTGCCAAATAACATGGTTTACAAACTTAAAGTAAAAATAGTTATGCAATTTAGACGGTTTTAAAATCCGAGTACTAGAAGATTAAAGTTTATATTATTATTGTCGGAGTACATAGAATAACATACATGTGCAGTTGCAGATGCTTACACGCGTGAGCTTGAGTGCTCTTGAACAGGATAGTAACAATGTACACTACAAGATTTCAAGGTCAACAGAGACTGCGCAGCAACCGCGATGCGGTTGCTGACTATCAGAGACCGCAACGCGGTCTCTGAAAGTTAGCAGGGACCACGTTACGGTCTCGAGCCCATTGTCTGGACTTTTCCAGCAAATGGGCCGGAACTTTTGGCCCAAAAAGGGACAAAAGTTCTGCACAAAATTAGGGCTTTCTAGCCCTAATTTTGGGCGCCTCCCACGGGACCGCCGAGGGGGGTCTTCAGGGACCGCGTTGCGGTCCCTGACTTTCGGAGACAATGATGCGGTCTCTGAAAGTCTGCTCATATAATAATAATAAAATTCCATATTTCTTATCTTCTTCTTCTTTCCTCTTCTCTCCACCGCGCGACCACGATCTAGCAATTGGGACCGGATTTTGGATTTTAGATTTCCTTTTAAAACTGATTCGAACGATTTCTTGTAGTGTTAAAGATAGTTTACTTTTCAATTTTAAATTTTTTTAAGATAAGTTTTAACGATTTGTTAAATAAGTGGAGAAAGTTTAGGAGTTGGTAGTTAAAATATAGCTCAATTACAAATCGAAGAGCAAACTTAGATTTTAGTATAGATTAGGTTATTTCAACCGCAAAGTGGTCTTAGAATCCAAATACTAGCAATTGGGACCGCTATGCGATCTTAGATACCAACGGAGTCAATTGCAACCGCATTGCAGTCTCGGATACCAGCGGAGTCAATTGCAACCGCATTACAGTCTCAAATACTAACAGAGTCAATTCCAACCGCATTGTGGTCCCTAATAATATGAATGTTATTAGGGACCGCAACGCAGTCTCAAATTGAGGTTATTGAGACCGCATGGCGGTTGAAATTGAGTGTATTTGTAACCGAAATGCGGTTATAACAAATATTCATACTTCAGAATGGCATCATTTTGATGAATTGAGGTACCACGTTGTTAGTTAAAACGTAATGTGAAATATTATCTAATAATTAAACCGATTAATCGTATTATTAGTAAAGCAAATCATAATAACAAATCAACAAGGTGTGTATGATGATGAGTAGTAGATATAACAACCAATAAGTTCGTGGTCTAATAACTCGTTCGATCATTTCACATTCAATCAACTCTTTCATTCCTCAATTACTTGTTTTGTAACCATTTATTAATTTATTTCACACGTAGCATTGATGTTTGTTGCTAAAACTCACAAACGCATTGAGATAGTTCCATAAAATTGTGATTTTGATGTATGCATATTATTTGCAACTGCAACACAGTCTCAAATATAGGTTATTGATATCGCGTTGCGGTTGCGAAATCTTGCTTTAGAGACCACATTGCGGTCCCTACAAATATTCATGTTATTAGGGACCGCAACTCGGTCCCTAATAATATTCATGCAAATGGGGACCGCGTTGCGGTTGCAATTGGTAGTATTTGTAACTGATTTGCGGTTACGAATAATATTCATACTACAAAATGACATGTTTTTGATGATTTGAGGTACCACATTGTTAGTTTAGTTGAGAACTATCCTAATAATGGTAAAAACAACCATAATTTTGATTTCTCATTACAAATTCAAGCGTTATATATGTGGGACGAGCCACGATGAAGATTTTTATGATTTCAAACGATAACGATCATATATATATATATATATGCATTGAGATAGTTCCATGAAATTGTGATTTTGATGTATGAATATTATTTGCCTCCGCAACGTGGTCTCAAAAAGAGGCTATTGAGACCGCATCGCGGTTGCAGAAGCTTGCTTTTTAGACCGAGTTGCAGTCCCTACAAATATTCATATTATTGCGGTCCCTAAGAATATTCATACAAATAGGGACCGCGACGCGGTCTCAATAACTATTATTTCAAATTTTTAGCAACCGCGTTGCGGTTGCAATTTGTTCAAATTTTTTGAAATGTTAGGCGGGCTAGGGGAGAAATTTGAATTTTCGCGAAAATTCTAATTTTTACCCCATTTTCTATATATACCCACCACTCCCTCTCATTTTCACCCCATTTTCTCATTTTTCACTACAGTGGTTTTTGTAGTTGATACAACATAATGGACAATGTCAATCGTAATACCAACAGGATACTAGTTTTGGATAAATCCAATTATGCATACTGTAAGATCAGGTTCAGATCACACATCAACGCCATTGACATTTGAGCCTGGCAATCTGTGATCAATGGATACTCTCTTCCTATATTACCAAGAGATGGTCAAGGTGATGTAGTGCCAAAACCATAAGTAGAATGGACAACAACTGAGGTAAGTCTCTATAACTCTAAGGAAAAATCTGCCAATGCTATTTTTAGTTGGGTCAATCACCAAATGTTCAAGTTAATTCAGAATTGTACTAAATCTAATAATGCTCGGGATATTCTTGAATTACATTATGAAAGAGAGATGTTGTTGTTAAAGATTCTAAACATAGACAACTGCTTCAGCAATTTGAAAAACTTGAGATGGGTGAGGATGAAAGTGTTGACAGTTATTTTGAGAAAATTATTGATATTGCTAACCAATGTGAAAATCTAGGATTTGCCATGACTAATCAATAGGTGGTTTATAAAGCAATGAGAACATTGTCATCTGAATTTACTCTCAAGAGAATTTCAATGGGAGAATGTAGGAACCTTGCTAATCTGGATTTCCAAGTTTTGATGAATACTCTTAGAGAATTTGACATGGAATTGGCTTCACAACCAAGCAAACATAGAGTTGTTGCTTTAAGAGAATCAAGTCTTGAGAATAATGAAAGTGATGGTGAGTGTGAATTAATTTCTTTAAACTATGGTAGCATTACTAAGAAATTGAATAAGTTGAACTTTAATAGAAAATCTAAAGACAATAATCTTAGTAATACTTCCTCCGGTTACAAGAAATTACCTCCAAATTTTGTCAAGTACATGGCATCTAAACATACTCCTCAAGAGGTTGATAAGTTAAAAGATGTTCAATGTTATGAATGTAAAGGGTTTGTCACATGGCTAATGAATGTGCTAACACTCTTCGGAAAAGAGGAATATCTCATTGGGTTTGTGTAGATAACTTTAATGAAGATGAGTTTAGTTCTGGAGAAGCAGAAGAACAATCAGAAGAGATTCATACTATTGCGCCGCTCACTCAAATTGATTGCACAAAAGAAGACTCCCAGAACTACCTCGGGTCTTAATGTTACTCCAACATTCAGGATTCAACATCAGAACATGAGATTTTCTTTGGAGATTGGAATGAATATAGTTCTAATGTAAATTCTAATCTTGTGTCTGACAATGATTAATCTAATGGCCCAATGAGTCTAGAAGAAGAATATTTATTTGAAGGTAAAATGTACCAGAAGGAAATCATTGAAGACCTTAAGTCTACCTACCCCAAACTGCTGCTTCAGAATCACAAACTCATTAAGCGCAATAAAACTTTGAAGGAAGAGATTGGATGCATGAAGGAGATGTTGAAACCGTATGAGAAAGACCTTGACAAGACTAAGGCAGAACTGAAAGAGGTTAAGGTAAAATTTGAAAAAACTGAACAATCCATTGCCATATAGAACTCAGGTACTGCTAAACTTGACGAAGTTCTGAGTATAGGAAATCAAGGTACAAGTGGTTTGGGTTATGTTGAGAAACCTTCCTCTAAAGTTGCTAATTCTACCTATTTAAAAGCTGGTTTTATCAACGAAAGTAAAAGATTGAGTTGTGTAATTCCTACCAACATTGAAAAAATGCCTACTAATATCTGTCAATATTATTTTAAACCTGATCACATTAAGCCTTATTGCAAGAAATATAAAATTGTGATTTAGAAGAAAATAGTTATTAATAGTAGTACCAATGTTAGGAAAACTTCTGATCTCAATGTTATCCCAACATTAGTTGACAAAGCTACAGGACTGAAAAGTAGAACTTGGATTGAAAAGATAAAACTCCCAAGATTAAAGTTCTTTGCAATGTTGTCTTTTCTTCTGTTTACTCTAACCTTGCAGGTAAGTGGTATTTTGACAGTGGATGATCAAGGCACACGACTGGAAACATGGACAATCTGAAAGATGTGATCCCTTTGACTGTTGGTAATGTCACCTATGGAGGAGGCACCAAAGGAAAAATCATTGGAAAAATGAGTTCTTAATGTTGAAGGATTTCCACCACTCAAGGATGTGGTGTTGGTTGATGGATTGAAAGCAAATTTAATTAGCATTAGTCAACTTTGTGATGGTAATTTGCTAGTTACTTTTGATAAAAGTTCATGTGATGTGTTTAATAGTGACAATGTATGTGTTATGGCAGATACAAGATCAAAGGAAATCAGCTATCTTTCTCAAGATGAAGTAGAATACTACCATGCCAAAGTGGATGAATCTGTCATATAGAACAAGAAGTTAGGACATGTGTATTACATAAATCTGGAGAAACTACATAAGTTAGAATCTATAAGAGGTCTACCTAAGTTGACTACCCTAGGTAAAATTGTTTGTGGAGACTGCCTGAAAGGTAAACAAACCAAAATTGTTCATACACCACTTCCGGTACAAAGTACTACTCCTATAACTAATAAGTGTTTTGAACTGTTACATATGGATCTCATGAGTCCTATTGAGGTTAGTAGTATGGATGGTAAGAAGTATGCTTTTTTCATTGTTGATGATTACTCAAGATATACATGGGTTAAATTTTTTAAAGAAAAAAAAGATGCATTCAACGCATTCAAGATTTTACATGCTAGCATTAAAAATCTTTATGGCACTTCTATAGGGATAATTGGGTATGATCATGGAAAATAGTTTGCGAATGTGAGGTATTTCCCATGAGTTCTCTGCACCTAAGACACCTCAGCATAATGACATTGCTGAGAGGAAGAATAGACCACTTCAAGAGATGGTTAGAGTTATGTTAAATGCTAGAAATTTTTCTAAGAAACTCTGAGCTGAAGCTTTGAATACTGCATGTCATATTACTAATAGAGTCTACCTTGGACCTGGTAATACTATGACACCTTATGAAATCTTGAAGAATTTGAAACCAAATGTTGCACAATTTCAGGAGTTTGGAGGTGACACCTATTTGTTGAAAGATGGAGATTATTTGAGCAAGTTTGATACAAAGAGTGAAAAATGCATATTTGTTGTTTATTCTCTTAATGGTGCTGCTGTCAGGGTCGACAATCCAAGATTGCGTACTATTTAAGAATCGGCTAATGTTGCTTTTGATGATTTGATCGTTGATGCAAGTACCGAGGAAGACACTGTTTCTGATGTTGCTCCAGCATTAGACCCAACATTGAACAGAGAAGCTGGAGAAGCTGAACTGGAGACTAGAACAAATGATGACTTAACTCCAGAGAGATCTAATGTTAGGCCAACATCTGCACAATCAGATTCAGAAGATGAGATAGTTCCTGAATCTAGAAGAGACCCCCCCCCCCCCTCTAGGATTCAAAAGGATCATCCAGCCGCTCAAGTGATTGGTCAAATTACTAAAAGGATGAGAACACGCAATAAAAAAGGGTTAATTATAGGGATATGGTAAGGTTGTATGTTTGTATGTCTACCGCATGTAATGTTAAAAATGGTTCTTGTTTTGTGTCCTCCGTTGAACCTAAAAATGTGAATGAAGCCTTTAAAGATAGTTACTGGATCAATGCCATTCAAGATTTGAACTGATACAATTCAGCAAAAATGAGATTTGGAATGTTGTGCCTAGGCCTTCACATGTGAATGTTATAGGAAAAAAATGGATCATCAAAAACAAAACTGATGAGAATGATGTAATTATGAGAAACAAAGCTAGGTTTTGTTGCACAAGGTTATACTCACGTAGAAATAATAGATTTTGATCAGACTTTTGCTCTTGTAGCTAGAATAAAATCTATTAGATTACTTCTTGCTATTGCTTGGTGTCTTAAGATTAAACTCTACCAAATGGATGTAAACGGTGCTTTTCTTAATGGTTTGATAGACAAAGAGGTATATGTTGAACAACCTAAAGGTTTTGCTGGCCCTAAACATCCTAACCATGTGTATAAACTTGAGAAAGCTTTGTATGGCTTGAAACGGGCTACTAGAGTTGGGTATGAAAGACTAACTGAATTTTTGTTAGGTTTAGGTTTAAATAGAGGAGATGGAGATAAAACCTTGTTTATTCTAAGAAAGAGATCTGGTGTTTGTGTTGCTCAGATTTATGTTTATGATATTGTGTTTAGTTCTACTAACAAGTCTACTCTAGACAAGTTTATTGAGTCAAGGACAGGAACATTTGAGATGAGCATGATTGCAGAGCTGAATTACTTTATGGGATTACAAGTGAAGCAATTGGAGAATGGTATCTTCCTGAATCAGGAGAAGTATGCAAGGAATCTGGTGAAAAGATTTGAGCTACATGTGTCAAAGCCTTGCAAAACTCAAAGGTCCTCTTCAGTGAAGATAACAAAAGATGGCACTGGCAGCAATGTTGATCCAACATTGTACAAATCTATGATTGGTAGTTTGTTGTATCTTTCTGCATGTAGACCTGATATCATGTTTCCAGTGTGTGTTTGTGCTAGGTATCAAGATGACAAGGCAATCTCACTTGATTCATGTGAAGAGAAGTTTAAGATATATTTCTGGAACTTCACCTTTAGGCATTTGGTATTCATATGACAAAACATTAACCTTGTTGGTTTAAGTGACTCTCATTTGGCAGGTGATGTAGATGACATGAAATCCATAAGTGGTGGCTGTTTCTTTTTGGGGAACAATTTGGTTTCATGGTACAGCAAGAAACAGAACTGTGTTTCATTATCAGCAACTGAATCTGAATATGTAGTTGCTGGTAGTTGTGTTACCCAGCTTGTATGGCTCAAACACATGTTTTCAGATAATGGGTTAGATAGTGACACACTCCTCATGTTTTGTGACAATCTTAGTGACATTAGTATCTCAAGGAATCATGTTCATCATTCTATAACTAAGAATATTGACATAAGACATTATTTTTTGAGAGACATGGTAGAGGATAAGATAATCAACATTGAGCATACTCAGATAACTAATCAGCTTGCTGATATGTTTACCAAACCGTTAGATAATGAGAGATTCTTCAACTTGAGGAAATATCTTGGCATGTGCAATATGTGAGGATGTTGGACCCCAATGTTGACATAACACCACTGGTTTATTGGTTGTGGTGTAGTTTGTATTCTATTATTTTTCTTTGTTTAATTTATTTCTTTGTGAGTCTCATTAATCCTTGTTTTGTCATTTTTGGTTTGTGTGGTTGAACTCTGTGAGGAACAACTCTTTCTAGTTATCAGTTTCACATCTTTGTTTTAAGAAGTAATAAAACTTTCTGTTTGTCTCAGTTTGTCAACCTAACATATGGAGAAGTTGGGGTACACAAAGCTTACTACTTTGATATCTATTCAGTTGTGTCTTATTCATATGAAAGGTTTACAGAACATGTGTTGACGTTGGGGTTCATGATGTTGACAGCTTCATTGTTATTCAGTTGTGCTTATTTACATGTTTCTGTTTTTGACCAAATAGCACGTGATGGTGATCCAAATAGCACCTCCAGGGGCCCCTAAGCCTCGGCACGATGAGGCATATTGTTATCAGCACACACATGTTCCCAATGGTCTGCCAGATGGAGCTTCACGTTGCCGTGTTTGGGTTCACCCCAAGTATAGGGCTATCTACGTAAGTATTTAACTTGTAAAGCATTCTTTGATTACTATATTAACATCTGTCTTCCTTAATTATGTACTAATTGTTCTAACAAAATGAATAGGAGGACTACATAGGCCGTGTGATCGAGAGGTATGAGGCGGATCGTTCTGCGTGGCCACCACTAGATCAGGAGCTGTGGAGTCTGGCGATTGGAAGAGTGAAGAAGGGGAAGGCTGCGGGTCTCCCTATAGATGCACGTCATGATTGGTTTGGTTTCTCGACAAAGAAGAAGTCTGACATGACTATGCGAGGGCGTTGGAGGGGGAGAACCGTCGTCTTAGGACTGCTACTGATCTGAGGGTTGATGAGCTTATTAGTCACATAGGATTCTTGTCCCATCACATCACCGAGACTACATGTACTCCTCCTTCTCGACCCATGCCTACTAGATTCATGGGTGATGCTCGTTGAGCCGACCAACGTTCCTCGCCTCCGTCCTAATCCTTGTCTGCATGGTGCTCTGAATGTTACGATGTATTATCATGAGTACGCGGATGACCACGAGGATGACCCCGAGGATGACACTCTCGATGTTGATGCAGCCGATATTGGCGGTGATGGTGATGATGGTGCTGGATCCTCCACATATGATACATTTGGCAATCATGATGAGGACTATGAGTAATAGTAGTTTTATTTGTTCGTTTTATTTAAGTATTGAGAACTGTGTTAGTTGTTTGTATTTATGTAATTCGTTTGATGCTTGGACCAATTATGTAATGTTAAATTAATTTTGTATTTATTTTGTAATTATGTGTAGTAGTAGTGTATTATTTGTTCGTTTGATGCGTAGTAGTAGTATTATTTGTTCGTTTATCTAAGTATTGAAAACCGTGTTAGTTGTTTGTTTATTGGTAATTATGTAATGTTGTTAGTACCACAAACACGAATACAAACTATAATATGAAATTAAACAACGTGAATCAAATTATTTATAAAATAGAAATCGACCACTAAACCATAATCGCACGCTAGTCATACTTACTATCCGTTGAATCTGAGTCACTCATTATCTCTTCCTCTTCCTCTTCCTCATTCCCTCACCGTCCTCGTCGCCCTCCTCTTCCTCGTTGCCATCCGCTGCTGCCTCTTCGTCAACAACATCAAATCCCTCGTTGGCCAATTGGATATTCATATCGAATGAGGAAAGGTCCACGCATAAGTTAAACCATTCAGATGCATTCTCTTGTAGCACTTAGTTCGGCATCCCCGTGTTGACATCGTTTGATCCCGCAACTGATGACATATCGATTATGTGTCTGGCAAGAATAGTGGATGCAGCCAACCATCCTCTCTGTCCCTGTCGCCCTGTCATCTTCTTTGGATAGGGCATAGTACGCATGTTTTGCTTGGTTAGCAAATACAAACGCTTCGTTGGTGCCGAGGGTACGCTTCGGGTCGATGTCAACCAACTTGTACGTTGAATGGTCATGCGTACGTGCATTTATATCATACCAAACACATTTGAGCAAGGCTATGTACATGGGTCTAATTCTGCCCAAATATTCCACATGTATACTGTCTTTTTACGTTCCATATAGATATAAAAGAAAATAAAGTGTTTGCGTTTTTTGTTTGAGATATAAAAGAAAAGAAAGTGTTTGGTGTTTTGTTTTGGAGATAAAAAAAAGTGTTTGGTGTTTATTTTGGAGATAAAAGAAAGTGTTTGAGTTTTGTGGATTGGAAAAGAAGAGTGTTGGGTATGTTTGGAGGGTGTAATATTAGTCAATGAAAAATTAGAGAGAAGAATGGTGGGTATATATAAGATTTGGGTTGAAATTTTTGAATTTTCGTGAAAATTTGAATTTCCCCCGAATCCCGCCCATTTCAACGTAAATAGCAACCGCCGAGCGGTTGCTAGAACCATGGCGACCGCCCTGCCGGTTGCGACATTAGGTAACGCAACCTATTGGTAGTTGCAAAACTGGGATGTTCGCAACCGCTAATAATATTCAAGTTTAAAATTAGTGATTTTTAACAACTATCTTGATGTGTTTGTATTTATAGACACCATATATCATTATAGACAACATAAATCATCCAAAATAATAAAAATTCAAGTATGAATATTATTTGAAACCACTGGGCGATGGAAGATAATCAGTACTAGCAACCGCCAAGGCGGTTGCGAGAAGCCCTCGCGACCGCCCAACGGTTGCGATGAGCACTGGCGACCACTTTGGCGGTTGCAGATTCTGGTTATCGACAACCGCCTGGCGGTTGGAGATAATGTCCATATTCGAAATTATTGATTTTTGGGAAGTATCTTGATGTGTTTGTGTTTATTGAACTCAAATATAATTATTAAATGTGAATAGTAGTAGTAAATAACTACAAAGTTAGTAATTGAGTTAGTAAAATAGTAGTTTAGATGTGATTAGGCGAGTTATCAACGATACCCCTATATATTATTTTCAACAACGAATCATCATACTTAGTCCTTATTGATGTCCCAAAGCTTGATTTGGCAATTAAACCTTATAATTTGGCTTGTTTTAACTATCATTAGGGTAATTTCCAATTGATCAAACACCGCGCCACAACGAATCATCCATAAGAGTAAAAATTCAAGTATGAACGTTATCTGCAACCACCAGGTGGTTGCAGTTAACTAGTATTAGCAACCGCCCAGGCGGTTGCGAGAAGCCTTTGTTGCAAATAACATCCATATTTGGGGTAACCCCCCTTATTTGGGAAGTATCTTGATGTGTTTATGTTTATTGAATTCAAATATCATTATTACATGCGAATAGTAGTAGTAAATAACTACAAAACTAGTAATTGAGCTAGTAAAATAGGATATTAGATGTGATTAGGCGAGTTATCAACGGTACCATATATATTATGCAACGACTAATCATCATTCTTAGTTCTTAATGTTGTCTCCCCAAGCTTGATTTGGCAATGAAACCTTATAATTTGGCTTGTTTTAACTAGCATTAGGGTAAATTTCAATTGATTAAACAACGTGCCACAGCGAATCATCTGAAATATAAAAAAATTCAGTTTCAAATGTGATCTGCAACCGCCGGGCAGTTGCAGATAACCAGTATCAGCAACCGTCTGGGCGGTCGCCACGGAACTAAGCGACGGCCATGCGGTTGCGAGGCCTTATAAAAGCCTCGCGACTGCCTGTGCGATCGTCGCTTCTCCGTGGCGACCGCCTGGCGGTCGCGGTTAATGGCGACCGCCCGGGTGGTTGGGGGTGCGATTCCAGATGCCCCCAAATCTTGTAGTGAAACTAGCACATGGAAAAATACAATATATGCTAGAGAATTAACGTGCTTTACCCTATTATTATTCACCCAATTTACTGTCCACAAAGCTATGGTTACTTCATAATTTAAGTCACATTTTCACAATGGTAAAGATCCAGGAAAATGATGTACACAATATGGTCCTTGATAGTTACGTTAAGGTTGACACTTGGAATGGATTAATAATTGAAAAATTACAAAAAAAAAAGTATCATCCCCTTGTTTTCTCTGTTTTGAAATGGTGACAGTTAAAATCACTGGCCATGTGGTCCGCTGTTTAACGTTATCTTATTGTATGCTTCTGTTATATAAATCCAACTTATTATGAATATGAGTTAGCACAATCAAGAAACCCTATATTTTAGCATTTAAAAGACCAACCAAAACAAGATCAGAGAAGTACAAGTACCTAGTTAACATTCAACCCAACACGAGTCTTGAAAGGAAGAAAGTTTGTTCAATACAAACTTAAATCTGTTTTACATTTGCAATGGTGGTGTTTGCTTGTGTAAGTGATGCAAAATACGATGTTGAGCCCATATTCGAGCTAATAAGTCGAACTATAGGTTAAATAAAAAAACTTAGTCAAATGATGAAGATAGATCAAATTAAATATGTAATGATGAGGCCTTTAACTCGAGTAGATATCCTTGATTCGACCTAAGGAAGCTCGAATTGGGCTTGTGAGATTTCAAAATTACATAACTTATAATGAAACTTTAGATGCATTTACCATTTATAGATATTTAATTTTTTCGAGATAACAACAGTTACACCCCCAGAAACTTTGTGTAATTACAGATACCTCACGTATAGTTTGAAAAATTAAAATCACCTCCCCACCATGGAACAATTTAAATGAATTTTTAATTTTTCCTTTGTCATATAATTTAAGAAATTTGGCATATTTTTGTTTTCAACATCACTTGATAAAATTTGAAAAATATATTAAAACTAACTCTAAAATAATTTTGTTTAATTATATAACGATTATTATTACTTATTTAAAAACAGTTAGAGGCAACGCCAATAACAAAAAGTATATTATATATTACAATATCTTTTAAATTTTTATTGATCTAAAATTACTATTGATGCAAAAATAAGAATAGATGTGCATGACTTAATGGTAGAAAAGCGTTGGTTTTGATTGCCAGCTTCTCGATTAAAGCGTAGGTGTTACCCTTTACCAATGCTGGAAAAGACAACGCCTTCTTCAAGCGTTAGTAAGTATATCGCCAACGCACTGAAGCGTGGGAAAAATAGGCACAAAATGTTGCAGCTTCTTTGTTTTCTTGGCGTACTTGTTAAAAATGGACTGTAGATATATAGTCCTTCACGGGGGTATTTAGCATAATTTAGGGGGCATGTTGCTAGCTTCAAAACCTTAGGGAGCAAACACTACAAGAATACATGGCCATCTGCAACCGCCCGGACAGTTGCAGATGGCCCATGGGCGGTCGCCCCAGTGGTATCTGCGACCGCCCCGTGGTTGGAATGTCCCTAAGAACATGGGAACAGCCTAGCAGTTACGAATTCAAAATTTTCGAAAGCTCGCAACCGCCCGGCGGTTGCAGATAATATTCATCAAAAAAATTAATAATATTCCAGATTTTTTCCATAATATTATTATTTTTTTGTTGAAATTAATATAGTGAAACAAAAAAAAGGAGAGAAACAAAAAGAAAAGAAGAGAAACGAAAAGAAAAGAAGATAAACAAAAAGAAAAGAAGATAAACAAAATAGAAAAGAAGTGAAACAAAAAGAAAGATTCAAAAAAGAGTGTTTGGATTTTTTGTTGGAGATATAAAAGAAAAGAAAGTGTTTAGTATTTTGTTTTGGAGATAAAAGAAAGTGTTTGGTGTTTATTTTGGAGATAAAAGAAAGTGTTGGAGATAAAAGAAAGTGTTTGAGTTTTGTGGATTGGAAAAGAAGAGTGTTGGGTATGTTTGGAGGGTGTAATATTAGTGAATGAAAAATTAGAGAGAAGAATGGTGGGTATATATAAGTTTTGGGTTGAAAATTTTGAGTTTCCGTGAAAATTTGAATTTCCCCCCGAATCTCGCCCATTTCAGCGGAAATAGGAACCGTCGAGCGGTTGCTACGAACTATGGTGACCGCCCTGGCGGTTGCGACATTAGGTAACGCAACCTATGGGCAGTTGCAAAACTGGGATGTTCGCAACCGCTAATATTCAAGTTTAAAATTAGTGATTTTTAACAACTATCTTGATGTGTTGGTATTTATAGACAACATATATCATTATAGACAACATAAATCATTCAAAATAATAAAAATTCAAGAATGAATATTATTTGCAACCGCCGGGCGATTGTAGATAACCAGTACTAGCAACCGCCAAGGCGGTTGCGAGAAGCCCTCGCGACCACCCAGCGATTGCGAGGAGCACTAGCGACCACTTTGGCGGTGGCGGATACTGGTTATCTGCAACCGCCTGGCGGTTGCAGATAATGTCCATATTCGAAATTATTGCTTTTTGGGAAGTATCTTGATGTGTTTGTGTTTATTGAACTCAAATATAATTATTAGATGTGAATAGTAGTAGTAAATAACTACAAAGTTAGTAATTAAGTTAGTAAAATAGTAGTTTAGATGTGATTAGGCGAGTTATCAACGATACCCCTATATATTATTGTCAACAACGAATCATCATACTTAGTCCTTAATGATTTCCAAAGCTTTATTTGGCAATTAAACCTTATAATTTGGCTTGTTTTTAACTATCATTAGGGTAATTATCAATTGATCAAACAACGCGCCACAACGAATCATCCATAATAGTAAAAATTTAAGTATGAATGTTATCTACAAATGATTTTTGGGAAGTATCATTAGGATAATGTCCATGTTAGAAATTATTGATTTTTGGGAAGTATCTTGACGTGTTTGTGTTTATTGAACTCAAATATCATTATTACATGTGAATATTAGTAGTAAACGTTTACAAGACTAGTAATTAACTTAGTAAAATAGTAGTTTATATGTGAGTAGGCGAGTTATCAAGGATACACCTATATATTATGTTCAACAAGTAATCATTTACTTAGTCCTTAATGTTGTCCCTAAGCTTGATTTTGCAATGAAACCTTATAATTTGGCTTGTTTTAACTATCATTAGGGCAATTATCAATTGATCAAACAACGCGCCACAACGAATCACCCATAAGTAAAAATTGAAGTATGAATGTTATCTGCAACCGGCACGGAAATCCAGATAACCAGCATTAGCAACCGCCCAGGCGGTTGTGAGAAGCCCTCGCGACCGCCCGGTGGTTGCGAGACGCCATGGCGACCATCATGCGATTGCGGGAAGCCCTCGCGACCGCCCAACGGTAGCGAGAAGCCCAGGCGACTGCCCAGCGGTTGCGATAAGCCTTTGTTGTAGATAACATCCATATTTGGGATAACCGCCCATATTTGGGAAGTATCTTGATATGTTTGTGTTTATTGAACTCAAATACAATTATTAGATGTGAATAGTAGTAGTAAATAACTACAAAACTAGTAATTGAGCTAGTAAAATAGTAGATTAGAAGTGATTAGGCGAGTTATCAACTATACCATATATATTATGCAACGACTAATCATCATACTTAGTCCTTAATGTTATCCCCAAGCTTGATTTGGCAATGAAACCTTATAATTTGGTTTGTTTTAACTTTCATTAGGGTAATTTTCAATTGATCAAACAACACGCACTACAAGAAAATTGCTCATTTCGGCCAACGACGGAGGCAGCCGTCTTTTCCGTCAGCCTAATGCTGACGGAAATGACCGTGGGACCGGCGCCTTTTAAAAAAGGCGCTGGTCAAGTTGAATTTAATTAAAAAAAAAAATCTATAAATACCCCCCCAAATTTTTTTATTCATCACACCAATCACTCTTAATTCTAAATATTTAAATCCTACTTTATTTAAATGGCCGCTAATCGCAAAAAAAATATTGATAAAGGAAAAGGGAAATAGAAATTCTATATTTCCAATACAAATTTATCAAGATCCTTCTTCGATAAACTGTCGAGTAAGTTTAAATCTCGGCGTGGTGGCGATGCTGAAATAATTTGTCCCGACGAAGTTACCCAACAAGTCGAGGAACCTCCACCACAAACTCAGCATACTCCGGTTGCTACCCAACAACGCCCAACTATAACTCAGGCCCCTAATCCTGCTCGTGAACAACCACAACGCCCCACCACTTGAAGCCAAAGAGTTACTGCTCCCCGACTGAGGGACGACCCCGATCCATTGTTTCCGCCTGGAATTACTCCTCCACGTTTAGTTGTTCTGCATGGCATGATGGACGAACTACCACAAGCCAACCCTTGCCAGCATATGTTGCTTATGAATCTGCTTCTAATAATACCAATAGGATGCCTAGGGACGGGCGAAGGGTCTAGGTACGACAAACTCAGACGATGCGAGGCTCAAAGTTGGGGTGAACGAGCATTTTCAATTTGAGAAAAATTTATGTGACGATAATATCGACACAGTTAAGCCATCAATTCAAGTTACGATAACAAGCATAGTGACCAAACCGGCGATACATTACTCTCAGTTATCCGAGGCACAAAAAGAAAAATTCATAAACTGGTTCAGGGTATCTTCTTTTAACTTATTTTAACACATGTTTCATTATTTATATCCATTATAATTTTTGCATTCTACTTATATGTTATCATATTTTGAAGACTATATACAAATGGGATCTACAAGAAACGGATAACATTAGAACGACATTCCATAAGGTGGCACAAGTAAAATGGAGGGATGCCATATACGAGTGCAAAAAGCTCTACAGGAAGGGAGCTAAAGACCCCTAATGGTACAAAAAGACTTGGATACCAATCGACTTTGAATCGACGTACTGTAATCATTGGGAGAATGAAAGGACGATTAAACTTGCAGAAAAAGCAACGGAGAATCGACTGGCCAATAAGACAAAGAGCGTCGATGGAAAGGGATCCTTAGGTACGTACCACGGTGGATTTGTGAGTACACAAGAGAGGAGCTACGCAATGGTACGATATGTTAGGATTTCCTTGTTTGCAGAATACATTTTGTGATATTTGTGTTACTCTTTAACATTAATATTGTTTTAAAAAAATGTTGTTATAGTATCGCACGGATGATGTGATACGCTTCGACGAGCAATACATGCACGACCACTTAGTAGTGGATCCAGATGGAAGAATACTCTATTGGGACCCCCCACAAGCAGAAGAGTATTTTGTAAGTTATCTTAATTAAGCACGTATATGATTGTTTTGTGTCTATACCTTTTTCATTTATTTACTTTGAACATTGTAGGAAAATTATTATGAAGCACTCGAGGATAATTTTGGTCCAGACAAAGCCAAATGGCTGCTTCAGTTTGACGTCAATATCGCGGCCATTGCAGATCATAATGGCACACAAGGGAGGCGCAAAGGCAAAGATAGGTGCAATACCCTCGCAGATTATGGTAAGTTGCAGGGTAAAAGTCTTAACCCTGTTGAGGTGGTAAGGATGCTACTGTTGAGTTGCAACAAACCGTTGCGGGTTTGGAGAAAAGGATTATCGATGTGGAGGGCCAAGTGGCCAGGGACCGGGAGGAGTGGAGGCAGGAGCGAGCTCGTGAGCGAGAGGATAGAGAGCGGAGCGAGCTCACGACCAAGAAGAGAGGGATCGTTATCAATGGACCAACCCGCAAAGATTCAACACCAACAACTACAATTCAAGCAACTTTTCTCCAAATCAGTTTCATGGAGCGCAAAGTAAACCGAACGATTATTGGCAACATAACCTGACACAACCTGGTCAAAACTATCAGTATTGGGACCAAGAGTTTCATGGCACAAACACGTCGTGGCAAGTGCCAATCGGTCAGACGAGTCAGCCAAGTACGCATGGCCAAAACAACGACCTTAATTTTGAACAGGACTTGCATTTTTTGATGCGGTCTGACATTGGTGGGAATAATCGGCCCCATAGTGTTAGTGGTGATCGTCGGTGCCATAGCGTTAGTGTGGATCGTACATGTGCCTCCAGAAGTACATGACATGATAATGTTGCGACCCATGTTACTCAGAACGGGGAAAGGATAGCCGACCTATCAAGTTTGCCTATCGGGGAGGTCGACTTTATGAGTAATGATTGGTTGAATCTCCATACCGGAAATCAACAATATCGGCCAAGGGGTAACAGAGGTAAAGGCCCCGCCACTCAGGAATGAAGATGTTATGTGTGTTAGTGTGAGTTTGTATGTTTCAATTACCATTTTAAGTGTTGTATGTTTTATGTTATTTGTGTTAGTGTGAGTTTGTACGTTTCACTTACCATTTTAAGTGTTGTATGTTTTAATTACCAGTTATGTTGTGTGTAATCATTTTACCCGTTTGAAGTAATATTTTGTAATTCGACATTATAAATCGTTTTTTTGCCACCTTATTTTAAGGAACAATGCCGTCGGAAATGAGCGTCTCTGGAGTCTTTTTGACGCGGATCGCTGACATGGCACCATCCCCCCTCCGAAATCTATAAATACCCCCAAATTTTACACCTAAAATTCATTCATTCATACACAAACACTCAAATTATAACTTCCTAACTACATTTCTTCTCTCAACTCTTTCTTCAATTATTTTTCTTACTTATATTTTCTTTATATTTTTTATCTTATCATATATATTTTGTTTTCTTGCACATATCATGTATTATTCTTAATACTTTCATAATAAACTATTTTTATTAATCTATATATATATATATATTACAAATTAGTTTATATTTATGTTTTTCGTACCAAATAATTCATTTTTTATAGCTTATATATATTATCAATGTTTATATATATGTTTATTTGTATGGAGTACTTATCTATACTCATTCACTATATAACTAAGGATAACAAAGTTTTCAAATTCTATCCTAAAACTGCGAAACTGCATTTGACATACATGTGCTTTGTTGATGATCTCCTTTTATTTTGAGAGGTGACATAGGATCTATCCAGAGATTCCGGTGCTTTGTATTCCCTATACCTGCAGGAGTTGTACAGAAGATTGAGGGCTTATGTAGAAGCTATCTCTGGACTCGAAAGGAGAATGGGAGAAGGAACCTGATAGCATGGAGTACAGTATGTCAAGATAAGGAGAATGGGGGACTAGGGATAAAAGAGATACTAAGCTGGAATAAAGCCTTGTTGTGTGCCCAGATAATGACTATAGAGAAGCATAGCACAAGACCAACCATATGGACAACATGGGCAAGAGAATACAAACTAAAGGGGGAGGACATCTGGAATATGAGGAAAAGGGCATGAGATTCCCCATGGTGGAAAAGAATACTGGCACTAACAGATGAAATGAAAGAAAAAATCCCTCAAGTGGGACCTGAGAAATGGAGAATCCTACCACAGAAGCAAGTAATCCAGGAATGCTATAAAGCTTTCCATAGGGAGACACCAAAAGTGAAGTGGTGGGCACAAGTCTGGAACAAAATCTCTACTCGAAGAGTAACTTTCATACACTGGCTAGCCATGCACAAAAGAATGGCTACAAAAGAAAGGTTAGTCAGGTTCAATATAATTAATGATGATAATTGTTGTTTCTGTAATGAAAGTGTTGAAACATTAGAGCACTTGGTCTTCAACTATAAAACTGTTCAACCTAGTTTTGAAAGAATCATGAGAGCAGTAGTAGTTAGAAATAACAGTCTCCAAATTCAGGTATGGAAGGAAATGTTTGAGAACTCTGGGAAAAAAAAGAGTGATATCTTCCAAATTACAGCTGCAGCGTTTGGTAGTGTCATAGTAGGAATATGGAGATGGAGAAATGTAAATATATTTGAAGGGAAATAAACTCCAGAAGATAATGTTTGCAAGGATATTGCAGAAGAACAACACTTGAGAATTAAATTTAAACTGGGCAGGAAAGATAATAGACTCATGAAGAGTATACTGTATAACTTACAGAATATTCTTGCTATGTAAATATGCTTGTAGCTACTGACAGATCCTGCAGGGGAAAGAATATGGAGTGTCAAAGTATTACATGGGCTATGGAAAAGAAAAGACAGAAGCATAGGAAGAGGTATAACTGTTTGCCTAGAACTGTTACATATAGAGATTTTGTAGGGACAATTTGTGTGTTATGAGAATGGACTTAATCTTGATCTGGCTTGGAAGGCAGAGAACACTTTTGTTTTGGTGCAGGAAAAGAATACTGGGCTAAATCTACCCCTGGAAGGTAACCTCATCCCTCCCTATCTCCTTCTTAACCCCTGGAAGAGTGAAGGAACAGTGAATGAAGCGGCTATCTTTGAGCACCCATGAACTGCTAGGCAGACACTTGGAGAGTACAGCCACATGCGAGTCCTGGAGCTAGAATGAAGGGACTCTGCCTATAGAAAAAATTGACAAAGATTGAGTTAAATGAGGGCAGTGAGTGGCAGAAGGCTTTCCACAAGTCATAGTCATAGAACGCACCCCTAATCAATTGAAGCTGATAAACTCCGTCCAAGCACGCACCCCTAATCAATTGAGCCCCTATCTGCGATCCTTAACAATAAAGTGCTACGAGTGAAACTCAATAAACACATCATTCGCCTTAGTAAACTGATGGACAGATAAAAGATTACGACGCGAGCGAGGTACACATAATATATTGTCAAGAATAAACGTGCGATCGGGACAAGTGATACGAGAACGACCAGTGTGAGTTATAGCCAAACCTGAACCATCGGCCATGGATACCTCATCCGGAACTTCATACTCGGAATGAATAGTGAGGTTATAAAGATCGGATGTCAACTTATGAGAGGCCCCGAAATCAACCAACCAGTCAGTGTGGGGTGAAGTCGGACCCGAATGAGAGGTAACAAGATTTACACTCGGTGGAAATTTCCGGCATGTGCGCGCACTATGTCCATAGATGTCGCACATCTGAGAAGTGATATTCGGACGCTGATTTGAGGGACCCGATGGTCGGGCCTGGTGAGAGGATGAACCGCGAGCAGGGGTGTTGTAACGTCGACCCGATCCGTGCGACTGCTGCTGGCCACGATGCGAACTGGTGCGGCCACAGTGTGAGCCACGATGATGAGAACGGGGCTACGAGGAAGCTATGTTCGCGGTGACAACAAGGTGTGAGGCATCGGAGTCAAGGCGACGAAGAAACGTTTCATGACCAACCAACAAATCATGAAGCTAGGGAAATTGCACCGGATTTTCACGAGCATGAATGGGACCTGCTATATCGCGGTAGGCGGCGCTGAGACCGTTAAGAACATAAAGAGTAATATCGTCTTCCTTGTGAGGGCCATCAATAATGGCGAGTTCACTCGTATTTGATTTCACTAATTGTAGGAACTCGAAACCGACTTGGACCCTAGTCGGAGAGAGTTGAGGTCATCCTTGAGTTGCATAATCCGACTCGGCTGATGTTGTAGCATTGGCACACAATTTGGCAAGAGATACATGAACGGATCCGAAAAGGGTTGATATAATCATCTAATCTTGATGCAACCATAGCGTGTGGGACCGCAAGACTCTCGGGAGTGGAGCCGCAAGGAGGGCATGGTGTCGAGCCATCCAAATAGCCAAACAGTCCGTATCCGAAGCAGAGATGACGGACTTGGGAACGCCACGAGGCATAGTTGTTTCCGTCGAGTTGTAGCGGAAGTTGTTGGTGGGCATTGATTGCAATCAATGATTGTCCGTCGAGGGACGGACCGGCCGCAATGCGTGCGGAATGAGCGATCGGAGTCTAATTCCTTTTTTTTAGTGCGTCAGCATAGTCAATCTATCTTGCTGCACAAGTTATCTAGTTTCCTTTTTAAATAAATAAAAGCTTACACTTTAAGAAAAACTGACGGTTATAAAGTTGAAAGCGTAACAACTGAATGTAGACAGCATGTGGCCCCATACATCCCAGCGTTAAACACATTTTGTTACCCATGTAAGCACATAAGACCGAATGCAGGCAACGCGGAACCCCATACATCCCAATGACTACTTATTTATTGTATAACATAAAAGGTTAGCATCAAGTAAGTAAGAGACATTGAGTGAAGGCATTAATCAGACCCGAAGCACCTTAATATTTAAAACCAATTGTATCTTGCTCCCTCGCTCATAGTGCAAAACTTATTATAGATAAGACACAACAAAACAACATCATAACAATGAGCCGTGTGACTCAGTTTCTCTATAATGAGTATGCACAACCACACAAATTTTCAGAGACTTCAAATAAGAACTAAAGACATTTTATTTTTCATCAAACGACAATAGTAAACAATGTCAAGAACCCCATTAACACAAATCAACGATAGAGACTCAGAAAAAGAAAGAAAAGTATTGAAAAGAAACCCTAGGGACATCACATGCAGACTTCGATGTTTGCTAGTGGTGTGATGGCAACAACGGATTTCAAAATAGACTTATGCAACACACATGCCGAGGGATCTTCGTAAACTAAATAATCTCTCATTATCTAGTGGTTTTATAAAAATGTCGGCAAGTTGGTTATTAGTCTCAATGTGGCTAATTTCAATAACCTTAAGTTTGACTATGTCACACAAAAAATAATGTCATATATGTATGTGCTTAGTTCTAGAATGTTGAACCAAATTTTTTAAGATGTTTCTAGCACTTAAATTATCACAAACATAAGAAGAGTGTCACTCTTAAGACCATTATCACGCTGCATATGCTTAAGAAACACAAGTCAGGTAACTTGAAAGCAAGTTTCTATACGAAGACGTTGAGCAAGAGACAAGGAAACACGGGTTTGTGTCATGCTATACCAAGATACAAGATTGTTGTCAAAATAAAAACATCCAGCATAAGTTGATTTCCTATACTCTAAATATATCGCCCAATTGGAATCATTAATACCTTCAAGGTTTGTGCCTGGTATCTCCTAAATACCTAATTCAAAAAGGAACTGTCTATGATATGTATTTCAGTATACATTTAACAACAATTAAATTAGGAGATCGAGGGTCAGCAAAGAACTTAGCACAATCACACCCCACATTCATAATATTAGTGCGAGAAGCCTAAAGATAAGAAGGGCTCACAATCATGGTTCTATAAATTTCCATGTCAACACTTGTAACAATTCCTTCCCTTGAGGATTTTAGAGAAGACGTCGCAGGCATTATGCAAAGCCACGTCTTGCCCACTTTATGTTGATGATGCAAAATATGATCTTTCACAAGGTAACAATTATTTTTTGGACCTTTTTCCTGTCATTAAACACTCATTAGTAAAATTAAGCACTCCATAGTAATCCTTAACAAAACAAATCAAAAGATTATTTCCACAGAGTTAACTGATACTAATAAGATTTTTCTTAAACCGTCAACCAACTACGGTGGAAGACCTTCAACAACAAGTGTTCATTTGCTCTTAATTTTACCTTTGCTACCTCCTCCAAATGTAACGATTCTTGAGTTTAGCTCGACAAAGTCCTTCAAGCTGGAATTCAAACTTATCAAATGACAAGAACATCCTCTATCGAGGTACCATTTTCCTGCAGGGTTGGAGTAGACAGAAAAGAACTCATTGCACATGATATTAGATTTAAGAGTCCAAAGCATTTTGTTACCTTTTCTAAGTTTCTGTTCTATGGTGTCATCATCCGGTGTGGTGACAACACGAGGTTCAGTACCTGGTTTTGTCAGATCAAAATTGTCATCTGATGTGGTCACAACACCAGTTTTTGGACCAATAGTTCCCTGATTCTGCTCACCATTAAGATTTGTCTTAGCACGAAATTTTCTATATTCGTAACAAAATGGTTTTTTAGGACCAGGTCTAGAACAATATTCACAAATATAGGTTATTTACTTGTGTTTTTCAGAAACGTTATTTTCATCGCCAATAATAGGAGCAATGGCAACATCTTAACCAACCAATGCTTTTTCCAACGAATCTAATTCATTTGTGACAATAATTTCTTCAAGTTTAGGCGTGCCAGTGCTCGTCTTAATGGAATTTTGTTTAGCTTGTTCTAATCTTGAAGTTACCTTGTCAACTTTGGCATCCTTCTTTGTTAAACCGACTTCAAGTTGAATGATGGTGGTGGTTAGGGACTCGTTTTCCTCGAGCAGTGCCTTCTCACTTTTGATAGATTTTTTCCACTCTTTTATTACCTCATTGTACGCCTTCTTGAGTTCAATGTCAAGATCATCATCACATATCTCCACCTTAAAGAGCAATTATTCTTCAAAGGAACCATATAAACAATTAAAATTAATTTGATCACTGTTAGAAGGAATAACTTTTTGAAGTTTAGTATTACGGAAAAAATCAGATTCATTGCAATTGCCAAAAAATACTTCTTGTGTTGAACGTTGGGTGTTGTCACCACACTTAGAGACAAAGGCTGCATTGTTCTTCCAGTGCACATGAGTGAACAATGCAGCAGTGTGGATCTCGTCTTCAGTCACTTCTCCTTCAGTGGTTGAACTTGTCTCAACAAAATCTAGACAGACCCAATAAGAATTCCTCTTATTTCGGAGAGTGTTAGCGCATTTATATGCGAAGTGGACATATGCTTTGCACGCAAAATATTGTGACTTTCTGAGTTTCATCCAGAGTAAACTTATTAAGAAGTATTTGACAATGGTCTTTCAAAACGATTTCCTTTGAGGTGATATTGACTTACTACTTGATTCATTCTAGAATTTGCCTTAAATATTACTTTTGCAAAGTCGTTTGGCCATTGGGTTATAAAAAGCATTGTTAATCTCCTGGTCATCATCTTATCATCTTTTGGACATGGAAGTTCTATCTTTAAGTGCCAATCCTTTTCCTTCAGAACAAGAAATCGCTATTCATTTCAAAATTCTTGAGAATGTTCAAAAGAGTTTTAAGAACCATTGTAGCCAAATCTTTTGATTCCTCAATAGCAATTATTTTCATTTCAAATTTTTTCGACACATATCTAATTGCTTTGTAAACAAGTTGTTTATTAGACAATGGATCACCAAGCATTTGAAACTCATATGAAATGTCCATGATTTTTTCAAAGTACGAAGTGATACTCTCATCTTCTTCATTCGTAAGGACTGAAATTTAGAAGATAACACGAGTAAATTTATTTCCTTATTACTAAGATTGCCCTCGTAGTGATTTTGAAGGGTGTCCCAAAAATTCTTAGCAGTCGTGCATGTCTGAATCAGTTTAAACATATGTGAGTCGACCCAAAAAAACATACAATTTAAACCATTTTCATTAAATAAAGCTTCACTTATCTCGATTTGTGACCAGTCTGATTGAGGTTTAGGAGTGATGTCGTGATCTGCATATGGGGGGTAAAATGGCACAACATATACTTCCGTTACAATCTTCCATGATCGTAGATCAATTGATTTGATGTGCGATAGGAAACCTTTCCCATATGGGTAGTTGGATTCATCGAGAAATGAAAGTATGTTCACGTTCGGATTTGTGCAGTCCATCTTCAAAGTACCAAGTCCAAACGCTAGAGAAATCAGTGTTTAGCCCTAACTCCAAATGAAATTGTTGGACCGAGACTCGGTTTCCTAGACAAGGTGTTGGTGTGGTTAACACACCAAAAACGTAACACCAGGCGTGCAGCGAAAATTTAAAAAGAACACGAGACTTAGTAACTTTTGGCAGATTATTATTAATTAATAACATGTCTGTCTTAGGCCAAAATTCAATGAAGAACAAAACAAAGTAATACACAAGCTATCTGATTACTATATACAGCCAAGCGATTAAAGAGAACCAATTGTAACATATATAACATTATGTAACTTTTTTTGCTACAAAGAAATTTACACACGACTATATTGAATTATTGTCTCATCGATAAGTTCATAAATGGAATACAAAATTACATTGATTAATTTACGTCACTACGAGAAAATAGGGTCTTTTGCAACCGCATGGGTGGTCGCAAACGGTTGCAAATGCCTCAATCCAAAAACAATTTGCAATCGTCCAGTAGAAGGGTCATTTGCGGTCGCAAAATTAGCAAAATTAGCAACCGTCAGACTGTCACAAAATTTGTGACGGTCTAACGGTCACAAATGACCTTTATGTCAATCAAACGCCCGGCGGTCACAAATGACCTTTATGTCATTAGCAACCGCCCAACGGTCACAAATGACATTTATCTCATTAGTAACCGCCCAGCAGTCACAAATGGCATTTATGTTATTAGCAACCACCCGACTGTCACGAATGACCTCTATGTCATACGCCAACCGTCGGGCCGTCACAAATAACCTTTATGTCATTTGCAGCCGCCAAACGGTTGTTAATAATATTAATAACATTTGCAACCGTATGACAATTGCAACTAATATTCAAGTCATTTGCACTGAGCCGACGGTCACATATGGGGTTATCATAACCAAAAACAATACAATAATATTCTGGTAATTTGTGAAATTAGCGAAATATTATTGATTGTGATGGAAAAATTCTGAATTTGGGAGTTGAGCAAACAAAGAGATGTATGTAATACAAAAAAAAATTAGGAAATGAAGAAAAGTTAGAAAAGGTGTTGGTTGTATTAGAAAAATAAGTAAAAGAGTTGGAAATGAAATTGAATGTGAAAATAAATGAATAAAAAAATGAAAAAGTTTTTGTATAAATACAAAAGTTGGAAGTGTTAACGGCTTTGGAATTATTCCCTATTTAACAGAAAATATTTATATTGGGTTGGAACGCCTACCCGTGATTCAAGAAACGATGTTTTTATGGAAAATAACAGTACGAGAACATCTTTTCCTTTATTCACTGAATTCCACTCCTTAATTTGGTTAATATGTCGGTGTCTGTGACCTGAGTCCTTTTCTCTCTTCGATCACCACCCTTTATAGAGTTTATAAGGCACAGGTGTCGTTACGCATGTGCCTAATAAATACAGGTGTCGTGACAGTCTTAAAAGTGAACAAGATAAGATAAAGTTTTGTCTTGTTTGGTATATCTGCTGATGGGGCGCTGATTAGGCGAAATTATCCTTTACGATAACTTCAATGTGTTCTGAGGGGCTGTCTTCTTAGCTTCCTTCTCTCCGATAGGGGGAGATCTATCGGAGTTGCGGGACAGGTGTGTGAGAATGTTCGTCCGATGTTGTTGTAGTTCCGATAGCGGTCCATTGTTAGGTCGTCTTCTTCTGAAGTGTACTCCGATAGGTGTTTATATCTTGGCTGCGATTTAAGCGTGTCTTCCGAGGGGTCTGAATTTTCCGAGGGCTTCGCTCTGTCTTCGAGGGCTTTTCTTGGCCTTCGTGAAGTAATGTTTTTGTGATTCAGGCTCTCGTAGAGGGCCCTCTTGGCTTTTATTGGTGTTTTGAGGAGTGTTCAACAAGGAAGTTTTCTCGTAAGATTCTGGGACCTAGGTCCATTGTGGTCCCTCTTGGCGCATTGATGGATATCGAATTCACGTGGATCCATCGGGGTTTTATTCTTTTTCTGATGCTACGTTGATATCTATTTTTATTCATCATTGACTTTCCAAGGGACGCTTAAATATCTCCTCGGATATCACTTCTTACCGCTTCAGGTCGGTGACCGAGGGGCTTGAGCGATACTCGAGGGACCTCCTTATTAGGAGTGGGTACATCTCATGGGAAGTACTCGTGACAATAGTATTGTCCATGTGTTATTGCCTATATTTAGGAATAATATCTCCTTTTTAGTCTCGGGTTTATTTTTTATGGTTAACAGGAAGATTTTAAAAAAATGAATTACGAAAAGTAATTAAGAAAAGTAAAAGTGTTTGGTATTTTTGATGATTGAAAACGTGGGTGGAAGACTGACGTATATATTGATTTTTGTGTGAAAAGTTTTAAATTATGGTCTTTTGCAATCGTCCGTCGGTCGCAAATGACTGTTGCCCAGTATTGCGACTTCCTGTCGGTCGCAATTGACGTCTTTTTTAAAAGATTTGCAACCGCTACGCGGTCGCAATTGACGTGTTTTTTTAGAGATTAGTGGTCGCAAATGATGTTTGAATATTAGTAGCGACCTTCCGGCGGTCACAATTCTGGGCATAATACTTTTTCCTTTTCTGGTTTTTTGAATACGATCTTCATGTGTTTGCGATTTTTAATAAAGAATCTTCATAATAAATTTGAATTGAAGTAATGTTTAATTAGTGTACTAGTAATTACGTTATAAAAATACTAACATAGTTATTAAACTAAGTTATTACTGATTGAACTATTTCATATTCTACAGCTAATCATACAAAGTTATTATAATTGCCTCAAATGCGATTGATATTCTTTATAAATGTAAGTATAGATGTTATTATGATATTTATATAGTTCCTTATCTAATTCATATATATAATATGTATATAAATATATGTAGTCATTACGTAAATAGACAATATAATTAGTTAGAAGTGTCATGTGTGAACCAACATTGTAAACGATGCTTGAATGTGCAACGAACTCTATTATTTGTGTAAATTTAATATATTTGTAACTATATTTGTTGTAAATAATCACTCAACCAACAATATGCCTTAAATTATCATGCGAAATGCGTAAATTTCAACTATGAACATAATTAGCGACCGTTGGGCGGTTGCAAATGACCCTAAATTGTAACTGCCCGACGGCCGTTGATGTTAGCGTTTCGGGTTTGAAAAATGTTATCGTTAGTAGCCAAATTTGTGATTGCCGCGGAGTCGCTAATGCAACGGTTACCAGCATTAGCGACCGCCCAGGGGTCGCTAACTGTAATAGCTAAGTACCATTAGCGCGGGTTGTCGCTAATCGTAATGGCTAGTTACCACTAGCGGCCGTCAGGAGGTCGCTAATGCTAGTTAACGTTGCTATTAGCGACTGCCTGTCGGTCGCAAATGAGCATTTTTTCCCTATAAATACCTAACTCATTCACTTTGCTAATTCATTCCAATCTTACACATTGGCTACGGTACACACAATTTTTCCCACTGACGACATTTATTTTCTTTTTCTACCATAATTTTTTATTATAATGAACACTAAATAAATTATGTTGGATTTTTATTCCTAGATATTGTCGTAAACACATTAGGGGTATGCGTGCAGAAAACATGCTTGACAACGGGTCTTCTGCACTTCCAAAAGTAAGTATATATTTTACATCTTTGCTTTTATTGTGTTATAACATGTCCGTGACATTTTATATAGAATTTGTTTTCAGTAGAATAAATTGTAATTATTATTTGTTATTTTTTTTTTTAAAAAATGAATTTTCTAGTCGATAGATACTGAATGTATGATAGATTAGAAAATATTTGTTATTAGAAAGAACATCACGATGATCTATGTGATCATCGTCGAAAACTCGCGCCCATCCTAAAAAAATCCACGATCAATCAAATAAAAGGGACGACGGGCGCATGCATCCCGCTGTAAAGAACTCATGTAAATGGTCCCCTAATAGGACGCTCTTTCGTGCTAGTAGATCGTCCTCCTCCTACAGACTATGTTGGCCTACAACTCGGTCCTTCTCCGTTGGACTCAGCATGTGGGGACCACTAGATCTAAACCCGAACGTTGTAGGAGGCGTCTTCTGCGTCGATCCTGCATGTTGATCTAATCCATGTGAAATGCGTCGCTTTGGTGGAGTAGCTCCATCTGATCCACCATGAGATCCACGAGGCTGGGTCTCGATGGGTCACTCGACTGGATCGCGAGGCTAAGAAAAATAGGGGGAAGAGGGGGGGATGGGTCGACCTCAAGACGAGCGGGAGCTGGAGTACTCGAATGAACTAATCGGATGCATGTTGATCAACTATGTACTACAAATTAAGTCAGAATTTCTAAGTTAGATTATTTCTAAACATAAATATGACCTAAAATTTAATCATTACTATGTTATATAGATTTCCTAATTGCAGTGACAATGTTTAAAAACTACAAATTCAACGAGATCTCGCAACTCCTAAAGGCATACATAATAATAACATTTTTACAAATTAGACATAAATTAAAAAATATATTAAACCACAGAAATCTAAGTTAGATGAAATCCATTAGGACGATTTATTAAATATGCCCCTTAACTTTTTCTTAAAAGTTAAAATTCCCTTTTTTGGCCTTGTTTTTCTTCCCCATGTCTTTTAAAACTCTACTAAAAATGCACTCGGCCCCTTATTCGGGCCAAAATGCAAACGTGGCTACACAATCAAAAAGGTGCTTCGCCACGTCATATTTTTCAGCCAAATAACTTTTTTTATACAAACCCTTGTAATTTTAAATATTGTACTTGCACCCCATAATAAATTGCACTTTGCACCCCAAAACATATATATATATATATATATATATATATATATATATACACACACAAATCTTTTTATATATTAACAATCTATAAAAGTTATAAAAATTATAAATATATATATACATATATCTTTCTTATATATGTTATATAATTATTTTTATATCCTTAGCAATTTATAAAGATTATAAAAATTTAATAAACAAAAAAAAATGGAATTCATCATATTCATATCTTTAATAATTTATGAAAGATCAAAAAAAGTTTAAAAAATAATAGTTCATCCCCTTGCCGTACACTAACACCCCCTCCCCGGCCTACCACCACCACAGCTCATCACCACCGTCATCTTCATCACCCCCAACACCGCCACTGCTCTAATTGAGATTCAAATTGGGCTACGAATTTGAACTAAGATTCGAATTCGAATTCGAATTCGATTGATGAATATGTTGGGGATGGCAGCGATGGTGGTATCGGCGGTGTTGGGCGTGATTCAGAGGGCAACGGTGGTGTTGGGGGTGGTGGTAGGCGGGGGGGAGGAGGAGGGGGTGGGGGTGTTTGTGTGTACGGGAAAGTGATGAACTATTTTAACTTCTTATTTTGTTTTTTTTATATAAATTTATAACTTTAATTTTATATATATGTTTATTAGTTTTACAAATAGTTTATAAATACATATATATATATGTTTTTATTTTTATAAATAGTTATATATATGTTTATTATTCTTTATATATATAAATGTGCTTTTGTTTTTACAAATAGTTATATATATATGTTTATTATTATTATATATATACATATTTTATTTTTACAAATGGTTATAGATATATGTTTATTATTATTATTTATATATGTTTACTACTACTACTACTACTGTTTATTATTCTTTAGATATATAAATGTGCCTACTACTACTACTACTATTGTCTATTACTACTACTACTACTACTATTATTATTTATATATGTTTACTACTACTACTACTACTGTTTATTATTCTTTAGATATATAAATGTGCCTACTACTACTACCACTACAAAAAAATTGGGTCTTTCCCGACCGCAAAATCGGTCGGGAATAACCCCTCCGCTGTCGGGAAAGACCCTTTCCCGACCGCATTGCGGTCGGAAAATCGCGGTCGGTGTTGCTTCGGTCGGGAAAAATTTTCCGACCGCCTTCCGGTCGGCACGGACCTTTCCCGACCGCATTTCCCGACCGAATTATGGTCGGGAAATTACCGACCGATTATTCCGACCGCAAAACGGTCGGACTATTTCCCGACCGCATATCGGTCGGGAAATGATTGAATATTATTCCCGACCGCTTTGCGGTCGGAATTATATGAATTTTTGTCCCGACCGGAAGGCGGTCGGGACTTTTTCCAATTTTCCGACCGGATGGCGGTCGGGCTTTTTTGCGCCAATTTCCGACCAAACGGCGGTCGGTATTAGTTCCGACCGCGGGCCGGTCGGAAGTACTTTGAATATTAGTCCCGACCGCTAGCCGGTCGGGACTAATATGAATATTTATCCCGACCGGCGAGCGGTCGGCACTAATATTCAAAGTACTTCCGACCGGCCCGCGGTCGGGACTAATATTCAAAGTAATTCCGATCGGGACGCGGTCGGGAATAATAATCATCAGAACAAAAAAAAATAATATTCCGATAATAAATTACCGGAATATTATTTTTTTAATATATTGTAAGATTTTAAAAACATTATTTAGTATTTTTGTGTTTTAGATGAGCAATTAAATCTTTGATTCATTGCTCAGTCTCAAACACAAAAAAATTAAATAAGTTTTTGATTATTGAGAATATCAATAAATAAGTGAAAAATTTTAATTTTGAAGTTGAAAGAAAGAAGGTTTTGAAAAAGTGTTTGACAATGAAAAAAGTGTTTGAAAATGAAAAAAGTGTTTGAAAAAATTGTGTGGAGATGAAAAAATGAGGAGAATAATGAAGTGTATTTATAGAAAAAGTTGAATTTTTTTGAATTTTCGTCAAATTTGGTTTCCCGCCAAGTTTTTCGATTATTCCCGACCGATTATCGGTCGGGAATGTTTATTTTTTTCAAAAATTTCAAAAAACCGCCAAATTTTCAAAACTCTAGCGACCGCATGCCGGTCGGGAAAAATATTTAAACTTATTCCCGACCGCATGCCGGTCGGGAATTACTATGAATATTATTCCCGACCGCCATACGGTCGGGAATAACTTTAAATATTATTTCCGACCGCCTTGCGGTCGGGAATAACTTTAAATTTTATTCCCGACCGGCATGCGGTCGGCAATAATGGTCAATGGCGACCGCAATGCGGTCGGGAATGTGGTTGAATATTATTCCCTACCGCATATCGGTCGGGAAAAATAGTAAATTTACCTTTTTTCAATCTTTTGGAAAATCTTGATGTGTTTGTTAAGTATAACTATAGAATCTCATTAAATTCATGAATTGCACTATTAGTTAGTTAGTTTAATGTACTTTTAATTATTAAATAATTAGTATTGTTTATCGGAGTATAGGTTAAGTTAGTTTGGAGTGTTACATTTAATAATCATACGTAGTATATAGGAGTTCACAATTGGCCATTCAAAATTTGTTACGAACGTTAGTATAGAGAGGCTAATTGTGATATATATATATATATATATTAACATGTGTTTAACATAATCGTAAGTAGTTACATTATTAGCAACTACATATACTAATCTATTTATAAGTGACAATATGAATAGACGCTTCAAACGATTCATCAACGGGCAACTAAATTTATTGTTTTTTTGAGATTTTTAGTAATATATAACTAATATTGTTTTACTTGATCGTTAAATGAACGATTTATCTAAAATTGAGAGCGAAATTGTGAAATTAAGAATATGAATATTATTCCCGACCGCGGGTCGGTCGCCAATAAGTCTAAACCCTAAACCCTAAACCCTAAACCCTAAACCCTAATATTCCCGACCGGGTTGCGGTCGGGAATAACTGTCAGCCCCCCTATAAATACCCCTCCCTATTCCACTTGAGAAATCATTCCAACATTCATCCCTTGTTAAGGTATACACGATTTCATCTTGTTATAACTGTTTTAGTTAGTTTTTGTCAATGAAGATCATTTTTATTAACTTTTTTTTAATGTTTCTTTGTTTTAGATATTGCGGTTAATGCAGCGAGGGGCGTGTGTTTGCAAAGAATACTTGATCTAAGTATTTTCTACGCTACAACAAGTAAGTATTAATTTCCTTGGCCTCGTCGTACTCGAGTTTTAAAATTTTTCTATAAATGATAAATATATTGATTGGTGAAATTAATTGTAACAATTTAATTTGTTTTTAATTTTCTTAGATTAGAAATGGATTATCGTCCCGATAGAGCTTGGATGTACGATAGGATAGATAGTAACACTGGTTATTTGAATCAACATTACGTGGTTGGGGTTCGTGAATTCATATAATACGCATCACAACAGACAGATTACGTAGATCTAAGAAATCGTATTAGGTGCCCGTGCCAGAGATGCAATAATTTAAAGTTTTTGGATCGAAACGTAGTACGGGATCATCTTCATAAGTGGGGGTTTGTGTATCAATATTGGATATGGGTGTTGCATGGAGAGATGGAGAGCGAGGCAGCTACATCATATGTACATGAATCACCGTCTACTAGTATTCACGTTGATAGTCCGGTTCATGCCGATACTTCGTTTAGAGAATTGGTTGTGGATGCATATGGGGGTCGATTTGTTGAGGGAGAGGTGCGCAAAGAAGATCCAAGTCCCGAGGCAAAGGAGTTCTACAAATTGATGCAGATGGGAGACATAAAAATGAACAGTAAGAAGTCGAAGACTGTGCTCAAGTGGTTTGCTGAGTTCTTAACTACCAAGACGATGCACAAAGTAGTTAATGTCGCTTGCGAAAAGTACTTAAGTTTGTCTAAAGATATTATGGACCCAGAGATTGAGGAAATGCTACCGAATACGGTTCCAGCCATGAATAAGATGCTCGCGGGTTTGGGTTTAGGGTACGAAAAGATTGACGTATGTTGGAATTTTTGTTTCTTGTACTACGGCGATAATGCCAACAAGGATCTCACATCGTGTCCGATTTGCAAGGAAGATAGGTACGAGGCTGGTAGAAAGTCCAGGATCGCAAGGAAGAAATTGTGGTACTTCCCCCTAGGCCCTCGATTACAGAGGTTGTTTTATACTGTAGGCACTTCGAGACATATGACTTGGCATTTGAAGTGTCGAGAGTCAACAGATAGAATGATTCACCCAGCTGCAGGCATGGCGTGGAGACATTTTGATCGTACGTATCCGGACTTCGCATCAGAGCCTAGAAACGTTCGACTCGGCCTATGTACTGATGGGTTCACACCATTTGGGGCATCTGGGAAGAACTACTCATGTTGGCCCGTGTTTGTTACCCCTTATAACCTTCCGCCAGATTTATGCATGCGACCGGAGTTCATTTTTCTGAGCCTTATTATACCCGGTCCAAAGAGTCCTGGAAAGAACTTGGATCTTTTGCTAAGACCGTTGATTGATGAGTTGAATGATTTGTGGAGTAATGGTTTGTGGACATATGACAGCTCACGAAAGGAAAACTTCCAAATGCGAGCGACCCTAATGTGGACTATTAGCGATTTTCCTGCTTACGGAATGTTGTCCCAGTGGAGCACGCACGGTAAGCTGGCGTGCCCTTATTGCATGGGTGAGACAGATTCTTTTACACTAAAGCATGGAGGAAAAGCCTCGTGGTTTGATTGTCATCGTCGGTTTCTACCAGAGGGTCATAAATGGAGGTACAACAAGAAGGATTTCTACAAGGGTAGGGAGGTCCTTGATGCGCCCATTCCAAGGAAGACAGGAGCGCAGATGAGGGCAATTGTGGATAGGCTACGGTCGGTTAGATTTGGGGCAAACTCCACAAAGCTTCCGGGCTTTAACACAACTCATAACTGGTGTCGTCGAAGCATCTTTTGGGAACTACCATATTGGTCCACGAACTTGATTCGCCACAATCTAGATGTGATGCATTGTGAGAAGAACTTTTTTGAGAACATCATCAACACGGTGTTGGACGATGCTAAGTCGAAGGACAACATTAAGTCGAGGCACGATCTTAAGTTGTTGACCAACCGTAAAGAATTCTTCTTGAAACCCAGTGGCAGAGGAAGTGAGTACATAAAGCCAAAGGCAAAATATTGTCTTACGAGGGATCAAAAGAAGATGGTGCTTGATTGGCTGACTGAACTGAAGTTTCCTGATGGATATGCATCGGACTTGGGACGATGTGTGCAAAAACAACAAGGAATATTGTATGGAATGAAGAGTCATGATTGTCACGTCTTCATTCAGAGATTGATTCCCATAGCATTTCGCGAATTCTTGGAACCAGAGATTTGGGGGACCTTAGTAGAGATTAGCCTTTTTTTTAAGGCGATTTGCGCGTCAGAGGTGTCGGCCGAAGATATGGAGCGATTGGAGGAATCGTTTATTGTTACCATGTGCAAGATGGAAATGATATTCCCCCCTTCATTTTTCGACTCTATGGAGCATTTAGCCATACACCTTCCGTATGAGGCTAGAGTTGGTGGTCCAGTTCATTATAGATGGATGTATCCATTCGAGAGGTACGATCTTATATTTATAATAACAATTATCTTTTAAAAATATCTATTCTTTGCCTAATCTTTGATTTATATGAACTAGGCGGATGTTCGACATGAAGGGTTCAGTAAAGAACAAGGCGAGGGTGGAGGGATCCATAGCCAATCAATACCTACTTGTTGAGCTCTCCAATATGTGTTCTCAATATTTGGATGTTTCTTTTCAGACTAAATATAAAAAACTCAACAGGAACGAGACACTAGAAAGCACGGAGTGGGATGATGAGCTTTCAATATTTCAAAAGAAAGGGGCGCCAATAGGGGCACTAAACAAAAGGCGATACTTGACTTCCGATGAGATGGAGCAAATAGAGCTTTACGCGCTTCTAAACTGTCCAGAGCTTGACGAATGGGTGGAGTAAGTGGTAGTTAATTATTCTTAATAACAAAATGATTAAGCGCTTTAAAGACCACTAACTTATGATGATTTTTCTATGCAGACTGTTTGTAGAAGAGGAGTGCGGTGGACTAAGTCCAATGGAGATACAATCCAAGAGGAACCAAGAGTACGTAGCATGGTTCAAGCAGACATATTCAAGTGGGAAATACGAGACCGATATACGAATAGATCCTCTAATCACAGGTCCGATGTATTCAGTGACAACCTACGAGGGATACATTGTGAATGGGTTCAGATTTCACACTGATATGATCTTGGGCCCGAAGAAGAGTGATTGTAGCGGTGTTTATGTGACGGGAGACATGGGAGGATCCGATGCTACCAACTTCTATGGAACGTTGAAAGACATTATACAGGTGGAATATTGGGACAGAATCCGGCCCCTATACATTGTCTTGTTCAAATGTGTTTGGTATGATATAAACGCAGGTACGCAGGAGCATTCAACGTACAAGTTGGTTGACATCAACCCGAGGCGTGCCCTCAAGACCAATGAGCCGTTTGTATTCGCTAACCAAGCAAAACAGGCGTACTATGTGCCCTATCCAAAAAAGACATCAGGGCGACCAGGACAGAGAGGATGGTTGGCCGTATCCACTATTCCTGCCAGACACATAATCGATATGTCATCAGTTGCAGGATCAAAAGATGTCGACCCAGGGATGCCAAACCAAGTGCTACAAGAGAATGCGTCTGAAGGGTTTAACTTATGCGTGGACCTTTCCTCATTCAATATGAATATCCAATTGGCCAACGAGGGATTTGATGTGGTTGTCGAGGAGGCAGCAACGGAGGGCAACGAGGTAGAGGAAGGCTACGAGGAAGAAGAGGGCAATGAGGAAGAGGAAGACGAGGGCAATAAGGAAGAGGAAGAGGAAGAGATAATGAGTGACTCAGAATCTGAGGATAGTATGTATGACTAGCATCGAGACTGGTTTAGTAGGTCGAATTTGAGGATAGTATGTATGACTAGCATCGAGACTAACACAATATTCAATACTAAAATATCCCTAAAATAAATTAAACTACTACTACTACTCATAGTCCTCGTCATGAAATCCAAATGTATCAGGAGCTGTGGCGGGTCCAGCACCATCATCACCATCACCGGCAAGATCGGCTGCATCACCACCGAGAGTGTCATCCTCGGGGTCCTCATCGGGGACATCTTCGTACTCATCATCATACAGCGTGCAATCTGGAGCACCATATGCAAAAGGATCAAGAGTAGGTGACGAGGAACGCTGGTCGGCTCGACGAGCATCACGCATGAGTCCCACTGTAGGCATGGGTCGAGATGGAGGAGTACCTGTAGTCTGGGTGATGTGCTGGGTCAAGAAATCTACCTGAGTAGCAAGCTCGTCAATCCTCGCATCAGTAACAGTCCTAATACGATGGTTCTCCCTCTCCAACACCCTCGCATAATCATGTGTCGTGTCTCGATGCCTCTTCGTCGAGAAACCAAACCCATCGTGACGTGCATCCGAAGGCAGACCCGCAGCCTTCCCCTTCTTCAAGCCTCCTATCGCCTGACTCTACAGCTCCTGATCTAGTGGTGGCCACGTAAAACGATTCTCCTCGTACCTCTCGGTCATAAGGCGCATGTACTCCTCCTGTTAATTTTGTCATAATTGTTAGTACGTAATTAAGGAAGACATATATTAATACAGTAATCAAAGAATGCTATATAAGTTAAATACTTACGTAGATAGCCCTATACTTGGGGTGAACCCAAACACGGCGACGTGGAGCTCCCTCTGGCAGACCACTCGGCACATGTGTGTGCTGATAACGATATGCCTCATCTTGCCGAGGTGGAGGGGCCCCTGGAGGTCTAGAAGCAGCCTGCATATTGATATACATTTGTTATTATAGATATTTAAATTTAAGACAATTATATTATTTTTATAGAAACTCAATTTAATAAGACATACCATCCTACGTCGAATAGCTGTGTAGCTCTGGGACCCACTAGCATGAGTAGCTCGTGCAGGACGATCAGGGTCTGGTGCCTCACCAGATCGCCTGTTCTTCTGGCCTGCCACGGATTTCTTCGCATGGCCCTCCGACTCCCAATGCGTCACCCACATTTTTTCTAACTTGTCGCTCATCCAACTGTTCTTCGGACGCGACGCCCACATCGGATCATCGAGCCTGTCGTAATAGTTCTTATTTGCATTGTGCACGATTTCCTTGTAACACTTCTTAACCTTCGCATCGTATGCGGAATGTGCACGAAGCCTGTCCCCCGGAGGAATGTAGTATATGCTCTACAATTAAATAAGGTTTTTAATTAAGGTTTCGTTAAAAAAATCTTACTATATATATATATATATTTAGTAAACTTTCTAAATCTCACCTTAAACTTAGCCCACATCTGTCCCTGGACTATCGGATCGACCTCGGTGTATGAAGGAACACACGTCTTCATAAACTCCCTAATGATCGAGGTAATCGTCGTCGATATCTTTCTCCCATCCATAAATACGCCGTGCTCATCCAGCTCGATCCTACGACGGGCACTACGGTCAGCCGGAACCTGCGGCCCTCTCGATACACCTCGGCCCGGTCTCTGCTGCGTCGCTGAAGATGGTCCTGCACCGGCAACGTCTGCAGGGGAAGAAGTACTAGGACCAGCCGGTGTAGACTCTGTAGAACGTGGCGTAGGTGCCGTAGGTCTCGATGATGACGGTGGCCTCGATGAAGACGATGGCCTAGATGAAGACGATGGCCTAGATGATGACGATGGTGTCGATGCTACGTGATCATCATCAAGTCGAAATGGTACTACTAGATCTGGTGGAGTACCGCCGCTCGATCCGATACGCCTATGTGGATGTGAAGAAGTAGGGGACTCGCCAAGATCGAGATCAGGTGCAACGACAGGAGCGGGTGGTGCACCGCCAGAATGAATGATCCGTAGACGAGGACCTAACCTCGGTGGACTAGTCGTAGGTGGAGTACTCGATGGACCACTACGCCCTCTCTTCGAGGGCTGGCCACGATCGCTATCATGGGACGACATGTCGTCGAGGATGAGTGCTACGAACTAAGTAAAAGCATCTAAGTTAGAATTTTTCTAATTGTAGAGATGACCTAAGTTTAATCAATACTAAGTTATTCCTAAAGGTATAAATATTTCACAAAGCCCAATAATTTCTAAAGGAATTTACAAATTAAATCCTAACCATTTCTACAATATCTAATAATTCATATAAAAACATTAAATATAACATTAATAATTAATATTAAAACATTAAATCTAACATAAATAACTCCATAATTAACGTCCAAATAAATAAATTAACACATATAAAAATCATATATAGTTTTCCTAAAGTCATAAATAATTCCTAAACTGTAACATTCGTAAAGCCTAACAATTCCTAAAGGTATAAATAATTACTAAAATCATAAAATTATAACATTCCCTAAAGGCATAAATAATTACTAAAATCATACAACTATAACATTTCCTAAAATCTAACAATTCCTAAAAGCATAAAAGTCTAACATTTCCCAAAGCCTAACAATTCCAAAAGACATTTCCTAATTAAAACTATACTATTTCCTAAAGCCTAACGATTCCTAAAGGCATAAAAATCTAATATTTTCCAAAGCCTAACAATTCCTAAAGGCATAAAAATCTAATATTTTTCCAAAGCCTAACAATTCCTAAAAGAATTTCTTAATTAAATCCTAACAATTTCTACAATATCTAACAATTAAACATAAAAAATATATATTAAAACATTAAATATAACCTAAAAAACAAGAAAAAGCGAAAAAAATTACCGATTTTGCAGCGCCGACGGAACTGCGGTCGCCAAAGGGCTCCTGGCGGTCGGAAAAAAGAGGAGGGAGAGAGAAATTGAGGGTGTGAGAATGAAGAGATGGAGGGAGGTATTTATAGAAATACCTCCCTCTTTCCCGACCGCCGTGCGCGGCCCAGCTGCGCGGCCCAGCTGGGCCGAGATTAGGGCGACACTCTGGGCGGGAAATTTCCCGCCCAGAGTTGTCCCGACCGCAATGCGGTCGGGAATGGTTTTTTAGAACGTACCGACCGCAATGCGGTCGGGAAAAGTTTTTCCGACCACATTGCAGTCGGGAATGCTACCGACCGAATGCCGGTCGGGATTTTCCGGTCGGGAAAGGGCGAAAAATCTTGTAGTGTACTACTACTGTTTATTATTCTTTAGATATATAAATTTGCTTTTACTACTACTACTACTATTATTTATATATGTTTACTACTACTACTACTACTGTTTATTATTCTTTAGATAAATAAATGTGCCTACTACTACTACTACTACTACTACTGTTTATTATTCTTTAGATATATAAATGTGCTTTTACTACTACTACTACTACTACTACTTATTATTCTTTAGATATATAAATGTGCTTTTAGTACTACTACTACTAATACTACTACTACTACTACTACTATTATTTATATATGTTTACTACTACTACTATTACTACTACTGTTTATTATTCTTTAGATATATAAATGTGCCTATTACTGCTGCTACTACTACTACTACTACTACTACTACTACTATTATTTATATATGTTTACTACTACTACTACTACTACTGTTTATTATTCTTTAGATACATAAATGTGCCTATTACTACTACTACTACTGTTTATTATTCTTTAGATATATAAACCCTAAACCCTACTACTACTACTATGTCGAATTGACAACTTATTGACTAGGCTTAGCAACTTGTTGACTATACCGCCACGTAGGCATTTTTGGCCCAAATAAGGGGCCGATGGCATTTTTGATAACAATTTTAAAAGATATGGGGCAGAAAAACAAGGCCCAAAAAAAAATGGCATTTTAACTTTAAAAAAAAAAACTTAAGGGGCAAAAATAATAATTCATCCAATCTATTATAATTTCTAAGTTGCATAGATTCTCTAAATAGAGATTCCCAAAAATATCGTTTCTAGGTAATAGAAAAAGCATCATCATGTCGAAATTATATGTCTATTATCTAAAAATATATATATTTCTTAATTAAAGGTATAGACGATGTTTAAGGTTAACAATTCTACGCGATCTAACAATACCTAAAGGCATAAACGGTATTTTAATGTTAAACTAACAATTTTACGTATAAAATTAAAATTTAAAACATTATATATAAGACAAAAATAGAAGAAAACAGGAAAAATTTATAATTTTCGAGTTTGCGGCGGCCGAGCGGTTGCAAAAGGGGACCGGACAGTCGCTGGTGGGGAGGGAAGGGAGAACATTGTGTGGTGTGAGAATGAAGAGAAGAGGGGAGACATTTATAGAATTTGTTTCCCCAATATCGACCGTCATGCAGTCACTATGCTCGGCCCAGCTGCGCCACAGAATTAAGGCAACACTTGAACGCCCTGATATCAGTTGCAGTCGCCAATGGTTGTTGCGACTGCCAAGCAGTCGTTTAATCGCGCCACCGCTCGGCGGTCGCCAATAACCCCCTTTTCTTGTAGTGTCTGTATTCTGCTACATCTATCATCATTTTTGCATGCACCACGCCATGGTTAGTAATCAAGACATTGCTGAGAGTTATCTAATTTGGTAGTGTTTGCTTTTTGTTACACGCAATATAAGCTTACTTTCAATATCACTTACGCTAATGTTGCAAAATATGACAAAAATGATGCCCCGTTCAAAATTTGGACAATTCCCCAATCCCTTTTTGATCCACCACTTCCTATTTTTTTCACACGTGGGCTTGTCCTTTACTTTTCCCCCTTCCATAAATCTTAGTTATAAATAGCATGCCTTAATGAATCTCTTTTGTAATTATAAACGCTTTCTTTTTACCAAAAAAAAAGAAAGAAAAAGTATGGCTCATCTTTCACTAGAAAAACCAGTCATGTCAAGGAAAATCATGGTCAGTTTACTAGTTCTCATGATGATGATATTGGTTCCAAAGGCTAATGCAAAATGTACCATCGAGGCGATCTTCATTTTTGGAGACTCGAATTCTGACACCGGAGGATATTTTGCTGCGTTTCCGCCTCAACCGCCACCTTATGGCATGACATACTTCAAAAAACCAAGTGGTCGAGCTAGTGATGGGAGAAATTACATTGATTTCATAGGTAAATCGGCAAAAAATCTCGTGCTTTTTAATTTGTTTGTCAATGTATAATGTTACAGACCAAAGTCACCTGAGGCGGATGCGAGTACAGGCGTGTCAGTTCGCCAATTTTTTAAAAACACAGCCTTCGCCACCATAAGTGCTAGAAAAATATGATTTTTCTTGATAAAGAAATTGTAGGTTAAAGTTACTTTAAGAATTAACTATAAACTTATATAACCTTTTTAGCTTTTAACCTCAAGTTAAAATTCTTTAACAACTTTCCTCCTATTCTAAAAAATAGATTAAATTTATTTCGTGGACTAAGACTACGACTTTTACAGTTCTGTATTTATCTTTCTTATTAGTATATAACTATATCGAGGCATAATTAACTTAACTACTGAATTCTCGTTAATTGCTGATGCTTGATTCACTATATAAACAAGCAAAGTGTTTTGGTGCTTTATCCACATTTAGTGTTAACTAAACACCCCCAATGACTCACTCAAAAAAAACAAAAATGTATTAGGATCTCGCATCACCCGGCGCATTATTTTAGTCTTATTTAGGATATATATCTAGATGCTTTCGCTGGGAGTAACTCTTTGGATCTCAAATTCTATCTTTTAGTAGGGTACCAAGTACTATAAATCTATAACAATTACCAAGTAACCAACAAAAACAATTATCCCTAAATCCCTAATCCCTAAATGATAAAAATGATAGCCCTAAATCCCTAAAACGTGAGATTGACAAAAATGATAACCCTAAATCTCTAATATTTTAGTTCGTTTTATTATCAAAAGTAAATTAACACAACTACACAAGCTAAAATATAAGACTTTATTTAATTAAAGAAATGACTCACCAATACGAAGAGTTGATTTGGAGGCTAAGCTATTTTTTTCTTCTTAGTTGAGACTTGAGCGCGCAGCAGACAGCACAATGGAGTCTTCTTTCCTTTTTTTTGTGGGAAGAAAAAGAGATTTCACCGTATGATTAAAGACTAAGAGTATAGAGGTTTGGGTTTTTTTTTTAAAGTTTTATTGTTAGGCCCGGACATTTAAATCCAAAAATTATTTTTATTGGGCCAGATTTTATATGTTTTTGTTGGGCTAAAACTAAATATACCTAGTAAATTTTTTTACAAATCTTGTACAACCCACCTAATGTCCCTATGTGGCGCCGCCCCTGGGAATGATCGGTCTTAATTAATATAATACCATATTCATAGAAGTGGCATCAGTTATATATATATATATATATATATTCTGTTTTTTCTCTCAGTGTTACCAACGAACGTAAATAGCTAATTCTACTAGTGCAATAAGAATGAAAAAATATTCCACTTCAACTCTTTACTATGTTATCTAAAATGTTTACAAAGATATCAAATATTTTAGGACACGTTTAAGTGTTACATTTAATAGGCTGGTCTAAGGAAACGTAATTTGATTGAAATTATAACATTATGTCTTCTGATTTTGAATTAGCCGGGCATGTTACATTTGTGAACTAAATAAGCAAATTACGTTCATGTATTACATTAAATAGGCCATATTACCCGCAAGTAATAAGAAAAAGCAAATTACTTACCTCACGTGTTATGTTAAATAAGCACATCATCTTCATATGTATTCTTTAATTATTATATATACATCACACGTTAAAGGATGGTGTGCAATTCTCTGAAATCATGTATTAGATAGCATCACAGGTAATGCACTCGAGAAAGAGAGTTTATAAGGAAATTGTAGCACCCGAAGACAAAATTAAAGGCTAGTCGTGCATTGTAACTTCGAAATACGAAAAATCAAATACCAAAGATTATAGGCTAGTTAAGCATAATGAAAAAAGTAAATAATCACGCCATCTCTATAGTAAGGATGTAACGGCGTCGCATGAGGAGAAAATATTTTAGGCCAAATTGCCTCACAAAAATATAACTTGGTCCAACTTATAATATTGGTGTGTCAAATAAATACAACAATGTTTCGTTGCTTAAGTGCAACATGGGGCTTTTACTAATGTTTTAATATTACGAGAGGCTTTGTACTGATTAAAATAGCATTTAATTTGCAGCTACAGCTAGTATTTGCTTTTCCCTTCCGCTTAATATCACTTTTGATATCACGCTTTCTCCATAATGTCACATTCAACAATTTGTTCTCTTCCCTTTCCCTTTTGATCAACCAGTTACTAATTTTGATCACACATGTGCCTGTCCTTTCAATGCCCCCCTCCTCACTCAAATGTATCTTAGTGAATTAGCACAGGCACTAATAAATCTCTGACTGACATATCCTATTCAAATTGGAACCTCATTTTTCATGGTTTTAGAGTATCACACTACAAGAAAATCGCTCATTTCCGACGGCCTCCGACGGAATCGGCCGTCGGAAATGAGCGAAACACTTTTCCGACGGCCGATTTCCGTCGGATCTTTTCCGACGGGCTTCACCCGTCGGAAAAGACATGTCCGTCGGCATAGTGCCGACGGAAATGATCTTTTCCGACGGGTGAAGCCCGTCGGAAAAGAACCCGTCGGAAAAGATCCAAAAAAAAAATAAAATAAAAAATAAATCCGGTCATTTCCGTCGGCGTTACGCCGACGGAAAAGCCGGTGGGACCGGCCCACAGTCATTTCCGTGGGCCGGCAGCCGTCTGTTTCGTCGGCGTAACGCCGACGGAAATGAACATGGCCGGCCATTTTTTTATTTAATTAATAAAAAAAAAACAAAGAAAAAAATCTATAAATACCCCCCCAAATGTTTTCAATAATCACACCAATCACTCTTCATTCTAAATATTTCAATCCTACTCTCTTCCAATATATATATTTTTTTTTCGAAAAATTGTCATTTAATAAATGGCCGATAATCGCAAAAAAAATATTGATAAAGGAAAAGGAAAACAGAAATTATATATTTCCAATACAAATTTATCGAGATCCCTCTTCGATAAACTTTCGAGTACTTTTAAATCTCGGCGTGGTGGCGATGCTGAAACAATTTGTCCCGACGAAGTTACCCAACAAGTCGATGAACCTCCGCCACAAACTCAGCATACTCCGGTTGCTACCCAACAGCACCCAACTACAACTCAGGCCCCTAGTCCTGCTCGTGAACAACCACAACGCCCCACCACTCGGAGCCAAAGAGCTGGTGCTCCCCGACTGAGGGACGACCCCGATCCATTGTTTCCGCCTGGAATAACTCCTCCACGTTTGGTTGTTTCGCATGGCATGATGGATGAACTTCCACAAGCAAACAACGAAGGAACTTCATTGGGACGACAACCCTCGCCAGCATCTGTTGCTTCTGAATCTACTTCTAATAATACCAATAGGATGCCTAGGGGACGAGCGAAGGGTCGAGGTACTACAAACTCAGAGGATGCGAGGTTCAAAGTTGGAGTGAACGAGAAGTTTCAATTTGACAAAAAATTATGTGAAGATACTATCGACACAGTTAAGCGATCAATTCAAGTTACGATAACAAGCATAGTGACCGAACCGGCGATACACTACTCTCAATTATCCGAGGCACAAAAAAGAAAAATTCATAAACTGGTTCAGGGTATCTTCTTTTAACTTGTTTTAACACATTTTCCATTATTTATGTCCATTATAATTTTTGCATTCTACTTATATGTTATGATATTTTGAAGACTATATACAAATGGGATCTACCAGAAACGGATAACATTAGAACGGCATTCTATAAGGTGGCACAAGTAAAATGGAAGGATGCCATATACGAGTGCAAAAAGCTCTACAGGAAGCGAGCTAAAGACCCCCAATGGTACCAAAAGACTTGGCTACCAATCGGCTTTGAATCGACGTACTGTAATCATTGGGAGAATGAAAGGACGATTGAACTTGTAGAAAAAGTAACGGAGAATCGACTGGCCAATAAGACAAAGAGCGTCGATGGAAAGGGATCCTTAGGTACGTACCACGGTGGATCTGTGAGTACACAAGAGAGGAGCTGCGCAACGGTACGATATGTTAGGATTTCCTTGTTTGCAGAATACAATTTGTGATATTTGTGTTACTCTTTAACATTAATATTGTTTAAAAAAATGTTGTTATAGTATGGCACGGATGATGTGATACGCTTCGACGAGCAATACATGCACGACCACTTAGTAACGGATCCAGATGGAAGAATACTCTATTGGGACCCCCCACAAGCAGAAGAGTATTTTGTAAGTTATCTTAATTAAGCACGTATATGATTGTTTTGCGTATATACCTTTTTTCATTTATTTACTTTGAACATTGTAGAAAAATTATATTGAAGCGCTCGAGGATAATTGTGGTCCAAACAAAGCCAAGTGGCCGCTTCAGTTTGACGTAAATATCGTGGCCATTGCAGATCATAATGGCACACATGGGAGGCTCAAAGGCAAAGATAGGTGCAATACCCTCGCAGATTATGGTGTGTCGCAGGGTAAAAATCTTAACCGTGCTGAGGTGGTAAGAACACGTAAAGCAGTCAATGATGCTACTGTTGAGTTGCAACAAACCGTTGCGGGCTTGGAGAAAAAGATTATCGATGTGGAGGGCCAAGTGGCGAGGGACCGGGAGGAGTGGAGGCAGGAGCGAGCTCGTGAGCGAGAGGAGAGAGAGCGGGAGCGAGCTCGCGACCGAGAAGAGAGGGATCGTTATCAATGGAACAACCCGCAGAGATTCAACACCAACAACTACAATTCAAGCAACTATCCTCCAAATCAGTTTCATGGAGCGCAAAGTCAACCGAACGATTATTGGCAACATAACCAGACACATCCTGGTCAAAACTATCAGTATTGGGACCAAGAGTTTCATGGAACACACACGTCGTGGCAAGTGCAAATCGGTCAGACGAGTCATCCAAGTACGCATGGCCAAAACAACGACCTTAATTTTGATCATACTTATTGTTTAGAAGATGGTGGTGGAAGAAAAAGTTAAATTTCAGTTGTTTTCCAACTTTTGAATAATTACATTTTCACCCCGAAATGTTTCTTTTTGTCTTTCGTTACTCCATTTTTTACAAAATTTGAAAGAACACTCATACTTATTGTTTAGAAGATGTTGGTGGAAGAAAAAGTTAAATTTGAGTTGTTTTCCAACTTTTGAATAATTACATTTTCACCCCGAAATGTTTCTTTTTGTCTTTCGTTACTCCATTTTTTACGAAATTTGAAAGAACACTCATACTTATTGTTTAGAAGATGCTGGTGGAAGAAAAAGTTAAATTTGAGTTGTTTTCCAACTTTTGAATAATTATATTTTCACCCCGAAATGTTTCTTTTTGTCTTTCGTTACTCCATTTTTCACGAAATTTGAAAGAACACTCATACATATTGTTTAGCAGATGTTGGTGGAAGAAAAAGTTCAATTTGATTTATTTTCCAACTTTTGAATAATTACATTTTCACCCCGAAATGTTTCTTTTTGTCTTTCGTTACTCCATTTTTTACGAAATTTGAAAGAACACTCGTACTTATTGTTTAGAAGATGTTGGTGGAAGAAAAAGTTAAATTTGAGTTGTTTTCCAACTTTTGAATAATTATATTTTCACCCCGAAATGTTTCTTTTTGTCTTTCGTTACTCCATTTTTGACGAGATTTGAAAGAACACTCATACTTATTGTTTAGAAGATGTTGGTGAAAGAAAAAGTTAAATTTGAGTTGTTGTCCAACTTTTAAATAATTACATTTTCACCCTGAAATGTTTCTTTGTGGCTTTCGTTATTCCGTTTTTGACGAGATTTGAAAGAACACTCATACTTATGGTTTACAAGATGATGGTGGAAAAAAAAGTTAAATTTGAGTTGTTTTCCAACTTTTGAATAATTACATTTTCACCCCAAAATGTTTCTTTGTGGCTTTCGTTATTCCGTTTTTGACGAGATTTGAAAGAACACTCATACTTATGGTTTACAAGATGTTGGTGGAAAAAAAGTTAAATTTGAGTTGTTTTCCAACTTTTAAAAAATTACATTTTCACCCCAAAATGTTTCTTTGTGGCTTTCGTTACTCCGTTTTTGACGAGATTTGAAAAGCGATCATTTCTCTCGGATTATATTTCCCGCGCCAAAAATCCTCAAAAACGCTCATTTTCGACGGCACAATGCCGTCGTAAATTACCCTTTTCCGACGGCATGGTGCCGTCGGAAAGGAGCATTTTTTGAGGATTTTTGGCGCGGATCGCTGACATGGCACTATTCCCCCTCCAAAATCTATAAATACCCCCAAATTTTACACCTAAAATTCATTCATTCATACACAAACACTCAAATTATATCTCCCTAACTACCTTTCTTCTCTCAATTCTTTCTTCAATTATTTTTCTTACTTATATTTTATTTATATTTTTTATCTTATCATATATATTTTGTTTTCTTACACATATCATATATTATTCTTAATACTATTTTTATTAATCTATATATATTACAAATTAGTTTATATTTATGTTTTTCGTACCAAATCCTTCATTTTTATACCTAATATACATTATTAATGTTTATATATATATTTATGTTTTAATTATAGCCTTTTCCGAAAATTCGGACAAAATTTGAGATGAAAATTAAAAAAAAAAATGTTTTTTTTTCGTAATTGTTTTTTTTAATATTTATAAATATTATTTCCGACGGCAATGAGCCGTCGGAAATAATGTTTTAATGATATTTAAAAATTATTTCCGACGGCACCATGCCGTCGGAAATGGTATTTTAATAATATTTTTTAAAATAATTAAATACATATTCTTAATTTAATATGCATTTTCTAAAAATACGTATGAAATAATACGTATGAAAAAGGGTCTTTTCCGACGGTACGATGCCGTCGGAAAAGACCCTTTTCCGACGGTACTATGCCGTCGGAAAAGAGGTCAATTCCGACGGCAGGTTTTCCTACGGAGGCTTTTGCGTCGACTTTTTCCGACGGATTAAACCGTCGGATAAGACCATTTCCGACGGAAAATAGGCCTTTTCCGACGGGTTTTGTGCCGTCGGAAATGCCCGTTTCTCTTGTAGTGTCAACTGTATCTCCTTTTGTAATTATAAACTCTAAGAAATAGCAAGTACGGCTCATCTTTAACTAGAAAAAACAGCCATGTCAAGGAAAATCATTGTCAGTTAAGTAGTTCTCATGATGATGATATTGGTTGCAAAGGCTGATGCAAAATGTGCCATCGAGGTGTTGTAAAGTGGACCCTTCTCGATAGAGCGAAAAACACGGCAATAATTGAAAACCGGAAAAATAAACGACTCACATATTTTACGTGGAAAACCCCAAATTACTTTAGGGTGAAAAACCCCAAATTACTTTAGGGTGAAAAACCACGGGCAAGGTAGAAGAACTTCACTATGAGTGTAAAATAGGAATTACAATTCTCAGACTTTTACCGTAGTAAAGTCGCACAAACTCTCTATTTTTACCTCACACTTACAACACACTAACAACACTCTTTATATTAACTACACTTAATTATATAAGAGTTTGTATTTGTTTTTGTTGTTTTGGGATTGATTAGAAATGCTAAACGGATGCTGCATTTATAGCCGGAAGAATTGTTGCACCAAGGATTAATTAATCAGCCACCCCAATATGCAGGTGCTGCACTACCGCCCCAATATTGCAGGTGTTGCACTACCTTTTTTAAATCAGCTGCACTAAACCGCCCCAACAATCTCCCAGTTGAAGATTTGATTAGGGACTAATCAGGTCTTCACACCATTCTTTCTACCTTGCCCTTCATGTTGCTCACGTTTTCACCAGACCACGCGAGGACCGACACTGAACAAACTTGTCAGCATTAACACTCTTCGTCATGAAATCAGCTATTTATCTTTAGTGTGAATCTTCTTTACATCCACAGTACTCTCCTCGACTTTCTCACGAACAAAGTGATATTCTGACTGTCACAGAATAGAGAAATACTCTCTAGTTTGTGCCCGAGTTCCTCTAGAACCATTTTCAGCCAAATCGCCTCTTTACTGGCCTGTGTAGCTGCCACATATTCAGCCTTCATTGTTGATGTCGCAACAACTGACTGTAACTTTGAAACCCAACTCACTGCACCTCCAGCAAGAGTAAACACATATCATGTCGTGGACTTGCTTTTGTCAAGATCACCTGCATAGTCAGAATCAACATAGCCCCTGACTGAAAAACCCGATCCTCCATAACATAATGCAACATCTGAGGTTCCCTGAATGTATCTCAGAACTCTCTTTACTGTATTCCAATGCTCTCTTCCCGGATTCGCCATGTATCGACTAACCACTCCCACTACATGTGCAATGTCTGGTCTAGTACAGATCATAGCAAATATTAAGCTTCCCACTGCTGATGCATACGGTACTCGAGACATCTCCCTCCGATCTTCCTCACTGCTAGGACACATACTTGAGGATAACTTGAAATTAACAGGAAGAGGGGTAGATATTGGCTTACAATTCTGCATACTGAACCGCCGCAAAATCTTCAACAGATAGTTCCTCTGAGAAAGCCAAATCTTCCCGCAATTTATGTCTCGGTGGATTTGCATCCCTAGAATCTTGTTTGCTGGTCCTAAGTCCTTCATTTCAAATTCCCTAGCCAGTTCAACCTTCAGTTATTCAATACGAGCTTTGTTGGGGCCTGAAACCAACATGTCATCAACATACAACAGTAAAATAACAAAGTCATCACCAGATATCTTGAAATATGCACAAGTATCTGCATTCAGCCTGTTGTATCCAAGACTCATTTTGAATGAATCAAATCTTTTGTACCAACACCTCGGCACCTGTTTGAGACCGTCCAAAGATTTCGTCAACCTGCAAACCAAGTTCTTCTTTTCTTCTTCAATAAATCCTTCTGGTTGGAGCATATAAATATCTTCTTCAAGATCACCATGAAGAAAAGCCGTCTTTACATCTAACTGTTCAAGATGTAAATCAAATGTAGCACACGTCGCCAGAACCACCCACACAGTTCTCATTCGGACCACCGGAGAAAATATTTCATTGAAATCAATCCCCTCCTTCTGAGTATATCCTTTCACCACCAATCGTGCACGATACCTCTCCACTTGGTCATCACTGTTACGTTTGATTTTGTACACCCATTTGTTGCCAATGGGTTTCCTCCCTTGTGGTAGAGACACAAGTTCCCACGTCTTATTCTTATGGAGTGCTTCAATTTCCTCATGCATTGTTGCCATCCACTGAGCTGCGTCTGAACTACTCATTGCTTCCTGGAGAGTTGATGGCTCCCTGTCCTCAGTTAAAAGACAGTATGCAACATTTTTCTCCATAGAATAGTCTGAGTGCCAACCTGGTGGTCTCCTGATACGTGTCGATCGACGTATCCCCAAGACTCCAGACTCCGTTGTCTCCTCAGGTCCATGCTCTGGTTTAGCAGGACCCTCCTGCTCGGCGTCCTTCTCGACTACTACTGTCGTAGTTTCTGGATCTTCTCATGTGCTGCTATCATTTCCTTTCTTATTTTATGTGAAGATAACATCCTTGCTTACAACAATCTTGTGGGCAGTGGGGTCCTACAAGCGATACCCCTTCCCTCCTTTAGCATACCCTAAGAACAAACACTTCTGGATTTTGGGTCCAACTTTGTTTTCTATTGAGTATTGGACATAACATAAGCGGGACTCCCAAATACATGGAGATTAGAATAATCAACTGGTTTACCTGTCCACACCTCCATCGGTGTTTTCAGCCCCAGTGCTGTTAATGGAGATCGGTTCACCACATAAAAGGCGGTATTGACTGCTTCTGCCCAAACGACTTTTCTAAGCCTGCATCCGGCATCATGGCTCTTGTTTTATCCAACAAGGTCTTGTTCATCCGCTCTGCCACCCCATTCTGTTGCGGAGGGTATGCTGTAGTAAACTGCCTCTTAATCCCAGCATCTTTACAGAAGTCGTCAAACTCATTGCCAGTATATTCTCCTCCATTGTCAGATCTAAGGCACTTGATCTTTTTCCCAGATTCAAGTTCCACCAGCGCTTTGTACGTCTTGAACATCGAGAACACCTCGGCCTTACTCTTGATCATGTACACCCTACATCTCCTGGAATAATCATCTATAAAAGAAAGAAAATACTTTACACCTCCCATGGATAGTACTGGTGCTTGCCACACGTCAGAGTGAATCAATTATAGAATGACTTTACTTCTAGAATCTGAACTACGAAACTTTATACGATGTTGCTTGCCAACAACACAATGATCACATAAAGGAAAAGATACCTTTGTGAGGCCCGGAAGTAGTTTCTTCTCTGAAAGAACCTTCATGCATTGTTCCGACATATGCCCGAGCCGCTGATGCCAAATCATTGATGATTTCTCAATCGACTGAGATGAAGCCACTGACGCTTCTCCCACTTGCACAGCCCTTCCCTGTACCATGTATAAGTTTTTGGCAATCTTGTTCGCCTTCATCAGTACAAGCGCACCCCTTTTAACTTTCATGATCTTGTTTCGCGACCCAATCTCACAACCAAGATCATCGAGTTGTCCATAAGACAACAAATTCTTGCATAATCCCTCCACGTGTCGGACATCTCGAATGGTCCGAACAATCCCGTCATGCATCTCCAGCTTGATCGTACCAACGGCAACAACTTTCAAAGGTTCATTTTTACAGCTATACACAGATCCTCCAGCGATCGGTGTATACTCATGACACCACTCCCTCCTGGGAGTCATATGAAAACTGGCTCTTCAATCAATAAGCCATACAACATCGAAGCCACACATACCTCGAATAGCTGTTGCTGCTTCACAGCATTGTACATCACCATCATCTGAAGTGCTAGCAACGTTCCCCTGACGATCATAACTCTTCTTGTTCGAATCCTTAAGATTCCAACAGTCCTTCTTCAAGTGACCTTTCTTGCCACAGTGCCAACAACTGCCCTTGGTCTTTGACTTGGATCTCCCATGTTTCTTACTGCCACTTGCACCGCGCTTCGTCGTTCTCCCTCTTGTCACCGACAAGGCACCTGCTTGTTGCAAACCTGCCTCCCTGTCTTCTCTGTTCTTGCGCCGACTCTCTTCTTCCAGAATAGGGGCTGCAATTTTGTCGAAGACCAAATAATCCGTGAGGGCATTATTTGTTAAGTTGATGACAAGCACGTCATACGAATCGGGCAGACTTTGCAGTAGAATTTCAGCACGTTCAACTACTTCTATTTTATGACTCAACGATGTCAATTGAGAAAATAGAGTATTTAAAACATTGAGGTGCTCAGTTACCGGGGTAGATTTCGCCATCCTCAGTGTGTACAATTTCCTTTTAAGAAAACTTTTGTTGTGTAGGGACTTTGCCTCATACAGCTTGTTGAGATGGTCCCATATCTCCTTAGCTGTCCTCTTCTCCTCAACGCTTGACAATACGCCATCACGTAACGCCAGGTGAATATTTGCGATAGCATTGCCGTCCATTTCATTCCACTTCGTATCATATGTGATTTCCACCAGCCTGTCGCCGATCGCCGCGAGACACCCATCTTTCCGCAAGATGGCTTTGATCTTCAGCTTCCACAACGAGAAATTACTCCCGTTGAATTTTTCGATCTCGAATTTCGCCGTCATTGCTTCTATCACGTACCACCGTCACTCAAAAATAATTTCAGTACGATACCCACAGATATCACCGAGACCCCGGATATGAATCGAGGCTCTAATACCACTTGTTGTAAGGTGGACCCTTCTCGATAGAGCGAAAAACACGGCAATAATTGAAAACCGGAAAAATAAATGACTCACAGATTTTACGTGGAAAACCCCAAATTACTTTAGGGTGAAAACCACGGACAAGGTAGAACAACTTCACTATGAGTGTAAAATAGAAATTACAATTCTCCGACTTTTACCGTAGTAAAGTCGCACAAACTCTCTATTTTTACCTCACACTTACAACACACGAACAACACTCTTTATATTAACTACACTTAATTATATAAGAGTATGTATTTGTTTTTGTTGTTTTGGGATTGATTAGAAATGCTAAACGGAGGCTGCATTTATTTAGGAATTGTTGCACCAAGTATTAATTAATCAGCCACCCCAATATGCAGGTGTTGCACTACCGACCCAATATTGCAGGTGCTACACTATATTTCTTAAATCAGCCGCACTAAACCGCCCCAACACGAGGGGATCTTCGTTTTTGGAGACTCAAATTCTGACACAGGAGGTTATTTTTCTGCGTTCCAGCCACAATCGCCTCCTTTTGGCATGACATACTTCAAAAAACCAAGTCGTCGGGATACTGATTGAGGAAATTACATTAATTTCTTTGGTAAATTGGCTAAATTCCTCTATTTTTGTGGTCAAAGAATGATGTGAACGATCGAGTTAGTTAACCACAATGGTTTTTATATATTGTTATTTGCAGCTCAAGCTCTAGGATTTCCATTTGTAGGCCCTTATCTACGATCAATAGGATCCGACTACAATCACAGTGCCAACTTTGCTACAGTCTTCGTCGATTGTACTTCAGCCGAATCCATCTGTGTTCGTAAGCGGAGTTATCCTTTTTATTTTAAAGTTCAAAGCGACCAAATGAAGCAGTTCAAGGCAGCAGTTGAGGAATAAAAAGTCCCAAAGTAAGAAATCTCACATTAAAATTTACATGTGACTTTAAACATATGCCAAGTTGGGACAAAACACGCACAAGGAACAACTTGTTTCTATGCCTTTTATGCTTTAGCTTGTCACACATAGTTAGTCCGGTATGGTTTGCATGGTTGGCGTAGTTTGTAGGCTATTGCTTCAACCTAGGAATTTATCTAGTGCTCACCTAAAGGGTTGAAAAGAATGTTGGGACAGAACACGAATGCATGGTTGAATCTTTATCAGATCGATTGAGAAGATCTTGTCCCGTGGATGATTGATTGCTCTGAATATGATGCTTAAAATTAGTTCACTAGTTTAGTACTTTGAAGGGGGCTGAAGGTACTTTTGATATCGTACTGTTGGTATTTTGTTGTAAAAATAAGAGTATTCTGGCTCTCTGTCAACAAGTTAGTCATTGTGACTAAGTTTAAATAACTCTCTTACGTTTTCTGCTTCAACCACATAATGTTTTATTTCATAGAGCAACTTTTGTTATGCTTTGCTTATTTAGGCTGCATAGTGCCCAGCGTAGTTCACAACCTCGTAACTTCGTTTTGTTGACTCATCTCTTCAATGAATATAGATGAACACACTACAAGAGCAACGGTCTTTTTCGAGGGCGAAACCGTCGAAAAAGGCCCCTTTCCCGTCAGAAAGGACCTTTTCCGAGGGTCTTAACCGTCGAAAATGGCTTCGACGGAAAAGGGTATTTCCGACACCACTATACCGTCGGAAAAGAGGTATTTTTCGACCGTATACTACCGCGGAAAAGACCCTTTTCTGACGGTATTATACCATCGGAAATCATCGTAAAAAAATTATTAAATTTATTTGGTATATGCGTTTAAAAAAAAATAATACGTATTAAATAATAATAACTTTATATGGTATATGCATATTTAAAAAAAACGTATTAAATAATTTGAAAAAAAATAAAAATATACTTAAATAAAATTTTCGACGGGTTAAAACCGTCGAAAATAATATTCATAAAATTAAAAAAAAAATGGCAGAATATTTTGTTTTTCTCAGAAAAAAACAATTTTTTTTGTTAAATCTTCTCTCAATTTCGTCCGAATTTTTGGAAAATGCTATAAAAATAGTTTTTTGCATATATAGTTAATAAAAACAAAAAAATATATTTAATACGAGAAAAACATAAATATAAACTAATTTGTAGTATATAGATAAATAAAAATGGGATATTATGAAAGTATTAATATATATATATATATGAAATTAAAAATAATAATAATGTAAGAAAACAAAATATATACGATAATTAAGATAAAAAATATAAAGAAAATATAAGCAAGAAAAATATTTGAAGAAAGAATTGGGAGAGGAAATGTAGTTGGGGAGATATAATTGAGTGTTTGTGTATGAATGAATGAATGAATTTTAGGTGTAAAATTTGGGGGTATTTATAGATTTGGGAGGGAGATGGTGCCACGTCACCGATCCGGATGAAAAACCACCTGGAAAGGGTATTTTGCCTCGGGTCCTCCCATGTGTGCCATTATGACCTTCAATGGCTCTAATATCTATGTCATACTCAATAGGCCATTTCTCTACGGGACTATAATTATCCTCGAGTGCATTAACATAACATTCCTACAATGTTCATAGTAAATAAATGAAAAAGGTATAGACACAAAACATTCACATACATGTTTAAGATAACTTACATAATACTATAGTGCAATTGGGGGTGCGAACATATTATTCGTCCATTTGGACCCGCTTGCGCGTGGTCCATCACGTATTGCTCGTCGAAGCGTATCACACGCGGACAATCATACTATAAATATATTTTGTAAAACAATATTAAATGTAAAGAGTAACTAAATATGACAAAATATAATTTGCAAACAAGGAAATCCTAACGTATCCTACCGTTTCATAGCTTCTCTATTGTGTGCTCACAGACCCACCATGGTACGTAGCTAAGGAACCCTTTCTATCGGCGCTCTTTGTCCTATTGGCCTCTCCTTATGGTTAAAATTGGAATAAAAGTAAAATTTTTGTTAACCACAAGTTTGGGCTTCCGTTCTGGGTCGTTTGTAGTACCTCGACCCTTCCGCCGTCCACTAGGCGACCTAAGGCTTGTAGAAGCAGATTAAGAAGTAACAGATGCCGGAGAGGGTTGCGGTGGCGACGAAGCTCCCTCTTTATTGGCTTGTGGAACTTGGTCCACCAAGCCATGCAGAAAGATTTAACGTGGAGGAGTAATTTTAGGAAGCAAGACCGGATCTGGGTCCCTCAGGCGGGGAGCAGTGGCTCGGGTCCTGGTTGAAATGGGTCTCGTTTGTTGTGTAGTCAGAGCCGGAGCCTCGAGCCAGATTGGAGTGGGGCGTTGTGGTTATGCACGTGCCGGTGTTGGGGCCTGGGTTCGTTGTTGGGAAGCAACCAGAGCATGATGAGTTTGTGGCGGAGGTTCCTCAACATGTTGTGTAACTTCGTCGTGACTAGTGGTTTCAACGTTACCACTGTGCCGAGATTTAAACATACAAGCAAAATTGAGCATCCCCAGAGTTTTCGGTAACGAAACATTGGAAATATATAGCGGTGTTTTTTTCTGTTTCGATTTTCCTTTACCTTTATCTGTCTTAATGTTGCGATTATTTTTATCGGCCATTTATAAAAATGATGATTATAGAAAAAAATATAAATATTTGAGGAATGAAAGGATTATATTATAGATATGATGAATGAGATTGGTGATGATGAAATAAAGAAAACTAGGGTATTTATAGATTTTTTGTTTTTTAAACAATGATTAACTTGACCGGCAACATTTTAAAAAGGCGCCGGTCCCACCACATTTCCTTCGGGCGGTCTTTCCGATCGGCCAAGTGCAGACAGAAATGTGGGGGGGCCGCCGTCATAAAATGACTGACGGGCTCGCCGGTCATTTAATCTTTTAGTCGGAGGCCTTCGGAAAAGGGTTGTTTTCTTGTAGTAACATTATTTAACACAAATGATAAGGTCAAGAAAAACTAATTAAGCCTTAAACATCCAACATAATTCCACCATCCACAAGTATAGGGAACAAGATCATTTGAACATGCAACTCTTTGTGTATTAATTTAGTTCCTTAGTGTATCACAAATATGCTTAACAGAATAAAGACTTTTACTATTTTTAGTTTGAGTTATTTTTTGCGGATGGTTGGAGATGTTTTGGTAGAGGTTAATACGACAAATTCGTAACACACACTACAATAGAAATCGCCTTTACCGACGGCTCAAAAACCGTCGGTAAAGGCCCATTTTCCGACGGAAATGGTTATTTCCGTCGGCAAAAGCCATCGGCTTTAAGCCGACGGAAAAGCCTTTTTCCTATACAGTCGGCTTTAAGCCGACGGAAAAGGTGTTTTTTCCGTCGGCTTTAAGCCGACGGTATAGTTCCCTATTCCGTCGGCTTAAAGCCGACGGAAAAGGGTTTTAAAATATTAAAAAAATAATAAAAAAATTAAAAAAATAAAAAAAAATAATTTAGAAAAACAATTTAAAATGATTTAAAGCCGACGGTATAGGGCTTTTCCGTCGGCTTTAAGCCGACGGTATCGGGCTTTTCCGTCGGCTTTAAACCGACGGAAAAGGGTTTAAAAATATTAAAAAAAAAAAAAAAAATCAATTTAAAAAATGATTTAAAAAAACGATTTAAAATAATTGACTTAAAAGAAATCGTTTTAATAATTGATTAATGATTTTTTCCGATTTATTTAAAAGAAATCGATTTTAAATAATTATTTTATAATTTTTTGGCAATTTTTTGTAAAGAAACGATTTTAAATAATTTTTTAATGTTTATTTGGCGATTTAATTTAAAAGAAATTGATTTAAATAATAACATTCACATTTTCGAGCAATTTTTTAAATTATTAATTATAATAAATAAAATTTCATATTTAAAATAAAATCTTGATAATATAAGTTTTTTATAATTATTATTAGTTAGATAATGAATAAAACATAAGTAGAAATAAAATAATAAACTCTAATTATAAGTTAGTGAATATATATGGATAAATTTTTGTTAGTTATTTAGAATTTTTGGGAGAGAAAGTAGATAGTTTTTGGAGAATGGGAAGAATTAATGAATTAAGTGGGTAGAATAAGGGGTATTTATAGATATTTAAGAGGAGTAGGGTTAAATTAAAAAAACCAAAAAAATGGGGGGGGGGGGTGCCACGTCAGCGATCCGTGTGAATTATCACACGGATCGCTAACGTGGCAATATCTGATCTGTGTGATTTGATCACACGGATCAGATCTCGCCACGTCAGCGATCCGTGTGATAATTCACACGGATCGCTGACGTGGCACAACCCCCCTTCCCGAAGGCCTATATATAATTCGAACGAGTTAGTCTCACAATTCATTCGGTTTCAAAATAAGGTTCGTAAACGTACTCATTTTAACTTTTACGTAATAATTATTTTTTTATAAGCGTACGTTAATTATGTTTATCTAATTTATCTTTCTTTTTATTTGCGACTTAAGGAAAATGTACGAGTCATCTTGGAGACCGGTGCCATAGATCGAAGGAGCAGTTTCAGAAATTTTTTACGTGCTACAAGAGATACGTGTATAGTTTCGAGCTCTTATTTTTTGTTCTAGTCGTACGATTATAAATATTGTTCGTAACCCCTAAATGTAGAGACGTCGTTGTGCTAATCGTTATAATTTAAAAAATTTATAGACAATATATAATGAATCCAAACGGAGATAGAGATTGGATGTATGATCGTTTGAGTGAGACAGGCCGAGTGAATGAAACGTTCGGGGAAGGTGTATACTAGTTTTTGGCATTTGCATTAGATCAAGAGCGTTATCTAGACAGCGATCGAAATCCTAGATGTCTATGTAGAAAATGCAGCAATAGGAAATACTTGGACCCTGGCAAAGTGGCAGCTCACCTTTATCGATGGGGTTTTGTAGAAGGGTACCGTGTATGGATATTCCATGGGGAAAATTTTGTCGTGCATAATAGCCAAGGGGCGTCATCGTCGAGGCACGAAGTTAGAAACGACCCCGAAGTTGTTCAGGACGAGATTTTGTTTGAAAATCTAGTTGACGACACTTTTCGGGCACAATTCGACGTTAACGGTGAGGAGCCTAACGCCGATGCAAAAGATTTTTTAAATTTGCTACAAATGTCGGAACTCAAGCTTAAGGGACCAAGTAAGAAATCTGTTTTGCAGTGGGTGTCCGAGTTTTTTACAGCCAAGATTGAGAATAACTACAATCAATCCGGGTGCAATCAGATGTACAACTTGCACCGCGAACTTTTGTACCCAGAGGATCAACTCTTACTGCCAGAGGATATGCACGCTGCCGAGAATATGATGAGGTGTTTGCGGTTGGGATACGAAACAATCGACGTGTGTTTTAATAATTGTTTCTTGTTCTACGGAGAATTCGCATCTTCCGATTACTCGGTTTGTCCTGAATGCGGGGAGTATAGGTATGAAACTATAGGTAGAAAGAATCCAGTGCCAAGGAAAAAGTTATGGTACTTCCCTTTGGCCCCACGTCTTAAACGACTCTTCATGACTAAATCAACTGCTGAACATATGACGTGGCACTTAAATTGTAAGTCGTCGGACGATGTAATGATCCACCATGCAGCAGGCGAAGCGTGGCAAGATTTCGACAAGAAACATCCGCAATTCGCAGCAGAGCCACGAAACATCCGCCTTGGTCTATGCACAGATGGTTTCACTTCGTTTGGAAACTTCGGGAAACAATATTCTTGTTGGCATGTGTTCATGACTCCATATAACCTTCCTCCAGATCTTTGCATGCGAGAGGAGTTTATTTTCTTGAGTCTTATCATATCAGGGCCGAGTAGTCCAGGACAAAACATTAACGTTTTGCTACGCCCTCTGATTGACGAGTTGAAGGTTTTGTGGCATGATGGCGTTCGTACTTACGATAGATTCAGGGAGCAGAATTTTCAGTTGAGGGCTGCATTGATGTGGACTATTAGTGATTTCCCCGCCTACGGGATGTTGTCTCAGTGGAGCACACATGGAAAGTTATCGTGCCCGTATTGCATGGAGAACACGAAGGCGTTCCCTTTGCAGTATGGTAGGAAAGCAACGTGGTGGGGATGTCATCGTTGTTTCTTACCAGTGGGACATGAATTTCGGCACGACATGATGGGATTCAATGGACATACAGAATTTGATGGGCCTCCACCGCGTAGGACAGGCGCAGAAATGACAGCAATTGTTGCACAACTACCAGGAAGGTCTACAGCGCCAGATGCACCGATAATGCCAGGAAAAGGAACAGAGCACAATTGGACCCACAAAAGTATCTTTTGGGAATTACCTTATTGGAGTACGAACCTGATACGTCACAATCTTGATGTGATGCATTGCAAGAAGAACTTTTTCGACAACATAAAGAACACGGTGATGGACGACCCAATTAAGAGTAAAGACAACTTAAAAGCTAGGAGAGACTTAGAATTGTTGACCACTCGTGTCGAGCTTTTTGTTGTCGATACCGATGATAATAAAACCTACAAGCCGAAAGCCAAGTATTGCCTTGATCGACCGCAAAAGAAACTACTATGTCAGTGGTTGTCATGTTTGCGATTTCCGGATGGCTATGCTTCAAATATTCAGCGTTGTGTGCAACAACAACAATTAAAGTTGATTGGGATGAAGAGTCACGATTGTCACGTGTTTATGCAAAGGTTAACACCTATTGCCTTCCGTGATTTTATCCCTGATCCGATATGGGGTACCCTAGTAGAGATAAGTATCTTCTTCAGAGCATTGTGCGCCACAGAGATTAGGAGATCGGACATGGCGTTGTTAGAGGAATCTATCGTGGTCACAATATGCAAATTAGAGAAGATATTTCCACCAGGCTTTTTCGATTCTATGGAGCACTTGACGATACATCTTCCATATGAGGCCAAAGTTGGTGGACCGGTTCAGTATCGTTGGATGTACCCTTTCGAGAGGTATTGGCATTATTTATTTCATTCCTTATATATTTCAATACGTATTGGCATTATTTGTATCGATTCTGAAGTTATATACTTGGATTTCCTTGTAGGCAAATGAACGAGTTGAAGAAATCAGTTTTGAACAAAGCTCGTGTTGAAGGTTCAATTGCTAATGCTTATCTAATGGCAGAAGTCACATATTTTACCTCGCGCTATTTCAGCAATAGTGTTGAAACAAGGTACAACAGGCTTAGCAGAAATGAAGCTAAATTACGTGGTGATTTCTCTGGTGCTCTGCCGATTTTCCATAGAAGAGGCAGAGGACTCAATCCAGATAAGAACCAGCGGTATATTTCTCCAGAGGAGTTGAACCAAATTGAGCTTTACACGTTGATGAATTGTTCGGAAGTCGACGGATGGGTCACGTAACTTTCAAACTATATTATTGTTAAATATGGCTTATTTTTATATTTAATATTTTGACTCATGGATTGAAACACGGTTCCAAATGATTACAGGTTGTTCGAGGACCTACATTGTGGAGATCTTACTCCACGACAGACACAAAGAAAGAAAACTACAATGTTCGTGTCGTGGTTTAAAGAAACTGTTAAATCAGGAGAGTACTTGGTCGATGAACGTATCTACCCCCTTGCCTCTGGAGCAAGTGCACTTACAACATCATACGGGGGCTACATAGTGAACGGATTTAGATTTCGTACTGATTCGTTTAACCAAGGAAAGGTCGGAAACTGTAGTGGCGTGTACGTGAAGGGCAGTGGTGATGGGATTGAAGGAACAAATTTTTACGGGACGATCAAGGAAATCGTTGAGGTTTTATGGTGCGGTGGCGGAGATAGGGCCCAATCAATTGTATTTTTTAAATGTGATTGGTATGATATTAGCAGCCGTGGTACAACTGTACACCTGAAGTATGGAATAGTTGATATCGAACCTACGCGGCTTCTCGCGACAAATGAACCGTTCATTTTTGCTAACCAGGCTCTACAAGTGTTCTACACGCCATATCCAGCGCAACATGTGTCGCGAAGGAAAGGATGGTGGGCAGTTTGCCCTATTCGTGCAAGAAACGTCATCGACGTATCCGGGCTATATGAGCCTGAAATCGACGTCGAGTTTAATCAGCCCGAAGACTTATTTCAAGATGATGTATCGCCGGGACTTAATTTGGGCGCCGATTTGATCGATTTTGACATTGAAGGACAGTTGCAGATGATGAGTACGAGCTTGTTGAGGAAGTTGACGATTAGTTTTATTTATGTTTAAACCAATGTTATTTTAAATTAATGTTAGTTTTCGAGTTTAAATCAATGTTATTTTAAATTTAATGTGTAATTTTCGAGTAGTGTTTAAATTTCGAGTAGTACTTTAATGTGTAATTTTCGAGTAGTGTTTAAATTTCGAGTATGTGTGTTTAATTTTTGAGTATGAGTGTTTAAAAATATCCGTCAACATCATTTTTAAATTTTATTATTTTATTTATTTATTTATTTTAAAAGGAATAGGCTGCCCAATTTTTTTTTTTTTTTTTTTTTTTTAATAAAATGGGCCATTACCGTCGGCCCAAATCCGACGGTAATGGGCTTTACCGTCAGATTTGGGCCGACGGTAAAGCCTGCCCATTTGTACCGTCGGCCCAAAGCCGACGGGAATGCCTATTATCGTCGGGATTGGGCCCGACGGTAATAATTGGGCCTTTTCCGTCGGGCCAAAACGCCGGGCCCGACGGAAAAGGCCAAATCTGTTGTAGTGACATAATGTTTTAAGATGTTATTACAATTGAATAGCGGATGGTTGTTGATATCTTAATTCATAATGTTATTACAATTGAATATATCAAATGCGTGTGTCTCAAATAAATTATTTAAACATGTTTTAAGAAAATATGTTTGTAAAAAAATATACTACAAATGGATCAATATTTGCAAGCTATCCATTTCATGGCCGCTACTTCTCGCAAGCTATCCATTTCTTGTCTGCTACTTCTCGACATTAAAAATGGCATAAGTTTCAGCTATTCTGAATACATGTATCCAACTACCATTGTCGTCTCATTTGATCCTGCATTATGAGTATTGTACTTGAATTTGATATGTCATAAGTAAAATATATCAGCTAAATGAGAATATTACGTGTAGCAATTGTGTTAAACTGGAATTAATATGTTAATTGCTTGTCGAGTAAAATGGAGAGCTATTAAGCTGCCAAATAACATGGTTTACAAACTTAAAGTAAAAATAGTTATGAAATTTAGACGGTTTTAAAATCCGAGTACTAGAAGATTAAAGTCTATATTATTATTGTCGGAGTACATAGAATAACATACATGTGCAGTTGCAGATGCTTACACGCGTGAGCTTGAGTGCTCTTGAACAGGATAGTAACAATGTACACTACAAGATTTCAAGGTCAACAGAGACCAGGAATCAGCAACCGCAAAGCGGTTGCTGGGCAATAGAGACTGCGCAGCAACCGCGATGCGGTTGCTGACTATCAGAGACTATCAAAGTTAGCAAGGACCACGTTACGGTCTCGAGCCCATTGGCTGGACTTTTCCAGAGAATGGACCGGAAATTTTGGCCCAAAAAGGGACAAAAGTTCTGCCCAAAATTAGGGCTTTCTAGCCCTAAATTTGGGCGCCTCCCTCGGGACCGCCGAGGGGGATCTTCAAGGACCGCAACGCGGTCCCTGACTTTCGGAGACAACGATGCGGTCTCTGAAAGTCTGCTCATATAATAATAATAACATTCCATATTTCTTATCTTCTTCTTCTTTCCTCTTCTCTCCACCGCGCGACCACGATCTAGCAATTGGGACCGGATTTTGGATTTTAGATTTCGTTTTAAAACTGATTCGAACGATTTCTTGTAGTGTTAAAGATAGTTTACTATTCAATTTTAAATTTTTTTAAGATAAGTTTTAACGATTTGTTAAATAAGTGGAGAAAGTTTAGGAGTTGGTGGTTAAAATATAGCTCAATTACAAATCGAAGAGCAAACTTAGATTTTAGTATAGATTAGGTTATTTCAACCGCAAAGTGGTCTCAGAATCCAAATACTAGCAATTGGGACCGCTATGCGATCTTAGATACCAACGGAGTCAATTGCAACCGCATTGCAGTCTCAGATACCAGCGGAGTCAATTGCAACCGCATTACAGTCTCAAATACTAACAGAGTCAATTCCAACCGCATTGTGGTCCCTAATAATATGAATGTTATTAGGGACCGCAACGCAGTCTCAAATTGAGGTTATTGAGACCGCAGGGCGGTTGAAATTGAATGTATTTGTAACCGAAATGCGGTTATAACAAATATTCATACTTCAAAAGGGCATCATTTTGAGGAATTGAGGTACCACGTTGTTAGTTAAAACGTAATGTGAAATATTATCTAATAATTAAACTGATTAATCGTATTATTAGTGAAGCAAATCATAATAACAAATCAACAAGGTGTGTATGATGATGAGTAGTAGATATAACAAACAATAAGTTCGTGGTCTAATAACTCGTTCGATCATTTCACATTCAATCAACTCTTTCATTCCTCAATTACTTGTTTTGTAACCATTTATTAATTTATTTCACACGTAGCATTGATGTTTGTTGCTAAAACTCACAAACGCATTGAGATAGTTCAATAAAATTGTGATTTTGATATATGAATATTATTTGCAACTGCAACACAGTCTCAAATAGAGGTTATTGATATCGCGTTGCGGTTGCAAAATCTTGCTTTAGAGACCACATTGCGGTCCCTACAAATATTCATGTTATTAGGGACCGCAACTCGGTCCCTACTAATATTCATTCAAATAAGGATCGCGTTGCGGTTGCAATTGGTAGTATTTGTAACTGATTTGCGGTTACGAATAATATTCATACTTCAAAATGACGTGTTTTTGATGATTTGAGGTACCACATTGTTAGTTTAGTTGATAACTATCCTAATAATGGTAAAAACAACCATAATTTTGATTTCTCATTACAAATTCAAGCGTTATATATGTTGGACGAGCCACGATGAAGATTCTTATGATTTCAAACGATAACGATCATATATATATATGCATTGAGATAGTTCCATGAAATTGTGATTTTGATGTATGAATATTATTTGCCTCCGCAAGGTGGTCTCAAAAAGAGGCTATTGAGACCGCATCGCGGTTGCAGAAGCTTGCTTTTTAGACCGCGTTGCAGTCCCTACAAATATTCATATTATTGCGGTCCCTAAGAATATTCATACAAATAGGGACCGCGACGCGGTCTCAATAACTATTATTTCAAATTTTCAAATTTTTAGCAACCGCGTTGCGGTTGCAATTTGTTCAAATTTTTTGAAATGGTAGGCGGGCTAGGGGAGAAATTTGAATTTTCGGGAAAATTCTAATTTTCACCCCATTTTCTATATATACCCACCACTACCCTCTCATTTTTCAAAACTATTACAATAAACTCACCAAAGCTTCTCATCTTTTCTTTTACAAATCCCAATAAAATAACGTAACACTTCTTTTCTTTTCTTTTACAAATCAAATAAAAAACACCCAACACTTCTCTTCTTTTCTTTTCCAAATCCAAAATAAAAAACACCTAATACTTCTCTTCTTTTCCTTTTCAAATCCAAAACGAATAACACCTAACACTTCTCTTCCACAAACTTTATTTCATTTGCTTTTTTGTTCATCTTTTAATCCTTTTTCATTTAATTTATTTATCTTTCATTTCATTTTATTAATTGTTTTTCGTTATTTAATTATATTTGTTCTTGTATATTCACTATATTGCTTTGTTGCCATTATTTATATGTAATTTTAACAAAAACCAATAATATTTTGGTAATTTTTTTGTTGATAAATAATATTTTGGTAAATTACCGGAATATATTTCGGCTTTTTTTTTGTTCGCAGGTTTTTTGCAACCGCAACGCGGTCTCTGTTAATATTCATACTATCAGAGACCGCGTTGCAGTCTCTAATACTTAAATATCAACAGAGACCGCGCTACGGTATCAATTACTCTTTGAGTTTCTTCAACCGCAATGCGGTTGCAGAAACACTTCAAGTATCTTGGACCGCACCACGGTATCAAAAAGTTGAACACTATATGAGACTGCAACACGGTCTCAGAAAGTACCTGGAACCGCGATGCGGTTGCAGATTTTTTGGTCGCAATTGACCTCAACAGCAACCGCAACGCGGTCTCAGATGTGAAGCGACCAAGGCTTTACGCAACCACCCTATCTGAGACCTCGATGTGGTTGCACTAGGCTTTCTGCAACCGCATCAGGGTTTTCTGCAACCGCAAATGCGGGAACTGTTGACCATGAAATCTTGTAGTGGTAGGCCAGACATACCAAATCCACCTTCCTAGTTTTTGGAATTAAAACAAAAAGAATAAATCTTAATGTCAAGAAAGCATACGCAAGTTGAAATGATAAATTAAAACAAATTACATAAATACCACAAGACTTAGTGAGAACATGTGAAGGTTGTGAGAAATAAGGAAACTATGGTGATAATGGTAAAAGTATAGGCTCAGCTGAAGCAGAGAAACTACAATTTCCTGGATTGTTAATATTCTGTGAAAGTACAAGGTATTCTGCAAACAATGTTATGAGATGTTGGGACAACATCGTTGATAACATTGTTTCCAGAGGCCCTACATCAATCTATGTTTAAACTGCTTTATTTTGGTTTTGCCTTTATTCACTAATTAATCAAGTTCCACGGTTTTAGGTGTTTGTGATTATGTCCAGGAACACGTCTTAATGATAAGAAGAAGCATTGGAAGATTCGTTACTTGAAGTTTCCGTAATTCAAATTTAGAAGAAAAGTCAACAACACGCGGTTTCACAGAAGGAACCAAATTGGAGATATATTGCAACTAGGATTCTTTCCAGAATTTACTCCGAATTGAAGACGATGTCTTTCATTATTAGGACTCTAATAAAGGGAACAAATATTCAAGAAAGAGACCGAGTTCACAAGGAAGTCCAATTCAACAAGGAAACAACAAGAGTTGCCTAAGGCTAGGTAATTTTTAATAATATTGAAAATTTCTGAAAATTTATCTTCTTGTGTTTTTAATTCTGCTGCATATTTACTCTAATCAAGAAGATCATTGTGAAAGAGTTAAGGCAACTCCAGCTTAACTTTGAACGTTCATTGAGTCAATCCCGATCTTACAATCTCAATTCGCGTCAGAGCCAAACACCAACTACAGTGGTTTTTGTAGTTGATACAACATAATGGACAATGTCAATCCTAATACCAACATGATACTAGTTTTGGATGAATCCAATTATGCATACTGTAAGATCAGGTTCAGATCACACATCAACGCCATTGACATTTGAGCCTGGCAATCTGTGATCAATGAATACTCTCTTCCTATATTACCAAGAGATGGTCAAGGTGATGTAGTGCCAAAACCATAAGTAGAATGGACAACAACTGAGGTAAGTCTCTATAACTCTAAGGAAAAACCTGCCAATGCTATTTTTAGTTGGGTCAATCACCAAATGTTCAAGTTAATTCAGAATTGTACTAAATCTAATAATGCTCGGGATATTCTTGAATTACATTATGAAGGAGAGATGTTGCTGTTAAAGATTCTAAACATAGACAACTGCTTCAGTAATTTGAAAAACTTGAGATGGGTGAGGATGAAAGTGTTGACAGTCATTTTGAGAAAATTATTGATATTGCTAACCAATGTGAAAATCTAGGATTTGCCATGACTAATCAAGAGGTGGTTTATAAAGCAATGAGAACATTGTCATCTAAATTTACTCTCAAGAAAATTTCAATGGGAGAATGTAGGAACCTTGCTAATCTGGATTTCCAAGTTTTGATGAATACTCTTAGAGAATTTGACATGGAATTGGCTTCACAACCAAGAAAACATAGAGTTGTTGCTTTAAGAGAATCAAGTCTTGAGAATAATGAAAGTGATGATGAGTGTGAATTAATTTCTTTAAACTATGGTAACATTACTAAGAAATTCAATAAGTTGAACTTTAATAGAAAATCTAAAGACAATAATCTTAGTAATACTTCCTCCGGTTACAAGAAATTACCTCCAAATTTTGTCAAGTACATGGCATCTAAACATACTCCTCAAGAGGTTGATAAGTTAAAAGATGTTCAATGTTATGAATGTAAAGGGTTTGTCACATGGCTAATGAATGTGCTTACACTCTTCGGAAAAGAGGAAATTCTCATTGGGTTTGTGTAGATAACTTTAATGAAGATGACTTTAGTTCTGGAGAAGCTGAAGAACAATCAGAAGAGATTCATACTATTGCGCCGCTCACTCAAATTGATTGCACAAAAGAAGACTCCCATAACTGCCTCGGGTCTTAATGTTACTCCAACATTCAAGATCCAACATCAGAACATGAGATTTTCTTTGGAGATTGGAATGAATATAGTTCTAATATAAATTCTAATCTTGTTTCTGACAATGATTAATCTAACTTTGTTTGTTTTAATGGCCCAGTGAGTCTAGAAGAAGAATATTTATTTGAAGGTAAAATGTCCCAGAAGGAAATCATTGAAGACCTTAAGTCTACCTACCCCAAACTGCTGCTTCAGAATCACAAACTCATTAAGCGCAATAAAACTTTGAAGGAAGAGATTGGATGCATGAAGGAGATGCTGAAACTGTATGAGAAAGACATTGACAAGACTAAGGCAGAACTGAAAGAGGTTAAGGTAAAATTGGAAAAAACTGAACAAACCATTGCCAAATAGAACTCAGGTACTGCTAAACTTGACGAAGTTCTGAGTATAGGAAATCAAGGTACAAGTGGTTTGGGTTATGTTGAGAAACCTTCCTCTAAAGTTGCTAATTCTACCTATTTAAAAGCTGGTTTTATCAACGAAAGTAAAAGATTGAGTTGTGTAATTTCTACCAACATTGAAAAAATGCCTACTTATATCTGTCAATATTATTTTAAACCTGGTCACATCTAAGATATGATTCCAAGCACTGGTTTACCCTTTATGTTTGTTCATATGTTTGGGGGTGGTAAGCAGTGCCAAGATGTCAAATGTGAGCAACTCCTTCCAAAAGTCACTGGTAAATACCTTGTTTCTATCAGAAGTAATGCTTCTAGGGAGACCATGGAGTTTTTAGATAGAATCTATAAATAAGTTAGTTAACCCTACTGCTGTGTAAGGGTGAGAGATAGGAATGAAATGTGAGTATTTAGTAAACCTTTCAACTATCATCCATATAGCCTCCTTACCTCCTGATTTAGGGAACTGATCAATAAAGTCCATAGTGATGTTCTTCGATGCTTCCTCTGGTACTAGTAGAGGTTGAATCAACCCTGGGTACTTAGTGTTCTCGTGCTTGCATATCTGGCAAGTGATACATTGAGACACTAAGTCCTTAACAAAGATCCTCATTCCTGGACATAGGAAGATAGACCTAACTCTCTGATTAGTAGCTTGAATGCCAGAGTGTCCTCTTACACTACTGTCATGCATAAGCTGAACCACATGTTCCCTCAACTTAGTAGACTCTCCTACATACAACATACCCTTGTATCTTAGTATAGCATCCTGGTAAGAAAAATATGACATATCATATGGTCTCATCATCCCCTCAGTTTTGACATCATGTGCCATCTCATCTCAACAATAGCTTTCTTGCAATTCCTCAACTCATTGGGGTTGCAAGGTATTGATAACCTTGCACTCTCCCTCCTCTACATCTCTTCTTGAAAGAGAATCAGCAACACTATTATCCTTCCTCCTCATGTACTCTATCTTCTAATCAAAGCCCAACAGTTTAGTCAAATATTTTTGTTGAGATTTTCTACTCCAGCAAATATTTGAGGCTTTGTTGGTCAGTTTTTATAATGAACGGACCCTGCAGAAGGTAACTCCTCCATTTGTCAATAGCTAATACTACCTCCAACACTTCATTCTCATAAACAGACAATCACATACTCTTAGGGCCCAGAGCCCTACTGATGTATGCTATGGGGTGGCCTTCTTGGCTCAACACAGTCTCTAAGCCATAATAACAAGAATTAGTCTCAACATAGAAAGTTTTCTTGAAATCTGGTAGTTATAACACTGAAGCTGAAGTCATAGCTTCCTTTAGTGTCTCAAATGCCTTCTCTGCTTCTTCATTCCACTTGAACCCTCCTTTCCTTTTCATATCAGTTAATGACCTTGCAATAATCCTAAAGTGTCTTATAAACTTTCTGTAATACCCTATCAAACCCAAGAGTCCCCTCAATGCCTTCACATTCTTGGGTTTGGGCCATTATACCATGCATTATATCTTTTGATGATCTGCTGCTACAGATCCTCCTTCAATTATGTGTCCCAAGTATTCTACCTTGGATTGGCCAAAAATGCACTTTGACTTCTTTGCAAATAATCCATTATGCCTCAGCATATTGAACACAAACTTCAAATGCCTTTTATGCTCTTCAATGTCTCTGCTGTATATTAAGATATCATCAAAAAACACCCGCACCATCTTACCCTACTGATCCTTAAAGAGTTTGTTCATTAAATTCTGAAATGTAGCTAGAGCATTAGTCAGCCCAAAGGACATGACTTTAAACTCATAATACCATATAGTAGTGATAAAGGCAGTCTTTGGCACATCTTCTCTTCTCATTCTAATCTGGTGATAGCCAGCTCTTAAGTATACCTAAGAGAAAATCCTTGCTTGTCCTAGTTCATCAAGTGTGTCTTCTATTAGAGAAATAGCAAAACTATTATTAATAGTCAATGAGTTGAGGTTTTTATAATCCACACATAATCTCCAACTCCCATCTTTATTCTTCACTAGCAAATCGGAGGAAAATGGACTATTGATATCTTGTAGTAGTCGAGACTCCATCATCTCCTACACCAACCTCTCAATTTCCTCCTTTTGTAGGTAAGAATGCATGTAGAGATGTTGCTTAAAAGTTGTGGTACCTGGTACCAGCTTAATCTCATTTTCTAAACCCCTCTCAGGTGGTAGGTATTTAGGCTCTTCAAATTGATCTTGGTACTTATCTATCAAATTCCCAAGTTCTTCATTATCCTCATCCACTGGTTCTTCCTTAACTGGATAAATCATGAACAACCATCCAAGTATCCTCTATTTTCCCTTCTAGATGAGTTTAGATATTTTGTCTCTAGTCATGGAGTGTAAATTCACTCCTATACTGACTCCTTGCAGTACCACCAACTCTCCTCCTCGTATTCAAATGTGTTGTTATCAAAATCAAATGTCACATTTCATAGCTTCTTCATCCAATCCACTCCAAACACCATACCCTACCCTCCTAGTTTAATGATCCTAACATCAGTTGTATACTGTCTCCCTCCCATTTCCCATTGAAACGTGGGACATATGGAGATACAGCTCATTTTTCCTCCTCTAGCTATTGTGATCTTCTAAGGAATAGTGTGCTCCACTGGACACTTCAATTTCTTGGCAGTCCCTTCATCCATGAAGCATTTTATACTTCCAGTGTCAACTAAAATATTATGTTGCTGCCCCTTTTTCAGTCCTAACAGCTTAATAGTTTCGCACACTACTTGGCCTGCTAGTGCATGCATAGAGAGCCTGAAATTATGCCCCTTCTCCTTCTCACTGATATTTTCAGTGCCCTGCTCCATTTGTTCCTCCTCCTCCCATTCATCACCATCTCCCTAGATCACATATAACTTCTTACACGTAAGCCTAATGTGATATGGTTCATCATAGTTAAAGCATAAGCCCTGCTATCTATCTCCTCAGGTGTTAGCCTCTTGAGGGGAGGGTTCTTATCATTCCAGCTACTCTTTCATTAGTGAAGTTACCCCCTCATCTAGATTTAAACCCTCGAGTGTTTTGTTTTGTAGCTCCTCTGTAGTATTTGTGAATTGTTTGCATTTGAACATCCTGTTTCCTTAACATGTAAATCGCCTGACTCAAGAAGGTAGGTATTAACATTTCCACCACTAGTCTAATCTCATCCTTGAGAACATTGGTGAAGCTATGGATGAAGTATTCTTCAACTAAGTTTCTATTTTTCTGGTACATAAAAGCATTGAGCTCTTCAAACCTTCTAATGTACTCATCTATAGTTCCCACTTGTTTAAGTTTGTCAAACTCTCCTACCAAGTTATCCCTCTCAGCAGATGTGAACCTCTCAAGGACCAGATCTGTGAATCTAGCCTAACCCATATTCTCTCTTCCCTCTACATTATCTATATACCATATTCCAGCTACACTCTCCATGTTCATGCCAGCCCCAACAATTTTTTCATAGTCTGAAAATGATGTAATAGAAAAAATCCCTGGCAGCGTCCGACCCTGCCTCTAGGGTCCTCTCCATTAAATTTGGGAACTTCATTTTGAACCCTTTGTTGCCAAACCCTTCTCTTTGAGTGTACATCACCTTTGGGTCAGCTTGGTTCCTTGTATGGCTGTGCGACTGCACTGATCCAAAGTTAAAGGAGGGTGAATGTTCTGCCTCCTTTGCTTTGTCAGTATTTTGTGCAAACAAGATCTGGTCCAGCTTTTCAGTAACTAAATCCATCTGTATTTGGAATTTAGTCTGATTTTCCTCCAAACGCATTTTGCCATCTTGTAGTAGTTGTTGACCTATCTCGAGGTCATCCAATCTTGATGCGTGTGATGGTTTTGCCATGTCTAATCAGAGTATTTTGTGTGACAATAATCTTTAGCTCAGAGGCTAATGTTGCATATGGGAACTAATTCTTTGAGTTTTGTTATGTTTTTCAAGTGACAGATAAAAGCAAGGAGAAGAATCAACCAAAGAGTGGAAAGCTGATTCCACTTTTGCAGAAATATTCGAGAAGAGAGATGAGAAATTGTAATAATAATAATTAACTTGCCTCAGAGAATCACTGTGCCATGATCTTTATACAATATTGATCATGACAGGCGCACCAATCCCCAAGTAGAACCACATGCTATTAGCTACAACGTTAACTAACATAACAGAATTAAAAAGACTAACAGAATAAACTAAAACGACATCGTCAAACAAATGAGGCTAATACGGTGTTGTAACTCGACTCGCATTTTATCAAATGTGATTCTTACTTAGCAAAATATTCTGAATAGGTTTAGGAAGATCTCATGTCTCTTAGGAGAAGTTTTTGACATTGAATAGGTTTGCCTAGGGCATCTCAAAATTATAATCATTATTGGAAGTGCGTTGGCCCAACAATTCTGATTCCTTATGATTAAAGAAATAAGTATGTTACCCTGTGAAATAAATACGCAAATTATATAAAAGCATGTATTGTATTAAATTTGGCGCACACACACACACACACACATATATATATATAATATTACATACGTATGTATATTTTATTATCCAACACATCTCTACACGTGTATGTTGAAAATATTTTTTTATCACGCATAATATTTTTGATAAGTCAGTGGCGGCATATTCAAATATATGGTATTAGATAGTATTACTTATGTTGTATTATTTAGTTGATTGTATTTATTATTGTATACTTTAGTATTGTACTGTTGTACCCTTGTATTCTCTATAAGTATTCTTTTGTATTCTCTATAAGTATTCTTCAGTAATTAATGAGAAATTCATTCACTCAAATATATCTCTTATTTGGTATCAAGAGACCAAACCGCTGTCGCCGCCAGTTCCGCCTCCGGGGAATCCTCGGACACCGGCGCGCAAGCCAGCGTCTCTATCCCACCGCTCGTATCACCCTACAACGGGCTGTCCTCCAGTGGTGTCTCATTGATCCTCGTCACGTCGAACATGATCCCCATCAAGCTCACCAAAAACAACTTTTTGTCGTGGCGTAGCCAACTTCGCCACCTGCTGTATGGTTATGGCCTATTTGTCTATGTGGATCGCACGTTCTCGTGCCCACCGATGGATGACACACCTGAATCCTTTGCGGCCTACACGTTATGGACCCGCCAGGACTCTCTTCTGGTCATTGCGATTGTTGGCTCCGTCACCAATGAAATATCGCCTCTCATTGCTTTCGCTACATCTTATGCAGGGGCAAATCGTTCCCGCTCTCATGTCATGCAACTCAATGATGACTTGAACATCATTCACCTTGGCAACCGATCGGTGTCTGAGTTCCTCCAGGCGATCAAGTCGAAGGCCGACGAACTTGCAGCCATCGATGGCCCCGTGAAAGAACGATGACCTCACCGTTTTCGTCCATAACGGTCTTGGCCCTCTTTATCGGGATATTGCTGGACAAATACGGGCTCGTGAACATCAGATTCAGTTCCCTGAACTTTATTATTTGCTCGTGAGTCAAGAATCATGTCTTCGCGACTTGGAAACTGACAACCCGACTCATGTTGTGTCGGCCAACCACGCCACGTCCCAACCCGGCAACAGTAACAGGTGTTGGGTCGCCAGCCACCGCCCTCCAACTGGTCGTACGGTCAGTCCGCCAGCCATCCGGATTCCTATGTCCCTTCTCCTACTCGGGGTTCCATCGTTTGTCAGTTATGTGGCATCAATGGTCATGGGGCTCGTACTTGTCCTCTTACGTTACTTCCCCATCAAACCCTAAACACAAATGTGATGAATGGCTTGTAGACTCGGGTGCTTCGCATCATCTCACTTTTGATATCCAAAACCTAAATCTCCATTCGGAGTATGAGGGTATGGATGAGGTTACGACTGCCGGTGGTTCAGGTTTACCCATATCTCACGTTGGCTCTACCCAACTAGGTTTTTCAGATCATAGCTTCACTCTTGACAATATACTTTGTGTTCCATCAGCGTGCTGTAATTTTTTATATGTGCACAAATTTACTAAGGCTAATAATGTGATCATTGAATTCTTCTCGTCTCACTTTGTTGCTAAGGAACTACGTATGAGGAGTAGTCTTTTTCGGGGAGAATGCGTGGATGGAGTTTATTGTGTCAAGTTACCAGATTTTTGGCATATGTCGCATGTTGCTATGGTTGAGGAGCGTACGGGCATTAGGTGTTGGCATGATCAACTTGGGCATCCACCTGCCAATATTTATTCTTCGATTATTAGTCAATTTAATTTACCCGTTGTGTCAGATAGTAGCTATTGTTATTCGTGTTATTTAAACAAAAGTCAGAATTTGGGATTTAGAGAAACTTCTCTTGTGTGGAACCATGTCCTTCAATATGTTTTTGGGGACGTTTGGGGGCCTTCTCCCGTTGTGTCTAAAACTGGTTTTCGATATTATTTACTTTTGGTTGACCGCTTTTGTAAATTTTGTTGGATTTTTCCAATGACTACCAAGTCCGAGGTTATGCAGATTTTTATCAGATTACGTGCCTTAGTTAAGAAGCAGTTTGGTAGTCCTATTCCCCATTTTTATACTGACAATGGTGGAGAGTTTGTTGGAATGCGATCTTACTTATCATGTAATGGTATTTATTGGCTCACTAGGGTACCTCACACACCTCAAAAAAATGGGACTAGTGAACGACGCCATCGTTTCATGGTCACAATGGTTTCGCACGCTCTTAATTCGTGCTAATCTTGCACCAGGATTTTGGGATTTAGCTTTTTGTACAGTGGTATATCTTTACAACCGCCTCCCGACTCCTGTTTTGGGCTCTCGTTCTCCTTATGAGGTTCTTTTTGGTCGGCCACCTAACTATTTAGGTCTACGGGTTTTTGGTTGTTTGTGCTGCCCTCACTTGCGGCCTTATTTTCTAGAAAATTGTCACTGACCTCTCGGGGATGCATTTTTCCTGGTTATTCTACTACTCAAGCTCCATACAAGTGTCTCGATGTTGTCTCGGGCCGTCTCTATCTTTCTCGGCATGTTTTCATTGTGGAATATATCTTTCTTAGAACGAACTGACCCGCAGTTGCTTGCCTTGATCCGGACCGAGCCATGGGCTCATCCATGCCTCTAGATGAGCCGCCTATGGCCCCTTGTCCTCTTAGAGTTTCGTAGCCGCCACTTGGGCGCCTTAGGGTTTGTCCCACACCGCGTACTTAGCCTGCAACCCCTTTGCAGCTGGCTCATCTCATCTCGTGGCCCCCTATTGCATGGTCTATGGCTCCGCCCATAGCTACCGCACTGGCCAAGTCTCACCGGCCCAACCCCCAGTTGCACCTCTCGTGGTTTCTGGGCCACTTAGGGTTGTAGCACTCGACAGTGCATCTCCCACAGTGGCCGCCCATGTGTCTCCGAACCCTGCGGCCTGCTCCAATCCGTCGGTCGACCCGTGGCCGCCACCTGCTCCAGAACGTCTCACACCTTGGTTTTGCGGTCCCAAAATAATAGTTTTCGCCCCAAAAACATCTATGCAGCTACAAAGCACCCGATTTCTGGTCCTCTTGATCCTGCGTGTGTCTCTAAGGCCCTCGTCGACCCCATTTGGCGTGCCGCCATGGTTGGGGAGCTTACTGCGCTCAAGACCCATGGCACGTGGTCATTAGTTCCTCGTTTACCATACCGCTCCATTGTTGGCTCCAAGTGAGTGTTTATCATCAAACGAAATCCCAACGAGTCCATTAACCGCTACAAGGCTCAGCACGTGGCTAAAGGGTTTCATCAATGCCCCGGGGTTGACTTGAAAAACACCTTTAGCCCCATGGTCAAATCGGTCACGATCCGCATTGTCCTTTCCCTCGCTACCATGTATGGCTGGCCCCCTTCGTCATCTTGACGTCAGCAATGCCTTCCTTCATGGCGAACTGTCGAAAACAGTTTACATGAGTCAACTGTCGGGGTTCGTTAACAAGTCTCAGCCTGACGCCGTGTGCCTCTTACACAAGTCTCTCTACGGCCTCAAGCAGGCGCTTCGTGCTTTGTACCTTGCTCTCAGTACTACCCTTACTGCGTTCAGGTTTACTCAGTCTCGGTCCAACACCTCTCTTTTCACCCTCCATAAAGACAAGGTTCGGTTGTTTGTTCTTGTGTACGTTGATGATATTATGGTGACATGATCTTGTGCTTCCACGGTTTCGTCCTTGATTAAGCAACTTGGGAGTCAATTTGCGGTTAAGGACTTGGGTGTTCTTAGTTGCTTCTTGGGTGTTGAGGTCTATACGACTCGTGACGGTGTGTTCCTCTCTCAGCACAAATACATCGTGGACTTACTTTCTCTCCACGAGATGGACCGTTCGAAACCACTCACCACTCCTATGACGCAAAATCCTGGCGCGTTGGCCTCGAGTGAACCAATTGATGCCACTATATATCGAAAAATCATTGGCAGACTTCAGTATCTAACTCTTACCTGGCCGGATATTGCGTTCTCTGTGAACCGTCTTGCTCAACGAAAGTGGGCTCCTGACTTAGCAAACTGGGTGGCTCTCAAATGGGTTATGGGCTACCTTAAAGGCTCGGTTTCGCACGGTATTGAGCTTCGTCGTGACTCGAATCTCATCCTCACGGCTTACTCCGACTGCAATCTCATATGCAATTGTCATATCATCTCAAAATTCAAATTTATAGAAAATAATAAATTGCCATTTATTAATTTATGTGTATTCTGCGACAACTATCATCATTTTGCACATTCAGAGATTGCTGAGAACAGCAATATATTAATCTGTTAGTCGCTTCCTCCAAATAAGTAAATTTATTTATGCTCACTGACAGTAAGTCTGGTTCTTATATCACTACTGGCAAAATTATGTCATGGTTTGTTACAAAATATGACAAAATTGGATCTCATTCAACAGTTTGTCATCATTTTCCCCCCGATAAAAAATAGCATATGCACTGATGAATGTGTGACTGATCCTATTCACATTGGAACCTCAAATTCCATGTTTCCATATTTTCAAGGATATCTTTTTGTTATACTTATAAACTCCAGTTTGTTTTTTAAAAAACAAAGAAAAAAAGGATGGCCTACAATTCCCTAGAAAAATTTAACAGCAATGTCAAGGCAATCTTTGTCTGTTTAAGGGTTTTGATGATGATGATGATGATATTGGTCCCAAAGACTAATGAAAAATGTTGCATCCAGGCGATTTTCGTTTTTGGAGACTCGAATTCCGACATTGGAGGATTTTTCTCCGCGTTTCCACCTCAACGGCCCCTTCTGGCATGACATACTTCAACAAACCAACCGGCCGGCCAACTGATGGGAGAGTTTACACTGATTTCATAGGTAAATTGGCTAAATCCCATAATTTTTTACTATCAGAAATAAGGCCGAAAGATCACTGATGATCGATTAGTTAACCGTAATGGTTGTTATCGCAGCTCAAGCTCTGGGATTGCCGTTTATAAGCCGTTATCTACAATCAATCGGATCTGACTACAAGCACGGTGCCAACTTTGCAACGTCTGCTTCGACTGTACTTCAGCCAAACGCGTCTTTGTTCGTTGATGAAACTAGTTCATTCTATTTGGATATTCAGATCAACCAAATGAAGCAGTTCAAGACGAGAGTCGAGGAATTTAAAATGCAAAGTAAGAGAAAAAAAAAATTGTCTTACAACATGAACCTTAAATTGATCAATAACTACTTTTCTAACGTGTATATATGGTAATGCTGGAGGAATATTTGATTTCATCAAGACATACCAATCTATCATAACCTGATATATTAGAAGAATCCGTCTAGACGTTCTACATCGGACAGAACGACTTCACTCATTACGTTGGCTCTGTTGGTGCAGCTGGAGTAAAACAAATCGTTCCTCGACTTGTTCCCCAAATCAAAAGTGACATCAAGGTTAAAGAACACTAGTTCACTCCTGTTATATTTCACCATTTACTACTTACTCATGGTTGTTAGTTGAAAAACGCTAAGGTAGGCAGAATCGATTCGTGTAGTAAAACTCAAGACGATAATTATATCATGTAGTTAATATTACGAACTTTTTAATAACATGGCACAATTATAACCACAGATTCTATGGACCGGGTTTAACATTGGTTTCGTATATGTAGTAACTCTATGGATTGGGAGCGCGCATGTTTATGCACTACAAGAAAAGGGTTTTTGGCTAGGATTAAATCCGTAGCCAAAAACCCCATTTTCCGTAGTAAATGTCCGTAGTGGAAGCCTTCGTAGGCGATAGTCATTGGCTACGGATGGTCGTAGCCAGGGACTATTGGCTACGGATCTTCCATAGCCAATAACGGAAGACCAAAATGCCCTTTTACTATTAGCTACGGAAAGTTCCGTAGCCAATAATTATTGGCTACGAAAGTTTCCGTAGCCAATAGCATTGATTTTTTTTTTAAAACATTTTTTTAACATCTGTCGCCAATAATATTCGTAAATTTAAAAAAAAAACAATTTTTAATATTTTTGAATTATATATGATGAAATATATTTAAACTAATTAACTAATGATTACAATATTAATTATGTAATATCTTTATTGCATAAATATTTGTATATTGAAATAATTTTGAAATTATTAAGTGGTTAATGTAGGAAATATAATTTTTTTAAAAATGGATAATATCTTGGAAAGTGTATGAATTGAAGACTTGATGTAAATATTGAATGGTAGGAATTATAGGAGGGCTTATGGTGGAAGGTTGAAATTATAAGAGAGAGGTAGAAATATGTTTATGAATGGAAGAGTTGAGATATTTATAGAATAGACCAAGATTATTGGCTACGGAATAATCCTTAGGCAATAGTCATTGGCTACGGAACATCAGTAGCCAATAATCTTTGGCAATGAAATATTCCGTAGCCTATATAGTCTTTGACTACGAAAAATCCGTAGGTAATGCGTATTCCATTTATTTTGTGTATATTTTTATTCAATTTTTGATTAATTATATTTTTTCCCCAAAAGTTTGTTTATTGTCTTTTAAAATTTTATTTTTTATAAAATTCATGGAAACATACTAAATAAATAGTTTAGAAGTATTTGGTGCAAGAATAAATAGAATCGGGTTTGTTTTACGACTTTTGATTAATTATATTTTATTCCTCGAAAGTTCGTTTACCGTCTTTCGTAATTTTAATTTTAATGAAATTCGAGGAAACATACTAATAAATAGTTTAGAAGTGTTTGGTGAGAGAAGAAATGGAATCGGTGTTTTTTTTTACGACTTTCGATTAAATACATTTTTTCCCCAAAAGTTCGTTTATCGTCTTTTGTAATTTTATTTTTAATAAAATTTGAGGAGACAAACTAATAAATAGTTTAAAGTGTTTGGTGAAAGAATAAATGCAATAAGGTTTGTTTTACGACTTTTGATTAATTACATTTATCCCCCAAAAGTTTGTTTATTGCCTTTTAAAAAAATATTTTTAAGAAATTCGAGGAAACATACAAATAAATAGTTTAGAAGTTTTTGGTGAAAGAATAAATGGAATCGGGTTTGTTTTACGACTTTCAATTAATTACATTTTTTCTCCGAAAGTTCGTTTATCATCTTTTGTAATTTTATTTTTAATGAGATTCGAGGAAACATACTAATAAATAGTTTAGAAGTGTTTGGTGAAAGAAAAAATAGAATCGGGTTTGTTTTACGACTTTTTATTAATTACATTTCCCCCCAAAAGTTTGTTTATCGTCTTTTCTAATTTTATTTTTAATGAAATTTGAGGAAACATACTAATAAATAATTTAGAAGTGTTTGGTGAAATAAGAAATAGAATCCGGTTTGTTTTACGACTTTCGATTAATTATATTTTTTTCCCCGAATGTTCATTTTTCGTCTTTTGTAATTTTATTTTTAATGATGTTCGAGAAAACATACTGATAAATAGTTTAGATCGCCTTTGGTGAAAGAAGAAATGAAATCGAGTTTGATTTACGAATTTTAATTAATTACATTTTCCCCCCGAAAGTTCGTTTATCTTTTTTTGTAATTATATTTTTAATGAAATTCGAGGAAACATACTAATAAATAGTTTAGAAGTATTTCGTAAAATAAGAAAAGTAATCGGATTTGTTTTACGACTTTCGATAAATTATATTTTTTTCCCCGATAGTTCATTTATCGTCTTTTGTAATTTTATTTTTATGAAATTCGAGAAACATACTAATTGTTAACCCTAAAAATAAAATAAAGAATATTACTCCTACTCGGAAAACACAATATATGGACAATACTATTGTCACGAGTACTTCCGATGAGATGTACCTATAAAGAAAACCCCTCGGAGGATTGCCTTACCTATCGGTCACGGACCCAAAAAGGTTTAAAAGAGCACACGTGGAGGAACATAAGCGTCCCTTGGAAAGTCAAACGGTAAATGAAAAACAGATATCAACACGGCATCGGAAAAAGAGCAAACCCCGATGGACCCGTGCGACTCCGATATCCACCAATGCGCCAAGAGGGACCACAATGGACCCCGAGTCCCATGAACTTACAGAAAACTTCCTTGCTGAACACTCCTCGAAAAAGACTACACTCGGACTATTATCCGAGAACCGACTTTCGGAGAAAATCAAGAAGTGAATGAGAGAACACCCAGTAAATATATTCCGAGAACTCCGATGAAAAAATCTCACTTCAAACAGAGCAAATACAGCCCTCGGAGATCATACCATGCCCTCGGAGACCAAACCAAGCCCTCGGAGATCACACCATGCCCTCGGAGATCACGTTTACACCCTCAGAATCACTCCTGATTATTGAAGAATAAACCCGAATCAAGAAAGAGAAATAAAACCCCTCGGAAGAGCTGCTCTACCAAAACAAACACGCATCAGAGGTCCTCGAAGCCATCAGAAGACACCAAGATTAAATCTAGTCAGCGCTTAGTAGATAAAAGATAAACCTTATCCTTATTTTTACACCTGTATCAAGGTAACGACAACACCTGTCCTTACCAAAGCACATGCACAATGACACCTGCCCCTACCAAAGTCTATATAAAGGGAGATGATCAGTAGAAGAGAGAAAAAAGGGCAGAGATAACTCAACTTAGCTTACTAAATACACTGGAAAGAGAGGAGGAAAAGTTGAGTGAATAAAGGAAGGGAATATTCTTGCAATTATTCTTATCTTACCATTTCCACCTGTCGTTGCCTCTGAATCATGGACAGGGCGTTCTAACCCAAATAAATATCTTCCGTTAAATAGGGAATAATTCCAAACCCGTTAACAAAGTGGCGCCGTCTGTGGGAACGCCATAACATCTGTCCTCGAGAGAATTCAGCAGACGTCAGCTAGGATGGATGATCTTTTCGAAAGTGACAACCTTCCTTTCTCGAACAGCGACTCAGAAGAAACTTTGTCCAATTACGAATCAGGTACTAGAGATTTTATTAATATTCCCCGATCTGTTTATGAAAGACTTATAGATGCTGCACGAACACCCCGGAGGGGTGAACCTTTTGGACACATGTCCTCAATACTCCCCGAGACCAGGAATTTCCCATCGGAAGGAGACGCACCTTCTATGGCGTGGAACCCAAATTCGAATCCTTGGCAACAGGCACCCCGACAAACGCCTCGAAGGTATGTATGTCATGAAAGAACTCCAGTGAGGGGTCGGGGAGAAATTTCTCGCCCCTCGGAGTATCAAGGAAAGGTTGAACATTCCTTATGGGGAATGATGGATGATTTACGAAAAGAATTAGGTGACCTCAAGAAGACCATGGCCCCTGAGGAGGATCCTACGTTCAAGACCACTCATTTCATTCCCGAAATCGCTTCTTCTTCTATCCCCACGGGGATGCGACCTGTCAATATCCCGTTATATACTGGAGAAGCTGACGGAAAGGACCCGCAGGATCACATCCATCAATATCTGGCAGGAATGGACCTTTCTTCTGCCCCTGAACACGTGTTATGCCGCGTATTTCCTGTTACCCTCAGAGGGCGGGCCCAATCCTGGTTTACTCACCTTCCACCTTGTTCCATTACGAGTTTTGATCGATTAGCCCATTTGTTCGTACGACAATTCGCCTGCAATCGAAGGTACCCTAAATCTGCCACACACCTTTTCACTATTAAACAGAAAAAGGATGAACCCTTACGAGAGTATATAAAGCGCTTCACGGATGAACCACTCGATGTTCCCAACATTAGTCCGACCATCATGGCGGACATATTAACTCAGGGACTCCGAACGGGGGACTTCTTTAGATACCTTATGGGAAACTGGATCACGGACATGAATGAGCTAATGCAAAAGGCGGAAATCCACATCTTGATGGAAGAGGCCGAAGGAACAAAGAGGCAAGTGGAGCAGGAGGATAATGAACAATTAGAGCGTGTCGAGAAAGAAGCGAAGACCAAAGAAAAAAATAAGGAAGGAAAACCTCTTCAGCGCAAGGACGAAGGAGGAGTGGTTAAGAAACTTCTCCGACCCGTGCACCTGCCTCCGATGACTGTTACTCCACCAGAAGTGCTCAATATAATGAGGAGGAGGCCCAACTAGCTTTAGCAGAAACTCACGAGGGGGTATGCGGAAGCCATACCAGCAGCGAAAGCATGGTCGGACGCTTGATTCGACAAGGCTACTACTGGCCCATGATGGCCAAAGACAGCAAAAGCCATGCCGAAAGGTGTAAATCCTGCCAAGCTTACGCCTCTCGGACCCATCAACCCGCAGCTCCTTGGGAACCCCATCTGACCCCTTGCCCATTCTCCAAGTGGGGTATTGATGTACTGGGACCCCTTATTCCCGATGCCGGTCAAAAGAAATTTCTACTAGTAGCCGTTGACTACTTCACCAAATGGGTGGAAGCGGAACCCCTGGCTAGAGTAACCGCAGGGGCTGTTATCAATTTTCTTTGGAGAAGTATTATTTGTCGCTTTAGAATCCCTCGGAGTTTGGTCAGTGAGAACGGTCTGCAGTTTACGGATCAATGGTTACAAAAATGGTGCGATCATTGGGAAATAAAACACCGCTTTGCTTCAGTGGGATACCCTCAAGCAAATGGCCAAGTAGAAAGAACCAACAGAACCCTCTTGAAAAACATGAAGTCCCGGCTTGATTGGCACAAAGCTAAGTGGGTTGAAGAAATACCCGGGATATTGTGGGCCTATCGGACCACGCAAAGCGTTGCTACGGGTGAAACCCCTTTCAGTCTATCCTACGGATGTGAAGCTGTCTTGCCCTCAGAGGTCTCAATAGAGAGTTGTCGAATTAAGGAATACGAAGAAGTAACCAACAGCGCGAATCTAGCCCTCACCCTTGATTTGCTTGAAGAAAAGAGAACCCGAGTAGCCCTCCGAATGGAAGAGTACAAGGCTCGGATGTCGCGATATTATAATGCCAAGGTAAAGCCCCGAACCTTTCAAGTTGGAGATTTGGTGATGAAACGAGTAGGGGCTTCCAAGAATGTGGGCAAATTAGATCCACGATGGGAAGGACCCTATAAGATAGTGGAAATTGTAGGGCCGGCAACTTATCGTCTCGCCAACTCCGAGGAGGCAATACTTCGCAACACGTGGAACTCAAGGAACCTTAGAAAGTACTATGCTTAATGTAATAATCATACATGAATAAAAAGAGTGTTCATATACGAGGGGCTATAGTACAAAAGAAAGTAGAGTTGTCCGACAAAATGATGACTCTATATATGAGACATCGAGACAACCCGACAACACCAAAAACCCTATGTATTATGAACTAAACTGTATAATATTCATCTATAAGCTAAGTCCCTCCCATGGGACGTTTTCCCTCTCGGATAAGACGTCGGCGCTGCTCCTCGGAAAGAGAGATTGGGTCATCAAGGAACACAGTTCCAACTGCAGAATCTCTAATAGGTGAAGAAGGAAACTCTTCGGAGATCTGACGAATGTTGAGCTCAGGAAGAAGCAAGCCCGAGGGAAACTCCGGCAAAGCTTGTACGACATCTTGGCACAATCTATAGCCTATATGCACTAAATCGCGCATCTCACCCCGAAGAGACTCACGATAATTGGATGGACCCACCACTTCCAACACGGCCTGGACTTGGGCCATAACCACCTCTACTGCATGGGAACGAGTTATCCCTAGTAGCTGCTGACTCAAGGCATCTCTTTCCATCGTAGCATGCGTTAGTTGCTCCTCCGAAGACCGTATTTGGCCATATAACTCCTCAAGTCTCCTTCCTAAATTTAGTACCCGGGCTCTTTCAAGCACTAATTGGCGTTCCAACTCCCACGCCTTATCCTTCTCGGATTGTAACGTATGTATATGAGTCTCCTGAGCGGACTCGTGAACTTCCTTCAAATGAGTTATCTCCACTTGAGCCTCCAAGAGACCTCGCTCTAACTCGTCCCGACGACGATATACTAAGCCTGGATCTGAAGAAGAACTTCCGTAAGACCCGAGAGCATCTAATACCATATAAATCTGCTCAAAAAACAAAGCGAGTGGCATCAGACCGGAAGACAGGTTAGTATTAAATAAAATGAATAAATACCTCACACAGGTCTTTACAGGCTAAATCTTGGAGAACGGGTACCGAAAGGGTTTTTATCAGCTCACAATCTGTTACGTTCAATAAACCGCTGAGAAAGTTTCGGAAAAATCCCACCTCTGATCCAAGAGGAGAAACATCTCGATTATCCCCGGGGGGAAGAGATCTCCCGAGGGAAGGGTGCTCCTCGGGCGGTGGTACAGGAATACGATCAGGGACATCTTCCCAGGGCTGCAAGTCTTCTGTGCCAGGGGAGAGAAGATACTCCTCTAACACATTCACCACGGCAGAACTACGAGGAATAGGCTGTGACACTATGGGATTCCAATGAAAGTCCGTTTGGGAGAGAGCTGCTATCGGATATGACGGCCCAGGAGGAATTATATAACTGACTGGGGGGGCTGCTACAGGTTCCTCCTCTTCCGAGGAAATTTCAACCATTGCCTCATTCACTAGAGGAACGAAATTACCAACCTCCGGCATCCCGGGACTACCATGCAATGCTCTCCCAAGGAAAACGTTAGTAGAAGATCCGAGGGAAAATGCTCTCATCTCCGCTCCTGCAAAAGATATCAGTAGAAAAACGGTCCGAGGGCACCCATAAAATTTACAAGTTAAAGAAGGGTGAATAAAACTTACGAAAATGAAAGTTACTGTGAAGAGGACGAGAAGTAGGGGTACATCCCTCCACCCCCTCTTGTAAACCTGCCAAAATCAGGGCCTCGGGGAAATCCAGTAGCCCGGATATGTCATAAGAACCAGAAAAAAGTCCCGAGTGAAGCAATACCTCCCTCACTTGCCCTTGTGTTTCAATGTTGGGAGCAATATATCCCAGACCCCATCGGATGGGTACCCCTCACGATCTGGCTGACTGACCTCTCGGACGGACGAAGACAAATCTCCGCCTCCAATCCCCTCTACAAGAGTGGGAACTGGATACACGAGTGAAGGTATTTTCCTTGTCCTTATAGGTCAAGCTAAAAAAGGGAGTCCCCTCTGAGCAAGGTCGAAGGGTAAATATTATTCCCACCCGATAAGGGGACATTGGAAGGTTTAAAAGCTCACTACGAAAGACGTATCCCACCAAATGACTATAGGAACTTGGTGTTAACTGACTCGGACACACCTGCCAATACCGAAAAATTATTTGGAAAAAGGGGTGGAAAAACATCCGTAACCCACAACGCATCTGATCGGTATAAACGGTCATGTAACCCGAGGGGGGTGCGTAAGCCCTATGGCCCGAGGAGGGCACTATTATGTCATAATCTTTGAAATCCAGGTTATAACCAGTGAAAAGAGATCTTACCGAGTTCTCACATTCTGTACTCATATTGGATCCTACACGTCCTCTACCTATCAATCTGGACGGGTGAAGAGGGATCAAATCGAACTCCAAAGACTCATCCGCCAATGGGTATGGCTCCCTACCCATGAATATCTCCCTGATATGATTGATCCTACGTGAATTTGTAGATGGAAGCCTACGAGCTACTCCAAGAGAGGAACTAGCACCAAGTGTCGCCTAATTTTCGGATAGGTTGTCCCTCGGAGAGAAACTTTCACGAGAAATAGGAGGAACCCTTGATGATCCAGAAGGACTCCGAGCGGTATCCCGAGAAGAACCACAAGACGAAACTGAACCGCTTCTTCTATAGTAAGGAGGCATCATCTTGTCGGGTAAGTATTATCCTCGTACTTGCAATTATGGACAAACTTGAAAGAAAAGCAAAGACTAGTTATGATTATAAGATTAGAGTTAAGTGCATAATTGGTAAAGAGCCTAAGTGCATATATACTCTTTAATTCTTGGTTAAAAGAAGAAGTTTAGACTCTTATTATGTTAACTAAGGGACACGTGTTGAATTTTTTTTTAATTAAAAATGACACGTACCCTATTTAACCATGCAAAGCAACACCTCCTACTTAGGAAGTTTACTTAGTCAGCAACCTTATAAGAATTATCATTATCCGCTTTAATTGAATTTTAACAATAAAAACAAAAAATAGAAAAGGGAATTGAACAAAAATATTTATTTATTTAAGCCGAAGAGCCCTCAGAAGGGGTAATAGATACAAAGAACATTTATTTAAAAACAAAAAAATAAAGAAAGCAAGACTAAGCCCCCGTTGAAGGAGGGAGGGGAGAAGTTGTCTCCTCGGTGGAAGTACCCAATGGAGCAAGACGAGAAATTGGAGAAATTACCCCCCCCCGGAACCATTAGCCCTCGGACTCGGACTAGTAGCAGAGCGCATCGGGGACGGTGCCGGAGAATCCCGAGAAGATAACAAACCCCCAAATCTCCCCACAAAGTACTGGCAATCATCGGGAGTGGGCCTCTTCAACTTACGAAGGTCAAAAGACTTTGAAAAGTCAACCTCCGACCTTATCAAAGACTTAGCCAATCTAGCACACTCCAAATAACCCCATAAAAGGTGGCCTGTCAAGAGCTCGTGAGAAGGCGTCTCGGAAACCTCAGAGTGCTGCCTTGATGTTTCTTGCTGGGCGAATCGAATTGCAGCATCAATCTTAGCCTGCACCTCCTCGGGAGAAAGAAAGTTTAAAAGCTTCCTCTCGGCCGACTCGGCCCTATCTGTGACTTGGCCTAGTGCCTTCTAGAGACCCATTTCCCGCTCACCGCCTTCTGCCACTGCCTTCTCGAGAACAGCGATACGAGCAGTAAGGACCCCCTCGGACTCTTTTCTTTCCTTCTCTAGAAGGGCTATCTTAGCCGCAGCGACCTTCTCGGAGGCCTCCATCTTCTTGTAGGCGGACTCGGCAGCGCTTAAGTTACATTGCAAACCCTCCCTCGCCTTCTATGATTCTTTAAGGAGGAACTCGTAGTCAGATATCTTGGTGTGGAGAATGTCCTCCTTAGGCTGACTCTCTTTATCCCGGGCCAAGAGAGGTGCTAGTTGCGCTCGGAGTACTTCCACCTCCTCTATATCTTTTCGACCACGTTCTTCAACGGCGGTGTCGGCCTCCCGAGTCTTTCCAATCTGCGGAGAAGTCAACAAGAACAAAATTAACAGAGATATATTATATAACTTCAGAGAACTAATCTAGAAAAACTTACCATGAGCCCCAACCAGTTAAGACTGGTGTACAAAAACTGATACCCCTCGGCGGGTGTTGAACTGGAGGAGGAAAAAAATTGGAGGATATCTTGGTAAGCTTCCCCCACTGACCGATACGAGAATTGCCCCCCGAATCCTCTGGGAGGAGCGGGCTCCTGGAATGTATGCCCCATCGAAGACAAAGTCACCGGAACATGACCCCTCGGAGGAGTCGCGTCCTTTACTTGAGTCATCACTTCTGAATTTGTAAACACGGCCCGAGAACCACCAACTGTTGTGGGTGGACCAGTCTCTCCCAACAGTGAATTCAGAATCCCCTCCTTCACATCTCTGTCTTCGGAAGAAGGATCGAACTCCCCTTGAGTATCCTCGGAATCCCCTCGTAAAGCTTCTTGCTCGGGAATGTTGAACTGGGCCAGAAAATCCTCCTCTACAAAAGGTACTCACTGTCAGTAAGAAAGAGAATGAAACTAGAAAAAATTATGGAAAGAGGACGAATAATGGACACTCACCGTATAATGAAGGCCACTACATCAAAAGAAAAAGCATCAACACATGAACAAGTGTTACAAGTAAGATATGAAAATCCCATTAAAACCTCATAAGAACTTACCACGAGGAGCAGATTCGGAAACTATCGGAGTCTGAGGAGAAGGACCCTCAGAAGACAAGTCTATTACTTCAGTAACCTTCTGAGCAGATTCTTCCTCGTTAACACTCGAAAAGATACCCTCCTCGGAAACTCTCGAGGAAGTTCCTATATTAGATTCAGAAGCAGGTAAATTCCCCAACTCGGATCTGGAAACGGGCACTAAAGCCAAATCCCAGAAAGCAGGAGCTACTTGGCGCAAGGGAACAGCGCTCCTGATGACCCCCGTCATATCCATGCATAGAAGAGAATGGTCCTCATGAACTCCACCCTTCTCTGAACCCATATGCCTACTCTCGGGAGTATTAACCTCATCCTCCTCGTGATCACCCTCCTCTGGTATCTCGGAGACACCACTAGGAGTAGGCTCCCTCGGACTCGACTGCAGATAGTAGTTCGCCATGACCTCCCCTGCATCAACCCCACCAATAACGTGTATAAGCATAATTTACTGCTGTACTCGGAGAAAGAATAAAAGAATAAATAAAGGGACTTACGAAAGAGACTCCTCGCATCGGGAGACAAAGACAAAGGCCTCTCCACGGCGTCGTCGGTAAAAACTACGTAGTGAAGACCGGAGGTCTCGTATAACATTGTGAAGTCCTCTGATTCCATCAATTTGTGTTGAGAAATTATAGGAGATAAAACCACCTCCTGGTCCAAAGCATGCATGGGAGTAGTACCCTCTCGCCAGTCGAAGGGCACATCCCACTCACCTTTAACAGGTCCCACGAAGAAGTATCTATTCTTCCAGACGCTATGTGAGGTAATTGCCGCACCCAAGATTCTCTTCGTGGAATCCCCCGTGTTGTCCCGGTGACGAACATTATAAAAAGGATACCCCCCGGGTGACACCGCCACGTCAAAGATCGAAAGAAAATGGTCCACCGTGCACTCTAGTCCATTCACTTGACACCAAAAGACATAAATGCAAATAGCGGCAAACCCGTTCGGCACCATTTGACTCGGGCAGATATTACAAGTCTTGAAAAGCTCACAGAAAAAAGGTGACATGAATGAACGCCACCCGTACTTCACCTCGGCAAAAAACACTGTCAACATACCCGGTGGAGGATAACATGCCCTCTCATCCTTCGTCGGGATTCGGAATACCATATTCTTCTGAAGGACCCCGGTTGAGGTAAACAGATCCGCCACCTGCTTACGAGTAGCAATATTCGGCATCTTTTCCACCTTAGCGAAAGTCCGAAGAGGCGGCTCCTTCGATTTGGGAACCCTAGCTTTTTTCGAGGAAGTGGCGCCGCCCTCGGCAGTAGCAGCAATTTCTCCCTTGCGTTTACGAGTAACAACTCCCACCGGAATACTCCTCACATTTACAGAAGTATTAATCGGAGCAGTAATTTCCGAGGAAGAAGCAGCAGCAATGGAATCGGTGTTAGCGGAAGAAGCCATAGATACAGAGGAGTACTTTTGAAAAAAGAAAAAAAAAGAACGAACGAATCTGCTGGAAGTTTGAATTGAAAAAAAACGAAGAGCAGAAATTAGAGAAAGAAGATTTTTTGCTTTAAGAGGGAGTAATCGTAAATTGAAAGAATGAGGAAGAAAGAACAACAGTGCCCCTATTTATAGCCGCGGGATTACAACGGTCAGATGCTTTCAAGACGTGGCAATCATTTACACCTCCACGTATCCGCTGCTTAGTTGCGCCACGCCGTCAAAATTCTGACCGTTGCCAACGGTCAGATGCTTCAAATCTCGAAGCTGGTCAAACGGCAGTACGCAACCTGCGCCCCCGAGATCCTCGCGTGCTTAATAATAATACCCTAAGGGTATTCAGGTAAAATCCTTGCAAAACTTTGAATTTATATATTTATCTCTCGGTCAAATATCAAAAAATAAATATAGGGACACTAAAACGAAAAATAACCCCTCGCCTCACTGAGGACGATGATTTAAAATTCCGCTTGTCTCTACGAGGACAATCGAAATTTGGGGGGGCTAGTGTTAACCCTAAAAATAAAATAAAGAATATTACTCCTACTCGGAAAAAACAATACATGGACAATACTATTGTCACGAGTACTTCCGATGAGATGTACCTATAAAGAAAACCCCTCGGAGGATTGCCTTACCTTTCGGTCACGGACCCAAAAAGGTTAAAAAGAGCACACGAGGAGGAACATAAGCGTCCCTTGGAAAGTCAAACGGTAAATGAAAAACAGATATCAACACGCCATCGGAAAAAGAGCAAACCCCGATGGACCCGTGCGACTCCGATATCCACCAATGCGCCAAGAGGAACCACAATGGACCCCGAGTCCCATGAACTTACAAGAAAACTTCCTTGCTGAACACTCCTCGAAAAAGACTACACTCGGACTATTATCCGAGAACCCACTTTCGGAGAAAATCAAGAAGTGAATGAGAGAACACCCAGTAAATATATTCCGAGAACTCCGATGAAAAAATCTCACTTCAAACAGAGCAAATACAGCCCTCGGAGATCACACCATGCCCTCGGAGACCAAACCAAGCCCTCAGAGATCACACCATGCCCTCGGAGATCACGTTTACACCCTCATAATCACTCCTGATTATTGAAGAATAAACCCGAATCAAGAAAGAGAAATAAAACCCTTCGGAAGAGCTGCTCTACCAAAACAAACACGCATCAGAGGTCCTCGAAGCCATCAGAAGACACCAAGATTAAATCTAGTCAGCGCTCAGTAGATAAAAGATAAACCTTATTGTTAACCGTATAAAAGAAAATATTAGTCCTAAATCAAAAGGATTAATAAATGGACAATACTATTGTCACAAGTACTCCCGATGAGTTGTACCCACTCCCAACGAGGAGGCCCATCGGATGTGACCAATACCGCTCGGTTACTAACCCAAAGCGGTAGGAGTGGCCATCCGACGAGGGCACCTAGCGTCCCTCGGTAAGTCACGATGACTCAAAACTAGATATCAGGGTGGCATTGGATAAAGAGCAAACCCGGATGAATCCACCTGATTCAGATATCCATCACGACACCGAGCAGGGGCCCAATGGACTCTCAGTCCCAGAACCATGACAAAAACACTTCCTTGCTATACACTCTCAACACAAACGCTCTCGGAGCACTACCCCAACACTTCCCTGCTACGCACTCCTAGCACAAACGCTCTCGGAACAATACTCCTGTCGACCAACCGATAGGTCAGAACTTCACAAATAACGCAACAACTACAGAACGACACTCTCCTGGCACTCGGAGAAATAAAGCACCTATCCAAAACCTCTCGGAGATCACCACACAAACAAACACCCCTCGGAAAATACCCTGAAGCAAACATTCGAGAATACACACCTCTCGGAAAAGCACTATCACTAAAAGAACACTCAAACTCGGCCTTAGAGTCACCATATGAAGCAATGAGCTCTCGGAAGCAAAGAAGACAATCCACCCCTTATCATAAAGAAGACAAAAGCTATCGGAAGAAGATAAAATAATACAGTCAGCAAGATAGACGTTATCCTACTGGTTAAAAGACCATTGTAACACGTGTAAAGCACCACCACATGCATAACGACACCTGTAAACACATGCATAGCGACACCTGTCCCTAAGAAATCTATATAAAGAAGAGAAGAGAAGGAAGAAAGAGGAAGGAGGGGAGAGAGATAGACTCGGAGAGAATCGAACAAATATACACTTGTAGACTCGGAAAATACGAGGAAGGACTCGGAAAAGAGAGTGGAATATAGTTAATAAAAGGAAGGAAGGTTCTTGTCCATTTTCTCTCTCTTGTTAGCATAGCATTTAGTTGTTGAACCACGGGCCAAGGCGTTCCAACCCAAATAAATAATTCAGTTAATAGGAGATAATTCAGAACCCGTTAACAAAATGGCGCCGTCTGTGGGAACGCCATAAGATTTGTCTTTGAGAGCGTTGAAGAACAATGCCTATCATGGAGAATTTATTCTATAGCGGGAGTCGTCCTCAACAATCTCAATTTTCTGAAGAAGCTCTATCCAGTCACAGATGCGAAGAGAGGGACTTTATTAATGTCCATCGTTCCGTCTTTGAAAGACTTATAGAGAGTAGAGCCCGAAGAACCCCGCTCGGATATGTGGATCCTCATGATTCATCCCCTCAATCCTCTCGCCCCCAACATCCCTGGACCGAGGAAGGTCGGGCTCAATCTAGGTGGAGCCCGGCCTCCGAACACTGGGGCTATGAAACCCCGCAGAATGGTCAAGCACATTATGACTATCGTGAAGCGCGCCGAGTCGGTCATCAAGAGCGTAGAAGAATGGTTCCAGAACTTCATGCACCCTTCCCCTCTCCAGGGGAGGATCAAACCATATGGGGAATTCTCGAGGGTCTAAGGAAAGAGGTGGGTGATATTAAAAAAACAATGGGACCCAAGGAAGAACTTACCTTTAAAACATCCCCTTTTACCCCCGAGATAGCCTTGGCCTCTATCCCCGCTGGGATGCGGCCCGTAAATGGTCCTCTGTATACAGGTGATGCAGATGGAAAGGATCCACATGATCATATACACCAATACTTGGTAGGGATGGATCTCAACTCTGCCCCAGACCACGTTCTCTGCTGCGTGTTCCTTGTAACCTTAGGAGGACGGGCACAGTCGTGGTTCACTCAACTTGCACCTGGGTCCGTCGACAGCTTTGATCGACTAGCCCACTTATTTGTAAGGCATTTTGCTTGCAACCGGCGATATCCTAAATCCGCCACGCATCTTTTCACCGTTAAACAAAAAAAGAATGAACCTCTGCGAGAGTACATAAAGCGCTTTACAGATGCGGCGCTGGATGTTCTGAACGTTAGTACCATTATTTTGGCGGACATACTCACATAAGGGCTCCGGGTGGGCGAATTCTTCCGTTACCTTACAGGAAATCATATCACTGATATGAATGAGCTAATGCAGCAAGTGGAGACTTATATTTTAATGGAGGAGGCTGAAGGCACGAAGAGACGCCTTGAGAACAATGACAATGAACATCGCGAATCCACCGAGCGGGAGGTAAAGGCCAAGGAAAGAAACCGGGAAGGAAAACATCCCCAACGAAGAGACGAGAGTGGTCCAGTCAAGAAATTCCTTAAACCAGTACCTTTGCCCCAATGACCATTGCCCCCGTAGAAGTACTCAACGTGATGCGAGGCAGCACCGAATTGCGATGGCCAAGGAAAGCCCGGTTCCCCGACAGAAACAGGGATACGGGTAAGTATTGTAAATACCACAAGACTTATGGACATACCACCGAGGAGTGTACCACTTTGCAAAGGGAGGTGCTCCGCCTCTTAGAGGCCGGATACCTTAAAAACTACCTCAAGGTAAACAACCCCGAGCATCCCCCTCGTTATACCTACAAGAGACCCCGACAGGAAGAAGAAGAAAAAGATCAAGAAACTCCCCATCGGAAGCCACGAGAGAAAACGATAAGGCGGCAAACCCCGCCCCCTCCCCCGGAAACATACAAAAATAACGCGCCCTCGGGGCGCACTATTAGTATGATAGAAGGAGGAGATCTCTCGGTGACATCACAAGGAAAAAAGAAGCAATACTTGAAAGAGGCTAGGAGGGCAGAACACGGGTTATTCGTGGGGTCTATCCAAGGTACAAAGCTTCCTAGCATTTCCTTTGAACCCGCAGATTTAAAAGGAGTAATTTATCCCCACGAAGTTCCCCTGGTGATAGAAGCGGTGATATACGGGATTGACGTCCAAAGGATACTGGTTGATACCGGTAGTTCCGTAGATGTCTTGTTTCTTTCCACTTATCTGTCCATGGGATTACGGAAGGAACGATTAGAAGTAGCTGAAGTCCCGTTAATTGGTTTCTCGGGAGAAACCTCCAATACGTTAGGAACTGTGATGTTCCCAATGTCATGGGGAGAGGGAGCTCTTCGAAGAACGGAGCCCACACAATTTTGGGTGGTAGAAGCTTCGTCAAGAACGTACAACGCAATATGTGGGCGACCCTCCATTCGAGCGTTCGAAGCAATCCCTTCAACTCTCCATCTCAAGGTAAAATTCCCAACCCTATCAGGTATCGGAGAGGTCAGAGGAAGCCAGGCAAAGGCTCGGGAGTGCCGTATGAATGCCCTCCCTCCGGAAAAGGACGGATCTATCCTCGGAAATAGCAAAAAGCGAAAAGTAGAGGAAGAACGAGTACAACCCGTAGAGGAGCTGAAATTAGTGGCACTCGTAGAGGGAAGCCCAGAGAAAGTTGTTAAAGTAGGGACCCAAATGGAGCCTGAAGTGGAAGCCCTACTGATTCCCATCTTAAAAAATTTCCACCATATTTTTGCATGGGAAGACGGCCCGCCAGGACAAATCAGCAATAAGGTATGTCAACATTTCCTTAATGTGAAACCCGAGGCTAAGCCGGTCCAACAGAAAAAGAGAAATATGGGCCCCGAGCGCAACAAAATCATCCGGTCGGAGATTCAACGACTCCTCAGCCTACGACAAATCAGAGAAGTCATTTATCCTGAGTGGCTGGCCAGTGTGGTCTTAGTCCCGAAGCATGGGGGCAAGTGGCGAATGTGCGTGGATTTCACTAATCTCAACGACGTGTGCCTTAAGGATTGCTATCCCTTCCCAAGCATTGACCAACTGGTAGATTCGACAGCAGGCTGCGCCCTCTTGTCCACCCTAGATGGGAACCAGGGATACAATCAAATCCCGATGGCCGTTATGGATCAAGACAAGACTAGTTTTATCACAGACGCGGGCACCTTTTGCTACCTTGTGATGCCCTTTGGGCTCAAGAATGCTGGGGCTACCTATCAACGATTGGTAAGTTTAATGTTTGCAGGATATATCGGAGATACGGTGGAGGTCTATGTGGATGATACAGTCGTTAAAAGACGTTCCTCTTATGACCATCCCGAGGACTTACGAAAGGCCCTATCCATCATGGACCGGTTCGGAATGAAAGTTAATCCTAAGAAATATTCCTTTGGCATCAGAGGGGGCAAGTTCCTCGGATACATGGTTACGGAAAGGGGAATAGAAGTGAACCCCGAAAAGGCTGAAGCTATCCTAGGGTTATCTACCCCAAAGACAATCAAAGACGTGCAAAAACTTACGGGCCGAATGGCCTCCTTAAGTCGGTTCGTTTCCAAATCGACGGAAAAAAGGCTTCCATTTTTTAAGGTGTTACGTAATATCAAGGAGTTTCAATGGACCCCGCAATGTGAAGAAGCTCTCCAACAGTTGAAGAATTACATGGTGAAACCTCCTTTATTGGTAAAACCGACGTCACATGAAGAACTTTTTGTGTATTTGTCCGTCGGAGAAGAAGCCATAAGCGCGGTGCTAGTTAAAGATCAAAACAAGGAGCACCACCCCGTGTACTATGTAAGTAAGACTCTCCTAGGAGCCGAAACAAGGTATACTCAAACCGAAAAACTTGTCTTAACCTTGATTACCACGGCTCGGAAACTGCGTCCCTACTTTCTATCTCATCCCGTGACCGTGTTAACCAAACACCCGTTGCGAGCAATTCTTAACAAGCCCGAGACCTCGGGGAGATTGATAAAGTGGGCCGTGGAGCTCACTGAATATGACATTTCTTATGCCCCAAGACCCTCTGTCAAAGCACAAGTACTAGCAGATTTTGTGACGGAAATGACGGGAATAGGAAATGAAGAAAGAACACCCCTATGGCACATTTATGTGGATGGCTCCTCTGTGAACACACATGGGGGGGCAGGAATAGTACTAGCAAATCAAGAAGTCGAGGAGGAGATACTCCACTTCGCAGTCAGAATTGACTACCCCTTGTCGAATAACGAAGCCGAGTACGAGTCTCTTCTCATAGGAATGAGACTCGCCCGAGAAGGTGCTATCAGAAAAATAATCATCCACAGTGACTCGCAACTAATTGTGCAGCAGATCAATGGCTCGTACGAAGCTAAAGAAGAAAGGATGCAAGCATACCTTCAAGCGGTTCGCCACAGACGGGAATGGTTTGACGAGTGCAAAATAGTCCAAGTCCCACGGAAGGAAAATCAAGAGGCGGACGCCCTATCCAAAATGGCCACCCAAGCGGCCGTTATTCGCACTCGGAATATCACCTTGCTTCAAGTTACCGAGTCCGAGAAAGCCGAAAGTCAGGAGGTGAATGCCACTATAAACCCCCCGACCAGCTGGGTGACCCCAAACAAAGTCTACCTACAGGACCCGGAGGGCTATTCCACGAATAAAACCACGCAACGGCTTCTGGCCAGGAAAACTATCAGGTATTTCCTTAAAGATGGAATATTATTCCGCAGAACATACTCCTGCCCCCATGCTCGATGCTTAAATGAGGAAGAAGCTCAACTGGCTATGGCAGAAACCCACAAGGGAATATGCGGTAGTCATACGGGCGGAGAAAGTATGGTCGGGCGCCTAATTCGCCAAGGTTATTACTGGCCCACAATGGCCAAGGATTGCAAAGACCATGCCGAGAGGTGCAAACCGTGTCAAGCTTATGCCCCTCGGGTTCATCAGCCCGCGGCCCCATGGGAACTGCGCACAACCCCCTGCCCGTTCTCTAAATGGGGCATAGACATAGTGGGACCTCTTATACCCGATGTCGGGCAAAAGAAGTTTCTCCTCGTAGCAGTGGACTATTTCACCAAATGGGTGGAAGCGGAGCCAATGGCCCGTATAACCGCAGGCGCGGTCATCAACTTCTTATGGAGGAGCATCTTGTGCCGTTTTGGGATCCCTCGGAACCTGGTAAGCGATAATGGCCTACAATTTACCGACCAGGGGTTAGAAAAGTGGTGCGACCATTGGGAAATTAAGCACCGCTTCGCTTCAGTGGGATACCCTCAAGCTAACGGCCAAGTAGAGAGGACTAACCGAACTCTCTTAAAGAATATGAAGGCCCGACTCGACTGGCACAAAGCTAGGTGGGTGGAAGAAATTCCTGGCATACTATTGGCCTATCGGACCACGCAAAGCGCGGCCACGGGCGAAACTCCCTTCAGCCTAGCCTATGGCTGCGAAGCTGTTGTGCCTACGGAAGTCTCTATAGAGAGCTGGCGAGTGAGAGAGTACGAGGAAGTGGCTAACAGTTCTAACTTAGCCCTTGCCCTCGACCTCCTCGAAGAAAAAAGAATGCGGGCAGCAACCCGAAATGAAGAGTACAAGGGCCGGATGTCCCGGTACTATAACTTAAAGGTGAAACCCAGGACTTTTCAAGTCGTGGACCTAGTGATGAAACGGGTCAGAGCCTCCAAAAATGTAGGCAAGCTCGAGCCACGATGGGAGGGACCGTACAAGATAGCGGGGATTGTCGGACCTGCGACATATCTCCTCGCCAACTCCGAGGACGCTATCCTTAGCAATTCTTGGAATGCCTTTAACCTGAGGAAGTACTATGCGTAATGTAATGAAACAGCTATGTATCTAAATAAAGTTGTTTACAAATAGTGCTTGTACAATACACGGGAAATAAGGTTGCTCGACAAAATTATGACTCCTTATCTATGAGTCATACTAGCAACCTAACCCGAGGGACCATCAAGCGTGAAACACATGATCCCACACAAAAAGTAGATTGGACCATACAGGAGTCCTAAAAAACACAAAAAACTCTAAGCATCCTCTATCGGACGCTTTCCTTCCCTAATCAGGCGGCGGCGGTCCTCCGTGGACATATCACCCGGATCTCCCGTAGACGCGATCGATCCCGGTGAAGGTGGAGCCTCTGGGAACACCTTATGAGTATCCAACTCGGAAATCACCATGTCCGAAGGGAATCCAGGTAAAGCTTCCGTGGTATCCCGACACAAGTAATACCCCATGCGGACTAGATCACGCATCTCCTGCTCAAGGGAGTCGCGAAGGACAGAAGGCCCCACAACACCCAAAACCACTTGAACACGGGCCAGCACTAACTCTACTTCATGGGCTCGAGTTAACTCCAGCACCCGTAAGTTCGCTGCATCCCTCTCCTTGATAACCCGCAATAGTTGTTCGTCGACAGAACGAACTTGCTTTCGGAAATCATCTAACCTGTCCTCTAGACTTGTTACTCGAGCTTTCTCCATCGTCAAAAGACGCTCCAAATCCCATGATTTGCTCCGTTCTGCCTGCAAAATGATAGCATGAGCCTCGTCAAAATTCTCCCGATCATTCCGCAACTGATCCACCTCTTCTCGAGCATCCAGCAAACCTTGCTCTAGCTCATCCCTACGACGGTACACCAACTCCGTATATGAGGAGGATCCGCCTCGAGATCCGATGGCGCTCAACACCATATAGATCTGTGAACAAATAATCGCATATCTTCAGAAAACTACTAAAGGTTAGTATCAAGTAAAATAAGAATATACTACCTCGCATAAATCTTTGCATACTAAGTCTTGAAGGCCCGATAAGGGTAGCGACTTCATATGCTCGCAATCAGTAGCATTCAAAAGACCGCTAAGGTAATTGCGGCAAAAACTAATCGTCCCCATAACAGAGGGAGACAGGACACCACTTCCGAGTGGCTCCGACCTGATAACAGGGGGATTTCTGTCAAAAGACGTCACCGAGACGTGGTCGAAGCCCTCTCCGAGCGGAATAGGGGCTCCCACAACTGGAGACAGAACACCCTCCTCAAAAGCTTGCACAGTCCCCGTATCCCCCCAAGAGGAAAAATATGGTACCAACGGAGGTAAAGGAATATCCACCTGCGCAAGCGCAGCTATCGGATCATATTCAGGCGCCACGAAATTCACTGGGGGGCTGCCACTGGCGAGTCCCCTGCCCCCGAGGGGCCAGCCACCCCATCCAAACTCAGACTCTCGGACAAATCATTGTCCGAAGTATTATACCCACTATTCATTACCTTCCCTAGGAAAGTTTCACTGAAAGGTTCAATAGCAAAAGCCCCCATTTCTGCCCCTGTCAAAACCAGAAAATAAAGTGACAACAGGAACATTAAAATACCATAAAAGAGAATTCTAAAAGAAAAGAAACTAACGAAAAAAGAAATTGCTATAGAGAGGTTGCTGCGGAAGATTGAAGAGTTCCACCCCCTGCTGTAAACCAGCCATATTCAGTGTTTCTGGGAACTCCAGCAGGCTACTGATATCGTACATCCCCGAAAAAAGCCCGCTACTTGACAGGGTGTCCCACTCTATTCTCAAAATCGATTCGGCAGGAGTAATATAACCCAGCCCCCATTGAAGCGGTACTCCCCATGACCTAGCCGACAAGCCCCTCGGACGTACAAAGAAGAATCCCCTTTTCCAATCTGTTCTATTATTACGGAAGTGGGACACGTTCAGAAAGGCCTTCCTCTTGTCCCGATGGGCCAGGCTGAAGAAAGGGAGACCGCCCGAGCAAGGGCGCAGGTTGAATATAGCCCCCACTCGAGAGGGAGATAGTTGCAATTTCAGTAACTCAGAACACAAAATATATCCCATTAGGTAACAATAAGAATTCGGAGTCAGTTGACTCGGGCATACTTGCTAGTAGTGAAACAAAGTCTGAAGAAAAGGGTGAAAAAACACCCGTAACCCACACCTCATTTGCTCCCGGAAAACGGTGAGGTATCCCGACGGAGGATCATAAGCCCTCTGTTCAGGATGCGGTATTATTATGTCATACTCATCAATGTCCAGGTTGTATTGGGCAAAAAGGGCTGTAACAGAAGCACCATGCTCACTCCCAACAGCAGTACCAACACGCCCTGGCCCCATCATCCTCTCTGGCTCCAACACGAGCCGGGTAAACACCGACGACTCATCTACCAAGGGATAAGGGTCACGACTCGTGAACACTTGGCGTATGTGGTTCATACGAGAGAGAGATTCCTCCCGAGATATAGACACGGTCCTCACAGAATTACCTCTACTCCCGCGAACCCTGCGCTCATTATGTCTCATCCCCTGGACCGAGTTCTCCGAGGTCGCGTGTCGTACTCCTAACGATAAGGAAGGAGTCTGAACCAAATTCCGAGAAGAATGACGGGGCGAAGATGATTCATCCTGCTTAAAAAACGGGGGCATCATTTTGACAAGGTATACAGTTCACTTACCTTGTCACGATGAGGGCACCTAGCGTCCCTCGGTAAGTCACGATGACTCAAAACTAGATATCAGGGTGGCATTGGATAAAGAGCAAACCCGGATGAATCCACCTGATTCAGATATCCATCACGACACCGAGCAGGGCCCCAATGGACTCTCAGTTCCAGAACCATGACAAAAACACTTCCTTGCTATACACTCTCAACACAAACGCTCTCGGAGCATTACCCCAACACTTCCCTGCTACGCACTCCTAGCACAAACGCTCTCGGAACAATACTCCTGTCGACCAACCGATAGGTCAGAACTTCACAAATAACGCAACAACTACAGAACGACACTCTCCTGGCACTCGGAGAAATAAAGCACCTATCCAAAACCTCTCGGAGATCACCACACAAACAAACACCCCTCGGAAAATACCCTGAAGCAAACATTCCAGAATACACACCTCTCGGAAAAGCACTATCACTAAAAGAACATTCAGACTCGGCCTTAGAGTCACCATATGAAGCAATGAGCTCTCGGAAGCAAAGAAGACAATCCACCCCTTATCATAAAGAAGACAAAAGCTATCGGAAGAAGATAAAATAATACAGTCAGCAAGATAGACGTTATCCTATTGGTTAAAAGACCATTGTAACACGTGTAAAGCACCACCACATGCATAACGACACCTGTAAACACATGCATAGCGACACCTGTCCCTAAGAAATATATATAAAGAAGAGAAGAGAAGGAAGAAAGAGGAAGGAGGGGAGAGAGATAGACCTGGAGAGAATCGAACAAATATACACTTGTAGACTCGGAAAATACGAGAAAGGACTCGGAAAAGAGAGTGGAATATAGTTAATAAAAGGAAGGAAGGTTCTTGTCCATTTTCTCTCTCTTGTTAGCATAGCATTTAGTTGTTGAACCACGGGCCAAGGCGTTCCAACCCAAATAAATAATTCAGTTAATAGGAGATAATTCAGAACCCGTTAACACTTATCCTTATTTTTACACCTGTATCAAGGTAACGACAACACCTGTCCTTACCAAAGCACATGCACAATGACACCTGCCCCTACCAAAGTCTATATAAAGGGAGATGATCAGTAGAAGAGAGAAAAAAGGGCAGAGATAACTTAACTTAGCTTACTAAATACACTGGGTACTCATATACACAGTAAAGAGAGGAGGAAAAGTTCAGTGAATAAAGGAAGGGAATATTCTTGCAATTATTCTTATCTTACCATTTCCACCTGTCGTTGCCTCTGAATCACAGACATGGCGTTCTAACCCAAATAAATATCTTCCGTTAAATAGGGAATAATTCCAAACCCGTTAACACTAATAAATAGTTTAGATCGTCTTTGGTGAAAGAACAAATTAAATCGAAATTGATTTACGACTTTTGATTAATTACATTTTTCCCCAAAAGTTCTTTTATCGTCTTTGGAAATTTTACTTTTTATGAAATTCAAGGAAGCATTTTAATAAATAGTTTAGAAATGTTTGGTGAAAGAAGAAATGGAATCGGGTTTGATTTACGACTTTCAATTAATTACATTTTTTCCCCGAAAGTTCGTGATATGGGCCTTTCCCGCATATTGGGCCAGATCCAAACCAGGCCCATTTTGGACCATATCGGGGATCATATTCGATGTAATATCGGTAATAATCACCGATATGTTACTGTGGTCCCCGGATCCCGAAGTCTATAAATACGCGGTGTCCGGATCCCAAAGCAAGCAATTATTATCCCTCAGTTCCTACTCGCCAGATCGAAATATATCACCGATATCACCTTCGATATCTCATTCGATATCGGGACCACCACGTGCACCTGTGATACGTCATACCACCTCATCACCGACATCACATCGGAGGTCATCCTCGATATCACATCGGAGGTCATCCTAGACATCACATCGGGGGTCATCCTCGACATCACATCGAAGGCAATCACCGACGTCTGTTCGATCTATTTGCCGATATTCCACTCCCATCCAAGCATCGAAGCGTTGGTCCGAGGTGTTCCGGACCAAGTCTGCACGAGATACGTAGTGTAGGCCTGATTTGAGATAGACTCGTTGTATTGCCAGACTACTCACTTGTAACCGACACTCGCATATATATATATAAAACGATCTATCGCCAAATCAGTGGCGCCGTCTGTGGGAACACCAATTCCCGGACAAAGACGCCGAGATGCAAGGCAGGAGGACCCGATCCGGAGTTAGCGGAGTTTTGACTAGGAGCGCCAGGATGGAGGACACACAAACCCCTCAACACCCAACTCACCGAGAACAGACAGTGGCTCAAGCCGAGATAAAGCTCCCTCCATCGCAAGTGCAACGAAGGCGCGGGCCCGGGAGGCCGCCGCGAGCCGCGAATGCAGGTCCGATCCTTGTTGTACCAAGTGCGGCAGAACCCGAGATTGAGGGCTCGCCCACCGAGAACCACACAGCAGACGTTCCAATGACCGAGGCGCCAAATGCGGATTTTCTCGGCCAGGAGAAGACCGTGCCCGCGGGACAAAGTGACTTTCACCCCGCCGCCATAACCCCGGAGATGCAAGCTCAGATCAACGCATTGTTAGAGCGGCGCTGGATTCCACATTGGAGACCTTGCTCCCACGTCTGGTGGAGCAGAGGGCAAAGGACATTCGGGCGAGGCCCAATGAATGCGGAGCGGGTGAGAAAAGGGCAAGGCAAGGATGCGACGAACATGTGGAGACGGGGGAGTCCTTCAGAGAGATATCACCCGCTGCTTACGACAGGGCGGAGAGACGGGGCCCTGGGACCCTAGATCGAGAGCTTGCAAGAAAGATGGAGCGGCTTGACCGCAAGAGGACGGAAGTAGTCCGGATAATGGAACGCGGTCGTGACCGTGCCGAGGTTGCCCATTCAAAGAATGAGGATGCAGAAATACTGGGGGTAATCTCAAGGAGGATGGAACAGCTAGACTGCGAGAGGGCAGAGTTAGCGATGAAGGTGACTCAGATTCGTGGGAAGGATCGCACTAGGACCCCGTTTTCAGATGAGATAGAGGCAGAGATACTACACAGAGGAGACAAGATTCCAACCATAAAACCGTATGATGGGAGGAGTGACCCGAGGGATCACATCCACGCCGTGGAAAGTCTCTTGAACCTACAAGATTTTTCCGAGGGTATTAAGGCAAAAATAATGGCGACAACACTGATTGGAGCAGCATTAGACTAGTTTAACAGAATCGAAGTAGGATCTATTTCAAGCTTCGAGCAGACGAAAGAGAGATTGGAGAACCACTTTTCCAGTCAGAAACGAATGAAGACAAGCATGTACCATCTAGAAGCGTTGAAACAGAAAGGGAGAGAAAGTCTCGGCGAATTCATGAGCCGGTTCAATGAAGAGCTACTGAAGGTGGACAACCCCTACGGGGGACAAATGCTGCAGACCCTGTTCAGGGCAACGACGCACAACAGATTCGCCAAAGAGTTGATCAAGCTCGCAGAACCTACCATCAATCGAATAAACGAGTTGGCGCATAATGTGATCTACGAAGATGTGATGATGGCAGCTAAGTTTAGACCCCAGGAATCCGGCCGGGAAAGGGGTAGAGAGCTATCGAACAAAAACAGGGGAGGAAGAAACAGGTCCCCAAAGAGATGTACCCCCCTCAATCGGGACATTCGCACTATCTTCGTCGTTGCGCAAAGCAGGATTTGGCTTAGTGCACCTTGGAAAATCAAGGAGGCGGATTTCACCAAGAAATCCAGACGCTACTGCGAGTATCACCGCCAAAAAGGCCATAATACGAACGACTGCTATGACCTGAAGGATGAGATCGAGAGACTGATTAAGGATGGAAGATTGATAGAATTTGTTAAGGTGAGCGGGCAGTACGCTGAATCAAGAGAACAGTCCCGATCCCCAAGAAGGGAGGGCCTAAAGGCGATTGAGAGTGGACAAGGGCGCAATGCGATAACTAGTGCGCCTTCGAGGGGGTCATCAATGTGATAAGCGATGGGACCGCAAGAGCGGATTCCACCAATCAAAGGAAGAAGATAACTCGTGGATTGAACGAGGACCGATTCGTTGGATTCACAACATTGGTCGAAGAGCTCCCGGACGACATTATCACGTTTTCCAGCAGGGACCTCTTGGATCTCAGCCCCGAGGCCGTACAGGTAGGCGAGCTCGACTGCCCCTTGGTTGTTCAGCTGGATATCGCTAACTATGTTGTTCACAAGGTACTTATAGACAACGGTAGTTCCACCAACATTATGTTCGCCCATGCGTTGGAGAAAATGGCACTCGGCCATCACATAGTTGAACGGGTCCGTACGCCACTGGTAGGATTTGGTGGAGCGGGGACAAGTGAACCTTCCCACATCATTCGGACAAGAACCGCACAGGCGAACTATTAATGTTCAATACACAATCGTGGACCAACCATTTGCATACAATGTCATAATCGACAGGCCGGCCCTGAACGCGATAAGAGCCGTGGTATCCACATTTCATCAGAAGATGAAGTTCCCAACATGAGGGGGGGTCGGAGAAGTGGTCGCCGACCAGGAGGAAGCTTGGTTCTGCTACATCACTTCTCTTACTTTTCCAAGAATTAGAGAAGCGGAGGAAGAACCGATCGGACCGAATCAGGAACGGCAAGCTATGGAGTGATCACCATGACGAACACATAACAATATTTTAGATTTCAGTAGTTTTTAAATTACGCTTGAACATTTGAAACATTGCCCCATCGTGGGTCGGTCTATAAACTTAAAACAGGGGGAACTACGCCGGTCTGATTCCCCATTCAACGGGATACGTAGGCGGGTTAGGTTTTACTAGCCCGCGACCGTTATCTCTTATTTTGCCCTTCGTGGGTCGGCATGTAACTTAAAACAGGGGGAACTACGCCGGTCTGATTCCTCATTCAACGGGATACGTAGGCGGGTTAGGTTTACCTAGCCTTCGACCGTTATCAATTATTACCTTTTTATTTGTTGCTTGGCGCAATCTAATATTTCATGCAGGGATATGTCCTAAGCGGACAATGTAGAAGTGCAGAAAATGGCACAAAGAATTGGGGAATGTTCCCCTAGATATATGTTTAGCACATCGCCCTCTTGCATGTACATGGCTCAAATGATCGCTCATTACTATATCCGAAAAGGACATAGAGTATATTAAAAGGTGATTCAGGGGGCATTGCCCCAGATTATTCAATATTTTCTATTCAAACAGGTACAACAGGTACAAACAGGTACAACAGGCGCGATAGAGCACAATGGAAACACTGTCTCTTGTATGAAAATGATATTCCCAAATTGAGGAGACATCCCACAGATAACACATGCACATCATTTCGTGCTTTCGTATTATCTTTTACGTTGAAAATTTTTTGTCTGATCTGTTTTACAAGGCTTATTGACCTACAGATTCAACGACGACAGAGTCACCAAGAGACATAGTCAAAAAGACAATTCAAAGGCTCGCCTACAACACAAAAAATATCCCCTGTGATAACGGGGTCGATCCAAAACAATTCAACGGTAATGGGTTCCCTGTGATAACGGGACGCGCCCCTACCTATAAAAAATATCCCCTGTGATAACGGGGTCGATCAAAAAATATCCCCTTTGATAACGGGGTCGATACAAAAAATAAATCCCTGTGATAACGGGGTCGATTCAAGAAAAAATTCCCTGTGATAACGGGGCCAATTCAAGAAGAAATCCCCTGTGATAACGGGGTCGATACAAAAAATAAATCCCATGTGATAACGGGGTCGATTCAACAAACAATTCCCTGTGATAACGGGCCCAAATCAAGAAGAAAGCTCCTGTGATAACGGGGTTGATTCAAGAAAAAATTCCATGTGATAACGGGGCCAATTCAAGAAGAAATTCCCTGTGATAACGGGGCCAATTCAAGAAAAATCCCATGTGATAACGGGGTCGATTCAAGAAAAAATTCCCTGTGATAACGGGGCTAGTCGAAGAAGAAATTCCCTGTGATAACGGGGCCAATTCAAGAAAAAATTTCGTGCGATAACGGGGCCAGTCCAAGAAAAATCCCCTGTGATAACGGAGCCATTTCAAGAAAAAATCCCCTGTGATAACGGGGCCAATTCAAGAAAAAAAATCCCTGTGATAATGGGGCCAATTCAAGAAAAATCCTATGTGATAATGGGATCGATACGAAGAAATATATCCCCTGTGATAACGGGGTCGATTCAAGAAGAAATTCACTGTGATAACGGGGTCATCCCCAGAAAAATCCCATGTGATAACAAGGTCGACAAAAAACATTGCAACGGCAGCGATTTCCCTATGATAACAGCCCGCACTTTGACACTTCAAAGAGAGGCAACAGTAACAAAAGCAATCATACCATGGAATATGTATAAACAAATATGTATTAGGACACGCAGAAAAGATCGATTATATTAACGGGTAAAACTATGAGTCATATTACAGAGGCAGCTGCGCCGAAAGAAAAAATACAGACTCCTAAAATCTCAACCGGGATAACGAGGGGCCCATTTGATGTGGATTAACGACAAACTCTTCTGCTCGAGGATCTCGCGGTATTCCGCCTCTGGTTCTAAATCCTCGTCGTCATCATCAGAATCCTCAGAGAATCCACCATCCGGCCCCTTCAACGAATTTATGGCCGAAGGGTCGTAACCTTCCAGCTGAATTTGACCTATGACAGAGGCCTTGGCTTCCTCTCGCTCGAGCAAGCCATGCTCAGCACACATCATCTTATACAACCGACTCAGAAGGAACTGTTTGGCTGCACTAGTCAATTGGCTTTTACTCAGCGTCATGCAGCGCATGTGCCTTTTAGCCTGGGCTAATTGGTCCTTCAGAACTGCGACCTCAACTTCAAGTGCCTCCCGACGAGATGCCTCTTGACCAGCGATAAGACGAGACTCGTCGAGCTCTGCGATCAACCTTTTATTATCATTCAACAGGCCTCCCACATTACTCTCGCTGGCCTTCAATATATCCATGGCCTCGTCTCTCTCATGCTGGAGCTGTATGGCAGCAAGAGGATCGTATTCGCCCAAATTCTCGAGAAAACCATTGGTAACTCGGAGCGACTCGGCGTGATCCGATTGGCCTTTAACGGCCATCGCCAAGAAACCTTTCAGAAAACCAGCCAACTGCACGTCCACAATAAGGACTTGATTGCTCAATCAAATGAAAACCCAAAGCAAATACACAGTGAATGGCATAAAGACTACTTACAGAGCGAAAGAGACCACTGTGATCGCCACTTGAACTACCCTCTTCTGCCCATCTCTTTCGCCCCATGGACGTCCCAACACCAACGTCAGGTTGAGATTGCGAAGCATTACCCACCCCGGCAGTATTTTCACTCGAGGAGGGCACAGATTTCTTTGCATTCTTGCGCACGCCCTCATGACCCCTCTTCTTGACGAGTGGAGGTGCGTCATCCGTAGCGGTTTCGGCCCCCGACTGTCTGCGTTCCGCTATCGCATCCAGACTACAATACTCCACCAGCTCGGCTGCGAAACACACAAAATAGAGGATCAAGAAATAAGTCGAGGGGAAAATATCAATTTACAAAGATATAACACTTACCGAGCGTAGAGGGACCGTTATACCGCACGGGAGATATCCCACTTGCTCGTAAAACTATGTCACTACAAAGCAGGGTACCGTCGTATGGATGGTTAATCAACTTCCTCAGAAACTCGAAGCTATGTGCAGTAGGCCCGACAGCGGCCGGTCTCTCATATTTGGTATCTCACACCACACGCTAGGAAGTGCATCAAACTCACCAGCCGTCCTCTCCTCGATGTATATATACTCGCACTTATTTCCAAGTCCATAGCTGGTTTCAGTATATTGCACGAACCTAAGACCTGCTTGGGCGCACACACAGAAGAACCCTCTATCACCACCCTTCTGGTTGACCATGACGCTAAAAAGCTCCCAGAACTTGTTAGCTCCGCAAGGGGCACCCAACGCCCTCATAACACAAATGAAAGCTACAATGTAGCCCAAAGAATTGGGGAATAACTATCCCAAGCAGACCCCGATACTTGCTATAATAGCACTAACCGCAGGATCAATCGGGAAGCGCAACCCGTTCTTGAAGTGCTTGGCACTGACAGTAATGCAGCCCTTTAGTGGAGTATGCATTCGTTGATCCTCACTTGGGAATATGACCTTATACCCGTCGGGAATGTCATACTTGTCACACTTATAACCAGCATGATGAGGAACACGAGACGTCATATCCTCATATTTCTCTGAGGTCCTATATTTCGGAGGACTGACCTCAAAGCCCCATTCATCCACATTAGGACCGGCAGCCTCAGGTGGAGCACAAAATCAGTACCGCCCTGTTCGCCAGTCAATTGATCAGGCCCAAACATCTCATTTTCGGAGAACTCCATTCCACCCTCTCCGAAATCCATATCGGGCGAACCTGCGCCAACATTGTCCCCAACAAACGACATATTAACGCACTAAAGGATGCAAATCAAAATCGAACAAGATATCAAAAATGGTATCGAATTTGATATCGAAAGTTAAATCGAAGGAAGATATCGAAACCGAGGTCGAATTCTATATCGGAAGTCAAATTTAATGTATCTTTCGAAGGGACAACGAAATTTCGCAAAGAGCCAAAAGTGGGGTTTCACTTTCCTCATAGCATATTTATAGACATCGGAGGTACTAGATGGAAACATAGTTTCGATCTCACATCGGTATTCATATTCGATATAGATAGAGGACACGGGGGCGGACAGGCGCACATGGGAGATCTCCCTACCCATAGACAGACGCCTTAACTACATCGAAATATACTTTCGACATCATATCGCATATGCATTTCGACATCATGTCGAAGATGAGACCCGACATCTTACCCTACTACGCAAAGAGCCGCGAGAATATAACAACAACCCCGACAACCCCATCACAATTTTCATGGAACCCAAATACCAAGGGAACTAGAATTCAAACGAGGACCTCAAACTCAACGTTCATCACAAGTGCACTCCCCACAAGTTTGATCTCCGTCATTTGAACTGGCGGGACGAAGGGTACAGGTAACCCAGAAATTTTAAATTAAATTTGCGAATCCTTATCTCTAAGATAAGAATCCCCAAATTGGGGGACTACATGATATGGGCATTTTCCGCATATTGGGCCAGATCCAAACCAGGCCCTTTTGGACCATATCGGGGATCATATTCGATGTAATATCGGTAATAATCACCGATATGTTACTGTGTCCCCCGATCCCGAGGTCTATAAATATGCGGTGCCCGGATCCCAAAGGAAGCAATTATTATCCCTCAACTACCACTCGCCAGATCGAAATATATCACCGATATCACCTTCGATATCTCATTCGATATCGGGATGTCCACGTGCACCTGTGACACGTCATACCACCTCATCACCGACATCACATCGGAGGTCATCCTCGACATCACATCGGGGGTCATCCTCGACATCACATCGAAGGCAATCACCGACGTTCGTTCGATCTATTTGTCGATATCCCACTCCCATCCAAGCATCGAAGCATTGGTCCGAGGTGTTTCGAACCAAGTCTGCACGAGATACGTAGTGTAGGACTGATTTGAGATAGACTCGTTGTATTGCCAGACTACTCACTTGTAACCGACACTCGCATATATATATAAAACGATCTATCGCCAAATCAGTTCGTTTATCTTCTTTTGTAATTTTATTTTAAATAAAATTCGAGGAAACATACTAATAAATAGTTTAGAAGTGTTTGGTGAAATAAGAAAAGGAATCGGGTTTGTTTTACGACTTTTGATTAATTATATTTTCTTCCCCAAAAGTTCGTTTATCATCTTTTGTAATTTTATTTTTAATGAAATTCGAGGAAACATACTAATAAATAGTTTAGAAGTGTTTGGTGAAAGAAGAAATGGAATTTGGTTTGTTTTACGACTTTCGATTAATTATATTTTTTTACCCTAAAGTTCCTTTATCGTCTTTTGTAATTTTATTTTTTATGAAATTCGAGGAAACATTTTAATAAATAGTTTAGAAGTGTTTGGTTAAACAAGAAATGGAATCGGGTTTGTTTTACAACTTTTGATTAATTACATTTCCCCCCGAAAGTTTGTTTATAGTCTTTTGTAATTTAATTTTTAATAAAATTCGAGGAAACATACTAATAAATAGTTTAGATTGTCTTTGGTGAAAGAAGAAATGGAATCTTGTTTATTTTACGACTTTTGATTAAAACATAGAATAAAACTGAATTCGAACAAACTTAAACAACCAAATTAAAATTCTTACCTGCCGAGAAAAAATCGTACACACCAAACTAAACAGAATGGTAAATATTACAACAAATCCTAATGTAATAGTAAGTAAATAACAAACTAACAACTCGGGCCCGTTCCCTCACTGTTGTTCGCAGGAGAAAAGAAGTCGTTTGGAAGATTAATATTATCACTGATTTGACAATAGATCGGTTTATATATGTGCGAGTCTCGGTTACAAGTGGATAGTCTGGCAATACAACGAGTCTATCTCAAACAGGCCTACATTATGTATCTCGTGTAGACTTGGTCCGGAACCTGTTGCTCGAGATCGGGGATAGGTCTTCGATATGACGTCGGTGATGATCCTCGATATGACATTGGTGATGGTCCTCGATATGACATTGGCGACATACGATGTTCTTCCAGACAAAGTCTATCATATTTTTCTCCGTGATGTGCATTAAAGCTTCGGCCTCCACCCATTTCGTAAAGTATTCTACCGCTACCAAGAGTAATTTCTTCTCACCTCTAGCCATTGGTAGGGAACCGACTATATCGATTCCCCACTGATCAAATGGGCAAGTGATCTCTACGGGCTGCATCAGTACAGCTGGCCTGTGTACTAGTTTGGCATGGTACTGGCAACTCTCACAGTTGCGGCAGTACAGGGTGGCGTATTGTCGTACCGTTGGCCAAGAATATCCCTGTCTTAATATTTTCTGGGCTAACGCCCTCCCTCCTGAATGATTTCCGCAACTACCCGCGTGTATCTACTTCAGTATGTATTGTGCGTCCATCGGTGATACGCATCTCAGCAGCGGGCCTTCAAAAGATCTCTTATAGAGTTCGCCATGGTAAATGGTAAACTTGTACGCCTTGTGCTTCAGTCGTCTTTGGACGTTAAGGTCGGCTGGGAGGGTTCCATTTGCGAGGTAACCATATATCTAATCCTTCCAACATGGCGTACTTGCGATAGGAAAAATAAATTCCACGTTGGCCCATTTTTTGTTTGCTCTTGTCACCACGATCGCAGGCCTAGAGGTGGTCAGCAAAGTCACGCGTTTTTCCACAAAGATGTCTGAGGAACTAGCGAATTTCGATAAAGCGTCAGCCTTTGCATTTTCCGATCGAGGTATTTGTGTCAGATTGAATGTAGTGAACTCGGCCGCCAATTCTTTCAATTTTGCCTGATATAAAACCATGGTTTCCTGCTTTGCTTCGAAGAATCCCGAGAAATGGTTAGCCACTAACTGCGAATCCGTGAAAACTTCCAAATGATCCGAACAGAGGGTCTTAGCCATTCTGATTTCTGCCAGGACTGCTTCATACTCTGCCTCGTTGTTCGTTATAGGGAAATTCAGACTGATAGCAAAATCAAACTCCCTACGATCTGGGGACACCAGGTGAATTCCTGCTCCTCCGCCGTTTGATGTGGAGGAGCCATCCACATGAAGTAGCCACGCTGCGGGTTTCGAACTGGGACCAGGGTCCTGTCTTATAGGAAATATATGGTGGCACGAATGGTCCAAGCTGTTACCTAGTGCCTCTGCCATAAAATCGGCTAGCACATGTGCCTTAATGGTCGTACGTGGACGGTACTCAATTCCAAATTCGCCCAATTCTATGGCCCATTTTACCAACCTCCCCGATGTGTCAGGGTTGGTCATGATCTGGCGGAGTGGTTTGTGTGTCATGACCACTACTGGGTGTGCTTGGAAATAAGGTTTCAACTTACGAGCCGTAATGATGACGGCCAAGAAAAATTGTTCAATTTGCAAATAATTCTTTTCTGCTCCGTGAAGAACACGGCTGATGTAATGAACTGGAGATTGCTTTCCGTTTGCTTCTTTCACTAATATTGTGCTAATGCCGTTGGCGGAGACCGCCAGATATAGATTAGAGCGTCTCGCCTGGATCTGGTTTCGCCAGGAGTGGTGGTGCCACCAGATACTCCTTGAACTGTTGGAACGCTCTCTCGCATTCTTCGGTCCACTGGAAGTCCTTGGCCTTCTTCAAGATTTTGAAGAAAGGAAGACTCCGCTCTGCTGAGGTAGCGATAAATCGTCCCAAGGCCGTTATACGTCCCAAAAGGCACTGCACATCCCGTACTGAGCTTGGGGAGGCGAGATTCAACACGACCTCTGTCTTGTCTGGGTTGGCTTCAATTCCGCGCTCGTTAACCATGTATCCCAGAAATTTTCCTGCGGCCACTCTGAAGGTGCATTTCTTGGGGTTGAGCTTCATCCCATAGTTTCTCATAAGGGCAAATGATCCCTCCAGATGCTCAACGTGATCCTGTGCCCACAAACTTTTGATCAAAATGTCGTCCACGTATACCTCCATCGACTTTCCTATCAGGCTGTAAAACATTTTCTCCACCAACCTTTGGAACGTCGCTCCAGCGTTCCTCAGACCGAAAGGCATTACACGATAATAGTATACGTTCGTGTCCGTAACAAAGGCTGTTTTCAGTTGATCCTCTGTTGCCATAAAAATCTGGTGGAACCCACTCTTGGCATCCATGAAACTAAATAAGGCGCACCCGGCTGTTGAATCTACTAGAAGGTCGATCCTTGGCAACGGAAAAGGATCATGCGGGCAATGCTTGTTCAAATGTTTATAATCCACACACATTCTCCACTCTGCTTCTTTCTTCCGCACTAGGACGATATTGCTGAGCCACTCCGAATAGCGCAATTCGTAAATATGCGCTGCTTTAAGCTTTTCCACAACCTCCTTCTCTGCTACCTCGCTCTTCTCCTTGATAAAGTTCCTTTTCTTCTGTCGTATCGGTTTGGCCCGTGGATCAACATTCAGCTTATGCTCTATAATCTTCGGGTCGATCCCGATCAAGTCAGAATCACTCCAGGCAAATATATCGAGATTTCTTCTTAAGCATTCAATCAATGCCTTCCGAATATCGGGCGGTATTGTAGCTCATATCCTCAACGTGTGCTCCGGTTGTCCCGGGTCAATCTCTATTATGATAAACTCTCCGGCCGGCTCCATTCTTGGTTCACCCTGATAAGGAATGATCGGCCTTTCCATCTCGGTGCGCTGTGCCCCATTATCAAGCCTCGCCCTCTTGCCAGTCTTTATCACATTGGGATCTGTCTTGTTCAGTTCCTGCCCCTCAATACTTCGCTGCTTCTTTCTTGCCATCTTGTCTGACGAGCCCCCATTTAGAGAACCTTGGTTCCCACAGACGGCGCCACTGATTTGACAATAGATCGTTTTATATATGTGCGAGTCTCGGTTACAAGTGGATAGTCTGGCAATACAACGAGTCTATCTAAAATCAGGCCTACATTATGTATCTCGTGTAGACTTGGTCCGGAACCTGTTGCTCGAGATCGGGGATAGGTCTCCCATATGACGTCGGTGATGATCCTCGATATGACGTCGGTGATGGTCCTCGATATGACGTCGAGGATTGATCCCGAAATGGCATCGGTGATGATCTTCGATAGGATGTCGGTGACGATCCTCGATATGATGTTGAGGATGGCCCTCGATATAGGTGGCGGAATGCTGACGTGGACAAGACTATGCCCAATATCGATATCGGGTATGATATCGAATATCTCTATTCGATGTGATTCGGAGTGACCCAGGCCAGAATTGATTGCCTTTCTCGGTGTGCGGGCCGGTATATTTATAGGCGCGGCTGGCCTATATCGAATTCTATTTTTGACGTCACATCGGGATTGATCCCCGATATACTTGATCATGGGCCGCGGCCCAGAATGGGCCCAGATGCTAGAAACCTCCATATCAATCACTATTGAGTATGTCAAACAGGGTTGTCATTCATTAGTCCCTTGACCCACATAGGGCTGTCCAAATTAATATTATCATTGTTGAGTATGTCAAAAATGATTTGTTGTAATGTTTACTATTCTGTTTAGTTTGGCGTGTACGATTTTTCCTCGGCATGTAAAAATTTTAATTTGGTTGTTTAAGTTTGTTCGAATTCAGTTTTATTCTACGTTTTAATTAAAAATCGTAAAATAAACTTGATTCCATTTGTTCTTTCACCAAGCACTTCTACACAATTTATTAGTATTTTTTCTCGAATTTCAAAAACAATAAAATTAAAAGGGATGATAAACAAATTTTTAGGGAAAAATATAATTAATCAAAAGTCGTAAACCAAACTCGGTTCCGTTTCTTCTTTCACCAAAGACGATCTAAACTATTTATTAGCATGTTTCCTTTAATTTCATTAAAAATAAAATTACAAAAGACGATAAACGAACTTTCGGGGAAAAAATGTAATTAATTAAAAGTCGTAAAACAAACCTGATTCCATTTCTTCTTTCACCAAACACTTCAAAACTATTTATTAGTATGTTTCCTCGAATTTCATAAAAAATAAAATTTCAAAAGACAATAAACGAACTTTTGGGTAAAACATGTAATTAATTGAAAGTCGTAAAACAAACTCGATTCTATTTCTTCTTTCACCAAACACTTATAAACTATTTATTAGTATGTTTACTCGAATTTCATAAAAAAAAAATTAAAAGATAATAAAAAAAAATTAGGGGGGAAAATGTAATTAATTAAAAATTGAATAAAAATACACACAAAATACTAAAAAAGAAAAAAAAAGGAATACGCATTACCTACGGATTTTCCATAGGCAAAAAGTATTGGCTACGGAATATTCCATAGGCAAAGATTATTGGCTACGGGTTATTCCGTAGCCAATGAATATTCTATTGGCTACAGAATATTTAATAGCCAAAGACTATTGGCTATGGGCGTAGCCCGTCGCCTATATTATTGGCTACGGCTTCTAGCCGTAGCCAATAGTTTTTTTTGTTTTTTTTTAAATATTTGTGAACTATGGGCGACGGATGCCCGTCGCCTTCGGCCAATGGCTACGGAGTTTCCCATCGCCAATGGTCAAGAGCGACGGGATATATCCATCGCCAATGAGTTTTTTTTTTTTTTTAAATCCAAAAAATGACCAAGGGCTACGGATTTTCCGTAGCCAATGGCAAAACCACCATTGCCTACACCATCCGTATCGAATGGTCCTAGCTAAAAATCGATTTTCTTGTAGTGACGGTGCTCAATCTCGCCCCAGTAGGCTGTTACCCAATGTACTTTGTGCAGTTCCCTCACGAAAGTTCCAACATAGACTCGTTCGGGTGCATGAGATCTTACAACGACGCCGTCAAAGAGTACAACTCCATGCTAAAGAAAGCACTAAAGCGAACAAGACTAGAACTTCGCGATGCTGACGTTATATACGTTGACACACAGTGGAACTAAATATGATGTTCACGATGCTTTTCCTTAAATGAATATCTTTTGAGTTCGCTCCATATTTGCATGAATCAAGTATGGAACTAAAGCATGTTGCGGATATGGAGGCAGGGCACATAATTTCGACCCACGAGTGTTATGTGGAAATACGAGGGTGATCGACGCCTATCTCTTTGTTCCGCCCATTTTAAAAAATAAAAAATTAGTCAAAAAGTTATTTCTTGAAGGCGATGATTCGCCCTCAATCCCATTTTTATGAGAAGAAAAAGAAATTAAATAATAAGAATTTGCAGGCGACTATTCGCCCTCCTTTAAATAATAAAAAAATAAAAAATGAATTAAGAGTTTGCAGGCGATTATTCGCCCTCAATCTTTTATTTTTATAAAAAGAATTAAAAATGAATTAAGAGCTTGCAGGCGATAATTCGCCTACAATTCTTTCCAGCTTTCAAAAAACCAATAAAAGCGTCAAATATTTGGCGCTTTTTTTCCCCAAATTTTAATATTTCATATTGCCTCTTTTTTCCCACATATTTCAATATTTCATATTTGCAGCTATTTTCCCCCCAAAATTAAATATTTAATCTCCACTTAAATCTTACATTTTAACATTAATAAATTTATTTTGTTTGAATGTTAATAACCATACTACACATACTAAATGACATATATTTACTTGACTAAGAATCAAAAATACAAAATGTTATGCAAATTATATCATTCGAAAATTATTAACCACATATTAAATAGCATGATTAGAAAAAATAAAAACTAAATTACACTTAGACTTAAATAAATAGATAGATTATTCCTATACAACATAAAATTTCCAAAACAAACTTATAACTACTACTAAAAACACTAATTTTTAAGTTGGGAAATGTTTATCTTGGAGAAGATTGGGATTTGTGGAAAGAATTATGAAAAGGAGCTTTGAAATGTTGAGATTTGTGGAAGAAAATGTGTGTATTTAAAGGGTAGAAAAGAAGTACTGCAGAATTAGGAGGAGAATTTTCGCCTCCAACCTCCGTGCTAGATCTTCCTTAATCAACGGTTGAGATCGTGTGAGATCGCAGTCACACGGATTCTAGTTTTGTTATTTTGGAGGCGAGATTTCGCCTCCAATCAAAAGAAAAAAAAGGTGCTATTATTACACGGATTTCTCCTCCTCAACGTTATTCCACCTTTTTCTGATCTCAATTTTTCTCCTCCATTGTTGCACCCTTCCAAAAAAGAAAAAAAAAACCCATAAATTCGTATTTCGTAACAAAACATTGAAACTATATTTTGTTAGATCTCTAAAAATCAAAAGTTTCGATGTACGTATCTGGTATTTTTCTTAAATTTTATATTTTAGTGTTTAATTTCGAGTTCATCCACTGTATATATGTTATCGCCACTATATATTGACTGCAACCCAACTTGATAAATACTTGCGTAATTAGCGTTACTAATGTTTATTGAGGGTGGAATTTCCGAAGAAAAAAATGTCTGTGATTGTGGATGTAGATCTAAAAAATGTACAACAACGAAGATCGGAGTTGGAAGTACGATAGGGTACGTAGTGGAGGTTATATAAACTAGAGTTTTATAGATGGTGTTTACAGATTTGTAGCATATGCATCTTCTCAGACTAACAATCAAGGCAAAGTTAGGTGCCCCTGCAAAAAATGTTGTAACTGTAAGTTTCATACAACAGACGAGATTACATGGCATCTTTATTCACGAGGCTTTCTTCCATATTATTATGTTTGGATAGCACATGGTGAGTTCTTTCCTAACAGAATTGCAGCGTCTGGTTCTTTCCTAGCATTTGATGAGGACAATAAGTGATTTCCCAGCTTATGGAATGCTATCTCAGTGGAGTACGCACAGTAAGTTGTCATGCCCGTATTGTATGGAGGAAACAAAGTCTTTTCGCCTTGAACACGGCCGCAAACCATGTTGGTTCGATTGTCATCGACGATTTCTACCTGATAATCATCATTTTTGTTGGAACACTACAGATTTTCGAAAAGGTCGTGATGAGCTCGATGCACTACTGGTTCGAAGATCGGGTGAGGAAATGGAAGAAATCGTTAGTTATCTTCCTTATATTGAGTTCGGGAACACTGGACAACGTGTCGAGGGATTTCGGGTGAAGCACAACTGGTGTCGACGTAGTATATTTTGGGAACTTCCGTATTGGAAGTAAAATCTTATCCGACACAATCTGGACGTAATGCATAGTGAAAAGAACTTCTTCGACAACATAAAATAATGGATGATCCAGAGAAAACAAAGGATAACTTAAATTCGAGAAAGGATTTAGAAGAGTGGACAACCAGAAATGACTTATTTCCAATACTTGGGCGAAATAGACAACATTTCAAGAGAAAAGCAAAGTATTGCTTAAGTAAAGAACAAAAGCTAAAGGTTTGTGAATGGGTGAGTGGAATCAAGTTTCCAGATGCCAAGAAAACAAATAATAACGGTGTTTACGTTAAGTGTGACGATGCAAGGGATTCCACCTATTTTGGAATTTTGACGGAGGTTATAGAGGTTGATTACTGGGGAAGTGGGAGCACCCTAACATTAGTTATTTTCAGGTGTGATTGGTATTATTTAACTAATGGGATGCAGAAGCATCTAATTTATCTGCTAGTTGACCTTAATCCACATCGTCGTTTGGCGACTGGGACAGCTGAACCGTTCATCCTGGCAACTCAAGCTCAACAGGCGTGTTATTTCACGTACGCATGTCAATCTAAACCGATTAGAAAAGGGTGGTTACCTGCGCAAACCATAAAAGCTAGACATTTAATAGACACTACCTCATTAAGCAGAAATGCGGCTGAAGGCCCAGACATATTTCAAGATGAAACCGCCCCCTTTTTCAGATTGGAGGTTGACATTACCTCTTATAATCTTCAAAATATGGCTGGCAATGAACTTGAGCCCGTATACGAAGAACCTGCGATCAATAGAAATAATAATGATGAAGAGAAGGAGGAGGAGGAGGAGGAAGAGGAAGAGGAAGACGATGAAAGTGATCCTAATTATGAATAGCTTGTTTTGTATAATATGTAATTTGGATATTGTATTTTAAGGGTTAAACCCTAAACCCTACAAGTATTCTTCTACTTTAAACCAAAATGATGTTATGAATAGCTCGATATTCATTTGTTTTCATTACTAATTAAATAATATTAAATAGATAAGTTCTCCAAAATTCCGTAAAAATCATAGACACATAATACGTTAAACAAACAATTGGGGATGGATATGTAATTTTACTATAGTTACAAAAATACCTTCGAAATATATCATTTTAAGAGAATGATATTCCATTTAATTTCCTTTTATAAAATTATAATAAGTATACTATGGGATCAATATATCCTTTTATCTCTCATGCTATCTCTGTTACATTAAATGATGCAGCATGTCTATTATTAATTACCATTTCAGATTGAATAAAAATTAAAAAAAAAAGGGATGAGCGTATATAGTACTACTACCATTTCAGATTGAATAATAAAAAAAAAGGGCATACTATTTTGATGTTAATTTGATATAGGAAAATACGAATATAATAAGTATAATTTTTCTTCATTTGGTAGATTTTATTCTACATCTTCTATTTATTTTGTTAATAATTTCGTTATTAATTTTTTAATAAAAAAAGTCTGTGGGCAATAATAATTCGCCTCCTAAATGAATTCTGGGACCGACACCTGGTCAAAAAGAAATACCTTTCCCCTTTTCCTTTTTTATACTACCATTTCACACACACATACCCAGCTTAAATCACAATTACGAAATTTTGTGCGGGAGAAAACGAGGGCTCACGAATTTACCCAAAAATTCCAAAAAACCTTTATTTTTTGTTTTGTTAGATTTAAGCTCCCTACATCATCTATTGTCATTCAAGGTATGAAGTTGGGCCATAATTCGATTTTGGTTTCGATTTTGTTGTAAATTTCAGATTATTGTTGTTATTATCACTTGCATGTGACTGTTTTGGTGTTAATTTGATATGGGTAGTATGACGTAGTTATAATTTTAGGGTATTAGGTTCAATTTTTGAATTTGATGTAATTTTTCTATTAAATGGTATAAATCTTGGATTAGTGGTGTAATTATGATAATATGTGTTCCTTTTTGTGTTGATTTGGTCTGTTTTGTATCAGTTGGTTTGTTTTACTTTCTGAAGCAAATTATATTGGCAGATAACTTGCCATATATACATACCATGAATAGAGTTGTGATATGTGCTATAAAATGCTTTTCTGCTTCAAGTCGTAGTATATGTTATTATACAGCAATGATTGGACTAACTGTTATTATGTGCTATAAAACATAATTTGTTGCAGTTTTTGTAGATTATACATTTTTTGAATCGGTATAATTCCATTCTTTAATTGAACTAGTGTAATTGCACTATATTTGGTACTGATTATGTATGTTATCTTTTAGATGGCTGGTCGTACTCGTCCATCCAGTTCGGGAGCCAAAAGGCCTAGATTACACGATGCTCCGATGTTGTTTAGGCCACAAGGTGGTTCCAGTGGATCTGGAGATGGAAGGATTCCGTCCACTTAGAGGCGTGGTGGTTCTGGTGGCTCTACGGGTCGTAGGATGTTCAGGCAAAAGTAATATTAATTAATTGTGTAATTCGGTGCTAATGTTCAGGCAAAAGTGAGAAGGTGCAAACCAAAGGAGGTTCCAATCTAGAAGGTGTGGATTAAGACGCACGCAATGGTGGATGAGACGACCCATGTGGTGAAGTGGGGTAACAGATGGGCGAGGGAGGTTTAGGTAAGTAACATATCAAAATTTATAATTACAGTAGGCTTTATTAATATATGATGTGAAATTTGGGCGGTATAGGATATCATGCCTTATGGTTCTAGGACGACTGAATTCTTATAGTCTGATATCAAGCTTTAGAACAGATTTTATCTTCTGTTTTCAAAAGATTAATATTAGCAGGTTTTCAAATCTTGTTTCTAGTAGCTTAAAGTTTAGCAGAGTTCAAAGTTTGTCTGTCGTTTCTCAATATTAAGAGCATGTTATCAGTACGGTTTCAAAAGTTTCCGTTGACTTATTAAAGTTTCTATTCTGACGGTATAACAAATTGAACGTTAAATAATATTTGGGGATTCTGGTGTTATTTACTGTTGAATGCATGTCGAAATAGCTGAGTTGGGGTTTCAGCCGGTGGAATTTGGTAACAGGTTTAATCTGCTAAGGCTGTGCTTATTAGGATACGTGGTCATCTTTATTGTTGAACGTATGTATAATTTATGGCAAAAACGTGAATTGGGTTTAGTTGTTGCTAAAAATGGAGATGGTCGATGGGTATGGTCTTTGATATAGCTCTGCTATTTGGTTATTAGGGTTCTAACAGCTTATGTATTGCTGAGTTCTTGTTAACTGCCGATGAAAATTGGTCTAGGCCTGAGAGGAAAAGTTTCATAAATTTACCCGCACTCTTTTTCCTTGAGCACGACTAATCTATAATTGCTTTTGTTTTTTATGTATTATTGTGATCAACCCGTTTTTCTGTAGCATTTTATTTCCCATAAAATCGTAATGCTACAGAAAAGTAACCATTTCTATTTTCTTTCCCATAACTGAAGTCAGTCATAGCATCTATTAATGCCACAGTCATAGCTTCTATTAATGCTACAGAAAACTAACAGCTTATATAAATTACTTCTATTAATGCTTTAGTTTATTCTTCTATAACAGCGATCATTACACGTTATACATAACTGAAGTCAGTCATATTCGCTGTTTTATACCATAATTTGCATGAAACAGTTAGCTACTTAGAAAAGTAATTTACTACTGTAATTGAATTTATGTTGATTGCTGTTAGAGTTAGTGTTTTTCTTTTGTATCTTTGTTACTTAAATAAAGTCCTTTAATTATTCTGTTACTAGATATTCTTATAAGCATGGAGAATGATTACATAACAACACATGGTAAACTAGCATCAAGACTTCATCATACATTTAGATCACAATTTTTATTAATGAAATAGGTCTAGAAGAATTGGTACCAGTTCTAGTTTTGGACACTTTTCCTCAACAGATAACTCACATGGAGATTTTGTTTGATTGTCGATTTTGTTCATGAGAGTTTGCATATCATCGGGAGTCGATAAAGGAGAGCTCGGTAGACATGAGCAAATGGAAACCACTCAACAAAGAATCCTAGTGGAAAGCAGTAAAAAAAGAACTTTGTACCTGGTCTTTCGAGGTGTGGTGACCCGGAATTTGTCTTTCGACGTGTGGTGACTCGGAATTTATGGGTTTTAAGACAAGGAAGCACCTTAGGTACCCTGTTATGGGTCAGTACAAAGATCTGGTTGAACAACAGACAATGATGATAGCTCATTTGGTTGAGCAAAATTCCGTGAAGGATGCACTGTTGGAAAAAAATGCACAGGATACTGCCAATTTGAAGGAAATGATTAAAGAACTGTTTGAGGCGCAAGGTAGGCCTATCCCTGCAAAATTTGCCCCTATGTTTGAAGCCCCTATGTTTGAAGAAGAGGACGAAGTAGAGGACGATGAAGATTTTGAGGAAAAGGGCGAAGAAGAAGACAACGAGGACGTGTCTGGTATACCTGACTATTGAGATGTGTCCATATGGAAAAGTTTAGTTTATTTGCTTTTGTTTTTTGTCTCTATGGATTTGGAGGTTGGAATCTTTTATTTAAGAATTGGCGGAGGTATTTAGACTGGGGTTAGACTGTTTTGATGGTTGTCGAGTTTGGTGAATTTTGTTGCACTAGGCTATTTTGATTGGATCACCTTTCCAGCGTTTCTGATTATGGGATCTGTTGCTCTCTTTGTTTATCTTGTTTGTTATGAAACATGAAAACTTATAGGTCATCGACCAGACAATGATCTCTATCATTTCATTTCTGATATGATTCTTTTTTTTTATATAAATTTCTGTTATGATTCTATTTCTGGGTAAACATACTCATGAAGGTTACTAGCTTTGCTTAATCTGTGTAAATCATTCAATTTTGATTAAAAAATGTCATTTTTGTTTATAATCTCTTTTCCTGTCAGCTGATAAATTAAATTTACCATTATCTCTCAGTCTTTTTTCCTTTTGTATGACGAAGATGCTGAGTTCGAAATAGTAATTACTTATAGTTTCCATAACACAATAATTTTCGTTAAAGTGAGAATGGGCTCATAAAGTACAAAGAAAAAGAAAAAAGGAGAAATATCATTTTCAGTCGTTGATCTTGTGAACTTGTAATATTTGACTGGTCCAACTTACTTGTTGTAGGAGAATAATTGCCTCCAACCAACTTGGATAAAAAATAAAGGGCGTTGTCATATTTTCTTTAGTCTGGAGGCGATTATGGGCCTCTTGTCAATTTAAAGGCCCATAATCACCTCCTACCTCACTTTATTTTATTTATTGAAGGCAATATTTCGCCTCCAATTTTCGACGAAGATGCTGAGTTCGAAATAGTAATTACTTATAGTTTGCATAACACAATAATTTTCGTTAAAGTGAGAATGGGCTCATAAAGTACAAAGAAAAAGAAAAAAGGAGAAATATCATTTTCAGTCGTTGATCTTGTGAACTTGTAATATTTGACCGGTCCAACTTACTTATTGTAGGAGAATAATTGCCTCCAACCAACTTGGATAAAAAAATAAAGGGCGTTGTCATATTTTCTTTAGTCTGGAGGCGATTATGGGCCTCCTGTCAATTTAAAGGCCCATAATCACCTCCTACCTCACTTTATTTTATTTATTGAAGGCAATATTTCGCCTCCAATTTTCGACAAAGATACTGAGTTCGAAATAGTAATTACTTATAGTTTGCCTAACACAATAATTTTCGTTAAAGTGAGAATGGGCTCATAAAGTACAAAGAAAAAGAAAAAAGGAGGAATATCATTTTCCGTCGTTGATCTTGTGAACTTGTAATATTTGACCGGTCCAACTTACTTGTTGTAGGAGAATAATTGTCTCCAACCAACTTGGATAAAAAAATAAAGGGCGTTGTCATATTTTCTTTAGTCTGGAGGCGATTATGGGCGTCCTGTCAATTTAAAGGCCCATAATCACCTCCTACCTCACTTTATTTTATTTATTGAAGGCAATATTTTGCCTCCAATTTTCGACGAAGATGCTGAGTTCGAAATAGTAATTACTTATAGTTTGCGTAACACAATAATTTTCGTTAAAGTGAGAATGGGCTCATAAAGTACAAAGAAAAAGAAAAAAGGAGAAATATCATTTTCAGTCGTTGATCTTGTGAACTTGTAATATTTGACCGGTCCAACTTACTTGTTGTAGGAGAATAATTGCCTCCAACCAACTTGGATAAAAAAATAAAGGGCGTTGTCATATTTTCCTTAGTCTGGAGGCGATTATGGGCCTCCTGTCAATTTAAAGGCCCATAATCACCTCCTACCTCACTTTATTTTATTTATTGAAGGCAATATTTCGCCTCCAATTTTCGACTATGATGATGAGTTCGAAATAGTAATTACTTATAGTTTGCCTATCACAATAATTTTCGTTAAAGTGAGAATGGGCTCATAAAGTACAAAGAAAAAGAAAAAAGGAGGAATATCATTTTTCGTCGTTGATCTTGTGAACTTGTAATGTTTGACCGGTCCAACTTACTTGTTGTAGGAGAATAATTGCCTCCAACCAACTTGGATAAAAGAATAAAGGGCGTTGTCAGATTTTCTTTAGTCTGGAGGCGATTATGGGCCTCATGTCAATTTAAAGGCCCATAATCACCTCCTACCTCACTTTATTTTATTTATTGAAGGCAATATTTCGCCTCCAATTTTCGACGAAGATGCTGAGTTCGAAATAGTAATTACTTATAGTTTGCATAATACAATAATTTTTGTTAAAGTGAGAATGGGCTCATAAAGTACAAAGAAAAAGAAAAAAGGAGAAATATCATTTTCAGTCGTTGATCTTGTGAACTTGTAATATTTGACCGGTCCAACTTACTTGTTGTAGGAGAATAATTGCCTCCAACCAACTTGGATAAAAAAATAAAGGGCGTTGTCATATTTTCTTTAGTCTGGAGGCGATTATGGGCCTCTGTCAATTTAAAGGCCCATAATCACCTTCTACCTCACTTTATTTTATTTATTGAAGGCAATATTTCACCTCCAATTTTCGACGAAGATGCTGAGTTCGAAATAGTAATTACTTATAGTTTGCCTAACACAATAATTTTCGTTAAAGTGAGAATGGGCTCATAAAGTACAAAGAAAAAGAAAAAAGGAGGAATATCATTTTCCGTCGTTGATCTTGTGAACTTGTAATTTTTGACCGGTCCAACTTACTTGTTGTAGGAGAATAATTGCCTCCAACCAAAAAATAAAGGGCGTTGTCATATTTTCTTTAGTCTGGAGGCGATTATGGGCCTCTGTCAATTTAAAGGCCCATAATCACCTCCTACCTCACTTTATTTTATTTATTGAAGGCAATATTTCGCCTCCAATTTTCGACGAAGATGCTGAGTTCGAAATAGTAGTTACTTATAGTTTGCCTAACACAATAATTTTCGTTAAAGTGAGAATGGGCTCATAAAGTACAAAGAAAAAGAAAAAAGGAGGAATATCATTTTCCGTCGTTGATCTTGTGAACTTGTAATGTTTGACCGGTCCAACTTACTTGTTGTAGGAGAATAATTGCCTCCAACCAACTTGGATAAAAGAATAAAGGGCGTTGTCAGATTTTCTTTAGTCTGGAGGCGATTATGGGCCTCATGTCAATTTAAAGGCCCATAATCACCTCCTACCTCACTTTATTTTATTTATTGAAGGCAATATTTCGCCTCCAATTTTCGACGAAGATGCTGAGTTCGAAATAGTAATTACTTATAATTTGCATAATACAATAATTTTTGTTAAAGTGAGAATGGGCTCATAAAGTACAAAGAAAATGAAAAAAGGAGAAATATCATTTTCAGTCGTTGATCTTGTGAACTTGTAATATTTGACCGGTCCAACTTACTTATTGTAGGAGAATAATTGCCTCCAACCAACTTGGATAAAAAAATAAAGGGCGTTGTCATATTTTCTTTAGTCTGGAGGCGATTATGGGCCTCCTGTCAATTTAAAGGCCCATAATCACCTCCTACCTCACTTTATTTTATTTATTGAAGGCAATATTTCGCCTCCAATTTTCGACAAAGATACTGAGTTCGAAATAGTAATTACTTATAGTTTGCCTAACACAATAATTTTCGTTAAAGTGAGAATGGGCTCATAAAGTACAAAGAAAAAGAAAAAAGGAGGAATATCATTTTCCGTCGTTGATCTTGTGAACTTGTAATATTTGACCGGTCCAACTTACTTGTTGTAGGAGAATAATTGTCTCCAACCAACTTGGATAAAAAAATAAAGGGCGTTGTCATATTTTCTTTAGTCTGGAGGCGATTATGGGCGTCCTGTCAATTTAAAGGCCCATAATCACCTCCTACCTCACTTTATTTTATTTATTGAAGGCAATATTTTGCCTCCAATTTTCGACGAAGATGCTGAGTTCGAAATAGTAATTACTTATAGTTTGCGTAACACAATAATTTTCGTTAAAGTGAGAATGGGCTCATAAAGTACAAAGAAAAAGAAAAAAGGAGAAATATCATTTTCAGTCGTTGATCTTGTGAACTTGTAATATTTGACCGGTCCAACTTACTTGTTGTAGGAGAATAATTGCCTCCAACCAACTTGGATAAAAAAATAAAGGGCGTTGTCATATTTTCCTTAGTCTGGAGGCGATTATGGGCCTCCTGTCAATTTAAAGGCCCATAATCACCTCCTACCTCACTTTATTTTATTTATTGAAGGCAATATTTCGCCTCCAATTTTCGACTATGATGATGAGTTCGAAATAGTAATTACTTATAGTTTGCCTATCACAATAATTTTCGTTAAAGTGAGAATGGGCTCATAAAGTACAAAGAAAAAGAAAAAAGGAGGAATATCATTTTTCGTCGTTGATCTTGTGAACTTGTAATGTTTGACCGGTCCAACTTACTTGTTGTAGGAGAATAATTGCCTCCAACCAACTTGGATAAAAGAATAAAGGGCGTTGTCAGATTTTCTTTAGTCTGGAGGCGATTATGGGCCTCATGTCAATTTAAAGGCCCATAATCACCTCCTACCTCACTTTATTTTATTTATTGAAGGCAATATTTCGCCTCCAATTTTCGACGAAGATGCTGAGTTCGAAATAGTAATTACTTATAGTTTGCATAATACAATAATTTTTGTTAAAGTGAGAATGGGCTCATAAAGTACAAAGAAAAAGAAAAAAGGAGAAATATCATTTTCAGTCGTTGATCTTGTGAACTTGTAATATTTGACCGGTCCAACTTACTTGTTGTAGGAGAATAATTGCCTCCAACCAACTTGGATAAAAAAATAAAGGGCGTTGTCATATTTTCTTTAGTCTGGAGGCGATTATGGGCCTCTGTCAATTTAAAGGCCCATAATCACCTTCTACCTCACTTTATTTTATTTATTGAAGGCAATATTTCACCTCCAATTTTCGACGAAGATGCTGAGTTCGAAATAGTAATTACTTATAGTTTGCCTAACACAATAATTTTCGTTAAAGTGAGAATGGGCTCATAAAGTACAAAGAAAAAGAAAAAAGGAGGAATATCATTTTCCGTCGTTGATCTTGTGAACTTGTAATTTTTGACCGGTCCAACTTACTTGTTGTAGGAGAATAATTGCCTCCAACCAAAAAATAAAGGGCGTTGTCATATTTTCTTTAGTCTGGAGGCGATTATGGGCCTCTGTCAATTTAAAGGCCCATAATCACCTCCTACCTCACTTTATTTTATTTATTGAAGGCAATATTTCGCCTCCAATTTTCGACGAAGATGCTGAGTTCGAAATAGTAGTTACTTATAGTTTGCCTAACACAATAATTTTCGTTAAAGTGAGAATGGGCTCATAAAGTACAAAGAAAAAGAAAAAAGGAGGAATATCATTTTCCGTCGTTGATCTTGTGAACTTGTAATGTTTGACCGGTCCAACTTACTTGTTGTAGGAGAATAATTGCCTCCAACCAACTTGGATAAAAGAATAAAGGGCGTTGTCAGATTTTCTTTAGTCTGGAGGCGATTATGGGCCTCATGTCAATTTAAAGGCCCATAATCACCTCCTACCTCACTTTATTTTATTTATTGAAGGCAATATTTCGCCTCCAATTTTCGACGAAGATGCTGAGTTCGAAATAGTAATTACTTATAATTTGCATAATACAATAATTTTTGTTAAAGTGAGAATGGGCTCATAAAGTACAAAGAAAATGAAAAAAGGAGAAATATCATTTTCAGTCGTTGATCTTGTGAACTTGTAATATTTGACCGGTCCAACTTACTTATTGTAGGAGAATAATTGCCTCCAACCAACTTGGATAAAAAAATAAAGGGCGTTGTCATATTTTCTTTAGTCTGGAGGCGATTATGGGCCTCCTGTCAATTTAAAGGCCCATAATCACCTCCTACCTCACTTTATTTTATTTATTGAAGGCAATATTTCGCCTCCAATTTTCGACAAAGATGCTGAGTTCGAAATAGTAATTACTTATAGTTTGCCTAACACAATAATTTTCGTTAAAGTGAGAATGGGCTCATAAAGTACAAAGAAAAAGAAAAAAGGAGGAATATCATTTTCCGTCGTTGATCTTGTGAACTTGTAATATTTGACCGGTCCAACTTACTTGTTGTAGGAGAATAATTGTCTCCAACCAACTTGGATAAAAATATAAAGGGCGTTGTCATATTTTCTTTAGTCTGGAGGCGATTATGGGCGTCCTGTCAATTTAAAGGCCCATAATCACCTCCTACCTCACTTTATTTTATTTATTGAAGGCAATATTTTGCCTCCAATTTTCGACGAAGATGCTGAGTTCGAAATAGTAATTACTTATAGTTTGCGTAACACAATAATTTTCGTTAAAGTGAGAATGGGCTCATAAAGTACAAAGAAAAAGAAAAAAGGAGAAATATCATTTTCAGTCGTTGATCTTGTGAACTTGTAATATTTGACCGGTCCAACTTACTTGTTGTAGGAGAATAATTGCCTCCAACCAACTTGGATAAAAAAATAAAGGGCGTTGTCATATTTTCTTTAGTCTGGAGGCGATTATGGGCCTCCTGTCAATTTAAAGGCCCATAATCACCTCCTACCTCACTTTATTTTATTTATTGAAGGCAATATTTCGCCTCCAATTTTCGACTATGATGATGAGTTCGAAATAGTAATTACTTATAGTTTGCCTATCACAATAATTTTCGTTAAAGTGAGAATGGGCTCATAAAGTACAAAGAAAAAGAAAAAAGGAGGAATATCATTTTTCGTCGTTGATCTTGTGAACTTGTAATGTTTGACCGGTCCAACTTACTTGTTGTAGGAGAATAATTGCCTCCAACCAACTTGGATAAAAGAATAAAGGGCGTTGTCAGATTTTCTTTAGTCTGGAGGCGATTATGGGCCTCATGTCAATTTAAAGGCCCATAATCACCTCCTACCTCACTTTATTTTATTTATTGAAGGCAATATTTCGCCTCCAATTTTCGACGAAGATGCTGAGTTCGAAATAGTAATTACTTATAGTTTGCATAATACAATAATTTTTGTTAAAGTGAGAATGGGCTCATAAAGTACAAAGAAAAAGAAAAAAGGAGAAATATCATTTTCAGTCGTTGATCTTGTGAACTTGTAATATTTGACCGGTCCAACTTACTTGTTGTAGGAGAATAATTGCCTCCAACCAACTTGGATAAAAAAATAAAGGGCGTTGTCATATTTTCTTTAGTCTGGAGGCGATTATGGGCCTCTGTCAATTTAAAGGCCCATAATCACCTTCTACCTCACTTTATTTTATTTATTGAAGGCAATATTTCACCTCCAATTTTCGACGAAGATGCTGAGTTCGAAATAGTAATTACTTATAGTTTGCCTAACACAATAATTTTCGTTAAAGTGAGAATGGGCTCATAAAGTACAAAGAAAAAGAAAAAAGGAGGAATATCATTTTCCGTCGTTGATCTTGTGAACTTGTAATTTTTGACCGGTCCAACTTACTTGTTGTAGGAGAATAATTGCCTCCAACCAAAAAATAAAGGGCGTTGTCATATTTTCTTTAGTCTGGAGGCGATTATGGGCCTCTGTCAATTTAAAGGCCCATAATCACCTCCTACCTCACTTTATTTTATTTATTGAAGGCAATATTTCGCCTCCAATTTTCGACGAAGATGCTGAGTTCGAAATAGTAGTTACTTATAGTTTGCCTAACACAATAATTTTCGTTAAAGTGAGAATGGGCTCATAAAGTACAAAGAAAAAGAAAAAAGGAGGAATATCATTTTCCGTCGTTGATCTTGTGAACTTGTAATGTTTGACCGGTCCAACTTACTTGTTGTAGGAGAATAATTGCCTCCAACCAAAAAATAAAGGGCGTTGTCATATTTTCTTTAGTCTGGAGGCGATTATGGGCCTCTGTCAATTTAAAGGCCCATAATCACCTCCTACCTCACTTTATTTTATTTATTGAAGGCAATATTTCGCCTTCAATTTTCGACGAAGATGCTGAGTTCGAAATAGTAGTTACTTATAGTTTGCCTAACACAATAATTTTCGTTAAAGTGAGAATGGGCTCATAAAGTACAAAGAAAAAGAAAAAAGGAGGAATATCATTTTCCGTCGTTGATCTTGTGAACTTGTAATGTTTGACCGGTCCAACTTACTTGTTGTAGGAGAATAATTGCCTCCAACCAACTTGGATAAAAAAATAAAGGGCGTTGTCATATTTTCTTTAGTCTGGAGGCGATTATGGGCCTCCTGTCAATTTAAAGGCCCATAATCACCTCCTACCTCACTTTATTTTATTTATTGAAGGCAATATTTCGCCTCCAATTTCCGTCAGCAGTATCATATTCTTGTAGTGATTCGTCACATTAATAGAAAATAACAGATGTACCACTAGTTGGTCTTCGGTATTTATTCCAAATGGATATTAGTAGCTGAGCAATATTCAAGACTTGTTATTAATATGCATAAAAAGCTAAAATGTAAACAATCATGTCACACATGTGCTTTGTCTTCTCCTATTGTGTCACGGACTCACAGTTTGTGGCAAAATATGACAAGGGGATCACATTCAAACAGTTTGTCTTCTCCTTCAAAAATATCAATAGCATATGTACTGATGAATGTGTGACTGATCCTATAAAAATTGGAACCTCAAGTTTCATGTTTCTATATTTTCAAGAATATATATCTTGGCTTATACTTATATGAAACTCTAGTTTGTTAAACACAAAAAAACCATATTTTTCACTAGAAAAAACAGCAATGTCAAGACGAATATTTGTCTGCTCAGTGGTTTTAATGATGATATTGGTCACCAAGACTAATGCAAAATGTGGCATCCAGGCGATTTTTGTGTTTGGAGACTCGAATTCCGACACTGGAGGATTTTACGCTGCGTTTCCGCCTCAACTGCCCCCTTTTGGCATGACATACTTCAACAAACCAGCAGGCCGCGTTACTGATGGGAGAGTTTACATTGATTTCATAGGTAAATTGGCTAAATCTCCATTCATGTTTTGTCGTTAAAGATCACTTGTGATTGATTACATAACTCTAACGGTTGTTATCGCAGCTCAAGCACTTGGATATCCATTTATAAGCCCGTATCTACAATCAATCGGGTCTGAGTACAAGCGCGGTGCCAACTTTGCTACGTCTTCTTCAACTGTATTCCAGCCGAACATATCTACGTTCGCCGGTGGAAGTAGTCCTTTCTATTTGGATGTACAGATCGACCAAATGAAACAGTTGAAAACCGGAGTTGAGGAATTTAAGTCTCAAAGTAAGAAATTAAGATATTTTTGCCACAAACCTTAAACTGATGCTAAGTTTGGACAAAACAGTAATGTATTGCAATGTTGGGGCTGAATCTTGGTTCTCAGGACATACGAATCTCCCCCAACCTGATGTATTCGGAAACTCTCTCTACATTTTGTACATTGGACAAAACGACTTCACAGGTTACGCTGCCTCTGTTGGTACGGCTGGAGTGAATCAAATTGGACCTCACATCATTTCCAAAATCAAAAGCGCAATCAAGGTTAAAAAACATTAGTACGTAGTTTTAACCATCTACGAGTTTGGTGATGGGGTTTTAGTTTGAAAATACGAACGTAGACCAGATTTATGGTAGACTTAGTGGGCTTAATTGATTTACACACCACTTTTATGACCACGCCTTTTTCACGTGCTTAATAATTAAACTTTTTGATGATGACGCACAATTATGACTACATAGGCTATAAACCTGCATGTCGATATAAATATTACCTATGTTACTTTTCTTATAAATAGGAACTCTATGAATTGGGAGGGCGCACGTTTATGGTGCTCAATCTAGCCCCAGTAGGGTGTTACCCAATATACTTGGCGTTTTTACCACCCGGAAGTTCCGACATAGACTCTTTTGGGTGCATGAAATCTTTCAACGACGCTGTCAAAGTTTACAACTCTATGCTGAAGAAAGCAGTAAAACAAACAGGACATGAACTTCACGATGCTGACGTTATATACGTGGACACACACTCTGTCTTGCTAGAACTTTTCCACCACCCCGAATCCCATGGTGAAATCCCAAACTATCAGCACACAACGGTTTTAGGCCATAGAACAGTTCTCATTTAATTTGTATGATGTTTGCAGGAATGAAGTATGGTACAAAAGCATGTTGCGGATATGGAGGTGGTGCGTATAATTTCAACAGGCAAGTGTTCTGTGGGAATACGAGGGTGATCAATGGACAGAACGTTACGGCTTCCGCGTGCAGTGACCCTCAGAATTATGTGAGCTGGGATGGGATTCATGCCACAGAAGCTGCAAACAAGATAATGGCAAATGCTATCCTCAATGGCTCTCTGTTTGATCCTCCATTTTCTTTTAATGATCAGCATTGTAATATTCAACCAATTGGTTGATAAAACAATGACTCGATCAGCATAGGATGAAGAAAAAAATAAAGGTAAGTGAGTAAGTTAGATACAATGAGGGATTTTGTCAAGTAATTCGATGAAGATTCAGTCATTCAGCATGCTTTTTAATATGTGAAGCGCAAGTTATTGTTTTTCTTAGTCAAGTTGTAAAACGGTGTACACGTTGGGAAATTCGATGCTTTTAACTCTATGGAAAATGGATTTTGTGCTATTGGATGTGAGCATATTATATATACTATATATATTGTGTTTTTCCCTTTGTCCTCTAAGGGTTCAAAAGTAGCAATGTATCCTACAAAGTTTGTTGAAGACTCCTCTAAGACTAATCTAATGAACAACAAATCGGACACCTGTCCAACATGAACTGCTGATCAACGGTACTCCAAGAGGGTATTCAGCATACGTTAGAAAGTTCAACGTTATTAACCCTATTATTATACAGCAACTTTATTGTCCACAAAGCTATGGTTATTTAACAATTTAAGTCACCGTATCACAATGGTAAAGATCCAGCAAAATGGTAGTACACACACAATATGGTATTTGATAGTTAAGGTTGACACTTGGTATGGATTAATAATTGGAAAATTACAAAATATATGTACCACCTTGTTTTTTCTGATTTGCAGTGGTCACGGTTAAAATGATTGCCCATGTGGACCGTTGGCTAGCTGTAACACCCCGAAATTTTTTGCATGAATTAATATGATTTTTCACTACATAATTTTAGGGGCATTCCCGACCGCAATGCCAGTCGGGAATGACACTTTTTCGGTTGGGAATGGCTCATTCCCAACCGATTTTTCGACGGGACGGGCCGGTCGGCATTGCTTCGGTCGGAAATATTTTCCCAACCGAAGTTCGGTCGGCCCGGGCTTTTCAAGACCGCATTCCCGACCGAATTTTGGTCGGGAATCTCCCGACCGGTGATCCCGACCGAATAAGTGTTTGAAGATGAAAAAAGTGTTTGAAAAAGTGTTTGAAGATGAAAAAACTGCTTGGAGATAAAAAAAAATGAGGAGAACAATGAAGTGTATTTATAGAAAAAGTTAAAAAATTTTGAATTTTCGGCAAATTTGAATTTCCCACCGAGTCCCGACACTTTTTTCGAGTATTCCCGACCGAAAATTGGTCGGGAAAGTTCAAAATTTTGCCAACCCGCCAAATTTTCAAAAATTGCCGACCAAATTTCGGTCGGCAATACTTTGCTGCCCAGAAACGCGACCAATGCCGACCGCATTTCGGTCGGGAATAAGTTTAAATATTATTCCCTACCGATTTTCGGTCGGGAATAACTTTGAATATTATTCCCGACCACATTTGAATATTATTCCCGACCAAAAATCGGTCGAGAGTAAGTGCCAATGCTGACCGAAAATCAGTCGGGAATGCCGTGGAATATTTTTCGCGACCGCATATCGGTCGGGAAAAAGTAGTAAATTTTATTTTTTCGATCTTTTGGAAAAACTTGATGTGTTTGTTAAGTATAACTATAGAATCTCACTAAATACATGAATTGCACTAATAGTTAGTTAGTTTAATTTACTTTTAATTATGAAATCAATATAGATTACCAGAATATAAGTTAAGTTAGTTTGGAGTTTTACATATATTAATCATACGTAGTATAAAGAAGTATTCACAATTGACGATTAACATTTGTTACAAACGTTAGTATAGAGAGGCTAATTGTGATATATATATATTAACATATGTTTAACATAATCGTATGTAGTTACATTATTAGCAGCTACATGTACCAATCTATTTTTAAGTGACAATATGAATCGACGCTTCAAACGATTCATCAATGTGCAACTAAATTTAATTTTTTTTTGAGATTTTTAGTAATATATAACTAATATTGATGTAATTGATCATTAAATTAACGATTTATCTAAAATGGAGAGCGAAATTGTGAAATTAAGAATATGAATATTATTACCTACCGAAAATCGGTCGCCAATACCCCTAAACCCTAAACCCTAATATTCCCGACCGAAATTCGGTCCGGAATACTGTCAGCCCCCCTTTAAATGCCCCTCCATATTCCACTTGAGAAATCATTCCAACATTCATCACTTGCTAAGGTATCCACGATTTCCTCTTGTTATAACTATTTTTTGTTAGTTTTTCTCAATTAAGATCATCTTTATTAACATTTTTTTTCTTCATGTTTCTTTGTTTTAGATATTGCGGTAAATGCAATGAGGGGCGTGTGTTTGCAAACAATACTTGATCTAAGTATTTTCTACGCTACAACAAGTAAGTATTAATTGCCTTGGCTTCTATGTACTCGTGTTTTAAATTTTTTATATAAATGATAAATATATTGATTGGTGAAATTAATTGTAACAATTTCTTTTTAATTTTCTTAGATTATAAATGGATTATCGTCCCGATAGATCTTTGATGTACGATAGGATAGACAGTAACACTGGTTATTTGAATCAACATTATGTGGTTGGGGTTCATGAATTCATACAATATGCATCACAACAGAGAGATTACGTAGATCTAAGAAATCGTATTAGGTGCCCGTGCCAGAGATGCATCAATTTAAAGTTTTTTGATCGAAACGTAGTACTGGATCATCTTCATAAGTAGGGGTGGTTTGTGTATCAACATTGGATATGGGTGTTGCATGGAGAGAAGGCGAGCGAGGCGTCTACATCATATGTACATGAATCACCGTCCGCTAGTATTCACGTTGATAGTCTGGTTCATGCCGATACTTCGTTTAGATAATTGGTTGTGGATGCATATGGGGGTTGATTTGTTGAGGGAGAGGTGCGCAACGAATATCCAAGTCCCGAGGCAAAGGAGTTCTATAAATTGATGTAGATGGGAGACATAAAAATGAACAGTAAGAAGTCGAAGACTGTGCTCCAGTGGTTTGTCGAGTTCTTAACTACCAAGACGATTCACAAAGTAGCTAATGTCGCTTGCGAAAAGTTCTTAAGTTTGTCTAAGGATATTATGGACCCAGAGATTGAGGAAATGCTACCGAATACAGTTCCAGGCATGAATAAGATGCTCGTGGGTTTGGGTTTAGGGTACGAAAAGATCGACGTATGTTGGAATTTTTGTTTCTTGTACTACGGCGATAATGCCAACAAGGATCTCACATCGTGTCCGATATGCAAGACCGATAGGTACAAGGCTAGTAGAAAGTCCAGGGTCGCAAGGAAGAAATTATGGTACTTCCCCCTAGGCCCTCGATTACAGAGGTTGTTTTACACAGTAGGCACTTCGAGACATATGACTTGGCATTTGAAGTGTCGAGAGTCAACTGATAGAATGATTCACCCAGCTACAGGCGAGGTGTGGAGAGATTTTGATTGTACGTATCCGGACTTCGCAATAGAGCCCAGAAATGTCCGACTCGGCCTATGTACTGATGGGTTCACACCGTTTGGGAAATCTGGGAAGAACTACTCTTGTTGGCCCATGTTTGGGCAATCTGAGCCTTATTATACCCTGTCCAAAGAGTCCTGGAAAGAACTTGGATCATCTGCTGAGACCGTTGATTGATGAGTTGAATGGTTTATGGAGTAATGGTTTGTTGACATATGACAGCTCACGAAAGGAAAACTTCCAAATGCGAGCGACCCTAATGTGGACTATTAGCGATTTTCCTGCTTATGGAATGTTGTCCCAGTGGAGCACGCACGATAAGTTGGCGTGTCCTTATTGCATGGGTGAGACAGATTCTTTTACACTTAAGCATGGTGGAAAAGCCTCGTGGTTCGATTGTCATTGTCGGTTTCTACCAGAGGGTCATAAATGGAGGTACAACAAGAAGGATTTCTACAAGGGTAGGGAGGTACTTGAACCGCCCATTCGAAGGAAGACATGAGCGGAGATGAGGGCAATTGTGGATAGGCTACGATCGGTTAGATTTGGGGCAAACTCCACAAAGCTTCCGGGATTTAACACAACTCATAACTAGTGTCGTCGAAGCATCTTTTGGGAACTACCTTATTGGTCCACGAACTTGATTCGCCACAATCTAGATGTCATGCATTGTGAGAAGAACTTTTTTTAGCCGAGTCACGATCGTAAGCTGTTGACCAACCGTAAAGAATTGTTCTTGAAACCCAGTGGTAGAGGAAGTGAGTATATAAAGCAAAAGGCAAAATATTGTCTTACGAGGGATCAAAAGAACATGGTGCTTGATTCGCTGACCGAACTGAAGTTTCCTGATGGATATGCCTCGGACTTGAGAGGATGTGTGCAAAAATAACAAGGAAAATTGTATGGAATGAAGAGTCATGATTGTCACGTCTTCATACAGTGATTGATGCCGATTGCATTTTGCGACTTCTTGGAACCCAAGATTTGGGGGACCTTAGTAGAGATTAGCCTTTTTTTCACGGCGATGTGCGCCTCAGAGCTGTCGGTCGAGGATATGGAGTGATTGGAGGAATCGTTTATTGTTACCATGTGCAAGATGGAAATGATATTTCCTCCTTCATTTTTCGACTCTATGGAGCATTTAGTCATACACCTTCCGTACGAGGATAGAGTTGGTGGTCTAGTTCATTATAGATGGATGTATCCATTCGAGAGGTACGATTTTATATTTTTAATAACAATTGTGTTTTACATATATCAATTATTTGCCTAATCTTTCGTTTCTATGAACTGGGCGGATGTTCGACATGAAGGGTTCAGTACTGAACAAGGCGAGAGTGGAGGGATCCATAGCCAATCAATACCTACTTGCTGAGCTGTCCAATATGTGTTCTCAATATTTGGATGTATCTTTTCAGACTAAATATAAAAAACTCAACAGGAACGAGACACTAGATAGCACGGAGTGGGATGATGAGCTTAGAATATTTCAAAAGAAAGGGGCGCCAATAGGGCCACTAAACAAAAGGCGATACTTGACTTCCGATGAGATGGAGCAAATAGAGCTTTACACGCTTCTAAACTGTCAAGAGCTTGACCAATGGGTGGAGTAAGTGGTCGTTAATTATTTTTATTAACGAAATGATTAAGCTCTTTAAAGACAACTAACTTATGAAAACTTTCCTATGCATACTGTTTGCAGAAGAGGAGTGCAGTGGACTTAGTCCAATGGAGATACAATCCAAGAGGAACCAAGAGTACGTAGCATGGTTCAAGCAGACATATTCAAGTGGGAAATACGAGACTGGCGTACGAATAGATCCTCTAATCATAGGTCTGGCTAATTCAGTGGCAACTTACGAGGGATACATTGTGAATGGGATCAGATTTCACACCAATAAGATTTTGGGCCCAAAGAAGAGTGATTGTATCGATGTTTATGTGAAGGGAGACATGGGAGGATCCGTTGCTACCAACTTCTATAGAACGTTGAACGACATTATACATGTGGAATATTGGGACAGAATAAGACCCTTGTACATAGTCTTGTTCAAATGTGTTTGGTATGATATAAACACAGGTACGCAGGAGCATTCAACGTACAAGTTGGTTCACATTAACCCGAGGCGTACCCTCAGCACCAATGAGCCGTTTGTATTCGCTAACCAAGCAAAATAGGCGTACTATGTACCCTATCCAAAGAAGACGACGGGGCGATCAGGACAGAGAGGATGGTTGGCCGTATCCACTATTCCTGCCAGATACATAATTGATATGTCATCAGTTGCGGGATCAAACAATGTCGATGCGGGGATCCCAAACCAAGTGCTACACGAGAATGCATCTGAAGGGTTTAACTTATGCGTGGACCTTTCCTCATTCGATATGAATATCCAATTGGCCAACGAGGGATTTGATGTGGTTGACGAGGAAGAGGAGGGCAACGAGGACGACGAGGGCAATGAGGAAGAGGAAGAGGAAGAGATAATGAGTGACTCAGATTCTGAGGATAGTATGTATGACTAGCATCGATTATGATTTAGTGGTCGATTTCTATTTTATAAAAAAATTTGACTCACGTTGTTTAATTTCATATTATAGTTTGTATTCGTGCTTGTAGTAATAACAACATTACATAATTACCAATAAACAAACAACTAACACAGTTTTCAATACTTAGATAAAACGAACAAATAGTACTACTACTCCGCATCAAACGAACAAATAATACACTACTACTCCGCATAATTACAGAATAAATATGAAACTAGTTTAACATTACATAATTTGTCCAAGCATCAAACGAATTACATAAATACAGACAACTAACACAATTTTCAATACTTAAATAAAACTAACAAATAAAACTACTACTACTCATAATCCTCATCATGAAAGCCAAATGTATCAGGAGCTGTGGAGGGTCAAGCACCATCATCACCATCACCGCCAAGATCGGCTGCATCACCATCTCGAGTGTCATCCTCAGGGTCATCCTCGGGGTCATCCTCGTACTCATCATCATATATAGTGCAGTCCAGAGCACCATGCGCAAAAGGATCAGGAGGGGGGGCGAGGAACGCTGGCCAGCTCGACGAGCATCACGCATGAATCCCCCTATAGGCATGGATCGAGACGGAGGAGTACCTGTAGTCTGGGAGATATGCTGGGACAAGTACTCTATGTGTCCAATGAGCTCGTCAACCCTCTGATCAGTATGAGTCCTAAGACGACGGTTCTCCCCCTCCAATGCCCTCACATAGTCAATGTTGTGTTTGGCTTCTTCTTCGCCGAGAAACCAAATCGATCGTGACGAGCATCCGTAGGGAGACCCGTAGCCTTCCCCTTTTTCACTCCTCCAATCGCCAGACTCCACAGCTCCTGATCTAGTGGTGGCCACGCAGAACGATCCGCCTCGTACCTCTCGATCATACGGCCTATGTAGTCCTCCTGTTCATTTTGTCAGAATTGTTAGTACATAATTAAGGAAGACATATGTTAATATAGTAATCAAAGAATGCTTTACAAGTTAAATACTTACATAGATAGCCATATACTTGGGGTGAACCCAAACGCGGCGACGTGAAGCTCCCTCTAGTAGACCACTGGGCACATGTGTGTGCTGATAACGATATGCCTCATCGTGCCGAGGCTCAGGGGCCCCTGGAGGTCTCGACGCAACCTGCATATTGATATACATTTGTTATTTTAGCTATTTAAATTTAAGACAATAATATTATTCGTATAGAAACTCAATTTAATAAGACATACCATCCTACGTCGAATCTCCGTGTAGCTTCGGGACCCACTAGCATGAGTAGCTCGTGCAGGACGATCAGGGTCTGGTGCCTCTCCTCCTCACCTGTTCTTCTGGCCTGACTCTGTTTTCTTTGCATGGTCAGCCGACTCCCAATGCGTCACGAACATCCTCTCTAACTTGTCGCTCATCCAACTGTTCATCGGACGCCTACTTCGGATCATCCTTCTTGTCGTAATAGTTCTTCTTCGCATTGTACATGATTTCCTTGTAACACTTCTTAGCCTTCATCTCGTATGCGGAATGTGCCCGAAGAATGTCAGCCGGATTAATGTAGTATATGCTATGCAATTAAATAAGGTTTTTAATTAAGGTTTCGTTAAATACAAATCTTACTATGTATAAATATTTATTAAACTTTCAAAATCTCACCTTAAACTTAGCCCACATATATCCCTGGACTACTGGATCGACCTCGGTGTATGAAGGAATACATGTCTTCATAAATCCCCTAATGATCGAGGTAATCGCCGCCGTTATCTTGCTCCCATCAATAAATACGCTTTTCTCCTCCAGCTCGACCCTACGACGGGCTCTACGGTCAGCCGGAACCTGCGGCCCTCTCGATATGCCTCGACGCGGTCTCTGTTGCGTCGATGAAGATAGTCCTGCACCGGCATCGTCTGCAGGGGAAGAACTACTAGGACCCGCTGGTGTAGACTCAGTAGAGCGTGGCCTAGGTGTCGTAGGCCTCGATGAATAAGGTGGCCTCGATGATGATGATGGCCTAGATGATGATGATGGCGTCGATGGTACGTGATCATCATCTAGTCAAAATGGTATTACTAGATCTGGTGGAGTACCGCCGCTCGGTCCGATATGCCTATGTGGATGTGAAGAAGTAGGGGACTAGCCAAGATCGGTGTCACGTGCATCGACAGGATCTGGTGGTGCACCACCATAATGAATGATCTGTAGACGAGGACCTATCCTCGGTGGACCATTAGGTGGAGTACTCGATGGAGTGCTTGATGGACCACTACGCCCTCTCTTCGAGGGCTGACCAAGATCGCTATCACGGGATGACATGTCGTCGAAGAGAAGTGCAACGGACTAAGTAAAAGCATCTAAGTTAGAATTTTTCTAATTATCGAGATGACCTAAATTTAATCAATACTAAGTTATATAGTTTTTTCCTAAAGTCATAAATAATTACTAAACTATAACATTTCCTAAAGCCTAACCATTCCTAAAGGCATAAATAATTACGAAAATAATAAAGGTATAACATTTCCTAAAGCCTAACAATTCCTAAAGGCATAAACATCTAACATTTCCCAAAGCCTAACAATTTCTAAAGGTATTTCCTAATTATATCCTAACAATTTCTACAATATCTAACAATTAATATTAAAACATTAAATATAACATAAATAATTAATATTAAAACATTTAATATAACATAAATACCTCCATAATTAACGTCCTAATAAATAAATTAACACATATAAAAATCATATATATAGTTTTCTTAAACTCATAAATAATTACTAAACTATAACATTTCCTAAAGCCTAACAATTACTAAAGGCATAAAAATCTAACATTTTCCCAAAGCTTAACAATTTCTAAAAGCATTTCCTAATTAAATGCTAACAATATCTAACAATTAATATTAAAACATTAAATATAACATAAATAAATAATATTAAGACATTAAATAAAATATAAAAAACAAGAAAAAGGGAAAAAACTTACCGGATCGAAAGTGGCGACGGAAAATCGGTCGCGAAAGAGGGGCAGGCGGTCGGGAAAAATAGGGGAGAGAGAAAAAAAGTTGAGTGTGAAAATGAAGAGGAGGAGGGAGGTATTCCTGTTTCCCGACCGAATTTCGGTCGGGAATATTCCCGACCGAAATTCGCTCGGGAAGTCTCGGTCCAACTGGGCCGAGATTAGGGCTACATCTGGGCGGGAAATTTCCCGCGCAGAGTTTCCCGACCGCAATTCGGTTGGGAATAATATTCCCGACCGAATTGCAGTAGGGAATACCTTTTCCGGACCAATTTTCGGTCGGGAATTATTTTTTAAAAATGTCCGACCGAATACCGGTCGAAAAAAGCCGCCCCGACCGAATATCGGTCAGGAATGCTCCCGACCGAAATCCGGTCAGGATTTTCTGGTCGGGAATGAGCACGAAATCTTGTAGTGTTTCTTATTATTATTACTCAACTTTGCATAATTAAAATAGTATAATAATATTTGTTGGTGGTTAATGATACATGTATTTATATTCATATATATATACATATTATATAACTGGTTATTTAATTTAAAAGGTATGATTATATATATTAATCTTAACTGGACGTAAATTGATATAAGTATATATTTATGTATATGTAATTATATATAATATATATATATAACGTGCTGTTGTTAAATTAATTTTGGGTGCATCGTTATTTAATTAAAAAGGCGTTTTATAATATGCCATTAACTCTTTTAAAGCAAATATGCAAACCCTATAATGTAAATCAGATTATGGGATGCAGTCCTCTCGTTTCTCGTAGACTTAATACTCTCATAACTGCTCCTTCCGACGGCTGCGCACATAATTTTCTCCAATGCAAATCTTTATTCTGCCGTTTATTAGTACTAAAGGTAGATCAAGTTGCCTCATTCAATAATTTATGATTTGTTTTCATTATTCATGTTCTTTGTTTATTAATCGGGTAGTAGCATGACATGTTTATTGTGATTGAATTAAGAATGATCAGATCCATGGCAATGTGGGAATAGCATGCATATTCATTAAAGAAATTAGGAGCCGAATCCATAGAAATCACTTTATTGCATTGTAGTATGATATTGTACTAGGTTATCGTGAAGGTGGCATTAACATTAGTTAGTGATTATTACTAGCCAAGCTATGTAAGATGTTGTATCATGCACATATATATTCGTGACCATATAATAATTTTCCATGTTGCACGGATACGAACACGAGGCACGGATATGACATGATACGAACACGACGACACGGATTTTTAAAAATTACAGTTAAGGATACGGCATGGATATGACTAAATTTTTAATATTTTATATTATTATACGTATAAAAACAACATCAAAACAAATTATTTATATTATATTTTTAAGTCCATTCACAAATGAATATCAAATATGAGTAAAATGATTGATTTCGAACCATACAAAATAAATTGGTAAACTAAAATAGTGTAGTAAAATAAGTAAAATAAACTCAAACGTGTCATAAATGTGTCGAACACGCACATCAAAAGTGTATGACACGCGTGTCTGAATTTCTCTTTTTAATATAAATTACGGACACACCACGTGGCGTGTCCAAGGAGTGTCGGTGTTCCCCGTGTCCGACACGGTATTTTTCAAAAGTTTGGAGTATCCGTGCAACATAAATAATTTTATATTGCCATGTTAGTACAATATGTTTATTAAAGGAGATTAGTAGCCTGGAGATGAATGAATAACTAAGGTGATATATACCTAATTACAATAATGTATTCTTACGTTAACATGGATTAAGGAATAGAAGAGGCATTTCTTATGAGAAGATTAGAATATTATAGTAACCTTATCTAATTTCTTTTGCGTTAGGAAAACTATGTTAGGCGTTGCCTTACTTTCTTTTGTACTTGTTCTTCTTCGCAATTGCAATCTGGTGCGTGTATATATATATATATATATGTACTAAAATTATTTGAGAAAAGCTGGAAGGTATGTGCTAAATGTTTAATCATAGCAGTGCTTTACGTAGTAAATGTGCCCATTTATTTATTATGATGGCCTATTATCGTATTCGTGTAACTTGCTACTTGTTTGTCTGTCATGATTTTAAGTATCGAACATTTTGATTTTGAATTGGATCCACAGCTTGGTCAGCACGAGGTACTACTGGGCGGTAGAGGGCTAGCTAGTGGGACCTTGTGACGCCTTGCCCCTTTCCCTTAAAAGCATCATGAGGTTGTTGCTTTTGAGGGGATCAACGATCATGTACCTAGGCATGCGTGAACGTTTTCAAGGTCGCTTATTGAACAGAGTGACAAGGTAACGAACATGGGTGTTATAAGGTGGGAATGAGTCAACGACTTAGTAAATGGTTAACGCCTCCTAATAGGACTGAACTTTAGTATGTGCTTGACTACCTAACATGTTGCATTTTAACTGTCTCATTCCTTGTACACCTTACACACACTCGTAATACAACTGAGATTTTTATCTCATTTGGATGCCCTTCCTTCTAGATTTATGTAGGCAAACGTTGGATCGGTGGAGAGAGGAGACCAAGGAAGCTTAGGGCTCAATTGCATTATTTTATGGTTTCATTTACAGTTACTGTTTCTTGTTCAAGACTTCCATGTTGGATTTAGTTTTCTTTAATGTTCTTCATTTCTGTCCCTGTCTTTGGATATTGTCATTTGGTTGCCGACCTTTGGGCATTTGTGATTATTGTACCGTTATGGATAATTTAGTGAATTTGGTTATTTGATTAAAAAAGTTGGGGCATCACACTAGTACACTCTTATTGTTTTTGGCTGCTATATAAATCCAACTTATGATGAATATGAGTTAACACAATGCAAATAGGTAACGATTTTTGTATTTAAAAGGCTAACCAAAAGAAGATAACAGAAGTACAACTAGCTTGCTAACATTAAACCCACCATGAATCTTGGAAGAAAGAAAGTTGTTAAACACCTGAACACACAATTAAGTCCACTCAGCCTTGCAGTGAAGGCGACTGTCTCCGGACTCCAATGCCACTCCCCAATGTGCATTCTGAACCCATACAGTTACATAAATGCTCTCAGACTGACAACAAGCCAGTAGGTGCCACGACGGCAATGATGAGGCCCACAGTTGATGCCACGTAGCATCCACCGAACAAACGGCAACTGCAGGGCCCAGACCCTCCTCATGGGAGCGAATCGACCGTCGAGCCCCAACTGGGGGAACCAGCAACCTTCATGAATTCGAATACGGGGGCAGGCCCCCTACAGTTCCACGTAGCACGTCCTCGTGACACATGTACTGATAAAACTGCCACATCGGACATAACTAAACACGTGGTGCCTAATGACACCATGTGTCCATCTAATGCACACCTGGTGCCACGTGTCGACCTCCACTACATGTGGGCTTCAATGTGGCCCCATGGGTCACACGCTCTCCCCCCTTGTAACCCAACCCATCTCCTCCTCTTATATATCACCCCAACCTTCTCTCTCCTTCTATAACTCTCTCGCCACCCCAATCCAACGCCTCCCACCCACCACATCTCCACCACCCCGAGCCCTACCCCGCTCCCTCGGCCACCAATCTCGATCATTTTGAAAGTGCAAGTGTTGACAGGAGGTGTTGGTCCAACACTCTGGAAAGAGGTGTTGGAACAACATTGAACTCAACATTGTTCGGTCCGATTTAATTAAATTAAATATATTGTTTTGCCCTTATTTGTAAAATCACCTAGTTCGACAGTTGTAGTTATATGGGAATATTTCAAGGTATCAAGGAACGTGGAGAACATTGCTAAGAAATGAAGGGATAAAAGACAAAGATTAACAAAAAATCTTGAAGATAAGAGTTGAAGATCTTATGAAGATAATGCTGAAGAAGATCTCGGAGTTATCCAAATGATAAGAGAGAAATCAACAAACTCGTGTCTATCATGCCTTTGCTCAAGGACGATCAAATCCTATAAAGAGGCGTGCTCGACATCAAGAACAACAACAAGACTAGAATTAAGTTCTCAAAGTGTAGACGTAATTCTTGTATTTTGTAGGTCTTGTTTTACTGAGTTTTATCTAGCTAAACTATAGTTTGTCGGTTATTTAGTGTCAGGATTAGGTTCCTACTCAGTTGTATTTGGCAGTATGGCTTGGCAGGTTATATTCACATAACATGCTTAAAATTCATCTCACAGTGTTCTTTATTACGCTGCTTAAATACTATACAATGAGTGTTGGGACAACATCGAATACAATCGGTGTTAGCACAATATTCAGTGTACACACAGTGTGTGAATCAAAACAAAAGTGTACCAATTCTGGTCCATACATTTACCATTGACGTCAGAGCCAAGCACCTAATTTGTTGGTGTTTGGATTTGGTACAATACCATGGATAATGCGAACCCCAATACTAACAACAGGTTACTAGTGGTGGATGGGACAAATTATGCTTATTAGAAGATCATGCTCAGATAGTACATCAAATCCTTAGATTTCAAAGCGTGGAAATCAATCATTGATGGCTACACTCCACCAATGAGTGCCAAAGACGATGATAATGATGTACACCTGAAACCTGAAGCTGACTGGACTCAAGCAGAAGTCAATGAAGTATTCAACAATGAGAAAGCACTTAATGCCATCTTCAGCTGGATAGATCCTCACATGTTCAGGTTAGTACAATTGTGTACAACTGCCAAGCAAGCCTGATTGCTCCTACAAACTCACTGTGTGGGGGATGCCAGTGTTAAAGAAGCTAGACTTCAAATTGCTCTACGGAAATTTGAAAGCATTAGTATGGGTGATGATGAGTTTGTTACTTCATACTTTGCAAAACTAATGGATTTATCAAACGAATGTCAAAGTCTGGGTGATCATCTAACTAATAAACAACTTGTTTACAAAGCTATAAGAACTATGTCTCCTAGGTTTGAGGTCAAGAAGATTGCTATGCCGGAAGCCAGACACATGGCATCATTTAACTTTCAGACTCTTCTAAATGTATTACAATAATTTGAACTGAACTCTGATCCAACTACAAAACACAGAGGTCTTGCGCTAAAAGCCACTGAAGAAGAAGTAGATAATGAAACTAAAATAAGTGCTTATCTAGGTTATGTAGTAAAGAAGTTCAATAAAATTACCTTAAATGATAAAGTAAGAAAAGAGAAGAATGTGCCTCATAATCTAAGAATAAGTCTTTCTGGTAAAATGGTCCAGTATTCCTTCAAAAAGCCTATTGAGAGTGACACTATGAAATTTAAAGAACGTCAATGTTTTGAATGTAAATGCTTTGGACATATGGCATATGAGTGTGCTAACATCTTGAGAACCAAAGGTAGCTCTAAATGGGTATGCATAGATGATATTGATGACGAGACATGTTTAGAGGAACTACCAAAAGAACAGTTGTCTGAAGAGGTTCAGCTCAAATGGATGTTGGCACAACACTTAGATAGAACCAGAGGAACAGAAAGAATACTTCGACAACTGGGAGGGTGATGACTATATTGCTCACCCTTCATGTGTTATTTTTGAAATAAATGAATGTGAGGAACACTCTAACTTTGTTTGTTTTTTTGGATCTGTAGATTTAAATGAGAAATACTTCCTTGAAGAGGAAATGGATCAAGACAAGGTGGTTAATGAGCTGAAAGTGGTGACAAGGTGGTTAATGAGCTGAAAGTGGTCTATAGAGAACTGGTTGATGAGGTAAAGAAAATCATAAAAAGAGAAAAAGAGCTCATCAGGGAGAACAGATTCCTGATTCAAACTATAACCGAACTGTAGAAGAATCTCACCAGAAAGGAGTTTCAAATGGAAAAGATGGAGATAAATCTTGAAGAGGCAGAGAGAAACATTGCCAAATGGAACTCTAGCATAAGTAGGCTGGATGAAGCACTCGATATTGGGAATGACACCACTACAGGTTTAGGATACCATGAAAGGTCAGACATATATGAGAATGTCGTTCTTGGCTTTTTAAAGGCTGGTTCTAACAGAAATAGTGGTCACACTAAACACTCTAAGAAGGTAACTTACTTGTGTCAATACTGTTTCCAGCCTGGTCACTCAAAACCATACTGCCATAAGTACAAAAAGTTTTGTGAAAAATATAACTACAGTAGTAGTGTTGCATCGGGTGTTGGGACAATACTAGGTCACTCTAATGTTGGCTAAACATTCAAAAGCAACACCAGGGAACAAAACAACAGTTTTCAAAAGAATAGACTATGGTCTCGTAAAATAAAGATTGTTTGTAATGTTATGTTCTCAACTACTCATACTCTTACTAGTGACTGGTACTTTGACAGTGGTTGTTCTAGATATATGACATGTAACAAGGCAAATCTTATGGAACTTGTACCTGTGTTCACTAGTACTGTTACATGTGGTGGAGGAAACAAAGGAACTATTATAGGGAAAGGGGTTCTCAATGTGGATGGTTTCCCTCACCTTACTGGGGTTCTGTTAGTGGATGGTCTAAAGGCTAATATCATCAGCGTTAGTTAGCTTTGTGATGATGATTTAATTGTGAAATTTGACAAGTATTATTGTGATGTGTTTGATGATTCTAACAATTGTGTTATGTCAGGAAAAAGGTCAAACGACAACTGCTAGTTGGTGGATGTGGATGCTCAATGCTTACATGTGAAGGTTGATGAATCAGTAGTGTGGCATAGAAGGTTAGGCCATGTCCGCTACAAGCATAGAAGCTGTGAGAGGCATACCTAAACTTTCAAGTCTAGGTATCACTGAAGGTCAACTAAGACTGCCACATACTGACGATGTGGTGCCAACTCAAGTAGAAGACAGTGTGGACTCAACACCTGAGATTGGCACAGAAGACACAGGGAATGATGATGTTTATCCAACACCGGAAGATGCCGATGTTGGACCAACACTAGCTCACACAGATTCTGACACTGAAGATTTTGCTAGAGAAAGAGTTAGAAAGGACACTCTTGCAAGAATACTGAGAGATCATCCTACTTCTCAGGTTATAGAAAATCTTACTGAAGGAGTAAGAACCAGAAACAAATAAAGAGTAAACTATAAGAATATGGATAAACTTAGTGTTTGTATCTCTGTTACTTGCTTTGTCTCAGCTGTAGAACCTAAGAATGTTAATGAGGCTCTTAAAGACTCTCACTGGATACATGCTATGCAGGAAGAACTCATATAATTCTCTAAAAATAAAGTGTTGAAACTAGTTCCTAGGACTTCTCATGCTAATGTATATGGAACTAAGTGTATATTTAAAAATAAAAGTGATGATAATTGAGTGATAGTGAGGAACAAGGCCATATTAGTAGCCCTAGGGTATACAGAAGTAGACATGATTGATTTTGATGAAACATTTGCTCCTATGGCCAGAATAGAATCTATTAGACTACTTCTTGCAATTTCATGTTTCTTACAAATCAAATTGTTAACAATAGGCGTTTTTCCAAAGCCTCGTACTCACTCCACGATGCCTCCTAAGCATCACGGAGGTCACCCCGGTATCTGCTGACTTAAATGTTCTTCCGATACTGGATATACGATGTTCTATCTCTCATGATAAAGTATCTCACAGAGTACAAATCCCGCACGAGGTATCGAGAGCTTTAAATAGCCTCACGAATACCCCCTAGGGATACGATACTCTCGCACTTACCTTCTCACCAGAGAGCTACTCCCTCTGACTCATAATCCCAAAGAAAATATATTGAAGCAAGGTATCGGGAAATATACTCTCTCGGAGAAATCTTCTTCTCTCTTCACCTATCAGAAGCAAGGTATCGAGACAAAAGGAGCGTTATACGTCATGATCTTATCTTCTTGAAACGATAAAGCCACCAACATAATCGACTCAGCACGCTGGAGACACATGTCCAACTAAGCCCGATGGCGGACAGATCCGAAAGCTGTGTCAGCATCCTCAGAGACAGTTGTCAATACTAGTAACCAATATTCAACATTCATCCCCTAAGCATCGGATATCTCTCCCAAGCAACTACTACCCTTGCATGAATACTAGCCCCTATAAAAATGGGACATAATTCAAAGAATAAGATAGACTTTGGAAGGGCAAGGACAAAGGGGAGAAGGATAATAATAAGTGGCTGGATTCTCTTCAAACATGGGCAAGGCGTCGCTACCCACCCCCCAAAGTTCTCAAAAAATAAGTAATTGTTAATAAATTGGCTCCGTCTATGGGAACGCCATAAACTTTCGCCTTTGAGTACGTTTGAAAAGATCTCCTCATACAAGTCATGAATAATTCTCCTTCTCAGAGCAACACCCATGATTGCTCGGAACCTGTGTATGAAGAGCCTTCGAGGCGCCAATCCTCTCCTGGACTACATAAATATCCCCAGTCTGTATTCGAACGCCTTGTAGAGGGGGCCATATGGAGAAGTAGGCAGGAAGCGGCATATCCCTCGTAGGACCCCCCTCCCCCCTCCCAAGGCTCTCTAGGGAACGATACGACTCCGAGGAGTATGATTCCCATCCAGATCCCAACTTCCTATGGGATTATAGACGCTACGATACCCATTCACAAAATCTAGGGCCTATGGCCCACTTAGAAGATAATATCGAGTGAGGGCCACCTAACTACGAGGAAGTGAGGCCTCCATACCTCTGACTGCCAGCTACCTCCCACACCCGTGGAATTAGATGACTCCCTATGGGACATGGTTAATAGCCTGCGCAGAAAAATGAGGGACATAAAGAAAAACATAACTCCCGGGAAGAACTTATGTACCACGAGTCTCCTTTCGTCCCAAAAATTGCTCAAGCCCTGGTACCCTCGTGGATGAGACCTTGAAATCTACCTTTGTACACAGGGGACAAGGACGGAAGAGATCCACATGATCACATTCATCAATATATAGATACTATGGATTTAGCATCGGCGCCCAAAATTTCGTCCGGTGCCGAGTGTTCCGAACTACCATCGCAGGCAGGGCCTAAGCATGGTTCTCCCAGCTACTCCCCGGTACGATTTCCCACTTTGATCAATTTGCATGCTTATTCGTGCTACGGTTTGCCTGTAATAGAAGATATCCAAAATCTGCTAGTCACATTTTCACAATTAAACAAAAGAAAGATGAGTCCCTCCATGATTATATGTAGCGCTTCTCGGACGAAGCCTTAGACGTACCAAATGCCCATCCTTCGATCATAGCAAATATTCTGACCCAAGTTAAGGATATGAATGAACTCATAAGGCAGAGATCTATATTATCATGGAAGAAGCTTAAAATTCTAAGATAAAGTCAGAAAATAATGATAAAGAGCATGAAAAAAGGTCCTAGGACAAATCTAAATAAGGGAAAACACTCCCTAGACGTAGGGATGACAGGAATATGGTGTAACGGCACCTTCAACCCGCACCCCTACCTCCTTTGACGATAACCCCTGCGAATGTGCTCAACATGATGAGGGGAAGTACTGACTTGCAATGGCCACGGCCTGTTTGAAGGCCCTACGAGAAGAAGGATAAGGGCAAATTTTGTAAATATCATAAAGCATACATGCACGATACAGATGCTTGTACTACCTTGAGGAACGAGATACACCCGCTACTCAGCGTTGGATACTTGGCGAACTACTTAAAAGAAAACAATCAAGAGGCGCCCAAGTCAAATGTTTGGAAGAGGATTCGATCCGAGGGACCTAAGAAGGAAAGGCAAACCAGTACGAAGTACCGTGAAGATATCTCCTCTCATGGTTTGCCTTCCCCTCTAGAGTCTTACGAGGACAATCCCCCATCAGGCAGAATGATAAACATGATCGAAGGAGGAGATATCTCTGTATCGCCCCCCCGGAAAGAAGAAGAAATATTTAATAGAAGTCCAGTGTGTAGAACAAGGACCGCCCGTATGTTCAATACAAGGAACGAAGTTGCCCACTATTGCCTTCGGGCCAGACGATTTAAAAGGCATAGTGTATCCTCACGAGGACCTGCTAGTAATCGAAGCCAATATCCTTGGTATTGAGGTCCAGCATATCCTTATTGATGCAGGCAGTTCGATGGACGTTCTCTTCCTGCCAACCTACCTAGCAACGAGATTAAAGAAGGAATGCTTGGAAGCGGCCAAAATTCCCCTGGTAGGTTTTTTGGGAGAGGCATGTCGCACTCTGGGAACAATCACCTTGCCCATGTCCTGGGATAAAGGCGCCATGAGACGAACGGAGCCACTAAATTCTGGGTGGTGGAGGCATCCTCCCGGGCGCACAATGCCATATGCGGACGACCTTCTATACGAATTGTCGAGCCCATCCCCTCTACCCTCCATTTGAAAGTAAAGTTCCCCACACTTTTGGGCATAGGGGTAGTCAAGGCAAAGCTAAAGAATGTCGTATGAATGCTATACCCTTCGAAAATGACGCGGATACTGCCACACCCACCAAAAAGCATAAGGTGGATGAAGAATCAAAGGTAAAACCGGTTGAGGAACTAAAGATGATCGAGATAGTAGAAGGAGATCCTACAAAGACAGTTAAAGTAGGAATGGAGATGGGTTTGGAGATAGAAGATGGAGTAGTCTCCATGCTCAAACAATTCAATCATCTCATCGCTTGGGAAGGCGGTGCCCGGGAAGAATAAGTGATCGGGTCTGGCAACACTTCTTGAATGTCAACGCGAAAGCCAAACCTATACAACAAAAAAAGAGAAACATGGTCCATGACAGAAACAAAATCATCCGATCCAAAATTCATCGATTGCTTAACCTACGACAAATTCGAGAAGTTCGACATCCGAAATGGTTAGCCAATGTGGTCCTCGGTCCTAAGACTGGGGCAAGATGGAGAATATGCCTTGATTTCACCAATCTAAGTGATGCTTGCCCTAAGGACTGCTATCCCCTCCCCAGTATAGATCAGTTAGCGGACTCCACGACACGGTGCGCCTCATTATCCACAATGGACGGAGAGCAATGGTATAACCAAATCCCCATGGTTGCCCTAGATCAAGACAAAACTAGCTTCATCACTGAGGTAGCCACATACCAATGCCTGGTAAACCTCATGTTTGTGGGCCTACTTGGGAAATCAATAGAGGTATACGTCGATGACATGATCGTTAAAAGTCCCCGAGCAGAAGACCGCCCGAGGACCTTCGCAAGGCATTAGCAATCATGGACCAATTTGGGATGAAGAGTAATCCTCGGAAATGCTCATTTGGCATCAAAATGGGGAAGTTCTTAGGATTTATGGTCATGAAGAAGGGCAAGAAATGAATACCGAGAAGGCCAAGGCTGTCATCGATATGCCCTCTCCCAGAACTGACAAAGATGTTCAAAAGTTAATAGGGAGAATGGCATCTTTGGGCAGGTTCATTTCGAAATTGGCTGTCAAAGGATTACCTTTCTTCAAGGTCCTAAGAAATGTTAAAGACTTCCAATGTTAAAGACGCCCTCGTATAATTTAAAAGGTACTTAATCCATCCTATATTTCTAGTAAAACCGACACCTCAAGAGGAGTTGTTCGTATGCTTAGCAGTCGGAGAGGAAGTCGTGAGTGCTGTGTTGGTCAAGGAACATGATAGGGAACAACACCATGTGTACTACGTTAGTAAAATGCTACAAGGAGCAGAAGGAAGGTATACCAAAACAGAAAAATTAGTATTAGCTCTTGTTACAACGGCACAAAAGCTATGCCCCTACTTTCCTTCACATCCAATCACAACGTTGTCTAAATACCCTATGCAAACCATTCTCAACAAGCCCAAGACTTCAGGTTGGTTGATAAAATAGGCCATTGAACTCACCGAGTACGACATCTCCTATGCCCCCAGACCCTCAATTATAGCTCACGTATTAGCGGATTTCGTCATGGAAATGGCGGGTATAGAGGTCATTCAAAACCTGCCCATGTGGCACGTGTTCGTCGATGGATTCGCTACTGCCACACATGGTGGGGCAGGGGTAGTCATGTCTAACACTGAAGTAGAGGATGAAACCATCTACTTTGCCGTTAGGCTCGATTATCCCCCCTCCAACAATGAAGCAGAATATGAAGCCTTACTGATAAGAATGAGATTGGCCCAAGACGGGGGAATCAAAAAATTAGTAATCCAGAGTGACTCCTAGCTGATCGTGTAACAAATTAACGGTACCAACAAGGTTAAAGAAGAAAGAATACATAGCTATTTACAAGATGTCCATCGAAGGCACGCTTTGTTCGAAAACTGTGAAATCATTCAAATTCTACGCTCAGATAACCAAGAAGCGGACGCTTTGTCTAAAATAGCCTTTCAGACTTCTACAATACACACCCGTCGCATTACCCTTCTCCAGGCCACAAAATCAGAGATATCTAAAACCTAGGAAGTAAACACCACAGTAAACTCGGCCAAGGACAAATGGATGAGTACAATCTTGGCTTACCTAGAGCCTCAGGAAGAATATACATGAAGAAAGTTGAACAACATACAATGGCCCGACGAGGGGCCCGATACTTCCTTCACGAAGGTATCCATCTTATTCTCGCCCCCACGCTAGATGCCTAAATCAGGGGGAAGCGGAACAGGGTATTAGAGAAATTCACGAAGGAACTTGCGGGAGCCACATGGGGGGAGAAAGCATGACCGGGCGCATCGTCCGCCAAGGCTTACTACTGGCCAACGATGGAGCGAGACTGTCAAAAGCATGCATAATGATGCAAAGCATGCCATATCTTTGCTCGCATAATCTATCAACCTACGGTACCTTGGGTGTCGGGACCCAGCCTTTGGCCCTTCGCATAGTGGGGAATCGACATAGTAGGACCCCCGATCCCTAATGCGGGCCAAAAAAGTTATTGTTAATAGTCGTGGACTACTTTACTAAATGGGTGGAAGTAGAACCCATAGCTAGAGTCACCTCTGGAGCAGTCATTAACTTCATATAGAGGCACAAAATATGCCGCTTTGGTATACCCCGATACCTAATTAGTGACCACGGGATCTAGTTTACAAGCCAAGACTTGGAGAAATGGTATGATCACTGGGAGATAAAGCATCGTTTTGCATCCGCGGGCTATCCCCAAGCCAATGGTCAAGTGGAAAGAACTAATCAAACCTTGCTAAAAAACTTGAAAGCAAGGTTGGATTGGCACAAAGCTAGGTGGGTAGAAGAAATTCTCGGAATCCTATGGGCATATAGGACCACTCAAAGGACCGCCACGGGAGAAACCCCTTATAGCTTGGCCTACGGCAGCGAATCCATCATACCCCTTAAAGGTGTGGTTAAAAGCTGGCGAGCCCGAGAGTACAACAACTCCAATCTTGCCCTAGCCTTAGATCTCATAGAGGAAAAGAGGGGCCATGCGGCTATTTAAAAGGAACAATACAAGGCACGCATGGTGCGACACTATAAATCCAATGTGCGAGCTAGAATCTTCCAAGTCGGAGACTTGGTACTAAAAAGAGTGGAAGCCTCCAAGAACACAGAGAAATTCCAACCAAAATGGGTGGGACCCTTCAAGATAGCCAAAATCATTGGAAGCGCCACCTACCTGCTGGAAAACCACGAGGCGAAAGTGTTTCACAACACCTGGAACACATATAACCTGATAAAATATTATGCTTGGTGTGAACATACTCTGTATCTAAATAAAACAATGTTTACAATAGATGATCCATATAATAACAAAAGAGGAATAACCTTGCCTTTACAAAATTATAGTCTTAAACAGACTATAGGCAAACCTATCCCACGACTTCATCTATCTACAAACACGCAAAAAAAAAAACAATACATAATATGCATATTTCTAGAAGCCAATACACTCGCTTCCATCTAACTTAACACACCCAAATCACACCAAGAAAAAAAGAGGGAGCTCAAAGATCTTCCATGGGGCATTTTCCCTTTCGGATCAACCAACGTCGTTGCTCCTCGGACAGGTCCATCGGCTCGACCAAATCAATGTAAGGTACAACTAAACCCTCTGAAACTAGTACGGGCTCCAAACACAGAACCAAGGGGGCACCCGAACATAGGGGCACGATATTTAACCGAGGGATAACAGGAGTTACAGGGAACTGAGGAAGAGATCGCACAGCTTATATCCTATACGCACCATACCCCTGAAATCCTCTCGCAGTGTATCACGAGGGTGGAGAGAGTTGGATATATCCATTACCAATTGAGCCTGGGCCAACACCAGAGCTACCTCATGCCTCCGAGTCACCTCCATTATCTTCCAGAGCGTCGTGTCTCTTTCCTTCGAAACTACAGAAAGTCGTTCCTCTAGAATGCGAAGTTGGTCACGAAGGTCCACCACTCTCTCTTCTAAGCAAACTACCCATGCTCGCTCCAACGATAGGCATCGCTCTACGTCCCATGACTTCTCCACCAAAGTCTTCAAAGCTCCCCTATGAATATCTCGTGCAATTTTATTATCAGCCTCGAGCTCCTCTACCTTTTGCCTGGCTAACAAAAGTTCCCTCTACAGACCGTCCTTATGACGATATATCAGTTCTATCTTCGATGAGACTTGATCCCTCCGGGAGCCCACGGCATTGATCACCATAAATAGCTATAAAGGATAAAAGAGAAGAAGAACGAGTAAAACATCAAAATAAAGGTTACTCACAGAAAGTGGAAGAAAAAAGAACTATACCTCGCAAAGGTCCTTACAAGCTAGATCTGCAAGGAATACAAGAAAATGGTACTTGGCACGGCACAGTCTAACTTATTCAGCAAACCACTTAAGATGGTCTGGTAAAAAACCATGTCAGGACTAATTCCTGGGAAAATCTCTACCCTCGTTGATGCTTCCCCAGGTTTATCTCCACTAGCCTGAGATCCCCTATCGAGAGGAAGAGATACACACTCCTCGACAATGTTTACTACGTTCCTCCCAAAGCCGAGAGGAAGATCCACTTCTAGAACGCCTCTTTTCCCGATAGGCTTGGTACCAAATCCAAGTGAGAGGAACGGACCCGAAGTCACCATCGGCCCCCTATTTCTGGAATCCTCCGATAGAGATTCCATATAGTTAAAGAACATGGACCCCCACAAAGCGTGGAGGAAAGTGATCCGGGGCTAACCCTAAACTAAAAAATAAGGATCCTCCTCCATCCTCGCTACTTGGATTTCCCCCAGAGGTACAACTAGTGAGATTCTATCAAAAGCCTTCACGGCAAAGAACTCCATTTCGCACCCTGTCAAGAAGAAAAGTATAAGGTAACTTACAGTAGAAAAGCTAAAGCCAATCACCAAACAAAGGAAAATGAGAGACGTTACGAAAGAAAAAGTTGGTATGCAGCGGGTGGGGTGGAAATTCTCGTGAGGCCGCCCCTTCTTGCAACCCAACCATAGTTAAAGCATCTGATAATTCAAACAAACCACAGACATCATAACTTCCCTCAAACAACTGGATATCCTGTAAAACCCTAGCCTCCTGAATTGTTGCCTTAGGGCCGGCTACAACATACCCTAGCCCCCAGCGAGTAGGCACCTCCACGAGGAAGCTAACCCATCATGAGGCCTCAAAAAGTAGAAATGGTTCTTCCAGTAGTCACGAGAGGTAACACACCGAGTGATGGTTGTGAACGATTGACAATGATCTGGATATACTAATCTGAAAAAAATGAGCACGCTAGGGCAAGGCCGTAAAATAAAAACACTACCCACCCGATAAGATGTGAGTGATAAGTCCAAAAGCCCCTTACAAAGAACATACCCTACTAGATAACGATAGAAGTTGGGCGTACATTGTCATGTACCCCGCGGGAGGATCATAAGCCCTCTGATTAACTCCGGGTAATACGATATCGTACCTATCAAGATTCAAGTTATACTCCAGGAATAAAGATGCCACAGAATCCAGGGACTCTGTACTCATTGCAGACCCCACTCGACCGAGAATTTATAGTAATAGTATTGCAAACCCAAGGATTGATAATAATAGTATTGAACACCGAGAAATGATCTATCGGAAGGTACACTTCTCTTCTCATAAACACCTCCCTTATGTTATGTGTTAATAAAACATCTGCATGGAGCTGTGCAGAGGACGGAGTAGGAGAAGGACCCCTAAAGATGGAAGACAGGACACCCTATGTTCGCCTAGAACGTGACGTGAAAATGCTTTCAGGAGCACGACATACCAGGCGCATAAAAGGGGATCTCTGAAGGGAAACAAAGTCCCATTGGGAATAAGAAGAACGAGGATGAGTCTATGTAAACATCTAGCTGACTAAAGGTAAGACTTTTCTTTTGTTAGCCCGACACAAGGACGCCAAGTTGTGAGAAAGACACGAAACAAAGTGATGAAAATTCCTTTTAAGTAAGTGTGACACAAAAACATTCGTTTAGGAAACAAAATTTGTCTGGACTTGATGAAAGTGATTGTCCGGAAGAGAAGGAATATATAGTGAAGATAAGGGACCCACCCCTAAGGAAGGGACCATTCGAATCCCGCGTCAATGTTGACCAATAGCAAGAAGACATGAAAGGACACTTGTCATCACCCCCTAAAAGTTAAAGGGAATATTCTTTCTCAATAATCTTGCCATGAGCGGAAGAAGGCACGCAACTACTACCTCATTTACTTCAAGATAGAGTAAAAAATGTTAAAGATTATCCAAGACATTAAAAGAAGGAAGTTCAAGACCCCAAGCTGTCGAAATGCATTACAAATCATTTATATTAAATATACCTTGACAAGAATATAGACGAGCAAAAGGAAAAATTTCATTAAAACAAAGGATCTCGCAAAAGTACAAATTCGAATATCCACAATACATTATAAAAAAAAGAGCGAAACAAAAAAGAAAAAATCCTAAGAATGAGAAGTTGGGGCCGTCGTAGCAGGAATGGAGGGGGATGCACCCGATGGGCCAGCTACATGTCCCGTGGCTGGAGTTGGCGGCATCGGGGGAGTAATTATGAGTCTTGGAACAACAGCATGAAGAGGGACTCGAGTCGGAGCTTCCGGAGAAGGAGGGAAGTGAGAACTATGCTTCTCAAGGAGGGTGAAGGCTTGCTCTAACGTGGGCCTCTGCATCTCGAAAATATTTATCTGGCGTGGATCGGCATTATGGGCAATCTTCCTACGCACCTGCCCAAAAGATTGAAGGAAGTCCCAAAACACATGCCCTATCAAATACCCGTGGTTCTTATGGGCATAAACCCCCATGCACTGACGAAGGGTCTCCTCCTGGGTGAACTTAGTAGCGGTAGTCAACTTCTGTTGCAACTCCTCGGGAGAGATACCTCCCGACGTTTGAGTCTTCACTATCTCCTTTGTCAGGGTCTCTACCACGAAAAGAGCCTGAGACAGATTCTGTTCGAACTCCTTATGCCTTAAGGCCCCGCAACCTTATGTTCCTCGAGGATCACCACTTTCTCCTTCAGAACCATACCCATAGCCAACAGCTCCGATACTGATGGGTGAAGTCGGTTGTTCTCGGCTCCCAAATCTTGTATCTGCTTTGTGTCCTTCGCCCAGGCCACGTCGTACTTCTCCACTCGCTTCCACAGAGCCTTATTCTCCTCTTCCATCTTCCGCAATCTTTCTTCAGCGGTAGTGGCATTCTCGTGCAACTTCCAAACCTCGCGTAAGACAAGGGGAAGCACTTTAGGTGCCGAAAGAAAAAGCCAAAATAAGAAAAATAAAACTAAAAATGTTTCTAAAGAAGGGGCAGGAAAAGACACTTACCATTATAACCATCCAATTGACGCATGCTTGCAAGAATAGCCATCCATCCATGGGCAAAGAACTGGTGGAAGCAAAGAATCGGGTTATCGTCCCGAGAGCCGCCTTAACTTCCTCCGCATCAGGCACTTGTCCCAAAGCAGGAAAATTGGAGGAAGAAGGCCCCTTTAATGGCACACCATCTGATAGTGGAACCTGAGTAACAATAGGGCTATCAGACTGAATGGCTGCCAACGAACTCGGGGTGGGGTGATCGGCAAAGGGTTGAGCCACAGACATCAACTCCTCCAACAAAAAGTCACTTCCTCGGAAACAGGACCCGAGGGTAGAGTGGTGGGGGCCGAGGGAGGAGAATCTCCTCCAAAATTGAGAAACTCACCCCTTGCATACAAACCATGCCTCAGTAAGAAAGCTACTCCCTAACTCATAAATCAATTATGAAAAAATTAGAACTCAAAAGCTTACCCAAATAAAAGGCAACCTCCAACATCGACGACCCCTCGCCCTTGATTACTGGAGCTTTCCCTTTATCTATTAATATAGCCCTTCATAAGTAAAATCGAACAAAAATTCTCCCAACTTACTTAAATAAATTACAGAAATGACACTTACACAAGACCTGAGTGGTAGTAATGGCAGGTGCCAATGGAGTATGATGAGGAGAGGTAAGGCTAGCCGGTGGTGTCTCCAAAAGTAAATCCGTCATATCCGCTGATGCAGCTGACCTATCGGATGAAGATAGCTCGACAATATCTGAAGGAATGGAAGATGGGCCCATAGTAACACCAACGAAAGGATCAATGGAAACTGGGGGAACAACGGTAAGGGGTTGTAAAGACATCTCGTCAATCCCCACATCATCTTCCACCACCACTAGGGACAAGACAACGACAATGGTAGCATCCACCAAAGTCACATCTAAACGCCCTCCTTAGGAGCGTCCGATGTCCCGCTCGACGACCGAGATAAAGCCGTCGAGATAATAGAACGACTCTGCACTGGGTCAACAATAGCCTCTACGGCATCAGGAATCTCAACCTCCCCTGAAACCAAAACATTTTCGTGGGTCCCCGTGCCCCCGGAAATCTGCGTCCCGTTATGGGTACCAGCACGTTCCACCATAAACGGTTTCAACGCCGCCGCTGAGAGAAGATCAAGGCCAGTTAAAATTCCGATAAACTCAAAACATCATCAAAACTACAAAGGCAAATGTCATATAAAAATTACCAAAGGCAACGGCGTAACCTGCGGGGATAGCCAAAGGTTTCTCAATCTTATATATCGGTGCAATATACCACAAACTCGCGGTCTGATAGAGAGCTGTGAACTTCTTCGATTCAACCAATGTCTTCGCCGCAAACACTGGCGAAAACACTAGGGTATCATCCTTAACACTCTCAGGGAATCGGGACTCCCTCTAGGTATAGAGCATATCCCACTCCCCCTCGGTAGGAAAAATATAGATAAACTTGTTGTTCCATGTGCTATGCGAGCTAATGTTCCTCTCGGAAATGCATTCATCTTGGATCCGATGACCAAAACAGTAAAAAAGAGCCCCCCCCCCCCGGAAAGAGTTTCAACTCGAAAATAGCAAAGAATCTCTCCTTCGTGCACTCAATCCGCCTAGTCAAACACCTAAAGATGAACAGTGCCAGAGCCGTAAAAGATTTTGGAGTGAGCTGGCTTGGACATACGTCCCAAAACTTGAATACTTACAGTAGAAGGGTGGGAAGAATGAACGCAGCCCCGCCCTCACCTGAGAATACTACACTGTAAGGTGTTTGGTAGGAGGAGCATTACCCCTCTGATCGGCCGTCGAAATCACCACCGTCACATTCTGACCCGAGGCTCTATACTCGATGCATAAATTCTTAATCTCCTCATGGGTATCGGGACTAGCAGTGACCTCCACTTTTTGGGTATTTCACGGAACACCACCCTTGTCGGACTGTTTCTCGGATTTCTTCGCCTTCTTAGCACTTCTGCTGCCACTTTCCTCCATCATCATCGCCGCGCTCCTCTTACGAGAAACTGAATAAGGGGCCCCCGTCACCACTGGAGGGTCAGAAGCAGATGAAAAGGCAACGGCACCGGAGACGGAAGCCGCAGAAACTAGGTCAGTAGTAAAGAGAGATGCCATTAAAGAAAACTGGAAAGCTTGAAAAGAATTGATAAGTTGCACAGAAATTTACGATAGAGAAAGTGCTTGGAAGTTTGCAAAGTGTGAAGAAACATTTGGGGGAGGAGGGTATTTATAACCCTAGGAACAAACGGGTATTAATTATCCACTAACCCCTTTCTTCACACCTCACGACGCCGCTTCTCTTATACGTGGCTTAAAGACCTGCTCCCCATTAATGTCACCCTCTATAATGGCATAAAATCTAAAGAGTTCGGACCGTTATGCCCCCATGATGAAAAAACATAACTACCCGTTACACACCACTTCCAAGAGACACGACATTAATAATAAATGTCACGTCATCAAAAAAAAATTGGCCTATTAAAAAAGCAACGTATGTACAACTCCTTTCAAATTCCTATTACCTCTTAAAAGAAAATAATAGGAATTGGGGGGGCTCTGTTAACAATAGGATTTTTTCAAAAAGCCTCGTACTCACTCCACGATGCCTCTTAAGTATCACGGAGGTCACCCCGGTATCGGCTGACTTAAATGTTCTTCCGATATTGGATATACGGTATTGTATCTCTCATGATAAAGTATTTCACATAGTACAAATCCTGCGCGAGTTATCAAGAGGTTTAAATAGCCTCTCAAATACCCCTAAGGATGCGATACTCTCACACTTACCTTATCACCTGAGACCTACTCCATCGTGACTCATAATCCCAAAGAAAATATACTGAAGCAAGGTATCGGGAAATATACTCTTTCGGAGAGATCTTCTTCTCTCTTCACCTATCAGAAGCAAGATATCGGGATAAAAGGAATGATATACGTCATGATCTTATCTTTATTAAATTATAAGTCCACCAACAGAATCGACTCAGCACGCTGGAGACACATGTCCAACTAAGCCCGATGGCAGACACATCCGGAAGCTATGTCAGCATCCTTGGCAACATGTGGCAATGCTAGAAACCACCATTCAACATTCATCCCCAAGCATCGGACATCTGTCCCAAGAAAATACCCCACTTGTATGAATACTAGCCCCTATAAAAATGGGACAAAATTCAAAGAATAATATAGACTTTGGAAGGGCAAGGAAAATGGGAGAAGGATAATAATAATAAGTGGTTGGATTCTCTTCAAACTTGGGTAAGGCGTCGCTACCCACCCCCAAAATTCTCAAAAAATAAGTAATTGTTAACACAAATTATACCAAATGGATGTTAAGGGAGCATTTTTTAATGAGTATATATACAAAGAAGCCTTTGTTGAGCAACCTAAGAGATTCACAGACCCCCATCACCCTGACTATGTATACAAACTTGAAAAAGCCTTATATGGATTGAAACAAGCTCCCAGAGCTTGGTATGAGAGGTTGACTGAATTCTTACTATATTTTGGTTTTACTAGGGGTGAGGGTGATATGACACTGTTTATCATGAAAAATAATTAGAAGTTCGTATTGCCCAAATCTATGTTGATAATATAGTATTTGGCTCCTCTAACCAGTCCACCTTGGACAAGTTTGTGAATACTGTGACAGGTACATTTGAAATTAGTATGACAGGGGAGCTCACCTTCTTCCTAGGACTACAAGTGAAGCAAAAGGACACAAGGATGTTCCTTTCTCAAGAGAAGTATGACAGGAATTTGGTGAAGAGATTTGGGTTGCTAGAATCCAAGCCATGTTAGACACCAATGTCCACAATAGTGAAGAATGAAAGGATGTAGCTGGTGAAGATGTTGACTCAACACTTTACAGATCACTGATTGGAAGCCTCCTATACTTATCACCCACCAAACCAGACTTAATGTACTATGTGACTTATTCAGTTGCGCCTTGTTTATCTTATTTATCTCTGATAGAAATTGTCCTCATTGTCCCTGGTGTTGTTAGGGAATTTTACTGTAATTTGTCCAAGTTTGTGCATGCTAAGGGGTCCCCCAAGTATGGGAGAGTATATGTCAAGGACAAATTCTACAAGTACAATCCCTCAATTATAAACAAATCTTGGGGGATGCCTGGAGGACAAGAGACAGAGGTTGAGACTGATGATGACAACATGATGAAGGAACTCACAGGGGGACTAGAGAAGAAATGGAAGAATAGGATGCAAATCTTGTTTGCTATTTAATCTGTTACTATAATTCAATTATATGGTCCATGTTATCTGTATTATAGATAAAGTAATGGATTTCTCAAAGAGTAGGATGCGAAACAATGTTGATACACCACCAATTGCCGGCATTTCACGTAAATATTGGACTCGGCAAGAGGAAGATGCCTTGGTATCAGTCGTGCACGAGCCCATAATTGACGGTTGGGAATCTGGAATTGGTTGGAGGCAGGGGTTTAATAACCAAGATGCAAAAAAAATTATGGTTATACTACCTAGTAGTGATATTAGGGGAGATCCACATGTTGTGTCAAAAATGGCTTCATGGGGAAGAGACTATCGTGCATTGGCTAAATTGTTTGGGAGGAGCGGCAACAACGTAATTGCCATAGATGCAAATGATTACACAATAACAATAGTCGACACTGAAATATAGGATGCGGCTTTGAAGGTTAGGTATTTATGAACTTGTTGGATTTTTAATAAGATTAACAATCTTATATATGTGATATAAAAAGGCATTACAGTTTAACATTTTTGGCTATAGGTTAACTCGGACTTATTAAAAATGAAGAGCATATCGTATCCTTATTACGATGATTGGGAGCTTCTTTTTGGAAACACTCGTGGGACTGGCGACCATGTCGTGGACTTCGGTGCCGCGCGCTATCGAGTACAAAGTCAAAATACTAATGTCCCCGCACCAACTCCAGTTAAAAATCCAACCGGACTCGAAGATATTACGGTTGAAACTGGTGATGCCGCATCTGCTACTCCACATGAGGATGGTAATGGCCCATGGAAACCTTCGGGAATTAAAAAAGGAAAGGAACGTGGCTCAGGAGGAGACGACGAGGCAGTTAGTGATATTAGATAGGACTTCGTCGAAACTAAGTGAGCAATCTCTGAACTTTCAGGTGTTATTCGATCCCTCAAAGATGTTGATCCTGCTGTTACCCTCAAAGATGTTGATCCTGCTGTTACCAAGGTTTACACAGCCCTTCAAGAACTGTCCAAATTCTCAATGACTACCCACGTTTGCGCGGCCAAGGGAATTATTTCATCACAGGCCCATGTGGCATTGTTTTGCAGTATAGATAAGGAAGTAAAGAAAGAATACGTCCGTAGCATTTTAACGGAGTGAAAAACCACGACTCCCAATTTTGGTTACACCACACAAACACACCGCATTTGGACGCTCAGACATGCGTTACACATATTTTGAACTCCCCGACTTAGAAAGTATTTTTGTAAATTCGTTGTTTGAAGAAACTCTATTTGTGTGTGTTTCATTTCCTAATTTGTATTGATATCGCATTATCAATTGCAAACTATGCTAATGTATGTTTTCAATCCTCATTTTGTCTTTGTTTGCTTTTATATTAAGGATGTCTTTTAACTTTGTAATGATGTTTTTAATTTCTTTATGTCTATTTTTGCTCCTCATATTCCCGAAATCATTTATACCTAAAATAATGGCCTCAATTAAAGGAATTCTCATGATTCATATGATATACTACAAATCCAGATTCTATTTTCACTTAATTCTCTACAATAGCATGTACGACGATTTTATTCATTTAAAATGATTGTATAAACATTTTTAGGTCTTTTATGAATTGTTAAAAAAGATGTTAGCTAACCAAATTAAACAAATTATAACTTTTCGGAACACTAACTAGTTTTTTTTTGTTTTTTTCTTCATTCGACATATATAGATATAGGTTTGTGTTATATTTAAGGGATAAAAGCATCAAACCCCCTAACCTATGGGGTGTTTTGCGCTTTGTTTTTAAATTATGTTTATCAGCGCTTTGGTCCCTAACCTTTAGGGTGTCTGTGCGATTTAGTCCTACGGTGGTTCTCAACCAATTTTCGCCGGAAACACCGGTCACGTGCGGCCCACGCGCTTGTTAGAAGGGCATTTTCGTCCAGAGATACGGGAGATTATTTTCTAGCGTTGCACCCCTTAACCTATCGGAATTTGAGCACTTTGCCCCTGAAGCTATTCAAATGTAGCGTTTGCCCCCCAACCTATTCAAATGTAGCGTTTTGCTGATTCAGGCTCTACATACAAAATAAATGACTAGCCAAACCTAAAACCTATACTTAGAAGTTGATATATGATTCGATTATGACTCCAATTCCCAATGTATTTTGTTTTACTTTTGGAAATTATAGTATATCAGAGGAAATATTTCCTTGTCATATTTGACATGTAGAGCCCGAATCAGCAGAACGCTACATTTGAATAGGTTGGGGGCAAAACGCTACATTTGAATACCTTTAGGGGGCAAAGTGCTCAAATTCTGATAGATTAAGTGGTGCAATGATAGAAAATAATATCCCATATCTCTGTACAAAAATGCCATTCTGACAAGCGCGTGGGCCGCACGTGACCGGTGTTTTTGGCGAAAATTGGCTGAGAACCACCGTAGGACTAAATCGCACAGACACCCTAAAGGTTATGGACCAAAGCGCTAATAAACATAGTTTAAGGGCCAAAGCACAAAATACCCCATAGGTTAGGGGGTTTGATGTTTTTATCCCTATATTTAAATGGGATTATTCCACTAAACCCCCCAAACTATATGTACTTTATGCAAATAAGACCAGGTCTTTGTTTTTAGACCCAGTGAGATCTAAACTTTGATAGTATGTGCGAATTGCCCCATTTTTCACTTTTTTGTGATTTTTTGACCAAAAATCACCGAAAATTTTATTTAAAGTTTGACTAGAATCTTCCCCTCCATGAGACGGTTCCGATGGTGGTGACGGTGTTGCAAAATTTAAAGTTATAACATGGGAATTCTAATTTAAGTTCAATACACTTAAATTAAGTTTTTTCGTGTATTGACTTTGTATTTTGCGACACCGTCACCACCATCGGAACCGTCTCAACGAGAAGAAGGTTTTAGTCAAATTTTAAATAATGTTTTCGACGATTTTTGGTCGGAAAATTGCCAAAAACTGAAAAAAGGAGCAATTCGCACAAACTACCACAGCTTAGACATCATTGCGTCCAAAAATAAAGATCTGACCCTGAACCCATAAAGTGGCCATAATTCAAGGGGGTTTGATGGAATAATCCCTATTGAAATTGAATATCATAGTTTCAAATTATTAAAGTTATTTAATTAGATTACTTTTAAGTTAAAACTAAATTCTTTCTCTTTCATAATATTTGTCTATGTTTCGAAATTCATTTAGAAAAGGTGCTACAAATATACTTTTCATTATTTATGTTTTAATTCATTTTAAGATAAAGCAAGTTGTTTAAATATTATAATATTCATCATCCAGCAACGTAATCATCATTATTAAGCAAAAGGGCTTTAGTTTAGGAAAATCTTAGCTTTCTATTTAAATCAAGAAATCAACTCGGAGATCTTTGGTGATAGAATCATACTTAGAATAAATTTCGTTGTCCATAATAAGCTAAGGGATAATTCTATCAAACCCCCCACACTATGGTACCTTTTACCGCACGAGGTCAAAACTTTTATTTTAGCTCCCGTGCCCCCAAAACTTTAGTCGTTTGTGCGAATTGCCCTATTTTCCAGTTTTTGGCAATTTTCCCACCAAAAATGGGAAAAAGTCGAAACTAGTCATTTATTGTGTCCTAGTTACAGTTATCGTCCTTTATTGTGTCCTTGTTTTATTTTGGTCCTTTATTGTATATTTCATTACGATTTTGGTCCTTAGGAAGAAGTCTGAGTCGAAAAATATCACGTGTGAACACTTGCCGGCCAAAATAAAAACTTTTTTAATTCCCACATGCAAATTCATATGTGGAAACGCTCAGTTAATTTTTTATTTTTTTTTATCTGTTTAAATTATGACCCGGCCAACCCGATTTGACCGGGTTATCCGGGTTGGACAGGTCAAAATTTAAAAAAAAAAAAATTGTTGTTCCAACATGTGAATTTGCTTGTGGAAAATTCAAAAAAAAAATGAATTTAGGGCGGCACATGCTCCTACATGACATTTTCTGCTGAGATTCCATCTTAAGGACCAAAATCGTAGTGAAACACACAATAAAGGACCAAAATAAAACAAGAACACAATAAATGACCAAAACCGTAACTAGGACACAATAAAGGACCAATTTTGATTTTTTCCCCACCAAAAATCGTTGAAAAAATTATTTAAAATTTGACTCAAACCTTCGTCTCGATGAGACGGTTCCAATGGTGGTGACGGTGATGAAAAATTCAAAGTTATAATATGAGAATTCTAATTTAACTCCAATACACTTAAATTAAATTTCCCGTGTATTGACTTTGAATTTTGCGACACCGTCATCACCATCGGAACCGTCTCAACGAGACGAAGGTTTTAGTCAAACTTTAAATAAATTTTTCAACGATTTTTGGTGGAAAAAATGCCAAAAACTGGAAAATGGGGCAATTCGCACAAACGATTAAAGTTTAGGGGGCACGGGAGCTAAAATGAAAGTTTTGACCTCGTGCGGTAAAAGGTACCATAGTTTGGGGGGTTTGATTGAATTATCCCATAAGCTAATGACATAGTATTCAATCAAATCTTTGAAAGGGGAGCTCATTTCAGGGGTAAAACGGCCATTTGATAATGTGTTAAAATGGGTTCAAAAAGGCCAATCAAACCAAATTAACTTACGAAAGCTACACTTAAAAGCGGAGGCTTGTGTGGACAACCAAAAGAGAGTAAAGCAGCCCTAATATGAGATATAGTAGCCAACAAAACTAAATGAAATAAAAGTCATTTTGTAACCAAACGTGCACATAATGTGTCAGGGGTCTTTAGTTTATTGGGTCCAAACCACATTCGATTTTCGACCACGCAGGCGCTTGTCCAGTTGTCTTTACTTTCCCATTTGAAAAACATGTCATAAAATAACAGTGCGCACTGTTGAATGTCTGAATGATCTCATTTCTATAATCTCAATCTATCTTGTGTCTACTTAACAAACCTCTAGTTTGTTTTCAAAATAATAATAATTGGCTTATCTTTCAAGTACTAGAAAAAAACAGCAATGTCAAGGCAAATATTAGTTTGTTTAGTGGTTCTAATGATGATGATATTGGTCACAAGGACTAGTGCACAATGTCGCATTGAGGCGATCTTTGTTTTCGGAGACTCGAACTCTGATACTGGAGGATATTTTTCCGTGTTTCCGCCTTCAGCGCCCCCTTATGGCATCACGTACTTCAACAGATCAACCGGACGGACTAGTGATGGGAGAATCTATATTGATTTCATAGGTAATTGGCGAAATTCCCGTGTTTGGCTTTTCTTTATCAAATGAAATAATATTAAAGATCAGTATTGCAATATATATCCAGCTCAAGCTCTTGGATTCCCATTTATAAGCCCTTACCTACAATCAATCGGATCCGACTACAAGCGCGGTGCCAACTTTGCTACGTCTGCTTCGACTGTACTTCAGCCGAACATATCTATGATCATTGGTAGAGATAGTCCTTTCTATTTGGATGTACAGATGAATCAAATGAAGAAGTTCAAGACAGGAGTTGAGGACTTTACACTACAAGATTTCCAGGTCTTTTGCGATCGGAAATCTGCAACCGCATTTGCGGTTGCAAAATTTGCAACCGCAATGCGGTTGCAAATTCTTATTGCAGGGCATTTGCAACCGCAATGCGGTTGCAAATTCCTAAAGCAGGGCATTTGCAACCGCATCGCGGTTGCAAATTCCTATAGGAGAGCATTTGCAACCGCATTGCGGTTGCAAATTCCTATAGGAGGGTCTTTTGCAACCGCATTGCGGTTGCAAAAGCTAGTATTTGCAACAGCAATGCGGTTGCTGAAAACATTCATACTTTTAAAATGCCATTTTTTTATGATTTGAGGTGCCACATTGTTATTTTGGTTGATAACTATCCTAATAATGATAAAAACAACCATAATTACAATCCTCATAACAATTTCAAGCATTATATATGTGGGACAAGCCGTGATATCTATGATTTCAAACGATAACGTTCGTATACACACATATATATATATATATATATATACATATATAAATATCATCACTAGATACATATAGAAATAAAAGTAATGTGAAAAAATTATCTACTAATTCAATTAATTAATCATATTATTAGTGAAGCAAATCATAATAACAAGAATAAATATGATGATGAGTAGTAAATAGAACATACAATATGTTCATGCATGGTCTAATAACTCATTCGATCATTTCACATTCAATCTACTCTTTCATTCCTCAATTACTTGTTTTGTAACCATTTATTAGTTTATATCACATGTAGCATTGAAATTTGTTGTTAAAAATCAGAAACGCATTGAGAAAGTCCCATAAAATTGCGATTTTCATGTATGAATAGTTTTTGCAACCGCAGTGCGGTTGCAGAAAGGGGCTATTGGGACCGTAAAGCGGTTGCAAAAGCCAGTATTTGCAACCGCAATGCGGTTGCAAATTCCTATAGGAGGGCATTTGCAACCGCATCGCGGTTGCAAATACTTTGCAACCGCAATGCGGTTGCAAATTCCTATAGAAGGGTCTTTTGCAACCGCATTGTGGTTGCAAATTCCTATAGGAGGGTCTTTTGCAACCGCATTGCGGTCCCAATAGCCCCTTTCTGCAACCGCACTGCGGTTGCAAAAACTATTCATACATGAAAATCGCAATTTTATGGGACTTTCTCAATGCGTTTCTGATTTTTAACAACAAATTTCAATGCTACATGTGATATAAACTAATAAATGGTTACAAAACAAGTAATTGAGGAATGAAAGAGTAGATTGAATGTGAAATGATCGAATGAGTTATTAGACCATGCATGAACATATTGTATGTTCTATTTACTACTCATCATCATATTTATTCTTGTTATTATGATTTGCTTCACTAATAATATGATTAATTGATTGAATTAGTAGATAATTTTTTCACATTACTTTTATTTCTATATGTATCTAGTGATGATATTTATATATGTATATATATATATATGTGTGTGTATACGAACGTTATCGTTTGAAATCATAGATATCACGGCTTGTCCCACATATATAATGCTTGAAATTGTTATGAGGATTGTAATTATGGTTGTTTTTATCATTATTAGGATAGTTATCAACCAAAATAACAATGTGGCACCTCAAATCATAAAAAAAATGGCATTTTAAAAGTATGAATGTTTTCAGCAACCGCATTGCTGTTGCAAATACTAGCTTTTGCAACCGCAATGCGGTTGCAAAACACCCTCCTATAGGAATTTGCAACCGCAATGCGGTTGCAAATGCTCTCCTATAGGAATTTGCAACCGCGATGCGGTTGCAAATGCCCTGATATAGGAATTTGCAACCGCATTGCGGTTGCAAATGCCCTCCAATAAGAATTTGCAACCGCATTGCGGTTGCAAATTTTGCAACCGCAAATGCGGTTGCAGATTTCCGGTCGCAAAAGACCTGGAAATCTTGTAGTGTAAAGTCCTCAACTCCTGTCTTGAACTTCTTCATTTGATTCATCTGTACATCCAAATAGAAAGGACTATCTCTACCAATGATCATAGATATGTTCGGCTGAAGTACAGTCGAAGCAGACGTAGCAAAGTTGGCACCGCGCTTGTAGTCGGATCCGATTGATTGTAGGTAAGGGCTTATAAATGGGAATCCAAGAGCTTGAGCTGGATATATATTGCAATACTGATCTTTAATATTATTTCATTTGATAAAGAAAAGCCAAACACGCTTCTCTTCTTTTTTCAAATCCATATACCCACCAACACTTCTCTTCTTTTTCCAAATCCAAAAAATCACCAACACTTCTCTTCTTTTTCCAAATCCAAAAAATCACCAACACTTCTCTTCTTTTTCCAAATTCAAAAAATCACCAACACTTCTCTTCTTTTTCCAAATCCAAAAAATTAAAAACAACCCAAACTTCTCTTCTTTTCTTTTCCAAATCCAAAAAATAAAAAAACACCAACACTTCTCTTCTTTTCTTTTTCAAATCCAAAACAAATAACTCCTAACACTTTATTTTTTGCTTTTTTATTTCTATTCTTCTTTATGTTTTTTTGTTCAACTTTTTTTCATTTTTCATTTCATTTATTCATTGTTTTTCGTTATTTATTTATACTTGTTCTTGTATATTCACTATATTGATTTGCTGCCATTATCAATTTGTAATTTTAACAAAAATCAATAATATTTCGGTAAATTATCGGAATATTATTGGTTTTTTTTTTTTATTTTCGTTCGCAGGTCATTTGCAACCGCGTTGCGGTTGCAAATAGGTTGAATATTTTCTGCAACCGCGTTGCAGTTGCAGATTCTTACAGGGCTTTCTGCAACCGCAATGCGGTTGCAGATGCTTATTCAGGGTCTTTTGCAACCGCATTGCGGTTGCAGAAGCCCAGTAAGCATCTGCAACCGCAACGCGGTTGCAAAATGTGCAACCGCATCGCGGTTGCAAAATTTCTGGTCGCAAATAGTCATTTGCAACCGCGATGCGGTCGTGGATGACAAGTAACCGAGGCTTTACGAGACCTCGTCATCTGCAACCGAATCGCGGTTGCAAATGACTATTTGCAACCGGATTTGGGCCTTTTGCAACCGCAAATGCGGTTGCAAAAGACCCTGCAATCTTGTAGTGTTAAGTCCCAAAGTAAGAAATACATATATACATATATATATATATATATGTATATTTGCTTTACAACGTTATTATTAACCTTAAACTGATCACTCACTAAGTTTGGACAAATTATAAACACTAATGTACTGTAATTCTGGACTGGTCGAATCTTTGCTGTCTCAGGATATACCAATCTTCCACAACGTGATATATTCGAAAAATCCCTATACATGATGGTGCAGCTGGAGTGAAACAAATCGGACCTCGCCTCGTTCCCCAAATCAAAAACGCGATAGAGGTGACAAATGAAATAGTTGATACGAGATTTGTCTAGTGTATTAGATTTATATATATATATATATTAATTAATATTAGATTATATTTATTACTATATAAAAAGCAAAGCCCACTTACTAATAAAATGACATACCAATTTTTGTGTTTTCTTAAATACCTTTTTTTCCTCTCTTCAAAAAAAAGAATAGCAAGGGTTATATTGGTTATTTTACTTTGCTCAGCTGCAATTCCTACAAAATAGAAACTCACTAGACGTTGATTTATTTATTTTTATAAATACTTTACACACAAATATATTAGTATTGCATAATATTAAGTATTTAATGGTTAAGATTGTGGAGTAGTTACTTGCGGTAGTGGGAAGTTAGTCAACTTATTTTAGTGTATTTATAAATGGGTTTTACATAATGTACAAGGTAGGAATTAAAGAAGTAAAAAGTTATCTGTTTAATTATAATTATCTTCCTTATCTCTATATTTAGGAGATTGTCTAAACCCGAATTAGAACGAGGATTTTCAATCATTATCATTAGTAACTCTTGTTATGTTTCACTATTTAGTGCTTAGTGGGTGTTTGCAAGAGCTTATAGAAGCTCCTTCTTCCAAGCTTTTACTTAAAGTCACTAAAAGCTCCTTTTGACTTAAAGCAATGAGTGTTTGCAATCCTTCTTAAAAAAGTAACTTAAAGCCTTTTAAATTAATTTTGTAGTGTTTGCAATAATAAGTAAAAGCAGCTTTTATAATGCAATAAGACTTAATTACCCTTATTTATCGAGCATATAAATAATTAACATGCACTTACATTATATAAGTATACATTTTGTTAAATAAAATAAAAAATATGATTTGGGAATGACGTTGAATATGGAAGAGAAAAGATTAAAAATATTTTTTATTGTTGAAAATGGATGAGAAAGATTATAGAATATTTTTTTTCCTTAATTGTAGGGGTATAGGTGGCACTTTGAGGGAAATTAGGAAAGAGAAATATTTTTATAATGCTGATAATTAAAAGGAGCTTTTAAAAGCACCATCTACCCAGCTTGTGGGCTTGTGCTTTTTTTTGGCTTATTTTAAGACAAGGAGAAGCAAAAGCCCTATAATCAAACACTAATTTATGGCTTCTCTACAGACAAAAGCCCACAAGCTCCTTTTAAAAGCATTTGCAAACACCCTAGTTGGAAAGTACCGAGACGCGGCTTGTTTGGCCAGAATTGATCATTCGTGTACGTAAGTATTATTATGTCAGAGTTTGTTTTGTATATGTAGGAACTCCATGAGTTGGAAGGGGGCACGCACTACAAGAGAAACAGCCATTTCCGACGGCACAAAACCCGTCGGAAAAGAAATATTTCCCGTCGGAAATGGTCTTTTTCGACGGTTTAATCCGTCGGAAATGGTCGACCACTACAAGAATGGGCGGTCATTAGCGACCGCCCAGTAGCGACTGCCAAGCAGTCGCTTGTCTTCAGCGACTGCTGAAGACAACAACGACTGTTTAGCAGTCGCTAATAGAAACAGCGACTACTATACAGTCACTGTCAAAATTTGCGACTGCTAAGCAGTCGCTATTGTCCTAATGGACAATCAGCGATTGCTGAGCAGTCGCTAGTAATTTAAAAATTACTGCGCCAAACATTTTGGCCCCAGTTGGGCCAATATGTGGGCCAATTTAAGGGCCGAATTTACCCTAATTCGGCCATTAACACATCAGCGACCGTTAAGCGGTCGCTGATTTAGGTGTATAAATAAAAAAAAAAATCTTTTTTTATTTCCTCATCTTCTTCCCCAAATCAGCGACCCCAATCCGCGATTTCACCGATTTTAGCAAATCAGCGACTGTCGAGCTCAATTTGCGACCAAAAAACGGTCCCTAACTCATAACATCATTTTCCCCTCCCAAAATCTCCGGTATTTTCAAGCTCCGCCTCAAACTTCCTTGCTCCGACGACTCCGCCGTTCGAAGCACCTCCTTGCGCCGCCTCTTTTGCCCATCTCCGCCTCTCACCGCCGGTAATGTTAAATTAGATTAGTTTTTCGATTTTTTTTGTGTTTTACTAATATTTTAATTTAAATCCGAAAATTGCCTAATTTAAATCCGAAAATTGGTATTGTTAGATTGTTAGATTTGTTGTATGATTGTTAGATTTGTTGTTAGATTTGAAATAGAAATAGAAATAGATTTTTGTGAAATTAGAAATAGATTAGAAATATATTATTGCGAAATTATGAAATTATAAATAGATTAGAAATAGATTATTGTTAAATTGTGAAGTTATAAATAGATTAGAAATAGATTATTGTAAAACTGTGAAACTAGAAATCGATTAGAAATTAGATTAAGGAAAAAAAATAGAAATAGATTAGCAATAGATTAGGGATTAGATTAAGGAAAAAAAAATAGTAATAGATTAGAAATAGATTAGAAATGAGAATAAGGTAAAAAAAATAGAAATAGATTTGTGAAATTGATTAATGAATGATTAAAGGAAAAAAAATAGAAATACATTTGTGAAAATTAGATTATATATTAGATTAAATTAGATTAGTTTTTACTTAGATTTTTTAATTAGATTGTAAAAATGAGATTAAGTTTATACTTAGATTCTTTAAATAGATTGTAAAAATTAGATTAAGTTTATACTTAGATTTCTTAAAATAGATTGTAAAAATTGAATTGTTCAATTTGAAATAGTTTTGTGTTAGATTGTTAAATTGTTAAATTAGATTCAAATGTTGATTTGATTTTCTAAATGTTATATTTTCATTTTTACAGTATATAGTGATTTTCGGCATGACGTCACGTAAGACCACTAGTGGTACTGGAGGTCGAGGTCGTGGAGACGGAGGTCGTACTGGGGTGTCGGGTACTCGTAGCGGTGGACGAGTTACGAGTAGTGGCAGTGTAGGTCGTGGCAGTGTAGGTCGTGGTGGTGTTGGTCGTGGTGGTGTTGGTCGTGGTGGGGTTGGTGCCAGTGCTAGTGGCGGAGTAGGTGATAGCGGTGTTGGCCGTGGTGATAGTAGCAGTCGGGGGGGGGGGGGGGGGGTCGAGGTAGCCTCGGACCTGTACGGATTGTCCAATCGGCGACTCGTGCATCGGATGGCCATGCAGCCGAGCCATCCGATGCGGCACTAGGGTCAGGTGACGTCTCTACGTCGAGGACACCAGTGTTGCAGCGGCAGTTATTAGCAGAGTTTAAGACCGCCGAGGTGCCAAAGGTGCCACTACCCCGATCATCAGAGTCCACCAGGTCCGAGGTGCCACGACCACCTACTTCAGCTTCAGTAGGGACTCACGTGCCCCCATCTGCCGAGTCTACCAGACTTCAGACTCCATCACCTGTACACGACATCGGAGCTGGACAGAGTCAGAGGTCGAGTGAGTCACCACTACCGAGCCAGTCTCGCCCACCGAGGGGACCAAATGCACCATGTACGACGGTCCCGGCGGGACAGAAGATTCCGCTTATAGAATTGCATCGGGGTTGTTTTTCCAAGCCCCCTAGTCGTGAGATCTCGAAGGTGATCACTGGCCTCATTCGTCAGTTTATGACTGAGTTTTGGCCCTCCTACACAAAGATTCCCGAGGATATACGGAAGGAGATGTATGCTCGATTTACGGTGAGTTTTTAATTTATTGTTTAATATCTCTTAATTTAGTTTATTAAATTAGGGCTTTTTTAAAAAAACATTATGTTGAATTTAGTTTATTAATTTATTGTCGTAATTAATTGTTGAATATTTTTTTTTTTTTGCAGAATAGGTTTGGGATTCGTTACTCCGATAGGGGTGCAGTACACAGGGCATACCAGGAGAAGGCGAGGGAGCTTTACAAATGAGCGATGAACAAGGCGCATAGCTATTACATGGAGAGGAAGGATTTGGAGAAGTATCGCGACAAGACAAAGACGCCGTGGATGAGCGAAAGTATTGAGAAGGCGGCGGCAAAACATTGGGAGACGGAAGAATTTAAGAAGAAATCTGTCAAGGGAAAGAAATCTAGGAGAGGCGGTAAGGAGGATGGCCCGGCGCCCGCCACCTTTTACGGTGGTTCTATTGATTACGAGGAGATCCGGCAGCGCCTGGTATTTTTTTTTAATTATATATTTTTAATTGTTCTTAAGTTATATATTTTAAGATGTTAATTTTTTAAAATTATTGTTCTTAAAAAGAAATCCCTTGATTAGTATTTTTAAGATAATTTTAACCCCACTTTTATTTTCAATTTAAAGATAAGGAATCAGCCCGGTCGCACGCACCCTATCAGGCACGACGAGATATACAAGGCGGGTGTGGAAGTCAGAGGCGACGAGACTGATTTACGTAAGTGTTTCGACTTTTGTACTTGTTTACCGCTTATATGTCTTCATTATATGACATTAGGGACAAGTGATTAAGAGAAGAAAAAAGAAAAGAACTAGTCTTCTTCTGAATATTCAAAGTCATACTCTTCATCCTCATTCGTATCATTGTCTAAGCCTTCTTCTTGTGCATCATCTTCTTCGTTATCACCTAGCTCATTGACGACCTCGAACTCATCTACCCCCAACTGAATATCCATGTTGAACGAAGTCAGGTCTACAAACATATTAAGACCTAATGGTTTGTCCTCTTGAAACACTTGCTCTGGAACCTCTTGGTCAGAAGGGGTAGAATCATGAACATTGAGCGACGACATGTCGATGATGTGTCGAGCTGGAATATGTGATACTGACCACCATCCCTTTCCCCCCGGCCTTCCATTTGGTAGAGATGGATACTTGGTGTAGTAAGCCTGCATTGCTTGATTAGCACAAATAAATGGTTCATTGGTCCGGAGTATTTTAGTAGGGTTAATTTCCACCAATTTGAACCTGTCGTGGATTTTTTTGTCGTTTGGTCCAATATCATACCACAAACACTTGAAGAAGACAATGGTCAGTGGTTTCAGACTTCTTCTACCTCCCCAATATTCCACTTCTATGATCTCTTTCAAAGTCCCATAGAAATTAGTTGAATCATTGTTTCCCATGTCGCCCTTCACATATACCCCACTGCAGTCACTCTTCTTGGGCCCCAATTTCGTATCAATGTGGAACCGAAACCCATTCACAATGTATCCATCTGAAACGATTGCATCATTTAGTGGACCGTTGACCAACGGTATAACCCGATCGTCTATCATGTACTTTCCACTGCTATACTCTTGCTTGAACCAGGCCACATAATCCTTGTTCCTTTTCCTTTGCACCTCCATGGCATTCAATCCGCCGCACTCCTCTTCTATGAACAAACTGCGTGATAGAAAAAAAATAAGTTAGTCCTAATATAATAAATAAATTGACACTAGATGAAGAAAAATTCTAGTAGACTCACTCTTCCCATCCCTCCAACTCCTCACAGTTAAGAAGTGTATAAAGTTCAATTTGCTCCCTTTCTTCCGTCGTTAAGGTCTTTGGCTTCTCTATAATATTAAGCGGTCGTCCCTTTTTTCGAAACAATAAGAGCTCATCTTCCCAATCTGTGTTTTCCAAAGTCTCATTTCTGTTATATCGCATGTGTGTAGCTCCAGGGGTTACATCGAGATATTGGGAAATCAAATTTGATATCTCTGAAGCTAAATAGGCATTGGCCATGCATCCCTCGGGCCTTGCTTTGTTCCCCACTGCACCTTTCAGATGAAACATTTGCCTGATATACAAAACAAAAATAATTTACTTGCATTGCACATAGAATAAATTAAAAAACAATCATCAAAAATCAAAGTGATTTACCTCTCGAATGGATACATCCATCTGTAGTGAACTGGACCGCAAACTCTAGCCTCATACGGTAAGTGAATGGCCAAATGTTCCATAGAATCGAAAAATGAAGGAGGGAATATTCTCTCCAGCTTGCACATGGTGACAACAATGGATTTCTCCAGTCCCTCCATAGCCTCCGCTGATATCTCTGATGCGCAAATTGCCTTGAATAGCAAACTAATCTCCACAAGCGTTTCCCATATGTCTTTCTCGAGGAAGTCACGAAAAGCAATCGGGATCAATCTCTGCATAAAGACGTGGCAGTCATGACTTTTCATTCCGGACAACCTTTGTTGCTGCACATGTACGCACCGTCCCAAGTTAGAAGCGTATCCATCTGGAAATTTTAGCATGCCCAACCATTCTAAGACTTTTCTCTTTTCATCCTTTGATAGACAATATAATGCTTTTGGCTTCTTCGTGTCCCCCCATCGGGAAGTATCTAAGAAAAGCTCGCTACGGTTGGTCCAGATTCTCAAATCTTTCCGTGACTTGATGTTGTCCTTTGTCTTAGGGTCATCCAACACCGTGTTGATGATGTTATCGAAAAAATTCTTCTCACAGTGCATGACATCTAGACAGTGACGAACCAAGTTTGTGGACCAATAAGGCAGTTCCCAAAATATACTCTTCCGCACCCAATTATGGTTTACCCCAAAACCTGGGAGTTTATTGAATTTTTTACCAAACCCCACATTCCCAAGGTCATTAACAATTCCTCGAATTTCGTCGCCAGTCTTTCTATGAATCGTTTCTTCAAGCCGCATTTCCCCTTTTTTAAAATTATATTCGTCGTATCTCAATTCATGATCTACAGGCAAGAACCGACGATGGCAATCGAACCAACTTGGTTTACCCCCATTCTCCAACGGAAAGGATTGAGTGTCACTCATACAATAAGGACACGAAAGTTTTCCATGTGTACTCCATCCTGACAACATCCCGTATGCGGGGAAATCGCTAATCGTCCACATGAGAGCCGCACGTAATGTAAAGTTCTGCTTCCTCGAGATGTCGTATGTCTCGACGCCACTGCTCCATAAAAGCTTGAGATCATCAATAAGTGGCCTAAGATAAAGATCCAAGTTCTTTGTCGGACTGCTCGACCCGGAAATGATTAGACTCAAAAAGATGAACTCTTTCTTCATGCAGAGATCGGGAGGAAGGTTGTAAGGGGTGAAAAACACTAGCCAACAAGAGTATTGCTTGCCAGACATTCCAAACGGTGTGAATCCATCCGTACACAACCCAAGTCGTACATTTCGTGGCTCAGCAGCAAAATATGGGTGCGTCTGGTCGATGTGGCGCCATGCCTCCCCTGAAGCTGGGTGAATCATTCGGTCATTAGCCCCATTACACTTCGTATGCCATGTCATATGCTTTGCAGTTCCTATTGTATAATACAACCTCTGAAGTCGAGGAGCAATAGGAAAGTACCACAATTTCTTCTTCCCAACCTTCGACTTGAGTCCCTCCACGTATCTCTTTTCGTCACATATCGGGCACTTATCGTAGTTCTTCGTCTCATCCCCGTAGAACAAGAAACATTGCTTTGGATAACCATCGTACGTAACGTACCCTAACTCTGATCGCAGCATTTTACAAATCCCTTTCGTGTCCTTTGGTAATAACTTCCGAACCTCTGGCGTGAAACCTCTCTTCGCCAATTTATAAGCCTTATCAGAATAAATAGTACTAGCCTTGTGGTGTGTCTTGTACTCCAACCACTCTGACAACCACTGAAGGACACTTATATCATCATCCGGGTTGGAATTCGGATACATGGGCACATTTCCTAGGTGCATCAAGTTGTAGAACGCATGTGCTTCCCGGTTCAGTTCCACGTTAGTTGCCTCGTCCTCAAATGATCGACCTCCACGTGCATCCACGACCATGTCTACAAACGGCACATCAACATATACTGGGTTGTCGGGAATACCGGTGTGTGACGAGCGGGGAGAATCGGGTACATACGATGGTATAGTATTTGTTAACGTTTCTCCATGAAAAATCCACTCTGAATATCCATCGATAAATCCTGACTTATGTAGATGTTCCCGTACAACTCTTTTATCAAAAAACCGTATATTATTGCATTTCTTGCAAGGGCACCTAATTTCTCCACCAATATCTACGAATCTAGGACCTTGTTCCGTAGCATATTCAATAAAAGCCCGAACCCCAAACACAAATCTATCACTCAAATAACCATCACTATCGTACGGATCGTACATCCAAGATTTATCCATTATGTAATCCATATTTTAATTATATGAATAGAGTTGAATCATCCACCACAAGAAATTTAAAGAGTTAAATAGAAAGATGAACGTACTTCTTGAAGCGTGAAAAGCGCGCCGCAAGAAAGTTTCGTAAACCACGATTACCCTTTGTGTGTGTAATATATATTACCTATCAACAAATAAATAGTGATAAGTTAGAATCTAATAAAATAACAAAATATATTGAAATTAAAATTTGGGATAATAAGGAGAAAAAACGTGCATACCTTATGAAGTATGGAAGTTTGTAATGAAAATGAGAGTAGAAGAAGAGTCCTATTTATAGGGCACTGTCAGTCAATAGGGACCGCCTGGGCGGTCCCTATTGATACTATCCGTTCTCAATAGGGACCGCCCAGGCGGTCCCTAATGACAACGGATACTAACAATAGGGACCGCCTGGGCGGTCCATAATGATAGTAGCCGTAGCGGTCCCTAATGATACTATCCGTTGTCAATAGGGACCGCTGAGCGGTCCCTATTGACAGTTCCGTTGTCAATAGGGACCGCTTAACGGTCCCTATATGTTTAATAGGGACCGTTAAGCGGTCCCTATAAGTTTAATAGGGACCGTTAAGCGGTCCCTATTGTGACATTAGCGACCGCTTAGCGGTCCCTATTGTCATATTAGGGACCGCTTGGCAGTCCCTATTGTCAATTTAGGGACCGCTTAGCAGTCCCTACTAATATTCATACATCAAAATTATGAATTTTTCGATGGTTCGAGGTGCCGCGTTGTATGTTTAGTTCATAATAACCATTGGAATAGTTAAAATAACAATAAGTACAACGAGACATTGTGCATCCAAACATTATACAAGGAGAACGGGCCGCTTTGAAGATTCTCCTACTATTTTGTACGACGAATGACATAATGACAAATTAATTCGATCTACATATATACGTATAATTAATGAATACTTAATCTAATGATTATGCCTCATAATCGTATCTATGCTAACGTTTGTGAAGTAAATCATAAACACGGATAACAATTACAACTAACTAATTAGTTAGTTGTACATTTGTGAAATATATCTTGAACGTTAATAACTCGATCGATCTCAATTAATCTATTATTTCACAACTAATCTACTATAAGGTTGGTTTTGCAATCATTTATTACTTAAATTTACATAGTACAATGAGTTTGGTTGCTTACAATCACAAACACAACAACATCAATAAAAAAAATCGATTTTTAAGTACGAATATTAGTAGGGACCGCTTAACGGTCCCTCATATGGCATTAGCGACCGCTAAGCGGTCCCTATTGTCATATTAGGGAACGCTTGGCAGTCCCTATTGTCAAATTAGGGACCGCTTAGCAGTCCCTACTAATATTCATACATCAAAATTATGAATTTTTCGATTGTTCGAGGTGCCGCGTTATATGTTTAGTTCATAATAACCATTGGAATAGTTAAAATAACAATAAGTACAACGAGACATTGTATATCCAAACATTATACAAGGAGAACGGGCCGCTTTGAAGATTCTCCTACTATTTTGTACGACGAATGACATAATGACAAATTAATTCGATCTACATATATACGTATAATTAATGAATACTTAATCTAATGATTATGCCTCATAATCGTATCTATGCTAACGTTTGTGAAGTAAATCATAAACACGGATAACAATTACAACTAACTAATTAGTTAGTTGTACATTTGTGAAATATATCTTGAACGTTAATAACTCGATCGATCTCAATTAATCTATTATTTCACAACTAATCTACTATAAGGTTGGTTTTGCAATCATTTATTACTTAAATTTACATAGTACAATGAGTTTGGTTGCTTACAATCACAAACACAACAACATCAATAAAAAAAATCGATTTTTAAGTACGAATATTAGTAGGGACCGCTTAACGGTCCCTATTGTGACATTAGCGACCGCTTAGCGGTCCCTATTGTCATATTAGGGACCGCTTGGCAGTCCCTATTGTTAGTTTAGGGAACGCTTAGGAGTCCCTACTAATATTCATACATAAAAATTATGAATATTAGTAGGGACCGTTAAGCGGTCCCTAATTTGACATTAGGGACCGCTTAACGGTCACTAAAATCGTAAATTTTGAATTTTTGGCAAAATATTTTGGCGGAAATGAGGGGGAAATTTGAATTTCACCAAAGCAATTCTCAACCGTCGATTAAATCCTAATCTACGGTCATAAGTACCCCATCATGTCTTTAACACGGATCGCCATCTCAAACCGTCGATCATCTAAAATCATCCAACGGACAAAAACTAATTGAATCCTATATATAACCTCACCACTCTTTACACCCATTTCATTATCTCCAAAAAATACTATCTTTTTTTCTTCTTTCACCAACACAAAAACACTATCTTTTTTTCTTCTTTTCACAAACACAAAAACACTATCTTTTTTTTCTTCTTTTCACCAACACAAAAACTTTTCTTCTTTTTACCAACACAATCTTTTCTTCATTTTCTTTTCTTTCACTTTCTTTATTTTGGATTTTTATTTTCTCTTTTTGACCAATACAATCTTTTTTTCTTATACTTTTTTTTTTATTTTGGATCTCATTTACTATTCTTCACTTTTAATTTCATTCATGTTTTTTATTTCATTCATTTTATATTATTACTTATTTTATTCATATTTTCACATTCTTTTATTCTTTCATATCAATTGTCATTATATTAACTTTTTATTCATCATTTTATTGTTTTGATCTTGTTAAAATTACAATTCTACAAAAAAAAAACAATTATATTCCGGATTTAATCCGGAATATAATTGTATATTTTTTTTTCTGGAGGTCATTAGGGACCGCTTAACGGTCCCTACTAATATTCATAGTATGAATATTAGTAGGGACCGTTAAGCAGTCCCTATTTTTGATATTAGGGACCGTCAAACGGTCCATGTTGTTGGTATTAGGGACCGTTCGACGGTCCCTACTAATATTCATAGAAAATCTACGAATATTAGTAGGGACCGTTAAACGGTCCCTATTGTAAAATTAGGGACCGTCTAACGGTCCCTAATTTTTTTTCAGAAGATAGCGACCGTTAAGCGGTCGCTATGTTCTGAAGCACATTAGGGACCGCCCAGACGGTCCCTATTGTAGAAATTAGGGACCGCCTGAGCGGTCCCTATTGTAAATAATTAGGGACCGTCTGGGCGGTCCCTAATGTGCTACATTAGGGACCGCTTGGGCGGTCCCTATTGTGAAAAATTAGGGACCGTCTGGGCTGTCCCTAATGTAGCACATTAGGGACCGCCCAGACGGTCCCTAATTTTTACAATAAGCCAATCGCGACCGTTAAGCGGTCCCTATTGAGGTTTAGGGACCGCTTAACGGTCGCTAAATTGCGGTCCCTAATGACCTCAATAGGGACCGCTTAACGGTCGCTATTGGCAAGCGACCGCTGTCAATAGCGACCGCCATGTAGCGACCGTTAGACGGTCGCTATTGGTCAATAGGGACCGCCTGGGGGGTCATTAGGGACCGCCCAGGCAGTCCCTAATGACCCCTTATTCTTGTATTGGACGGAAGAGCTTTTTTCGACGGCGCAGTGCCGTCGAAAAGAGTCTTTTCCGACGGGTTCGTGCCGTCTGAAAAGCTGCCGGACATTTCCGACGGCACTAACCCATCGAAAAAGACCTATTTTCCGACGGTACTATGCCGTCGGAATTGCCCTCTTTTCCGACGGCATAGTACCGTCGGAAGATGCCGTCGGAAAAGCGTGTTTTAAACCGTATTTTTTTAATTAAATACGTATTATTTCATACGTATTTTTATAAAAATACATATTTAATTTAAGAATACGTATTTAATTATTTTAAAAAATATTATTAAAATACCATTTCCCACGGAATAGTACCGTCGGAAATAATATTTAAATATTTTTAAAAAAATATTTCCGACGGCTATGAGCCGTCGAAAATAATATTCATAAATATTAAAAAACAAATTACGGAAAAAACAATTTTTTGTTAATTTTCATCTCAAATTTTGTTCGAATTTTCGGAAAAGGCTATAATTAAAACATATATATAATTAATAATATATATAATTATAAAAAATGAATTATTTGGTACGAAAAACATAAATAAAAACTAATTTGTAATATATATATATAGATTAATAAAAATAGTTTATTATGAAAGTATTAAGAATAATATATGATATGTGTAAGAAAACAAAATATATATCAAAAGATAAAAAAATATAAAGAAAATATAAGTAAGAAAAATAATTGAAGAAAGAATTGAGAGAAGAAATGTAGTTAGGGAAATATAATTTGAGTGTTTGTGTATGAATGAATGAATTTTAGGTGTAAAATTATGATATTTATAGATTTTGGAGGGAGAATGGTGCCATGTCAGCGATCCGCGTCAAAAAGCCTCCGGAGACGCTCATTTTGGCCTATAAATAATGTCCGAGAGAGGTTTATAAATTCAAATCACAATCTTCTACTTTCAAAAATTAAGGTTCGTATTCGCATTTTATTATGATTTTACGTAATATTTTTATACATGTATGTTATATATATGTTAATATAATTAACTTAAGTTATTTTTGTTTGCAAATTGAAGAATAGCAACGAGGCGGGTATTAGAGATTCTTTCCAGCGTTGTGTCCGACGGATTAATTATTTTCCACATCGATAATCTTTTTCTTCAAACCCGCAACGGTTTGTTGCAAGACAACAGTAGCATCCTTGACTGCTTTACGTGTTCTTACCACCTCAGCAGGGTTAAGATTTTTACCCTGCGACTTACCATAATATGCGAGGGTATTGCACCTATCTTTGCCTTTGAGCCTCCCATGTGTGCCATTATGATCTGCAATGGCCGCGATACTGACGTCAAACTCAAGCGGCCATTTGGCTTTGTCTGGACCAAAATTATCCTCGAGCGCTTCATAATAATTTTCCTACAATGTTCAAACTAAATAAATGAAAAAGGTATAGACGCAAAACAATCATATACGTGCTTAATTAAGATAACTTACAAAATACTCTTCTGCTTGTGGGGGGGTCCCAATAGAGTATTCTTCCCTCTGGATCCACTACTAAGTGGTCGTGCATGTATTGCTCGTCGAAGCGTATAACATCATCCGTGCCATACTATAACAACATTTTTTTAAAACAATATTAATGTTAAAGAGTAACACAAATATCACAAAATGTATTCTGCAAACAAGGAAATCCTAACATATCGTACCGTTGTGTAGCCCCTCTCTTCTGTACTCACAGATCCACCGTGGTACGTACCTAAGGATCCCTTTCCATCGACGCTTTTTGTCTTATTGGCCAGTCGATTCTCCGTTGCTTTTTCTGCAAGTTTAATCGTCCTTTCATTATCCCAATGATTACAGTACGTCGATTCAAAGCCGACTGGTAGCCAAGTCTTTTGGTACCATTGGGGGTCTTTAGCTCGCTTCCTGTAGAGCTTTTTGCACTCGTATATGGCATCCCTCCATTTTACTTGTGCCACCTTATGGAATGCCGTTCTAATGTTATCCATTTCTTGTAGATCCTATTTGTATATATTCTTCAAAATATGATAACATATAAGTAGAATGCAAAAATTAAAATGGACATAAATAATGAAAAATGTGTTAAAATAAGTTAAAAGAAGATACCCTGAACTAGATTATGAATTTTTCTTTTTGTGCCTCGGATAACTGAGAGTAATGTATCGCCGGTTCGGTCACTATGCTTGTTATCGTGACTTGAATTGATCACTTAATTATTGTCACATAAATTTTTATCAAATTGAAAATGCTCGTTCACCCCAACTTTGAGCCTCGCATCGTCTGAGTTTGTAGTACCTCAACCCTTCGCCCGTCCCCTAGGCATCCTATTGGTATTATTAGAAGCAGATTCAGAAGCAACAGATGTTGGCGAGGGTTGTCGTCCCGACGAAGTTCCTTCGTTGTTGTCTTGTGGAAGTTTGTCCATCATGCCATGTGGAACAACTAAACGTGGAGGAGTAATTCCAGGCGGAAACAATGGATCGGGGTCGTCCCTCAGTCGGGGAGCAGCAGCTCTTTGGCTCCGAGTGGTGGGGCGTTGTGGTTGTTCACGAGCAGGAGTAGGGGCCTGGGTTGTAGTTGGGCGCTATTGGGTAGCAACCGGAGTATGCTGAGTTTGTGGCGGAGGTTCCTCGAATTGTTGGGTAACTTCGTCGGGACAAATTGTTTCAGCATCGCCACCACGCCGAGATTTAAACTTACTCGAAAGTTTATCGAAGAGGGATCTCGATAAATTTGTATTGGAAATATATAATTTCTGTTTCCCTTTTCCTTTATCAATAATTTTTTTTGCGATTATCGGCCATTTATAAAATGACAATTTTTCTAAAAAAAGATATATTGGAAGAAAGTAGGATTTAAATATTTAGAATGAAGAGTGATTGGTGTGATGAATCAAATATTTTGGGGGGGGTATTTATAGAATTTTTTTTGTTTTTTTTTTGTAATTAAATTAAACATGACCGGCGCCTTTTTCAAAAGGCGCCGGTCCCACGGCCATTTTCGTCGGCCAACGACGGAAATGACATCACGTCGGCCATATTTATTTTTTATTTTTTATTTTATTTTTTCGACGGCCTTCACCCGTCGGAAAAGATCATTTTCGTCGGCACTAGGCCGACGGACAAGTCATTTCCGACGGGTGAAGCCCGTCGGAACTTTTTCGACGGGAACCTGCCGGTCAGGTGCCATCGGAAAAGAGTTTCGCTCATTTCTAACGGCCGATTCCGTCGGAGGCCGTCGGAAATGAGCGAAATTCTTGTAGTGACGTTTATGGTGCGCAATCTCGCTCCAGTTGGCTGTTATCCAGGATTCATGGTGCAGTTCCCACACGAAAGTTCCAACATAGATTTGTTCGGATGCTTGGGATCTTACAACAATGTTGTGGTAGACTACATTTCTATGCTGAAGAAAGCACTAAAACAAAAAAGTGAAGAACTTCTAACATATTCACAGTAAGATAGTAAAATAGATTTTGTCAGTCAATGTTACTCTAACATTGACCTTCTAACATTGTCAGAATACTTGCACTTTCAGTTCGGATGCTTGTGATCTTACAACAATGATGTGGTAGACTAAAACTCTATGCTGAAGAAAGCACTAAAAAAAATGAATTTCCCGATGCTAACATTATATACGTGGACACAAACTCTGTTTTGCTAGACGTTTTCCACCACCCATAATCTTATGGTTGGGATTCTTGAACTAATCCTAAAGTTTTAAGCGTTTAACGGAAACTTATGTTTAATGAACATCTTTTGATCAATTTTGTCTACGTTGTATGTTTATGCATAGGGATGAAGTATGGCACAAAAACGTGTTGCGGATATGGAGGCGGTCCAAATAATTTCGACCAACGAGTGTATTGTGGGACTATGAATGAGATTGATGGACGGATCGTTACGGCTTACGCATGCAGAGATCCTCATGGGATGGGGTTCGTGTTACAGAAGCTGCAAACAAGATCATGGCTAGTGCTATTCTTAATGGCTCTCTGTTTGATCCTCCATTTTCATTTAATCAGGATTGTGATTATATAACACTTGATTTATGATATAGGATTTGTTTGGCCCACAGTAATCAAATGAAAACTCGCTATAACTAATGTGCTAAGCATGAAATGAAGTATGCATGATGAGTTGCATAAACTATGTCATTAAATCTTGAGTAAAAAAACATTAAACCCTTAACCTTTGGGATGTTTTACATGTTGAAAAATGCGTAAATTATCTCTAAAGTCGTTGACCACTACAACAAAAATGACTATTAGCTACGGTCATTGGCAACGGATGTTGTAGCCAATGACTATTTTGCCATTTTTTACGAAAAATATATAGCGAATGCCAATTTTATGATTTAAAAAAAACGAAAAAGAAGCCAATGGCTACGACCGGTGCTCGTCTTCCATAACCAAGGGCGAAAGGCAGTGCCCCTTGCCCATGGCCAAGGGCTACAGCAGCCAGTAGCCCTTGGTAATGACGCCATATTTTGGCACCTTGTCCAAGGGCTACAACCATCCCCCTAACCTTTGGCCAAGGGCTACGACCACCCTCTATAGCCAACGAGCAAAAAAAAAAAAAAAACTCTATGAATACCACTCATTTTCATCAATTTTATATGAATCTATTCTCATCTATCTTCTAAGCTTAGTATTGTATCTCTTTCTCTCTTTTAAATATTAGTGTTTTTTTGTTATACATGATAACAATCCCTCCACATGTTCTTCAAAAAAGGTTAGAGGAGATTTTGCGATTAGTCTTCAAAATCTGACACAATTGGGTCGAGGTCGTGGAAGGAATGTGTGACGCCCCATAATTTTAAACTAAACAAATCCAGTAACGAGTTCAATAACTATAACTAAACCAATGCCAATAACAATAACTAAACCAATGCCAATAAATTAATTCGCGCACAGCGCTAACAAGATTAAATTTTTAACAATCCAAAACTAATAAAGAACGCAACTGAACTAGAATGTTATACAGTTTCATGATTTAAAACTTAAAACAACTAGTTGATCAAAAGGAAAATAACAAAATGTGACAGCCGCCCTACTCCTCTAGGTACTCGTCCTCTATTGGTTCGAACCTAAGCTAAGGCTGAAAAAGGGAAGGGGAAAACATGCATGCGTGAGATAAAAATCCCAGTGGTGTTTGTGCGTTTGTGTGCAGAGTGAATGACGTGCAATTTTATTTTGAAAACAATTGAAAACAACAACTAGGCACATTGGTGAATTAATCATTCAAGCAGTCACACAGTCAGGCAATCAGACAATCAGACAATCAATAGAGATAGAACAAAATTTCAACCTCAAGTGAACATTACTCGTCCTTATAACTCCGTTCGATCAGTCCTTATTACCCCCATTCAAGGAGCTACCTCAAAATCTTTCCACATACCACACAGTCATGCTCGTCGTTTACCCCACATAGACACTACGAAACTCCCGTAGGTCTAAGGGAGAGGGGCTATGGAGCATGAAGACCATCTGGCCGGCTGACATGCTCACCAAGCCGTGGATCCATTATCAACCGTTCAAAAATAATTCAGTCAGTCGTTCAAAATAATTCAATCAGTCCTGCAAAACAGTTCAGTCAGTCGTTCAAAACAATCCAGTCAATCATTAATCGTTCTTAACAGTAGGAAACAATCAATAAACAACAGTTTCACATTAAACAATAATTATTTAGTAGTGTTAGTAATGAGGTAACGTTAAACGTACTAAGTCAACAGTTCAATCAGACGATCACTTAACAAGATAACTTCTAACTATGTAATTCACTTATATATAAATATGTACATTTTTACTACTAGTAGCGAGGCTTAGATTACCAGATCAAGGACACGGTCTTCCTAGAGCCCCTTGCCTTGCCTTTTCTAGCCTCTAACTCTTACTTACCTAGCTCTTGTCTTTGTGATTCTTCCTCTTTTCTAAGTTTTTTTCTGAGTGTTAGTACGATATATTTTGCATTTTCCAATGAATTGGATCCGCCCCGATTTGATCAATAATGGGATTCTTGGCTAGAAAACAAACTCTCTTTTAGTAAAAATAATATGATTTTAGAACACACACCTGATATAACTTTCCTAGAGGAAGAGGATCCAAACAACTAGTTCGATCAACCTAGTAACTCATAAGAATATTAATGAATGCTACTCACTTGATTAAGTCTAACACATTCAAATAATTTCAGTTAATCTTGATATTGGTTCTGCATATACAAGTCCACCTATATATATAGATATACGCGTATTGATATTCACATATTACATGTATGGTTACATATAGATTACTTGTTCTAATCAAAAATCATCTTCTAATTATAACGTACTTTATGTAACTTCAATAAAGTGGCAAGAAATACTTTCTCAAGCTCGAATTAATTTATAAACAAGTGATCTGCATGCCCGGTCCATTTTAGTAACTACCTTCATATGATAACCTATTGATGTTAATAAAAATGTCCATATGCCCATGGTTCGTGAATAATTGATCTGTACGAGTTTAGTTCTCTAACTATAAACAAGGGTAATCACAAGATTAATTGGACATAGACAAGCTACCAAATATTGTTTATTGGACATCATACCAATTTCGTAATGTACAAGTACTGCTACTACTAATCAAACAAAAAAAAAGGACAATAAACAAAGGACTCTACCTGATGTGTGAAAAGGTGAAGCGGTGCTGGACAATTAAATTGAGAAGAAGGAAAAGGAGATGGGGAAAGGCTGCGCTAGTGCACGAAGAACTTTTACCCTAAAATATAATTAACAATATCCATATATATAGTAGAGTTTGCTTAATGAAATTTCAATAGGATTAATGTTGCACTCTTGGAAAACACGTTCTGACACTACAAGATTTGGGGGGTTTTCGCGACCCCCTCTCTGGTGACCGCCGGGCGGTCCCCAACTTTTTGGTGACCGCCCAGAGCAACGGGGACTGCTGGGCGGTCTCCATCCCAAACAGGGGACCGCTGGGCGGTCCCCAGCCCAAACAGGGGACCGATGGGCGGTCCCCAGCCCAAAAGGGGGACCGTTGGGCAGTCCCCAGCCCAAACAGGGAACCGCTAGGCGGTCCCCAGCTCAAAATGGGGACCACTGGGCGGTCACCAAATGTCTTTAGGGACCGCCCGACGGTCATTAATAATATTCATACTTTTTTTTTATTTTATTGAACAATTAAGGTGTCGCGTTGTTTGTTTAGTTGATAAATATCCTAATAATAGTTAAAAGAACAAAATTAAAAAGTTTCATACAAATTGAAACAACATATGACGATTAATTGTACGTATAACGTAGAATAGATTCAACGTTAAAAACATTCTCAATCTCATTCACTCTACTATTAAATAACTAAATTAGTGGTTTTATGATCGTTTGTTATTTCAATTGACATGTTACAATGAATTTTGTTGCTAAAAATCAAAAACACATGGAAATCGTTTCATAAAATCGAAAACAAAGAGTATGAATATTATTAGGGACCGCCATGCGGTCCCTAAAACCACCTTTAGGGACCGCTGGGCAGTCGCCAATTGTCTTTAGGGACCGCCCGGCGGTTCCTAAAAATGGTTTTAGGGACCGCCCGACGATCACTAATAATATTCATACTTTCTTTTTTTTAATTTTATGGAACAATTAAGGTACCGCATTGGTTGTTTAGTTGATAAATATCCTAATAATAGTTAAAAGAACAAAATTACAAAGTTTCATGCAAAATAAAACAACATACGACGATTAAGTGTACATATAACTTAGAATAGGTTCAACGTTAAAAACTTTCTCAATCTCATTCAATCTACTAATACATAACTAAATTAGTGGTTTTATGATCGTTTGTTACTTCAATTGACATGTTACAGTGAATTTTGTTGCTAAAAATCAAAAACACATGGAAATCGTTTCATAAAATCGAAAACAAAGAGTATGAATATTATTAGGGACCGCCTGGCGGTCCCTAAAACCACCTTTATGGACCGCTGGGCGGTCACCAATTGTCTTTAGGGACCGCCCGGCGGTCCCTAAAAGTGGTTTTAGGGACCGTCCGGCGGTCACTAATAATATTCATACTTTCTTTTTTTTTAATTTTATGGAACAATTAAGGTGCCGCGTTGGTTGTTTAGTTGATAAATATCCTAATAATAGTTAAAAGAATAAAATTACAAAGTTTCATGCAAAATGAAACAACATACGATGATTAAGTGTACATATAACTTAGAATAGGTTCAACGTTAAAAACTTTCTCAATCTCATTCAATCTACTATTAAATAACTTAATTAGTGGTTTTATTATTGTTTGTTACTTCAATTGACATGTTACAATTAATTTGGTTGCTAAAAATCAAAAGCACATAGAAATCATTTTATAAAATCAAAAAAACACGTATGAATATTATTAGGGACCGCCGGGCGGTCACCGCTTGTCATTAGGGACCGCCCGGCGGTCACCAAATATCTTTAGGGACCGCCTGGCGGTCCTTAAATGTTTAAAAAATAGGCGGGATTGGGGGGGAAATTTGAAATTTCCGAAAATTAAAAATTTTTACCCTTAATTCTATATATACCACCACTCTCCAATCCAATTTTTCAACACTCTTCAAAAACACCCAACTCCAAATTTTCTCTTATTATTTTTCTCTTCCTAAATCACAAAAATAAAAATCATCCAACAAAAACTTTCATTTCTTCTTTCTTTTAAAGAAACACTCTTCTCTTTTTTTTCATTTCTTTAAATCCAAAACATAACTTCTCTTCTTCTTTCTTTTAAAGAAACACACTTCTCTTCTTCTTTTTTTTGTTCAAACACACAACCTTTCTTCTTCTTTTTTTTTCATTATTTTCTTTGTTTTATTTTGTTAACTTTCATTTTATTATTTTCTATGTTTTATTTTGTTAACTTTCATTTCCTTATTTTCTTTGTTTTATTTTGTTAACTCTCATTTCATTTTACTTTTTTATCATTATTTTGTTTGTTTTTGTTCTTGTAAATGTTTGTTGCACATATTTACACGCAATTTATACAATTTTTCTTCTCCTCTTTCCTTATATCTCCAAAAAATAAAACTCCAACTATTTTTCTTCTCATCTTCCCTTATATCTCCAAAAAACAAAACACCAACTCTCTTCTTTTCTTCTTTTCTTTACTTATAACACAAATCATTCTCTTAAATGATGTTTATATAAAAAAATCGTCCAACCATAAATTCTATTCGCAAAAAACAAATATATATTCCGGTATTTTGCCGGAATATTTTTTTTATTTCGTTGAATAACATCTGTGACCGTCGGGTGGTCACGGATGGCTTGAATATTATCCATGACCGCCCGGCGGTCACGGATGACCGTCGGCGTCATCCGTGACCGCTGAGCGGTCGCGGTGTTGCCCGCGACCGCCGAGCGGTCACGGATGACCCCGGGGTCATCTGTGACCGCTGAGCGGTCGCGAATGACTGTCGTGACCGCTCGGCGGTCGCGAATGACACCGGGGGCATCCGTGACCGCTGGGCGGTCGCGGATGACTGTCGTGAATGCCCAGCGGTCACGGATGACCTCCACGACCGAGGTCTTCCGCGACCAGTCATCCGCGACCGCCGACCGGTTGGGGATGACCATCCGCGACCGGAAAATGGTCATTCGCGACCACCCAGGCGGTCGCGAATGACCTTTTTTTCTTGTAGTGATAGTAGTCACTATAGTGTGTCAGTGTTCGTTACGGAAAGGATCACATTCAAATTTAACAGCCTGGACAGGTCCACTCTGTACATTTTTGGTCCAAACGACATTCGACTTTCGACCACACATGCGCTTGTCATTTCGTAAAATAACGGGAGAGGATCATCTATCCCACAATTTGTCCCACTTTTGTGTCCCACCTTCTATTAATAGTTAATTTAACATTTATTAAATTTCAACTAATTTTGTCTACTTTTAAGTGCAGATTATTCTCCCTTCTCTCTTCTCCTCACTACTTCTTTCACGCCCTCTCTCCTCTCTTTCTCTCTCTTTGTTTTTTTTTTTTTTCCTAATTTAACTCTTACTAAAGTCTAATTAGTTAAAATCTTAAATAACTAAATCACAAAAACAAATTATAGACAAAGAAATTCTTCTAATTACATAGCAAAAAAATATCATTTTCTCTTTTACCCCCTCCTAATTAAGGTTCTTGGTATTTATACTATTAGTAAGTTGTTGATTTTATGACTTTTTTAAAATATACAATATTCGGATGCATGATTTCCTCTCTCTATATATATGTATACACACACGTATATATATTATATTATATTAAAGTCATAGTAAAACAAATTCATGTTAGAAATCACACGATATAACCAATAAAATTATGAACACAGCTACTATTATTGATTAAGACAATAATTACAATTATCAGTGTTAATTTTATAATTACTGTGTAAATAAATTAACTATATATGAAGTGTCTAATGGAGAAGAGATATATACATCCACATGTACATAAATACTAATAAAATGTGTAGAAAACATATGATAATTGTACTATGACGTAATGAACTAAAGATAAACAAATAAAACAGCCCTAGAAGAAAAGTCGTACTCTTTTCACTTCTCTTATTATTACAATTTTTTGGTGATACTAATACTATTAATAACGATCATAATAATGGTTACAATACATAAAATAAACTTTTTTTTTTGTTTTGTTCATAACAAAAAATTAATCCAAACAGTATGAGGGATGTAAAAGAATAACATATCACTAGTTAAAATTCACATAAAAATAAAAAAATATTTTATTCATCACGTATTCAAAGTACATATGATTGGATTTTATATCTTAATACATAAAAAGAGATATATTTAGAGGTATTTAATGATCATTTACATTATATTATTCACGATGAATACCTTTTTAATTAATTATTCATTCTCACACATATGATTTGAAATTCTAAAAGTTTTTCAGCTATGAGACACAAAAAAATAAATTAAAGATTAAATTTTTGGAAGTCTGAATTATTCTGTTAAAAACAATGATATTTTATAAAATAGTTTTGTATATACATTATTTTGATGGATTTGTGTGAAAAAACTCTTCAATTTCTTTGTGAAAATTATCAAAATAAAATTTATGATAGCATTGAGAAGAGAAAAAGAAAATTAGGGTGAGAGAGGAGAGATGGAGGTGAGTGAGAGAGAGTGGAGAGAGAGGAGAGAGAATATTTCTCTTATCATTAATTAAAATGTGATAAGTGTTCAGGTTAACCGTTAATAGAAAGTGGGACAAATTGTGGGATAGAGGATCCTCTCCCTATAAATAACGTGCGCACTGTCGAATGTCTGAATGATCTCATTTCCATAATCTCAAGAGTATCTTATCTTGTGTCATATATAGTTAACAAACCTCTCGTTTGTTTTCAGAAAATAATAATAAAAATGGCTTATCTTTCACTATATACTAGAAAAACCACAAATGTCAAGAAAAATCTCAGTTTGTTCACTAGTTCTAATGATGGTGATATTGGTCACAGGGACTAGTGCACAATTTTGCATCGAGGCGGTTTTTGTTTTTGGAGACTTGAATTCAGACACCGGAGAATATTTTTCTGCATTTCCACCTTCACCGCCCCCTTATGGCATTACGTACTTCAACAAATCTACTGGCTGGAGTAGTGATGGGAGAATCTACCTTGATTTCATAGGTAAGGAATAATGTTAAAGATCGAGTTAGTTAACTGTATAACGGTTTACTATATGGCAATTTGCAGCTCAAGCTCTTGGACTTCCATTTATAAGCCCTTACCTACAATCAATTGGATCTAACTTCAAGCACGGTGCCAACTTTGCTACATCTGCTTCGACTGTCCTCCAGCCGAACACTTCTGTGTTCGTAAGTGGAGTTTGTCCTTTCTATTTGGATGTATAGATCAGCCAAATGAAGCAGTTCAAGGCAGGAGTTGAGGACCTTAAGTCCGAAAGTAAGAAGTAATTATACATATTTGCTTTAAAACATTGTTATTAATCTTGATATCATTGACTAAGTTTGGACAAAAGCACTAATGTACTTTTGTAGTGCTGGTTGAATCTTTGTTATTTCAGGACATACCAATCTTCCTCAACCTGATATATTTGGAAAATCCCTCTACACGTGCTGCTGGAGTGAAACAAATCGGACCTCGCCTCGTTCCCCAAATCAAAAACGCGATAGAGGTGAAAAAAAATTAGTTAACTCTTGTTATGTTTTAATTTTTTACTGCTTATCGACAAGTGTTAATTGGGGGTGTGTCTTACCTACCCAATAGGTAGCACCACTCGCGCTCATATGTGTGTCAGACCGCACATATGGGCCTTACACACATGTGAGTGAGAGTTGTACTACCCTGTTGGGTAGATAAGTCATTCCCTTAACTGGAAAATACTGAGACATGTTTTTTCACCAGAATTAGTTTCTGTAATTTAATATTACAACTTTTTTATGACGTGGCACAATTATAACGACATATCTTATTGACATAGTCTACGTAAGTACTGTTGGAAAATTGGTAAATGAAACGGTTTTTGTACAATCGACTTTAGGATTGAGTTTGGTACATGGGTGAATGAAAAATTGATGTGCAACGTTGACTAATTAAAGTCGAAAATATTGAATATCAATATCTAATATTTCTATTTTGCGTAAATAGAATTATGTAATTTTCTGTTATAATTATATACGGAAAGTAATAAGCATCAAAGAGATAATTAATTATCTTAGGAAATCTTTCCATAAGATTTACCTATCAGTTTCTATAACTGAAACGTGTCTATATTCATCCGAGATCTTTGCGAGATCTGTAATTATCTTAATTACGTGATTCTTAAGTATCTTAACCACGTTTCTTGGTGGCTAAGTCTTCCAACTTTCTCCCTAACATAGTCTATAAAAGGGGTCGCTCCCCATAGGGTTGTTATCATCAAAACAACAACATACATACACAAAAGGCTTTTCTGCGCAACCAAAATATTTTTCATTGTGTGGTGGTAGAGGAAAGTTACAGTTCGAGTTCGTTGGGGCAGTCCTTGCTTGTGCACGCAATTCTGCTTGTAGTCGTTGTATCTTGGGAGACAGTCGCTCACGTTTTCTCAAGCACGTAGAGAGGGCGAATCTGTTTTAAGGAAACTGAAAGGTCCTCGACTTCCCGTTTCCAAGCTCTTTCGTTCATATTCAATTGAGGTTTATTCGGTAACGGTAATCTTGATTATTGTAATTTCCGTTCTTCAATTTTCGTCAATAATATTTTGTTCCTTGTTCGTTTTCGTGCTATATTTCTAACAATCTTAAAACAGATTAGCTTTATTTGAGACGAACAGGTTGCTTGACGATGAAAGTGATTTTTGTTTTTTGACAAAAATATGTTTCTCCAATTCTTGGAAGAGTTGACGTTTTTTTAAGTTTGACGATATCAATCGTTCTTGAAATCTTGGTAATTGACCGAAAATAAAATACCAAGGGTAAATTATTTTTGGTTTCCTTTTCTGCTACGTGTTTGATTGGAATATGTGTTAGTGGTTTGAATTGTATATATGCTACGTAATGCAAATATATGTTGTTGATAAGGAAAGGGACTTATTGTAATTGCCAATCATGCTCATGTAGTTAAGGAATTTTTACTTACTCTGAATTCTGATACTAGTGACGTGAATAGTTTTCCTTTTATTAACAAGCCACAACCTCGTGTGATCTTATAGAATAGGATCAAATATGAAATATTGTGTTTTGTGATGGGGAAAATCAATTGGAAACGTGTGAGCTTTTGGTTAATGGTGATTAATTATTATGCTTCCTTATTGATGATGTTTCTTACGTGGCATGCTTTCCCTTCAAGTGTTGATAGAGCAAATACATAATATGATAATATCTTGACTCTACCGATTTGTGCTTAATTCGGATTAATGATTAGTTATGCTTCTGGACTTTGGGCAAGCAAGCTATTTGATTGGATATACAAATCTGATTAACTCTTATCAAATACCAGATTTGGGGGATTATTTTTGTCTTTCAGGAGTTCTCTTGAAGAATTTTCGTTATTCTTCGTGTATATAATTCCTACGAGAATATATATATATATATATATATATATATATATATATGTATATATATATATATTGGAAAAATTACATTATTCTTTATTTGGTATTTGTTGATATTGGTTGAAGTTGCTTATGAGTTATGACAGTGATGAGCGGGAATAAGGATTGTATCTTTTTCTTGGATTTCTGAGCAAGAATTCATCGGAGCGCGGTCAAAATTCAGAGTTGTGATGATTTTGAGATAAGTGATTTTTATCTCTTCTTTACGGATCTGTCTATTGAATTTATGTTAGATCTTTCGGGATTGATCGTATTTGACATGATTAATGAGTTTTGTACTCATGATATTTGAGATTTTGTTCGCATATTTTAAGGACTGCAAAAGAAAGGTAACAGTCTCCGTAATATCATTACTGTTTGCATACTTTATGGATAATGATGATTTGAAATATATATATATATATATATATATATATTTGTGTGTATGTTAAGATTGGATATATATATTTCACATTTTATGTGTCATTAGTAATAATGACTTCATGATTATATATTGAGGCAATTGAGGGCAACTGATATATATCTACTGTGCCGTGCGTTGGTAATAAGTGAAATTATGTGGAAGAATTTGATGCATTCTTAAACACATGAAATATATCATTCTGTGATGGTGTATGAACTAATAGATAAATGACCTTAAGAGCGACATATATTTAATTGAGTTGCTCATGTTAGATTTTAAGAATCGGGGAAGCTTATGCACTTATGGCAAATTAAGTTGCATCATTATATAGATTGCACAAATGTGTTTGTTGTTGCAGACTATATTGGATTAATTGAAAAAGTTCCTTACCATGAATTTATGTGATTCAGTACTTGATCTAGTACATGATAATTAATTACGGTCATTACAGGTTAAAATATTTTGTGTTAATATTTTTACACTTATGTTTATTTGCGAATTTTCTTAAACCCTATATCTTACTGTAGACATATTAATTTTTTCTGCTCCAATTAAAGTTCGACAAGTGCCAAAACAATTATTAGAAATTAGATTGATTATTTTTATTTTTAATTTAGAATTTTACTAAATTAAATTCTAATTAAAAATAAATTAATTAATTAGTTTTCTAATATATATTGTTGGCCGATCAAATAAAGGCACGTGGAGATTTGATGTGTTCTAAGGATTTCTTGATAAAGGGCACCCCAGTGCACGAAAGCATCCCCGCAATGCCAGGGTCCGGGAAATGGTCCCACCACAAGCTAAATTAAATCCATACTTATAAAAAAAAAAAAAAAAACGACCAATCACAAGCAAGGAGGCTCGGTTCTACAACTATAAATAGAGGTGCTCTTGAAGAACAAAACACAATTAAAACTTCAAGAATTGAGAGCAAGGAAGTTCAACAAATCCTCTCCAACAAGCTCAACAATCTTCAAGGTGTTCTTCGTTAAGAACTCCTTTCAATCCGCTATCAAGCCTCAAGTTCATCCAAATACCGTTTTTGAAGATCGTGTCTTTGTCAAGAAGATCAAATCTTCAACAATTCAAAAAAAACCCAAATCAAATTCATACCGTTCCTCAACAACATTCAAACCAAAAATTCGTTTGATCCGAGATCAAGTCACAAGACCCTCGGAAAACCGTTTTTGAAGATCAAAATCCATATTGGAAAGATCAAAACTCACAAATCCAAAGAATTGAGGACGAAGATCATATCATCCTTCATCAATCCTCAAATCAAATCACCATTTAATCCGAAATCAAGTCCAAGGACCCTCGAATTAACGTTTCTCCAAGTTCAAATCATCTCAGTGAAGATCAAAATGAAGATTTCCACCCCAAATTTCAATATTGTTCTTGTAGAATTGAATCAGAGGATTAAATAGAGATTGAACCACAATTGTACTTTAAATTTACTCAAAAATTATTTGAAATCTTTTCTTGTCTTTTATTCTCAGAATTCAAGAATTTGTCGTTACAAATTTGGCACGCCCGGTGGGACTACTCTACCTCTCATCTCTTTTCATCAAGAACAACCAGTCAACCATATGGCATCACGCAAGACAAGAAGGTTATCTGATCTATTGGCTGATCCATCCACGAAGATGCCAAGTGAAGTCGTCCATGCCATTGTTCATAAGGACTCCTTTGTCTCCGACAACGTCAACAATGATGAGGATGTTGAGAGCAGCGACTCCTCCCCACCAACTCCTCACTCCGCATCGGGTTCTTCACCTCCGTAGGATACAGTGCACGCATTGACAACAAGTGCTACAACTTTGGAGGAACAAATTGGGATGTTGACCAAAGCCATAGAGATGCTGAACAAACATGTGCAAGACCAAGACTCCAAGATAGAAAAATTGTTGAGTAGGGAAGTCAAGGTGGAAGAAAGTCATGTAAAGGAACTGAAGTTTGGAGGCTTTGAAGAGGGTGAAACATCCATGAAGCAATTATCCAATGAGAATGAAAAGTCTATTGCCAAGGAGTTCCAGGTCTCTTCAAATGGCATGATCCCTGCTGATCAATTAAAGGAGTTTATCATGGGAACCATCAAGGACAAACTAGACGGAAGTTTCAAATCATCATTCTCATATTCCAAACCGTACACTCAAAGGATAGATAACCTCAAGATGCCGAATGGCTACCAACCACCAAATTTCCAGCAGTTTGATGGCAAAGGCAACCCAAAGCAACATGTAGCTCATTTTCTTGAGACTTGCAACAATGCCGGAACTTACAGTGACCATCTTGTCAAGCAATTTGTTCGCTCGCTGAAGGGAAATGCATTTGATTGGTACAATGACTTGGAAGCAAACTCGATTGATAGTTGGGATGAGTTGGAGCAAGAATTCCTCAATCGCTTCTACAGTACAAGAAGGACCGTCAGCATGATTGAACTAACAAATGCTCGCCAACGGGATGAAGAGCCGGTGATTGATTACATAAACCGTTGGAGAAACTTGAGTCTCAATTGCAAAGATCGGTTGTCCGAGACCTCGGCTATAGAGATGTGCATCCAAGTCATGCAATGGGGGCTCCGTTACATTCTTCAAGGAATACAACCAAGGACGTTTGAGGAGTTAGCAACTCGTGCTCATGACATGGAACTGAGTATGGTGGCAAGTGGAGTTAATGGACCGCCTATGCAAGATCCGCGAAGATTCAATGACAAGCAAGATGCAAGGAAATGAGGCAAATCTTTCAACAAAGCACCTACCAAAGAGTCTATAGCGGTGAATGTTGCTCCGTTGAGAATCCAGACCAAGACAAATGATAGCAACGACCAACGAAAAGGTGTTTTGGTGTCTGAAAAGGCCAATAATTCACAAGCTAATGAGAAAAGGAAGACGACACTCAAGGAGATGCCGTCAAAGCAATATCCGTTCCTCGATTCTGACGTTTCAGCCATATTTGATGATTTGTTCAAAGCTAACCTGATTGAGCTACCTGAAATGAAGAGACCAGAAGAAGCTGGTCGCACCGATGATCCTAAGTATTGCAAATATCACCGTCTCGTAGGACACCCAATCCATGATTGCTTCATATTCAAAGATAAGGTGATGCGGTTGGCTCGTGACGGAAAGATCACGCTAGAAGAGGATGTCGTATCATCAAACATTGTCGCACTCTCAAGCCTAATTGATAGCCTAGATGACTCCCACATCATCGTTTCATGCAATGCGACTCACGAAGGAGAGAAAATTGAAGACTCTACTTCAAAGACTGCTCATGTCACAAACCAATATATGTCCACTATATGCTTCACTGATGAAGACCTTCTACTAGGTTCCAAACTCCACAACCGACCATTGTTTGTCGCCGGCTATATTCGCGAGAAAAGAGTCAATCAAATGCTGATTGACGGGGGCTCTGCGGTCAATATCTTACCTCTACGCACTTTGAATAAATTAGGGATCTCGGTGGATGAACTATCAAGTAGTCGTCTGATGATCCAAGGTTTCAACCAAGGGGGACAAAGAGCCATTGGCATCATAAGATTAGATCTTCTTATTGAAGATATGCCGTCTAGTACGCTATTCTATGTCATCGAATCCAACACATCGTACAACATGTTATTGGGTCGACCTTGGATACATGAAAATGGCGTTGTTCCTTCAACATTACACCAGTTCTTCGGATATTATCAAGATGGAGTCGAAAGAAAGGTACATGGTGATGTAAAGCCTTTTTCTGATGTTGAATCACACTTTGCAGATGCAAAATACTATATTGAAGGAAAGAGCATTGTGAGACTCAATTGAACTGAGCAACTACAGCAGCATGGTGTAAAAGGCTCTGATAACACAAGTGACACAGAGAAGAGTAAAATTTATGGATCTCCCCTTGAGTCAAAGCCTTTGAAAGAACTAACATTCCCTCTTACAACACTTGAAAAGAAAGGGCCATCTCCTCCACTTGAAGGATTTGTTCGTCCATCCAAAGGATCAAAGACATAGCATGGAACATTGCCCACAGAGAAGATTGAGCAATGCTTCGACCCAAAAGCTTTCAAATTGCTAATTAAAGCTGGATATGACCCTAATGAAGAACCACGATTGGAGGGCCTCGCTCTTGATGCTGCTGCAGAGAAGCCATACGGACTCAATGCCACATAAGTTATGCTAAAGGAAAAGAGGCATGCCATTCTAAACATTCGGATAGGCCTTGGCTACAAGCCACCAAACCCAGTTCGTATTGCTATAAAAAGATCTAACCCCAACTACATAGGCGAAGTAGAGGGTTCAACAACAGGTTGTGAAGAGAAGATACCACACTTGTCGGTCTTTGATAGACTTGGTCCAAATAAAACAGTCTTTGATAAGCTTGGTCCGAATAAAACAGTCTTCAATAGGCTTGGTCCAAATAAAAGATTTGATTGGAAAAGGTTGAGTGTTCCACATATATCGCCACACACTAAGAGAAACCTCAAGTCATCAAACTCTAAGAAAGTTCAAAGTCTGATCCCATCTCGAATGACTCGCCGCGAAGACTTGATGGTGTCCTGTGGTGAAACTCTCAAAGTCAAGTTACAAACCATGGTACTCACGAAGACCAAAGACGGAGATGAAGAGAGTGTAGGGTCGTCATGCCATATCACTTCTCGTGAAGAAGATGTTGAAGAAGACACCGAAGATGCGCCTATTGAGTGGGAGGAGGGTGCCAAGGCCACTGTTGATGATTTAAAAGAGGTAAACTTGGGCAACATCGATGACCCAAGACCGATTTACATAAGTGCATTGCTCGGAGCTGATGAAGAACGAAGTTACATTGACTTGTTGCACGAGTTCAAGGATGTGTTTGCTTGGTCATACAAAGAAATGCCAGGCTTGGACCCAAATGTAGCGGTACACAACTTATCGGTACAGAAAGATGTTTGTCCCGTCAAGCAAGCCCAAAGAAGGTTTCGATCTGACTTAGTCCCATTGCTCGAAGCCGAAGTAAACAAGCTCATTGAAGTCGGGTTCATCAGAGAAGTCAAATACCCAACTTGGATTTTTAGCATCGTGCCGGTAAGAAAGAAGAATGGACAAATCAGGGTTTGCGTCGACTTTAGAGTCTTGAACGAAGCATGCCCTAAGGATGACTTTCCTCTACCGATTGCTGAACTAATGATTGCTGCTACCATGGGACACGAAGCCTTGTCTTTCATGGACGGATCTTCCGGATACAACCAAATTCGTATGGCTCCAAGGGATGAAGAATTGACTGCTTTCCGTACTCCGAGGGATATATATTGCTACAAGGTGATGCCGTTTGGATTGAAGAACGTAGGTGCTACCTATCAAATGGCAATGCAAAATATATTCGATGACATGTTGCACAAGAATATTGAGTGTTATGTGGATGATCTTGTCATAAAGTCAAGGGAAAGGAAAGATCACATAGGTGACTTACGAAAAGTCTTTGAGCGACTGTGGAAGTATCAATTAAGGATGAACCCTATGAAGTGTGCATTTGGCGTAACATCAGGAAAGTTCCTTGGTTTCATTGTTCGTCAACTAGGTATTGAAATCGAACAAGCCAAGATTGATGTAATAGTTAAGATGCCGGAGCCACGAAATATTCATGAACTTAAAAGTCTACAAGGAAAATTGGCGTATCTCCGAAGGTTCATCTCGAATTTAGCCGGTCGTTGCCAACCTTTCAGTCATTTGATGAAGAAAGACGTTCCATTTAGGTGGGATGAATCTTGCCACAATGCTTTTGAACGAATCAAGTCATACCTGATAAAACCTCACGTTTTAGCCGCTCCTGTGCCGGGACGTCCCTTGATCCTATATATTGCTGCCCAAGAAAGATCAGTGGGGGCATTACTCGCCCAAAAAAATGACAAAGGGAAGGAAAATGCAGTTTATTACCTGAGCCGAACAATGACACCGAATGAGTTAAATTACACTCCTATTGAAAAGCTTTGCCTAGCCCTTGTATTCTCAATTCAAAAATTGAAGCATTACTTTCAAGCTCATACTATTCGTCTTGTATCCAGAGCAAACCCTTTAAAGTATGTCATGACAAGGCCGGTGCTGTCTGATCGACTTGTAAGATGGTACCTCCAGTTGCAACAGTTTGAGATTTCATATATCCCTCAAAAGGCTGTGAAAGGGCAAGAATTGGCGGATTTTCTAGCTGACCACCCTATTCCTGCCGAGTGGGAGTTAATGGACGACTTGCCCGATGAAGATGCGCTTGTGGTTGAAGTTACTCCTCCATGGGAAATGTACTTTGATGGTGTCGCACATAGAAATGGAGCTGGCGCCGGCGTTATCTTTCTCACGCCTAATGGAGAGATCTTGCCGTATTCCTTCACATTAACTCAAAATTGCTCAAACAATGTTGCGGAATATCAAGCTTTGATACTCGGGTTAGAAATGGCAATTGAGCTGAGGCAACCTCATGTAAAAGTGTATGGCGATTCCAAGTTGGTCGTCAATCAATTGTATGGCGAATTTGAGGTTAAGAAGCCAGAGCTCCTACCATATGTTGAGTATGCAAGAAGATTGATCAAAAATCTTGGTGACGTTACAGTAGAGCATGTGCCGAGGAAAGATAACGGGCAAGCCGATGCTTTATCTAAACTTGCTTCTATGTTGGTTACATCAGAAGAGAAGACGTTCGTACCCGTGTGCCACAAATGGGTACTCCCGCCTATTCTAGAAGATAACGGTGAACAAGGTAATAATAATGAAAGTCATGCTGTGGAGGTATACGAAATTGAAGTTGAAGATTGGCGACAATCATTCGTGGACTACTTAAAGCACGGAAAATTGCCCGATGACGTACGGCAAAAGATCGACATTAGGCGTCGTGCAGCTCGCTTCATCTTCTATAAAGACACACTCTATAGGCGCTCGTTTGATGGGGTTTTCTCGCGCTGCCTAGGAAAAGAAGAAGCTATGCAAGCTATGGAAGAAGCACATTCCGGAATTTGTGGAGCTCATCAGTCTGGTCCAAAGTTACATTTTCGCATCAAAAGAATGGGCTACTACTGGCCTACCATGGTTTTAGATTGCATGAAGTATGCACGAAGATGTCAAGCTTGTCAATTCTACGCAAACTTCATCCATCAGCCGCCTGAACCTTTACATCCGATTGTAGCTTCTTGGCCTTTTGATTCGTGGGGTTTGGACGCTGTCGGTCCTATGACAAAGTCTTCTGGCGGGCACTTGTACATCTTGGTTTCAACCGACTACTTCTCAAAATGGGCCGAAGCTGTGCCTCTCAAAGAAGTCAAAAAGGAGACTATTGTCAACTTCATTCGTACCAATATCATTTACCGCTACGGAGTTCCTTGATGCATCGTCACTGATAATGGAAAGCCATTTTTCAATAGTTTTATAGACAAGTTGTGTGAAAAGTTTGGATTCAAGCAAAGAAACTCTTCTACGTATTATGCTGCTTCTAATGGCCTCGCCGAAGCATTCAACAAAACTTTCTGCAACTTGCTAAAGAAAGTCGTGGCGAAGTCAAAGAAAGATTGGCATGAAAGAATTGGAGAAGCTCTATGGGCAAATAGAACTACACACAGAACGCCAACTCAGGCAACCCCGTATGCATTGGTCTATGGAGTGGAAGCAGTTCTCCCTCTTGAGCAACAAATCCCGTCTTTAAGGATAGCTCTGCAAGAAGGACTCACCGAAGAAGAGAATGCTCGTTTGCGCTTGCAAGAACTAGATGCTCTTGATGAGAAACGACTAGAAGCGCAACAGGAACATGAATGCTATCAAGCTCGTATCTCCAAGTCTTTTAACAAAAAGGTCCGCCGACGCTCCTTTCAAGTTGGTGATTTGGTTCTTGCAGTGAGAAGGCCCATCATTATCACTCATCGAACCGGAAACAAGTTCACTTCAAAGTGGGATGGTCCTTATGTCATCATAGAAGTATACACGAATGGCGCATATAAGTTGATTGCCGAAGATGGATTAAGAATTGGTCCTATCAATGGAAAATTCTTGAAACAATACTACCCTTGATGACTGAAGCATGCTCCATGACGCACGAGCTTAAACTGCATGTTACTCCTGGCCCGCATGAGTATAAACTGTGGATGGCAACCACCAATGGTAAATTATGTGGTTAAAATGATATCTTACCCCACTAAAGGTGTTTTATGTGGTTAAATTTTAAAATACCCCACTTTGTTCAAAGAGGTTAAAGAATGAATACTCCTGGCCCGCATGTGTATAAACTGTGTACGGCACCCCCCTTAAATCAATCTTGATATCTTTGAACTACGTTATGACTTGATCCTTTTTATTGAGGTACGTAGGCAGCTTAGAATTTTTCTAAGTTCAGTCATGAAATTTGCTTAAGTTGGGTTTGTTGCGATTATGTCATAGTATTAATAAAGTATATCACTAAAAAAACAAGGAAAATCTATCTCAAACAAAAGGCCTCACATCCCCCAACTCCAGTTGCGTAGTCTCCAAGTTCAATCTCATAACGTTCAATTCGTCCATCTCTGCGTCAGTAGGTGAAGGACGTGCTTGTTAAGAAAGTGTCAAAACGGACTGATGATCATGTAGATACGGCCTTATTGCTTGGTGGGATTTTGACTCGTCCTTCTGTTCAACCGGACCAATCCGAGAACAAACATCATGAAGTGGCGAGTTATACAGGCTGAGGAGACATAATGGAGTAGTTGAGCATTGGATTTATGTTTCCTGCCAGCTGCTCGAATGGGAAGCATTTGACCCCAAGCGTCGTCGTTGGATGACTTTACCGAGTTTGAATCCTAATCAATGCTTTGTCCTTGGAGATAAGGAATCTTTGGCGGTTGGAACTGAACTTCTTCTTTTCGGTAGAAAACTCGTGTCTTACGCTATCTATCGTTACAGTTTGTTGACAAACACGTGGACTACTAGAATGAGTATGAATGCGCCTAAATGTTTGTTTGGTTATGTGAGCCTCGGGGAAATCGCAATATTGGCTGGTGGTTGTGATTCAAATGGAAATATTCTTGATTCTGCGGAGTTATATAATTCTGAGTTCGGTCACATTCTTTTGCCAAGTTATGTTGCGTGGAAGATGTTACATGAAGATCCTTGAGATATGACGGGCCAACAAAGCTATGTGCGCAACCAAGTCTTTAAAGCAAATATCTTTCTTTCGGATGCCTTTTGATGTCGAATCGTGAAAACAATGTGCTCCTTCAAGGTGTCTTTGAAGCCAAGTCATGAAAATGATGTCTCCTCGTTCAAGCGGCCTTTGATGTAGGGTCAACAATGTCTGGTCTTGCTGAATATCTTTGATGCCAAGTCTTGAAAATAAGTCGACTCATGCCGAATGTCTTTGACGCCAAGCCTTGAAGACAAGTCTACTCCTGCTGAATGTCGTTGTTGCCAAGTCTTGAAAGTAAATCTCTTCCGTTCGGAAACATTTGAAGCCAAGTTGCGAAATGAATTTGTCCTTCAAGGTTTCTTTGATGTCGAGTCCTAAAATGAATGTCCCCTTCAAGGTTTCTTTGATGCCGAGTCGTCCAAGGAATGTCTCTGCTTTCAAGCTCACAAATGATGTTGTGTTGATTGAGGTTTGATTGTGCTCTTCCTCTCTTTGCAAGAGATCCGGACTTTGTCAAGTACCACACGCGCATAAAACCTTCACGATCTCCAAATTGAAATTATATGTGAACAGGGATGCATAGACTGGCTCGTACGCGTTGGTGGAAGTAAGTGTATGATTGCACCGAACAAGGACATCTTCTGTCCACTCCCAATATCCGGGAAAGTAATGGATTTTGCCGGGAAAGTGAAAAAATGCATCGTCCCATATGGCATCACCTTTGGCAATACGTTGCCCCACGGTATCGAAAGGAAGATCATCGTCTGATACTCGGCGCAGAGAAGACCGGAGCACGAACGACGGCAAAGATCGATTGGAGGATTTGGGAAACTCTTCGGTCCAGTCTTTAGATTTAATGGTGTTAATCAAAGTGGGCCATCGGCTTGTGAAAACTCCAGCAAGAGGGGTACCGACTTCCAAGACTGTGTCCCGTTGGGTCGATTGGTTTTCATCTCCTGTAATGGTTAGAGTCTCAACTTCCTTCGAATAATAGGCATGACCAAATTTCACCATTTTGCATGGACTGTCAACACAAAAAAAAAGAGTTAAAAAAAAGAGTTTAAAAAAAATGAGGTGAGAAATAATAATACGAGAAATTTGTGTCTCTTTTTGCAATTGTAGTGTGAATAACTCCTCTTTCCAATTCAAAAATCCACTGCAACCTGTTACAAAAAAAATATTGAGATTAGCAACAAAAAAAAGAAAAAAAAAACAAAGAAAACAGGCGATGCAACAAAAAAAAGAGAAAAAAAGAAAAAAAACAAAGAAAAATAAGGGTGATCACCGAAAGAAGAAAAGGGAAAGAAAAAAAAAGCAGCCGCAAAAGAAAAAAAAAGAAAGGAGAAGAAAGGAAAAAAGGAAGAGAGAGAAACAGAAAAGTTAAAAAAAAAAAAAAGGGAACAGGTCTGCAACAAAAAAAACAAAGGAAAAGAAAAGAAAGAAACAAAAAAGAAAGAAGAAAGTTAGTGGCAAGTTAGTGGCCTGCAACAAAAAGCAAAGGAAAAGAAAAGAAAGAAAAAAAAAATAAAGAAGAAAGTTAGTGGCCTGCAATAAAAAGCAAAGGAAAAGAAAAGAAAGAAAAAAAAAAGAAGGTTAGTGGCCTCCAACAAAAAAAACAAAGGAAAAAAAAAGAAAGAAAAAAAAAAGAGAAGAAGAAGAGAACGGACTGCGACCTGCAACAAGAAAAAAAAAGAAAAGGAAAAAAAAGAAAGAAAGATAGGAACATGAGAGTAAAAAAAAAAAAAACAAGGCGCTGTAATTTTATTTTTTTTCTTCCCACCTTGTCGTCGAATTTCGACTTGTCTTCGTCGATGAAACAAAATTTTTGAAGAAGAAGGAAAAAAGGATAGAGAATGGAACTCTAAGGTTTGACTCTTTATAAAAAAAAAAAAAAAGAAAAAAAAATCTCAAAGTTGTTGAGTCCTTCATCAATCCCGTGAGTTGAAATTAATTTTTTTTTTAATAAGAATCTTGAGATCTTCAGATGTGTTAAATTTCTTCACGTGAGATGGAATCAAATTTGGAAAAGTCGTCCATGGAGAAGAAGGAGAAAGAAGCAATTAAAAAAAGAAGGAGATATCAAGTTGAAAATAGAAAAAATTTGCAGAAGCCGTGACTTTCCTTTTGGAGAAGATATAAAGAGTTTCTATTACATACGGTGGTCTACGTAGGCCAAGTATAATAAAAGTGGTGGGCCATGTTGATTAAAGTGATTGAATTTGTGTTTGTGTTGATAACCAACTCACGTGAACCCAATCATTTGGTGTGGAGGCCCGATGGTCTATGTGCGGTCTACATAGACCGCCAGTAAAAAAAACAAATAGGAAAAAAGAAATGTCACGTGGTGTGGAGGCCTAATTTGTGTTTGGTACACATATTACACTTTGGTCCTTCAAGAAATTCACATGGAAGTCCCCAAATGTTGATCTTTTTCAAATGAAGTACATATATTTCATCAAATCTTATTGATGGCCCGGAAATAAATATGTTGCGACATATTCACTTCAAAACGCATTTTCGTAATGCTATTCGTGACAAGTCGCAAGGGGCATTTGTAGACAAATTAATTTTGTCTCCTCCAATTAAATTTCGACAAGTGCCAAAACAATTATTAGAAATTAGATTGATTATTTTTTTTTTATTTGGGATTTTACTAAATTAAATTCTAATTAAAAGTAAATTAATTAATTAATTTTCTAATATATATTGTTGGCCGATCAAATAAAGCCACGTGGAGATTTGATGTGTTCTAGGGATTACTTGATAAAGGGCAGCCCAGTGCACGAAAGCATCCCCGCAATGCCAGGATCCGGGAAAGGGTCCCACCACAAGCTAAATTAAATCCATACTTATAAAAAAAAAAACCGACCAATCACAAGCAAGGAGGCTCGGTTCTACAACTATAAATAGAGGTGCTCTTGAAGAAAAAAACACAATTAAAACTTCAAGAATTGAGAGCAAGGAAGTTCAACAAATCCTCTCCAACAAGCTCAACAATCTTCAAGGTGTTATTCGTTAAGAACTCCTTTCAATCCGCTATCAAGCCTCAAGTTCATCCAAATACCGTTTTTGAAGATCGTGTCTTTGTCAAGAAGATCAAATCTTCAACAATTCAAAAAAAACCCAAATCAAATTCATACCGTTCTTCAACAACATTCAAACCAAAAATCCGTTTGATCCGAGATCAAGTCACAAGACCCTCGGAAAACTGTTTTTGAAGATCAAAATCCATACTCGAAAGATCATAACTCACAAATCCAAAGAATTGAGGACGAATATCATATCATCCTTCATCAATCCTCAAATCAAATCACCATTTAATCTGAGATACGTTAAAGATATCGAATAATACGAGATATGGTTATTACTGATACCAATCCGTCGATACCTTAAACGTCGACAACATAGATACTAGCTTGAGAAAACCTAGCCTTTGAGCATGATGGGTTTGATTGATCATGTTGGTCTAGTGAGATCTATGGTTCTAATGAACTATAGTGTATAACGAAGAATTGCACTGGCGTGATCTTCGAAAACGTGTAGCAAATATTGCTACTTATCTCATCATGTTTGAGTCTTGCGAGATTCTTGAAATGAGATTCTCCTACTTTTAAAGAGAATGACACTGATGCAATATATTATGTGTTATTGCAAGAGGAGTGGGTTGAAGCCATTTTGTTGGCTTACTATCTTTTTAAATAAGATACCTCAAAAAGTGAACACTCCCTAGGAGTTATAGAAAAGTACAACTTTCTTATAAATACTCTGAAATGTGGGGGCGTGTCGTGCTAAGGTGGCATAAACTCGTGCCAAAAAAAATGGTAATAGATCCAAAGCATTGGATTATATTTTCATGGTTATGCACACAATAGCATTGGTTATCGGTTTGTTATGTATGAATCTAAAGGTTCATAAAAACACGATAATGTAATGAAGAAATGCGCTTTTCTTTGAACAATGTTTTCTTGTAAATTCATTGTGGCTGGACAAAGTTCTTCAAACGAGTCTTCGATGATATTGACATAGTCAAGATCAAAAATAAATTGAAGAAACTGGTGAGGTCCACGAAAAGCCAAGACGAAGCATAAGGGTAAGAACCGAAAATTTATTTTCTAACTTACATGATAGAGGTCGAGCCTCAAACGTATTAGAAGCTATAAGCTCTATTGAAAATCATTTATGGAAAGAAGCCATAAAATGTGAGATTAATTTCATCTAACACGAAACACTTGTGAATTGGTTGACCTTCCTTGGGGATGTAAACCATTTAGTTCTAAGTTGATTTTCAAATGGAAAATCAAAATAGATGGAACAGTGAAAAGTATAAGGCTAGACTTGTGATCGAAGGATACAAGCAACAAGAAAGCCATTATTACTTTGATACTTATTCTCATGTGACGAGAATATATTTAATAAGAATAATTTTGGCGATTGTCACTTTCCAAAACTGTAAGTACATCAAATGGATGTAAATACTATTTTTCTTAAATGGAGGTTCTTGATTAAGAATTATACATGGAATAACTCGAGAGTTATGTAGCTCCTAGAAAAGAAAATAAAGTCTATAAATTGGTGAAGTCCTTGTGTGGACTTAAATAAACACCGAGAACGATGTATGGAAAAATTGACAACGTCATGATGTCAAAAGGTCCCAAAATCAATGAGTGCAACAAATGTGTCTACGTCAAAACAACAAAAGAAGTATATTTGGTTCTCTGTATGTACGTTAATGACATACTCATTGTGGGAAGCAACGACCGTGGTGAAGTCCATTAAATGTTTGCTGAATTCAAAATTCAATATGAAAGACACGAGACTGGTCGATGTAATCTTAGGAATTATGATTAGAAGGTCGCCAGATCGTCTTATATTAACTCAGTCACACTATGTGGACAAGATTCTTGAAAAATTCAGCAAGGGTGATTCTGGTGTAGCCAGAACTCCAATTGGCACGAGTCAACACTTATCTTAGAATAAGGTAGAAAGTGTTGATCAAGTGGAACATGCTAGAATGATAGGAAGTCTGATATACATAATGAGTTGTACACGACCAGACATTACTTATACAATTAGCACGTTTAGTAGATTCACGAGTAATCAATGGCATGAGCACTGGAAAGTGAAAGTATTGGGGTACTTACGTTATACTCGTAACTGTGAGTTGCATTATACCAGAGATCCAAATGTTGCTTGAAGGTTTTACCAAAGTAAGTTGGATATATGTTATACAAGACTCCAACGGAACAAGTGAACGTGTATTCACTTTAGGAGGTGCAACTATGTCATGGAAATCTTCAAGATAAATGGTTGTAACTAGATTCACGATGGAATCTAAGTTGTGGCATTAGAAAATGCAGTGAAGAAGCCGAAAGGCTCCTTAACATCTTCGAAGATACTCCTGAGTGGCCCAAACCTGTGCCAGCAATATGCATAAATTGTGATAATCAATTTATGATTGAAAGAGCATATAATGTTCTGTACAACGGTAAGTCTAGACATATACGTCAACGACATAATACCGTTAGACAACTGATCTCAACTGGGGTTATCATCCTTGACTACGTGAAGTCAAAAGATAACATTGTGGGTCCCCTAACCAAATGGTTAAATAGAGATCAAGTTGAAAAGACATCGAAGGGAATGGGACTTAACCCTATTGGAAATTAAAGTCTTATGAAGGAAAACCCAACCATGTTTGACTGGAGATCCCAAGATCTTGGTTCAATGGGACAACCTAATTGTAAGAACTTTGCACAGTAACTGTGGGGGTCAACCCTTGTCCATTCCTAGATGAAACAGTGACACCTGTAATGGAAAAGGTTAAGCATTATGCTTTTAATGATTCTTACGCATCGAAAATCCGAGTGGAGTAATACGGGTTACTCTTAGATAAGAAATCACCTATGTGAGAGAGAGGAGGGGCCGCCTCTGAGGAAAATTGTGGGGGCTTAATTTTCTGGAAAAGTCTTGCAGAACCAGGCGTATGTCTAGGGCCAAAATGGACATAAACCATGAGAACCGCAACGGTAAAAGGAATTATACCTGTGTGAGATTTATGGAACGTTTGCACAAATGGCGGATAGTTCAATGACGTCAAGTCACACTATCGGCTAGAAAATAAAGTATTTCTCATGAGGGAAGGTTCAAGGGCGTCTCCTACCTATGCATGATCACATGTATGCATGATCACATGTATGCATTCAAGGGCCGTAGAACTCTACCACCACATGATGTATGCATGATCATTCAATTTCATTCATGTGGGGGATTGTTGGAAAATTGGTAAATGAAATGGTTTTTGTACAATCGACTTTAGGTCGAGTTTGGTACATGGGTGAATGAAAAATTGATGCTCAACGTTGACTAATTAAAGTCAGAAATATTGTATATCAATATCTAATATTTCTATTTTGCGTAAAAAGAATTATGTAATTTTCTGTTATATTTATATACGGAAAGTAATAAGCATCAAAGAGATAATTAATGATCTTAGAAAATCTTTCCATAAGATTTACCTATCAGTTTCTATAACTGAAATGTGTCTACATTCATCCGAGATCTTTGCGAGATCTGTAATTATCTTAATTACGTGATTCGTAATTATCTTAACCACGTTTCTTGGTGGCTAAGTCTTCCAACTTTCTCCCTAACCTAGTCTATAAAAGGGGTCGCTCCCCATATGGTTTTTATCATCAAAACAACAGCATACATACACAAAAGGTCTTTCTGTGCAGCCACAATATTTTTCATTGTGTGGTGGTAGTGGAAAGTTATAGTTCGAGTTCGCCGGGGCAGTCCTTGCTTGTGCATGCAATTCTGCTCGTAGCCGTTGTATCCTGGGAGACAGTCGCTCACGTTTTCTCAAGAACGTAGAGAGGTCGAATCTGTTTTAAGGAAACCGAAACGTCCTCGACTTCCCGTTTCCAAGCTCTTCCGTTCATATTCGATTGAGGTTTATTCGGTAACGGTAATCTTGATTATTGTAATTTCCGTTCTTCAATTTTCGTCAATAATATATTGTTCCTTGTTCGTTTCCGTGCTATATTTCTAACAAGTACTATAATGTCAGAGTGTGTCTCGTATATGTAGGAACTATGTGAGTTGGGAGGGCGCACGTTTTTGCTTCTCAATCTCGCCCCGGTAGGCTGTTATCCGGCATTCTTGGTGCAGTTCCCTCACGAAAGTTCTGACATATATTCGTTAGGATGCTTGGGATCTTACAATAGTGTTGTGGTAGACTACAACTTTATGCTGAAGAAAGCACTAAAACAAACAAGTGAAGAACTTCCTGACGCTAACGTTATATACGTTGACACACACTCTGTTTTGCTAGACCTTTTCCACCACCCCGAATCTTATGGTTGCGATTCTTGAATCAATCTTAAAGTTTGAAGCGTTTAACGAAACGTTGCGTTTATTGAACATCTTTTGATCAATTTTGTCTATATTGTCGAATAATATATGTGTTTGTTTATAGGGATGAAGTATGGTACGAAAGCGTGTTGTGGATATGGAGGCGATGCACGTAATTTCGAACCACGAGTGTTTTGTGGAAGTAGGAGAGAGATCGATGGAAGGATCGTTACGGCTTCCGCGTTCAGTGATCCTCAGAATTATGTGAGCTGGGATGGAATTCACTTCACTGAAGCTGCACACAAGATCATGGCGAATGCTATTCTTAATGGCTCTCTGTTTGATCCTCCATTTTCATTTAATCACGATTTTGATTATTAAACACTTGATTTATGATAAAGGATTATTTGGCCCATAGTAAACAAATGAAAAGTCGTTATAGCTAATGCATTAAGCAATAAATTAAATGAAGTATGCATGATGAGTTGTAAACTATGTCATTAAATCTCGAGTAGAAAACATTATACTCTCAACCTTTGAGATGTTTTACATGTTGAAATAGGTATGAACTGTCTCCCAAGTCGTTGATTGTCATTTATTTTAGACGCATCTTTGATACGTGTATGTATTATCGTTTGTTACATTGGTCTTGCGGAGCAAGTCGCACAGTTTTCAATACTTTAGAGGCAAGTTATAAATATTAATAGATCGGGGGTAACATGTAAAATACCTTTATTATATATATATACTTAATAGGTTAGAGCCGTGAACGGAATTTTAATCATTGAATACTTATAATTATTGATAACCATTGGCATGTGCTCATTTTGTGTTCAAATGTGATATCTAAAGTACTAACATCAAAAATATATGTGATAGTTGTTGTGCATTCAATTTTTAAACCCGTCTAAATCCTTTATATCAATTCATTTATACTGAAAAAAAGTTATTAAATATCTGATCCGTATTTAGATATTTATTTTCAATGGTTTACCTAAGTTATAAGTGGATCAAGGTAAAGAAAATAAAAATAGAGACTAGCTCCAATTATGTATTAAATGAAGGGAGAATTACACAACGTACCCCTCAACTATGGATAAATTACACGAAGTACCCTTCTTCTTTGGGAAATTACACAAACTACCCTTATGGTCAAAAAAATCAAAATAATTAAGACAACCTTTGAAATTCAAATCATAGCAGAGACTAAAATTCGCAGATAATTTATTTTTTCTTAGAAGAAATTATTTGTTATCAATATTTTTTGTCTTTTTAAACGAGATAAATGAGGTTTAATGCAATAATTTTGACCTATTTTTTGTTTTTTGTGCAAAATAATTGAAGAGCATGAATTTACATTCAATAGTTTGAAATAAAAAAATTACGAAAAATCGGTCATAAGGGTAGTTTGTGTAATTTCCCAAAGAGTAGGGGTACTTTGTGTAATTTACCCATAGTTGAGGGGTACTTTGTGTAAATAAAAGTACATCGAGTAATGTATGAAAATACCCGTTCTGATATGTCTTATACACCTTTCTGTTTCAATGACCACTTATTGGTGAAAGAAGTAACTAGCTAGATATATTTAGCAATAAGAGCATATATATATATATATATATATATATATATATATATGTGTGTGTGTGTGTGTGTGTGTGTCATCGTCGTTACTTGCTAGAAATCCAAGAAATTGAGTCAATTGGGTATTTTCAGATTTTAACCAATATTGCAATAATTATGTATGGATTTCAAGAAATATAAGATCCTCAACTAAAATGAAATTACAGATAATTAATGACATTAATTAGGAGTCAAATGCAAAAACCTACCATGTGTCATTTCGAATTAGCAAAAAACTTCCTGTATAATTTTTATTAGCAAAAACCCCCTGTGTTACTTGGTCAAAGGCAAAAATCCCTCTAACTGCCAAATGTGCAACTCGCGCGCTGAATCTGCAACTAAGATTGAAATTTTTTACTCAAATTTACTTTCTTACCCCTAGTCACAAGTTATTTGAAAAAGAATATAAAAAATAAATGGAATAGCACCCAATCCCCGCCGCCAGGGACCGTCGCGATCTCCGTCTCGCGCAGTAACGACTTGAAGGCGGTTAGGGGTTGGAACAAATTTGGTGGTCACCCCGACACCAAATTTTGGGGGGTTTGTGGTGCATTGATTACTGGATTTGGGGGATTGGGAAAAGAAGCGGTGATTCGAGGTAGGAGTACACAAGAACTGCAAGGGGCCGCGGTGGTCGTTGGGCGAACGTGGTGGCTGGGCTTGGTGGGGAGGAGACGGAGATGATGATTTTATTTATAAGCTTTTTTTTATTATTATTATTAATCTTATACTTAAGCTTTAATATTATGCCATCTTAAATATAAATTAACATTGGAAAATATGTGTTACAAAAACTTCAAAGTAAGATTCTGAATAAATTCGATAATGAGATAATGAATATCTTATGTAATCTTTATTTAAATAACTATGAAATGGATAATGAGATTCTGAATAAGTAAAGTTGTGTTAGGCATTGGAATCTCCACATTGGTATGATATTGTCTACTTTGGGCTCAAACTCTCATTGTTTTATTTTTGGGGTCCAACTCCCCAAAATGCCTCATACCAATTAAGATGTCTCCAATCATATAAACTCAGTTTAACTCCCTTATCTTTCCCATGTGGGACTCTTGTTTGCCCCAACAATCCTCCCCTCAAAAAAGGGACCACCGAACTGTCCCTATGTTCCCCTCACGTGACTGGAACTTCGCCTCCTTTTTTAGTTTGCTCCCGAGATATTGTTCTTTGCCCAACAAACTTTTTCCTCCCCTTGAACAAAGGAAATCTGAGCCTCCCCTTAACCCCACAACTCACCACATGTGATTGTCTCTTTAGGCCAGCACTCACCTCCTTTCTCGTTCACTCTGGGACACCCACACGGATCGGGAGTACTCTGATACCAGTTGTTAGGCATTGGGTTCAACTCCCTCATCTTTCCGATGTGGGACTCTTGTTTGCCCCAACAAGTTGAACTCCAAATAATTTGGATTTTGATTAATGACAAAAAAATATTTGTCTTTAACAAATGTAAGTGACAAGGGCTAAAATGGAATTTTACAGCTAGTCAAAGCAAAAAGGACATTTGGGTGCAGTGTGCAACTTAACAAATAACATAGGGGTTTTTTTCTATTAAAAATAACACAGGGAACATAGGGAGGTTTTTGCTAATTAGAGATTACACTGGGTAGGTTTTCGCATTTTAGTATACTATCTCATGGACTATGGAATACAACTTAGGAGTACTTGTAAAAAAATATCTTAAATTAAACCAATGATGCTAGTTTTTACCCATAAGTTGAGGGTTCGATCTTTCGATTGCTTTTAAATCTCATAGATCAAGAGCGAATCATTATCGAGCTTGATTGTTTTTTCTAAACTGAATCGTTTTTTTTTCTTTCTTGAATTAGAATATTTTCCTCATCATGCACTTCAACTATTTTCTATCTTTCCAACCATTTTACTAACTTAATTATTTTTTCATCAAAGTAAGCACTAAATGGTTAAGTCGGGCTCATCGACTAGACTCACATGCAATGCTTGAGTGTAACGAGACTCTAAAGAGGCTAAATTTTGGCTCAAAGTGAACATATCAAAGTATTGGGAAAAACAAATACCCACATCAAGGATGTAACTCATTTTAACTTTATATGGATTTTGGATATATAATAATACTCTAGCTTGTTCTTAAATTACACAATAAGCGCGTTTTATATTAAAACACTCTTTCGTTTTTAGTCCTTAATATTTCAGCATTTTCCCTTTTGGCCCAATATAAATAGGGGCTTTATTTTATTTTTTATTCGTTCAATTCATTATTCTTTATAACAAGACAATACAGATAAGGGGATCTAGGGTTTGCGTCTTTCTCAGCCGCCCTTCTTCTCCGATCTGCGCTTTCTTTTCAATCGTCAATACGAAATTTTCGTTAGTTTTCATGGTATCATTCGTCTCGGTACTCTCTATCCTGTCTCCCGCTGCATCTTTTCCTTCTACGAAGTTTTTTCCGCCTCTCTTTCTCTCTCTGCGTGAAACCCTAGTTTCACGATTTCTTTCTCCTTCACTGGATTTTCACCAGATCTACCCAGATCTACAACACTTAGCCTCTATCCACTATGACATCACCGGCGCCTTCCACCTCGACTTCTCCGGTGACTTCGTCGGCCCTCTCTGGTTCAAATCCGAAGCATCCAAGTGAAGATCCTGCATCTGTGTACTATCTCGGTGCTCATGATATTCTCGGCGCATCAATCGTCGGCGATCAACTCAATGGCAAAAATTATGTTTCCTGGAGCTGTGCGATGAAGTTAGCGTTGAACATCACGAATAAAGGGCGTTTTATTGACGGCTCCCTTCAAATTCCCTCTGGTGATGCGGATCTGCGTAATTGCTGGACTCGGGCTGATAACTTGGTGTTCACTTGGCTGATGAACTCGGTCACAAAGGAGTTGCGCAAAAGTCTCTTGTTCCAATCCACTGCCATTGAACTTTGGACTGAACTCCAAACGAGGTATGATCGAACCGATGGTTCTAGGGTGTTCCAGTTGCAAAAGTCCCTCTATACGATCTTTCAGAGTAATCAATCTATTATTCAGTATTAAAATGTGTTTCGTTCTGTTTCGGATGAATATGTGTCTCAGAGAACTCTTACTCTATGCTCTTGTGGTCTGTGTGCCTGTCATGTGAATCAAAATCTTCTTGATCAGCAACAGAATGACTGGGTGTTGGATTTTATGATAGGATTAAATGAATCTTTCACTGCTATTCGTAGTCAAATCCTTATCATGTCTCCCCTACCCTCTCTGTCCAAAGTTTACTCTCTGCTTTTACAAGAAGAAAATCAAAGGGCTTTATATTCTGCTCCTACTATGGATCCATTAGCTATGTTTACTAGGGGCAAGTCTTATCAAGACAATCAACCCTCTAACAGCACCAGTAACACTTCAAACAAGGCTGGTAAACCTCCTGTTTTCAAAGATTAAAATAAACTCAAGTGTACTCACTATGGCTTTAATGGGCACACAATTGACAAATGTTTTCAAATTCATGGGTATCCACCTGGCTGGGATGGTCCCAAGGGTAAAGGAGCAGCACCCCCTAACTCTAATGCCAACTCTGTGACAACTGATGATCAACAGATTTCTGAGTCCTCTGAGAATCATGACACTAAAATGCAGAATCTGTTTGAGCAATTTATGTTGTTTGCTAAGTCTCACAACACTACTACTCAATCTGCTCCTCTCTCATCTACTCAACATTCAGCTGCTATTAACCTGACTGGTATGAAACTGTTTTTTGTGCTAACACTTCTGTCATGAAAGGTTTTAAAAACATTCATACTTGGATTCTAGACACAGGAGCTACTGACCATATGGTCTGCTCTCCTAAGTTTTTTACTTCTACTCCTGAACATGTTAACATTCATGTTCAATTACCTAATAACAGTAGTACTATTGCTACATTACTTGGAGATATCTATATTTCTCCTCATCTTACTTTAAAACAGGTCCTCTATGTACCTGGTTTTAATTTCAACTTAATCTCTGTCTCAAAAATGAGTGCAGCACCTCAGGTCTACCTTCTCTTTATTGCCTCCATGTGCTTTATGCAGAACATTTTCAAGAAGAAAATGATTGGTTCTGCTAAATTGCAGAATGGGCTATACATTCTATACTTTCAAGTTCCTGCAAAATCTGTCAATAATGTTTGCAAAGCTTCTGTTTGCAACTCTATCACTACTTCTACTAATCAACAACACTTGTGGCATAACAGATTGGGCCATCCATCTTCTGAAAAGATTAACAAAATTCCTCACATCAATGTCCCTGCTTGTAATAATGATGTTTGTGAAATTTGTCACTTTTCAAAACATAAAAGATTACCTTTTCCTATAAGTTCTTCTGTAACTCAAACTGTTTTTGAAATAATACATTGTCATGTGTGGGGGCCATTTTTTGTTACTTCTCCTGAAGGTTTCAAATTTTTTCTTACTGTGGTTGATGACTATACCAGGTGTACTTGGATTTTTTTTTTCTGAAAAATAAATCTGAGGTTGAAACTAAAATAAGAACTTTCTACATAATGGTTCAAAATCAGTTTAACACAAGAATAAAGATCCTCCGGTCTGGTAATGGGACTGAGTTTTTAATGAAATCTTTTTATCAATATTTTGGTGTTATACACCAAACTAGCTGTGTTGAGACCCCTCAACAAAATGGCCTAGTTGAGAGGAAACACCAGCACTTGCTCCAGGTAGCAAGATCATTGAGGTTCCAGTCCAACCTTCCCCTTATCTATTGGACTCATTGTGTAGCCACTGCTGCATTCTTGATTAACAGGCTTCCCTCTAAAGTCACTCAAAATAAATCTCCCTTTGAATTGTTATTCAAGAGACCACCAGACTATAATGTGCTCAAATGCTTTGGTTGCTTGTGTTTTGCATCCACTATTACTGCTCACAGACAGAAATTTGACTCCAGGGCTGTTAAGTGTGTTTTTTTGGGGTACCCTTTAGGTACCAAAGGTTATCTCTTACTGAATTTGCAAACTTCAAAAACATTTATATCAAGAAATGTTATTTCTTATGAATCTGTGTTTCCTTATAAAAATACTTCTGATGTTACTAACATACCTGGGCAAGACAATGTCTGCACCAATCCTTTCATAAACATGCAGGATGAAGTTGTGCCTATCTCTGACTTCGCTGCACCACCTACTGTTCAGCCTGCAGTTGAACCCCCTTCTCTGCCACGGCAAGCTCTATCACTACAAGATACTAGATCTCAAGTAGCTACTCCAGACCATCATATGGAGATGGACTTCAATAATCAGCTCACAGATGACTCCACTTCAGGGAATAATGCCTCTTCTAGTAACACTGATCCCTATCCTTTATCTGATACTTGTGAAACAATGCATGATAATACTGTTAGGAGATCTACTAGACAAGTTGTTCCTCCTGCTTACTTCAAAGCATATGATTATCAACTGCCTGCATCCATACACAAGAGCAATGCCACTACATCTCATAAACATGTCATGTATCCTATTGAAGCATGCATTAGCACTAATAGACTTGGTAATTCTCATAGGGCATTTACAACTTCTGTCAGCAATATAGTTGAACCTAGAACTTATAATCAACCTGTCAAAAATCCTAAATGGCAGAAAGCCATGCAAGCTGAAATTGATGCCTTAGAAAAGACCAATACCTGGGTTATTACTGATATTCCTGCTGGTCACAATTATGTGGGCTATAAATGGGTAAATAAAGTAAAACTTAGGTCAGATGGTACTGTAGAAAGGTATAAAGCTAGGCTAGTTGCTAAAGGGTATACCCAAGAAGAAGGTTTGGATTATTTTGACACTTTCTCCCATGTGGCCAAGCTCACTACTGTTAGGGTCATTTTAGCACTTGCTGCATCACATAACTGGCATTTGCATCAATTAGATGTTAATAATACATTCTTGCATGGGGATTTGGATGAAGAAATTTATATGACTCCACCCCCTGGTTTCTGCTCTAATATCAAAAATAAAGTTTGTTTACTTAAAAAGAGTCTTTATGGCCTCAAACAAGCCTCTAGACAGTGGTATAACAAACTTACATCTTGTTTAACTGCAGATGGTTATGTTCAGTCTATTGTTGATTGTTCCTTATTCACAAAGCATCATAATTCTTCATTTACTTTCTTATGCATATATGTTGATGACATCATACTTGCTGGCAATGATGCTATTGAAATTGCAAGACTCAAGTCTCATTTGCATAATCAGTTTACCATTAAAGACTTGGGTAATTTGAAATACATTCTTGGCATAGAAGTAGCTAGAAGTAACAAGGGAATTACCATCTGTCAGAGAAAATATGCATTAGACATCCTAAATGATTCTGGTTATTTAGATTCTAAACCTTTTTCTGTGCCTATGAACTCAAATGTTAAGTTACAAGCTCAGGATTCTTCTCCCCTCTTAACTGATGTTACTGCTTATAGAAGACTTGTTGGCAGATTGTTATACTTAACTATAACCAGGCCTGATTTGAATTACAGTATTCAATGCTTGACTCAATTTATGTCTAAACCAACTACTTCACATATTGCAGCTGCTCATCATGTATTAAGATACATAAAGAGCAGTCCAGGTAAGGGACTATTCTACCCTTCACAGTCAGAAACTCACTTAAAATATTTCTGTGACAGTGATTGGGCCAGCTGCATTGATTCAAGGAAAAGCATAACTGGCATGGCAGTATACTTGGGAGATGCCCTAGTGTCTTGGAAAGCGAAGAAGCAAGCCACTGTAAGCCGGTCCTCATGTGAAGCAGAGTATAGGGTTGTAGCTGCCACCACCTGTGAGGTTCTATGGCTGGACCAGCTACTGAAGGATCTCAAAATCACACTAACAAGAACACCAATCATCTTTACTGACAGCAGGAGCGATGCATGCATCGCTGTGAATCTAGTTCACCACGAAAGGACCAAGCACATCCTGATAGATTGCTTCTTTGTCCGAGAGAAGGTTAATCAGGGGTTGATTAAGGTGCAACACATCTCCAATGAGCACCAGATAGCAGATATTTTCACCAAACTGTTTGGAGTCCAACCATTCCATAAACTGATGTCCAAGATGGGTATCGTGGACATCCATGCCCATCTTGAGGGGGGGTCTTAGATTAAACAATAAGCGTGTTTTATATTAAAACACGCTTTCGTTTTTAGTCCTTAATATTTCAGCATTTCCCCTTTTGGCCTAATATAAATAGGGGCTTTATTTTATTTTTTATTCATTCAATTCATTATTCTTTGTAACAAGACAATACAAAGAAGGGGATCTAGGGTTTGCGTCTTTCTCAGCCGCCCTTCTTCTCCGATCTGCACTTTCTTTTCATTCGTCAATACAAAATTTCCGTTAGTTTTCACTTGTCAACATCTAGTATATGGTTACTTCACAGATACACTTAGCACAATCATGCATTTAGTCACGGTTTCACAATGATAAATATCCAGCAAAATGATGTGCATTATGGTCCTATACAATTTAAAGTTGATACTTGTCATGGATTAATAATTAGAAAATTACAAAAAACGTACATCAACTTGCTTTTTCTGAATTCCACATCTCTAAGGAACAGTGCCTCAAAAGTGGTAACATTTGCAGTGGTCACAGTCTAAATAATTGGCCATGTGGTCCGTTACGGCTAACAGTCTCATTGTTTTCTACTGATATATAAATCCAGCTTTTGATGGAACTATATTCTATACTTAGAAAAAAAAACAACTAAAATAAGATTACAAATATACATTTCAGCATGAATCTTGAAAGGAAGAAAGTTTGGTCAACACAAAGTTTCATGATCTGTTTTGCATTTGTTATGGTGGCGTTTGTTTGCATAAGTGAAGCAAAATGTGACTTCAAGGCCATTTTCAACTTCGGAGACTCGAATTCCGATACGGGAGGATTCTGGGCTGCTTTTCCAGCAGAAAAGCCGCCTAACGGTATGACTTACTTCAAGAAACCAGCTGGACGAGCAACCGATGACAGACTCATCGTTGATTTTTTAGGTAGACACTATATGTTAAAATCTTGAACTTGCTATGCAGTTAATCTAGATTGAATCTTATGGTGTCGCATTTTGTAGTTTCTAGTACGATATGTTTGATTCGGTAAGAAATCATTCTGAAGATGTCCTGCTCAACCGAAACGAGTGCAGAATGAGAATGTATATATGTGATTTGGTTTTTCGTCGCGTGTATGATTGATTGTGTGGTGGTGGTAGTGTAAAAGAGTTTGATAGTTATTAGACTCATTTTTCTTTCTTTAATCTTTTTGTGTTGAAATGCAGCTCAAGCTATAGGGATTTCATTTTTTGCCCATATCTGCAGTCAATTGGATCCGATTTCAGACATGGTGCCAACTTCGCAACGTTGGCATCGACAGTGCGTCTGCCTCAGACGTCCTTGTTCGTTACAGGGGTCAGCCCCTTCTCTTTGGCAATTCAGCTCAATCAAATTAAACAGTTAAAACAGCAAGTTGAACAACTTCACTCGAAAGGTATCATACCATTTCACTATAATTAAGACTAGACAACTACAAAGTATCAGAAGTGATTCAATATATCGACATCAAGTACCAAATAAAAGATCAAAAGTTTTCCTACAGAACACTTAATAGTAAATTGTTTTAAAATTTTCCTATGCAGGAAAAACTAATCTTCCTAAACCAGACGTTTTCGGAAAATCCCTCTACACGTTCTATATCGGCCAAAACGACTTCACGGGGAACTTAGGGACTCTCGGCATTAGTGGAGTGAAGCAGTATCTACCTCAAGTCGTGTCCCAAATTAGAAGCTCTATCAAGGTTAAGTAAAGCATGCATTTTTATGAAGTATATATTAATTTGTTTACTACTAATATTAGATGATACTGATAACTTATGTTTATGTCTGAATATTCAGGAGCTTTACGAATTAGGAGGGCGAATGTTTTTGGTGCTCAATCTAGCACCAATAGGTTGCTACCCTGCATTCTTGGTGACCTTACCGCACAACAGTTCAGATATCGGCCCGCTTGGGTGCATGATCTCATACAATAAAGCTGTAGCAGAATACAACTACATGCTCAAACAAGCATTGGCAAAGACGAGGCAAGATATCTTAGATGCAAACGTCATATACGCAGATATCCACTCAGTTATGGTAAATCTGTTCCAGCATCCCGAATCTTACGGTATAGCTAGAAGAGTCGATTACTTGAAAATCCATTAATTTAGTAAAATTACAACAAAAATTTTGATCATTCTCAGAGCTTAAATATGGAACGAAAGCATGCTGTGGAGCTGGAGTAGGTGCGTACAATTACAACCAGCAAGTTTACTGTGGTAATACCAACAGTGGCGGAGCCACGGGGGGTGCATGTGGGGGCATTTGCACCCCCCAACCTCTTCCGAATTGCAAAATACCATGTATGGATTAAGAAATATTGTCAAACATTGGCCTGACTTGCATCCCTTTAATTCGTTGCCCACCGCTTTCTTTCTTAAAATTTAATTTGAACTAATTTTATTATCCACTACTCTGAAGATGGCCCACCAATTCTCTCGATAGATCATTATATTGATATCTATCTTACTTTAGAACCTGAACACGGAAATATTGGACTGAATTTCAGATGGGAAGAAATTATATAATGAATGAAAAAACTAAAAGCTCAATCAATTTTTACTGTTGCGTCGGAATTGCAGCAGTGCACGTATACATAGAAAAAAAGAAAAACAATCGGAGATCGAGTCTTTCTATTATTATGTGAGTAAAGATTCCCCCCGTTGAATTGTATTATAATATATATATATATATATTACAAATACGTAAAAGAAAAGTGTACTTAATATTGTTACTTTTTATGCATATGTTCAAAAAGGGACATTTTTAATTTTACTTTTTTGTATCGGTGTTACAAATTAATTTGTAGAATTGAATAAGTTAGTGTTAATGCACATGTCACAAACACAATAAGTCCGGTACTAAGTTTAGTTTTAAATTATGCAGCACTGTATACATATATCAATTGGTCTTTTTGACTGGTCTTAATGAATCAATGAGTTAAACAATAACTAAGCTATTTTTCAAAAAATTAATTAAAATGTTGGTTCTGAGAAACAAAAGATTCATATTGCTCCTCCTAAACGTTGTTAATATATATCACAATCTAGAATATCCGCAAGTGTTGGGTATGGTGTATTTTCTTATGACAATCTGCCAAAATCCGTCCGCGAACACCCCTAACTATGTGATTTTCATTTATTTGACCAATAGGTTTTGTTTAAGTATATCGGACTTGTTTATTTACTATGTAAGCATTCTGACAGTTAATTGCTCTTCTCTATAATCATATCGTCGTAGTCATATAAACTATTAATCAGGCAAACAATAATATTTTTTTATGCGAAACAATAATTTTTTTGACAAGTACAATCTCGCCCCCCCTATTCCCAAACTCTGGCTCCGCCCCTGAATACCAAGTTGATCAACGGACATAACGTCACCGCCACAGTATGTTCGGACCCTTACAATTACGTTAGCTGGGACGGGATTCATGCTACAGAAGCAGCAAACAAGATTGTGGCCTCTTCAGCTCTTCTATTCTTGAAGGCTCTTACTTTGATCCACCTTTTTCACTTCACAATTTTTGTGACATTCAGCCAATTGGTTAATCTTAGATCTTTCCTCATTTTGTAAGAAAAGAAAATAAAAGATGATAGGTCCTTACAGGATCAACTAATATAGCTAGCTAGTTATATTTGGCTATAGAGTATGTCACAGTTTGTTAGAGATTCAACTGTGTACAATAGAATTTAGACTGGTCTCAATCCAGCGTAAAGCCGTTTTCTCGAACGATTATGGTATAAAAACGATTCGAACAAGAAAATATCACCAGGATCTTTCTACAATGTATGTGGTGATTTTTCTCTATTCAGTTGCATTAATGAAAATGAAATACACATAAGCTACAAGTACAATGACCATGTAAAATGCAATAAAGTTTCATAATGAAGCTACATAGCTTGATTTGTTCTATCTTAGGAGAAAGATAAAAAAATGCTTACAATGACAATTAGTGCATTGTAAATTATTGTAATCCTCCTTATGAAACATGTGCTCCTATTTTACATACAAAAATAACAATGAAAAGTCAACATTGTTTGTTGTGGTTAAATTCGTAAATGCACGAAATCGTAACAAGTAATAAAGTGATAGATAGGGTTGTCGATCCCACGATGAATAAATAATTAATTACCAAAATTGATTAACTCTTAATTTATTTGAGAAACCGAATTTCAGATGGTCAAGCGAAAAGATTAACAATTTACTAACTACATGTAAAAAAAATTAACAAAGTAGGGCGTTGAGACAATAGTATAATAAGGGTATATCAATAAATAAGAGCAGACAATGAGAGAAGAGATGGGAATTATGATTTCACCGTCATTGGTCTGATCTAACTTTAATTAAGCATATTGTTACGAGTTTCACGTTCAAAATTGTTGTTGGTTATCATCATTTATGTTGTATGTACTCTTTCTCAAGTTATACATAAATTCTACAGCTTTACAACTAGAAAATGAGTCTAGTTACGAAGATGTGCATATGTATGTTCGGTGGTGATTTTATCAACCACATGAAAACGATAGATATATTTCTATATTCTATTCTATTGAGAATTCACGGTATTTACTTTAGAGAAATTTCACAAAAATCTCATCTCGGTTTCAATTTGATCCTTAGTTCATCCAAAAGTTGACCAGAATTTTAGAAGCATTATATTCACAAATAAATACACCAACTATTTTGACATCGTAACAATACACATAATTTAGATTAGATCATCGTCATTAGGCTACGTCACTATTCCAGCAAAGTAAATTTAGCACATAATGGAATATAAAACAAGACTATAAGATAAATATAACATCATAAAGTAAAGAGAGTTTAGAGATCGTTACAGATTTTTACTTCCGTAAAGCCTCCGGTGGACTCCCACGTACAAACTCCGAATTACTCCTCCAAAATTACAAACTACTAGCGAATACTACTACTATAGAAAGACTACTAAGTGAAGAGAGAATAAAGAAGATTGGTGTGTTCAAATATGGAAAATGTGACGTCTATTTATAGTTGAACCGAAAACATAAGACGACATCTCGACCGTTCATCTCGTTTTGATCCAATGGTCCAAAGTTGTCATATAATTGATGAATTATGGATCACATGATTCATGACACTCTAGAGTATTCTATTTGAAAGCTTGTAAGACTGAATATAGACCATTGATTAGCCATTTTGATCTGACGATCATCGAGCGCGCAAGTTGCGTATGTACATTTCAGCTATGCGCAACTTCACGGTTTTGGTCATAACTTTCTCTCCAAATGTCAAAATCGACTAGACCCACAACTACGATGATGGAACGGGCTCGAGTCATTAGTTTAATTTTTTTAAATATATTAGATGATGTTTTCTATTATGTTTAGTTTGGTGTCTATGAATTTTCCTCAGCATGTATGAATTTCAATTTAGCTGGAAAGCTTAAGCTTAATTTTAATATTTATGTATGTTTAGTTTAATTTTAATATTCGTGTATGTTTAGTTTAATTTAAATTTCACTAAATATTTATATTCTAAACGTTAGTTTAATTTGAATTAGAGTTATATTATATGTTTCACTAAACACTTTTATTCGGAAAAAATCAGGTTTGGTACCTTAATTTGGCCTCGTTTTCTATTTGGTACCTTAATTTGTCCAACCAACTTTTTGGTACTCTGTGTTTGCAAAGTTCATCACGGTTGGTACCTCCCTAGCGGCGTCCCCAATTTAACCACCGCGAAGTCTACGTGGCTCACCGTTGACCCGGCCAGACTCGATTTTGACCCAATTTTACACATGTGGACAAGCTGCCTGGATTAAAAAAAAAACTGAAAAGCAAATAAAACTATTAAATCTTATATCACAATTTCTAGTTTTCATATTTCTTTATAATTAATTTCATTATATAAATTGTAAAAACTTATTATATAATTATGTTTTAAAAAAAATTATAACTAATGAGTTTTAAAGAAAAAGGCAAAAATGAAAACAAAAAAAAGTAAAAAAAAAAACATAACTTTAAAATCTATAACTATGTACTATTAAATCTTTAGAATTTTTATAAAATTTTGTAATTAACTTTAAAGTTATAAATATTAAAGTTATAACTATTAAATTATATAACTATTATAATAAATATAAATTTATTTTTTCCCAAATAAAAAAAATGATTAAAAAAAGAAAAAAAGAAAAACCAATCATCTTCAACAAGTCCTTCCCCACCCCCCACCCACATCACAGCCACCCACCACCATCACCCCCACCACCGATACCCACCACCGCCACCACCACCATCACTCCGACCACCGCCACCCACCCCCATCACCCCTACCATCAATTCATCATCTTTCGAAACCGAGAGTACTTTTCGAGAGACGAGCTGCTGCTGGTGGTCGGTCGTACGATCGGCGGCGTATCTATGGTGATGGAGATTGACGACGTCGACTCCTCTCGATCTCTTCAGTGAGGGCCCACGCTCTATGGCTGTGAGCGGAAATACAACACGAAAATCAAGTGACCTTCCTTGTGATCTCCGACGCAAATACAACACGGGGGCGGCGACGGGTGGGAGGGGGAGGGTTGTTGAGGAGGATGAATTGATGGTGGTGGTGGAGGTGGGAGTGATGGGGGTGGGTGGGGGTGATGAATTGGTGGTGGGGGTTATTGGTGATGGCTGGGGGGGCGGTGGGTGGGTTCGGGGGGGGGATGGGGGGATGTTGAAGAAGATGATTAATTATTATATTTTTTAACTTTTTTGTTTTAATTTATTTTGTTTTACTTTTTTTTTGTTTTTCTTTAAAATTCATTAGTTATAATTTTTTTTTAAAACAGAATTATATATTAAGTTTTTAAAATTTATATAATAAAATTAATTATAAAGAAATATAAAAACTAGAAATGATAATTTATTATGAGGGATAAATGATTTTTAATTTTTTTTTATCCAGTCAGCATGTCCACATGGACTTAATTTGGTCAAAATTGAGGGTTTACGGGTCAACGGTGAGCCACGTAGACTTCGCGGTGGTTAAATTGGGGACGCCGCTAGGGAGGTATCAACCGTGATGAACTTTGCAAACATAAGGTACCAAAAAGTTGGTTGGACAAATTAAGGTACCAAATAGAAACAGAGGTCAAATTAAGGTACCAAACATGATTTTTTCTCCACTTTTATTCTTAACATTAGTTTAATTTCAAATTAAGTTATATTATATGTTTCACCAAACACTTATATTATTAATATTAGTCTTATACAAAAGCATAAGAAGCGAGTACGTAAATATCTATAAATAAACACTCATCAGAAACCTTCCTTGATAAGACTGAAGGTGATATTACACCGGCTTGGTATTGGCAACTCCACTTGGAGAGCTAGAAGGCAAGGCTGGAACTAGATCCCAAATGGGCTACTCTTTTCTTTCGCAAGGAAACTTCGATCTATTTTACATTTGTAATAGTGGTGTTTGTGTACGTAAGTGATGCAAAATGTGATTTTGAGCCTATATTCGAGCCAATAGGTCGAAATGTAGGTCAAAGTAAGCAACATAAGTCAATTGATGAAAGATATTTTAAACTAAATAGATCTATCTTTAACGATGAAGTCTATAGCTCGAGTAGATAGCTTCGATTCGACTTAAGAAAGCTCGAAGTGGGCTTGCGAAATTCCAAAATTACATAATTCATAATTAATGAAGATTTAGACGCATTTACCATTTCTAGATATTTAAATTTTTTTTTTAATATTGAAGCTTGTTTGAGTTTGACTCATAAGTCGAATTAGACCTCTATAATAAACAAAATTTTGACATATTTCACAAATTAGGACGAATAAATATGATCGGCATTAGACCTATCTCTTGATAATTTTATTTTTATTTTTATGCTACATTATTAATTGACACATCAATATATTCAGTTGTTCGGTGTTGATGCCACGTCAGTTTACTATCTTCGCTGATACTAATCGGTGCGCAACTATGACACATCAATATAATTAAATAGAGGCCATTACTCTCCGTCAAGCCAAAACTAGTATTAATAGAAGTTCTATTAATTTTTTTTTGGTCCATAACTTAATATAGAAGTTCTATTAATTTGAACTACTTATTGGCGGCTGAGCAATAAATAACGGTTTGCTACTATATATACCAGTAGTAGCTTGTGGGCTGTAATATATGTGGCTTCATGCACACCAATCCACTTTAAAACCCAAACGGCTGTCTATTATTCTTTGGATTATGTCGCATAAAGTTTTCCTTTTTTGCTTGAAATCTACTTGCGAAGTTTTCATTTTGACTCTAGCTACGAACGAAACAAACAAGTATTTTTCAAATTAGTTACAACGACACTTTTTACGAAGTTGCAAAAACATGTCCGAAAAAAATTCAAATGTAGAAAGTTTTTAAAACTTAACGAAGCCATACTTACTAGTTGCTCCAAACAAAAACTTATTAGAAAAAAAAATCAAATTACCTAAAGTATGATTCATTTTGCAACTTACTACCATAACTTTGTATTTTGAGAACTTGTCCCGTAGTATAGAATGTGCGAACTCCCTCATCAGGTCGATTCAACGATCACAAATGTTGCCACATATGCAAATCGTACCGTAAAAATGTGCATCAAGGGGTACTTCGCATATTTGCCAAGATTAGAGGCAAGTTGCCAAAATATAAAGTTATGGCTGTAAGCTGCAAAATAAGTCACACCCTAAGTCACATACAACGGATGGGGATGCGGGCGTGTGTTTGCCAAATTTGAAAATACGTGAATTTCAAAGCGTCTTATTGTGTTTATTAAAATTAACAAAATATTGATATATAAATTTGTATATATTTGAGTATTGTTGAATATATACTCATGCTTTACTTTTGTATAATATTTTCTATATTATTATGGTGGAAAGACAAAAAGCAAAAGCCTTAAATTGCTTCTATTTTTTTGCAATTATTTTATCTTTCATCATAGTTTTGTTCAATATATCACTCTTTTTTTTATTCTATACAAATTTTCTACGGTTATTTATTTTATTTGAATGTAAGAACTACGAAATTTTAATTTGAGAACTAAAAATTTGTGAAGCGTCTTAGGGCGAAGTACAAACATGAAATTCGCAAGAACGCGACACGTACCCTGACAACTTTGACGATTTAGAGGATTACGCGACTCAAGTCATACCACAAGGCGTTTGATGTCTTTTCCCATGCATAACTTTAATCAATAACTATTCAACATATAGTAGTCACTATAGTGTGTCAGCGTTCGTTACGGAAAGGATCCTATTCAAATTTAACAGTCTGGATAGTTCCACTCTCTACTTTTTTGGTCCAAACGACATTCGACTTTCGACCACACATGCGCTTGTCATTCGAAAAACATTTCGTAAAATAACGTGCGCACTGTCGAATGTCTGAATGATCTCATTTCTATAATCTCAAGAGTATCTTATCTTGTGTCATATATAGTTAACAAACCTCTCGTTTGTTTTCAGAAAATAATAATAAAATTGGCTTATCTTTCACTATATACTAGAAAACCCACAAATGTCAAGACAAATCTTAGTTTGTTCAGTGGTTCTAATGATGATGATATTGGTCACAGGGACTAGTGCACAATGTTGCATCGAGGCGGTTTTTGTTTTTGGAGACTCGAATTCAGACACCGGAGGATATTTTTCCGCGTTTCCACCTTCACCGCCCCTTATGGCATTACGTACTTCAACAAATCTACTGGCCGGAGTAGTGATGGGAGAATCTACATTGATTTCATAGGTAAAGAATAATGTTAAAGATCGAGTTAGTTAAATGTATAACGGTTTACAATATGGCAATTTGCAGCTCAAGCTCTTGGACTTCCATTTATAAGCCCTTACCTACAATCAATTGGATCTAACTTCAAGCACGGTGCCAACTTTGCTACATCTGCTTCGACTGTCCTCCAGCCGAACACTTCTGTGTTCGTAAGTGGAGTTAGTCCTTTCTATTTGGATGTACAGATCAGCCAAATGAAGCAGTTCAAGGCAGGAGTTGAGGACCTTAAATCCGAAAGTAAGAAGTAATTATACATATTTGCTTTAAAACATTGTTATATATTAACCTTGATATCATTGACTAAGTTTGGACAAAAGCACTAATGTACTTATGTAGTGCTGGTTGAATCTTTGTTGTCTCAGGACATACCAATCTTCCTCAACCTGATATATTTGGAAAATCCCTCTACACGTTCTACATCGGACAAAATGACTTCACAAGTTACGTTGGCTCTGTTGGTGCAGCTGGAGTGAAACAAATCGGACCTCGCCTCGTTCCCCAAATCAAAAATGCGATAGAGGTGAAAAAAAAACACATTAGTTAACTCTTGTTATGTTTCACTTTTTTACTGCTTATCGACAAGTGTTAATTGGGGGTGTGTCTTACCTACCCAATAGGTAGCACCACTCGCGCTCATATGTGTGTGAGACCGCACATATGGGCCTTACACACATGTGAGTGAGAGTGGTACTACCCTGTTGGGTAGATAAGTCATTCCGTTAACTGGAAAAAACTGAGACAGTTTTTTCACCAGAGTTAGTTTCTGTAATTTAATATTACAACTTTTTTATGACGTGACACAATTATAACGACATATCTTATAGACATGGTCTACGTAAGTACTATAATGTCAGAGTTTGTCTCGTATATGTAGGAACTCTATGAGTTGGGAGGGCGCAAGTTTTTGCTGCTCAATCTCGCCCCGGTAGGCTGTTATCCGGCATTCTTGGTGCAGTTCCCTCACAAAAGTTCCGACATAGATTCGTTCGGATGCTTGGGATCTTACAATAGTGCTGTGGTAGACTACAACTCTATGCTGAAGAAAGCACTAAAACAAACAAGTGAAGAACTTCCTGACGCTAACGTTATATACGTGGACACACACTCTGTTTTGCTAGACCTTTTCCACCACCCCGAATCTTATGGTTATGATTCTTGAATCAATCTTAAAGTTTGAAGAGTTTAACGAAACGTTGCGTTTATTGAACATCTTTTGATCAATTTTGTCTATATTGTCGAATGATAGATATGTTTGTTTATAGGGATGAAGTATGGTACGAAAGCGTGTTGTGGATATGGAGGCGGTGTGCATAATTTCGAACCACGAGTGTTTTGTGGAAGTAGGAGAGAGATCGATGGAAGGATCGTTACGGCTTCCGTGTGCAGTGATCCTCAGAATTATGTGAGCTGGGATGGAATTCACTTCACTGAAGCTGCACACAAGATCATGGCGAATGCTATTCTTAATGGCTCTCTGTTTGATCCTCCATTTTCATTTAATCACGATTTTGATTATTTAACACTTGATTTATGATAAAGGATTATTTGGCCCATAGTAAACAAATGAAAAGTCGTTATAGCTAATGTGTTAAGCAATGAATTAAATGAAGTATGAATGATGAGTTGTAAACTATGTCATTAAATCTCGAGTAGAAAACATTATACTCTCAACCTTTGAGATGTTTTACATGTTGAAATAGGTGTGAACTGTCTCCCAAGTCGTTGATTGTCATTTATTTTAGACGCATCTTTGATACGTGTCTGTATTATCGTTTGTTACATTGGCCTTGCGGAGCAAGTCGCACATTTTTTAATACTTAAGAGGCAAGTTATAAATATTAATAGATCGGGGGTAACATGTAAAATACGTTTATTATATATATATATATATATATATATATATATATATATATACTTAATAGGTTAGAGCCGTGAACGGAATTTTAATCATCAATACTTATAATTATTGATAACCAATGGCATGTGCTCATTTTGTGTTCATATGTATTTTGGTCTTATTTTGTAACGGTGGTAATAGAACACAGTAAACAATACAATTTGAATATAAATAACCAAAATAATGTTAATCCAATAATGTAAACCGGACTAACTTTGTCCGAAACACCTAATATCTATTACAGATCTTACACTGACTTAAATAAGTAAATAACATAAACTATTCAATGCATCGAATTGAGGTTGTTCGATGTGCACTTCGAATGGTATTGATTCGATGCCGGAGTGATTCGATATGACTATGACAAAACACTGTTGGTGTCGAATCTAATCACGTGTCGAACAAGTGTACGTATCGAATAGGTGATTCGATGCGGTAAGGTTGGGGCTCGGGTTCGATCTGCCTCTGAATGCTCAAAACCGGGATATATATAATATCCTCGCTATGCGGGGCCCAAAGACAGCTGTATAAAGCGCATCGAATCATATCGATTCGATGCGCGCATCGAATGATGGTTATTCGATGCGCTGAATGTATCGAATTGGGTCAATTCGATATGGTTATGGGCCGGCCCAATCCCTAGTGTTTGGCCAGTCATAAAATACCCCTATCACATAGTCCCCCCAGTTTGGGAGACGTTGACAGAATGATAACGGTTTCCAAACTCCAAATCATATTCGCCATAGAAAGTTATGGGCGTCGAATTGTAGTAATTCGATGCGTCATGTTTGCAGGCATCGAATTTGATGAATTTGATGCGCGCATCGAATCATTTAAGTTCGATGCGTTCAGGAAAGCGGCGGCCCATGGGCCTATATATAAGGGTCCACATGTCTGACATTTTTGTTGTCATTCGCAGAAGTAATTTTTGGTTGTTTCTGAACCGCATCGAACGGAGTCTGTTCGACACGGCCCGTATCGAATCGTTGGAATTCGACACGCTGCTGAATTTTTATTAATATACAAAAATTATTAAAATTCGTTGCTAGGCTGACATGGCCCGTACAAAATCTCGAAATCGCAGCAAAATTGTGCTGTCACCCGAGAACATTTATGATGCTCAGGGAAGAAGCGAGCACAATGAGCCCTCAGGTGTGGGCCCATCTTCCGCTAATGCGACCCCAGAAGAAAATTCGGGGAAAATTGCAAGAAGAGAAATTGCAAGCACGACCCCTGAAAATATTTCCGACAATTGGGGTGCGGGCCGCTCTAATTTATCTCCCCCAAATCATTCTACCATGAGACTCGGTGGTGTTAGTGCTGGCACTCGGGTGCCCATAGTGAGCGATTTTGAACGCAACGAGAATGTTGATGCACGGAGAGTGGTGGTAACACCTACCATTACTGGTGGACGCATAAAGGTCGGGACTAATCGTCAAATCCGAATAATGGAAGATATCGATAGTGAAGACGAAAGAATTGCCGCCAACTTGGCCAGGTTTAATGCAGCAAACCCTACTTTCAGGTATAGGCGAAATGCAGAAGAAGCGAGCTCCTCCCGCTCAGTTGATGAAGGTTGGTATGCTTTCGCTAAAAGAAAATTAGCGGAGGAAGAATCCGCTCGCGATGCTCAGGATATTCCGCCGCCTCCCCCGAGACGACCTCGACCTTCAGGAAATCCAAGACCTGCCCCTCCCGGAAGTCTAGTCAATTATGACTTTCTTAATGATGATAATTCAGAATCACTGAGCGCCACATTGGGCTCATATAGGCTGAGAGAGGAACAAGCTGGAGAGATAATGCGGAGTCTGTGGCCTAATCTGGATCGGCGAAACGTAATAAATCGGTTGGGATACCAGGATCTGGCTCGCTTTGGGCGCCTATTCTTCGCTGCTGTTATTTTAGCAGTTTATCGGCTATGCAAGGATTACAGCGGTTTAGTTGAAGTGCAGAGCCAGCATAATGTTGTTGTTGACAATCTATGCGCTACTATTCATAACGGGGATTATAGTCACCGAAATGCGCTGAAACGCTCTAGGGAGGCGGAAAAAAAAGCGTCAAAAGCCATCCGCGACAAACACGACGCCGAAGTTAAAGCCAAGAAAACAGAAGAGGATGCTGAAGTTTTGCGTGCCGAAATTATTGCACTTAAAAAGAATAACGAATCCTTGAAACGTGAAAATTCCTCTCTTCAGGCTTCAAATGTGGACGCAGAAAATAGTATTTCCAACTTGCACCGTCGAATTCAGTATTTTGAGTCTGAAGACTATAAATGTGCGATCATCCGAGATTTTACGCAAAGTAATGTATATAAATTCTTGGAATTACTTCGCGGTGCTGCTGATATGAAATATGGAATGAAAGTCGGTGTTGACCAAGCGGGATATCTTGGGTACCTCGGAGAGGGTTTTCGCAAGGATATGCTTGATGCAAGTCGTAACTCAAGAATGGAGATCCCAGAGGCTAACAGTGATGATGATAATGACGGTCTACATACTCCTAGACTTGGTGATTCATTCTATGCCACACGCGACCGTAAAAAACCAAATGTAACTGGCTCCAACTCCTTAAAATCGAGCTCACCTCTGTCCCATAAAGGAAAAGAGAGAAACACTCATAGCGCTTCTCTGGGCGATTCCGTGAATATCAAAAGAGCTTTTCATGATGCTTTTGGTTCGAGCGATGATGATTCAATATTACCGCCCAGAACTGCTAGGTCTACAATTTTTCTCCGAAGTCCTCTAAAAAATACTCTCCCCGCAGTCTCGGATAAAAGGAATAAGGCGGAAAGCGCATCTAAGACTTCTGGTCTTACAGCAGTTTTACCAGGCGGAACGTATCCTACCCAAGGTGACAGGGTTTCTGTGCTGGAACGTAATGTACCTGGTCCATCATTTAGTGCACAGAATCTGATTTCTCCAAGTAGATATCAACTCCATGATCCTACTGAAAGAGTTGGAATTGACTTGCCCGATGATTGGGCCCAAACTGACGAATTGATTCTTACAGAGGATCAAATTCACAGCAATTGTGCTAACTTTGAGCGTTCAGTGGGTGTGGTTCTTCGACCGGAGTCCCCCCATTCATCGAATGAGTAGTGATATTTTGTTAAACTATATTGTGGATATTAGGCCTTTTGTTCTGTATAGAGCCTTGTAACTTTAATTGATTGCTCTCTAACGAGAATGACTCAATCGTTAGACAGTATAGCTTTTAATTTACGTTTACTCCCGTATTGTTTCTTTCCACTTTATTCCCAAAAGCATTATTTCACTCATTTGTTTGCTATTGAGTTAATATTTTTCTGATGTTCAATAATTGTGTTTGATGTCATGGTGCATATCTAATATTATGATTGTGCTTGCCATGAAAAATGTGAGCATTTTGAATTGTTATTATTATCATTAGGGCATTCACGTTTTACCTGAGAGATCGGATCACTTGGCCTTTATCTCGTCGTTCTGGCATGCGGGGGTGGACCACTTTGGGCCTTCTTACCCCTCCGTCATGTTCTTCCTTCTGGCATGCGGGAGTGGACCAGTTTGGGCCTTCTTACCCCTCCATCATGTTCTTCCTTCTGGCATGCGGGGGTGGACCACTTTGGGCCTTCTTACCCCTCCGTCATGTTCTTCCTTCTGGCATGCGGGGATGGACCACTTTGGGTCTTCTTACCCCTCCGTCATGTTCTTCCTTCTGGCATGCGGGGGTGGACCTCTTTGGGCCTTCTTACCCCTCTGTCATGTTCTTCCTTCTGGATTGCGGGGGTGGACCACTTTGGGCCTTCTTACCCCTCCGTCATGTTCTACCTGCGTCATTGGGCGAATAAAAATTTTGCAGTTAATAACTCGTAAAGGATTAATATCAATTGAAGTGTATGTCACATAATATTTGATGAAATTTATTTTATTTTATGCATAGTAACGCCTGAGATGTTGCACATTCCATGGACGTTTCTGTTGAATTCCTCTTAAGGATTCCAAATAGTAATATCCTCGTGAACTTGCTCGCGTAACTCTAAAAGGCCCTTCCCATTTTGGTTCTAGCTTTCCGATATGTTGTTTAGCTGCAATACTTCTAAGAACCAAATCTCCTACTTCAAAATTTCTGAATTGAACTCTTTTATCATAACTTTTGGCCATTGCTGCTTTAAAAGCGACAGTTCGCTGATACGCATCCTCCCTTGTCGATCCTATCATATCCAAATCCATTTGTCGCAGTCGGGCTGATTGCTCTGGATCATAATCAGTAATTATGCAGGTTAGCATACCTATTTCTGCAGGTAGCACAGCTTCAGTGCCATAAACAAGAACGAATGGGGTCTCCCCCGTGGATGTTGTTGGAGTTGTTCTATATGCCCATAATATTCCTTGAAGCTCTTCTGGCCATGTTTTTCATGTACTCCTTATCCTCCGTTCAAGATAATCCTTCAATGTTTTGCTAGTGGATTCCGTTTGACCATTGGATTGTGGATGATACACTGAGGTCGGATTGTGCCATATCTTCAATTCTCCAAACCATGATTTGATCTCCTTTCTAGTAAATTGCGTACCGTTATCACATACAATTGACCTCGGAATGCCAAAGCGGCATATGGTGTATTTCCATATAAACTCGATCATATTCTTCTTTGTGATCGACGTTATAGCTTCTGCCTCGACCCACTTAGTATAATACTCAACTGCTACTATTAAGTATCGTTTTTGCCCTTTGGTGGGTGGAAACGGACCCACAATATCAATTCCCCACTGATCAAACGGACATGCTACAGCGATGGGTTGTAGCTGACGCGCTGGTCTATGAATGAGACGAGCATGATATTGGCAACTGTCACACTTCCTCGAGTAAGTTGTTGCGTCTTTAAGTAGAGTCGGCCAATAATATCCCTGACGCAATATTCGTTGAGCTAAAGCTCGTCCCCCAGAATGATTTCCCTGCATGGATTTCTTCTATGACATAATCAGCTTGAGTAGGGGTCAAACATCTTAACAACAGTCATTCGAAAGATCTTTTATATAACTCTCCATTGCTGATAGTAAATCTGTAAGCCTTATAACACATTATGCGATGTGCATTCGGATTTGCCGGTAGAATACCCTGCTGAAGATAAATCATGATTTCGTCCTTCCAGGATGGGTCTTCTCGTATTGCCATTATAAACTCCACCCGGTCTTCCGTGGAGATATATTTTGATATCCCAATCGAAGGTTTGTCTGCGACCATAAGTGTGGTTCGCTTTTCTGCCAGGATTTCTGAAGAACTTCCAAATTTGGAAAGTGCATCTGCTTTTGCATGTAGTCCCTAGGGATCTGAGTTATATCAAAGAATTTGAAGTTTTTTGCTAATTCTTTAACCTTAGCGGCGTACAACTTCATAGTTTCCTCACGCGTCTCATATCTCCCCGAAAAGTGATTTGCCACCAAGAGCGAATCGGTGAATACATGCAGATGTTCAATGTTGAGTTCGAGTGCCATTTTGACCCCGACAATTATTGCTTCGTATTCGGCTTCTTTATTTGTTACCATGTAACTCAGGCTAATAGCAAATTCAAATTCCCTTCGCTCTGGGGACAGAAAATGTATTCCAATTCCCCCTCCGTGAGTTGTGGCAGATCCATCAGTGTGTAGTATCCACGTCGATGTTGCCCTACTGGTTCCAACTTGATCTGATATAGAAAAGATACAGCTTGCGGTCTCAACTACACTGTTTCCCAGGGTCTCGGCCATGAAATCTGCTAGAGCTTGCGCTTTGATTGCAACTCGTGGCTTAAACTCCAACCCGAACTCACTGAGTTCTATCGCCCATTTCACCAATCTACCTGAGGTTTCTGACTTTGCCAACACTTGCTTTAATGGTTTGTCTGTTACTACTGTAATTGGATGGGACTGAAAATATGGTTTCAACTTCCGAGCTGTGACAACAATCGCTAATGCAAACAACTCTATCTCCAAGTAGTTTCTCTCTGCGCCTTGTAGTAATCTGCTTACATAATGTATGGGTAATTGCTGAGCTCCTTTTTGCTTGAGTAACACTGTATTGATTGCATTTGCGGATACCGCCAAATAGAGATACAACATTTCATTTTCCTCCGGTTTTGCTTACAACGGCGGGCTTACCAAATAATTCTTCATTTGTCTGAAAGCCTCTTCACACTCTGGCGTCCAAATAAAATCTTTGTTCCGCTTCATCACTTTAAAGAAAGGAATATTCTTTTCCACAGATGTCGATATAAATCTTCCCAAGGCCGTAAGACGGCCCACCAGACATTGAACATACCTCACTGTTCTTAGTGATGGTAGATCCAGTACTGCTTTTATTTTATCAGGATTGACTTCAATCCCTCTTTCATTTACCACATATCCTAGAAACTTCCCAGCCGTTACTCCGAAAGTACATTTTTTAGGGTTTAGTTTCATTCCGTATGTCCTCATTATAGTGAAGGCTTCATCCAAATGTTGCACATGCTCATCAGCTTTCATGCTTTTTACAAGCATATCGTCAATATATACTTCCATCGATTTTCCAATTTGATGGTAAAACATTTTAGCCACCAGCCTCTGAAAAGTTGCTCCCGCATTCTTCAATCCGAACGGCATTACCGTATAACAATACACTCCGTTATCTGTCACAAATGTTGTCTTGCTCTGATCTTGCACTGCCATGAAGATTTGATGGAAACCACTCTTTGCATCCATCATACTCAGCAATGCACATCCTGCTGTAGAATCCACAAGTAGATCTATCCGAGGCAACGAAAAAGGATCTCTCGGTCAATGCTTGTTTAAGTCAGTATAATCCACACACATTCTCCATGTAGCTTCTTTTTTTAAAACCAGCACAATATTGCTCAACCACTCTGAGAATCTTATAGCATAAATATGTCGAGCTGCCAAAAGTTCTTGTACCTTTTTTTCAGCTGCTTCATTCTTTTCCTTGCTAAAATTCCGCTTCTTCTGTCGTATTGGTTTTGCACTCTTATCTACATTCAAACGATGCACTATAATCCTAGAATCTATCCCGAGAAGGTCAGAATCGGACCATGCAAATATATCTGAATTTCGTCGGAGACAATCTACCAACGCAACCTCTATAATCCAATCTATTTCTGCTCCAATCTTGATTACTTTCTCAAAACTTTCTTTGAAAAGTTGAACGGCTTTGAACTCCCCTAAAGGCTTCATCTTACATTCTTGTCATTGTTTCAACAACTGACCTTCTATTTTATCTTGCCCCTGTTCTTCAGGCTCAACTCGCTCTTGACTCACTTCTGTCTTTGTTTTGATCTTTTTCTCCGTTTGCCGTTTTTCAACCGCATTCATGCGCCGTTTACTTGTCATCTTAGCTGCCCTATCTAAAACAGTGTTAACGGTGTTCCCACAGACGGCGCCAATATTTTGGTCTTATTTCGTCACGGTAATAGAGCACAGTAAACAATACAATTTGAATATAAATAACCAAAATAATGTTAATCCAATAATGTAAACCGGACTAACTTTGTCCGAAACACCTACTATCTATTACAAATCTTACACTGATTTAAATAAGTAAATAACATAAACTATTTGACGCATCGAATTGAGGTTGTTCGATGTGCACTTCGAATGGTACTGATTCGATGCTGGAGTGATTCGATATGACTATGACAAAACACTGTTGGTGTCGAATCTAATCACGTGTCGAACAAGGGTACGTATCGAATAGGGTGATACGATGTGGTAAGGTTGGGGCTCGGGTTCGATCCGCCTCTGAATGCTCAAAACTGGGATATATATATAATATCCTCGCTATGCGGGGCCCATATACAGCTGTATAAAGCGCATCGAATCATATCGATTCGATGCGCACATCAAATGATGGTTATTCGATGCGCTGAAGGTATCGAATTGGGCCAATTCGATATGGTTATGGGGCGGCCCAATCCCTAGTGTTTGGTCAGTCATAAAATACCCCTATCACAATATGTGATATCTAAAGTACTAACATCAAAAATATATGTGATAGTTGTTGTGCATTCAATTTTTAAACCCGTCTAAATCCTTTATATCCAGTGTCTTAAAAAGCGAAAGCGTAGGTGAGGCGTTTTATGTTCCAAAAAGCGAGGCGTAAGCCTTGAGGCACAAAGCGTAAGCTTTATGGGTTTTGATATTAAGTATTATAAGAAAAGAAGTGTTGCTAAAAATATGAATATATAATATGAATCTTATATAAATATGTTCTAAGTATAATATAAATGCACTTTGGTCACACTATTATGCATATTCTAAATAAAACTACTATAAATGCACTTTCGTCACACTATTATGCATATTCTAAATAAAACTACTGTGAAAGTACGTGTTGTGGCTTTTTTCTTTTAACTTATGTTTAAAAAAAAACCACATACTTTTTTGTCAATAAACAGAGTTTTGACTTTTACCTTCAACATTATAATTATATTCAAAATTTTACCATTGATTTAGTGAGAAATTCTTTCTTTTTTCAATATATAATTAGGCGTTAGTTTATTTCTCAAGGCGTAAAGCGCAAAAACCGCACCAAAAGTGTACGCCTTGGCAATAAGGCGTAAGCTTTATAACACTTAAGCTTTTGCATGAGCCTTGAGGCGTTTTCGAGTGAGCTTTGCTTCAAAGCGTGATTTAAAGCGAGCCTCAAATAAGCTTTTTAAAACATTGTTTATATCAATTCATTTATACTGAAAAGAAGTTATTAAATATCTGATCCGTATTTAGATATTTATTTTCAATGGTTTACCTAAGTTATAGATCAAGGTAAAGAAAATAAAAATAGAGACTAGCTCCAATTATGTATTAAATAAAAGTACATCGAGTAATGTATGATAACACCCGTTCTGATATGTCTTATACACCTTTCTGTTTCAATGACCACTTATTGGTGAAAGAAGTAACTAGCTAGAAATCCAAGAAATTGAGTCAATCGGGTATTTTCAGATTTTAACAAATATTGCAATAATTATGTATGGATTTCAAGAAATATAAGATCCTCAACTAAAATGAAATTACAGATAATTAACGACATTAATTACGAGTCAAATGCAAAAACCTACCATGTGTTATTTCGAATTAGCAAAAAACTTCCTGTATAATTTTTATTAGCAAAAACCCCATGTGTTACTTGGTCAAAGGCACAAATCCCTCTAACTACCAAATGTGCAACTCACGCGCTGAATCTGCAACTAAGATTGAAATTTTTTACTCAAAATTACTTTCTTACCCCTAGTCACAAGTTATTTGAAAAAGAATATAAAAAAGAAATGGAATAGCACCCGATCCCCGCCGCCAGGGACCGTCGCGAGCTCCGTCTCGCGCAGTAACGACTTGACGGCGGTTAGGGGTTGGAACAAATTTGGTGGTCACCCCGACACCAAATTTTGGGGGGTTTGTGGTGAATTGATTACTGGATTTGGGGGATTGGGAAAAGAAGCGGTGATTCGAGGTAGGAGTACACAATAAGTACAAGGGGCCGCGGTGGTGGTTGGGCGAACATGGTGGTTGGGCTTGGTGGGGAGGAGACAGATATGATGATCTTATTTATAAGCTTTTTTTATTATTATTATTAATCTTATACTTAAGCTTTAATATTATGCCATCTTAAATATAAATTAACATTGGAAAATATGTGTTACAAAAACTTCAAAGTAAGATTCTGAATAAATTCGATAATGAGATTATGAATATATTATGTAGGTGGTGTTTGCAAACTCTAGTGGAAAAGTAAAAGTTCACAATTTTTAGTTAAGTCAAAAGCACTCTCACACCAGCTTCAAAATTGTAAGGGTTTTCAGCTTAAAAAAAGTTTTGTAACCGAAAAAGCTAAATTTGCAAACACCCCAAAATCACTTGTTCACATAAAAAGTAGATTGTAGCTTTTTTTAAGAGTTTGCAAACACCATCGTAATATTTATTTAAATAACTATAAAATAGATAATGATATTCTGAATAAGTAAAGTTGTGTTAGGCACTGGAATCTCCACATTGGTATGATATTGTCTACTTTGGGCTCAAACTCTCATGGTTTTATTTTTGGGGTCCAACTTCCCAAAATGTCTCATACCAATTAAGATGTCTCCAATCCTATAAACCCAGTTCAACTCCCTCATTTTTCTCATGTGGGACTCTTGTTTGCCCCAACAATCCTCCCCTTAAACAAAGGACCACCGAACTGTCCCTATGTGCCCCTCACGTGACTGGAACTTCGCCTCCTTTTTCAGTTTGCTCCCGAGATATTGTTCTTTGCCCAACAAACTTTTTCCTCCCCTTGAACAAAGGAAATCCGAGCCTCCCCTTAACCCGACAACTCACCACCTGTGATCGTCTCTTTAGGCCAGCACTCACCTCCTTTCTCGTTCACTCTGGGACACCCACACGGATCGGGAGTACTCTGATACCAGTTGTTAGGCATTGGGTTCAACTCCCTCATCTTTCCGATGTGGGACTCTTGTTTGCCCCAACAAATTGAACTCCAAATAATTTGGATTTTGATTAATGACAAAAAAATATTTGTCTTTAACAAATGTAAGTGACAAGGGCTAAAATTGAATTTTACAGCTAGTCAAAGCAAAAAGGACATTTGGGTGCAGTGTGCAACTTAACAAATAACATAAGGGTTTTTTTCTAATAAAAATAACACAGGGAACATAGGGAGGTTTTTGCTAATTAGAGATTACACAGGGTAGGTTTTCGCATTTTAGTATACTATCTCATGGACTATGGAATACAACTTAGGAGTACTTGTAAAAAAATATCTTAAATTAAACCAATGATGCTAGTTTTTACCCATAAGTTGAGGGTTCGATCTTTCGAGTGCTGTTAAATCTCATAGATCAAGAGCGAATCATTATCGAGCTTGATTGTTTTTTCTAAACTAAATCGCTTTTTTTTTCTTTCTTGAATTCGAATATTTTCCTCATCATGCACTTCAACTATTTTCTATCTTTCCGACCATTTTACTAACTTAATTACTTTTTCATCAAAGTAAGCACTAAATGGTTAAGTCGGGCTCATCGACTAGACTCACATGCAATGCTTGAGTGTAACGAGACTCTAAAGAGGCTAAATTTTGGCTCGAAGTGAACATATCAAAGTATTGGGGGAAAAAAAATACCCACATCAAGGATGTAACTCATTTTACCTTTATATGGATTTTGGATATATAATAATACTCTAACTTGTCAACATCTAGTATATGGTTACTTCACAGATACACTTAGCACAATCATGCATTTAGTCACGGCTTCACAATGATAAATATCCAGCAAAATGATGTGCATTATGGTCCTATACAATTTAAAGTTGATACTTGTCATGGATTAATAATTAGAAAATTACAAAAAACGTACATCAACTTGCTTTTTCTGAATTCCACATCTCTAAGGAACAGTGCCTCAAAAGTGGTAACATTTGCAGTGGTCACAGTCTAAATAATTGGCCATGTGGTCCGTTACGGCTAACAGTCTCATTGTTTTCTACTGATATATAAATCCAGCTTTTGATGGAACTATATTCTATACTTAGAAAAAAAAAACAACTAAAATAAGATTACAAATATACATTTCAGCATGAATCTTGAAAGGAAGAAAGTTTGTTCAACACAAAGTTTCATGATCTGTTTTGCATTTGTTATGGTGGCGTTTGTTTGCATAAGTGAAGCAAAATGTGACTTCAAGGCCATTTTCAACTTCGGAGACTCGAATTCCGATACGGGAGGATTCTGGGCTGCTTTTCCAGCAGAAAAGCCGCCTAACGGTATGACTTACTTCAAGAAACCAGCTGGACGAGCAACCGATGGCAGACTCATCGTTGATTTTTTAGGTAGACACTATATTTTAAAATCTTGAACTTGCTATGCAGTTAATCTAGATTGAATCGTATGGTGTCGCATTTTGTAGTTTCTAGTACGATATGTTTGATTCGGTAAGAAATCATTCTGAAGATGTCCTGCTCAACTGAAACGAGTGCAGAATGAGAATGTATATATGTGATTTGGTTTTTCGTCGCGTGTATGATTGATTGTGTGGTGGTGGTAGTGTAAAAGAGTTTGATAGTTATTAGACTCATTTTTCTTTCTTTAATCTTTTTGTGTCGAAATGCAGCTCAAGCTATAGGGATTCCATTTTTGAGCCCATATCTGCAGTCAATTGGATCCGATTTCAGACATGGTGCCAACTTCGCAACGTTGGCATCGACAGTGCGTCTGCCTCAGACGTCCTTGTTCGTTACAGGGGTCAGCCCCTTCTCTTTGGCAATTCAGCTCAATCAAATGAAACAGTTAAAACAGCAAGTTGAACAACTTCACTCGGAAGGTATCATATCATTTCACTATAATTGAGACTAGACAACTACAAAGTATCAGAAGTGATTCAATATATCCACATCAAGTAGTAAATAAAAGATCAAAAGATTTACTACAGAACACTTAAGAGTAAATTGTTGAGGAATTGAAATTTTCTTATGAAGGAAAAACCAATCTTCCGAAGCCAGACGTTTTCGGGAAATCCCTCTACACATTTTACATCGGTCAAAACGACTTCACGGGTAACTTAGGGACTCTCGGCATTAGTGGAGTGAAGCAGTATCTACCTCAAGTTGTGTCCCAAATTACAAGCACTATTAAGGTTAAGTAAAGCATGCATTTTTATGAAGTATATTTTGTTTACTTATATTAGATGATACTGATAATGTTTCTGTCTGAATATTCAGGAGCTCTACAAATTAGGAGGGCGAACGTTTTTGGTGCTCAATCTAGCACCAATAGGTTGCTACCCTGCATTCTTGGTGACCTTACCGCACAACAGTTCAGACATCGGCCCGTTTGGGTGCATGATCTCTTACAATAAAGCTGTAGCAGAGTACAACTGCATGCTCAAACATGCATTGGCACAGACGAGGCAAGATATCTCAGATGCAAACGTCATATACGCAGATATCCATTCTGTAATGCTCGATCTGTTCCAGCATCCTGAATCTCACGGTATAGTTAGAAAAATTGATTTCTTGAAAATCCATTAGTTTAGTAACATTACAACATAAATTTTGATCATTATCAGGGCTTAAATATGGAACGAAAGCATGCTGTGGAGCCAGAGGAGGTGCGTATAATTACAACCAACGAGTTTACTGTGGTAGCACCAAGTTGATCAATGGACAGAACGTCACCGCCACAGCATGTTCGGACCCTTACAATTATGTTAGCTGGGACGGGATTCACGCGACAGAAGCAGCAAACAAGATTGTGGCCTCTTCTATTCTTGAAAGCTCTTACTTTGATCCACCTTTTTCACTTCACAAGTTTTGTGACATTCAGCCAATTGGTTAATCTTAGAGCTTTCCTCGTTTTGTGAGAGGAGAAAATAAAAGATGATTGGTCCTTACAGGATCAACTAATATAGCTAGCTAGTTATATTTGGTTATAGAGTATGTCACAGTTTGTTAGAGATTCAACTGTGCTCAATACAATTTAGACTGGTCTCAATCCAGCGTAAAGACGTTTTCTCGAACGATTATGGTATAAAAACGATTCGAATAAGAAAATATCACCAGAATCTTTCTACAATGTATGTGCTGGTTTTTCTCTATTCAGTTACATTAATGAAAATGAAATACAAATAAGATACAAGTATAATGACCATGTAAAATGCAATAAAGTTTCATAATGAAGCTACATAGCTTGATTTGTTCTATCTTAGGAAAAAGATGAAAAAATGCTCACAATGACAATTAGTGCATTACACAATTATTGTAATCCTCCTTATGAAACATGTGCTCCTATTTTACACACAAAAAATAACAATGAAAATTCAACATTTTCTAAGTCTATGTTCTAAATCTTTTTTGTTACGCCTAACACGTGTTTTTTTTCTTCCTATAAGTGTGTGAACTTGAGATTGGAACACATAACTTCTTCTATAACATGAACTTTGACACCAATTGCATAGTCTGTTTCATTTTAGAAATGATTGACATTTATTGATTTTGTTACAAATATAACTAAAAGATCATATTCAAGAGTTTGGACTCTTTAAATTCATTTAATTTTACCTTATATATAATGAGTTAAGATGACTACTTTTTGTTCTTATAAAGTCTAGTAAAAAAATTGGCTGATCTTTCGCTAGAAAAACAAGCCATGTCAAGGCAAATCTTTGTCTGTTTGGGATTTCCATCTGTAAGCCCTTATCTAAGATCAATCGGATCCGAGTACAAGCACGGTGCCAACTTTGCTACGGTTGGCTCGACTGTACTGCCGACAGTCAATGTTGTTAGCCCTTTTTATTTGGATGTGCAGATCGACCAAATGAAGCAGTTCAAGACAATAGTTGAAGAATCTAAGTCCCAAAGTATTAAAGATTTTTCATTTACAACTTTAACCTTAAACTGAGGTGTTTGTTCTCAGGACATACCAATCTTCCTCAACCGAATGTATTCAGAAAATCTATCTACACAATCTTCATAGGAGTTAACGACTTCGCTCCTTATGTGAGAGCTGTTGGCGCCTTCCTCAACCGGATGTATTCAGAAAATCCATCTACACAATCTTCATAGGAGTTAACGACTTCGCTCCTTATGTGAGAGCTGTTGGCGCCGCTGGAGGGAAACAAATTGGATCTCTCCTTGTTCCCCAAATCAAAAACGCGATCAAGGTTAAGGACGCCAGTTAACTCGTGTTATATTTCACTATTTACCACTACTGAAGGGGTTTTAGTTCGAAAATATTGATAGATCAGGTCTATGACTATGGTGGACTTTGTGAGCAATATGTATTAAAAATTTAAAATTTATGATAACGATACTTCATGCATTTAACACTACAATTTTTTGATAATGTGACACAATTATAACCATGTAATGTATAATCTATACACCGGAGTACGTGAGTATTATCGGTTAACGTTTGTGCCTTATATATGTAGGAACTCTATGGACTGGGAGGGCGCTAGTTTTTGGTGCACAATCTTGCCCCGATAGGCAGCTATCCGCCATCCTTGGTGCAGCCCCCTCACAAAAGTTTCGACAGAGACTCGTTCGGATGCATGAGACTATACAACAATGCTGTCGAAGACTACAACTCTATCCTGAAGAAAGGACTAAAAGAAACAAGACAAGAACTTCGCGATGCAGATGTTATATACGTTGACACTTGACACACACTCTGTTTTGCTAGAGTTCTTCCACCACCCCGAGTCCGACGGTTGAGTCCTATACTCTTTGAATTTGAATGTCGCGGCACGTGGGCTGCGAACACGTTTTCATTGTTATAATGTTTGCAGGAATGAAGTATGGTAAAAAAAGTGTGTTGCGGATATGGAGGCGGTGCGCATAATTTCGACCCACAAGTGTTCTGTGGAATAACGAGGGTCATCGGGGGACAGAACGTTACAGCTTTCGCGTGCAGTGACCCTCAGAATTATGTGAACTGGGATGGGATTCATGTCACTGAAGCTGCACACAAGATAATAGCAAATGCTATTCTCAATGGCTCTTTGTTTGTTGTTAACTACTTAAGTTTCTAATGTAAAGGAGATTATGAATTAGGGGGTCGAAGTGTTGAACATTTTTGGTGCTTTATCTAGCACCAGTAGGTTGCTACCCTGCATTCTTGATGGAGCTGCCGCACAACAGTTCACATATCGACTGGCTTGCATCCGTGATCCCTTACAACAATGCTGTCGTTGAATACGACTATATGCTCCAACAAGCATAGAAAAGATTTCCCAGATGCAAAATATTATATACATAGATACCGATTCTGTAATGCTAAAGCTGCGATACACAGCCACGTGTTGACCTGTTCTCGTTCTTTAATTTTAATTGTTCAATAAGAAGAAGAAGAAAAAGTACATCAGAAAGATACAACTATACATATCTTAGATTGTATTATGCTGAGGGAACAAGATTACTGAACTTCTTTGATATCGTATATTTTGCTGATTTCCAATCAACAAGCTCAGACTAGTTTAAATTCCGCGATTTTCTCAAGCAGAATCATTCAGGAGACCAACGTAACAGATATCGCATTTGAGATCCTCACCATTGATCTAACAAGCTTATTAGGAGTTCATTTACTTGTCTAATACAGCTATAGTATAGATTCTTGATTAATGAATTTCATTGCAAATCAGTTAAGTCCATTTCACTAACAGTACAGTTTGATTAATCCTCCATGATATGCACAAGAGAAGTATATAATACACTCTAGTGTGAAAGAAATAGAAAATAAACCAAACTTAGTTGGAGGAATATTTGCATATGTCATACCAACTGCGCATATTATTTTAACAGAAAGCAAAGTCTCAACAGCCACTTGATCAACTGTCTTTTGTTGAACTTTACAATTTGTCCCTCCACACAACATAAACAAATCTTCCGGAGCTATGTACTTTTAGTCAATGAACTTATACTAATGAGTTAATCCGGGATGTACTTTATGCTGTATTGCACTATACAACATAGTTTATACCAGAAAGCAATATATCCAACTGCCATCTTTGATGAAAAGTATGCATATGTAACAAGCCATACTGTAATGACAATGACTAAGGTTAAAGACCAAATCCTGATTCAGTAAAACCATTCAACTATTTTTCACGATACAACGACCACGAGCAATATATCGATATTCAGTTAAGACGTCTCGTATCTCATTTCCAATCGAATCAATCAATGTATATACAGATTGCATCAAAACATATCTTGAAATTGGAAACAAACTTATATTCACTCGCAAAAGAATCGAAAATGTAAAACGTAACAATGTGCAAAAGATAAAAAAATAAAAATTCAATCAAGGATAATAGTTAGTTTCAAGAACTGGTTGTGTTCTGATACCTGAAGCTTTCGGCATCTTACTCGTCCCAACCCAAACCGTATCCAACACCTCGCTTCTTTCCGACTCCCTCTCCAACGTCCTCATCCTCCGCGCATCAAAGAACTTGTACCCGAAAACTCCAGCCACAACAACCAACAACAATCCCACAACTCCAGCCACAATCCCCACCACCAACCACTTATTATTATTCACTCCCCTATTCCCCTCGTGTACCCCTCCTCTCGAAGGCACCACAATCGAGAAATGCCCCGACCCCCTACCCAAACACGACCTCCCACCGATCACTTCACCCAACTCCACCGTCCCATTCCTCCCAAACTTAACACACTTCACTCCCACATTCCCATTCCCATCACCAACACCCGTAAACCGAACAACAATCGGATTCCCACCAACCAAATCCACCTCATTCCTCCCATAACTCGTCAAATTATCGCTCGAATCGTATACGACAAACCCCACAACAGGGCCCACAAAAGCATAACCAGGCACATTGTAGTAAAAAGAAGACCAGTTCCCTAAATTCTGATACACAATATCAACCCTCCTCCTAAAAGGGCGAGGCAAAATCCCTTTTGGGATTTCAATAGAACTGAAATTAACACCATTCAACCACAAGCTTCGGGTACGGAGTCTTACCACAGATACCTCCATACCAGACAGATTTTGAGGTAAAGAAACATCGTACAACTTGCCTGAAAGAATCCTGGGTGTGTTGTTGAATGAATAGTTGTACAGAAATGAGTTCAATGAAACAGGGGAGTACTCTTCTGCAGCAACAAGAAGTGACCATGATAATGAAATTGAATAAAACAGAGTGAAAATACTCCATTTTTTTTTCGAACCCATCAAAATAAATGATGAAATTGTTCGTTCATGATTTGGGTTTTGGAGGAGAGAGGGAAAAGGTGCGAACTTTTGTGGAAAAAAGGTTGAAGATGACAAATGGAGTGCACTTCGGCCGTGTGGGAAAACAGGGTGTATAGTGTATTGTAGTGTATTATTAATTTATTTAAATTGGTTTTTTATTTAGGAATAAAGTTTTTTCTAATGTTGGTTGACATTTTTTAAATGGATAGAATAATAAATTGGTTTAGTTGGATAATCACTTGTTTGAATTCAAATCAAGATTCACTAATGGATAGATATATTCGGTGGATCATAATTTTGTTTCGAGAGTATGTTTCGGTCGGCTAAGTATTTGATGTAATATTTTATAATCATTTTGATATGTTTCCAAAAAATTGTGAAAACAATAATTACAAAGTTGAAAATACTTGTGCGTTTCGTAATTGATAGAGCCAAAAAAATACTTTTTTGGGGGCATTTATCAAATTCAAAGTGTATTTAGCTTCGAAAATGTTCTGATGTGATCAATTTTTCATAGGAGTATTAAACAGTAACAGGTAAACGATTCGTGTGGGACAAGGTAATCGTGAAACCTTGACCTATGTACCTGGCAACTCGTATTGTTTGTTGACTGGAATTTAATAACTCGGTAAGCATAGAGGACATATTGAAATATCTAAATATTTTACTTCTCGTGAAAAAAAAAAGAAAAAAAATTGATTCATGGATACATTTAGATTCTTTTATTGGATCATTGAAGTGAGATTTTGTGTTAAGAGTGTTTGAAGTGAAAATTTGTTGACTTCACAAGTATGATTGTATGAGTGTATTATTTGATTAAGGTGTGGTGCTTGTAATGTGTTCTCCAAAAGATAAAAGTGAATAATTTAAATTAATATTTCAGCGGTAACTTGGGAACTACAATATTTGTGTTATTTGCAAAACAAATTGAAAATTCCGCAAGAGTTTTTAGTGAGCTAATTATAAGGAAATAAGTGGTTGTGTACTTAGTTGTTTACCTTATCTTCGAGTAGTTTTAAGATCATCGATATAATTACAACCTAAGAAGTTTAATTTAGCCAAGGTTAAGTACTTAAGTATATGCCATAAGAACTTTAAGGAAAAATGTAATTAAGAAACGCATACTTGGATTTGCTATTCCATATTCCTTGATTTCATTTTACCTTGGGATTGTGTTATTCGTGTCTCTAATTTCATTTTTCGGGTAAAGGTAGTTTAAATGAAATGTTGAATCAGTGAGGAAATAAATGTCTTAGTTAATCTTTATTTGCTTAAATAAAATTGTTTTATGAGTGTACAGTAACTAGCTTCTTAGATTGTATGAATTATGTTAAAATAATGTATGTCACATCAAAAGCTTAAATAGTAAACAGTCAAAATAACTTTATTCAAGCAAAAAACAACTTTGATATTCTTTGTAAACATTGTGAACGCACGTACATAAGTCCATATACTTAAATCGCGATCTCATGCGCAATTATTATCGCACTAAAATGTGTGATAGAGAATCATTAAGTAATCAAAAGAATCTTTTGTGGGACATTATTTTAATATGTCGATATGTTTCGGTGTTCAATTAAGTACTAGATTAATTTGAGTCGGCAGGCGGGCCACATGACACGTGTAACTTCGATTTCCTTATGGAAAAAGGTTGAAAAAGATTTGTTCTTTGTACCCGATTGACACCATGCGCGGTGGACTTATAAACCTCAAATTCAAAAATCATAAGAGTGATGAGAATTAAGGTAAGTGCGTGGATCATTTCAAATAAACCAGTAGGTGTTAAATAAGGCCCAGTTAGTTTTATCACTTTATGTATCTTCCCTAAAATACAGATAGTTTTATTAAAAAAAAAAAAAAAAAGTATATATCAAGAATATTAAACGTACGAACTAAAATGAAAATATGTATTGTGTACATGATATAAAACCCTACAACCATCAATCTACATGAATAGAAGTACAACCAGAGTAGCATTACAATTCTTTGAATAAAATTCAAAAATTACGTATCGACATCCGCAGCTTTAAATAATTGAGCAATATAATTTTCCAAAAACCCTTCTTCTATTTATTAAATAACTAACTTTACAATCTCCATAGTTGAAAATGCTCATTCTGTACTTGTCGTAGTAATAGGGAGAGTCAAAACAAGTCAAAGCAGCATATCAATCAAATTGAAAGTTGATGACTTGTTGGTCTCGAATAATCTTTTATACAATTCAGAAATTGTTGAAATATTATGAGACCTCTCATCTGAAAGAACATCGCGTCAACAATGGCCAAAATATAGTGTTATGATGGCGCAACATATGTTCAATATCAAAATGTTTCAAATCGTAGTACCTTTGCGTTGCTTCATTCTAAATAAGTTTATCTTCGTTAACGGTTACTTTGCTCATGAAATCAATAATCGAACGCCATAACAACGAAAATGAACTGGAAATCGAAGAACTGTACAATCGCCGATTGAGAGAGAATCATTCTCTCTCTAACGGTAAAATCTGAAGATGCAAAAAGTGTATAATGGAGTGTGTAAAATCCTATTTTTCCTATCTGGATCGTACATATCGTACTGATAAGTTAGCTTAGTGATTAAGCATTTAATTAAGCTAACTTAACTAACAATTTAAACTAACGGCTAGTAACTAATATAACTAATAACTTAAATATAAAAGGTAATATTACAAATGCGACTTTGCGCTTTTATATGAAAAGTTGTGAGCTACACAACAAACACACCCCCCCCCCCCCCCCCTCTCCCCTCTCAAGATTTGCATGAATATCAATCATGTGCATTTTGGATATCATGTGATTGAATAATTGGACTCTCAAAGGCTTGGTGAGGACATCAACTATTTGTTGATCATTTGATTTTCAGAATTTTGAGCAGATTCTGATGAACTTTCTCTCTGACAAAATAACAGTTTATTTGGAGATGCTTTGTTCTTTCGTGGAAGACTGAATTGCTGGCTATGCAAAGAGCAGTTTGGCCGTCAGTGAAGAGTAGAGGAGTCATTGGTTGTGGAATGTTGAGGTCTTTGAGCAGCTGGATTAGCCATAAGAGCTCACAAGTTGTTGAAGCATTGGCCATATATTCAGCTTCAATGGAGGATCTGTTGACTGTTTGATGTTTCTTGGCTTTCCAGGATACAAGTAAGTCACCAAAGAACACTGCAAAAGCAGTAACACTCTTCATTGTTTCTGGGCAATAGATACATATTGATATAAACGTTGAATGCTAAAACTAAGATATGGTCTAGTGATTGTAAAGTATAATAATCTTCCTACCAATCTTCTGTAAGTAGATGGATCAGGTAAGGGAGTAGAATCATCATTGTGTAACATGTTGTGAGTATCCATTGGTGTGTTGCAAGGTTTGCAACCAAGGTAACCATTTTCAGCTAGTATATCTAAAGCATATTTGTGTTGGTTGGCATAAGTTTATGCCTTTTGATGATCTTGAAACTTTTATGGCTATGTATTTAAGGATACCAATGTCTTTAATAGTGAATCTCTCATCAAGTTTCTGTTTGATGTTTGAGATTTCATCCATATGATTCACTGCTAGAATAATATCATCAACATAAACACATAAAGATGTAAATGATGTACAAGACATTTCAATAAAAAGAGATGAGTCGAACATAGATTGGCAGTAACCAAAAGAAAGAAGGCAAGAGGTAAGTTTACTGAACCATTGTCCGGAAGCCTGTTAAAGGCCATATAAGCTCTTTTTAAGGAGACAAACTATGTTGTCATTCTTAGCACAGTAACTAGGGGGAGGAGTCATGTAAATTTCTTCATCTAAATCACCATGAAAGAATGCATTGCTGATATCTAGTTGGTGAAGAAACAAGTTCTTTGAAGTAGCCATAACTGGAAGGACTTTGACGGTTGTGAGCTTGGCCACTGGTGAGAATGTATCAAAATAGTTTATGCCTTCTTCTTGAATATAACATTTGGCCACTAGTCTGGCTTTATACCTTTCCACAATACCATCTGATTTACATTTGACCTTGTAGACCCATTTACATCATATAGTGTGCTGATTAGAAGACAATGATGTTAGTTGCCAAGTGCTGGTCTTTTTCAGAAGTTGTAACTCCTTCTTTATAGCATCTTGCCACTCCATGTTTTTGTTAGCTTGAGTGAAGGTTTTGGGTTCAGTGTGAATAGAGATAGAGGTAGTGAAATCTTTGTGGGAAGGACCAAGATTTGTAGTAGATATGTGTCGTTCAATAGGGTATGTTTTCCCCGTATGAGATGTTGAGAGGTTGGCTTTATTGAGTGATTGGGATAATGAACAATCATATACCTTGAGATATGAGGGTGGAGCTATAATTCTAGTTGATCTCCTTGTTTAAGCTGGTGGTATAGGAGGTCCAGTTTGGATAATAAAAGGAACAGGTTCAGAACTTTCTGAGGTGGTTTCAGTAGTGAGGTGGTTGTCAATCTCATTTAGTGTAGGTAAATCTGGTGTGGGAGAAATCTGAGACATTTCATCTTAGAATGACTCAGAATTGTTGTCATTAAGAACAAGAGCATGAGGAACAATGTTGATATGAGGTTGAGTGGAAGGTACCTGTAAGTTAATAAAGGAATCTATGCAAAAATATGTGTTTTCCTGAGTGTCATTGTGTTCAGGGGAGTAGGTTTGGTAAAGGGATGAATGTCCTCATAAAACTTAACATTCCTGGAGATGAAAATCTTATTGTTAGAAAGATTAAGTAGTATCCTTTTTGTACCTCTAGGATATCAAATAAAAACACATTTCACTGCTCTAGCATCAAACTTAGTCTTGTTGGCAGTGAGTGGAAGCATAACATAAGCAACTAAAGGACTTTAGGATGTTATAGTCAGGTGGTCTATTAAACAGAACTTCAAAAGGAGTTTTATTGTCTAAAACCTTGGAGGGAACTATGTTAATTAGAAAAACAGCAGTACCAATACAATAAGGCCAGAGCTCAAGATAGATATTGGATTGAAATATCAGAGCCCTTGCTACTTGAAGAATATTTTGCTATTTTCTCTCAACAACACCATTTTGTTGATGTGTTTCCACACAACTAGTCTGATGTAATATGCCTTTAGAATGATAGGAATCATGGAGTAAAAACTCAATGCCATTGTCAGGCCTTATTGTCTTTATGCTAATTTGAAATTGATTTTGAATCAAGTTATAGAATTGAATAATGCATTTTTTCACATCAGATTTTTTCTTTAAAAAATAAGTCCAAGTGCACCTTGAATAGTCATCTACTATGGTTAAAAAATATCTATACCCTTCAGTGGAAGTCACCCTGTAAGGACCCCCATACATCACAGTGTATGAGATCAAAAAGTACAAGGAAAAAGAGAGTTTGTGTTGCTTGGACATATGACAAACATCACAATTATGTACTTTATTAGAATGATAAACACTTATATCAGGCATACAATTAAGCTTGTCCACAACAGGATGGCCTAATCTTCTATGCCATAGATCAAAGTTAGAAGTAACAGAGTAGCAAACAGATTTAGACTTAATACAGATAGTATCATCAGTGTCAAGTACATATAGATTGTTGATCAGATTAGCAGAACCAATCCTCCTCTTGTTGAGGGTGTCTTGTAGATTGCATAAAGATTATAAGAAGTATAAACACGGGTTTGAAGCTTGGGTAAGTTTAGAAACAGACAATATATTATGGGTGAAAATGGGCACAATGGTAAAGGGAAGGTAGTGAGTGCAAGTCAATACCTTCTTGTCCTTGGAGAAATGAGGCTTTTAGTACTTTTGACCAGTGTTGCCCTATGCGGTATTGGGAGTATAGGATTATCCTCTTCCATAACCACCTTCATTTGGAGACTTGTATATGGTGAACATATCAATAGACTCAAGAGGAGCATTGATAGTTGATAGATCCCTCTAGTTCTCTTCTTGCATAATCATTGAGTAGATTTAAGATAGAGAGGGTAGGGAAGTGACCGCCAATATTTGGCTTCTTATTGCTGAGTAGGGCTCATTTAACCCCATGTGAAACTTCATCACACAATCAGACTGCATGATGTCAGACATTTTCTTATTGACATCACAAACATAGAAACCACAGGAGCAACTAGGTATTGGACTTTGACTGAAAAAATTATCCCAGGCACTTCTAAAAAAATTATAGAACTTAGCGACAGATTGAGTGCATAGTAAAGAGTGTTTTCTGTAGTTGATAAACTCTAGAACCATCAGTTCTATAGTATCTTGTTTCCAAATCATGCCAGATATCATAAGCATTTTTACAGAACAAAAGAGTTTGATTGACTTCAAAAGTAACAGAGTTCATTAGCTAAGAAGAAACCAAAGTAGCATCCCTAAGCTAACAAGTTTTGGTAGTTTCATGAGAAGCAGCAGGATAGGGCAAAGATCTATCAACAAATTTGATCTTATTCGTGACAGTTAAAGCCATTAAAATGCTCTTGCACCAGGATATATAATTATTATCCTTAAACTTGTCACTAACAACAGATGTGTCAGTGAAATCATGTGAACCTCGAAAGTAAACCGAGCATGAATCTTCCCTCGAATTTTTTACACCAGTTCTCGACGAAGTCAACCCAACATTCGTGGAATCCATCACATGAGTAGTCATATTATTACAAAATCAAGCAGTAAAAGTAGATATGAGAAGAGATTACCCCTGCGATTACAAATCGCATAAAGAAAAGTATCAACAAAGAGTTGAGATCTGGAAATCTGTACGGATTGACGAAAAGTATCACAATGCAGCGGAAAAGCAGGATTGAGCAATCATCTGGCGAATGATACCATCATGAGATCAATAATCGAATGCCATAACAAAGGAGATGAACTGGAAATCGAAGAACTGTATAATCGCTGATTGAGAGATAATTCTTCTTTCTTTCTCTAACGGTAAAATCTAAGATGCAAGAAGTGTACAATGGAGCTTGTAAACTCCTATTTATCCTATCTGGATCGCACGGATCATTTAGGTTAGTGATTAAGCATTTAATTAAGCTAACTGAACTGACAGTTTAAACTAACGGCTAGTAACTAATATAATTAATAACTTAAATATAAAAGGTAGTATTAAAAATGCGACTTTGCGCTTTTATATGAAAAACTGTGAGCTGCAGTGTATATTTCAACATTTGCCGTTGGAAATTACTTTCTTAAGACCAGTTTGCATGGCTAAGCTAAAGATATGCAAAGTTGAGAGGTTTCAAGTACTACAACGTGAAATGAAAGAAGCAGTGACCGATTATAATTGCTAGACTTTTCACACAAATTTCAACCAACTACAAGTCTACAACCAATTATGGGTATGTGCCAAATCTAACAATGACTACATACATGCACCAACAGTTTTTATACAACAGAATCACGATATGTGACACGACATCATACTCTACCAAGGACATGATACGGCCAAGAAAGGCCTCAGATAGCATATAAGTAAGTAGAAAAGTCACACCTTAGCTTGGTTTCAATGTTCTAATCTTCTTTCTCTTTTTCTTTTTGACTTTATTCATATTCAAGGGTTATATTCTAAATGAAACACCTCGTTCTCTATTGTGCACTCCCACATGACAAAATTGAAGTGGAGTTGTTGTTCATTTCATTCTTCCTTAATATTCTTTTGTGCTTGGCATACTTTGTGGCTAGAAAATTAAACAGAAGAAACAAAAGAAAATGTGAACTTCGATGGATATTCAATTATTTGAACCATTTTTCAGTGCAAGCGGTTTATGAGGGTGTTCCGGACAAACAAGGCACCGGTCACCAGTTGAACCTGTCGGTCCGGTCTAATTTTCAAAACACTAAAGCTAGGTTACGTTACCACCTGCAAAATACATTCCTTTTTTTAACCTTTTCTATTAAGATTCCCTCAAAAACTTCTGAAGCTTGTAATTAGTTACTAGAGGATAACCGAATACTTAAATAGATTATATACATACTAGTTCAATGAGTAAAGGAAGAAATTGGTCCTTACCTCTTTTTTTATTAATTAAACGTAATTGAGTTTGTTAAATTATATTTTTTTTTTGTTTTTAAGAATTTTCCTACCATGAAACCTAATCTAATACACATTACTCTTTGACATAACTCTTAATAACTTAAAAGGTTACAATATACGTTCAGAAAATATTAACATCTAAAGAAAGGCAAATTGTGACACCAAACTTTTAATTTCTAGTTTTTTATGACACAATATTTTATTATAAAGTTCATAATTTAGTCTTAATATTTAAGTAGGATCTTTAACTACAATAATTATAATGATTGGAGATTTAGTTTTCTAAAGTTTGGAACTTTCTTTATAATTTTCTATCATATTTAATCTTTACTCGTTTAAGTTATTTTCTTCACCATACAAATTGAAATAAAATTTTAATCACGTCGGAACCGCGTGTCAACGTCTCTAGTTGTTATAAAACTGTCACATATATAGGACTATATTATAGGACAATGTTATAATTAAAGTACCGAAAATCTAAACAATAATTGTTGTTGTCCAAGGATATATCACATGTTGCAAATATGAGATTGACTCTATCTTAGTATGTTTGACCCAAAAAACAAAGTTACAAACCAGAGCTTGATAATATTCTTGGAAATTAAAATTTTGGTGTGAAAGTTCATCCAATGTCGCTTTCTTTATATATAAAAGTATAGATAGTGAACAATTTTAATCACATTAGAAGAATACTTATCTGAGTGAGAAAATAATTGACAAATGATATAGACAAAGCAAACTTCCTAAAAACAGAGCAATATCTTGTTTTCTTGTCTATTATAACCTTTTATAATAAAAATGAAATTCATCTATGTTTTTAGGGAAAACCAAAATCACTCCCAAGATTGTCAGAATCTTTAGATATTTGAACAAATCCTGTTCTTTCCTGAAAGTGTAAGTGTTGCAGTGATATGTTAATCCAAACCTTCTGGTAACTAGTGTTGGCACAACATTGAACTTGACACTATTCGAGTACTTTTTAATTGCTATATTTTATTTTGCCTTTATTCATAAACTTACCTAGTTCCACAAATTATAGTTATCTGTGATATATTTCAGGATATCAAGGAATCTAGGGATCGTGTGGATTAATACTTGAAGAAAGAAGATAAGCCAAAGAAGATTAAAGATAATATCAGAAGATCTTTTGAAGATAACATCAAAGGGGATTTCGAGATTATCCAACCAATTAGAGAGCAATCAACTCGTGTCGAACACATATACAAGAAGGGACAATCAAACTCTATAAGAAGGCGTGTTCGACATCAAGCTAAACAACCAAACTAGAATAGGTTATGAGAGATTAGAAATATTCTTGTAAGAGTTGTTTAGTCTTGTTTTTGCTAAGTTTTATCTAACGAAGTTATTATAAACTCCATAACTTGTAGTGAGTTAGCGTTAGGATTGAGTTCCTTACTCAATTGAGTTTTGTAAGATCATTAAAGTTATTTTTAGTGTTTATTTGACCGTAAGGCTCGACAAGTTGCTTAAAATTCATTCTATGTGTTTGTCATTTCGCTGTATTTTAACTCTTCAGTGAATATTGGGACAACGTCAAATACAATCGGTGTTGGCACAATATTCCTCTTTAACACATCGTGTGAATCAAAAAGGGTACCAATCCCGATCCGTACATTTTTATTTCCCATTATAAGGGAAAAAATTATGTCATTTAATATAAAGCGAGTAAAATCACACACAAAGTTCTACTATACATACATTAAAAAAATGAGAAAGTATAATAACGGAAGTTTCAAATGTTTAAAATACTAATTAATGATATATATAGTAGTGGAAAATATATGTAATAAATCTAAAATAAGTATAAAATAAAAAAATTCAATGTCCATTTTATCGTACAAGTAATTTAAATCAAATCCCTTTCAACCAAATATGAAAAAGAAATATGCATGTGAGATATCCACAATAACATGCATATTCGAGATAAATGAGCACCGTCAATAAAAGATATATTACTTTTAGTAGATAAAAATTCAATATTTCTGATGAATATTTCAACAAAATATGCTCAATGTGCTTATTCATTACAATATTTTATCACAGTACAAATTATGTTCCCCTGGAATTTTGCTACATAAAATAATATTGAGCATATAAAAGTAAACGTGTTGATGGAATAGAGAATTAGAACAAAAAGTAATATATATATATATATATATTATCCACATTCACTACAATAAAAACAGGCATTACCAACGGCTTTCCGCTGGTAATGACCCATTTCTCGTTACTAATGCCAAATTACCCACGGCCTGGTCGTGGGTAATGGACCGTCGATAATACCTCCGTCGGTAGCATGTAGCGACGGTCAATCCCTTGGTAATAGCCATTATGAAGGACTTGGCCGTTGGTAATGACATGCATTCATTTACCCACGGCCTTGTCGTAGTTAATGTGATGGATGTCATTTTCCACGACTGCGCCCTTGGTAATGAGGTACATGGCAATACCAAAGGCTATGCCGTAGGTAATGACATTCATGGCATTACATACGATCAAGTCGTTGGTACTAATACTTAATTAACCATATTCCATGTTTACATATTAGTAGCAATGGCCGAGTTGTGGGTACTAATATTCAACCAAATAAAAAAATACCAAAAATATTCCAGCAATTCACAAAATTACCCAAATATTATCGGATGCATTTTAACAATTATCGAAAGTTTGTTGTGTGTAGAGAAACCAAATTTTTGAATGAATGGAAAAAAACATGCGTTTAAAAATGATTTTGAAGATATGAAAAAAAATGAAGAAACTTTGAAGATTTGAAGATTTGAAGAAACTTTGAAGATGTAAAGAAAGGAAATTTTGAAGATGTGATTAAAAAACTTGTAAGAAAGGAAATACTTTGAAGATTTGAAGAAACTTTGAAGATGTGATGAAAAAAAATAAAGAAATGAAAAAACTTTGAAGATATGAAGGGAAATTTGGAAGAGAATAAAGAAAAAATTTGGAAAAAAATGAAGAGAAACTTGAGCATTTTCGTGGATAGTGAAAATGAAGAGTTGTTGGAGAGATGTATTTATATTGTTGGGTGAAAAATTTAAATTTTCATGAAATTTTCAGTTTCCCATAGGTAGTGTTATGGTAATTATCCAACGCCCAAACCGTTGGTAATAAGAGCCAATATAGACGGCTCAGCCGTTGGTAGTGTTAGAGTTTAGGGTTTAGGATTTTGGAGGTGTTTAACTTTTCATTAGTTATACTTTCCCCTCTTAAAGTTTTGATTATCGTCTTTTTAACTCTATTTTTGATGAAATTTTAATAAACACGTCTACTTATGTTCAAAATGTCTATGGCTTAAAAAAAATTGGTTTTGGAGGCGTTTTACAACTTTTTAGGGAAAAATGACAAACTAGCCCCAACGTTTGTCCGATTTACCAAAACTATACCCAACGTTTCAGAAATGGCAAAACTATATCTGGCATTTGCATTTCGATAAAAACTAGCCCCAACCTATACTTCGGCCAAATTTAAATTTTACAGGGGCAAAACCGGTACTACACTCCTAATTTATAAAAAAAAAAAAGTCATTATTTCACCTATTATTATTAAATCAAATGTAATTACACTATTATTTCTTAAATAGTATATCTTTATATATTAAAAACAAAGATATCTAGTTCCTTAAGATATATAAATATATAAAACAAATTCCTTAAGATATATAAATATATAAAAAAGTATATCTTTATTTATTAAAAACAACAAGATATTTAATTCCTTAATATATATCAATATATAAAAAAAATCTATCTTTATATATTAAAAACAATAAGATATCTAATTCCTTAATATAAAAAAGTACATCTTTATTTATTAAAAACAATAAGATATTTAATTCCTTAATATATATAAATATATAAAAAAGTATATATGTATGTATTAAAACCACTAAGATATTTAATTCCTTAATACATAAAACAGTATATTTTATTTATTAAAACAATAAGACATTTAATTCTTTAATATATATAAATATATCTTTATATATTAAAAATAATAAGATATTTAATTCCTTAATATATATAAATATATAAAAAAAGTACATCTTTATATATTAAAAGCAAAGATATTTAATTCCTTAATGTATATATATATATAATCATCATTCCAAATAAATAAAAAAATTAAGATATATAAACTTGTTATTGAAATAATAATAATAATAAAAGGTCGTCTTCCTCTTCAGACCCCCCCCCCCCCCCCCCCCCCAACCAGATCGAATGTAAAATATGGTGGCAGCAGCTACGAATCGCAGCGGCGCGATTTGACGCCACCACCACTACGAATCGCGCCGCCGCGATTCGTAGCCACCACCAGCTGCAGCGATTTCGGTTGATTGGTGAGAGATTGTGGAGGTTGATTTCGTGATAATTTTGCCTTGTAGAGGTTCGTTAGGGTGGTAGATTCGGTTGAATTGGGAGAGTTTGATCTCGATCGCCATTGTTGCCGAAATTGGGAAGCTCGAAAAACACATCTACTTATGTTTAAGAAGTGTATGATTTAAAAAAAAAAATTGGAGGCGTTTTACAACTCTTCATTAATTATACTTTCCCTCCTAAACTTTTGATTATCATCTTTCTTAACTTTATTTTTAATGGAATTTAAGGAAACACATATACTTATGTTTAAAAAGTGTGTGGTTTAAAAAAATGAGTTTGAAGGTGCTTTACAACTTTTCATACATTATACTTTTCTCCCTAAAGTTTTATTGCAAATATTAACGGTAACCTTCATTATCCAGAGCCAGGTCGTTGGTAATGTTAACGATAACTTGCAGTACTCACGGTTTAGCCGTCGGAAATTATAATGGTATCTCGTATTACCAACGGCTTGGACGTGGGTAAAGACAATTACCATTGATAGTGATGATGATGATCTTGAGGAACTAGAAGAAGTGCGCGATGGGGATAGTGGATTTGAGTCGAATGGCAGTGTGTACGATTAGCTAGCAGTGTTATTGTAATAGTTGAATAATATATTATTTCCATTGAATAATAAAATGATTTTGGCGATGTTTTCCAATTTTTCATTAATTAGACTTTCTCTCCCTAAAGTCTTGTTCCGCGTCTTTCTTAACCCCATTTTTGAATCAATTTTAGGAGACATATATACTTATGTTTAAAAAGTATATGATTTAAACAAAAATTTGACATTGGCAGTATTTTCTAAATAATGTATGATTCAAAAAATTATGAATATTACATGCCAAATTAAACATAATAATTCTAAACAGTACGGAAAATTCTAAATATTGCATGCCAAATTAAACATAATAATTTTAAAGAGTACGAAAAATTAGTACGTAAATAACATTTAGGACCTACAAATTTATGTTATGTAATTAGTACCCACGGCCATTAGCACCCAGCAACGGCCAACTGCGCCTATTAGGCCTAGTTAAAAGGATCGTCGCCCTTTAGTAATGAGGGTAGTCCCGTCGGTACTAATGCCTTTTCAGTGGAATTTCTCCCCACGTGTAGCGACGGCCAAACCGTTGCTTTGGCCGTGAGTAATGATTATTACTCACGGCTGAGCCGTGTGTACTATTAGCAACGGCCTGGCATTGGGAAAAAGGTTGTTGCTACCAATCGTTTCTCTTCTAGTGATTTTTGCGGAATCAAAGAAATCAATAAAAGATGTTTTAAACGTTATTTAAGATTGTGAATATTATAGTGACTCCCTTGAATAAGAAAGAGAATCTTTGGCATTTAATGAAAGCTATTTTTTCTTTTATTTTTAGATATGGGATAAGAATTAAGTAACTAAAGAATGTGATTTTATTATAATTTGAAAAGAATGCAATGCATTAAATAGCTATGTACTTAAAAATAGACAAAATCCGATTAAGTAAAAGGTTAAAATCAGTCATTGATACGATAAACTATACAGTAAAGTATAGATCAAAAGACTATGATATCACGCAACAAAATCGATTTCGTAAGAGAACCGTTACAGAAGTGACTTGCAAAAATTTCAATAAACAAAAATGTCCTAATATCATCAAAATGGTATATCCAAGTATTTCTACTCGTCGGACGACTAGGGGGACTCGGAACGAAGGACGAGACCCATTGAACGAGCGAAATTGGCACAATTTCCCTGAATTTGATCCTCTTTAAGCACAAGTTCATCCGCTTGCGCCCAACCTTCGGGCAATGCAATTTCATTTCCGTCCGATGTACCACTCAGCGCTCCGCCAAACTCATATCTACTCGGAGAAATCAGGTATCGATCCTTGAATGATTGCTCAGACACAGTAGCTTCAGGCGCAACAGTTTTGATATCTCGAGGAGGATACATGCCAGTTAGCACTATCATGGTCATCCCCAGAATAATTGATACATGAGGGACCTTTTTTCCTTTATCCAGCGCAGCAACTGACAATTCCCGAGAACCAGTTGTCCTATTAGAACTCCTCAGAAGTATCGTGGACCTAGCTGCGGTTGGGGGTGCAACTTTTGTGAGAGGTAGACTGATTTCATCATCACTATTGTCGAAAACAGCATGGATGGAGTCAATGACTCTTCCTACTGCAGTACGAGAATTATCGACAATGTATGATTCATTTTCTCCCTGCCTCAAAGGTGGACTCATATCCAAGGAGCTAGACTCAGGCACACTACCACCTTTACGGTCACTCCATAGAGCGTAAAATGGATCACCAGGCCTTGGAGCACGAAACAACTCTTCATCATCGCCGTCGAGTTTTGGGATCTCCATCCTAGGACCTCAGCTAATGTCCAGCATATCCTTTCAGAAACCCTCCTTAAGATATCCGAGATGATCGGCCTGATCAATGCTAAGCTCCATGCCATATTTCATATCTATGGCACCACGAAGCAATTCAAGCATTTTATAAATGCCACTCTCCATGAATGATTTGACAACATAGCACTTATAATTCTCCTATTCGAAATAATGCACTTTGCGACTTAAATCAGCTAAGGCCTTGTCAGCACTGGCATTCAATGCTCTGAGAGAAGAATTCTCTCTCTTTAGAGAATCATTCTCTTTCTTCAAAGAGGCAACATCAGCACACAATGCGGTAGCACTGTCTTCGACCTTCTTGGCAACCAACTCTGCCTGATGAGCATCCTGAGTTGCCTTAGCACTGATTCTCACCGAATTCTTGGCGCGCGCCAGCGTAATACGACGGCTGTTATCACTACTACGGATATGCTCATTCAACTTATCAATAACATAATTATGCTTATCCTGTACCTCAATTAGACCGCTATAATCCCGGCAAAACCGATACACCGCTATCGCTATAGCCGCAAAAAATAGTCGCCCAAAGCGCGCTATACCAAGATACCTGATCTTATCCACTACAGCACGGCGATCCAGTTGAGGCCACAAGCCCCTCATTATTTCTGCTGACTGCTCTTCTCGTAGCTGATATCCACCTAATGTGATGCTCAACGACTTTGAATTCTCGTCATTCAGAAATTCATAGTCAGCGAGGCTCCCAAGCGGAGCTGGTCTTGGATTACCAGAGGGTCGTGGTCGTCTACGGGGAGGAGGGGGAATCTCACCAGCCTCTATAGCGGCCTCTGTTTCAACAATCTTTCTCTTGGCCGCAGTACACCAATTTTCACCCCATGAATGGGAAGAACCCTCTCCAAAAGATCTTGGTTTGCGCCTGAATGTAGGATTTTTCGCATTGAACTTAGCAAGATTTTTCGCATTCGATACAGGCAAAGAAGCGGAAAAAACTTCTCCTTCGAAAGAAAAATGGGAATGAACTCGAAAATGAGCCCTTATATAGGCCCACCACCGCATTTCTCCAAAATTCGATACAGTTGTATCGAACAGTCCGAATTCGACGTGCCTCGATCGAACGGCCTCGATTCTATGTTGACTCCTAAGTAGATCGAACGGTCCAAATTCGATCTAATCGCAAATTCAATTATTTTCAGAATTAATAATATATAAATAAAATTACGCGGCTTTAATGATCGAAGATGTTTGGAACCAGGTCTCGGTTCAAGTCCGCCTCCCAATCGAGGGCATGATTTTCAACGCAAAGAGCTCGAGCCTCATAGTTTGGCACCCGGTCATTGTTTAAGACCGCCTCCCAATCGGGGGCCTGAATTTCATCATTATCAAAATAGCAAACAAGAAGTGCGCGTCAAAGATATATTTTATGAGTTTGGCACTCGTTCTCTAATCGACAACATCTTCCAAACTGGGGGGACTGTATGATGGAGGTATTTTAGGAAGGGCCCAATACCAATATTGGGTCGACCCACGGAGAAAGGCCCACTGAAATAGTATGTCGAACATGCACAATTCGATTTTAATTGAGCATCGAATGGCCTCGGTTTGATCTAAGTGATCGATTGAAGCGCCCTAATTCGATGCACATCTCTTAGTCGCCACAGGGGCCTACGAGACGGGATCTATAAATACCCCGTCTCGTGGCCTTCTCAAGATTCATTCAACACTCACAATCCACTCTAGCACATCGAATCGGCTAATTCGATATACTTTACAGTTCGATACTCAACTCAGTTCGATACAGTCTACTTTGACTTTGACCAAGATTGAACCGTGTCTGTTCGAGGTTCACCACATCGAATCCACATCATTCGATACACCGCGGGTTCAATCAACATCAATATCGAATCACTGTAATTCGATACATATAGATCGAACACCCTCAATTCGATCTACCCAATTCTTTGTCTAAATATGATATCAAGAGTCATTCATTACTTGTTATAGATAGTAGGTGTTCTGGACCAAGCTAGTTCGTTCATTGTAATAGATTAACATTATTTTGGCATTGTCATGCCCATTCACTACAAGATTTGGGGGGTTTCGCGAACCCCCTGGTGACCGTCGGGCGGTCCCCAGAGTTTTGGTGACCGCCCGGAGCAACAAGTCTTTGTAAATTTTATGCCTTTAATTATGGATCAAAGTTCTGTTTTATACATAACTTTTTTTTAGTTACATCTTTTATACATAAATAATTGATATGTAGTATATTTGAAATTCTTGATAGAGTCAGTTTGGTTCCCCGAAAAATGGGAGAAAATGAGGGAAATAAGGCTCCGTTTGTTTCCCCGGAAAATAGGGGGAAAGGAAAAAAAATAGAAAAAATGAGGAAAAGTAAGATTTTCCAGGAAATTTCTTAGAGAAATAGATTTTCCCTTATTTTCCAGCGTTTGGCTCATAATGATTTTCCAGGAAAAATTATTATATGCGTAAATACTTTTTGTATTTATTGTTGATCTAAATGTTTAAAAACCATGACAATATTTAATGCTTTGTAATATGTATTAAAAGTAATAGACCAAAAAATTCTATAAAATTAGTTACTGTTTTTTATTTTTGAAGTTCTCTTTTAAAATTACTTTATGTAAATTATCAATGTACATAAACCAATAACTTGCATAACTTTATTTTATAAATACTACGATAATTACCTTTACTTTATATATTTCAATATCTTAATTATCCAATTAACTCAAAAATCAATGAACATAATTGATACTCGACAATAAAAAAAGACCATAAATAATAGAGATTCAAAAGTTTCTTGGATGTGTTTATAACTTTATATAGAGCTAAAACGAATTTTGGATTTTCATGTTGGTGAGAAAAACATACAGTTTAAAATTTTTTGAAAGATCTAGAATATATTAACAAAGTTTTTCCCACATTTTTTGCAGAAAGAAAGATTAAAATAAAAATTTTTGGAATAAAATTTATAATTCACACGGTTTACTTATAGGAGGAGAATTTGAAAATATTTTCTTATCTTTTCCAAAGATTTCCTTTGTTTTCCTGGAAAATCTTAAATTGCCAAACAGTAGGAAAAAAAAAATTTCCTTCTTTTTTTCCCTTTCCCCTATTCTCTAGAAATACAAACGGAACCTAAGGGAAAATGGGAGAAAATAAGGAAAAAAATTGTGAAAAATAAAATTTTCCCTTATATTCCATGTGTTTAGTTGTATACTGATTTTCTTGGGAATGGTTAAAGATATTTTTAGATTTGTTCTTATTTTCCTACATTTTCTACATATTTTCTTTATTTTCCCGGAAAATCTTAACTTGCCAAACAATCGGAAAAAAAATATTTGTCCCTCATTTTCTTTTCTTTCCCCATTTTCTTGGCAAACAAACTGAGCCAAGTGGAAAATAAATAATTCATCACTATATTGAATACTTCTAAACCAAAAATGTAATTTGACGATGAGACTTATGTTAGTTTTAACATACGTTTTTATTCAACCCAAACAATAATTTACTTACAATACTTCAAGTTTAAATTCGTTTAAATTCATCACTCATACGTCACATTTTTCTTTCTCTCCATTTTTATGTTTTTTCTCGTATGTTCATCATTTTCACCAATTGCAACCGATTTATAGACAATGGGAGAAGCATGGTGGTACGTCTAATCCATCAATCAGCTGAAGCCTTGTCGGATGGAGATAACAAGTCGAGCAAGGTTCACGAGTTGCCAATTGGTGACTCGAAACTCATTCCAAGATGACGACTGGAATGAACACTTCTAAGATAGGCATAAGAAATATTTGTATTGGATCACCAGTACTCGACTTAACTCAATACACAATATCTAAGTGAATGTGTTTAAGAGCAAATGTCAGTCAACGACTCAAAAAAATTACGAAATAATTTGACGTGAAGTTTTTAGTCGTGAAATACTCCACGTCATACATATACTTATATTTTATACGCATTATAAATAAAAGCCTTACAAATAAAAAGCCTTCCTTTTTAATCTGGTGGGATCCTCGTAATGTTGGTTGTGTGTGTTCAAAATTGAAATAAACCAGATTTTCAAGATAGAGAGCCGACCAATAGGGTCCCTCCACGTGTCAACATTGAATACTGAACCAAGATTTTCAAAAGAAATTGAGCAACAAAAAGAAGATTTTCAGTAGATAATAAAGAAAAGGCTAAAACCACCAAACCTTCAACAAAATCTTGTAATAAATAAAAAATAATCTTATTTTTATATATAAATATAGTAAAATGGCAGCGGCAGCTACCACTACAATGGCGGCCACCGCCGTGTTGACCCATCACCGCCTTACCGCCGCCAGAAACGCTGCCTTGTTCTCCCCGTTGCCCCACCGTCCGACCCTTTGCTCCGTTCCATTCAAGCAGCTCAAAGGTTCAATCTTTTCTCACTTTTGTTGCATAATATGTGATAATTTAATGCGGGATTGGACTGATTTTGGAAAATACTATCACTTTTATAAGCAAAGTTTTTTTCTTGGTGGATTATAAAGAGTGGGTTTGTTTATTGGTTAGGTAAATAAGTTCATTAGTTGTGGATTTGAAAGAGAAATTTGTATTGATTTGGGTTGTTATATTGCCACATTGTATGGGTATTAAGTATATCGTATCTCGTATTCTATACGAGTTGGGCCGTGGTCACCTTTGGGATTAAGTTTGTTTTTCCCTTGTAATGGAGGTTAGACAAACAAAACAACTCAGAAAGTTGGTGACATGAAAAGTGGGTTCCCTTGGCTCATTGGAATTGTTTCGGAGGATTTATCTAGTCTAATGGGATCGGGAGTGCTTGAATCACGGAACTCTATTCTTGCAGGAATGTAGTTATCGAGAATCTCAGTTGCCGTCACATTGTTGAACTGACGGTGTGTGAAATAGGACGAGTATTCTTGCTTGAAGGAGAAACTTTAGTCCAATGCTGGAGTAATGTATCAAGAATAGTTTGTGAAGTTGTCAAATGACTTAGTTGTTTATAGACCGTTATAAATAGTTAAACTTGGAGTAGATTAACATTTTCCTATTGTTATACAGTAGTGAGGCTGTTCTGAATGTTCCTTTTACTTGTCAAAGATATTCAAAAAGTTTCTTTGCAACCAGAGGAAGTGGAATCTAAGAAGTTTATAGCCAGTGTAATCTAACCCTTCATCAGTTTCTGCGCATTCATGAATTCAGACCATTTGTATAACTATTTTACGTAAAATTCAGGGTTATACTACACCCTCGCAATTATGGAACCAAATATGGCATGATCAGTTTTCTTCACGTTATCTGCTTCTTGTTTCCTTCTGCTTATCTTGGTTGATCTCCTATACTGAAACAGAGACCAGAAGGTCCTCCCAGTTTGTGGTCAAGGCCTCTTCATCAGATGAGACCTCATTTGATAGCAATGAGTTGTTCACTGACCTAAAGGAAAAGGTAATTTTTCTCAAATCACGCGATATGTTCCTTCTTTGGAACCTTTACCACTTTATAATTTCACTTCTTTATTTCATTTTTGTGCCACTCATCTGTTTGTGTCGCGATTTATAGTGGGATGGTGTTGAAAACAAGTCGACAGTACTTCTATATGGAGGTGGTGCAGTTGTAGCAGTTTGGTTAGCTTCCATTGTTGTCGGTGCAGTCAACTCAGTCCCATTGGTACGTCCTCTCAATATTTGAACCCGAGCATTCTTTTTGCACTTAAAGATACTGTGGTGAGCCATATAGCTTTCGTTTGTTTTTCCTTTGTATGTTATGTTTAAGTAACATTAGGCAATTCCATTAAATCTTATTTCAGCTCCCAAAGATATTGGAGTTGGTCGGACTCGGATACACTGGATGGTTTGTCTACCGTTACCTTCTTTTCAAGGTATAATTATTCTCTGATGATCGATAACTCTGCATTTGTTGGCGTTATGTATCTTTTCTTATAAACAACATGAAACAAATATTGCGCAAGTCAAAATCCATGAGGGTAATATTCCTCTTTGCTAAATGATCTATCTTCAGACATGGGAATTGTTGCTATCTTATGAAAATTCTGTCGCACGTCGATAAATCATTTTTTGTCGTTGCAGTCGAGTAGAAAAGAACTGGCAACAGACATAGAAGAGATAAAGAAGAAGATTGCTGGAACCGAGTAAATCAAGCTTGGATCAGTGCATATCTATATGCAGTAGCCTGCATGAGAGGCTTCTGGTGTTGTAATGTAGAAGAGGTTGTATGTATGTTTTTACTCATTTTTATTTTGCCACTTCGAATAATATATGTTTCTCCATTTGATACTGCTCAACTCATTAAAATGTTTTCCAAATTTGTGTGAAGTTTTTGGGTTTTTGGCACAATACCCTTCTGTAATATAGGAAAGAGGCGCATAATCCTCGTAAAAAAAGAACATGCATATTACTCCCATATGATATACGAAATAGGCGCATTACCCCCCTTTAAATAAATAGGCAAATTACCCTCCCCCCCTCCCCTGTAATACATGAAATAGGTACATTACTTTCCTATAATTTTTATAAAGTTGCACATCATCCCCTTAATACATGTGTATAAAAAGGAAGTATTTTGCACTGTATAAAAATACACAAGGGGGTAATGTGTCTATTAAACATAACACATGGGGTTAATCTGCCTATTTTATTATTACAGGGGGTAATATGCCTATTTCGTATATCACAGGGGTAATATGCGTTTTTTTTTACAGGGGGTAATATGCTTATTTCTCATATTACAGGGGTGGTATTATTCCAAAAACTCGAAGTTTTTTGAAATGTATCTGTATGTGTGGGTAGGGGAGAAAGTGAAAATTTGAAGATACAAAATGGACTTGTATGTGCATCGTGTTTAGTTACATGAAACCACCTTAATTTTGCTTTAATTACACAAATTTCTCGTACTCCTTTGATTTATAGTAAGGATACCCTAAAACCTTTAAATACAAGTTGTTATATCTAGAAAAAGCAAGTTGAACTTGAGGGTGTGATTTGTAATGATGTAAAGATAAAAACATCTATACCTTTTTTTCACAAATTTGGTTCCTTTGCTAAATCCTTTTGCAACTACCCGCAGAACCTATTAATCGTGGAGCACGTTGTCGCCCATCAAACTATTTCATTGAGAAGTTTGTTCATCGTAATATGCATTGTAAAAACGAAGTTTCACTTTGTTTTGACCTTGATTTCATAGATAGTCATCATATACATTTTGTAAGATGATCAGATGAATGACGTGGTACAACTCAAAATCGTAATAATACTAGATTCTTATATAACAGAAAAATCACTCCAAGAATTCAATCTTGACCTCGCATTATACTAGTAACTGACCGTCGTATGTACCACCTCATTACACATTAACTGTGTAAAATATTTTACTCCCTACTTTAGTATATGTTTCAACGTAAATGACGTCATTCCTTATAACACAAAGCCACTCGGCAAGATGATTCCTTATAATGACGGCATTCCGTATAACACTTATTAATATTGGAGCACGTTGTCGTCAAGTCAATTTGTTTCATTGAGAAGTTTGCATATCGTAATATGCACCGTAAAAATGAAGCTTCATCTTGTTTGACCTTGATTTCATAGATAGTCATCTTATACAATTTTTTAGATGAATAATGACGTGGTGCAACAAAAAAATTGCAATATTCTTATATATAACAGAAAAGCCACTCTAATAATTCAATTTCGACCTCACCTACATACTAGTAATGAATCGTTGTATGTACTACCTTATTACACACTAATTGTGTAAAATATTCTACTCGTTGTTTTAGTATATGTTCCAACGTACATGGCGTCATTCCTTATAACAGAGAAACACTCGACAAGATGATTTCTATAACCGTATGCATGACGACATTCCTTATAACACAACATCACTCCCCCAAAATAATTTATGTAAAGCTTAAGGAACGTAAATATTTTACAATCCCTTATTATAGAAGCTCTAATAATAGCAAGTTCAAAGGTAAATCCCTAGTTTATAAGATTGTATACAATAATATTTGGAATTCATTGCCTCACAAGATGAGAATGTAGCAAGTAAAATCATAACTTAATTATTTTTTCATATTTCTCCACATTACACATATACTATTTCCATATTTCCAGGGGGGGAAAATACAATTTACCGAAAGTTGTATTCAACAAGAATCTCCATTTCTTACATTTGCAAAAAAGCAAAGAGGGGTTTTTGTTTACACTTTCACACACAAAATTAGGGTTTATCACAAATCCAATTCGATTTCAACAACGATGAGCTCAACAATGTTGAAGAAGCTAAATCCCTTCAATTCCCCCTCACTCGCCTCCCAATTCCTCCACCGTTGCTCCGTCAGCGGCACCGCAAAGGGCAAGGGCAAAATCAAAACCGGCGCTCCATTAAAGCGATCCAAAGTCACCACCAGAAAGGGCGGCGCACCGGACCCCGCCGCCAAAGAACCGCCACGTAAGCGCAGCGAATTCGAAGAAACCGTCGGACAATGCCTGACCGCCGCTGCCCCGGTCAGGCACCTGAAACCCAAGGAAAAGGCCCGGGAAGCCGAGCGCGAGCGTATGGGGATCGTGAGCAATGCGAGCAAGCAGGCGCAGGAGAGGTTGAAGAAACAGAAGGACGAATCGTCGGAGTTGGTGATGGGGACGCCTGGGATGGATTTGATTAGTTTGGGATTGGTGGATGCGGATAAGATTCCGAAGTACGATTTGTGTGTGGAGGACGGGAGGCGGTTGGCGAAGGAGTATAGTCGGGTGTTGATGAGGAAGCATAGGGCGAGGCAGGCTGCGGAGTCGACGTTGTTGAGGTTGAAGAAGGAGGCGATCGAGGCGTTGCCGGAGGAGCTAAGGGCGGCGGCTTTAGTGCCCGATTTGAGCCCGTTTCCGATTAATAGGTTTATGGCGACGCTGACGCCGCCGATTGAAGGGTATATTGAGAAGATTAATGACGCGGCGAGGAAGAGTGCTGCCAAGGAGAAGCTGAGATAATTTGAGGTTAGGGTGGTGTTACTTTCGTTCTCTGTTATAAGTTTTGGATTGAATATTTTGTAGTACCTCAATGCCGATTGGTTAAGTCTATTACAAAGTTTTGATCTTTTAGAGGATTAGGCATAAGGGTGATATGTGTCAACGTAGGCTTCTTGTTATCGTGTTTTGTTTCAACTTAGTGATGCACTAGTTGTAAACTGAGAGCTAGGTTTTAAGTGATCTCGGGCTTTGTTAGTTTTGCTTGGTGCTACATGAATCTAAATATGCCAATCCAAATTGTGTTTTTTTAGGGTACGGGTCTTAGTCTTGGTTATTTGAGCTTGATGCAGTCAATTGTGTTTCGATTGTTGTAGCATTAGTGTGTGAGATGATTGCTTATAAAGGTTCGCTTGTTTTATGGCATGATTGTCACAAGAGGAACATGCATTATCATTGTCCTGTTATCAATCAGTATGGTACTACTGGTTTTTTCTTCGAAACTCGTGGAGAATATGAGAAATTGATGTAGATAAGTGCTTCTGTTTAATTTAGTTTCCAGGCGGCTAGAAGCATGTAAAACATTATCACCCGGCCTTCCACCCTCTTAATATGAGAAACTTAGACATGTATATAAGATGTGGACATTTGCTTCAGAAATCGATATGAAGGTCGCTTGATCTTATAGTTTCAGTGGGTCCAATTTTTTGAAACTTGTTTACACGTAAACTTCATCATCAATTATGCTACTTACTGATGGTCCAAAGTGTTTGAGCAATTGCAGCCTTTGTGTCATGCTGTAATCTTCATTTTATTGATCAGATTTGATGGCTCACTAATCCTTTTGGACTACACAGTACTTGTTATGACGATGTGTGTTATGCGACTGAACTGTGATTTATTTTAAGAATCAAACCTAGCGAAAATTTTATTATATAGACTGGAGAATGCAAGAAGTGGAGGTGTCTTAAGAGTTAGGAGTCCTTCTAGAAAGTCTGGATACCAATTATGCTGGAAATTACTAACATTGCACCGTTGTAACATGTATTTCCTGTTGTGTACCTTTGAGAATTTAACGAAATTATCATGTAAATCCTAGTGATAATTCGGATATAAGTCGAGCTTTCTGGAGCTAGAAATGTTACCACCAAGCATTTCATGTGGTTCAAACCTAACTATATTGCAACTGGTCTTGGTCTAAAATCTTTTGTTTGCGCATCAGTTAGAGTATGTCGCTGATGTTATGCCTGGTAGCATATGATACTTTGGCAGATGCACAAACTTGAATTTTGATGCATCTTTACTCTCCCAGAATGGTATATGCGTAACATCATATCTTCATATGGACATGGCTTTGTGTACCGAGTTTAAAAATCATTATCTGCTATTAATTTAGTTCACTATCAATATTGCAGATCAAGGTGATTGTCTCTATCATGCAGAATTACAGCTTGGTTTTGATCGAAGTTAGCTCACAGAACCAGTTGAAGCTTGCGATTTTTATCCATCTGGTGCCCAACGCTTCCAGTTTAGTTTAGGTTTTTTGAGTATTGGCGCAGATTTTATTGTTGGTGTTGTGCTTTTGATAAGTTGAAATACATTACTTGAATAAAATTCATTTCCCATTCAGCAGTTAAGTGCACTGTGCACCCTTCAATGTGACAACTGACCAGAACCACAGGCTTTTACCCAGCTCTCAACTTCCATGCTTGCGTTATGTTCTTACTAGTAGCGAAATGCAAAACACGTAAATTTCGCTTATTGCTTTTCAAACGCCGGAAATTTTTCTTCTTGCTTAGCTTAGTACATGCTTCAGTCGGGGGTGCAAGTAACTGCAATTCCTGCCAATTGAATCTGTATTTTATCACTGTCACTAAAACTGTGATATAGAGGAAATCAATTCTCCTCCCAAGTCACTCGTACTTCTGCGACAATTCTAAAATTTCGTTTTATCTTGATGACTACATGAAAAAGTATTTGCACTGATTTGATGATGTCATAAACTTAAATAATCCCCAAAATCATAGATACTGAATGCTAAACAATCACAATATAGAGATTAGAGAAATCCAGCTAAGAACACACATCATATAGGTAAGGTAATTGTCAATTATTGAAATCATACATATAAAAATAGTCATCATACACACAGATGTGTGAGCTTCTTCTTCCATCACTCCAAGTGACATGTATATAACAAAAGACCTCACTTTTTTGCAGAAATTAGTAAAAAACCAAACTGTGATTACAAACTTAGCAGAATCTCTCTCTCTCTCAAAGCTTGTCAATATCCTCGTCCTCGAATTCAATGTAGTCGTCACCAGCACCTTCGTCCTCCTCGTCCATTCCTCCAGCGATACCCTCGTTAAGCCTCGTGTTCTCTGGCAACTCACCATATGCTTTCAGCAACCTAGCCTCATCCGGCATGTACTTCAAAATCACATCCGCCTTATCATCCTACAACACATCACCAACAAAATCAAACACCTCAAAAATCGACACAACTCCTCAACAATTAAACTAGCCACGTCACCAATTATTCAACGGTTACATGAAATAATATCCAAAATCGACACAGTTCATCAACAATTAAACCACCAACCACGACAACAATACAACAACAGTTACATGAAATAATAAACTCAAAATTCAGTAAAAATTAAAAACACGAGATTACGCAATTATACCTGATAATCGCGGAGGCCGACGAGGACTATGTCACCGGCGGCGATCCAGACCTTCTTGTGCATCTTTCCTCGAATATGACACAACCTTTTGGTGCCGTCGATACACGTGGCCTCGCATCTGCCGTTGCCCAACATGCGCATCACCTGAGCGTACTCCTGTCCGTCCTCTTTGAACACGAGCTCGCGCTTCTCGTCGTCGGCCTCGTTCTTTCCTCTCTTGCGATTCTTACCTCCCTTACCCTTGTTCTTCGGCATGATTGATCAAGAAAAAAGAAACCCTAGATCGGACGGCTGTGAATGATTTTCCGATTTGTGAACTTTTTGTTCCTTTCTTTCTTTCTTTATTTATTTATCTAGAAGCGGCGTGCGTGTGTAAGTAATGTATTGACTCTCTCTCTCTCTCCTCTTGTTGTATTATATATATATATATAGCGTTGAAGTTACGGGGGCAGCACGGTATCTGTAAATTCTGGGCTTTTTCCTTGTGGGCTCTTCTAATCTAATTAATAATTATGTTCATTTATTTGTCACCGCCATAAGTCCAAATTAGTTAAGTTTCTCGGTGATTATTTTTATAGGGTAATAATCATATTTTGATTTTGTAATATTACAACCTTGTTAATTTTGTAAAGTATAATTCATGTTTGTATGTTTTCTTCTGATGCATAATTTCTTTTTTTAAAATATTACAAGTTTTATTTGCGGTGTATCTTCATGTTCAAATTTTTTATTTTATTATTTGTAAGAAAAAAAATTATATTAATATTAATATTAATTTATATAGACGTATCATGTCGTATTATGTTATACATGTATCGCCGTATATGTACCCGTACAATATGGGTCTTAGGTAATTTAGAAAAAAAAAAAAAAGGGGTCTGAAGATATGATATAGATGGCAAATGTGCTTTGTATCGGCTACTTAGATATATTAGGTAGACTTTTTTCTTTTTTGGTGCAAACTAGAGAAATTTGAAATCTGTTTGCTTTGATTCAGAGATCATGCATGCACCCAAATAAGATATAACTTAGTCGATAGCCTCGGTGTAGCGGCTTCGATGCTTATGTCGATAAGCATACACTATGAAAGGCTAGAGAGAGGCAACATAATTTAAAAGGAGAATCAGAAAATAAAAAATGAAGTACTCATCACAGTTTGGGAGTAGTGGATGCATGTTCAGATACTTTGTGGGCTTATTTATGGGTATATGGCATGAGAATGAGGTAAGCTGACAAACTGGTTGTCGTTTTAGTCAACTAATTAAGAAGAACCGAATAGTCATGTCAGCCATCGTAAATGATATAAGTTAGCAATTCAAAGATCTTGCCAATCGAAATAACCCTAAATCCTAAATATTAAACCCTAGAAGTAGTGGTACAATCAGATATTTCATTCTTGCTATTGTAATCATGATAAACAAATCTTGGATATTCACATTTTGATTGCAATACGAAATCCCAGCAGTATTGCTCACTCGCAGACACGACATTGTTTGGTTTTACATTTTAATTTAAGGATAAGGGCACACGAAGGATGCAGCAAACACTAAAACATCCTCATATTGTTACGCCTTTTTATTCGACTTTTGGTTGAATCTAAGTTGTCAGACGACAACACGCACGCCAGAAGCACAAGAAAAAAATTAATATATATTGATAAAAGATAATATGAGATTCTTGCAAATCTACAGATGTCACTATGGTTAGACCAACCAACTACTCTTATTAGCCAACTGTTATTATATTCAGAAATTTGGAAAGTTAAACCAGAAAACAAATAAACGACTTAGAATAATAAGTACTTCAATGCTTGATGGTAACCTCGGCCCTGAGATGGAGTGTGCCATTGATGAAATAAAGACTGTCCTCAGACATTAAAGAGGTCCATGGAATGCTAAACAAATTGCGATACCCAACTGCCTTTCCGCCCGTAAAAGTGTAGTCACCTTTATATTTAGTGAGATAATACTCTTCTGGTAACCGAACCCTTCTCCTGCATTCCAAGGTAAAAGACCGAAGCAGTGGAACGAGCATTGCTGATCCATGCTGCAATGTGCAGACAAGAAAAACGCTTCTCCGCCCAAGTGAAAAGCCTGAGAAAAAACCCGTCCAGAAGGGAACAAATTTGCACATTCCTTCCGTTTGAGATCTAGGTACACCACGCACTGTTGATATGGGCATTCAAACTCGACCACCTTTACAGGCCGATACGTGTACGCTCGCTCCACGAACAACGGTTCGTGGAGGTTTTCTCCTCTGTGGCGCGGATTCGCTGTCGATGCGGTGCCTCCGCCTTGAAAAATAGTGCATCAAGCACCGCTTTAGTAGCGAATTCATGATCGAAGTCGTTGCATGTCAGAACCTTTTTAAGCTTCCTGCAAGTCATGTAGGGGCCGGAAGCGTAAATAGCAACCCAAACGCGAGGAGAGAATTTGTTGCCGTTCTTCCCGCTTTTGATAATGAGTTCTAGTGCACTTCAACACGAAGTCGTACACTGCATCCTCTGAGATAACTTGAAGGTCGTCACTGCACAAAATTGCCTCGATTTCATAAAGAGGCAAGTTCATAACTTCGTCCTTATATCTGTCAAAGGTTCCACACGATATAAAGCAATTAAACACAACAGACTATGCATGTTAAACGTGAAAGAAAACTGTAAAATAAGAAAGGCCAAGGAGAAGGAGCGGGTGGGTGCGAGGGATCTTACTTTGACATATCTTTATAACGAGCAACTAAGAACTGTACTTTTGCTGCTTCATCTCCTGCATGCAGAGGGTAACACACGGAGAGTTTTAATTAACTTAGAGCATATATAGAACTACGTACCACTATTTAACACAGTGATGAACTATGTACAACTACATCCGAACTTCCTGAATTATCAACAACCAGATCAATCAATTTCAGCAAATGACCCCATTAAAAAGTTGTTTCAGCTGAGTGGTGCTGTTTCAGTACCTGATGGCGAATCTTCTACCGTTGGAATTTCTTCTTCATCGTGATTTTCATCACCCTCACTATCTGGGTACATGTTTGATTAACATCAGCCAGCATAAGAACGACTAGAAATTGGGAACTTGTTTCCCAAAACTGTTGGGTATAATACTAACAAACTGAAATATTAAAGGGGGCATATCATATAAATCAGCAACATCACACCACTACATCAACAATAATGGTATACGAAAAAATATCCAGACGGCACACGAATGACGCCCATGGAACCTCACAGAACAATTGTATTCCTCAAATATCAGAAAGAACAACTATACTGAAAGTATGTCGTTTTAGCTAGCTAATCGATCATTTCTTGGAAAACTTACAACCATTACACATTGCTTTAGCTCAATTTATACAATCACTTTATTTGGAGTTTATCAAATGATTATGTTCCAAGAAACTACAACTAACAAAATCACGTAATCGTGCACCACAACAAAGCTGCTAAACCTTCTTACAGTCATCCCATCATGGATTAAAGTTTCGGTTTTGAAGTAGGTTTAGGTCTGCTAAAAATTAGAAACGTTTTGTAATATTTCAAAAGTCTTTCGGCATGTTGCGAAAAATCGTAAAAGTTGTAGTTATAAATAATAAGAAAACTATGTGTGTTTCGCTTCGGTAGAGCCATAAATAGAAACATTCTTGTACTTTTCGTGGAAATGCACGAAAATTTTGATCCATGCATCCCATCACACAAAAACAATTATACAAACCCTAGAAATGATTCAATCACATAATAACTGCAACACAAATCAATCAAATCAACAAACACACAACTTTGTGCTTTCCTCTATTGTGATTCTTACCTCCCTTACCCTTGTTCTTCGGCATGATTGATTGAAGAAGAAAGAAAAAAAAACTAGATCGTACGACTGTGTGATTGCTTGTTGGTGATTTTTCGATTTGCTGTGTTGTATATTATTCTTTTATTAGTGTGCAAGTTCTTAGTGGTTAGTTTATGAGTTTTATCTCTCCCTCCGTTTAGTGGCAATATTGCGGAAGCAATAATTAGTGCGACTCTTTTATTATCTCTGATTTGCCCTTGCTTATTAACAAATATTAACGAATTAACGTTATTATGTTCTGTTTAAAAAAAAATATTTCATGCATACACTCGGGAGGATTATTTCCTAAATTATAGAAAAACTTAATACGGATTAAATGTAAATCGTTGGTTGCTACACGTCACTAATACAAGACTGATTTTACAATCCAATTTTATCTATTCTTCATCTTTTAATATTTTATGACATTGACCGAATCCAATTTTATCTATTCTTCATCTTTTTATATTTTATGACATTGACCGTCCACTATTACTTCCGCATAAATTTTTATTGAACCGTATTGTAAAACTAGTTTTGACCGGTTGCATAAAAACACAAAGGTTATTAATTTGTTATATTTCACAGTACAGGATTTAGGCTTTATGGTTTAATTTGATGTTGCAATTACTAACATATGGCTATCTTAACTTCAGGGCAGGCCAATGTCAAAACTAGAATTACATAGTGCATCTATTTCTAAAACTAAATTTTGAAATATATATTCAAATCAAGAATAGCGACAACTTATGTTGAGATACTTGCATATCTACAGATGTCATTAACCAACTACTCTCTAAGTCTTAGCCAATTGTTATATTCAGAAATTTGTAAAATAAGACCAGGAAAAAGAAAAAAAAAAGAGTTTGCACTTGGCAGACATAATGATTTATTTTTTAGTGTCTAAGTTTTGGTTTATTGTCCCCAAAGAAAAAGGAAAAAAAATAAAAATAAAAAGGACAGTGGATACTATACAGTATGAGTGTATTCCATCTTTGGCTTCCAACTGACACCTGATTCCAATGAAATATTCAACAATGGAGTTATCACCAAGGTCATCTCAAAGTTACCTAACTATTAACATTTATCCGAAGCCAATTTTCACAATATCCAGAAAGCGATATGTAATTTAGAAGGTGACCATGGAACATAACACAAGATTCACACAAGCAGTCTTAGGAATGAGAAACTTTCAATCATTGATTGCACAAAACAAGGATAGAACACATCTCCAACATTCAGACGCCTCGCTAAAATAACACATCGTAGGACACCCTATATTCACAATACAGCTTTCTCATAACAAGTCGCCTCGACTGTGATTCAATCATACTTATCTTTCTTACAACATTTGATCTAAACCACAAATGTTAGAATTTCGCAGTTTCCCCTTTTGGGCTTGGTAAAAGCCACAAAAATAAAGAGTTAGAATACTTCAATGCTTGATGGTAAGCTCGGCCCTGAGATGGAGTATGCCATTGATGAAATAAAGACTGTCCTCAGCCATGAAAGAAGCCCACGGAATGCTAAACAAATTGCGATAACCAACTGCCTTTCCGCCCGTAAATGTGTAGTTACCTTTGTATTTACTATTATACTCTTCTGTGGGTTTTGACCTAGCGGAAAATTCATAATCGACAGCAAACGTTACCGAACCCTTCTCTTGCATTCCAAGGAAAAGACCAAAGCAGTGGAACGAGCTTTGCTGATCCATGTTGCAATGTGCAGACAAGAAAAATCCTTGTCCGCCCAAGTGAAAAGCTTGAGAATAAACCCGTCCAGAAGGGAACAAATTTTCACATTCCTCGCGTTTGAGATCTAGGTACACCACACACTGTTGATATGGGAGTTCAAACTCAACCACCTTAACAGGCCGATATTTGTATGCCCGCTCCACGAAGCGACGGTTTGTGGAGGTTGACTCCTCTGTGGCATGGGTTCGCTGTCGATGCGGTGCCTCTGCCTTGAAAAATAATCCATCAAGCACGGCTTTAGTTGCAAAGTCATGATCGAAGTCGTTGCAAGTCAGAACCTTTTTAAGCTTCCTGCAAGTCATGTAGGGGAAGCGTATATAGCAACCCAAACGCGAGGAGAGAATTTGTCGCCGTTCCTCCAGCTTTTGATAATGAGTCCTAGTCCACTTTAACACGAAGTCATACACTGCATCCTCTGAGGCAACCTGAAGGTCATCACTGCACAAAATAGCCTCAATCCCAGCGAGAGGCAAATTCATAACTTCTTCCTGATATCTGCCCACAATATTAAGCAATTTAACATAGCACACCATATTACATGTGAAAGCTAACTATACGTTTTTCTTTTACGAAAGGCCAAGCAAAGGATAGGGGGATCTTACTTTGACATGTCTTTATACCGAGCAGCTAAGAACTGCTTTGCTGCATCAATCAATGGTTGAACTGCATCAGCCATGAGGACACTAGTCGGAAGATCTAGATATTCCAATGCAGACTCCGGGGTCATGGGCAAGTTTCTTAATAAACGACTGCAATGTCTCATACACGACGCAACTTCGAACTTATCAGCAGCCATAAGCACGTCCAGTAGTGCTGGAGCTGTGTTGATGGTTAATGTATTGCTATACATAAAATTCAGGAGATCCATGAGGGCAGATTCTTCTGCACAATCAAGAGTAAGTGGAAGTAATTTTTAGTCATACACATGTTATGCTTGGGGTAAGAAACAATATAAACTAAAGACAAATGAACAGTGACATAGAAGGTTCTACTCTAGGCAGATGGAAACTTAACAATACTGAGAAACAATGCAGAACAGAAGTGCTCAGCAATAAACAGAGTACCAAAGTAATTTCTCAACTAGAGGCAGTACTACAAGTGAATCATAATCCAAAACAAGTAAAATGAACAATCAGCAGCAAACTGCTTCGAAGTAGTCTATCTGGAAGTGAATCCAAAAGTCAACTAACCACATACCAGAGGAATTAATTCTTAGGGTTACATGTCTCTGCTCTGATTCCATCATGCCGTTCGAAAATAGCTGCATGAAAGAACAACATATTTAATGCATCCAAAATTTCCAGAGTAAACACGTGTTTACCAACTGGAAACCCACAGTACCTTGTAGAAAAAGGGGCTCTTTGCTGCTAAAATTGGGGAGCTGATATGTAAAGTTTTAACTCTTAAAACCCTTGAACCATCTTCAGACCAATTTGAATCATCGCTATTTGCTGCTTCGTCTCCTGTAGAGGGTAACACACGAAGACTTTTGATTAACTTGGAGCAGAAAACTGCATACCACTATTTAACACTGTGATGAAAGTAATTGACCAATTCTTGGAAGTCTGAATTATGTAAAACTACATACGAACTTCCTGAATTATCAACAAGCAGATCAATCAATTTCAGAAATGACCCCAAGATAAGCAGCTTGGTGGTGTTCCATTCATTTTCCCCATAGATATTTATACCAACTTACTCATCATTTCTAAAGCTTATTAAATTGTCTTCTTCAGAGGACTTACGGTAATCGAGACGCAGAGCATATGGAAAAGACTAACTGATGCATCTCAATCCCTCGTATTTAAAGGCATCAAAAACCGCTTTTACATAAACCTGGGCTTATTCTTTACAAAAAAGCATTCCCATTAGTTCCAATCTTCACTGAAATGTTATACTGTACTACATTGGCCGTCTTAAAACAAACACTCAGACTTGGATGTGAAATCAGATATTGGTAATCCTATGACTATAGTAGGAGACACAGATTCAGAGACCCCGTCACAAAATTCCACTGAGAAATAAGGAGACAGGCTTTTATAGTACCTGACGGCGAATCTTCCACCATTGGAATTTCTTCTTCGTCATGATTTTCATCACCCGCACCATCTTCACTATCTGGCTGCTGATCTAGGATCTGCTCTTCAGGGCAATTGTTGATGTCCAAAGCTGCAAACGAGTGGCACATGTCTGATTAACATCAGGACACCGTTGCCAGCATAAGAACAACCAGAAATTGGGAACTTATTTGCAAAAACTGTTGGGTACAATATTAACAAACTGAAATATTAAAGGGAACATTATATAAATCAGCAAAAAAACATAGCAACATCACACCACTGCACACACAACAAACAGTATAGGAACAATGATAATATCCAGACAACACACGAATGACGCCCATTTCTATGTTCGATCATGGAACCTGACCAGAGCAATTGTAATCAAAAACGAGAACTCAGATATCAGAAAAACAACGCAGAATTCATACTTAATCTACGCCGTTTTAGCTAATCATTGCTTGGAAAACTTACAACCATGGCACATGCTTTACCTCAATTCATATAAACACTTTATTTGGATTTTATCAAATGATTGAGTTTCAAAAAACTACAACTAACAACACGAATCAACATCATCAAGCTCATATATCATCAATAACGGGCCCCAAGTTTGAAATACCTCCCCCTTCATCACCACTCACGCGTCGACTTAACTCACCCTCAACCCCAGCCTCGAAACTTTACCGTTAGCCCCCACGAAATCAACTATTGGCCCTTAATCCTGCACCAGTACAAAATCTCGTGCCTCTAAACCCTCTAAGTCTAGTCATATTCAAACATCGTATTCAAATAGGAAAACTCCCAACATCACAAAAAACAACCATAAATTCGTACTCAAACGCTATCGTTTTAGCTATCATTGCTCGACAAACATACATTCACAGCACATTCTTTGCTTAACTATGCTTAGATAACCACGTCTAGCAAATGATAATTCTCAACAAACTACAATTAACAACAAAAATTAACATTATCACGCTCCTATATCATCAACAAACACTAAAGCGCCGGCTTATCTCGCCCTCAACCCCAGCCTCGAAACCGACTATTGGCAGGTAAACCGCACACCGCTACAAAGGCACGAATCTCGTATTCCATCTAGATAAACCCTATTTCACTTCAATAATCAATTCATCACACACAAACCCTATAAATGATTCAATCACATAATAACAGGCAGCACACAAATCAATCAACAAGCCACACAACTTCATGAGAGTTGACTTTAAAACCTTGACCTAACTACTACTCACCGTTCCCTTTCTTCGCAACATCACCACGGCGTCGTTTGCTCTTCCGCGCCGCCCAATCAGCTAGGGTTTTGCATCCCTCCTCCGGCGACGGATCCAACGGATTCGACACGATCTCGATCCGGAGCACACGGTCGGAGAAATTACTGTCGTTGAACGCGAATCCGAAATCCGGATGGCGGCCGTCGATCGTCGGCGACGACGGGGAGTTATTGAAATCCGACGACTCCATTACGGCGGTCCTCGGGTCGAATAGATCCATACCTAAATCCTTCATGAACCTTTCTCTCTCTAAAATCCTTGTTTTCTCTCTCTAAAATCTATTTGTGACAGTGTGGTGAGAATTGGTTATTGTTGTTATAGATAAATGTGTAGGGATTTAAACTGATATTAAACGAATATACGGATGGATTTGAAAAACGTTTTTCCTTTTGGGGTGGTTTTGTGAATAGAAGAATTTGAGAGGTTTTGGTTCTTTTTAATGATGATTATTGATTAATGAGGAATGATTTTATGAATTTTTTATGTTAAAATTTGGTGTGCACAAATTCCGAAATACCATGATATAAGCAAGATTTGATAGTTTAAAATTATAGGAGTAATTAATGAGGTGGTTTTTTAAAAAATGTTTTTGAACATGTGGTTAAGAAAAAGATATTTGTGTTGATGTTTTTTTTAAAACAAGTAAATGATTAAGAAAGAATACAATCGCGTATTTGGGCTTCGAAACTAGGGGTTACAAAATATAAAAGGATTTATGAGGCTGCTTTCTTTTGCTACCTTGATTGCCGATAAATTTTTCGAATGTGATTTCGTTTATAGTTCAAGAATTTTTTTCGATATAATTTGTTGTATATATCGTAAAAATTGTACTTGAACATAACTTGAACATTTCGTGTTTGGTTTCTGTAGAACTGAAAATAAAAATATTTTGCTTCTTCTCGAGAAAAACAAAGAAAAAAAATTGACTATTTCCCGCTAATGCAAAGTTCAGTATATACGATATAAAGACCATTTAAAGAAATACAGCGTAACTATGAAGGTTCAGTATATCCCTACGACAAACGAATTCATTCTTGTGTGACCCGGTTTACTTTGAATAGAAAACAACATTGAGAAGCAAAAATACGAATACTTCAAGCAAATTTAGGTGATTCTCCTCATTAAAGTGTGGTGCTAACTGCTAAGTTTCTTTACATTGAACGAATAAACTATTGACTGTGTTTAGGCAAAGAGAAAATAAACTAACAAATAGTTGCACGTACGTAACACGGATGGAGTCAGTCAATTGTAGTCCAATATGTCATAAGTGGTTATTTTCATATGGTAGTTGGTCCATAACTCCATATATTGCTATTCAACTTTTAAATCCGGTCCTCACTCCTCCATGCGGGTCAATGGAGCACCTTTTAATGCAATACGAGGGATTTTTAACGTTTTGGTCCCTTAAGTTGGCCTTTCTGCGATTTTGGTCCCATAACTTGGAGGGCCGCGATTTTGGTCCCATAGGTTGGATTAAGAACTCGATTTTGGTCCCTCGGTCAACGTTTTTGAAAATATATCCGTTATGTACCGACGTGGCATAACTTGACCTGCGACGTGGCAATTTTGACTGACGTGGCCCCAAAAAATTAATTAAAAAATAAAAAAAATAAAGAGAAAACGGATCGTATTAATTCAAATACCAACCGTTTGTCGCGTCGCTTCATAACACACAAAGCCAACGGATCGATTTTCTCCTTTTCCTCAAACCAAACGTCCGATTCTCTTCATCGATTCATTTGCCGAAATATTTTCAGAGCAAAACCCCAATTTCTATCTGCAAGTCGAAGGTAAATCCCCAATTTTGGGCTTTTGTGTTCATAGCAAAACACAAACCGTGTTTAAATTGCTATTCAGTTTTAGGGCTTTTATGTTTTTGGTACTACTGTTTTAGAGTTAGGGTTTAGATATTTCTAATTATGTGTTAATATTTCACAATTACCTGTTAAAATCGTTAATAGCATGCGAAATTAGGGTTTGTTGTGTTGCTCAAATGTCCTCGTCGTTTGTGGTATCTGTAGATGGCTCACCCTCGCCAAATCCAGTGCATTTGTGGTCGAGGAATAATGATGTATTGTAAGGCTAGTAGCAACGCATCTCGCCCCGATTGTTTTTACTACATATGCCCTATGCGTGTACGTCACACGAATTACTTTTTGTGGGCTGATGACATGACTAATGGATCAAATCAGAGGAGGAGAATGTATCGTAGTGAGGATGGTTCTGGCGTTAATGAAAGCGAACCACAGATTAGTCGATTCTCACAAGCATCCACTGTTGACAGGAGTGGAATTGAGCAGTCTAGTCCTCTTAAGGATTGTGTATCCAATATGAATGCCATTAGGGCTGCTATGATTTGTTGTATAATAGGGTGGTTTCTGTTTTTTTTGGTATTTGTTCTGTTGCTTGCTCTGTTACTTATTCTATATTCAAGGGTGTAATATGGCTAATTGCAGTTGTTATTCAAGTCTAAGTTCTAGCTTTTGATCTTATGTAAGACTATGTTACATTGCTACTGTAAGGCGCTCTCCTTTAATGTTATTGTTTACTCTTTATTTAAAATATAATTTGAGTGTTTTATTTATGTATGTTATAGTATATAATCATGAATCAACATCCATTGATGGTTAACCTCAATCTTGCCTGGAGGGATAACTTACTTAATGATGAGGGAGAGAAGTTTTGCTTGAATATCTGGTGAAATATGGTAAGGCCCATAGAATCCAGAATGAGAAGCCACTGTTGAGAGGCTTGAAGCTTGCCATCCCAAGGCTTGAGAGGATCACTGGCAATTTCCATAGCATTGCTCACATGAAGAATATTGTTGAGAAGATGAGGCTTAAGCTGCATAGGTTCAAACACTTCATAGCCCTACCTGGAGTTGGAGTTGTAGAGCCTGATATGGATGTTTATCTTACAATGGATTATATTGAGGATGCAGGTGATCAGGTAACTTCAATTAGCCATTACTACTGTAACATGACCCATACATATGTAGTCTAACTCATAGTAGCCTTAACTAACTTTTTCTTGTTATAGGAGCCTGATGAATACTATTACTTCAGACACTTTGGCCTTGAATATGCTCCATTGTACTACCAGCTGTTTGAGGAGATTGGAGTTTTCACATTTCCTCCAGAACTCAACAACAGTCCAAATGAGCCTGTGCTGCTCTCTGACAGTGATGAAGAACCAGTTGCTGCTGCTCAGCCTGCTCCAGAAGCCATGGAGATTGATGGTGACCAACAAAGTGCTGCTGCTGGTGCTGGTGCCATTCCACAAGATGGACCAGGATCTGGGGTGAATTTTGAAGTTGGTGAAGGATCTGGTGCTGCAGATGGAGAAGTTGAAGGAACTGAAGCTGTTATGAGCTGGCTGAATGATGTTGATTAAGTTTTAGTGGTTTTTGAACATTGGTGTTTTGAGTGTTTGGAGTTATTTTAGTGGTTTGAGTGGTCTGTGAACTATGTTTTCAATGATGACTACTGTTTCCTGTTTAATGTTCTAGTTTTCTGTTTAATGAGTTAGTTTTTTGTTTGTTGATCAATGGTTTTAAATGGGAGTGAATATTGAATCAGATCTTTCAGATTTCATCATAGCCACAACTGCCAATACCAAAATTATACAAAATGCTGAATACCAGCACCAGAATTCTAGTCTTGATCAATGTTGAATCATACAAAATGCCAATACCAATATTCAAATACATGTCATCAAAATAACTTGGCAACCTGCTTTAACAAAATGGCAATAACAACTACACTTCCTAAAAGACTTGTTAGTGCTTATTTGATGATGAACTTCCTGATCCATTTGCCCTTTGTAACAACATTGTCCCACCCCTAGTATTGAGTTTCACAACTCTGTTAGCAGTGATCATGCCAGCTGCTTCGAATTGGTCATTCAAAGAAGGCCCCATGGTAGGTGGCATTGGAGGTGTTGGAGTGTATGTGAAAAGGTGGCTTGATTGCTTCTTTTGGTTCCTGTCATCAGCAGATCTTCCCTAATATTGAAAAAAAAACCAGTTAAAGAATCTTCTAATATCAACACATATATGTAACACAATAGAACTTACATTGGCAATCTCAGTGTTGCTATTGTTACTCATGCTTGTATCAGTTAGTTGAACAACTTGGCTAACTATTTCTTCTTGAGTCAAGTCAACTGTAGGTTGGGAACCATTAATCTGAAGTTCATCTTGGACAGTATTGTTCATTACCACATCACCATCAATAGGCTCATTTATTGGAATATCCCTTGGGTTACTCTCTTGACATACACCAGTGTTCTGTTCCTGTACCACATTGTCCTGTTCAACATCCATGGTATTTCCAAAAACGATATCATCTAAATCATCTGCATACTGATCTTCAGGTTGATTTTCCTCCACTTCTTCTTGTACAGCCACAGTAGCTGGTGCTTCTTCTACAGCAGCGTTCCTACCCTCTCCAACTGGTGCACCAGCAGCATTGTTACCTCCTCCCTATTCAGTTGTAGCATTTCCAGTGACTCCATGTTCAGTTGTAGAATACCCAGTGACTACCTGTTCAGATGCCTTCAATGCTTCCTCTTTCCTCACAGCACACCCCTTCTTGTTGTGACCTAATACTTTGCAATGCCCACACCTAACAGTTTTTTGGTCCTTAGTAAGCCTAGTTGGATCAGAAGTAGATACCACAACAGGTTTACCCCTGCACTTCCTTTTCTTTTTCAAAGGCATCTCACCTGGTTCTCCTCTTATGACACCTTCAGGTCTACCCACAGATCTTCCATCACTCCCAATTCCTCCCATCTTCCTTGTCCACCACAACCCATGCAAATGGATAAATGTTGTTGTTAGCATCAATGCCAACAGCAGTTAACAGAATACCCTTATGTGGACCCTTAAGATGAGCTCCATCAACCCCAATAATTCTTCTACAACCATGAAGAAAACCCTGCCTTAGAGATGCCAAACACATGTATATCCTATCAAACTTGTTTTCTCCATTTTGATTGTTTATTGACAGTAGAACAGTTGAACCAGGGTTTGATCTTAGGACCTCTCCCCTGAAGTCCCACAATGCACCATACTGCTCAGTGGCTGTCCCATTTAGCATTACTAAGGAAATGATCTTAGCTCTGTAAGCCTGGTGAATGGAAACTTCCACACCAGTATCTGCTTCAGCATCAATACTAAACCCATTCACACTTTTGTTGGGATCAGACTTCCAAAGATGAATGTACTTCTTTGTAAGGTAACTTGATTTCATATTCCTTGACTTTTTGATTGCAGGACAACCATGTTTCCCAACATACAGCCTGATTCTGAATGTTGATTCTTGTCCCTTGATTTTCCTTCCATTCAATCTCCACTTGCACCTAGGGTTATCACACTTTGCATAAATCGTGCTTCTGTCATGCTTAAATATGTGAACTGGCCTTTGTTGGTTGATGGCATCTGCATGAATAGCATCCTTCAATATAGACTTGTTAGTGAACCTCATTTGAAGTTCAAACTCAGGGTTGAATATGTCCTTGATATCAAATAGTTTCCCTGGTTTTGCTAATTTTTCTTGGTCACTACCACACTCACTTTCCAGCTCATTAGATGATAGTAGCAAATTATCTTAACCTTCATCAGACAGTGTCTCATATGGAGCATCCACTTCTTGTGGTACAACCACAATAGGATTGATATTTTGTACACCACCAACTGTTGAAGTCCCAACATTATCAGCACCTTTGCCAGAATATCTCTTCCTTCTCCTTACATTCTTTTCCCCTGCTCTGCATTGGGCTTCAAACAACATTGCCTCAAGAACACTCTCATTTACACCATGCATCATTTCCAGGTCTTCTTCCATACCATATTCATCATCACTGAAGTACTCCAGCTCATCTTCAACCTCTACTTCTCTTACTTCATCATCAAGTTCATTGTCATCTGCTTCTTCAGTTACTGTACCCTCAAACATTGCTTGCTGTTGTATATTGATCCTCACTTCACAATCCACAAAGAGCACTATTACTCTACTGAATTGACAAGATAGGAAGTATGTGGTGATTTCTTGGTCATTCTGGATCAGGACATAACCACATTGTTGTTTCATATATAATCCCTTCACAACCAAGAAGCCAAGTCCTGAACATAAAGATTCAATAGCACTGCAGCTTATAGTTGAAGGCCCCACAAAATCTACAACAACCTTTGCATTTTCATAGTGGCCCTCACCGGTAACAATCCCACCATACTGCAATTCTAAAGTAACCTCCAAGGAGCCACAATCTGTTGATTTCATAATGAGAAAATTAGAAAATTAGAAAATTAGGGTTCAACAATTTGGGTTTTTTTCCAAAATTAGGGTTCGACAATTTGGGGTTTTCCAAAATTAGGGTTGATTGGACGCATGCAATCGGGGAAAACATTTTATTAAGGTGAAAACATTAATTTAACGTAGGATTAAACAACAAACTTACCATAATTCGGAATAGGATCATCGATTTTGTCAGATTTTCGTACTTTCAACTTCCTCACTGTACGAGCCATGGCTTTAAGTGTTAACGAGGGCGGGATGACGGCGTCGCCGGTGATGTTTGACGACGGTGACGATAGAGAATTGGCGCGAGTTGTTAATTGAGAGAGATATGGTTGCAATTTTCGCGCGCTGGGTAGTGAAAGAGAGAGAATTGGCGCCTTTTGTTTGCAGATATACGTTTTCTCTTCTTTTTTTTTAATTAATTTTTTGTGGCCACGTCAGTCAAAATTGCCACATCGCAGGTCAAGTTAAGCCACGTCGGTACATAACGGATATATTTTCAAAAACGTTGACCGAGGGACCAAAATCGAGTTCTTAATCCAACCTATGGGACCAAAATCGCGGCCCTCCAAGTTATGGGACCAAAATCGCAGAAATGCCAACTTAAGGGACCAAAACGTTAAAAATCCCGCAATACGAATACAAATACGAATTTAAAATATAGTTATCTAGTCGTCTTAATTCGTTCAATGATCGAAACTTTACCACCAACAATTTTTTTATAAGGTCAAGTATTTGATGCTAGTTAAAGATTATCATAATTAAAAGCCACCGTCCGCATAAACTTTTTGTCATGTCCGCTGACTCAAAGTAGCATTTTATTTTTTCAAAATATAATGACAAATGGCGCAAATTTATGAATAGCATATACCACTTTATACCGTAAACAATACACTAATGCAATGGACCGGTTAGTTAAAACTTAAACGTCCAACATGGTCATAAAATTATGAGTATGGTGAAGCCTAGTCAAATTTTTGCTACAGCTAATATTGTTGAACATACTTTTCAAAGAGGAAAAAGTTAGGAGAGGTAACACCAGGTGAAATTCTTACCTAAAACAAAATTGTCAATCGCTATCATAATTCGGCCACATCTTATACATTCATAAATATCCCCGCTTTATAGATAGATAATACGTCAAAATTATGATCATACATTCCACATAAAAAGCGCAGTGTTGGGACCTGAAAACATATCAAGTTTAAAAGAGTACAAAGTCCTGAATATTATCACAAAAAAAGTAGATCTGAAAAACTGCACAAATACGTGTAGTTCGCGACTAAGCACCCCCGAGAGCTTCAGAATCACCGGCTCCTATTTTCTCGGGCGAAGGCTTCCTTCACCATCACGGAACTTATGTTTGTAATCTATGCACCATTCTTTACCAAGCTAGTCAAGCCCTTTTATGCGCTAATGAGAAGAAATTCGGTTCTCATTGCTCAAAATCATAAACAACTTTCTTGGAATCGTCTAAGCTGGCTCGTAAAGACCCAAGACATGGCCATCAACACACCTCATGGCTGCTACCTGGTAATGTCCCCATGGTGAAGAACGTCAAGTTTTCGTTGAAAAGAAGAGGGGGAAACATGATATCAGTCATATTTGGCTGTCAAATGACTGGCTATCTCACACTGGAATAGCTCAAAGTATAAAACACAACGCAAAGAGCCAATCTGATGTAAGAAGATTACCTTTCCGTGAATCTCATATTTAATTGGACCATCCAGTTCTGCACCTAAGCCCATCAATTTTGACACTGTACCGTTGATGTCTGTCACAGTGAATGATAGGAGTGACGAGTAGCTCTTTTGCTCGACTTGGTTGCTGAATGCAAGAGGAAGCAAACAATTTAATTAAATGACACATAAATAGCCCAGCGGTTTCACATATTCCTTTTTGTTTAGGTAGTAAGATTAGCCTGGAAGAATGTATAATGTACAAACATGTCCCAGATTAAATAGAAAATAGTGAAGAGGCAGATATACAATAAATAAATGAATAATAGTTATTGAAAGAATTATTAACTAAATAAATTGTATTCCTTAATAAGATATGTCGTGATTCAACTTGAATTGCACATGAATCTCAAGTTATCCAATGCTCAAAACAGATTCATGATTCTGTGAATGCCCGACGAGTTAGAGACTGCAAACATGCTTACATCACAAGACCGTTCTAATCCAACCTCGATATGATGTATTATCAAATATGTATATACGAGTATCTCATACATAACCACAAAAAGCTTAACTAGGAAGTCTCCGTCCTACAGCAACTCACCAAGTTTTAAACCACAAAATGAATATGCTACAGGAAGTTGTTTTCCATCAACAATAATTCATGCAAAAAAAGCACATATATATTCTTCTTTATCCACCGATATAAAGCTCTCTCAAGCATTTCTTTCACATTCTAAAGCAAAAGCATCATTTTGTTACAGAATCATTTCGTTTTTATTTTATTTTACATTTGAGTTGACATGTGGAAATACGATCAACAATACAAGTTGATGGTGGACATTTGTACAGAATCACAAAAAGATAGGACAACTCTAAAATTCAAGAATCTTGTAAGAATTAAATGGAACAACGTATGATGACAATTTTTCAGATAAAACTTATAACAAACGTCGTATGCAACTGATATTGATATATATATATATATATATATATATATATACTTTGAACGTTGCGGTATTATTAAGCAACGACGAGTCTAGAAAAAAGGTCTAGTCATCATCAACAAAGAGAAGGCATAAGAAAAACGCATCTTCTAATCACGAAACAGTTTGATGATACATTCAATTCCTCAACTTAGAACACGACAGACAAACGAATAGGAATGGATGCACACAGAAAAACTTTCGGTCTGTATTGTATTACGGAATTAAACAGTCATCATCAATAGAGATTCTTTGTGCACCCTAGCCTAACCGGATACATTTCGGATTACAATTGCACCAACCTTGGACTATCACTAGGTCTAAATAAGTGGAACCAATGCAAATCAATGCAATGCAATGCAATGCTTTCACATAACTAAAACAGAAATAGAGAATTAATTAGTCTAAGTAATTTTAATTTGGGTATGAATTAGATATTTACCTAGGGTTAGGGTTAGGGGAATGTAAGAGGGCGAGCTTGAGTGGGCCCGAGTGGAGCTCAGCCCAACGGAGGGAACAGACATCGACGGTGAATCCGAGGCCCTCCGAGTAGAATCGAGCCGCCTTTGGTACATCCTTGTGGAGTTGTACCATGTACCGAAATGTTGCCCCTGCTGCCATACACATACACTGTTTTTTCAACCTTTATTATATTATATATTTATATGCAGATCGATCGATAATTATTTATGAAAATAAAAACGGGCAAGAGTAAGAGTGGTGGTAGTGACTGATAAGCAAGCAAAAATAAGTATAACCCCCTCCCTGCTTTATTTATTTATGTCCAATTGAAAAAAAATAGAAAAATTATGATATTAGAGTTTTATGAGCTAATTGCAAATTAGTTTTGTGAAATAAGCTAAAAAAACATATAGTTAGTTTAGTACATTTAGTGGGTGTTTGCAATACCTTATATAAGCTCCTTCTTCCAAACTTTTACTTAAAATTATTTAAAGTTTCTTTTGACTTAAAGCAATGAGCGTTTGCGAACTTTTTTTAAAATCTGCTTAAAGCAGTTTAAATTGATTTTGTAGTGTTTACAATAATAAGTGAGAAACAGTTTTATAATTCAATAAGACTTAAATACTCTTATTTTTCAAGCATACAAATAATTAACATGCATCTAATTTAGACTAGTATACGTTCTAACAAGTATATATAAAAATAAAACGATAAACCGTTTGATATAATTTAATCAATATTTATGATTATTACATCAAAATGCATAATTATTTTTATAATTACACTCAAGTATTCTATACTTAAAAAATCCATGTTATTTAGAGATATTAATGTTTTAATATCTATATGTTGTGGTTAAGTAATTGGGGTCCAAGATAATTTTTTTTTTATTATTTGAAAGTACTGTTTAATATATTTTTTATTCTCATTATATTTCAAACATTAGTGAAGATCTTTCCTAATTCTAGGGGTATTATGTATATTTGAAGGGGATTAGGAGGGAGAAAGAGTTAATTCTAATATTTAGATAGAAACATTAGAGTTAATTTGTCTATAAAAATAATAATAGATAAATTAACTCTAATGTTTTTTTATTCTATTACACAAATAATATAAAGCAGTGCCAGGAGTTAATTTGTCTATTATTATTTTTATTATAGGAGCAATATGCCATATTTAACATAATAGGAGGTAATTCATCTCGTCTTTTTTTTTTCCCCACAATGAGTAATATTCAAGTGCGTTATACCAAACACCTACATTATTAGCAAAATACTCACTCATGTTAATGACTGATTGGTAAAATTCTACCAATGGATTATTTTTTAAATTACCAGATACTCTCTATTTTATTTCATTGCTTGCATTCTGGAATAATATTCTTGAATATATCAACATTGATCAATTATTCAAACTGACAAAACATATGGATCAGAGCAATTGATCAGAGAGCCTAAAAGATCAAAATTTCTTGAACCCTTCAGAAAGTGAGGAAATTGAACAAAATAAAAGCTATTTTATCTTTACAAAAAAGACAAAAAACTGTAGTCTAAAGACTAATGCTTCTTCTGCGTTGTCTGATCTTTCGGCTTTAGTCGACTCGCAACAAACCTTTCGAAGTTCTGCCACGAGATTGCTGGCCCTCAATTCTTGCTTCGAGCAACTTTGCCTTTAATGTATTAGGTTTTAGGCTTTGGGGCCATCGCGACAAAGATTCATAGACAGTATGATCTGCTGCTGCTGTCGTCTCTGTTGTCCACTTTTTTACTGGGCTTTGGAGACCAGTAAACATAGACGGATCAAAAGAACCTTCTGTGTGACTACTCTTGTGATAAAATTTCCGACTTTCTGGTGTTTTTGAGGTTTCAACGTCTAGATTTCCCGCATCTAAGTTCGATGATTCTACAATCCCAGGTGGCATCTTTCTATCGTTGATGTTCTCTTCTAAATGTGTGTGGAAGTTTGGCAGATCAGAGCCTTCATTAACCTTTCGTGACTGTACCTTTTGCTTTGTCGGCTTTCGTTTTGCTTCTCCAGAATGGTCGTCTAGACTGTTTTTCTCTTGTTGACTGATGATTCCGTATTGCCTTGAACTCCTCCTCCCACGAAATTGGGAATTATGAAGAGCCATTCCGGCGGAATCGTCTTTATCGTTCCAAGGTGCACTCCCTGGTTCATTCAAGTGAAAAGATTCTGATGAATGCGCAGGCAGGTTACTTTGGCTAGCCTTTTTCGAGGATAAATGCTCATTTTCCTCGGATTTTCTCGACTGATTTGCATGAAGAAAGGTTTCAATTTCAGAACCCAACTTTTCCAGAACCGATGGTTTTTCAGACATATCACAACCATCTGCAAGCTTCATCTGCATTCGTTCATCCAACCAGGCCTCGGAAATGTGAAGTATCAATCTATCGCTACCTTCTTTTCCAGCCTGATCTTGTGCAGATTTCTGTTTCAAGAATCGTACCTCTTGCTCATGATCTATCACCCCTTTGGCAAACTCATCACAGAGGTCTTCTAGCAGCCTCCGTGCTCTTCTCTCCCATTCATTTTCTCTCAAAGAATTAGCAAGCGAAGATTTCATCCTGGAAAGCTCACAAGCTAGCTTGTCACATAGCTTTTCTGAATGCCTCCTTAATTTCCTTTCATGTTCTAGTTCCTTTCTAGCCAATTTCACTGCATCGATGATTTTATCTTGCTCATTGTTTTCTTTAGATACTTTATTGTCAGTTATTTGCTTGACCAACTTATCGATTTGTTTATGGTCTCTTTTCTTCTCTTGCAGTAGTTCTTGAACTCGTGCCTGAGATTGCTCTAGTTCCTTTCTCAACGCTCTTACTAAAGACATATCCAATGCATGCTTCTCTTCGAGGCTCCAAATCCTGTTGAGTACTTTCAGCAACTCGTTGGAGGTCTTAAGGTGGTAGTTCGATTCTCCAAGTTTACCTATAGATCCCATTGAACCGCTTGGGGAGATTGCCCGTCTACGAGGAGCCATCTGTCAACAACAATGAACAAAATGCAACTTAGTCACACAGAAACTGAAACATATCTGCATGTACTATACAATCCATGATGCAAAGGTTAGCAGATCTAAAAATTGTTCAATTGAAATGCTATGAAGAGAAATTCAGGCTGGGACTAGGTTAATGACTACACATGAGCCATTGCCCCAAATACAGCAAACAATGAGATATGCACATAAGAAACTGCATACTGTAGATATGATACCAATCGTAACTTTCAAAGTTTGCTTCTTCTTTTCCAACTGAGTAATTTACAGTATTTGGTCATTTCACATTCCAGAGAAACTTTACTCTTGAGCCGCCAGTTTCATCAATATAGACAAATATTACATGAAGAATGAGATTACTAGAACATACAAGAAAAACTGAAATACCTCCATTGAGCTAGAGTAACTAGCCGGTGATAGAGGCTGTTGAGCTTCGCCAACACTTTTAACCCTTTGAGTGTGCTGCATCACTGATTCCGTTATCTGCTTTCTCAAATTAAAGCCACTTGGCTGCCAAATTAAAGGCTACAAAGTTTAGCAATCCAGTAGCCCGCACAGTCACAGGACAACCAAAACAACTAACCATTCCCTCAATTTAAGTGTTGCAATGCATAAGATAATTGTCTCCATAAAAAATTTCTCTTTTAGCGTTTGCGATTTTATGCAACAGTTTTTATTGTAGTTTGCCAGGTACTTCCTCCATTCAGCTCTATAAGTAGAAAATCAAATTCAAACGAACAAGATTTACCTTCAGTGATTACATAGAAAGAGATGGGTAGGCAGGCTGCAGGCGGCTATCACATTTATTCAAATAATAACTACCTCCTAAATAAATGTGGATCCGAAACAATAGAATGACCTTGATCCTAACAAGAAGCTAAAACATTTATTCATGCAATAGCAACACACTTCACATTAGGAGGGATTTCATAACACCTAATATTGCAGCATTACTGGGAGAAATTCATAACACAAACAAACATTACTTAAAACATATTTCACAGCTAATAACATAACACCTAAAATCGCATTGTTAATAGGAGAAATTCATAGCATAAACAGATACTTCTAAAGCACTTTTGGCAGCTAACAACATACCACCTAAAAGCAGATCACTCCAAGCTAATAACAGTCCAAACGAATCAATTCTTCCGTTAAAAAAGTCGATCCATCAACGGAACAGACCTCTCCATGAACTAAACCCGACAGCAATTCATCACAAAAAACAATGCCACCACCAAATCAGAATCACTAAACACAACCAAACACAAAATTCTGAGGTAATTCAAGAATGTTACCAAAGCACCCTCCAACACTTTCTGATCTTTCAATTCACTCCCATGATTCAAATTCAACGAGAAGACTTATCGCCAATGACTACATAGTGAAGGGCACACATTTGGCAGCTAATACCACAACACCTTACATTGCAATGTCGCTAGGAGATATTCATAGCATAAGCAGACACTACAAAAAAGTACTTTTGGCAGCTAACAACTTAGCATCTAAAACCGCAAACCAATCGAATATAACAACACTCGAAACCAATTGATTTCCATTGGCAAAAACACAGCTCTCCATGAACATTAACCCCACAATAATTCATCACAAAAACCAATGCAACCACTAAACACAAAATTCTGAGATAATTCAAGAATCTTACCAAAGGCCCCTCCAATTCTTTCTGATCTTTCAATTCAGTCCCACGATTGTTGCTCATTAGTGGCTGCAACTCCCACAAATTAGCACCCAATTTTCTTGCAGAAGAATTACGAGCGTGACACTGAAAATTGGGCTCTTGAATTAAAGACCCATCAGCTTGAACCAACCCAAATTTCCAATTAGGCGATGGCGTACTATTTCCCTCTCTTTTTCTCAGCAAAATCCCGCCTTTCAATTTTTCACACACACCCACAAATTCCACTACCTTTTTTTCTTTTTCCATCTCTCTAATTTTATTTTCACACTTAACACTTAACAGCACACAAGGGTTAAAGTTCATTTACTCTCCCCGACAATATTATACGCGTAAATTGACTCTGACCCATGTGGGTTTGTTTCTTGAATCAATGATCCTCGTACTAAAAAACTAATCTTTTTTTTTTTAAATAAAAATGACAGCTTTTTTTGTTTTTCAAGTTTTTTATGTTTAATTGCATGCGTTGGTACCTCAAAAGGGAAGGCTAGGAGAGAATAAAGTGATGTAGGGCGAGGGTGGGGGGATTCTGAATTTCTAATTATGGCTACTGTAGCACGTTAATTAAGGAGGGAGAATATTATTATCTTTTTAATTAATTTGATTTTGTTTGGAATTATGGTTTTTTATTACAAAGGTGAATTCTTGATTTTTGTTATTACAGCAAAGCGTGCGATGGGGTGTGATGTGACACGTGGCAAGCTGGATCAGTGTCTCTGAACTCTCAAATAACTTGTTACGTATTCGTTTGTTTGTCTGGTTCGATTTTCTGTCGCTAGTGTGCAGAGTGGTGTCGGATCAACTGCTGTTGATTTGTTCTAGTACTGTTTTTTTCTTTGTGACAAAAATAAGTAAAAGTAATAGTTTGATACTGTACTCCCGTTGTGCTGAACAGGTGCATACTTTTAATTATGTTATTCAGTAGATTTCAAGATGTTCTAATTCGATTCGTTGCGCGTTTCGAGCTTCGTCTGAGAAAAAACGAATTTGATTGGTTGCCTATTTTAAGCTTCGTCTTAGAAAGATTGAATCCGCTCCATAGTCTCGTTTCAACTCGTACATAGAATTTGAATGCCATACTTTAGCGACCCAAATTCGACCCTCGACAGTTTGATATATTATTGACGTTTATTGCTCGTTTTAAGCTTCGTTGGAGAAAGAATGAATTCGATTGGTTGCCCATTTTGAGCTTCGTCTCAGAAAGATGGAATCCGTTGTATAGTCTCGTTTCAACTTTCAACCCATAGGATTCGACAACTAGACTTTAGCGGCCCAAACTCGACACTCAACAGTTTGACATTACCTCGAGCATTTTGATCCTCTTATTTGAAAATCGTTGAGCATACGTCTGATCGTGATCGTCTACCCTTAGTGTAATTCGTGTGTGATGTTAGGAATGAAAATATGTGATAGGGCGAGGTCACAAAACAAATTCAGATAGAACATTAAATTTGTTTAGACTGTTTAGTCAAAACTATCAAATCAATCGACAAATATGCCTTTAACTGTAACTCCATGAATTGAACTGCATGAATTTGTTCTCTAACGAAAAACACCTTTTGCTCTTTCACTTGGTTTTGGGGTAAAAAAAAAAGAAAAAGTAACGAATTAAATGGCAGAGCTTGTTCAATTTGATGATTACGTTCCTTAACTAGTTTTGTTGCATCAAGAACACGGCACGCAAAAGTGTTTGTGGTCCATGAGCTATAAGAGCTTAAATAAGGGGGTTTGGTTACGTTGTAGATATGGAGTGATGAACATCATTAATTTATCGCCATTCTCCAACCTCGTCTTTAAGACTTCAACTCCCAATATTTATTACAAATTGGCTTTTTGTATATTTGCACATTCTTATAATCTCTTGGAAACTGGAACCATTTTTTTCTTGGTTATCGTAGCTTATTATGTACTACATTAGTACATAAGATTTGTTTACAAGTCCTATGATTGCCTCAACTCTCATATGTATGCGCTTGTACGGAACATATGCTTGTATAGTTGAATACACAAATTTCAACGTCTCATCAGAGATATTGCGATCAATTGTTTTTTGTTGAGTTTAATTAGTTGTAAATACGAAAATTTGGTGAAATGAAGCCAAGCATACTAGTTATTTGAAATAATAATAGGAATTTATGGTTGTTATTGTTGGAAAAATTGGTAAATGAAATGGATATGTACAGTTGATTTGGGAACAGATTTTGAGCGAGTCTCACTTGTTTTTTTGTCGAGTTCAAGATGGGGACGTGTTATCCTATGTGAGAATTACATGATCAAAATGATACATGGTAAATGAGAAATTGATGCTCAAAATTAGCTACACAAAGCTGAAAATATTGGGAAAAATGAGGAAAAACTTAAAATAAAAGAGGGCTATCCCAAATGGAAAAAATAACATTTTTTTGGGAGTTTATCTATGTGAATGCATTCCTAGCATTGTAAGAATGTGTTGGCTAGTGTCTCCTTCGCGCGCACAAGGGGGTGCAAATCTTGGTCCAAACTTCATCGAATTAGTGCGACTCGAGCTCGCGCACACGACGACATACGCGTCGAATGTCGGTCGGTTTGGCCTGATGGGCTCCTGCTCGTGTGGGCCTTGTTTTCTTGATGACCAAGTCATCCAACCCTCTCCCAACCCATTATATAAAGGGGTCGCTCCCCATAGATTTTCATCATCCAAAAATACGAGTGTTAATCATCCAGTTCATATGTTGTTTTATTGTGGGAGGTGGTAGTCCAACGTTCTGAGCACGTAGAGAATGACCAATATGCTTTAAGGAGATTGAAAAAGACTCGACCTTCTTCACGTTCGTTTCACTACGGTTAATGTTACAATCTATAGTTTCCTTTTGTTACAATATTTATGTTTGCTTATTTATTCGTCATTATATTATATTTGTTCGTTATCGTGCATTGCTACTAACAATCTTAAAGCAGATTATCTCTTGAAACGAACATGTTACAATATTGACGAAAGTTTTTCTCGAAAATAATTTTTAGGGAGAATTACACAAAGTACCCCTCAACTATGGGTAAATTACACAAAGTACCCCTCATCTTTGGGAAATTACACAAACTACCCTTATGACCGATTTTTCGTAATTTTTTTTTATTTCAAACTATTGAATGTAAATTCATGCTCTTCAATTATTTTGCACAAAAAACAAAAAATAAGTCAAAATTATTGCATTAAACCTCATTTATCTCGTTTAAAAAGAAAAAAAATATTGATAACAAATAATTTCTTCTAAGAAAAAATAAATTATCTGCGAATTTTAGTCTCTACTATGATTTGAATTTGAAAGGTTGTCTTAATTATTTTAATTTTTTTGACCATAAGGGTAGTTTGTGTAATTTTCTATAGAGGAGGGGTACTTTGTGTAATTTACCCATAGTTGAGGGGTACTTTGTGTAATTCTCCCTAATTTTTATTCAAAACTCGGTTTATTAAACTGAGTATTTTTTTTTTTTGCTACGAAAAAAAATACTTTTCTGGAAAAGGTTTCTAAGAGCTTTCTTAAATATAAAATATAGTTTTTATTCGTGAAGGATTGTCGGTAATCTCACCTATTATAATGAGATTTTTTTAGTGACGAATTTTTGTTATTCTTCAAGTATTATTTTCAAAACCAATTGTGAAAGAATTTTCGTAATTCTTTCGATTTCTGATATCATTTTTTTTTTCTTTTGAAACGTTTTAGATATGTCTGAAAACAACGAAAACGTAGATATGGTCATTACTGATGCCAATCTGACGACGCCTCAAACGTCGAAATCACAGGCTACTGGTCTGTTCTGAAAACTCAGCCACTGCGTATGACGAGTTTGGAGACTCCGGCTATTCCCAGGGTTTCTACGAGCCATAATGAGAAACCGGTGAAATTCAATGGAACGAATTTCAAAACGTGGCAACAAAAGATGTTGTTTTATCTCACTATGCTGAATCTTGTGAGATTCTTGAAAGAGGATCCTCCTTCTGTCATAAAGGATGAAATTGATGCACAATCGCAGACTGTAATTGATGCGTGGAAGCACTCTGAGTTTCTTTGTCGAAATCTGATTCTGAATGACTTGACAGACACGTTGTATCAAGTATATAGCGTGAAGAAAACGACAAAGGAATTGTGGGAATTCTTAAACCATAACTATAAAACTGAAGATGTTGGTGCCAAGAAGTTTCTCGTGGGTCAATTCTTGGACTACAGATGAAAGACTCAAAGACTGTTATAAGTCAGGTGCAAGAGCTTCAATTGATTCTCCATGGAATTCATGCTGAGGGAATGGTCGAGTGAATCTTTCCAAGTAGCTTGTGTCATCGAAAAGTTACCACCTGGTTGGAAGGGTTTCAAGAACTATCTAAAGCATAAACGAAAGAAAATGAGTATTGAAGATTTGATTGTCAGACTTCGTATAGAAGAAGACATCAAGGGTGGAGATAAAAGATCTTCCAATGCTACTGTTAACACCAACACGGGTAGGGCAAACGTGGTGGAGCATGACAAAGGCTCAAAGACTAGGAAGCCTAAATCGGGGTCGAAGACTGGACCCAAGGGTGGAATTTTTAAGACGAAGAAATTCGTGGGGAAGTGCTACAACTGCTACAAAGTGGGACACAAGTCGTCTCACTGAAGAAAGGCAAAGAGACTAACGAGGCCAATTTGATAAACATTGTTTCTCGGGATGTGTCCGACATTGACCTATGAATTGTGATCTCTGAAAAGAACCTGATGGATGCCAATCCAAATGAATGGTGGCTCGATACTGGAGCAACTCATCGCGTCTGTGCTGACTAAACTACTTTCTCCGAGCTGACTCTTGCTGAAATTGGGAAGATGATCTACATGGGCAACTACTCTACCTCTGAGATCAAGGGAAAAGGAACGGTGCGCCTCAAGATGACTTCGTAGGAATATGATTTCTGGATACTTGCTAGACACTCATGGCTTCAGGATGGTGTTTAAATCCCAGAAAGTTGTGATTTTCAAATATGGTGTTCATATTGGAAAGCGTTAAGTGAAAGAAGGGATGTGGAAAATGAATGTAATGGCTGTTAAGCCCACTTAAAGAAGGGATGTGGAAAATAAATGTAATGGCTGTTAAGCCCACTTCTTTTAATTCTGGCAATATAACTTCTAGTTTTGTTTGTTTGCTTAAGTCTTCTAATCTATGGCATGGTAGATTAGGATATGTTAATTATGATTCTTTACGTAGATTACTTAACATGAATCACATACCAAAGTTTAAATTGATTCCAAATATAAGTGTGAAAACTAACAAGAACATCATTCCCAACTGTTGAAAGAAATACAGAACCTCTTGATTTAATTCACAGTGACATATGTGATTTAAAATTTGGACAAATGAGAGGTGGATATAAGTATTTTATAACCTTCATTGATGATAGTACAAAATACTTTTATGTATATTTACTGAAAAATAAAGATGACGTCATAGACAAATTCGTTCTACACAAGCAAGAGGTCAAAAACCAACTTAATAAGAAAATTAAGATGTTAGAAGTGACCGTGGTGGTGAATATGTTGAACCATTTGATGAATTTTGTTCACAACATGGAATTATTCACGAGGTCACTGCACCATATTCTCCTCAATCCAATGGGATGGCTGAAAGGAAAAATCGAACCTTAAAAGACATGATAAATGCCATGTTATTAAGTTCTAGATTGCCGCAGAACATGTGGGGTGAAGCCATTTTGTCGGCTAACTATCTTTTAAATAAGGTACCCAAAACAAAAGAAGAAAAGACTCCTTATGAATTGTGGAAAGGTCGAGAACCTTGCTACAAATACTTAAAAGTGTGGGGGTGTCTTGCTAAGGCGTCATCGCCTTTGCCTAAGAAAATAAAAGTAGGTTCAAAGACGGTGGATTGTATTTTCATTGGCTATGCGCACAATAGCACTGCTTACGGGTTTCTAGTGTATAAATCTAAAAACTCCGAGATTCATAAAAATACGATAATGGAATCAAGGAATGCATCGTTCTTTGAACATATATTTCCCTATAAATCCACTGTGGCTGGACCAAGCTCTTCAAAATGAACTTTCGAGGATATTGAGAATAGTCAAGATCAAGAAGAGATTGAAGAAACTGGCAAGGTCCAAGAAGAGCCGAGAAGAAGCAAAAGGGTAAGGACATAAAATTCTTTTGGACCAGATTTTCTAACTGATATGATAGAGGTTGAGCCTCAAATGTATAAGGAATCTGTAAGGTCAGCTGAAGGTCCTTTATGGAAAGAAGTCATAAAAAGTGAGATTGATTCTATCTTACACAATCACACATGGGAACTGGTAGACCTTCCTCCGGGATGTAAACCATTAGGTTCCAAGTGGGTTTTCAAACGAAAAATGAAAACGGATGAAATAATTAAAAAGTACAAGGCTAGACTTGTGTCGAAAGGATACAAACAACAAGAATGTCATGATTTCTTTGATACTTATTCTCCTGTAACGAGAATAAATTCAATAAGGATGATTTTGGCGATTGCCACTCTCTGGAATCTTGCAGTACATCAAATGGATGTAAAGTCTACCTTTCTAAATGGAGATCTCGATGAAGAAATCAACATGGAACAACCCGAGAGTTATGTAGCTCCTGAAAAATTAAAGAAACTCTGTAAATGGTGAAACTCTGTATGGACTTAAACAAACACCAAAGAAATGGCACGAGAAATTTGACAACGTCATATTGACAAATGGCTTTAGAATCAATGAGCACGACATGTGTGTCTATGTCAAAACTACAAAAGAAGGATATTTGATTTTCTGTCTGTATGTTGACGACATACTCATTATGGGAAGCAACAACCATTTGGTAAACTCCATTTAAAGTTTGTTGAACTCAAGGTTTGATATGAAGGACATGGGACTGGCTAATGTAATCTTAGGACTTAAGATAAAAAGATCTCCAGATGGTCTTATTTTAACTCAGTCACACTGCGTGGGCAAAATTCTTGAAAAATTCAGCAAGGGTGATTCTGGTGTAGCTAGAACTCCAATTGACACGAGTCAACACTTGTCTAAGAATAAGGGAAAAGTGTTGATCAAGTGGAATATGCTAGAGTGATAGAAAGTCTGATGTACTTAATGAGTTGTACACGATCAGACATTGCCTATACAATGAGTACATTGAGTAGATTCACGAGTAACCCATGGCATGAGCACTGGAGAGAAATTGTGAGAGTACTTAGGTACTTACGTTATACTCGTGACTACGTGTTGCATTATACTAGAGTTCCTTTTGTGCTTGAAGGTTATACCGACGCAAGTTGGATATCTGATATACAAGACTCTAAGGCAAAAAGTAGATACATATTCACCGTATGAGGTGCAGCTGTGTCGTGGAAATCTTCAAGTTAAACGATTATAACCAGATCCACGATGGAATCTGAGTTTGTGGCATTATACAAAATTATTTATACAACGGAAAGTCTAGACATATACGTCAACGACATAACACCATTATACAAATGATCTCAACATGAGTTATCACCCTTGACTACCTGAAGTCAAAACATAACATTGCGGATCCGCTAACCAAAGGGTTAAACAAAGATCAAGTTGAAAAGACATCTAGAGGAATGTGACTTAAACCTATTGAAAAATAAGGTTCTTATGAAGGAAAACCCAACCATGCTAACTGGAGATCCCAAGATCTTGGTTCAATGGGACAACCTAATTGTAAGAACTTTACACGGTCACTGTGGGGTAAACCCTTGTCCATTCCTAGATGAAACAGTGATACCCGTAATGGAAAAGGTTAAGCATTGTGCTTTTAATGATTCTTACGTGTCAGAAATTCAAGTGGATTAATGCTGGTTACTCTTAGATAAGAAATCACATATGTGAGAGAGAGGAGGGGCCGCCTCTAAGGAAAATTGTGGGGGCTTAATTTTCTGAAAAACTCTTACAGAACCATGCGTATGTCCAGGGCCAAAATGGACATAAACCATGAGAACCGCAACGGTAATAGGAATATAATTGTGTTGAGATTTATGGATCGTTTGCAAAAACGACAGATAGTTCAAAGACATCAAGTTCATATTATCGGCTAGCAAAGAAAGTACTTCTCACAAGGGAAGGCTCAAGAGCGTGTCCTACCCTAGGTCACATAATTCGTGCATCCCCCCTCACGTACCGGCGCATGATTCGCGATCTCACGAATTGAGTGCGCGTGCGGCGCTCTAGTGCGAATTAATGTTTACTAATTCGCGAATTAATATATACTAATGCGTGCACTAAGTATTATTAATTCGCGCACTTATAAGCACTAGTCCACGAATTTATTTATACTGGAGCGTGATTTATATCTTGATAGTTCTCGCATTAAGCATTACTAGGTCGCGAATTAAGTATAACTATGTAATTTAAGGAAAAAAAATTAGCTTTATACTTACATAATTCGCCGGAGACCCCCGCCGCACCGGCGTTCTGGACGCGAACCGTCGAATTCGGGCGCGAGCGCCAGCTTAAGACGCATTAAGTTTTCTTAATTCGTGCCTTACTTTTCCTTAATTTGCGCATTTAACTTATGGCAGAAAAAATGGAAGTTGTGTGAAGAAGACGACCAGAAAAATGTGATTTAATGGAGGATCTAATAGTCACCATAACCCGTTCAATAAGAAAACGAAATAGAAAGAGAAGCTATGAAAAATAGATTGTAAAAAGAAATAGAAAGGAAAAAGATTTTAGACTCTCAGCCCGTCAGCCGCCATGTTCACTAGTGAAGAGTGAATAAAGGAAACAAATTTAGGTTTTGTTAAGTCTACTTGTTGTATTTTAGTGGGCCTGATTATTAATATATTTAATTGAATCATTTAACTATTGTACATTTATTGGGCTTTTATTATACGTTTTAACCATTCATGAGTTTGAAAAGTAAAAAATTGAACAAGATCCCATTAAAATTACTTATAGGATTTAATCACGTATGTTGTTTTTATTCATTTTTTCACACGTGAGGTTAATTTTATTATAAAATGTTGAAGATGACTTTACATGCAAAATTATTCATTGAGACTTTAAAATTACGTTTAAAATTTGTATAAAATGTTATATATTTTAATATTTTTTTAATAGACGCACTAGAGGCGCATTAAGGAGTGAATTTTTGAAAATAGGCGAACTGGCGCACACGCACACGCTTGCGTTTACGCATTATGTGACCTAGGTCCTACCTATCCTATGCAGGCATAGACTGTAGAACTCTACCACCACATGATCATTCAATTTCATACATGTGGGGGATTGTTAGAAAAATTGGTAAATGAAATGAGTTTGTATAACTGACTTGGGGTTAGATTTTGAGTGGATTCCACTTGTCTTTTTGACGAGTTCAAGATGGGGACGTGCTCTCCTATGTGAGAATTACATGCTCAAAATGGTACATGGGTGAATGAGAAATTTATGCTCAAAGTTAGCTACACAAAGTTGAAAATATTGGGAAAAAAGAGGGAAAACTTAAAAGAAAAGAGGGATTTCTCACATGGGAAAAAGAACACTTTCTTTTAGGGTTTATCTATGGGAATGCATTCTTAGTATTGTAAGAATGTGTTCGCTAGTGTCTCCTCCTTCTCCTACGTGCGCGCGAGGGGTAGGGGATGCAAATCTTGGGCCAAAATCCATCGGATTAGTGCGACTCGAGCTCGCGCACACAACGACGTACGCGTTGAATGTCGGTCTGTTTGGCCTGATGGGCTCCTGCTCGCGTGGGCCTTGTTTTGCAATTTCAATATTTCTTTTTCTATTTTGTTTAAACAGGATTATTTATTTTCTGATATATTTAGAAATTCGTAGCATCATTTTGGTAATTAAAATTTCGTAATTCAGTTTTAACTGAAAATATGTATAAGTTCATCTGAGATCTTTGCGAGATCTATACTTATCTTAATTACACCATTCGTAATTCTTAACTACAGATTCGTAATTGCCTTATAACTCGTTTTCTTGATGACCAAGTCGTCCAACCCTCTCCCAACCTAGTATATAAAGGGGTCGCTCGCTATAGGTTTTTATCATCCAAAAATACTTTGCATACACGAAAAAAGGCTTTTGCGCAGCCAAATATGTTATCCATTGTGCGGTGGTGAAGAACGTTATTGTGCGAGTTCGTCGGAACTGTTTTATGCGTGCTAGTAATCCAGTTCGTAGGTCGTTTTATTCTAGGAGGAGGTAGTCCATCGTTTTCAGCACGTAGAGAAGGACTAATCTGCTTTAAGGAGATTGAAAAAGACCCGACCTTCTTCACGTTTATTTCACTATGGTTAAGGTTACAATCTCTAGTTTACTTTTGTTACAAGATTTATGTTTGCTTATTTATTCGTTAATATATTATATTTGTTCGTTATCCTGCATTGCTACTAATAGTTATATTCCTCCATATATGATATTTGTTGATATCTATTGATAATATAATGGCTATGAAAGAGTATATTCGGTCAATTTAATTGAAATATATTAGAGGATACTATTGAGTATTGACATGCTCTTAGATTTGGTTTAAGCTAAGGGTCAATCATAAGTTTTAACCCAAGTCAATTTTCGCCCTATCTTTGACCTTTTTTTTGTTAAAAGACTTGAATGCTTTAAACACACAACATATTATTCTTTCCAATGTACCTCCTAATGTATCATAGTTGTTGTATATTTTTCAACCTGAAATTGTAGATTGGTTTGATACTTGAGTTTAATGTTAAACTAACAATGTCACTTTAACACCGGACTAGAATAATCGTGCAGTGGAAAATAAAGAACACGAATTTAAGAATATAATATATTAATATAATCTTCCGAGCCGTAGGCAAAGTACCACAAGGGTTTAACAAATGTGTTTCTCACAACTCTCAAGCTCCTAACTCTCAAGTTGCTGGAACTCACAAAGCAGACAAAAATTACTTTAATAATTCTAAACCCATAACTAATCTAACAACTCACAAACTTTGCAGAAGAAAGACAACACTCAACAACTTGTAAATAAATCTCTCTGATTGATTAGCTCTTGTCTTGTGTTTGTCTTGATGTACTTCACACCTATATATAGGTTCTTGACTTAGACTTCAAGGTGTTGTACACGGTTGGTAATTCTTCTCGTTTCCTTGTTGAACTCCTCTTTCAAGTTCTCACAGTCCTTCTTGAATATTAGTTCCTTTGTTAGTAAACTAACTAAGGAAAGACTACTTCTTCAAATCAAGACTCATCTTGGATGTTTCCTAGTTGCACTAGAACTTTTCTTTCCTTTTAAGTTGTGCGGTTAACTTAAGTAAGTAAACTTCTCATTATGGAAACTTCAATCGATCAACATATGTTTAAGTTTGTTTCCTGGATCACGATCATGGACAATCACAACTGCGGAACTCATTTAGTTAGGCGAATAAGGCAAAACAATAATAAAACATTAAAAACTTAATTGTAAGAAAGATTATGTTTTACGGTGTTACTCTAATATTGAGATTTTGTTCTCAATGTTACTATAACATTGAGATACTAATATTATCCTAACATCACCAGAATACTTGCACTTTCAATCTCTCCCTTTTTTCCTTACTTCACAAAACCCAAAAACCTATTCGAATAGATCAAATAACCAAAAGTGGACTTAAAAAAAGCAAAAACAAATTTCAACCTGTAACTTCCCCTTAATACAGAACTGTCCAACTCAATGTTGGTTTAACATTGATACTTTCAGCGTTGTCATAACATCCAACCTTCTCAATGTTAACTTAACATTGAATCCAATGAGATGTTCTAACATTGACTTTCTCAATGTTACTTTAACATCAGTTATTAAACAACACTTGCAAAAGAGTTAGTACTAGCAACAAACATTTTAGCCTTCATAAGCAGAAACATTAATTACCAAAATACAGTAAACTTAATTACAAGACCTAATTGTAACAAGGAGCATACTCCTTGATCAGAATAAAAATAAAACAGAAAAATAAATTGAAATAGTTCAAAACATAACATAAATAGTTCAAATTAAGATAAGAGACAGAAAATTTAAAACTCAGAATTTAAAATTTGATCTAAAATCCCCCTTTTTGTGAGGAAGGTAGGTCCTTGAGATGTTTTCTGAGGCTGTCAATCTCCTGAAGCCTGGCCTGCTTGTCAGCAATCTCCCTTTGAGTGTCCTAGTACTCTTGGACAGATGTGTGTCTCTTCCACAAAAGAGCTGGTCATCACAGAGCAGTTATCCCCACTGGATGTAGGAACAGAAGAAGCAGCAAACTTGTCTTCTTCTTCTTTCTGCTTGGTCCAGCTCCATCTTTGAGATTACATGGAAGATCCTGAATCCTCACATGTGTGAAGTAGCTTCTGGTGATAGACATTTTGGCAGTGTTTTTGATCCACCCCACAGTCTTCAAGATTTTGAACCATTGATTCACCAAGATTCTGAAGATCAGAGAGGGATATGGAATGATTCCCTTTACTTTTGTAGTGGCCTCCTTCATTGCTCTCAGCACCTTCTCTGCTATGTTGACACTCAACCCATTCTTCAACTTGTACACCAACTTAGCTGACTCATTTGTCATCACAGTGGTGTTGGAAGATGGGAGCCAATTGTAGGTGGAGATCTTGTGCAACACAGCACTAAGGGAGGTCACCTTTGTTGTGGGGAAGCCATCATTCCATTTCCTTGTCAACTCTTCAGTGAGATCAGTGATGATCTCATCCATGCTTGGATCATTGGATTCTTCAAGATCGGGAAGTCCCCATTCTTCATTTATGGTGGAGGGGCTTATGTCAAAGACATTCATCCTAATCCATGCCTTCCCATGCTTGGGAGAATTCTGGTGGCACACCCATTGAGAGATGTTCATGTAGAACTCTCTAATGACATCTGGTACATATGATGAGTGATTCATAACAGAGCCCAAAACACCTCTTGCTTCCAGTAGCTCATAAATTTTATTATCTTTAAAACTTTCCTCTTCTATTTCCCTCTCTTTGTGGATTACCTTGGGTTGATAAGCCTCCCACTATTCCTCAGCTTCCATAGACACATAGAAGTCAGAGTATGGTTTCTTGGGATACTCACCCTCCAGTTCATCAAAATATTCATCACTTTCTGATGTTGGAGTAACATTAGCAGGATCCTCTACCACAAGTTCATCTTCTTCAACTTCCTCCTCCTCTTTCTCCTTCTCCTCTCCTTCTTCTTCTTTTTCTTCTTCTAACTCAGTCTCCGAAGCAACCATCGCCTGCTTAGCCTTCCTCTTTCTTGCAGCATTACCAAGAGCAGTAAGAGTAAGGCTTTCCTCTTCCTCTCTCTCACCCTCTTCTGGTTCCTTATTACTCTCATCAACAACAACAACAGAGGTACCCTCAGTAGTACCCCAAATTAGTAACCATCTCCTCAGCAAGATTACCCTCATCAGCAGTATTATTAGCATTAATATTCTCAGTATGCTCAACCACATTCTCAGACACATTCCCAACATTCTCCTTAGGAATCTCAAGAATAACCTCAGACTCACCCACATCAACAACAGGGGCCTCATTCTCCCCCTCAATACAAACCTCAGCAGTTAAATTTTGAGTAGGATTATCCATCATTACCTAGATTTCTGTGTTGGTGGGTGTGGAGGTATTCTCAGCAGCTTCTGATGTTGTCCCAACATCAGCCTTTGCCGTTTTCTTTCCCTTTTGCCTTTGATAGGTCGACTTTTTCTTTGGAGCAGCAGCGGCGACGGTTTCAGTTGGTTCATTTTTGGGTATTGTACCTCCGTGCTTGTTCAATCTGCTCAACAGCATCTCCAATGGCATCAATTGAAGACTTGCGTGCCATTGTTAGAGTAATTTTTGAAGAATAAGAGGGTATGAGTTCACAGGAATTGTTTGCTTAGTAAAAATTTAGAAGGCGTGAAGAATTAGAAGAGAGGTTAGGGCAAAATATATTGTAATGAATAAGAAGAGTGGTGTTGTAACATGTTACCAAAATAATCGAACCACTGTCACACGTTCCCACGCATAGTACCTTCCCACGTGTTAGTGTTAGGTTAACACGTGACTAGAGCAGTTTCCAAAATTAAAAACTTATAAGTCACAGCGTTGCAATGTTAGACTAACATTGGTAAGTTAACAGCATGGCAGAAAGTTGTAGGTGCAGGGCTTCATCCAAAGCAACTTCATGTGAGAGCCTGAGATATCAATGAAACTGATCCGAAACTCCATCAAAGCACATGAGTACACAAGACACATTTTTTAGATCATTATTATGAGAAAATGACATTGTTGATAGACAAACACATAGAGATAGTAGTTATGAATATTCAAGAAACAATTCACTCCCACGGCATAAAAGGTCACAAAACTAGTGTGTTTGCCTACAGTATGTCACCCAAAGAGTATGCCTCAACACATGAATTAGGATTACTACTCCCCCTAAGCCCAAACCGACACAACAAACAAAATGCGGAAGTAGAATGAATGCAACAATGTTAAGTCAACATTGGAAGATGGTAACCAAGTACAAGCAGCTTCATAGAGTGGGAACATGACATATCAATTCAAATCTTTAACAATATCATAAACCCTTATGAACAAAAACTGAAGAATGTTAAAAAAGGATAATAGCATCACTGAATGAGGGCAGCACATGACTCCACACACCACAGGGACAATATTATCAACTACAGATTAGGTAAGTACAAAGGAATTGAATGAGGACAATACACTTATGATATACTTCATCACCCCAAACTCCTTATGCATACTTGTTGACCAACCTGCTTACAAGAGAAACACCAAGTGACCAGTGCTACTGGATGTGAGGCAGTCGAAACTCCAAACATCTCAGTAGAAAAGATCACCATCATGCATTTCATTGGCCAAAAATAACAAACACGTGAACATAAGCAAAACTGAATAACACTGAAGCTCTCAACATCATGTACCACAACTTCTCTATATGTCATGTTTAACCTAAACATGGATAAGTCACAGCTGAATAACACCAAAGTAGTGAACTTTGTGCATCCCAGCTTCTCCTAATGCTATGTTAACATTCTCAGACCAACAACAGGGTTTTTACTTTACGAAACTTTTGATATGAACATGCTCACTTGACAATTTATCTATTTATACAAATTAGCCACACAAGCCAATAAAGACTAAACAAAGATGAAAGATGAAAGAAAGAAGAATGCAAAAAGAAAACATAAAAAGAATTACAGACACACCACAACCAATAACCAATGCTAGACAGTGGTGTTATGTCAACAATGGTGGACTAACATTCTTACACAATGCACATGCCAAGAGAATTCCTCAAACTGAAGAATCTCTCAGTATCTACTATCTAGGGGCTTAGTGAAAATATCAGCAAGCTGATTGTTTGTCTCAATGTGTTCAATATCAATTAACTTGTCCTCAACCATGTCTCTCAAATAATTATGTCTTATATCTATATGATTAGTTCTAGAACGCTGCACAGGATTTTTAGAAATACTGACAGCATTAAGATTATCACATAACATAAGAAGGGTATCACTATCTAGCCCATAATCCAACAACATGTGTTTGAGCTATACAAGTTGGGTAACGCAGCTGCCTGCTGCTATGTATTCTGATTTCGTAGTGGATAGTGACACATGTTTTTGCTTTATGCTATACCATGAGACCAGATTATTCCCAAGATAAAAACAACCTCCACTTGTGGACTTTCTATCATCAACATCACCTACCCAATCAGAGTTACTAAAACTCACAAGGTTAGTGTAAGTGTCATATACTCATCTCAAATGTTCTCGTCATAGATTTAACAAACTTTTCTAGAAAATAATTGTTTGTTGAACCAAACACTATGTCATACACATAAATTTGAGCAATACAGATATCACAATTTTTTCTTAAAACAAACAGTGTTCTATCTCCATCACCTCTAATAAACCCAAGACTTAAAAAAAAAATTATGTAAGTCTTTCATACCATGCTCTGGGTGCCTGTTTTAGACCATACAAAGCTTTCTCAAGCTTGTACACATGGTTAGGAAATTTGGGGTCAGTAAATCCCTTAGGCTGTTCTACAAATACTTATTTATCAATCAGCCCATTTAGGAATGCCCCTTTCACATCTATCTGGTATAATTTAATCATAAGACAGCAGGCAATAGCTAGTAATAACCTAATAGATTCTATCTTAGCTACTGGAGCAAAAGTCTCATCAAAATCAATATCTTCCACCTGAGTGTACCCCTGAGCAACAACCTAGCTTTGTTTCTAATAATTACCCCTTCCTCATTGCTTTTGTTTGTAAAGATCCATTTAGTTCATATTACATTTATAGGCGGTCTAGGTACTAAGCTCCAGACATTGTTTTTAGTAAACTGCAATAGTTCATCCTGCATGGCATTAATCCAAAAGCTATCTTAGAGAGATTTATTCACATTTTTAGGCTTTGTGGCAGATACAAAACATAATGTATTATCAAATGTACATGTGAAGTTCATGCAGACACACAACTTAACCATATCTCTATAATCTAGACTCTCTTTGTTGTGTGTCCTTACTCTTTCAGTGATCTCACCTATTACCTAGGATGTTGGATGGGTCCTTCTAAATCCTAGCTGTGAGGATCTCTTCTAGGTTCAGCACCAACTTCATTGTGTGAGTCAGATTCTTCTGATGTTAGTCTAATATCCGATCTGACTGGTGTTAGTCTAACATCAGTTTATATCTTATGTTCAGTATTTCCAACTTCAAGTTCCATCGTTGGAATAACATTCTCAGTTTCTGATGTTGGTCCAACATCAGAAACAGTAATGTCACCAATACCTGCATCAAGTGTGAAATCATCAAACACCACATTAACAGATTCCTGAATGGTCTTTAATCTTGGATTATAGACTCTGAAAGAAGTACTGTTAGCAGAGTAATCTACAAAGGTGACTTTTTACTTTTTGGATCAAATTTACTTAGATAATCTCTGTCATTTAGCAAGTAACAATCACATCCAAATTCATGAAAATATGCAATATTTGGCTTCACACCCTTCAAGATTTCATAAGGAGACATATGCGTTCCAGGTCTAAGATACCATGTTACTAATGTGACATGCAGTATTTAAAGCTTCATCCCAAAGTCTTTTAGATATGTTCTTATCATTAAGCATGACTCTGGCCATTTTTTGAAGAGTTATATTTTTTCTTTCAGCAATACCATTTTGCTGAGGAGTCTTAGGAGCTAAATATTCATGGAAGATTCCTTTTGTGTTACAGTAGTTATCAAAACTAGCATTCTCAAATTCATTTCTATGATCATACCTGATCTTAGACACAGAAGAGCCATATATGTTTTTGATACTAGCACAAAGAATTTTAAATTGATCAAAAGCATCAGACTTTTCTTTAAGAAATTTTACCCATGTATATCTAGATAAATCATCTACAATAACAAAGGCATATTTATTACCATTTAGACTAGTTACCTCAATAGAACCCGTTAAGTCCATATGCAGTAATTCAAAACACCTACTAGTTCTAGGAGTAGCACTTTGTACCTGTAGGGGTGTATGAATAGCTTAGGCAAACCTCTTACAACACCAACTTTATGTAGTTTCTACAGGTTCCTGTAGTGCACATGTCCCAGTTTCCTGTGCCAAAGAAGCCTCATCTATTTTAGCATGGAAACATTCTGCTTCTTCCTAAGCCTGATAGCAGTTATGTTTGGATCTAGTACATGTCATTACAGGGACATTGTCACTATCATAAACATCACAAGATACTTTGTCAAACGTAACTAGCGAATCATCATCACAAAGCTGACTAATGCTAATTGAATTTGCTTTTAACCCTTCAACCAACAGAACATCCTTGAGTGGTGGAAATTCTTCAACATTGAGTACTCCCTTTCCAATGATTTTCCCTTTGGTGTCTCCTCCATAGGTGACAGTTTCAACTGTGAGGGGAATCATCTGTTTAAGATTCTCTTTATAGCCAGTCATATGTCTTGAGCATCCACTGTCAAAGTACCACTTACCTGAAAGGTTAGAGTAAACAACAGAAAAGACAACATTGCATACAATCTTAATCTTGGGAGATTTCAACTTTTCTATCCATGTTCTACCTTTATGTCCAATACCTAATGTTGGATTAACATTGGAAGTAGTTGTTGAGTTAACATTAGAAACTGACACTGTTTTCTTACCACTCTCCTTTAGATATTTCTTACAGAATGGTTTAATATGACCTAGTTGAAAACAATATTGACAGATATAGGTAGTTTTAATTTTTTCAGAGTTGATAGGAGCATCATTCAAGTTTGTAGATTCATTGACAAAACCAATGCTAAGATAGGCAGAATTAACATCAGAAGAGGTAGATTTCTTAACAAATCCCTAGCCACTTGTACCCGTGTGTCCCATATTCAACACCTCATCAAGTTTAGAGGTTCTTGAATTCCATTTGGCAATGATCTGACTATCATTTTTGAGCTTATCTTTTACCTATTTTAGTTCAACTTTTGCTTTGTCAATGTCCCTTTCATACAGTTTCATCATATTCTTCAAACATTCTATATCATACTTCTGAGTTTCATTACTTTTGATGAGTTTTTGGTTTTCTCTCACTAGTTTTCGGAAGGTAGCTTTCAAATCATCTATGATTTCCTCCTGGGACATTTCACCTTCAAAGTAGTATTTCTCCTCTAGATCAACTGAGCCATGAAAATAATCAAAGTTAATATCTTTATAATCAGAGTATACTTCAGAGTATACTTCAGAGTTAACACTTAGATCATTGTCATTCCAATTTCCAAAGAAGATCTCATGTTCTGGTATTGGATCCTGAATTTTGGAATAACATTGGGATCCATGGTAGTTTCCGGTATCTTCTCTTGTCCAATTAACCTGAGTGTATAGCGCAGCAATGTTGATCTCCTATGAGTTTTCTTCAGCACTTGATCCAGAGTTGAAGTCATATTTATTGAAATCATCTACACAAACCCAATGAGAGTTCTCTCTTGCTGTGAGGGTGTTAGCACATTCATTTTTAAAGTGACCAAACCCTTACATTCATAACATTGGACATCTTTCAATTTCTCAGCATCTTGAGGTGTGGTTTTTGTTTCCATGTATTTTATGAATTTAGGGGATAACTTCTTGTAACCAGGGCTAGAATTTCCAGATAGTTTACCTTTACCTTTACCTTTATAACCTAACTTATTGAATTTCTTGGTAATATTTCCATAGTTAGAAAAGATTAGCTCATACTCATCATCATCACTCCCACATGGTTCTGAATTAGTCCCAAGTAAGGCAACAACAAGTTGTTTGTTAGACTTACCTAAAAATTCTAATTCATATTCCTTGAGGGTGTTCATTAAAGTTTGAGACTCCATATTGGCAATATCTTTAGACTCACTCATGGCAATCCTTTTGACAGTGAATCTAGATGACAGTGTTCTAAAGGCTTTGTAGACCATAGTTTGATTTGAAATCATGAGTCCTAGGTTCTGATATTGATTAGAAATATCAAGAAAATTTTCAAAGTATTTGTCTATACTTTTATCTTCACCCATCTCAATTTTCTCAAAGTCCCTAAGAAAATTTCTATGTTTAGAATCCCTGACAACAACATCTCCCTCACAATTCAATTCAAGAATGTCGCATACAAATTTAGCAGTGTTGCAGGTTTGAAAAAGTTTAAACATATGGCTACCTACCCAACTGAAGATAGCATTGAGAGCATTTTTATTGAAGTTGTAGAGAGCAATGTCATTAGCTGTCCATTGTGCTTTAGGCTTTGGTACCAGATCAACATCTCCATCTCTTGGCAAGTAAGGGATGGTGTAGGCTTCCAGTACAGATTCCCATGCTCTAAGATCAATCGATTTGATGTGCACCCTAAGCCTGATTTTCCAATAGGCATAGCTGTTTGGACCTTCCAATACTGGTAGTCTGCTGGTATTGGGGTTACTGTTATCCATCTTATCGTATCAATGCCAAACACCAGTGAAGTCGGTGCTTGGCTCTGATACCAATCGAAATTGTAGATCGGGTTGATATTTGAGTTTAATGTTAAACTAACAATGTTATTTTAACACCATACCAGAATAATTGTGCAGCAGAAAATAAATAACACGAATTTAAGAAGATAATATATTAATATGATCTTCCGAGGCGTAGGCAAAATACCACAAGATTTTAACAAATGTGTTTCTCACAACTTTCAAGCTCCCAACTCTCAAGTTGCTCGAACTCAACAAAGCATACAAGAATTGCTTTATTGATTATAAACCTAGAAATAATCTAACAACGCACAAACTTTGCAAAAGCAAGACAACTCTCAACAACTTGTAAATAAATCTCTCTAATTGATTAGCTCTTGTCTTATGTTTGTCTTGATGTACTTCACACCTATATATAGGTTATTGACTTGGACTTCAAGGTGTGTTGTACACGGTTGGTAATTCTTCTTGTTTCCTTGTTGAAGTCCTCTTCCAAATTCTCGCAGTCCTTCTTGAATAATAGTTCCCTTGTTAGTAAACTAACTAAGGAAATACTCTTTCTTCAAATCAGAACTCATATTGGATGTTTCCTAGTTGCACTCGAACTCTTCTTTCCTTTTAAGTTGTGCGGTTAACTTAATTAAGGAAACTTCTCATTATGGAAACTTCGAAAGATCAACCTATGTTTAAGTTTGTTTCCTGGATCAAGATCATAGACAATCACAACTATGGAACTCAGTTAGTTAAGTGAATAAGGTAAAACAATAATAAAACATTAAAAACTTAATTGTAAGAAAGATTTTGTTTTACGATGTTACTCTAACATTGAGATTATGTTCTCAATGTTACTCTAATATTGAGATTATGTTCTCAATGTTACTCTAACATTGAGATCTAATGTTATTCTAACATCATCACAATACTTGCACTTTCACAACCTATTGATTTGAGAAAGTTTTGCCCCATGAGACCAAATTCGACATAAAGAAATGGAGACACGTGTCTAAATTGAACGGTTAATTAACGATTAAGGGATAAAACTTTTTAAAATCAATAAGTTGGGAGATATATTGCACCTATTAATAAATGAAGAGGCACATTGTAAAAGGAGGCAAATGTTGGAGGTTTTTAAAGAATTTATCCCTTTTATAACAAATCAAATACAATTGTACTACCCATTACCCAATTCCCATAGAGGTGTAATTGTGTATAAGTAATACATTATGTTCCTAATTGTTAACCCATCATAATGCACCTATCGAACCACGATAGGTACTTGGGCTAAGCCCGTCCATCCTTACAAGCTACACGATATCCAATCGAGTATCACGAATTTTACTTGATCCCAAGATATCATAATGAATTCTATGATGCTTCACATGGTATCACGATAAGACTTCTAGGTACATAAATCACTCCCATAACGTTACGAGTCTCAAATGATTCCATAACGCTACCTAAGGATTCACGATACCTCACAGGTCATACCTTGGGACCTCCACATGCGAAACAAGCCTTACGGAGAGCACACTCCTGATACCGCGAAAGGCGTTACGATAGCTCCTTATACCCGCTAGAAGTAAATGGTCCTACAATGGGCCAAGGGTCATCACTACGCCAAGGCTATCAAGCTATGATGGACATGAAATAAGGTCGCACGATGAAATATTATATCAAGACACATGCTCATATAATGGGGACCAGCTGTCAGTAGAATAGCAGGCTACGCAACCAATATTAGTTACATGAATAAACAATGTCATTGTATACCAACATGCATAATGACACGTGTCCCAATAATATCTGCTATAAAAAAGGTGTTCACCCCACATCTCAGGGATAAGTTGAATAAACTATCAACTTATACTCTCTCTTTCTCTCTTTTCCATGGTGCCCTTTGCTTTGTTTATGCTTTTTTTTTTAAATTTGGGTAGGGGGTTTCCAATAAAAAATACGTTAACTACTTTAATATTCGGGCGATTTAAAAAATACTTAATAACATATGTTGATATTTTATGGTAAACGAGTTTGTATTTTATGTTGTTATATTTGGCATTATTTTCTATGAAGTGCACGCATTAACAGAATTGAAATCGTCCCCGGTTGCGCGTTAATCACCTTCATACTTCTTTTATTATTTTGGATAGTTCCATATAATTTCCGTGATTGCAAGACTTCATGGAGTTGATCTTCTTTGATCTTCCCCCTTCCTTTGCTACTAAAAGAGAGTTGGCGCTTGAAGATATATATATATATATATATATATATATATATATTATAATAAGGTCAACCGAAATATGATCTAGTAAATGTCTTCCTGGCCTTTACAAGAAATTAGCCTTTTAATATAATTATATATATACCACAAAGAGTTAATTAGTGCGCTTACTTATCATAGTAACGCGGTGCATCAAATACGTAAAAATATTAAAATAATCGTAGGACATTTGGTTTTCTCATACACTTTCCGGGTAATACATAAATTATTGAATTAGTAATAGTACTACATAATTAATAATACATATATACGGTATATTAGTATATAGTATACACTTATGTATACCCACAAGGCCACAATAAGTCTTATATAATAAAGGTTGACGCTTGGAGATGGGGAAAAGTATTTACCAAGTAACAATATTTTCCTCCTTTGTTGGATAAACGTTCTATATATATTGTCCGATTCACCCTTTATGAATCAAAATATCAAGTTCAGAAAAAAGAAATACTCCGCGTTTTAATCCATAATACAGCGCACAAAGAATAAGAAGAAAATCATCTATATATATTTCTCGTCGATCTCCAAGAATATTGTGAAACTAGATAATTCATTATACAATGGCCGGTATAATCAAAAGAAGCTTCACATTCATAGCGGGCACAGTATTTGGAATGTACGTTGCACAGAATTATAATGCACCCAATGTTAGTAAACTGTTTCAAACTGGAATTTTGGTGGCCAAACATTTAGAGGAGACAGCTCGGAAACCGACAAAAACCGATGTCAGAGATCTGTAAGAAAAATGACCGTTGATGAAGACATGTATGAATTTTTTTTTTTTTTTTCTGAATTTCATTTTTTTTGTTTTTGCAGTTTCACGTATTATGTCTGTGACAATGTGTGGGTGTATATATTTGTTTACTCATCAATTATATGAGAATTAAGAGCATCTCAGTAATTGTTGTTTTATTGTGTATATATTTGTACGACTGTTAGTTTTGTAAATATACCTCATCTATGACAAAATAAATTAAGAATTGAACAACCAAATAGAAACTATAATATCAGAATGAAGTGGGGTATCTTGTTGAGGGTCCCCAATAAACCTCTTCAAACGACCACACTACCACCGTACCACGTGAATTTTTCAACAATCATATCTAGTTTATTCTGAAGTTATGTGTATATAAAGTGATTTGTTAGGCTTGTCGGGGATGAATTCAACGAAGATCATCCAATACTAAGTCAAAATTAAAAAAGTTAAGTTGAGGATACTCTATGATGTAGATGACTAGTTTACAAACAACAGAAGGTAGCACTTCATGCACTCACATATATATGAACTTCACGTGAGTCTCATGTTGTGGGGCTCACATGTATGTGAGTGCAGGATGTAGTCTGTATACGAGACTCTCATATCTCTGTGAGTGCGTGCCCTTTTCAGGAAATAAGGGGTATTTATATATATATATATATATATATATATATATATATAAGTGCATGAAGTGCTACCTTCTGTTGCAACGTAAGACCCACGTGAACCCAATCAAGCGACGAGGTCTAATGGTTGCGACGCGGTGGACACCTTAAAGAGATCCAACCTCATGTGAATTGGCGGAGTATCCACCATGACCATTTGTGCTCTTCTCTCGCATGGGAGTCTTGACTTACGCGAGGGTTGATGGAGCTTTCACCATAATTCTCTTTTATAAGTTGATACTTTGAAGATCTTTGACCCTTAAAGTACTAACATAGCTCGTACCGTGGCCCTTTGTCACTGGTTGGTCTTCTAACGCTGCTTCTTCCCAAATGACATTGTGTATCTTGACCATTGACGAATTACTTTAGTAATAAGTGTCATGCGTCGAAATACGATACATCAGGTACATCGAATCTCCTTTTATTAAGAAATTACCCCCTTCCAATTCCATATTATGTATGTGTCCATCGAAATACATGAAGCTTAAAAGACAAAGATTTTTGATTAACTGATTCACAATTCCAAGATTAAAATGTGCTTAATTGACTATCTTTGAAATCTCAAAAGCTTCTAGGTGCTCATCCTTTGTATGCATGTGAGCCTTTGAAGGATAGGGTAATACCTTATTTCATGATCTCGAGTCTAAATTCGATATCTATACTCTATTGTCAAGGTAAATTGTTGAGAGGCCTAGTACTTTAACTAGTACCCTGTAAACTTCTTTACCCCCCAAAAAAATACTCTTTAAACTTTGAATCATAGATACGAGATTATTATTCTAAAGTTAGAAAAAAATTGAGAATTTAATTATATGCATGCATGGCCATATCAATTTCTATCATATTTAATTTTTAGTGTTACTTAAAAAGGGAGGTTTAATTGGCGGCCAATCACGCTCAGTGGACCTAGTTTTGATGGATGCATATCGGACCAATCAAAAAATGTTGGCGAGACAAAAATAAAGGGCCCATGTTCTTAATCGGCCCAATCATGAACCTTCATGAATTATGCTCGTACGTACTCCCGTATATAATATTCATTACAAGTCTCATGTTTTCTTCTTATATCACTCTTTGTATATCATGCCATAGATTTCAAAATACCTACATATTTTCATCGTGAATGTTTACATCAGTAAGAAGAAAAAAATAATTTTTTAAAATTCAATAAATGAATCTATTTACAAAATCACATCTCACGCTGATCAAAACGTACCTGAGAAACAAGCACTTATTTGGACATGTAGCAAGTTCCATTTAGGACATTTTATTTATATTTACTTTTAATAAATGAATATAAAGTAGTTGGAGTGAAAAACAATCAAGAAAGAAAAAAAAGCATTAAAAGCACTCATCAAGCACACAATAAAACAATGAAATCTATGCATATCAAATAGCAAATGAGATGGTCCCTCACAATTGTGGCACATGCTACAAATGGATAACTATACCAACACCACAATAATGATTTGTCCCCATGTGCAACAGCAATTAAAAAAACACACACACAGACACAGAAAAGAAACTGTGGTCCTAAATCCATAGCCTAACATAGCCAATAATGTACTTCACTTAGATAAAAAAGACAGCAACTACAAGCCCATGTCCCGTAACTTCTGGCAACCATCCCAAAATTCTTCTTAACATTAAACTATTGCAATCTCAAAAATCAAGATAACATTGTACTAAAATAAAATTGTAGAAAAACCAGATGCATTGAATATTAAATAGCACACACATACCAACCAATAGCTTATGGTCCAAACTTGTATAATAGGATGAATGAGATGTAACATTCAGTACAAGAGGCAGGAAAAGACAACCATTCATTTTCAGTTAGCAATATCCCAAACACAAATAGGAAAGAAAATTAAAATTCACTTTCATAATTCAAATACACCACCCCCATTGAGTGTTTGATTGTAAAAGAATAAGTACTCTCCTTCCCTCACAAAAGATGTTGAGATCATCTATAAGCCTTACTAAGACAGTCAAAATCACGATAATCGAGCAAAAAGTTCAAACAAAACGAAAACATATAAGTCGTAAAGATCTCGGACATTGGGGTTATGGTCACATTAAGGAGCAATCTCCAGACTCGGCTCGAAGGAAAAGCCAGTAAAGAGCTGAAGAGGAAACCTTTTTGTCACCGGGCATTTCTGCGACCATTTCCATTGCTTCTGATTAACATCAAAGACGAGAAGAGCTGGAGCTCCATAACTCTGGATGTATATAAGGTCATCCGTGCCACTGCTAGCAAAGACATCGTCAAACTCTCCAAAACCTTGGAAAAACTTATGGGGCATCCTAGAAATTTCTTGCCAACCTTTCTCCTTCAGAATCCAAATCCCGATCCCTTTAATGATATCAGGTCGATCTTGTTTTCCAATGCCCCCGACCATTATCAGCTTTTCTTTTAGATTCATCAGACGACCGCATGTAAGAGAACATGGAACGGGGACAAAGCTCCTCATTAATAAACCATGTGGGGTTCGGCTCTTGAGGTTGTACATCACAAGTCCGTGGCGGATGTCAGGACCACCGCCCCCGGTCGAGTATATCAGAAAGTACAAAACACCATCACATATCACACTCTCGTCACCACCCCTCCATCCCGGTAAAACTTCCATCAGAGCAGTGACCCATGACCTGGTTTTCGAATCATAGAGATGGATAGAGAGATCCCACTGAAAGAAGTTTCCAGGAACTTGCTTGGATTTAACAATGGAGACACGGTACTGATGAGATGCACGATCAACTGAGACCGCCAATGCACTGTAATCAGAAAATTTTGGGCCAGGCGGCTCGTTAAGCCCTTTCCAGCTTTTAGTTATGGGATTACAGATGTACAACTCACTCCTGCTATCGTTGTCCATGAAACAAACTAACCCACATGAGGAAGCAATGAACCAACTGGATGTCTCGATGCAGGGCAGGTCAATACCGTACCACTTCCGAAGAATGGGGTCATATGCATACCCAACAGGTTCGTCTGAGCTAGTGAACATAAAATACCAAGGTTTCTGTGACAACATATGAGGACTGTTCCAAAGAAACCTTTTCGATGATACAATCTCGTGCCATCTCTTACAAACACAGCCTGCCCTGAAAACGCTGGCAACGGGGAGATAAGATAGGATTCTTTCCAATAAATCATCAGGTAAAAGTAAATCCATAGAGACAGCAGCTACTTCTTTGTCAGTGTCATCGTTAAGTTCTGAGAATGAATCATACTCCGTAGTACCAGTCGCAAAGTTATCAAAGCAATGACTGACCCAGGAATTTTCTCCTTCCATCATCAAGAATCTACAGAACACATGAAATTTCAAATAAATTTCACCAGAAGTACCATTAACAGTTCAATATCTAATGACTGAAAAGGTCCAAGAAAAAACTTTTGACGCCTATAACTTGAATTACAAAAACCACGCCAACGCAATAATTCACAAACTGCAACAAACCAAGACACCTTGCCATTCGAAAAGATTGAAAACATGAAAACTATTCATAGAGCAAAGAAACCAAATTACAAGTGAAAAAATTATCCACATCTATGTACCCATCTACAGAGTCACTGCAACAAATCAAGAAACATTTTTCCTCCAGCAAACTCCTCACAAATGACAGGAAGCATTGAAAACCAAAATAGCGTAAAATAGCCTACAACTTGGTCCAGACCACGAATCGGATTGTACATGTATAAAACACAACATGATATCTTAAATTTACAAGCATAATAGTTAGTATCAGAATTATGACAAAGCAAGTAGCACCTTAAGCTTCAAGTGGTTAGCAGACAGGGAAAAATAAACCAGCTAAATACATACAAACAAGACATTACCCCATGTTACCCAAAAAAAAAGAACATCCTTCAAACCTTAACATTCACAAATCAATTAAGATTGCAACAAGATTCTCAATTCAGTACAAAAGTACACTAAACCTATAGGCTTCTTTCTCATATACTCAAATAAAAATAACCTAACAATCAAAATAATAGTAAAAGATAAAAACTACCAAATGTTAGCTGAAAGAGAGCTATTTTACACCAAATCAGCACTTTCATAAAACCCACAAAAAATAAAAAATAAAAAATCCCAAATGCTAAAATTAAACACACCACATGCCAGATCTCACAAACACCCACAAAATGTTATTCCAAAATCTTCACAAAACAAACATCAAAATTGTACCTTTGAAGCAACAAACAAACGGATCTTCACAGATTTCTCAAAAAAATCAAACCCTTACCACAAAAAATCAACAAATGTTGAAGACAAATAATGGGTTTTGTTGGGATTTTGCGGATAAATATTTTTGATGTTTATACAGTAAATATTATCTGAAGCAAATGGTAGAAGGGTTGTTGTTTGTTTTTTCCATTGTAGCTAAAAAAAAAAAAGAGAGAGAAATGGGAGGGGGGTGGTTTGTAACAGAGGGTTTATTGGATTTGTTGAAATTGACAAAAAAATAGTGTGAGAATTTTGATGGGGTTTGCAAAAAATGAGAGAGGGGTGTTGTTTGTTTTTGGGCACAATCAAAAGGCAAATAATGCTGTCTTCTTACTCATCAATATTTTGTTTGTCTAATATATATATAGATATTATTATGTGTATGTATATTTAATTATTTATTATTGTTTTTTGGGTACAAAACCGACATGTATTGGAAGCATCGCACTTAAAGTATTTATGTGTGCCACGTTTGGAGTGCACCACACGCGTGACATTATATATCAATTTGCATTCAATTTTAGGCTATGGAATTTAAGAAACTCATAGTTTCTATGAAGAAAAAAATTTGCAATAATTCAATTAGTTAATCAATAGGACCTCTTATTTATCAAAAAAGGAAAAAGAGTAGGTCCTCTTATTTATCAGAAAAGGAAGAAGAGTATGTCCTCTTATATATGAATCAAGATATTTGTGAATCGGGTTTTATGTGTCGTAATTTGATTTGGGACACGTGAAAATAATTACGAAGACCGACTCCTTAAAAAAAAATTAGAAAATCAGAAGGCGAGAGTAGAGTGATCTGGAAATCGGATCATCATAACAATTCGAGGTACATGAGAATAGATTTTAAACCACATTGCAACCAAAATGCTGGATTTTAAGGTGAGAACTAAGAGTCTAATCTTATGTCTAACCATTATGTGAATAGGTTAATATATCAGATATCTAATTTCGATTATTGTCCTCTGTCGACAAAGATCGAATTCGACCTACTACCGAAATCGACTCACAATCTTGAATTACTGTAACTCGAATTTTGGTCTCGACATTTCAACCTACTTATCGAATATGAGCTTCAAGTTACTTGACCCTAAGTCTTTCGACCTCTCGAATTCAAACCTCCATCTATCGAATAAATTACTGTTAGAGCGTCAGAGTGCTTACGACAAATCTGATGCGACATAGTCATGTGTATTATTTGAGGTGCATGTGTCATAAGAACAAACAATGGTCAAAGTCTGAGTTTGCGGGCATATCGAAAATCATGATGCATATCAACACAAAGTGATCCAACGAAATGAGGATTTGAAATTTGGAAGATTTTCTTTATAAGGAAAAGAACCACTTTGAAATAGTATTCAAACGAATACGTATGGGTACTTTTTCTTTGTTACTCTTGGAGATATTCTTATTCATAAAAGTGATTTTGAATAAAGAAGATTTTCTTAAACTGAATTGTTAGTTGTGCGGTGTCCAAAGACTTATTGCTAATTATACGTGTTTGTTTTAAGTCTTTTTTTATAGCTGTGATCTCAAAAGTAATCATTTTTAGTTATTGTTTGTTGGCGCTTGGAGCACGGGAGAAGCACATTAAGTCATTAACAGAAATGTACATATACTTTAACAATTCATGTCTTCAAATAAAATAGAAAACTATATATATGTAGATACATGTATCTAATTCTTGGAATCAACAACAAGTTTCGTATTTAACATTCAATTGAATGTAAGCAATACTTTGCCCGAATTCGCATTATTAATATCTAAGAATGAGCTTATTCATTATCAACTTGCATTACCATTAAAAACAAGGGAATGGATATCTTCTCTTTAAACCATTATCATCAAAAATCAAGGGAAAACAATATATTTAAAAAATTATTTCCTCTTTTTTAGTTTTGGTATATACTCCGACAACGTGAACAAGCTAAGGTTTTTTTTTTCCTTCACTTGATTATGATTTTTTTTTTCCATTTGATGTACGGTTTTGGTTTGGGGTCCATTACTTTGTGTTAACAAAAGGCATTTCGTCCAATAGACATGCTTTACCTAACCTCTGTCCACTTCATGCTTTTGGTGGATGATTTCAGTCCATTATTTGAAAAAGAATTATACAATATATATAACATGATTTCCATTTAATTGACGGGTGAAAAAAAGGCTGACGGCTTAGCTCTTTAACTGCTCATGGGGTCTACAAAGTATAATTTGCAAGTTGCATTTTTGGAATCGGATTAAAAACGTTAAGGGGCCAAAAGTAGAACTTTTAACAGTAAGTGTAGAAATGAGAGCTCCTCATGTTTCTCTTAAAAGGAGGTATTGTTAGAGGGAGAGAATATACAGTAGCCCAGGATAGTTTCCAACCAATGTGAGACAAGTAATTCAATAGTAAGAAAATTGTGAGAAGTATATTTAGAGGAGAAGATTTAAAAACAATGGCATCTTTAAGATAATTATTTGCTTCTGTGTAATTACATATTGAAAATAGTAAAGAGATAATTTATATATGTTACTTACTTCCATAAAAAAACATTAACTTTCGCCTTATATTAATTATATATGTATAAATATAAACATATATACAACATCAGCTCACGTTGCCCTTGCTTCCGTGTACTGTTGAAAAATACGTAAACGCATGCATAACTTTGACAACGACTTTCGTAATGTAACGCCATATATTTCGATAATTTATTTTTCTTGGCTACAGTACAAATTAAAGAACTCTTTACAAATGTAATAATTCTAATTTCATGGTCGAGTAGTTTGTGTTTTAAAACTTAAAGTCTAATCAAATAAACGGCAAAATTACTTCATAAACAATCTATTTCCATACATTTATCGAACATCCAATTTTTTTATCTTTTATTATAGTTTTGGAACAAAATATAGAACTCTAAATATAATTTAATTGTAATCAGGTGTAATCGTGATATATATTTGTACGTTGTGCACATTAAAGGCTAATTAAGAATAAAAATAAGCTTTAATTTCTGCAACCCTATGTTGCCTCCTGGCGCCGCAACCACTGCCAAATAATGATATAAACCATACACAATTAGTAGTACAATAATCAATGAATAGTGGGTGGCTTTTGTTAGGTGAAGTTGAAAATTACTGTTCTATACTTCTGTACTGTACTATGCTGCTAATTAGCTAAGCTATTGCATATAAGAAAAATAAAAATTAGCTAAGCTATAGACGTAACAGGTAAATATATATGCGGTTGGCTGTCACTCTGTTCTACCTCTGCCTCCCTATATAATCCTAGCTACACTATAAAACCCTAAACCCTAGCTACACTATATTGCAACAATAACATGTATTGGTCCAAATTGAGTTTTGTGTGTTTTTAGTATCTACCTATGTCATTGTGCATGTCTTTATATATATATATATATATATATAAGGAATATTTTATATATGTATGGATATATAACTTTGAATTTACAATAATATATGTGATGTGTTGTACACTTCTTTCAGATACGACGCATTCAAACATTGCACGTAAGCTGGAATGAAGTTTAAGTGGCGTTCAATTTACCTTTTGATGTCTAAATCAACAGGAATGGCGTTTATCACTAGCTCGCTCTTAAACAAAAGTGGTTCTATGTTGAAATGACTAAATTCTCCATCAATTATGATATGAGTTGTAGATCTAGACAACAAATTAGCTTATTAATCATCAATGGTTCCTTTTTTTTTTTTCGAAAACAAAGCAATGAATTTCATTAGCAGTTCGGTTTCGGCAAACCGAGAAACAGTTCAGACACTCAAAGAAAGATTTGAAAAATACAAATCCAAAAGCCAACTCAAAGAAAAGCAAAACAAAGAAAAACAACAAACAAATACTAATTCGGGTCCTCAAGAAGTTGCCAATCCATATCGGTTGTCGTTGATTGCACAAGAAGGCGTGCCTTGCTTTCTCTTTAATTTAATGCTAATAACTTGTAATACTTACAAATATAATTATAAACTCTTATGAATCTCCACGTAAATTATTCACAAAACGCAGACTAACAAATGTGGTATACTGATCATAAACTGATAAAAGTAATGAAAAGACGAGGAGACGTAAGCAAATGCAAATAACATGCCAACTGCCATGCATCACACCATTTGAATTTTGAGTCACCCAAATCTCACTTTTGCAAGATGGATGGACACTAATAAAGTTAATCCCCAAAAAATAAATTGAGGTGTTTAAAAAGATACCATTTTTCTTTTTTGATGAATATTAAAAGATACCAATTAAAGGGGGTTTCTTTTTGGACCGGTGGATGTCGGGGTCACAGTTTAAACTGTGATACTTTTATGTCACATCGTATTACTTGTGTTACAGCGATATATATAGAGATACACGTCTAAAAATATTACAATCTTTTATTTGTATATTTCTCACATAAATTAATTTAAAAGCAATTAGTCTACTATTGCAAATCCACTTTCTGTATATGATTCAGTATCATATTATTAATTAAAGTAAAATATGTCGTCGTAATGTGTTGGTTTCGTGATTTTATACCGGATACCGTTAATCATGATTAGATGTTGATATTCTCAATCTCAAGTCGTACTATACAAAAGCTATATAATATGTAAGCAAATGAAAAAACAATAGAATGAAGGATTGTAACTAATTAAATAAAAAACTGCTAAATGGCCCACCTATCTACGATATTAATTTGCTGTTGGTTGTGACTTGTGACTTGTGATTGAGAAGGTGATGTAACAAGAACAGCTATTTTTAATTAATTTTTTTAATTAGTTAATCTTCTACTATAAATAAGAAGTAGGTTTGTTTGCGCTTATTGCATTTAAGTCCTAGTAGTTTTTGCCTTTTCTATTATTGTTCTTATTTGGTAATTTACAATAAAGTCCCTATATTTTGTACTTTTTATTTTCGCCCCTAATGTTCTACTATATATAAGCGGTAGGTTTGTTTGTGCTTATTGCATTTAAGTCCTTGTAGTTTTTGCTTTTTTATTATTGTTCTTACTTGGTAATTTGCAACAAAGTCCCTATATTTTGTACTTTTTTATTTTTGCCCCTAATGTTTTTTATTATTTACTTTTAAGCCCCATAATTATTTGTATTACAATTCTTTAAATTTTAGTTTTTCTTATTTTTGCCCCTAAATATTTTTATTATTTACAAGATTCTCACTTGGTAATTTACAAAAAAGTCCCTACATTTTGTAATTTTTTACTTTCACCCCTACTATTTTTCTTTTTTACTTTTAGGCCCCATAGTAATTTGTAATACAACCCTTCAAATTTTAAATCTTCTTATTTTTGCTCCCAAATGTTTTTTTATTTGACTTGTAAATTTCAGAAAAACCCTTGCGTCTTTGAACTCTTTCACTTTCGCCTCTAAAGTTTCTTATTATTACGGTTTTTACCTCTTTTACTTTTGCTCCTAAAATTTCCTGTTATTTCAATTTTTTTTGCTTTTTGCACACAAAGTTTTTGTTATTTAGCTCATTTCGTCGTCCATCTTTCTTTGTTTCAATTTTTTCCTTGTAAGTTCAACTAATTACTATGTTCTGTTATATTAGGTCTATCTATATGTACTATATTTATAAATTGCTACGATTTTAGTTCTCTAATTTGGTATGCCCCTATTTTACCCATGCTATTTTATGTAATTATTTTCCAATATACTCAAGCTCAAACACCAAGAAAAGGGTTTCCCGCAATTGTAGACTTTGGGGCGTAGAATGTGTTGGTGGGCATCGTCGGAGGCGTGTGATGTGGTGGCGGTGATATGCGCAATCAGAGGGGTCGAATGTAGTGGTGGTTGTGGGCGTCGTCGGGGGCGTATGATGTGGTGGTGGGAGCTTGGTGGCGACGTGTTGGAAGAAAATTGATTCGACCGCCGGGCAGAGGAAGTTGGGCGTCAGAGTGGGATTTCAGCGAAAAAACGGGTGGTGAGGCGGCCAGGCGGGGGGTGCAGCGTTAGAATCAGAACTATGGGAAGAGGTTGAATCGGAACCATGGGAAGAGGTGGTGTCGTGCGAGAGGTCTTGTGAGGTTTAATAATTTATGATAAATACGATAGTAGATTAAGTTGACATCGAATAATATTATTTAAAACATTAATGAAAACTTGTGGATGCCCGTGCGTAGGACGGAGTTATTTACTAGTACTTAATAGACATCATCTTTGTGAGCTAGGCCACTATATATAAAATTGATGGAACGCAGTCCTCGGGGTACGTTGTTTTTCTTTTATTTATTTATTATAGAATATGAAAGGGGTAGGTTCCTTTAGTTGATGACTTGATATCTTTCAGATTTTTTTTAGAGCTACTTCATATCCAAGTAAATATTTGGAGATTTCATTTGTATAATAAAGAACACTATACACATATTATATAAACTTTCATAATCAAGAATTGCCTTGTTTTCATAATAGTTTATGTGATAGAGATGGCGATCGACATAGTGAATCCCATTCAAGAAAGTTAAGAGGGCCCCAATTAACATAATATCACCATTTTATTTATAGTTCACATCTTCAACAATGATACACTATATAATTAAACTTTGTATAATTGGGAATAAGCCACCATATGATACAAGAGAGAGAACATTAGAAGAAGCTCATCGAATATGCCATCCAATGCACGCCCTCAATAAAACCAAACTTTTTGTATTAAATTAAAACCGTCAAATAAATATAATTTGAATAATATCAACTTTCCGGCCATGTCAATAGCAACATATGATGCACCGACACTTCAAAACATTAGCCGTGTCCGTGTCCGACATGTATCAGACACCCAACACTCGTCCGACACGCCACGTGGCGTGTCTCTATTAAAATAAATAAAAATTAATTTCGACACTCGTGCCCGACACTTGAGAGTGGCGTGTCGGTGATTTAAGAAGTGTATATATAATATGTTTTAGACATGGTTGTGAGAAAATTGTATATTTTAATAGTTTGTGTTATAAGACTTATTAAAAATAATTATAAATTAACAATTAAGAGATAAAGGAGTTAAAAAATAAATTTTAAAACTTAAACAACTAAATAAAAGGTTTAAATGTATTTTTCTTAGTTAATCTATGATTTTGGATTGATTAGTATATGTATTTGTTTGAGTATTATATAATTTTTTATTATTAATTCATTTGTTTGTATTTGTGTTTGACATTGATACTTAAATTTAAGTAAGCGTCTTGGTTAACTTCGTTTTGTTTAGTAACTAGTGAGTAATAAATGATAATTACTTTGATGTTATAAGTTATTAATTGTGTTTACAGATAATAATTTTATACGTTCTTTTTTTTTGAGTAAAAAAAGGTGCTTATATTTCCACTTCATCCAAAAAACTTCGTACAACCAAAGCAAAAGAAAAACGCTAAACCTATGCCTTCTCAATATGAGAAGTAACAATGTTATCCACCAAAGAGACTAAACTAATCGCCGCTTTTGCTAAATCGTGCGCCTCGCCATTGTTATCTCTACTAATCCAACTAAAGATCCAATGTCGCCAACCTTGCCACGTTGCAACAATATTCGCTATGACGTTCGCATGGTCACTCGCCACGGTCGTTGGGAACCAAATGTCACAGACCACGTTGAGACAGTCGTTCTCCACCAATACATTTGCCCAATTACGTTTCTCAATTAACCGGACTGCTGCGCGGATTGCCACGGCTTCGGCGACGCGGGGCTGCATACATCCAACAAACTGTTCTTGAAAACGGAACACAACCTCGCCTAAGTTATTCCGAGCAATCACTCCAATGCCCGTCGCCCCTCCATGCGAGTTAACCGCTGCATCAATACGGACAACGAAGCACGGATTTCCAGCAAAGTCGAGCCTTGCTTGCGGTCCTTCAGTGTCCAGATTCTCGCGCTTCCGTTCACGGCCCGTCCTCCAAAACTCCATGTAAAGTTGAACGAATTCCACCACCTGCATTGGTTGCATTCCCCCCTCATCCGCCACGACTTGGTTTCGGTTCCACCAGAGAGCCCAACACTCAACCACGATCCATTCTAATCTCTCCAGACCATATTGCACAAAGACTCGTCGTAACCAAGCTTCTCCCTCTTCCCATGCTTGCATCAGTTCACTATCCCTAACAAATAGGAGAGCCCACACTTGCCGCGCCATATGACACATGATAAAACAATGTCGAAAGTCCTCCTCTCCACTCGCACAAACCGGACAACCAACATCAACATCAATGTGTCTTCGTGCTAATGAAACTCGAGTTGGCAAGATATTATGACAAAGCCTCCAACTAAAGAGATTTATTTTTGAAGGGTATCGCGGCTTCCACAAGAAATTCCAGTTGCGCACCCCGCCACTTCCCTCCGCAACACACGTCTTCTTTTTATGCAAGCCCCTCTTGATGATGAGGTGATACGCACTCTTTACCGTGAAAACCCCGGAACTCTCATAGTGCCATATCCTCTTATCCCTATAAACGTCGCCCCCAAGCGCAATCGAGAGAATAGCCGTCACATCCTCCTCCCAAAAAATAGCACGAATCAACGGAATATTCCATGCTCTCGTGTCATAGTCTCGAATCCCCGACACCCGATAATTAAGATACCCCTCAACAGGCGGTGTTATTACTCGAAAGGAGACCTCTCGCGGGATCCAACCGTCCCCCCAAATTCGAACATCATTCCCATCACCAATGAGCCATCATAACCCTGCATTGACAACCTCAATACTTGCGTGAACGCTGCGCCGTGAAAAGGACGGTGCTGCACCAATTTTTGCCTCCAAAATAAAGGAAGTCGAGTAATATTTTGCCTTAAAAACGCGCGCAACCAAACTCTCCGGAAATTCAAACATCCGCCACACATGATTTGCTAATAATGCCAAATTAAATGCTCGCAAGTCGCGAAACCCCAAACCGCTATCTCTTTTGCTCCTCGTCAACTTATGCTAAGCCATCCAGTGTATTTTATCTTGCGTCCCACTCCCCCACCAATAATTGCTAATCATGGCCTCAATTTCTTTAATTAAAGTCTCAGGCAAGCGAAAACAGCTCATAGCAAAAGTTGGAATAGCTAGTGCTATTATATTTAATATATTTTAATATAAAAATAAATCCGTGTCCCGGTCGTGTCGAATTTTTAAAGAATTTGTGTCCCCGTGTCCGTGTCACCGTGTCCGTGTCCGTACAACATAGATAGCAACAAAAGTAACTGTCGCAAATTGCGTGGCGCAAAATCCAGTGTAATATGTTAAATAATTACTTTCTTTTGTCGCTAACGCACATTGTGATGGGCATATTCACTAATAAAAAGGTAAAAAGAATCAATATGGTGTGTGCGTGAATAGTTTTTTCCATGACAGAAAATCATAGTGTTCACCAAATTAAGTGGGCTGAATTGGTTTGTACTTTAGTACAATATTTGATTAAGGAAAACACGAGAGCTAGCGCTGTACTCCAAAAATGATGCGGCTCACTTTTTTTTAAAAAAAAATTCACATGTTTTGGTCAATATTTTTTTAAATCTTTTTTTGATGCACAGTTAAGTTGTGGTATTTATTTGATGCAAGATAAGAACGATAAGTACAATTATTAAGTTTGTAATTTAAATTTATTGGGTGGACTATATATCTTTGTGTTGACTTCTAGCTTCCTATGGTTACGCATGACCTTCATATTTAACTTTCTTTGTATTGATACATTTATGAGTTTTTATTTTACGTGATTGAAACATTTCTTCATTGAAAATGACTCGAGTTTGTATCTAGCGAGAACTACATATAGTATTTATGTCATCATGTGTCCTAATAAAATAGTTTAACGTAAGTAAAGTTTTTGTCACGAAATTATGCAAACGTTGATAAGCACATGTGTGCATGTGTGTCTAATGTGTTTAAAAATGAGAAACCAACGGTGCAGTAGTAGTGGCGACCAATATAAATCGAATGCGGTAATTAAGACGTTAAATTGTTTAATTTCCAGACAAGCCATATTTTGCACATTATTACATGTTATGTGATGGCTCACGTGACGTCACACTTCCATTACAATATTTTTTAGTGCCATTCCATGCCATCTCAAAATTTGTTTATGACTTTTGTCCTTTTGTTGATGCATAGAATTTGCTCCACAAAACCAACCACATTCATCAAGAATATAAATTGCAACCAAGCATCCACGTTCAAACATTAAGAAATGAATATAAAAATACAAAATATTATCAAGATACAGTATTTGAAATAGATCTCATCATTTTGGCATAATCCTCTGGCGGCTTTTGTATGTGATGATAACTTTACAAAATTAAATGTCCCGTATATTTTATATATTACAGAATTCCTATATTTTGGTTTTATTTCGTCACGGTAATAGAACACAGTAAAAGATTACAAAATGAGATCAAAACAACGCTATCCAACTTTATTAACGGACTAGCTTGGTCTGGAACACTTATTACAAGCTTATTAGGTAAAGTAAATGAATTACAATATTAATGTAACGTATCGAATTTGAGGTATTCGATGCTGACGTGTCGAATTTCTTCGTTCGATGTGGAATAATCAACAATCGTTCGAAGTTATTCCGGAAGGTATCAAATTCGATACGTACTTGGATGTTGAATTCGATGCGTGTCTTGGCGTGTCGAATGGAAAATCACTGTTTAAATACGTATCGAACGAGTTATGATTCGATCTGATGCGTGTCGAATGAGAGACGATTCGATGCTGACTGTGCTGATGTGGTTAGCTTCCCGAAAAGTTGCACATAATACAAGGGGGACGGGCTATTTATAGAACCCGTCCCGTGGAGCCCACAATCCAATATAGAAAGACGCATCGAATCAGCGGTATTCGATGTGCTAATGGGCTGGCCCAATAAAGAAGAATTATACTGTAGATTCGATGCGCGCATCGAATTCTCTCTATTCGATGCGCTTATGGGCCGGCCTAATAACGATGTATTGGGTCAATCGTAAATCATACCCATCATATAGTCCCCCCAGTTTGGGAGACGATATCAACGTAGAGATCGTCTTCCAAACTTTAAAAAATATATCTGGAATATCAATATAGTGATCGCCGTATGCATTCAACATATCACCGAATATTTACTGGTTTGGGATGTTCCTATTCATAGTAAGTTCGGAGCGGTTCATAATAATAGTATTAGGAGGATAAATTTTAACACATCGAATTGTACACCATTCGATGCGTGAAATAGTACGCATCGAATTATACCTGTTCGATGCGGTTATTCGATGCGACTCCGTAAATGGGCCTGATAGGCTTCGCGTCCCCCATATAAGGGGGGCGCTGTGATGACGAGCTCATTCTTCTGCCAACAGATTTTTCTCTTCAGGTGAGGCGCATCGAATTTGCGTCATCGATACGACTCGCATCGAACGGTCAGCGATTCGATGCGATCAGCATCGAATTGATAAAATTTGATGCGTTAAGATTGTTGTTTCTCCTAGTTTTAAGCGTTCCGATGTGTATTTCTAATCTGCTCTTATTTTGTGTAGGATATAAACAACCAAGCAAAAGCTTCTCTTACCGGAAATTCAATCAAGGAAAAATAATTGGTTTTTATTTTGCTGGGTTTTCTTCTTTTTAACATGTTCAATGTTACGTATATTTGAGTGACATACGAGAGTGTAGAGTGACGTATGCGTCCTTAGTCAGTCTCCGTTTTTAATTTATTTCAGTTTATTCTCATCAAAGATGGTGAGCGGTGGATCCACTTCTGGGAGTGAGTCGAGTACTGGCTCTAGCTCCAGTTCCATTAATAAGGGGAACCCTTCGAGAGCACCCACTGCCCCGAGCACATCTGACGTAGATGTATTCGATTTAATAGATATAATAACAGTTGATCCTCCCGTGGGTGATGTCCCCGCCACATATATCGAACAAACCACGCCCGAAGGGAACAGTGATGACTCGTACACGTCGTCTTATAAAGATAACCGTGTTCCAAGCGAGGGTGAAGAGGACGTAGATTATATCAATAAAGAATTCGATGATCATGTAGAGGTCCCAGGAATGGCCTATGATCAATATACCTGTCGTCTCCAACACAGTCGTAAGGGACTCCGTAAGAAATTTGATATACCTGATAAGTATAAGATCGTCCTGCCGGGTGCCAATGATCGGACGCATACCCCGCCGCCCGGTCACATGAATGTGTTTGTTGGACAGCTCTTAAACGGTTTACGTTTCCCGATTCCTTACGAGCTAAGATGACTTTTACGGAAAATAAGCGTCGTACCTGCACAACTTACGCCAAACTCTTACGGGAATTTGATTGGTTTCATCATAGTTATGAAAGCTTTGCGCCAACCACAAAGTCCCAATGAGTTTTACGCGTTATTCGAGATTGCGAGGCGCGAAGAAGGATTCTACCATATCAAAGCACAAACGAATCGGAAGTTCTTGAACGGTGGGGCGACCGGGTATGGAAAGGATTGGAAAAGAAGATACTTCTTCATAAAGGAGAGTTACGAAGGCGAGTTCGATCAATTTCGCCGCGAATTGTACACTGGGGCAAGGGTAATGATTCCCGGCGGAGTTACCATAACCCTATGGGATTGCGAATTTATCCCCAATTTAGTTAGAGAACATCAATTCGATGTTAAAAAACTCGTTGAAAATCGAGTCCTTTCACTAGCTGAATTGTCTCCGGTGAAATATAAGGGGAAAATGACCATTGGTATAACTGCGCAACTCTTTTATTATTTTGAGTTATGCTTGTGTTTTAATGATTTATTCTTCTTGCAGCCAAGTATTCCATGAGCCGTCACGCGAGAATGAATCGAGCCGCTGCTGCTGATTTGGCCAGCTCCCAGACCGACACTGTGCCCGAGATTCCTCCCCCCCAAAAGAGAAAAAGTAAGGGTAAAAAGAATATTGTCGGTCCCTCTACTGCTGCTGCTGCTGACACAACAACTGATCCTTTCGAGGATCTATTGGGGGTGCCGAAGAGTCTGAAGACATGGCAGCTGAAGCCGGCGAAAAGGTTGATGTCGGCCTTCAACGCAAGAAAAGAAAAATGCCCCAGACTCAGTCGCAATCCGGAGGGGTTGTTCCACCTGTAGGCCAAACAAGCAGACCTAGTGCCTCATATGCTCCGGCCAATGCAGCTGGGCAAAGTGCAGGAGCTAGGCCTAGCCAAGGTCCTCAAGCTCGAGCCGTCGGGTACGTGATTTCAGAGTCCGAGGCCATCAGGCACTTGAGGGCCCTGATGCCTGGTCTTGCAGTGCCTCTTCCAGTCTCAGCTGAAGAGAGGAAAAGGGTGGAACGGAATACGCTGCATTTGCTAACAGCGGTAACGACCCCTCGCTTGAATTTTATTTTCATTAAAACGACTTTGTAAATTTGATATAACCGCCAATCCATTGTTAGGCGGGAGGTTTCGTGGACACCATGTTTTCGGCCCTTATGGAGTTTATGGAGACTGCTAGCGGTGCTGATCGCTCTGCGCTTCAGGCTGCTCTTGATGAAAAGGAAAAGGCCTTGCAATCGGCCAATGAGGCACGAGAAGAGGCTGAAAGACTCAAAGAAGATCTGAATCAGCAAATTACTGAGTTGAAGTTGCAGGTTGGTGCAGCCAGAGAAGAAGCGCATAACGCCGACTTGAGTGGTTATCTGCGCGGCCTCAAAGAGGTAGAAAAAATTCTTTCTTATGGCGTTTCGCATTTCAATCTCCTATTATTATTATTATTATTATTATTATTAATATTTCTTCCTTTTGGTAGGTTTCTCCCCAACAAAAAGTGGATATAGCTGAACAGTTTCTCAGAAGCAGCAGCTTTCGAGAAATCTGCACTCGTCGAGACGATCTAGCGGCTCAGAATGCTCAGATTTTGACTGTGCACCAGTTCTACGCAACGTCGTATGTTCGTGGTGGTTTTAAACCTGAATGGTTGGACCTGTCTCTAGGACCAAATCGAGAAAAGCTGCCACCCCGCACAACTTCTGAAGCTGCAGAACCTGACGAATTCGCCTCACTGCTAGAGAAAGAGGATCTTATTCTCAGGGGATTATCACCACCGCTTGAGATGCCTGAGCCATATCCCTCTTCAGAGGATGAAGAGGACACTTGAAAATGCATCCTCGCTAACACTTTTTATTTATAATTAAGTTTTATTTGTGTGGCGCTGCGTCGCTTTGATGTGTTTGAGTAATTTTATTTTAGCAGAGTTGCAACATTATGAATTCTTTTCCTGAATTATCCATTTCCAGTTGCTTAATTTTCGGGCCAATAACTGTTGTCTTTTATTTCAATTTCCTATCTCAGTTCTTTACTTTATTTTGACAACCTGGTGATTTTCTGTTGTTCCTTGAAAGGTGTTATGCCATCAAGAAAAGAAATTTTACTCGTCGCTTTGGACATAGTATGTTTCTTTTTCTTTTAATATTTTTGCTTAATCATTGCTAATCTTTTGAGAGTTTGTTCATGTTTTTTGAAACATAAAGTTTTATATAACACTTACCATTTCATATGTAGTGTCTATTCATTGCCTCTGGAGCATTGTTAATAGGCTCTTTCTCTTCCATTGCCCTTGGCCTTATTCGGTATCTCATGTCACTCTGGACAGGGTTTCCATTCTTCTGACCGGTCTAGGGATTTTCAGTATCTCGTGCCACTTTGGGGCAGAGTTTCCGTTCTCTTGATTGGTTTAGGGATTTTCGGTATCTCGTGCCACTTTGGGGCAGAGTTTCCGTCCCTTTTCGCCTTTGGCTTATTTCGGTATCTCGTGCCACTTTGGGGCAGAGTTTCCGTTCTTCTATTTTGCCTCAAAGAGATTCGTTGTCCTGCATTCATTTGCATTATGCAGATTACACAGAATTCATGTAATTACATTAATTAAACGTAAACTTCTTGAATAAACCCCAATCAGATTAAGCGAATAGATCAGAGCTTGGGATATTGCTCATTTGCCTGACTTCCAGCGCTGTCCTCCATATTCATATTTTGGGGTGCCTGTTTTAAGTTCATACATATTTGTCCCTCATGCATGTTATAGCAGAGGGAACGAATAAAACTTGTTTATAATATTCAAAATGCTAAAAACACTGGTAAAATGAAACAGAATCTTTAATCGATACGCTCCATATGCCTCGGAGCCAATGCCCTTGCCGCTGCTTCTTCTTGTTGTGGCCCAGTCCTGAGTGAAGTTACATAGCATTTCCATCCTTCGATATGGTCTGCTATGACCTCTTTTGTGCCGCTAGAAGTTAGAAATTTTACCATTTGATGATAAGTTGACGGTAATGCTCGAAAATTATTGAGTGCGGGTGTTCCTATGATTCCGTTGTATGCAAAATGCATGTCAACAATCACGTAATCTTCCATAAGCGTCTTTCTCTGTGGTGTTGTTCCCAATGATGTTGGGAGCTTAAGCATTCCAAGCGGTACTATTTATGGACCTCCAAACCCATGAAGAGATGTCCTCACTGGTTCTAGCGTCTGATTATTCAAGCCCATCTTGATCAACGTAGAATTAAACAACACATTTACTGAACTCCCATGGTCAACTAACATCTTAGTGACTCCATAGTTAGCTATATCCACTGTTATCACCAAAGGGCAATTCAAATTGGACATCTGTATAGCTTGTGGACTCAGCTTTCTTAGATCTGTTGTAGAGAAAATGATTTCTTCGTGCGGCATCTGCTCGATTCTCAGTATACTGGCCATGTCGACAAAATTATCTGATTCAACCGTTCTTGTGATCTTCCTTCGGCCATTGGTAGAATCTGCTCCCCAAGGGCCTCCTGATATCATATTTATCATCCCTTTCCTGGCATTCCCATCTTCGATTTGAGGGTATTGGAAAAGTTGTGGTTCATCAATTACCCTCTGCTTATCCTTCCTGGGAGATGGAGTTCTCTTCCGGTTGAAATTGTTATCCTGTTCTTGTACCTTTTTAACAAACTCCACGAGTTTGCCATCCTTTATTAGCCGTTCAATTTCATCCTTCAAATTTATACAATCCTCAGTTTCATGGACTTTCTGATTATGATATTTGCAGAATTGATTTGAGAACATCGTTGCTTTGGATTCCCTCATTGGTTTGGGATCCTTCAACCATCCTTTCCTCTTAGCTGCCCTAAAGACTGCCATGATGTTAGCATTTAACGGCGTGTACCTTTTAGGTGAACTATCCCTTCTGTAATTTTTGTTCCTGTTGTTGCTATTATTGCGATTATGATCTTCTCTGCCTCTCTCTATCTTTCACAGCCACAATAATCGGAACTTTGGTCGCTATCATCTCCTCGAAATGAACCACCTCTTGCGCTATCTTGTTGATCTCTTCAACAGTGGTGGGCTTTCGCTTCAGTAAGTCCCCACCGAACATGGTGTTGGTGGTTGCTCGAAAGAGTATACTCGCAATCATCTCTCCCGTCGGGCTATCAATCCTTAATAGCTCTGTATTGAAACGTTTCATGAAGTCCTTTAGACTTTCATTAACTTCTTGTTTCATCGTGTAGAGATGGCAGTGATCCAAAACCAGTCTAGACTGACTAGAAAATTGATCCTCGAACATTTTTCTCAACTGGGCGTAACTTTTGATCTGTCCAGGAGGAATTCGATTAAACCAATCAACAACCACTCCTGATAGAGTTGTTGCAAATATCCTGGCTTGCATATTGTCCTTGAAACCGTAAAGGGACAATTTCCTATCTAATTGGAACAGATGATCTCGGGGATCAGATTTTCCATCGTATGTTTTTAGTTCCGGGATCTTATCCCCTTGCCCAAAAATCTCCGACTTTATGTCTTGACAAAATGGACTGTGATTTATAGAATTGTCCTCCCGTGCTGTTTGGGTCTCGGCTGTTGCTTTCCCTTTTTCCAGTCTTCCCACGTTTCTGGCCACTATGTTATGCTCGCCACGCAAATCATGACCTTCTGACTGTCTTCTGTCATCTATATATTTCCTTCTTCGTGATTCCTCTCTTCGATTTTCTTCCTCATCCCGTTCCTTTCTTGAATCACGGCTCTCTGAATGTCTTCTGTCTTCTCTTCTTCTTCGTTCAGCAACACATTCAGCCTCTTTTTCCTTTTGTCTCTTCTCATGATGCCTTTTTGATTGTATCTCGACAGATACTAGCTTCTTTCCCCGTTCTTCATGAGCGGATCTCCCTTTACTCTTTGTTCCCTCCGAAGTATGTCTACTTCTTCGGTCGTCTTGCTGAAATTTTTCCTTTTCTTTTCCCTTTTGCTTTCGGACAACAGAACCTTGTTCTCTCAAGGTCTCAGGATATCCAACATGAGATGGTATCATAACGGGAGGTGCTGGAGTGAGTACTTCAGCCACAACGGCTTTTATCATTGCCAATAATTCATTCTTCAATTTATCTGGAATTGCAGCACTCATTGTTGAAGCTCCAGTTGCATCGGCTTCATTATGGGGTAACTCTTCATCTTGAGTTCCTTGGTTCTCTTTCCTGGCTGGAGTCGGCACTGGTGCGGGTACGGTTGATAGTCCCGCAATATCTTGCATGGTTCGTTCTGGTGTATCCTGTCGTTCTTCTCCCATATTTCCTTCTAGAACTTTACTCTGGGATCTGGTCATTCTAGTCATACTGCCTAACAAGCTAATAAAATTAGTGTTCCCACAGACGACGCCAATATTTTGGTCTTATTTCGTCACGGTAATAGAACACAGTAAAAGATTACAAAATGAGATCAAAACAATGCTATCCAACTTTATTAACGGACTATCTTGGCCCGGAACACTTATTACAAGCTAATTAGGTAAAGTAAATGAATTACAATATTAATGTAACGTATCGAATTTGAGGTATTCGATGCTGACGTGTCGAATGTCTTTGTTCGATGTGGAATAATCAACAATCGTTCGAAGTTATTCCGGAAGGTATCGAATTCGATACGTACTTGGATGTCGAATTCGATGCGTGTCTTGGCGTGTCGAATGGAAAAGCACTGTTTAAATACGTATCGAACGAGTTATGATTCGATCCGATGCGTGTCGAATGAGAGACAATTCGATGCTGACTGTGATGAGGTGGTTAGCTTCCTGAAAAGTTGCACAGAATACAGGGGGGACGGGCTATTTATAGAACCCGTCCCGTGGAGCCCACAATCCAATATAGAAAGACGCATCGAATCCTCCTTGTTCGATGCGCGCATCGAATCAGCGGTATTCGATGCGCTAATGGGCTGGCCCAATAAAGAAGAATTATACTGTAGATTCGATGCGCGCATCGAATTCTCTCTATTCGATGCGCTTATGGGCCGGCCCAATAACGATGTATTGGGCCAATCGTAAATCATACACATCATCCTACATACACCATAGCGTTCTTCACCCAAAAATTGAGTTTTTGAACAAGAAAAGTCAGTATATATAAGAGATTTTTTGATCTTCGTTTAATAAACCAATTTAATTACACTGATCGCATAGAACAATTCAAATGCTACGTATTAAAGAAATATGTTTCGAACGGAATTTTGAAATATTAGCACTGCTGGAAGTAAGAGATCTCTTTTGTAAACTCGGGCCTGTGTTTTTCAATAATTAATACGAAATCCATCAGCATGATCAAGGGTCAAATCAAATTACACTGACACTACAAAAAAACAGGGCAACAGCGATGCCAAATTCTGTTGGTAAAGCTTCAATTTCCGTTGGTAATAAGATTTACCGACGACCATTTTCGTTGGTTGCTTGGTTGGTGAAAGCTTCGTCACTAAATTCAGCGACGAATGAATGATTCCGTTGGTATACATTGTAACGGATTTTTATGTTGGTATTGACATAAAAATTCGTTGGACAATCCACCTACCTCGGCGCACATTTTCATTGGAAATCTGTTGCAATATTCCAACAGATATTACTTGGAATATTCCTACAAAACTGCTACGATTCTATGGTTGGTATTAATAAAAAAATTAGTCGAATATTTAGTCCTTGCAACAAATTATTTTGTTTGTAATCCGTCGCAATATTCTAACGATTAATAGGAACAAACTATTTGTTGGAATCGTCCTACAAAATTGCGACGCTTTTTTGGTTGGTATTAATAAAAAAAGTGAGTCGAATATGTAGTTACAACGACAAGTTATTTTGTCGGTAATTCGTTGCAATATTCCAACAGATCATAGCAACAGAAATATGGTTGGAATATTACCTACAAAATGTCAATAGCGCTTGTAGGAGATAATTCCAAAATATAGCAACGAAACAACATTAATCCAAATCGTTAGAAGATTATGGTGAACTTAAATACTCATACTCCGTTGCAATGTTTGTCACATAATAATATATTTTAGCAATCTATTAGAATTTTAATTATTTCATATGAAAATTCATAATAAAAAAATGATCAAATAGAAATTTTATTTAATTCATAACTTCAAGTGGACTCAATAAAGAATTGGTCCAAACCACAAGCAACAATTTAAATTTTGTCTCAAATTTAAATTCTACAACCAAATGCATTTAAATATTTCTACTTATTCGTGCCTCCATTTCGCCTCATGTTACCATTGTATCGACCACGCCTGGACTTTTCATCACCTTGCTTTGCCTTTTTTTTTTTGACCTTTTTCATTGCTACGAATACTCTGAATATCCATAGCATTTTGAAAACTATCCTGAGTGCTTTGATTTGTATCACTAGTAACAATATCTTTATTAAGAACCATTTGTTGGTGATGACCCGAGCAACCTGGATATACGTTATTAGACCACCCAACTTCTTGTAACATAGTTCTCAATCTGCTATAGGAAGAAAAACAAACGTAGTAAGAAAACGAAAAAAATGTTTGCAGCAATGAAATTACATCCAAAATCATTAGATTTTTCTTCATAGAAAAAGAAAGAAATTCATGTGTATATTAGAAAATACTCACCTTATACCAGACAACAATGTTTTGATACTTAGATTTTGAGATGATATATTGGAGAAAAGGTAGAATAATCATATAAATAGTGGACCTTTTGGCGGGGAAAAAAGAAGAAGAAAGAAAATCACCAAGAACATAAAAGTGAAAACACAATAAGCTCAATAAATCGGTGGGAGCTTTTGGAGCAAATTGAGAAAAAAGAAAAATCTTGGCTGAAGATATGTACATGCAACTTTAAGCCCTTTTTTTGTGGTAAAAAGTGAGTCTAATAGCTTAATCTTAGGAAGAGATTTATCACTACTTACCAGACATCACATATCTTAATTTGGTTGTGGCAAAAATTACGTCAAAAGGAATGATTGAGTCAAATTGCATTACCAGCTAAATCTTTACTTGATTTAGTTGAAAGCTTAATCTTGAGTCTATGTAGTATTAATATATACATATATAATATATATATATATATATATAAATATTTACGTACATATAATATATGATACTATATATATGTCTACATGTGCGTGTTAGTTTTGTGGTTATTAGCACCAACAACAAAAAATAAAATTACTATTTACAACCAACATTATAGAAACTCTTTTAAATTTTAAAACAGAATGTAATAAATCATTAAACCAACTTTTATAGTTTTGGAAAAATCTCAATTTCCAAATGCATGTGATTTCTACTTGAACAAGTCAAATTCATGTAACTTATTTAGTTAATAAAAATTATATTTGGTATATCAAACTCAATATAAAATTTAAATATTTATGCACTATAAATTATTTGATTGACTGGAATATGATAATTATTTAGTAAAATATATGAAAAAACTATCATTTTTTTAAACTAAATCTTGCCAAGATTAACTTGAATTGATTAACTTGAACATCTCAAATCGACGTTAGTTAAAGAAATGATGAAATAAAATTATGTATGAAATTAATAACTCACGAATAAGATCAAAAGATCGTTTATTTCGTACAATGTCGAGAAATTGACACAAGATGGAAGAGACTCTTAAAACCTTTATTCAAAAACCATCTAAGTTGCCTTTTTAAAGTTTACATAGAATATATTCAAAGTTAACAAAATTATAAAATTTTATTTTTCAAATTAAAAAATGAAAAGAAACTAAACGCATTAGCAACGTGATGAAGAATGTCATTTCTGACGAGCAAAGTGCCATTTTAGGTGGTAGACACATCAGTGACAGCATAGTTACGACCAACGAAGTTATTGAAGAGCTGAAAAGAAGGAGAAAACCTAGGATTATCTTTAAAGTCGATTTTGAGAAGGCTTATGACTGAGTGAATTGGAATTTCCTGGATCACACGTTAGATAAGATAGGGTTTGTACTTAAATAGAGGGAAAGGATAAAAGAGTGTAATTGTACGGCTACCGCAGTGGTCTTAGCTCCATAGAGGGCTCAGCGAAGGCGAGCCACCATTTCTCTTTTTAATTGTTCTATAGTGTACGTCACACCGCTATTATTAAGAAACCTTCGGAGTTGGCTTTATTTAGAGACATTTTTGGGCAATGAGTGCATGGAGATCAATCATCTACAATTTGCGGATGATACAATTATTTTGGGTGATCTGAACTTTGACGACCTGATCGCTATTAAATGTATGCTCTCGATTGTTGAAATTATGTCACGTTTGAAGATTAACTTTACTAAAATAAATATTACAAAAAATGGCAAAAAAAAAATGGTCATGCGGGTTGAGGTGTGGTTCGATAACAAGGTTAACTAGACAAATCGCTCCACCAACTAAGAACGACCATGCACTACCCCCCATAACACCAAGAAAGAGCTCTAAGTTCATCGATTCTTACTATGTGTGGACCTGGTAAGTTTTGCGTGTTGAGTCAAATTATATTGTAGACTCCACTCATTGTGGTGCCCTTCTGTCAATTCATATAAGTTTCAGCCTTGCGACCATACACCCCCTAGAATACAAAGAAATCAGATTGTTGAACACAGGGGTTTGTCTTAACTTTATTAGCCAATTCACGAATTCAAAATAGTATAGATAAGTGACTTTAGAGTTCAGAGTTTTGCGTTTAATGAAATTGATAATGCATAAATACACTGGTCCAAAAAAGACCAGACTATCCTCGTGGTGAGGGCTGTATATCTGATGAATACCCCTCGTATAAGCTCTCATATTCATATATTCTTTCTACAAGAATCACTAGAATTGAGTTCTGAACCACATCTCACCGATAATTAAGGAATTACTCACCTGATTAATTTTGTGTTATAAGAAATACTATTTCACGTTTTTAGTGACATTAAATTAGATAAATCTCAAGTTCAAAACTTCAAAATTATAACAAATTAAATTTAAATAATTAAACGTTTAATGAAAGTGAATGTGATTGGCCTGATCACATACATATATATTTATATATATTAGATTGGCATAAATTAATTAGTTCAAAGAAGTGGTGATGCACTTAAACGTTATTAAATTGAGTGCAGCACTTCAACGATATAATAACTTTTGTCTAGCCACCAATAAAAAGTCTATTAAAATCAATGAAATTATGCATTTTCCCCTCGAGTACATGCAACTTGGTGAAATCTCAAATAAAAAAATAGCAAGTTTAAAAGGCATACACTTATAACCTTGTTTAGTTGACAGAAAATCTAGTCAATAAAGAATTCTTAAATTAATGAACTTAGCCTGTACATTTGTTTTTTCATGAAATGACAATTCGTAAAATTCAAAATTTAATTAAACAAATATCAAAAGCAAATTTCACCCAATTTCATTAAATTGACATTTGCTTTTGCTTTTGATATTGACTTAATTAAACTCGATTAACTAACAATACGACGTACCTTAATTAGTCAAAAGTATATTTAAATCAATTGAGTTGTTTATTTCCGCCTAATTGGGTGAAATTTAAGAACCTAAGTACCAAATATAAAGTCTTATGTCATGCTTATCAACTCCTATGCATGCGTGAGGATCAAGTCCCTATAGTATGTGCTACTATAAATTGTAATTCTATCTTAAATGCTAAATCTTGTTGAATAGGTAATTAGTAATTCTATGAATGACGGAAATCTTTAACTTGAATAATATTGAGAATGAAAATCCTAAATATAGGAAACATTTCTTTGTTATATATTGCGTAATTTTCAAATTGATAAGTTCATGCATGTGCTTGGCAATTTCTAACAACCTAACAAGAAATTCTGCATTATTACCTAGAGATGAAAACAATTTCTTTCTTTAATAAAAGATAAATATAATAATCAAAGAGAGAGATATGATCAAAATTTAAACCCGTGGCCTTTCCAAAAAATGGCACAACAAGAGAAGAAAGTGAACCGGAAGAGATCTTAGACATATAAGAATAACCCCAATATTATGCTATAAGAACCAAAAAACATGCATAAGTTCGTTTTTCGTTGTCTTTGTGTTTCATTTTTCTTCTTATTCCTCTCTCATGCAAGCCAGATATAGTTAACGTTGTATACGTATAACCATTCTTTTTTAATGAAACAGAGCAGATCGGAAGCGGAGAGGTACATGTAAACAATGTATCGCGTTATTTAATTGTATCAAGATTTTTTTTTATGTTCTGTTATCCATGTAATTTATTCTTTTTGATTCTTGAATAAATTAGTAGGGGCGGCTTCCTCTGTTCCTTCGTATATCTACTTTCAAGGGTTAATGGCCAAGTCTTAGTATAATAAGTTGCATGAAAATAACTAATGATTAAAATTAAAAAGAACATTTAGGCTCAAGATAGAGGTAAAATTAACAATACGATATAGAAATTAGTTTTGTCAATTAACGGCCTCTGTTGTCACATGCCAAAGTTTGTATAGTACTACTACTAATCACCGTTCCCTTAACTTGCAATTTATTTTATTTATTTTTTGGTTACTTATACATTTACTTTCATCTTTTTTTTTTTGAAGAATGCATCTGAAATACAGAGAAAAAGAGGTAGCCAACTAGCAAGAGAAAAGTAAACACATGAACTCAAAGAAATTTCTGCAGAAAGGTAATAAGTGATTCAAAGAACTTCCTTGTGTTTAATGCTCCATGGTTTACTCTTTCTTATTTATGGCGATGAATGAAAGTATAATATCAAATTTGTGATATCAAAATTGAAATGGTCACGCACTTATACTTTTCTTGATTAACTTATGAACTAACTAATTATTAGCCACGTTAATTTATCAAGAAATAATTACGTTTTGATTTGATTGACTTGATTCACATCAATTTGATATTTGCATAACTTAATCAGGAAACAAAATATGTTATAAACTGGCAGAAGGAAACAAAATATGTTGCACAACCCGGAGGAGATCAGAACGATGTTCCTACGAATCAAACTCTAATAAATACAGAAGGAAAAAACAAGATATCATAAACAGGATATATACCAAGTCAAAGGGAGCTAATCTGGTAGTGGAGAGCTCCAACGAGAGACGTTCGTTAGCAGCCTTCACTGCCACCACCTCAACCCTCAGTTTCTCCAGCTCCCTGTTGGCCGCAAGTTCACGCGCCTTTCCTTGGTCGATCTCAGTCACTAATGTCTTAAAGTTGCCCTTCAACAAATCCTACTCCTTTCGGAGCTTACGACATGTCTTCAGGGCATCCTCTTTCTCAGCCTCCAACTTCTCTAACACCATGGGGTTGAACTCCCCCATCCTCAAGATATCAGCCTCGAGCTCGGCAGCAACAGCGTCAGGGTCACCTTTGGACTCGCGAATTGTCTGCAGACACGAGACCGCAAGCTTGGCCGTCTGCACAATACAATCAGTGACATTATGTTAAACAGTCAAATAAAATCAATCGAAGTCGTGTAAAATACGTACACTCTGAAACAGGTGAGTGTTGCGGCGTATATTCTGTGCCCGCTCGAATTATGTGAGCACCCGCACATTTGCTGGAGGAGGAAAAGTACGCATCATTCCCCGTACATCATCTGCTTTAGAGAATTCTACTCGTTTAGAGGATTTGACTGTACCCGCCTTCTTGGGGCCCAAACTCGAAGACGAGTGGACATTAGGGACAGTCCCCTCATGTGACCTTTTATTACCTGATATCCTAGCCAGGTGAATGGCAGGCTTCGTAATCGGAATCCCAAGAAAGACAGGGGCGAAGCCCCCCAATATCGAGGGCTCCTGCAGTGGCCCTTTACCTTTGTCAGTCGTACCTGAAGCAGTCGTCTTTCCCTTGCCGCTAATAGGGTTCGGGCTTGAAGAACCCGACCCCATGGTAAAAGGCGCATCCACTGAAGCACCCAAGTCGACAGGGGTATTAGATTCCGAACCTCCAACGTTATCGGTCAAAGGGATGTAGGCCATCGACTCAGAACGTGGAGCTACGTACTCACTAAAAGGAGACATAGCAATTGGTCTCTCCGTCAACACAGTTCCTATAGGCGAATGAACCCCACCTTTCTGTTTCGAGGTCAACACCTCCAAGAGATTGGTCGCACCGTTCAGGCCCCCCACAACATGAAGAATGTCCTGGCTAAAGGACCCAACAGTTGCAGGAACATTTTCGAAACATTCTTCACTAATACGTTCAGGAACTACAGTGCTAGTGGGAGGTTGTTCTATTCCCGATGCCTCTGCTAAAACCTCAGTGACAACATTATTCAGGTCAAAGCTAGACGCAGACCCTGTTTCAGCCGCCACCGCGACTGCTGATGTCTCAGCAGCTTTCTGAGCATCACGGTCGGCTTGAAGTTTAAGCATCAATTGTCTGAAACCCATTCTGACGGAATATCTCAGAAAAATATAATGCACCTGCAGAAAAATCAGAGTATCGGCATGAGAAAATAATAATAATAAATAAATTCAGTACAACGGCGAGATCGAAATACACGTCGGGGAATATATCGAATATGATTACCGATATACATATCGATGTGGTTACGCTAAACGACAGAGAAAACGCAGAAAACTATGACCTTCAAAGTCTCTTACAAGCCCTACTTATAGACGGAAGCTTTAACCACATCGAAGGATACTTTCGACACCATATCGAATATGAGTTTCGACATAATATCGACGATGAGACCCGATATCCTATCCTATTACGCAAAATGCCTCGAAGGTATAACAGTTACACCGGCGGCCCCATCACAATTCTCAAAGCGCAATTCCCATATTTACAACAAACTCAAATGCCAAGAAACGTAGAATTCAAACGAGTACCTCAAACTATGCGTCCACTGCATTAGGGGACCCATCGAAGTTCATCACAAAGCGCATTCCCCGCATATTTGATCTCCGTCATTTGAACTGGCGGGACAAGGGGTACAGGTAACCCAAAAATTTAAAATTAAATTTGCGAATTCTTATCTCTAAGACAAGAATCCCCAAATTGGGGGACTATATGATATGGGCATTTCCCGCATACTGGGCCTGGCCCAAACCAGGCCCATATTGGACCATATCAGGGGCCACTTTCGATGTAATATCGGTAATAATCACCGATATGTTACTGTGGTCCCCGGATCCCGAGGTCTATAAATACGCGGTGCCCGGATCCCAAAGTAAGCAATAATTATCCCTCAGCTGCCACGCATCACATCGAAATACATTACCGATCTCACTCTTGATATCACATTCGATATCGGGACCACATTGTGATCCACTGATACGTCATACCACCACATTACCGATCTCACATCGAGGGTAATCCTCGATATCATATTGAAGACGATCACCGACATACAACCGATCTAGTCACTGACATACTATTGTCATCCAAGCATCGAGGCGTTAGTTCGGGGTGTTCCGGACTAAGTCTACACGAGATACATAGTGTAGGCCTGATTTGAGATAGACTCGTTGTATTATTAGATTATACTCTTGTAACCGACACGCATATATATACAATACGATCTATTGTCAAATCAATAATATCTATTACCATTTTAATAAATTGTGATCGTTGATACTATGTAACTTGTATATTGTACTTTACAACAAATGTGTCAAGACAACAAACATTCATTTTTGTAAACTCATGATGCCAATATGAAGAAAATTAAAAAATTATATTATTTACTAAAACGTATATGAAAAACAAGATACTTTAACTATAGTGTACTATGCTATCATATTTCTTTAATAATTGAACAAATAATAATTCTCCAAGCCAACTTAGCGACTAATTTAAGGTGTTTTCTTCATTGCAAAATGATCACTGCTATTGTTATATGTTTTTGAGCTAGTCAAGTTATTTTCACAAAATTTGAAATTAATTGCAACGAAATTTATTTTGTCGGAGAAATATGTTGAAATTAAAACTGCATCTGATTTTGAGTTTTTGTTGGTATATAGTTACAAATCTGTTGCTAATAACAACGAACCTTTTTCCGTTGAAAAAACGTCGTTGTTGTTGTCATGTTTCTTGAGAATTCAAATTATTTCCTACAACTTTACAACGGAATAGCAACGAAGCAGTCATTCTGTAGGAAAATTCGTAGGTAATTTGTAGATAATTAGCACAAAAAGACATTCCGTTGGTATTCAGTCACTAATCTGTTACTAATAGCAACGACTTTTTTTTTCGTTGGAAAGATGTCGTCGCTGTTGGCCTGTTTTTTTGTAGTGTGATCGCATTGAACAACAAAAATCTACTGTAAGACACGTCAAGTGAGTGCAAAAGTCAACGTCCATGCTGTTGAATATTTTTAGTTGTGAACAATGAGTATTCGTTGTAAGAAATAAAGTCTTGAACTAGTTCAAGAGCTAGCTAGTTGTATTAATTTAATTTCGAATTTACTTTGTTTTAAATCGAAATAAATTAATGAAGAGTTGTAACCCGTAGTATTTTAATGTTCATATTCTATTGTGGTGTACGAGATTTTTTTTAATCTTTTTGTTTTTTATTTATTTTATATAATGTTACAATATTTATTATTTTATAAATAGTTATATATATGTTGATATTATTATTTATATATATATGTTTTACTTTTACAAATGATTATATATGTATGTTTATTATTTATATATATACATATATTTTTTTTGGGTTGGGGGGGGGGGGGGGGGGAGGACAAAGTGCAATTTATTTCGGGGTGCAAATATAATATTTAAAGTTACAGGGATTTGTGTGAAAAACGTGTTTTGGCTGAAAAATATGACGTGGCATTGACAACTTGTTGACTGTACCGCCACGTATGCAGTTTTAGCCCGAATAAGGGTAACATGTATTTTTGAAAGCTTTTTATAAACATACGCGGCATTTTGGCAAGGCCCGAAAAAATGGACATTTTAACTTTTGAAAAAAAGTTACGGGGCAATTTTAATATTTTGTCCTTTCTTAATATATAGTGAAAATATTGCTTTTAGGAAAGTGTTTCAGTTCGCGCCCTCAAAGAAACTCACATATATTTTGTATCCTATTCTTTTCTGTATTCCCATTTTACAACACATGCTTTAGAGATTAGCTTTCACGTTCTTTTTTTTTAACGACCAAAATTAACAAATTTAAAAGTTAAGAGTAATAAAAATGCTTTACTCGCATTTCCAAGCAAAGTCTACTAGTCCATCAAGTAAAACACTTAGGGGATGTTTGGTTCGGTATACTAAGTGAAATAAGGGGCTTAATTTGACTTAGTATACGGTTTGATTCAAGAGAATAATTTATTGGACTTTGACCAAAAAGGGCGGCGACCCAACACTGTAGCACCTAATAAATAAAAAGTGAGCTTATATAATCGCTACCCCTTCCCCAACGATTATTTACGCTAACTTTTGGTTACTAAATTGTTTGATGCAAAATGACTCATTTGTCATCGTTTTTCAATTATAAATTATATTAAAATATTACAAATGATGAGCATGCATATTGTAAGTATATACGAAGATACATTATAATTATATATATACTTTACAAATATATACTTAAATTATATATATATATATATATATATTATAACTATACGTTATAAATATATATTACAAATATTGGGCATGCATGTTATTATATATGGAGATACATTATAATTATATATGTTACAATTATATGCACATACCTTATAAAATATACATTATGATTATATATATAACGAATTATAGGCATGTACACGTTCTAACTGTATACATTAAAAACTATAGGCACATCCATTATAATTATATAAATTACAAATAATAGGCATGTACATTATAATACATACATTATACTTTATAATTCTATACATTATACATTATAGGACGAAATATTAAAACTGCCCCGTAACTTTTTTTCAGAAGTTAAAATGCCATTTTTTTTCGGGCCTTGCCAAAATGCCCCGTATGTTTTATTTCGGGGTGCAAATATAATATTTAAAGTTACAGGGATTTGTGTGAAAAACGTGTTTTGGCTGAAAAATATGACGTGGCATTGACAACTTGTTGACTGTACCGCCACGTATGCAGTTTTAGCCCGAATAAGGGTAACATGTATTTTTGAAAGCTTTTTATAAACATACGCGGCATTTTGGCAAGGCCCGAAAAAATGGACATTTTAACTTTTGAAAAAAAGTTACGGGGCAATTTTAATATTTTGTCCTTTCTTAATATATAGTGAAAATATTGCTTTTAGGAAAGTGTTTCAGTTCGCGCCCTCAAAGAAACTCACATATATTTTGTATCCTATTCTTTTCTGTATTCCCATTTTACAACACATGCTTTAGAGATTAGCTTTCACGTTCTTTTTTTTTAACGACCAAAATTAACAAATTTAAAAGTTAAGAGTAATAAAAATGCTTTACTCGCATTTCCAAGCAAAGTCTACTAGTCCATCAAGTAAAACACTTAGGGGATGTTTGGTTCGGTATACTAAGTGAAATAAGGGGCTTAATTTGACTTAGTATACGGTTTGATTCAAGAGAATAATTTATTGGACTTTGACCAAAAAGGGCGGCGACCCAACACTGTAGCACCTAATAAATAAAAAGTGAGCTTATATAATCGCTACCCCTTCCCCAACGATTATTTACGCTAACTTTTGGTTACTAAATTGTTTGATGCAAAATGACTCATTTGTCATCGTTTTTCAATTATAAATTATATTAAAATATTACAAATGATGAGCATGCATATTGTAAGTATATACGAAGATACATTATAATTATATATATACTTTACAAATATATACTTAAATTATATATATATATATATATATATATATATTATAACTATACGTTATAAATATATATTACAAATATTGGGCATGCATGTTATTATATATGGAGATACATTATAATTATATATGTTACAATTATATGCACATACCTTATAAAATATACATTATGATTATATATATAACAAATTATAGGCATGTACACGTTCTAACTGTATACATTAAAAACTATAGGCACATCCATTATAATTATATAAATTACAAATAATAGGCATGTACATTATAATACATACATTATACTTTATAATTCTATACATTATACATTATAGGACGAAATATTAAAACTGCCCCGTAACTTTTTTTCAGAAGTTAAAATGCCATTTTTTTTCGGGCCTTGCCAAAATGCCCCGTATGTTTATAAAAAGCTTTCAAAAATGCCCGTTACCCTTGTTCGGGCTAAAACTGTATACGTGGCGGTACAGTCAACAAGTTGTGGAAAATTTTATGTTTCGGTCTCATAAGTTGGCTCTAGCGCGATTTTGGTCCCATAAATTGGTAGACCTCGATTTGGTCCCTCAACTTGGCAGCTCTACTCAATTTTGGTCCCATGGTCAATCATCCGCCCAATTTCGGCGGGAAACGCATATGTGGCACCCGTGGACCGCAAACCTTACCTATATTGACCTTTTTTTGGGCCCACATGTACACATGGCGTCCATGTAAAAAAAAACAAATATTTAAAAGTTAACAATATTAATTTAGAATTTAAAAGTGGGGGTGGGGGTGTAGAAGAAGATGATATATATATATATATTTTAAATTATAAATTAATATTATTAACTTTTAAATTATTTGTCTAATTTAATATTTTTCCACATGGGCGCCATATGTACATGTGGGCCCAGAAAATGGATCAAAATAGGTAAGGTTTGCGGTCAACGGGTGCCACGTATGCGTTTTTTCGACGAAATTGGGCGGAGGGTTGACCATGGGACCAAAATCGAGTCAATGTGCCAAGTTGATGGACCAAACTAGAGGTCTACCAAGTTATGAGACCAAAATCGCGCTAGAGCCAACTTATGGGACCAAAACATAAAATTTCCGACAAGTTGTCAATGCCACGTCATATTTTCAGCCAAAACACGTTTTTCACACAAATCCTTGTAACTTTAAATATTGTATTTGCACCCCAAAATAAATTGCACTTTGCCCCCCCCCCCCAAAAAAAATATATTTAATAAACATATATATATATAATCATTTGTAAAAGTAACATATATATATATATATAAATAATATCAATATATATATATAACTATTTATAAAATAATTAATATTTTAGCATTATATAAAATAAATAAATAAAAGATTAAAAAAAATAAAAAAAAATCATCCCCCATATGTTTCTATATAGAAGAAATTTTTTGACACCCTTAGAAAAAATCGATAAAATAATAACATACAAAATAGCACCGCAGGTACCTAGCGAGGGACACATTCTCTGATAGTTCAAACACAGACCTCTATTCTACGTAAATTACATTGGATGTCCACCAAAATCTTCGAATGAATTCACGTATCCGAGCTCCATCGTTTGAACTGGCGAGACAAGAGGTACTGATAATTCAAACTTAAATTTAGTTTGCGAATTATTATTTACAATAGGAACTCCCAAACTAGGGGACTACATGATATGGGTATTTCCCGTATTGAGCTGGTCCATGGGCCAGGCCCATATTTGACCTATGTCGGGGATGACTCCCGATGTACATATCAAATGTGATGTTCGATATGGTACAGATCACGTGTAAGTCACGTGTGCGGTCCTCGCATCCTGAGGTCTATAAATACCTGGGTTCCGCTAATCAATGTAAGCTTTAATTATCCCTATACATTGTACACCCGATATCGAGTATCCCCGATATCATCCTCGGTATAACACAAGACATACATCTTATATCATCGACATACCTCTCGACATCATATTAGACATCATACCCGACATCATTCCCGACATCATTCCCGACATCATCCCCTAAATAGAAGGTATTTGTTATCATCCCCGATATCACCTTCGACATGGCCCTCGACATCCAACAGTGCATCCCATCGTCAGTTCGAGCTGTTCCGAACCAATTCTACTTAGAACTAACCATAGTTATAGTGGACCTAGTTTGTAATAAAATCGTAGCACAATACTTGTAATATCCCACCTCTTCATATATATACGATCTGTTGTCAAATTGGAATCGATTATGAACCTGAAGGAAATTGTTGTAATTATAAGTGTCGCCAAAACTAGCCTTTAAGAAAACACTCGGTAGGAGCCTTTGTGAAATGAAATGGCGGTAGCGGATGGGATTGAAGTTTTGGGGGAAGCGATGAAAATGGTTGAAGTGATGAAAAATGGCGGAAGTTAGGGATTCATAAGCAGAATAGATACAAAATGGAATTAAAGAGAACATAAGTTACCTATTCTATTCTTGAAAGATATTATTCCTCGATGAGAATGTCATTAATCAAACTAGTATATATATACAATACAAGAGTCCTATCAACTATGGAAATAATCTAAATAATCTAATCATATCTTTACAAGAGATAATACAATATCTTTCTATCTAATCTAACACACCCGCACAGTCGAAGCGAGAGGTTCTCGAACGCTGTGGCTGGACCGAAAATCTTCAAAAAGTACGTGAGGAAGACCTTTGGTGTAAATGCCTGCTATTTGATTGCGAGATGGAACATGAAGAACACAGACTTGACCGCGGGCGACTTTCTAACGAACGAAGTGAATATCCATCTTGACGTGTTTGGTACGCTTGTGTTGGACCGGATTCCCCGAGAGGTAGATGGCACTCACGTTGTCACAAACGACAAGAGTGGTAGAGGGGATTGTATGATGAAGCTCCAATATAAGATTGCGTATCCAATAAGATTCGGATACAACGTTTGCAACACCGCAATAATCGGCCTCGACGCTAGAACGTGATAAAGTAGGTTGACGCTTTGAAGACCAAGAGATCAAGTTGTCACCAAGAAAGACACAATACCCCAAAGTGGAGCGATGGGTATCAGGACAACCACCCCAATCGACATCAGTGTAAGAAATAAGCCGAGAAACGGGGGAAGGATTAAGATGAAGGCCGAGGTGCAAAGTGCCTCGCACTTAACGAACAATACGCTTGAGACATGCATATGTTCCAAGCGAGGATCATATGTGGAGACACATTTGTTGATATGTCGGGACGGGTGAAGGTGAGATATTGTAAAGCTCTAACAAAGCAGCGAAAGTGAGTCAGATCCTCATAAGGGGCGTTAGCCGAGACCGCACCAAGCTTCGGTTTAGTGTCAACTAGCATGAGGCTCGGTTTACACGTGCGCATGCCCGCACGATCCACAATCTCTTCGGCATACTTACGTTGAGAAAGAAAGAGGTCGTGTGAATCCCGTGTGACAGCGATGCCTAGAAAATAACTTAAAGTGCCCAAGTCCTACATAGCAAATTTGGAGGAGAGACGACTCATGAAAGAGAGGCGTACATCAGTGGAGGAAGCCGTGAGCAATATGTCATCCACATATAGTGAGAGATAGGCAATATCCTTGCCACACCATTAGATAAAGAGAGAATGATTCGTTGTGTTATGGAAGAAACCAATATAAGCAGCATAATCAGCGAACATTTGGTACCAAGCTCGAGGGGCTTGTTTGAGACCATAAAGTGAACACTTAAGGAGACACACGTGCTCCGGATAAGAAGAGTCCCAGAATCCCATGGGTCAATGCATATAGACAGTTTCATTAAGATTACCATGGAGGAAGACCTTCTTGACATCCGACATCTGAATAGGCCAAGAATGGGAGGGAGCGATGCTAAGGACTGTGCGAATAGTTGCCAGCTTAACCACGGGGCTGAATATTTCCTCACAATCAACTCCAACATGTTGAGACCTCCCATCACCTCCAAGACGGGCCTTATGCCTCTCAAAAGAACCATCCGCGTGAAACTTATAGAACGAATGATATTGACATTAAGGGGAGCGAGGGACTAACTCCCATGTCTTATTTTTAATAAGAGCATTATATTCATCAATCATAGCGAATTTTTAATTAGGGTCGTATTATACAGTGGAAAGATTAGTAGGAATATGTGATTGAGAAGGAGAAGTATGAATATTGAAAAGTTTTTGGGACAAAAGATTTCATGTTTGCTACGGTTGGCCATTTAAGGAGAGAGATGAGGTAATGGCGGTGGAGGTAAGGTATGAGACATGGTCCGTGAGGGCAGAGAAAGGTTATCCGCGAGTTGAGAAGACCCAACATTGGGAACATAAGGTGCAAAGATAGGTGCCAAAGCTTCTAGTTGCAATGTTGTCCCAATGTTGGGGCAACATTGGGACCCAACATTGGGAACAGAAGGTGCAGAGATAGGTGCTAAAGCTTTTGTTTGTAATGTTTCCCCAATGTTGGGGCAACATTGGGAACAAAACGTGGTTGGGCAACGTCTGAGGGGCGTGAGGCCGAGTGTTGGAGTTGTTGTTGTAATATGGGAGATATTAGTGTGTCATTGAACTCGTAAGATGGGGAACAAGTTGAACTAGGTTGAGCAAAAGGAAAAGTGTTTTCATCGAATACAACATAGTGACTCGTAATAATTTGTTTGGTGGCTAGGTTATAACACTTGTAACCACGATGATTAGTAGGGCAGCCCAAGAAGACGCAAGGCGTGGACCAGGCTTGGATTTTATTGATTGTAGTAGAGAGAAAAAGAGAAAAACATAAGCACCCGAACACGCGTAGATGAGTAGGAGGGCGTCTTTTTGGAAAAGGAGTTGAAGAGGCATTTTGGACCCAAGGCGTGAGTTGGGGAGGATGTTGAGACGATAAGTGGCGGTTTGTAAGGCGTGAGGCCTAAATTGGGGTGAGACGGAGGCATGAGCCAAGAGGGCGTGCATCATTTTGTTAATTGTTCGTATTTTTCGTTCAACCTTGTCGTTTTGAGAAGAGGTGTGGGGACAAGATAATAGAAACTGCATGCCTCGTGAGGAGAAGAGGGAGTGGAATGCGTGGTTGTTATATTATGTACCATTGTCACATTGAAGAGTTTTGATGTCACGTTCAAATTGAGTTTTAATGTAATTGTTGAGTGAAAAAAAAAACATTATAGACTTAAGATTTTCGAGTAAGGGAAAAAGTCCATAAAAACAATGGTGTAATCATCCAAGAAAAATATGTAGTAGCACAAACCCGACATACTTAAAATAGGTGAGTCCATATATCACTATGTATCAAAGGGCATAGCAGTAACAGTCGTGGAAGAAAAAATGGTAGTTTAATGTTTTTCCTAAGCGAACAAGATGAACAAAAACTAATTTTACAAGAACAATTAACTTGATTATTTGCACTCAGAAAACGTAAGGGATAGACCCCCGGGTGGCCGAGACATGCGTGCCACGTGGAGGAGGAGAGAGCGGCGTAGGACGATGGTGGAGATGGTGGAGTGAGGGGGCAGAGATTACCAAGACTATTGCATCTCATGATGGATTACTCGTCTTGAAATCCTTCACAAGAAAACCAAAGGGATCAAATTCAACAGAAAAGAGATTATCCGTAGTAAATTACGAATAGAGATAAGGGTTTAAGGAGTTTGGGAGCATGGAGGACGTTTTTGAGAGAGAGGGGTGGGAAGGGAGGAGGAAGAACCGCAGAACCCAAACCATGGATAGGAATCATATAACCACTACCAAAAGTAATGTTAGAATGAATGCTCGAATTAAAGTAAGGCGAGAGAGTACCTTGATTGGACGTCATGTGAGACGTCGCCCCCGTGTCCATGTACCAATTCTCGTCTTGAGGAGTGAGAAAGAGAGTATGCATAGAAGCCTCAAGATCGGTCGATGTGTAGTTGGTGGTCGAAGGGGCAGCGTGATATGCCTGCGAGGGACGTATCCCGAGAATGCCCAATTGTCGAGACGGTGGCACGGGACGTGGAGACCAAGGTGCGGACGGGTAGGGCACTAGAGGTGTGACCCATTACTGCGGTCCAGGGGCGGCCCACGGTGGATAGGTCCAAGGCGATTGGGCCCATTAAGGTGGGTGCTGATGATACGGGTCGTGATTAGGGTAACCGCGGCCTCCGCAGCTGTGGCCATGACCGCCTCGCCTGTTGCTATTCCTTCCGCAACCGCGACCACGTCCACGACCCCTAAAACTAGAATTATGTTGGAAAGAGGGAGTGGAAGCGTGATCCGAGGCAGGTTTTTGAGCCGCGGTAATAAGGGCGGCGTCTGCGGTGCGATAGGTGCGCTTAGAGAGGCTGGTTTCCTTCAACGTCTGTATGAAACGCGCCATGGAGAAGAGCGGAAGAGGGTCGCTTTGTTGGATGAGGGTTGCCACCCCGTTGTAGGTGTCGCTCAGTCCAACCACTAGTTGGAGAACTAGATGATGATTCGTGACTGGTGCACCGATGTTGCAGAGTTAATCGGCCAACATCTTCAGTTTCGGACAATAAGCTGTGATGTCCGTGAAGTCGTCAAGAACTGTTTGAGAGAATCGGTTCTCGCGATGAACGACACGAGAGTTCTTATTCTCTTGAAACAAATCAGCAACACGGGTCCAAACACTTAAGGTGGTGGAGTTTTTCTCCATGACCTGATGAACGTGGTCGAGGGAGATGGTCCTACAAATCCATTGAAGACAATGGCGTCGAGACGATCCCATAGGTCGTCACAGGTGAGAGAATCGTCAACAGAAGAAGGAGGCGTGATGTGATCGAGAATTTGATATGCGCGAGTGTGGATTTTGAAAAGTTCTGACCAGGATGTGTAGTGGCTAGTTTTCAACAATGCCCGTTACCCTTATTCGGGCTAAAACTTTCCTACGTGGCGGTACAGTCAACAAGTTGTCAATGCACGTCATATTTTTCGGCCAAAACACGTTTTTCACACAAATCCTTGTAACTTTAAATATTATATTTGCACCCCGAAATAAATTGCACTTTGCCCCCCTAAAATATATATATATATATATAATTAATAAACATATATATAAAATCATTTGTAAAAGTAAAACATATATATGTAAATAATAATATCAATATATAATAATAATAAACATTTATGTATATATAATAAGCTTAAACATATATATTTATATAAAAAACATAATAATAAACACATATATATACTTTATTAAAAAAATTACTTTAATAATTTATTAAAAATAAATAAAACAAATAACAATTAAAATACATTAAAAAAAACCCGACCCCCCTGACCCACCTCGCCCTTCCCCCAACCCCCATGGTTGCAGTGGTGGTGGTGATGCCACCACCGTTGCGAATCGCGGTGGTAGTGGCGACGCGTAGATGAGTGGGATGATGTCTTTTTGGAAAATGAGTTGAAGAGGCATTTTGGACCCGAGGCGTGAGTTGGGGAGGATATTGAGAAGATAAGTGGCAGTTTGTAAGGCGTGAGGCCTAAATTGGGGTGAGACGGAGGCATGAGCCAAGAGGGCGGGCATCATGTTGTTAATTGTTCGTATTTTTCGTTCAACCTTGTCGTTTTGAGAAGAGGTGTGAGGACAAGATAATAGAAATTGCATGCCTCGTGAGGAGAAGAGGGAGTGGAACGCGCTGTTGTTATATTTAGTACCATTGTCACATTGAAGAGTTTTGATGTCACGTTCAAATTGAGTTTTAATGTAATTGTTTAGTGAAAAAAAACATTTCAGACTTAAGATTTTCGAGTAAGGGGAAAAGTCCATAAAACAACGGTGTAATCATCCAAGAAAAATATGTAGTAGCACGAACCCGACATATTTAAAACAGGTGAGTCCATATATCACTATGTATCAAAGGGCATAGCAGTAACAGTCGTGGAAGAAAAAATGGTAGTTTAATGTTTTTCCTAAGCGAACAAGATGAACAAAAACTAAATTTAGAAGAATAATTAACTTGTTTATTTGCACACAGAAAACGTAAGGGATAGACCCCCGGGTGGCCGAGACATGCGTGCCACGTGGAGGAGGAGAGAGCGGCGTAGGACGATGGTGGAGATGGTGGAGTGAGGGGGCAGAGATTACCAAGACTATTGCATCTCATGATGGATTACTCGTCTTGAAATCCTTCACAGGAAAACCAAAGGGATCAAATTCAACAGAAAAGAGATTATCCGTAGTAAATTTACGAATAAAGATAAGGTTTTAATGAGTTTGGGAGCATGGAGGACGTTTTTGAGAGAGAGGGGTGGGAAGGGAGGAGGAAGAACCGCAGAACCCGAACCATGGATGGGAATCATATAACCACTACCAAAAGTAATGTTAGAATGAATGCTCGAATTAAAGTATGGCGAGAGAGTACGTTGGTTGGACATCATGTGAGACGTCGCCCCCGTGTCCATGTACCAATTCTCGTATTGAGGAGTGAGAAAGAGAGTATGCATAGCTGCCTGAAGATCGGTCGAGGCGTAGTTGGTGGTCGAAGGGGTGGCGTGATATGCGTGCGACGGACGTATCCCGAGAATGCCTAGCTGTCGAGACGGGTAGGGCACTAGAGGTGCGACCCATTGCTGCGGTCCAGGGGCGGCCCACGGTGGATAGGTCCAAGGCGATTGGGCTCATTAGGGTGGCTGCTGATGATATGGGCCGTGATTAGGGTAACCGCGGCCGCCGCAGCCTTGCCATGACCGCCTCGCCCGTTGCTATTCCTTCTGTGACCGCGACCACGTCCATGAACCCTATAACCAGAATTATGTTGGAAAGAGGGAGTGGGAGCGTGATCCGAGGCGGGTTTTTGAGCCGCGGTATGAAGGGCGGCATCTGCGGTGCGAGTGGCGCGCTTAGAGAGGCTGGTTTCCTCTAGTGTCTGTATGAAACGCGCCATGTAGAAGAGCGGAAGAGGGTCGCTTTGTTGGATTAGGGTTGCCACCTCGTTGTAGGTTTCGCTTCGTCCAGCCACTAGTTGGAGAACTAGATGATGATTCGTGACTGGTGCACCGATGTTGCAGAGTTAATCGGCCAACATCTTCAGTTTCTGACAATAAGCTGTGACGTCCGTGAAGTCGTTAAGAACCGTTTGAGAGAATCGGTTATCGCGATAAACGACACGAGAGTTCTTATTCTCTAGAAACAAATCAGCAACACGGGTCCAAGCACTTAAGGTGGTGGAGTTTTTATCCATGACCTGATGAACGAGGTCGAGGGAGATGGTCCCGTAAATGCATTGAAGACAATGGCGTCGAGACGATCCCATAGGTCGTCACAGGTGAGAGAATCGTCAACACAAGAAGAAGGCATGATGTGATCGAGAATTTGATACGCGCGAGTGTGGATTTTGAAAAGTTCTGACCATGATGTGTAGTGGATAGTTTTCATAACGTGATTGGAATGAAGTTTTAAACGTTAGAGACGGCTAAAGCTGGATGGAATATAGAGGGTTCCATGGTGGCGGTCGAGGAGGCCCCAGAGGAGGGGGAAGAAGCGGCGCCGTCAGATGTAGGGTTGTCGTCGCTAGATTTTGTCATGATTTAGGAGAGAAGAAAAGAGAAGAATATGGCTCTGATACCATGAAATATATTATTCCTCGATGGGATTCATATTAATCAAACCAGTATATATATACAATACAAGAGTCCTATCAACTATGGAAATAATCTAAATAATCTAATTATATCTTTACAAGAGATAATACAATATTTTTTAATCTAATCTAACAAATATCTTTTTATCTAACACTACAAGAGAAAAGGGCTTTACCGACGGCTCAAAAACCGTCGGTAAAGGGCCTTTTGCCGATGGAAATACCCTTTTCCGTCGGCAAAAGCCGTCGGAAAAACCCGACGGAAAAAAGCTCGTCACTAAAGCTTTTCTCCGTCGGATTTTTACCGACGGTATAGTGCTTTTCCGTCGGCTTATTGCCGACGGAAAAGCCTTTTTTCCTAAAGCCGACGGAAAAGGGGTTTTTTTCCGTCGGCTTAAAGCCGACGGTATAGGTTCCCTTTTCCGTCGGCTTAAAGCCGACGGAAAAGGGCTTAAAATAATTAATTTTTTTTAAAAAAATGCTTTAAAAAAACGATTTAAAATGATTTAAAGCCGACGGTATAGGGCTTTTCCGTCGGCTTAAAGCCGACGGAAAAGGGTTTAAAAATATAAAAAAAAAATAAAAAAGGGCAATTTAAAAAAATGATTTAAAAAAACGATTTAAAACAATTGACTTAAAAGAAATCGTTTTAAAATAATTGATTTATGATTTTTTTCTGATTTATTTAAAAGAAATCGATTTTAAATTATTATTTTATAATTTTTTGGCGATTTGTTTGTAAAGAAACGATTTTAAATAAATTTTTTATGTTTATTTGGTGATTTAATTTAAAAGAAATCGATTTAAATAATAACATTCACATTTTCGAGCAATTTTTTTAAATTATTAATTATAATAAATAAAATTTCGTATTTAAAATAAAATCTTGATAATATAAATTTAGTTATTAAGAATTTTTGGGAGAGAAAGTAGATAGTTTTTGGAGAATGGGAAGAATGAATGAATTAAGTGGGTTGAATAAGGGGTATTTATAGATATTTAGGAGGAGTAGGGGTTAAATTAAAAAAACCAAAAAAAAGGGGTGGGGCGTGCCACGTCAGCGATCCGTGTGATAATTCACACGGATCGCTGACGTGGCAACACCTCCCCTTCCCTAAGGCCTATATATAATTCGAACGAGTTAGTCTCACAATTCATTCGGTTTCAAAATAAGGTTCGTAAATGTACTCATTTTAATTTTTACGTAATAATTATTTTTTTATAAGCGTACGTTAATTATATTTATCTAATTTATCTTTCTTTTTATTTGCGACTTAGGGAAAATGTACGAGTCATCTTGGAGACCGGTGCCATAGATGGAAGGAGCAGTTTCAGAATTTTTTTACGTGCTACAAGAGGTATGTGTATAGTTTCGAGCTCTTATTTTTTGTTCTAGTCGTACCATTATAAATATTGTTCGTAACCCCTAAATGTAGAGACGTCGTTGTGCTAATCGTTATAATTTTAAAAATTTGTAGACAATATATAATGAATCCAAACGGGGATAGAGATTGGATGTATGATCGTTTGAGTGAGACGGGTCGAGTGAATGAAACGTTCGGGGAAGGTGTATACCAGTTTTTGGCATTTGCGTTAGATCAAGAGCGTTATCTAGACGGTGATCGAAATCCTAGATGTCCATGTAGAAAATGCAGCAATAGGAAATACTTGGACCCTGGCAAAGTGGTAGCTCACCTTTATCGATGGGGTTTTGTAGAAGGGTACCGTGTATGGATATTCCATGGGGAAAATTTTGTCGCGCATAATAGCCAAGGGGCGTCATCGTCGAGGCACGAAGTTAGAAACGACCCCGAAGTTGTTCAGGACGAGATTTTGTTTGAAAATCTAGTTGGCTACACTTTTCGGGCACAATTCGACGTTAACGGTGAGGAGCCTAACGCCGATGCAAAAGATTTTTTAAATTTGCTACAAATGTCGGAACTCAAGCTTAAGGGACCAAGCAAGAAATCTGTTTTGCAGTGGGTGTCCGAGTTTTTTGCAGCCAAGATTGAGAATAACTACAATCAATCCGGGTGCAATCAGATGTACAACTTGCACCGCGAACTTTTGTACCCAGAGGATCAACTCTTATTGCCAGAGGATATGCACGCTGCCGAGAATATGATGAGGTGTTTGGGGTTGGGATACGAAACAATCGACGTGTGTTTTAATAATTGTTTCTTGTTCTACGGAGAATTCGCATCTTCCGATTACTCTGTTTGTCCTGAATGCGGGGAGTATAGGTATGAAACTATAGGTAGAAAGAATCCAGTGCCAAGGAAAAAAGTTATGGTACTTCCCTTTGGCCCCACGTCTTAAACGACTCTTCATGACTAAATCAACTGCTGAACATATGACGTGGCACTTAAATTGTAAGTCGTCGGACGATGTAATGATCCACCCTGCAGCAGGCGAAGCGTGGCAAGATTTCGACAAGAAACATCCGCAATTCGCAGCAGAGCCACGGAACATCCGCCTTGGTCTATGCACAGACGGTTTCACTCCGTTTGGAAACTTCGCGAAACAATATTCTTGTTGGCCTGTGTTCATGACTCCCTATAACCTTCCTCCAGATCTTTGCATGCGAGAGGAGTTTATTTTCTTGAGTCTTATCATATCAGGGCCGAGTAGTCCAGGACAAAACATTAACGTTTTGCTACGCCCTCTGATTGACGAGTTGAAGGTTTTGTGGCATGACGACGTTCGTACTTACGATAGATTCAGGGAGCAGAATTTTCAATTGAGGGCTGCATTGATGTGGACTATTAGTGATTTCCCCGCCTACGGGATGTTGTCTCAGTGGAGCACACATGGAAAGTTATCGTGCCCGTATTGCATGGAGAACACGAAGGCGTTCCCTTTGCAGTATGGTAGGAAAGCAACATGGTGGGGGATGTCATCGTTGTTTCTTACCAGTGGGACATGAATTTCGGCACGACATGATGGGATTCAATGGACATACAGAATTTGATGGGCCTCCACCGCGTAGGACAGACGCAGAAATGGTAGCAATTGTTGCACAACTACCAGGAAGGTCTACAGCGCCAGATGCACCGATAATGCCAGGAAAAGGAACAGAGCACAATTGGACCCACAAAAGTATCTTTTGGGAATTACCCTATTGGAGTACGAACCTGATACGTCACAATCTTGATGTGATGCATTGCGAGAAGAACTTTTTCGACAACATGAAGAACACGGTGATGGACGACCCAGTTAAGAGTAAAGACAACTTAAAAGCTAGGAGAGACTTAGAATTGTTGACCACTCGGGTCGAGCTTTTTGTTGTCGATACCGATGATAATAAAACCTACAAGCCGAAAGCCAAGTATTGCCTTGATCGACCTCAAAAGAAACTACTATGTCAATGGTTGTCATGTTTGCGATTTCCGGATGGCTATGCTTCAAATATTCAGCGTTGTGTGCAACAACAACAATTGAAGTTGATTGGGATGAAGAGTCACGATTGTCATGTGTTTATGCAAAGGTTAATACCTATTGCCTTCCGTGATTTTATCCCTAATCCGATATGGGGTACCCTAGTAGAGATAAGTATCTTCTTCAGAGCATTGTGCGCCACAGAGATTAGGAGATCGGACATGGCGTTGTTAAAGGAATCTATCGTGGTCACAATATGCAAATTAGAGAAGATATTTCCACCAGGCTTTTTCGATTCTATGGAGCACTTGACGATACATCTTTCATACGAGGCCAAAGTTGGTGGACCGGTTCAGTATCGTTGGATGTACCCTTTCGAGAGGTATTGGCATTATTTATTTCATTCCTTATATATTTCAATACGTATTGGCATTATTTGTATCGATTCTGAAGTTACATACATGGATTTCCTTGTAGGGAAATGAACGGGTTGAAGAAATCAGTTTTGAACAAAGCTCGTGTTGAAGGTTCAATTGCTAATGCTTATCTAATGGCAGAAGTCACATATTTTACCTCGCGCTATTTCGGCAATAGTGTTGAAACAAGGTACAACAGGATTAGCAGAAATGAAGCTGAATTACGTGGTGATTTCTCTGGTGCTCTGCCGATTTTCCATAGAAGAGGCAGAGGACTCAATCCAGATAAGAACCAGCGGTATATTTCTCCAGAGGAGTTGAACCAAATTGAGCTTTACACGTTGATGAATTGTTCGGAAGTCGACGGATGGGTCACGTAAGTTTCAAACTATATTATTGTTAAATATGGCTTAATTATATTTAACATTTTGACTCATGGATTGAAACACGATTCCAAATGATTACAGGTTGTTCGAGGACCTACATTGTGGAGATCTTACTCCACGACAGACACAAAGAAAGAAAACTACAATGTTCGTGTCGTGGTTTAAAGAAACTGTTAAATCAGGAGAGTACTTGGCCGATGAACGTATCTACCCCCTTGCCTCTGGAGCAAGTGCACTTATAACATCATACGGGGGCTACATAGTGAACGAATTTAGATTTCGTACTGATTCGTTTAACCAAGGAAAGGTCGGAAACTGTAGTGGCGTGTACGTGAAGGGCAGTGGTGATGGGATTGAAGGAACAAATTTTTACGGGACGATCAAGGAAATCGTTGAGGTTTTATGGTGCGGTGGCGGAGATAGGGCCCAATCAATTGTATTTTTTAAATGTGATTGGTATGATATTAGCAGCCGCGGTACAACTGTACACCCAAAGTATGGAATGGTTGATATCGAACCTACGAGGCTTCTCGCGACAAATGAACCGTTCATTTTTGCTAACCAGGCCCTACAAGTGTTCTACACGCCATATCCAGCGCAACATGTGTCGCGAAGGTAAGGATGGTGGGCAGTTTGCCCTATTCGTGCAAGAAACGTCATCGACGTATCTATGCTACATGAGCCTGAAATCGACGTCGAGTTTAATCAGCCCGAAGACTTATTTCAAGATGATGTATCGCCGGGACTTAATTTGGGCGCCGATTTGATCGATTTTGACATTGAAGGACAGTTGGCAGATGATGAGTACGAGCTTGTTGAGGAAGTTGACGATTAGTTTTATTTATGTTTAAATCAATGTTATTTTAAATTAATGTTAGTTTTCGAGTTTAAATCAATGTTATTTTAAATTAATGTTAGTTTTCGAGTTTAAATCAATGTTATTTTAAATTAATGGTATTGCTAAATAATTTTTTTTTTATTTTTTTTAATTAAAAAACGTGCCGACATCATTTTTTTAATTTTTTTTTATTAAAAAATTATGGTCGACATCCTTTTTTAATTTTATTATTATTTTTTTTAAAAGAAAAGGCTGACATCAATTTTTTTTTTTTATTAAATGGGCCATTCCCGTCGGCCCAAACCTGACGGGAATGGGTTTTACCGTCAGATTTGGGCCGACGGTAAAGCCAACCCATTTTTTTTTATTTTTTTTATCAAATGGGCCATTCCCGTCGGCCCAATCCCGACGGGAATGGGCTTTACCGTCGGATTTGGGCCGACGGTAAAGCCAACCCATTTGTACTGTCGGCCCAAAGCCGACGGTATAAGCCATTATCGTCGGGATTGGGCCCGACGGTAATCATTGGGCCTTTTCCGTTGGGCCAAAACGCCGGGCCCGACGGAAAAGGCCAATTTTCTTGTAGTGTAATCTAACACTTATGTATAATAACTTTAGTGACAACGAATAGAATACTTTTATGATAAATTTAAAATTCATCATTAAAACATCATTTTACGTATAGGGAGTTGAAAGGTCATTACAGTAATAAAGACATACAGTGATAAAACAAAATTTTATCACGGTAAGTCAACCTTAAGGTGATGAAATCAGACTTTCTCACGTAAAAATTGTGTTTTTTGTATTGGGTCTAATAATATTATTTTTCTTTATAAAATAGAAGAAGATAAAAACAGCCAAAAAAATCGTGTTATGCTATTGGTATTGATGACGCGACATATGTTCGATATCAAAATGTTTTCCAAATTATAATACCTCCGCGTTGCTTCATTCTAACCAGGTGTATCTTCGTTAATAATTAGCAGAGAATAGACTATAAAATAGCGTTAAGGCACAAGAAGAAAGAAAGTTCGTTAATAATTACTGCTTCATATAGGTCTTAAAATCTCACAATCACCAATTAATCAAGTTTACTTCTTTAGGTTTGTTTAGTATCTCGTAAATATTATACGAATGAATGGTGTTATTATATTTTCCAAAGTTTTTATTATAAATAGTACATTGCATGATAATGTTTTGATTGGTTCAAGTTACATACTATAGTTACCACGATAAATGTATTAGCATATAACATTTTTTTTGATCGGACAAAAGAATTCACTAAAACGGGAGTACAAGGGTACTCCAAACCCAAAGATACAAGCACATCATAATTCCACACTCATCAAGCAACTAGTAGGTTCAAATTGTCAATCCACAAAAGAATATGAAAAGTTTTTAGATATAGCTTTAACCCACAACCAAGATCTTGCTTTGATTAATTCCATAACCTCGCCAACTTTGTCTGAAATATCACTAAAAATCTTTTTGTTCCTCACTTCCTATATTGCCCAACACACATAGAACCAAAGCCCAAACCATACTTCATCCCCGCTGCGTTTCTTCCACAAACCTTCATGTTGAATAAAGTGCCTCTTTGGATCAATTGGAAGAACCGTAGTGACACCAAACCACCGATTAAACTCCATCCAAATGAGATGCGCAAACTTGCAGTCCAAGAAGAGATGAGCAACTTGTTTCTTCATGAGCCCCACACAAAACGCAGCAAGTGTCGTCATTTGTTAACCTCACTCCTCGCCTCGTCAAGTTATCCCTTGTGGCGATTCTATTTAAGATGATTTTCCAAGCCAATGCGGACTTTTTTAATGGAACCTTAAGTTTCCAAAACTTCTTGAAAAAGGAGGAGTCTTGGCTTTCTTCTTCCCGAGAGATAGCATCGTAACCCGATTTTACGGAGTATTTGCGGTTGGTTTCAAATTTCCATGCCCAACAATCTGGTCCATCACTCAAAACTTGAGATCCTTGAAGTTTTGATATCAGCTCATTGAGAGTATTTTTCTCCCACTCGAAAAGGGGTCTCCTCCAGTCCCACACCCATCTCCACGAACCGTCTATGTACATTCCTTTTCCTGCTACTGTCACATCTTTATCTCTCGCAATCTTGAACAACCTTTCATAAGCAACATTCAATGGCTGAGAATCCACCCACTTGTCTTTCCAAAAAGAAGTCGGAGTACCATTCCCCAACTTTCTAAAGATACCATGTGAAAACCATTCGTTGTAACGCGGATTACGTTCTATGTTCTGTAAATTCCTCCACCAAAGCGATCCTTTGGCGTGACATCTCTTGCTCCCGAATTGATTCTGCTCCACAATCAGATTCCCATACTTTGTTTTTAAAATTTTGCACCATAGTGTATTCTGCTCCGTCAAAATTCTCCACTTCCACTTCCCCAACAACGCAAGATTAAAATGTTAAGATTTTTAACTCCTAATCCTCCGTTCTCTCTTTTCTTACACACCTCCGACCATTTCACCCATGCAATCTTTTTCCGATTATCCTTCCCTCCCCACAAAAAATCCCGTTGAATCTTCTCCATCATCTTTAAAACTCTTTTAGGAGCTTTATAAAAGGAAATGAGGTAAATGGGAAAGCTGGAAAAAACCGATTTTAGAATCGTAATTCTTCCGACAAAAGAGAGTGAATTATTATCAAAGAACGAAAGTTTTTTGCTTAATGTCTCAATCACTGAAATCCACGAAGTCCAAAGCCGAGGATTATATCCAATTTTGATGCCCAAATAATTCAAAGGAAGAGATCCAATCCTACAATTAAGGAGCCGGGATAAATTCATCAACACTCCATCCTCCACATTGATTCCAAGCAATTGGCTTTTGAAATAATTGACTTTCATGCCTGACACTAATTCAAAAAATTTCAGTATACATTTCATAGCCCAAACCTCACTCCATTTCGCCAAAACCATAAAACATATAACATAGCAAAACCATAAAACACATATGTAACCACAAGACGCTCTCATGCACGGTTCAAGACCAAACTTTAATAGAGACAGAATCATTAAATAAACTATAATGAAACATAGTCAAGGAAACTGAATACAAGCTAGGGTCAAATTAACATGGGGCCTTTGCGGAAAGCAAGAGCACGAGAGATGGGGTATTTCATTAACATGACCAACCATCCTTCTTCTCATCATCAGAAGTAGTCGAGAATAAAAGGTCTAAAGTGACGTGGATGAGAGCGAATATCCCAGAATATAGTAAGAACCTTGAGCCAAGCCAGTCAATCAGATTCTCTAGTCGATACGGGAGCTTTCTGCCGCCTCTCGCTGCCTCTAGTGCATGCAATGCCAAATAACCACCATCTATGGATGGCACAGGAAGAATATTCAACGCCGCCAAAACAATATTAAAAAAAGCTACAAAAAATAAAGTGCATTTGTGTTGCGTTGTACAAATTTTGTGCCCAAGGCCGCAAAGGAGGCAATGCTGGTGCAATGATCCATCTTGTAACGGCAAATGACCTTGGCTAAGGATGCAAGATTCCCGAGTTGATGCCATGATGAGAAACCAAACGCTTGCAAGAGATTCTTCGGACGTCTAGTCTTTGAATACTTGATATGTGGAATTAGTTGTACCCCTATTCTACCATTATGAAAACTTGACTTCTCATCAACATCAGGAGTCACATCCACTTCACGACAAATCATATTTTTACTATTAACTTTTTTCCTAATCTTAAACAAAACACTCTTTTTTGGATTTCTCTTAACTATGCCGACGACTTGAGAGACCAACAAACTCGGTTGGTGACTAATTCTTTCTGTGATGGTCGTCAACTCAGTATTATTAACTCTTAAGATAACATCACCGGGTCTCTGACAATTCACGTCATTGTAAATAGTACTGAAAGGGACTCTGACAATCCCTTGTATCGGAAATGCTCTAAATGAATAGAGCACATTATCGGAGCTAGTGAATTTGAATATAAAACCGGACCTCCTCCAACTGAAAATTCACTCACACGAATTCCCAATAGTCGCGCGGACAAAAGGTGACCACTTTCATGAACCACGATTGATGCACAGTAGATTAACCAAATGGCGATAACGATCATTAAGAGTTTTCTCCATCCTTGCGTAATTAATAATTTAGTAATTTTTCCGAGCAGCATAGACATTTTTCTCAAAAATCTGGCTCAACATGGATGATGAACAAGTAATTAAACATATATTAATTAGGTATGGTTAAAAAAAGGGTTGAAATTAAATTTTAATACTGATTTAATATTATGTTTAGAGAAATTTCACGGAAAAAAATAAACGTATTGTACGCGTACATGCAATAATATAATATTGTTCATGCAATGAGCAAACTGAGTTTGACAAAATATAATTCATAAATCACAACATGCATGTCAAATCACAGTGAATCTCATGAACTTTGAAAGATAAACATATATATCTTGATCCAGTTTTTGGAATTTGTGTTGCCGTTACACGGCGGATTGGGGTTAGCCTTATAATATAGTCTACGTTTATTGAGCTAGAGTTTGAACACCTAATAATTTGCATATGGAATATTACAATAACGAGAAAGACATATATATAGCTAGGGTGTTGGATTAAGATTAGGTTAGAGTTGATTTATAGAACAAACTTTTTATATTAATTATGTAAATATCACTATTTTTCAATTTTGATTATTCAACTTTGCCAACCTTGTCGAAAAGGTAACTTTGGGTTGTTATGGGAAATTTAAAAAGTAATTCTCCGTGTTAACCACATCTAAAAGAGAACATTTAGTTTGTTTCGTACTTCAAAGGGAATTTTCCAATCTGCATTTCGGTATAAGGAAAAAAGTGTATATACTTCCAAAATTGGAAAAGGGAATTTCGCAAGTTTGAATTTGAAAGCTTTAATATTAAGTTAGGACGAAATATTAAAACTGCCCCGTAACTTTTTTTCAGAAGTTAAAATGCCCGTTTTATTCGGGCCTTATCAAAATGCCCCGTATCTTTATAAAAAGCTTTAAAAAATGCTCGTTACCCTTGTTCGGGCTTAAACTGCGTACGTGGCGGTACAATCAACAAGTTGTCAATGCCACGTCATATTTTTTGGCCAAAACACATTTTTCACACAAACCCTTGTAACTTTAAATATTGTATTTGCACCCCGAAATAAATTGCACTTTGCCCCCCCTAAAATATATATAATTAATAAACATATATATAAAATAATTTGTAAAAGTAAAACACATATATATATAAATAATAATATCAATATATAATAATAATAAACATATATGTATAAATAATAAGCTTAAACTTATATATTTATATAAAAAACATAATAATAAACACATATATATACTTTATTAAATAAATACTTTAATAATTTATTAAAAATACAAAAAAACAAATAACAATAAAATACAATAAAAAAACAAAAAAAACCCCTACCCCCTGACCCATCCCGCCCTTCCCCCAACCCCCACGGTTGCAGTGATGGTGGTGACGCCACCACCGTTGCGAATCGCGGTGGTAGCGGCGACGCGTAGATGAGTAGGAGGGCGTCTTTTTGGAAAAGGAGTTGAAGAGGAATTTTGGACCCGAGGCGTGAGTTGGGGAGGATATTGAGAAGATAAGTGGCGGTTTGTAAGGCGTGAGGCCTAAATTGGGGTGAGACAGAGGCATGAGCCAAGAGGGCGTGCATCATGTTGTTAATTATTCGTATTTTTCGTTCAACCTTGTCGTTCTGAGAAGAGGTGTGAGGACAAGATAATAGAAATTGCATGCCTCGTGAGGAGAAGAGGGAGTGGAAGGCGCGGTTGTTATATTCAGTACCATTGTTACATTGAAGAGTTTTGATGTCACGTTCAAATTGAGTTTTAATGTAATTGTTTAGTGAAAAAAAACATTATAGACTTAAGATTTTCGAGTAAGGGGAAAAGTCCATAAAAAAACGGTGTAATCATCCAAGAAAAATATGTAGTAGCACGAACCCGACATACTTAAAACAGGTGAGTACATATATCACTATGTGTTAAAGGGCATAGCAGTAACAGTCGTGGAAGAAAAAAATGGTAGTTTAATGTTTTTCCTAAGCGAACAAGATCAACAAAAACTAAATTTAGAAGAACAATTAACTTGATTATTTGCACTCAGAAAACGTAAGGGATAGACCCCCGGGTGGCCGAGACATGCGTGCCACGTGGAGGAGGAGAGAGCGGCGTAGGACGATGGTGGAGATGGTGGAGTGAGGGGGTAGAGATCACCAAGACTATTGCATCTCATGATGGGATTACTTGTCTTGAAATCCTTCACAAGAAAACCAAAGGGATCAAATTCAACAGAAAAGAGATTATCCGTAGTAAATTTACGAATAGAGATAAGGTTTTAATGAGTTTGGGAGCATGGACGACGTTTTAGAGAGAGAGGGGTGGGAAGGGAGGAGCAAGAACCGTAGAACCCGAACCATGGATGAGAATCATATAACCACTACCAAAAGTAATGTTAGAATGAATGCTCGAATTAAGGTAAGGCGAGGGAGTACCTTGGTTGGACGTCATGTGAGACGTCGCCCCCGTGTCCATGTACCAATTCTCGTCTTGAGGAGTGAGAAAGAGAGTATGCATAGAAGCCTAAAGATCGGTCGAGGCGTAGTTGGTGGTCAAATGGGCGACGTGATATGCCTGCGAGGGACGTATCCCGAGAATGCCCAGCTGTCGAGACAGTGGCGCGGGACGTGGAGACCAAGGTGCGGTCGGGTAGTGCACTAGAGGTGCGACCCATTACTGCGGTCCAGGGGCAGCCCACGGTGGATAGGTCCAAGGCGGTTGGGCCCATTAGGGTGGCTGCTGATGATACGGGTCGTGATTAGGGTAACCGCAGCCGCCGCAGCCATGGCCATGACCGCCACGCTCGTTGTTATTCCTTCCGCGACCGCGACCACGTCCACGACCCCTATAACAAGAATTATGTTGGAAAGAGGGAGTGGGAGCGTGATCCGGGGCAAGTTTTTGAGCCGCGGTAAGAAGGGCGGTGTCTGAGGTGCGAACGACGAGCTTAGAGAGGCTGGTTTCCTCCAGCGTCTGTATGAAAAGCGCCATGGAGAAAAGCGGAAGAGGGTTGTTTTGTTGGATGAGGGTTGCCACCCCATTGTAGGTGTCGCTCAGTCCAGCCACTAGTTGGAGAACTAGATGAAGATTCGTGACTGGTGCACCGATGTTGTAGAGTTAATCGGCCAACATCTTCAGTTTCAGACAATAAGTTGTGATGTCCGTGAAGTTGTCAAGAACCGTTTGAGAGAATCGATTCTCGCGATGAACGACACGAGAGTTCTTATTCTCTTGAAACAAATCAGTAACACGGGTCCAAACACTTAAGGTGGTGGAGTTTTTCTCCATGACCTGATGAACGAGGTCGAGGGAGATGGTCCTGTAAATCCATTGAAGACAATGGCGTCAAGACGATCCCATAGCTCGTCACAGGTGAGAGAATCGTCAACAAAAGAAGGAGGCGTGATGTGATCGAGAATTTGATACCCGCGAGTGTGGATTTTGAAAAGTTCTGACCATGATGTGTAGTGGCTAGTTTTCGTAACGTGATTGGAATGAAGTTTTCAACGTTAGAGACGGCTAAAGCTGGATGGAATATAGAGGGTTCCATGGTGGCGGTCGAGGAGGCGCCAGAGGAGGGGGAAGAAGCGGCGCCGTCAGATGTAGGGCTGTCGTCGCTAGGTTTTGTCATGATTTAGGAGAGAAGAAAAGAGAAGAATATGGCTCTGATACCATGGAATATATTATTACTCGATGGGATTCATATTAATCAAACCAGTATATATAAATACAATACAAGAGTCCTATCAACTATGGAAATAATTTAAATAATCTAATTATATCTTTACAAGAGATAATACAATATCTTTTTATCTAATCTAACAGTTATGTATAATAACTTTAGTGACAACGAATTGAATACTTTTATGATAAATTTAAAATTCATCATTAAAACATCATTTTACGTGGGGAGTTGAAAGGTCATTACAGTAATAAAGACATACAGTGATAAAACAAAATTTTATCACGGTAAGTCAACCTTGAGGTGATGAAATCAGACTTTCTCACGAAAAAATTATCACAAATATTTTGTGTTTTTTGTCTTGGGTCTAATAATATTCTTTTTCTTTATAAAATAGAAGAATATAAAAACAGCCAAAAAATCGTCTTATGCTGTTGGTATTGATGACGCGACATATGTTCGATATCAAAATGTTTTCCAAATTGTAATGCCTCCGCGTTGCTTCATTCTAACCAGGTGTATCTTCGTTAATAATTAGCAGAGAATAGACTAGAAAATAGCGTTAAGGCACAAGAAGAAAGAAAGTTCGATAATAATTACTGCTTCATATAGGTCTTAAAATCTCACAATCACCAATTAATCAAGTTTACTTCTTTAGGTTTGTTTAGTATCTCGTAAATATTATACGAATGAATGGTGTTATTATATTTACCAAAGTTTTTATTATGTGTAGTACATTGCATGATAATATTTTGATTGGTTCAAGTTACATACTATAGTTACCACGATAAATGTATTAGCATATATATAACATTTTTTTTTGATTGGACAAAAAAATTCACTAAAACGGGAGTACAAGGGGTACTCCAAACCCAAAGATACAAGCACATCATAATTCCACACTCATCAAGCAACTAGTAGGTTCAAATTGCCAATCCACAAAAGAATATGAAAAGTTTTTATATCTAGCTTTAACCCACAACCAAGATCTTGCTTTGATTAATTCCATAACCTCACCAACTTTGTCTGAAATAGCACTAAAAATCTTTTTGTTCCTCACTTCCCATATTGCCCAACACACATAGAACCAAAGTCCAAACCATGCTTCATTCCCGCTGCGTTTCTTTCACAAACCTTCAAGTTGAATAAAGTGCCTCTTTGGATCAATTGGAAGAACCGTAGTGACACCAAACCATCGATAAAACTCTATCCAAATGAGATGCGCAAACTTGCAGTCCAAGAAGAGATGAGCAACTGTTTCTTCACGAGCCCCACACAAAACGCAACACCCGTCGTCATTTGTTAACCTCACTCCTCGCCTCGTCAAGTTATCCCTTGTGGCGATTCTATTTAAGATGATTTTCTAAGCCAATGCGGACATTTTTAATGGAACCTTAAGTTTCCAAAACTTCTTGAAAAAGGAGGAGTCTTGGCTTTCTTCTTCCCGATAGATAGCATCGTAACCCGATTTTACGGAGTATTTGCGGTTGGTTTCAAATTTCCATCACTCAAAACTTGAGATCCTTGATGTTTTTGTTGGAGAAATTCCTAATTTTGTATTGAGACAAAATGGAATTAAAATTTGGAATTGAGTCCAAATAATTTAAGAGTGTGAATTACATTGGCTTATTGAGAAGCTAAAAGAATGCTACATTTTTACATGTATATTTTAATATATGTTGTGAGAAAATGTAGTGAATTTATTTATTGAGTAAATAAATTCAAGATAAATATTTAAATTTTATTTAAATCACACTCAATGGTCTATTAATTCATTTGACTGAATTAATTCCTCCCCTTAATGGTGTAGTGGTTGTTACATGATTTTTCTCCTATAAAAGGTGGCCTTCTGCAGAAGGGAAAATCAATCTTTCATCAACAATTATTTTTTGCATACAAAACACATAGCATTTTCGATTCTAAGAGTTCTGCAAAATACTTTGAGTGTCCAATTTGAGAAGGTAGTATTGTCCTTCACTTACTACCTTATTGTGTGAGGACGTTATACCTTGGGAGGTCGTTTCCCACTGAGGGCTTGAAGGGTAGCCGAGAAAATTGATCTTAAGGGGAGGAGGTTAAACTTCCAACTCGTCCGATGCTTCGACGAAATTTTCTGACTCGTCTAATCCACTCCAAGGATTTTCCTACAGTTGCTGAGAGGTCGAATTTATTTTATTATCGTATTTTAATTTAATTTATGCAATATATGTTATATGTTATGATTTACTAAATAGATTAAATATTCAGATTTATTTGATGTAAGACGCAAAGTACGCAAACAAAATAAACTCTGAAATAAGTAATTTCTTTAAGGCTAGAGACATTTTTTTCTTGAGGAAAAGAAAGAAATGTGGGGGCTTGAAGAAGAAAGTGTTGGTTAAGATTATTCCAAACTTTTAAGTTGAATAATAATCATAATATTTTCCGAATACTTTAAGAGGTTAAAGAAAATATTGGAGGCGATTGACGAAAGGTCTAACGAGAGACTAAGTAGCAAATTCATCGAGGGAAATGGGAAATTTGAGCCCACCAAAAGACATCACCCCATGATGGCAACCCTACCTGAATTGTAAACCCCAATTTGCAGGTTCAAAGGGACAACCGAATTGTGGGGGGAGTCGAGCAAAGCACTCGGGAAATTGAGTTCCCAACCTATTTCTAGGATGAAAGAGTGATGGACCTGTACAAGTTAAGGAGAACTTGAGGTTCTAATGATCCTTATGTCTTGTGAATACAAGCGGGGTATTGCAGGATACCCTTAATGAGAGATCACCTATGTCGAATGTGAAGGGTCTGCTTCGTTGAGATGAGTTAAAGGGCTAAATCTCTAGAGCATTCGATGAATTCGCCAAGGCAGTCCAGGGTCGAAACGGACAACAACGAGGACCAATATGGTATTGGAATAAGTTGTGTGAGTACCATTGTCTTGGTATACACAAAACGCAGAACAGTTCAAGGCATCACGTCCACTAGTTGTCAAGTATATCCGATGGTATTTCACTAAGAAGGGTTCAAGGCCCAAAACCACCTATCCTGATGCAACAAGTTTCGGCAGAACTCTCGAATTGCATATAGCATTGCTAGGCTCACGTGCATTTCAACCAATTACATTCATGTGGGGGGATTGTTGGAGAAGTTCCTAATTTTGTATTGAGACAAAATGGAATTAAAATTTGGAATTGAGTCCAAATAATTTAAGAGTGTGAATTACATTGGCTTATTGAGAAGCTAAAAGAATGCTACATTTTTACATGTATATTTTAATATATGTTGTGAGAAAATGTAGTGAATTTATTTATTGAGTAAATAAATTCAAGATAAATATTTAAATTTTATTTAAATCACACTCAATGGTCTATTAATTCATTTGACTGAATTAATTCCTCCCCTTAATGGTGTAGTGGTTGTTACATGATTTTTCTCCTATAAAAGGTGGCCTTCTGCAGAAGGGAAAATCCATCTTTCATCAACATATTTTTTTTGCATACAAAATACATAGCATTTTCCATTCTAAGAGTTCTGCAAAATACTTTGAGTGTCCAATTTGAGAAGGTAGTATTGTCCTTCACATACTACCTTATTGTGTGAGGACGTTGTACCTTGGAAGGTCGTTTCCCACTGAGGGCTTGAAGGGTAGCCGGGAAAATTGATCTTAAAAGGAGGAGGTTAAACTTCCAACTCGTCCGATGCTTCGACGGAATTTTCTGACTCGTCTAATCCACTCCAAGGATTTTTCTACAGTTGCTGAGAGGTCGAATTTATTTTATTGTCTTATTTTAATTTCATTTATGCAATATATGTTATATATTATGTTTTATGTGATCTGAAAATCATCATACGTTTATGTGTGTGCACACACGAGAGATACCAACAGTTTTGATTTCAGCTCATTGAGAGTATTTTTCTCCCACTCGAAAATGGGTCTCCTCCAGCCCCACACCCATCTCCACGAACCGTCTATGTACAGTCCTTTACCTGCTACTGTCACATCTTTATCTCTCGCAATCTTGAACAACCTCTCATAAGCAACATTCAATGGCTGAGAATCCACCCACTTGTCTCTCCAAAAAGAAGTCGGAGTACCATTCCCCAACTTTCTAAAGATACCATGTGAAAACCATTCGTTGTAACGCGGATCACGTTCTGTGTTCTGTAAATTCCTCCACCAAAGGGATCCTTTGGCGTGACGTCTCCTGCTCCCGAATTGATTCTGCTCCACAATTAGATTCCCATACTTTGCTTTTAAAATTTTGCACCATAGTGTATTCTGCTCCGTCAAAATTCTCCACTTCCACTTCCCCAACAACGCAAGATTAAAATGTTCAAGATTTTTAACTCCTAATCCTCCGTTCTCTCTTTTCTTACACACCTCCGACCATTTCACCCATGCAATGTTTTTCCGATTATCCTTCCCTCCCCACAAAAATCCCGTTGAATCTTCTCCATCATCTTCAAAACTCTTTTAGGAGCTTTATAAAAGGAAAATAGGTAAATGGGAATGCTGGAAAAAACCGATTTTAGGATCGTAATTCTTCCGCCAAAAGAGAGTGAATTATTATCAAAGAAAGAAAGTTTTTTGCTTAATGTCTCAATCACTGAAATCCACGAAGTCCAAAGCCGAGGATTACATCCAATTTTGATGCCCAAATAATTCAAAGGAAGAGATCCAATCCTACAATTAAGGAACCGGGATAAATTCATCAACACTCCATCCTCCACATTGATTCCAAGCAATTGGCTTTTGAAATAATTGACTTTCATGCCTGACACTAATTCAAAAAATTTCAGTATACATTTCATAGACCAAACCTCACTCTATTTCGCCAAAACCATAAAACATATAGCATAGCAAAACCATAAAACACATATGTAACCACAAAACGCTCTCATGCACGGTTCAAGACCAAACTTTAATAGAGACAGAATCATTAAATAAACTACAATGAAACATAGTCAAGGAAACTGAATACAAGCTAGGGTCAAATTAACATGGGGCCTTTGCGGAAAGCAAGAGCACGAGAGATGGGGTATTTCATTAACATGACCAACCATCCTTCTTCTCATCATCAGAAGTAGTCGAGAATAAAAGGTCTAAAGTGACGTGGATGAGAGCGAATATCCCAGAATATAGTAAGAACCTTGAGCCAAGCCAGTCAATCAGATTCTCTAGTCGATACGGGAGCTTTCTGCCGCCTCTCGCTGCCTCTAGTGCATGCAATGCCAAATAACCACCATCTATGGATGGCACAGGAAGAATATTCAACGCCGCCAAAACAATATTAAAAAAAGCTACAAAAAATAAAGTGCATTTGTGTTGCGTTGTACAAATTTTGTGCCCAAGGCCGCAAAGGAGGCAATGCTGGTGCAATGATCCATCTTGTAACGGCAAATGACCTTGGCTAAGGATGCAAGATTCCCGAGTTGATGCCATGATGAGAAACCAAACGCTTGCAAGAGATTCTTCGGACGTCTAGTCTTTGAATACTTGATATGTGGAATTAGTTGTACCCCTATTCTACCATTATGAAAACTTGACTTCTCATCAACATCAGGAGTCACATCCACTTCACGACAAATCATATTTTTACTATTAACTTTTTTCCTAATCTTAAACAAAACACTCTTTTTTGGATTTCTCTTAACTATGCCGACGACTTGAGAGACCAACAAACTCGGTTGGTGACTAATTCTTTCTGTGATGGTCGTCAACTCAGTATTATTAACTCTTAAGATAACATCACCGGGTCTCTGACAATTCACGTCATTGTAAATAGTACTGAAAGGGACTCTGACAATCCCTTGTATCGGAAATGCTCTAAATGAATAGAGCACATTATCGGAGCTAGTGAATTTGAATATAAAACCGGACCTCCTCCAACTGAAAATTCACTCACACGAATTCCCAATAGTCGCGCGGACAAAAGGTGACCACTTTCATGAACCACGATTGATGCACAGTAGATTAACCAAATGGCGATAACGATCATTAAGAGTTTTCTCCATCCTTGCGTAATTAATAATTTAGTAATTTTTCCGAGCAGCATAGACATTTTTCTCAAAAATCTGGCTCAACATGGATGATGAACAAGTAATTAAACATATATTAATTAGGTATGGTTAAAAAAACGCATTTCCCGCATATTGGGCCAGGCCCAACCGGGCCCTTATTGGACCACATCGGGGATCACTTTCGATGTCATATCGGTAATAATCACTATGCGATGCCCAGATCCCAAAGTAAGCAATAATTATCCCTCAGCTACCACGCATCATATCGTAACACATCCCCGATATCACTTTCGATATCTCATTCGATATCGGGGTTATCTCGCGCACCTCTGACACGTCACACCACATCATCACCGATATCTCGTCGGGGGTCATCCTCGATATCACGTCGAAGACAATCACCGACGTACATTCGATCTAGTACCTGTTTTCCTCTCCCATCCAAGCATCGAGGCGTTGGTTCGAGGTGTTCCAGACCAAGTCTACACGAGATACGCAGTGTGGGCCTGATTTGAGATAGACTCGTTGTACTGCTAGACTATACACTTGTAACCGACACTCATATATATATATATATATATATATATAAAACGATCTATTGCCAAATCAGTGGCGCCATCTGTGGGACCACCAGTTCCCGGACAAGGACGCCCAAATGCGAGGAAGGAGGACCCGATCCGAATTTAGCGGAATTGTGACTAGGAGCGCCAGGATGGAGGACACGCAACTCCCAAAAAATCCAACTGACCAAGAACAGACAGTGGCTCAAGCCGAGATGGAGCTTCCTCCACCACAGAATGAGCCGCAACGAAGGCGCGGGCCCGGGAGGCCGCCGCGAGCCACGAATGCAGGTCCGACCCTTGTTGCACCAAGTATGGCGGAACCCGCGACTGAGGGCCCGCCCACTAAGAATCCCACGACATACATTCCAATGACCGAGGTGCCAAATGCAAATTTTCCCGGCCCGGAGGAGACAATGCCCGCGGGACGAAGCGCCTCTCACCCCGCCGCCATAACCCCAGAGATGCAATCGCAGATCAACGCCTCTGTAAAAGCAGCGCTAGATTCCACATTGGAGACCTTGCTTCCACGACTAGTGGAGCAAAGGACAAAGGACATTCGGGCAAGGCCCCATGAACCCGGAGCGGGTGAGAGAAGGGCAAGGCAAGGGTATGACGAACAGGAGGATACGGGGGACTCCTTTAGGGAGATATCGCCCGCTGCTTATGACAGGGTGGAGAGACGGGACCCCGGGACCCTAGATCGAGAGATAGCAAGAAAGATGGAACGGCTTGACCGCGAGAGGGCGGAAGTAGTCCAGAGAATGGAACGCGGTCGTGACCGCGCCGATGTTGCATATTCAAAGAATGAGGATGCAGAAATACTGCGGGTAATCTCAAGAAGAATGGAACAGCTAGACCGCGAGAGGGCAGAATTGTCGAGAAAGTTGACTCAGAGTAAGGGGAAGGGTCGCAGTAGGACCCCGTTTTCGGATGATATAGAGGCCGAGGTATTGCAAAGAGGGGAGAAGATCCCAGTGATCAAGCCATACGACGGGAGAGGTGATCCTACGGATCATCTCCATCAGGTCGATAACATTCTGAACCTGCACAACTACTCCAGAAACATAAAGTCAAATATCTTGTCCACCACTTTAACGGGCGCTGCACTGAATTGGTTCGCTAGGATGGAGGCCAGATCTATAAGGACTACGAGCAACTAAGGGAGAAATTCGAGAACCAATTCTATAACCAGAAGAGAACGAAGACCAACCTGCTACACCTCGGCGCTGTGCAACAAAGGGAAATGGAGAACCTCCGAGACTATATGAAGAGGTTCAACGATGAATTGTTGAAGGTGGACGAGCCGCATGGCGGACATGTCATGATGATGTTGTTTAAGGGAACGACCCATTGCAAGTTCGCCGGGGAGCTAATCAAATTGACTGAGCCCACCATAGCACAAATCAACATGCTTGCAAACCAAATAGTCTACGAGGACGAATGATGGCAACGCGCCAGTGTTCGTTTTCCAACAGGAACGCAGACAGAGACCGCAACAGGGAAAGGCCCCCAAGGACGTATACCCCGTTGAATAGAGGCATTCTGGAGGTGATGGCCGTGGCGAAAAGAAACAGATGGTTGACGGAACCCAGACCGTTGAATGAGACTCCCGGGATGAAGTCATCCGGCAAATACTGCGCGTACCACCGTCAACCTGGACACAGGACGGAGGATTGCACACACCTGAGGAATGAAATCGAAAGATTGATCAAAGAAGGGAAACTGGTCGAATTTGTCAAGAATGCCAGGGAGGATGCTAGAGGAGCAAAACATTCCTCATCCCCTAGAAGAGATTACTCACCCAGGAGAGAAAAGTAGAAGATAATTGAGGCACCCGAGGAGCGAGGTAGGACCATTGTGAATGCCCCGAGCAGAGGCGTTATAAATGTGATCAACGGAGGGGGCTTGGGAGCTGACACGGCTCGCGGCCGAGAAACCATAACGCGAAGACTCCAGGGTGGAGCCTATGTTAGGTACACCAACGCAATCATGCCGGAAGCATACTTGGAGCAGGAGATCTCTTTCACCAGGAAAGACTTGGAGCAGCTTAGTCCGTTAGCCTTGACCGCATGGAAGCTAGATTGCCCATTGGTTATCACGATTAATGTGGATGGATATCAGGTGCATAAAGTGTTGGTGGATAGAGGAAGCTTTGCAAACCTGATATTCTCAAAAGCCTATGAGCAGATGGGGATAGCTCCGGACCGGCTAAAGCCGATATCCACCCCGTTGACCGGATTTGGTGCCGCTGGGACAAGTTATATTGCCCACCATGTTTGGCAGAAGCCCACGCACCCGGGTCACATCGATAAAATACACGATTGTTGACACTCTGTTTCCCTACCACGCCATCATTGGCCGACCGACGCTCAACCAGATCAGGGCAGTGGTCTCTACTTATTACCAGAAGATTAAATTACCGACGCCTCAAGGAGTTGGCGAGATTATGGGTGACCAGATACATGGATGGATGTGCTATGTGAACTCGCTGAAGCACCCAAGAATCAGAAGAAGACAGAAAATACGAGTCCCACACCAAGAATACATCCCGCGCACGGAGTGATCACCATGAGGAGCAAACAGAACAATATTTTAAATTTCAGCAGTTTTTAAATTATGTTCGAACAACGGAAACATTGCCCCATCGTGGGTTGGTCTGTAAACTTAAAACAAGGGGAACTACGCCGGTCTGATTCCCCACTCAACGGGATACGTAGGCGGGTTAGGTTTACCTAGCCCTCGACCGCTATCTCTTATTTTGGCCCCTTCGTGGGTCGGTATGTAACTTAAAACAGGGGGAACTACGCCGGTCTGATTCTCCATTCAACGGGATACGTAGACAGGTTAGGTTTACCTAGCCTTCGACCGTTATCCGTTATTACCTTTTTATTTGTTGATGGCAGAATCTGATATTTCATGCATGGATATGTGATAAGCGGACATTACAGAAGAGCAGAGGATGGCACTAAGAATTGGGGAGTATTCCCCTAGATATATGTTTAGCACATCGCCCTCTTACAGGTACATGGCTCAAAGGATCGCACATTACTATATCCGAAAAGGACACAGAGAACATTAAAAGGGTGATTCAGGGGGCATTGCCCCAGATTATTCAATATTATCTATTCAAACAGGTACAACAGGTACAAACAGGTACAACAGGCACGATAGAGCACAACGGAAACACTGTTTCTCATATAAAACTGATATTCCCAAATTGAGGGAACATCCCGCAGATAATACATGCACATCATCTCGTGCTTTTGTATTAACTTTTATGTCAAAAATTTTTCTTGTCTGTGCTGTTTTGCATGGCTTAATGACCTACAGATTCAACGACGACATAGTCACCAAGAGACATAGTCAAAAAGACAATGAAAAGGCTAGCCTACCCCCAAAAATATCCCTTGTGATAACGGGGTCGATCAAAAAGAATTCAACGGTAGTGAGTTCCCTGTGATAACGGGATGCGCCCCTACCCACAAAAATATCCCCTGTGATAACGGGGTCGATCAAAAACAATTCAACGGTAGTGGGTTCCCTGTGATAATGGGATGCACCCCTACCCACAAAAATATCCCCTGTGATAACGGGGTCGATCAAAAACAATTCAATGGTAGTGGGTTCCCTGTGATAACGGGATGCACCCCTACCCACAAAAATTTCCCCTGTGATAACAGGGTCGACGCTAAACATTTGAACTGTAGTGGGTTCCCTGTGATAATGGGATGGGCCCCTACCCACGCGAACCGTTACGTTAGGTGAAGAGCCTATTGGGTGAAAATCCCATAAATCAAGCTAGGTGAAGAGCCTATTGGGTGGAAATCCCATAAAATTACGTTAGGTGAAGAGCTTATTGGGTGAAAGTCCCATAAATCAAGCTAGGTGAAGAGCCTATTGGGTGGAAATCCCATAAAATTACGTTAGGTGAAGAGCCTATTGGGTGAAAACCCCATAAATCAAGCTAGGTGAAGAGCCTATTGGGTGGAAATCCAATAAAATTACGCTAGGTGAAGAGCCTATTGGGTGAAAATCCCATAAAGCAAACTATGTCAAGAGGTATATTCCCTGTGATAATGGGGTCGATCCTAAACACAAAAGTAGTGGCAGATTACCCACATTTCTACCAACCCCAAGGAAATCCTAATCATTCCTTGATTGACAACAGACAGATTAAACGAATCTCATCAAAAACAAGAATGAAATGACTGCGCTTCAGATATCAGAATACTGCATATTTTATCGTCATGACAATAAAAGAAATCAACAAGTTATCAGACAACAAGGCCACGAAGAGTCACATACTATGAAGACAACAGAGAAATAAATATTCAGTTACAGAACCACGAATTGCAGATAGTCCGAAAAGGGATAAATCCAAGATACAATGAAAGCAGTAAACAACTACTCCCACGAGGACCCTTCGGTTTTTCTCCCCACGACTTCGGAAAACACGTCTGGGTAGGCCAGACTCTCTTCCACCTCATCTAGGCCACCAATCGACAGATCATTATGATCATGCCTTGGGTTCAACCCACTCAACTCGAGGGAGTCCTTGAAACCGTCACTTCTCAATACTTGCCCTACGCAAGCATGGAAGGCTGCATCTCGAACCTTCAAAATTAGATTTCGGAAGCCCGAGCTTTCCATAAACTTCTCCGCCGCGACCCGGAGGAGATCAGGATGCGTTCCTACAAATTGAACTCTATTAAATACAAGAGGACAAAAAACAGAAACATATATCGTACACAAGATATATACCAAGTCCAAGAGAGCTAATTTGGCAGTGGAGAGCTCCAACGAGAGATGTTCGTTAGCAGCCTTCACCGCCGACACCTCAGCCTTCAGTGTTTCTAGCTCTTTGTTGACCGCAGATTCACGCGCCTTTCCTTGATCGAGCTCAGTCCCTAATGTTTTGAAGTTTCTCTTCAACAAATCGTACTCCTCCCGGAGCGTACGACATGTCTTCAGTGCATCCTCTTTTTCAGCCACCAACCTCTCTAACACCATGGGGTTGAACTCCCCCATCTTCAAGATGTCATCCTCGAGCTCGGCAGCAACAGCGTCAGGGTCACCCTTGGACTCGCGAATGTTCTTCAGACACGAGACCGCCAACTTGGCCGTCTGCACAATACAATACATAACATTATGCTAAACATTCAAATGAAAACAATCGAAGTCGTGTTCTGATATATACACTTTGGAACAGGTGAGCGTTGCGGCATATATTCTGGGCCCGCTCAAATTCTGTGAGCACCTGCACATTCGCATGAGGAGGAAAAGCCTGCATCATGCCCTGTACAACATCTGCTTCAGGGAATTCTACTCAATTTGAGGGTTTGACTGCACCCGCCTTCCGAGGGCCCGAACTCGAACATGAGTGGCCACTGTGGACAGTCCCCTCACGAGACCTTTTATTACCTGATATCCTACTCAGGTCAACAGTAGGTTTCGTAATCGGGATCCCAGGAAAAATAGGGGCCCGCCCCCCCAATATCGAGGGCTCCTGCAGTGGCTCCTTACCCTTGTCGGTCATACCTAAAACGGTCGCCTTTCCCTTGTCACCAATAAGGTTCGGGCGTGAAGAACCCGACGCCACTATAAAAGCTGCATCCACAAAATCACCCAAGTTGACATGGGTATTCGATTCCAAACCTCCAACGTCCTTGGTCAAATGAATATCGGCCAACGATTCAGAATATGGAGCGACATACTCACCGGAAGGAGACCTCGCAAATGGTCTCTCTCTTGCCATATCCCCGTCAGGTTGAGGAACCACACCCTCTTGTTTCGAGGACAACACCTCCAAGAGGCTGGCCGCACCATCCGGACCTCCCACCACGTCAAGGATGTTCTGGCTAAGGGACCCAACCGTTGCATGAACATTGTTAAAACGTTCTTCATTAACACGTTTAGGCAATACAGTGCTAGGGGGAGGTCGCTCGACTCCCGATACCTCTGCCAGAAACTCAACGGCTGCATTATTCAGGTCAAAGGTAGACGCAGACCTTAGTTCAGGCGCCACCGCGACTGCCGCCGTTTCAGCAGCTTTTTGAGCGTCACGATCGGCTTGAAGTTTAAGCATCAATTGTCTAAACCCCATTCTAATGAGGTATCTCAGAAAAAGGTAATGTACCTGCAGAATAATCAGAGTATCAGCATGAGGAAATAACAATAAATAATTCAAGTACCACGGCGAGGTCGAAACACACGTCGGGGAGTATATCGAATATGATTACCGATATACATACCGATATGGTTACGCTACACGACAGAGAAAACGCAGAAAACTATGAACTTCAGAGTCTCTTACAAGCCCTACTTATAGACGGAGGCCTTAACTACATCGAAATATACTTTCGACATCATATCGAATATGCATTTGGATGTAATGTCGAAGATGAAACCCGACATCCTACCCTACTACGCGAAGAGCCACGAGGATATAACAACTGCCCCGGCAACCCCATCACAATTTTCAAGGAACCCAAATACCAAGGGAACTAGAATTCAAACGAGGACCTCAAACTATGCGTCCACTGCATTGGGAGACTAATCGAAGTTCACCACTAGAGCATTCCCCGCAAATTTGATCTCCGTCATTTGAATTGGCGGGACGAAGGGTACAGGTAACCCATAAATTTAAAATTAAATTTGCGAATTCTTATCTCTAAGATAAGAATCTCCAAATTGGGGGACTACATGATATGGGCATTTCCCGTATATTGGGCCAGGCCCAACCGGGCCCATATTGGACCACATCGGGGATCACTTTCGATGTCATATCGGTAATAATCACCGATATGTTACTGTGGTCCCCGGATCCCGAGGTCTATAAATACGCGGTGCCCGGATCCCAAAGTAAGCAATAATTATCCCTCAGCTACCACGCATCATATCGAAACACATCCCCGATATCACTTCCGACATCTCATTCGATATCGGGGTTATCTCGCGCACCTCTGACACGTCACACCACATCATCACTGATATCACGTCGCGAGTCATCCTCGATATCACGTCGAAGACAATCACCGACGTACATTCGATCTAATACCGGTTTTCCTCTCCCATCCAAGCATCGAGGCGTTGGTTCGAGGTGTTCCGGACCAAGTCTACAGGAGATACGTAGTGTGCGCCTGATTTGAGATAGACTCGTTGTACTGCTAGACTATACACATGTAACCGACACTCATATATATATATAACGATCTATTGCCAAATCATCTACCATTATGAAAACTTGACTTCGCATCAACATCAGGAGTTACATCCACTTCACGACAAATCATATTTTTACTATTAACTTTTTTCCTAATCTTAAACAAAACACTCTTTTTTGGATTTGTCTTAACTATGCCGACGACTTCAGAGACCAACAAACTCGGTTGGCGACTAATTCTTTCTGCATGTGATGGTCGTCAACTCAGTATTATTAACTCTTAAGATAACATCACCGGGCAATAAACCATCTCTACAAGCAGCAGAAAATGGTGTAACCTTATGTACTACCAATCCCGGAAGAATTTATCTCTCAGAAAATCCAACATGTAATACTTGAAACAAAACTATAATGTAAGCGAATATCACATTAGGAACCACGCCAGCGGAGTAAACGATCATCCTATCAAATACTGGTCTATTTTCTAGACAATTCACGTCATTGTAAATAGTACTGAAAGGGACTCTGACAAACCCTTGTATCGGAAATGCTCTAAATGAATAGAGCACATTATCGGAGCTAGTGAATTTGAATATAAAACCGGACCTCCTCCAACTGAAAATTCACTCACACGAATTCCCAATAGTCGCGCGGACAAAAGGTGACCACTTTCATGAACCACGATTGATGCACAGTAGATTAACCAAATGGCGATAACGATCATTAAGAGTTTTCTCCATCCTTGCGTAATTAATAATTTAGTAATTTTTCCGAGCAGCATAGACATTTTTCTCAAAAATCTGGCTCAACATGGATGATGAACAAGTAATTAAATATATATTAATTAGGTATGGTTAAAAAAAGGGTTGAAATTAAATTTTAATACTGATTTAATATTATGTTTAGAGAAATTTCACGGAAAAAAATAAACGTATTGTATGCGTACATGCAATAATATTGTTCATGCAATGAGCAAATTGAGTTTGACAAAATATAATTCATAAATCACAACATGCATGTCAAATCTCAGTGAATCTCATGAACTTTGAAAAACAAACATGTGAGTCCGTTTGGTTTTGTGAAGAAAGGCAAAAAATGGGAGATTGAAAGTGAAAGTTGTTGGTTCAATGTTAGATCAACATTGAGGTCTCATTGTTGGGATAACACACAAGAATCGTTTTAACCTTTTGGGTTTAAAATAGCAAAACTTATTGTTTTGCCTTTATTCACTTACTAACTTAGTTCCACGAGGTTTTATTGGTAAATTGGTGCGCTCTAGGTCTAGAGACTTCAAGGATGGAACTATTTACTTAAAGAAAGGTTGTCATTAAAAGTTTCCAAAGAATAACTTTCCTTAATTGAAGACGCATGCAAGCTGAAAACAAAGGAAAGTACAAGAGCGAATTAGGAATGAAGATTACCAGAGGAGAATCCTTTCGAATGAGGACTTCTATAAAGGGAAGGACACTTCCCTTCGTAGACTTCAAGTTAAAGAAAGAAACATTTCCTAATTCAAGAAGGAAAGTTGCATGCGCTGTAATGGAAAGATCAAGGCGTGTGAATTGCAAGAAGAAAAAAAGATTACTTGCAGTAGGATTATTTCCATAGAAGACTAAAATATGGAGAAGGATTATTTCCATAGAAAACTACAAGATAGAGAATGATACTTTCCTTAAAAGACTTCAAGTCAAAGAAAGAAACCTTTCAATTGAAGAATTCTAGTTAAAGAAGGAAACCTTTCCATTGACTTATGTTGGACAAGGAAACCTTTCCATCAAGGAAGACTACATTATAAATAGGTATGTTGGGCATTAAGAAAAAGACACGAAGACAAGAGCGAAAATGTTCCCCGAGGAAATCATTATAGTCAAGTGTCTTTGTCTTGTTTTTTTCTAAGTTTTTTTTCTTCAGGAATTTAAGTCTAAGTTTTAGAGTTAAGGAACTTTACTTGTAAGGAGTTACATCCGTAGCTGCTTGGTTGAAGTTCGAACAATTCGAGAGTGAGGAGCTTGAGAGTTGAGAGAACGACTTTCATTAAAATCATTATTAATAGTGGTTATTTCGTCTAAGGCTCGGAAGATTATACTTATATATAATCTTCTTAAAATTATCTACTTGTGTTCTTTACTTTTTCGTTGCGTTATATTCTGTTTCAAGTAGATTGGTGCTAACGTTAACTGATGTTCAACAGATGTTAAGATAACATCGAGTCTAATGGTATCATAACATTGGATAAAGAGAATCAAGTCCCAATCCAACAATTTCAAAAATACTTCAAAATGTAAAAGACTTCCGATGGAACGACTAGTGTAAAGAGGCCTTCAAACAACTCAAGGAATATCTCGCGAGACACCACTCCTCGTAATACTCGGGGAAACGTTGCTTCTTTATCTAGTCTTAGGATGAAAGTCCGCCAGCGTCGTGTTAGTCCGAGCAGAGGGAGGGGAGTACTTCCACATCTACTATATTAGTAAGACTGAAAGTGTAGGATTTTCTGGAATCAATGTTATATGATGTTGGGACAACATTGAGGATAACATTGAAACCCGAGAGCTTGTGCGAAAACTGTTCTTCAGTTGCCAAATTTATGTTTTACCTTTATTCACCTATTAATCAAGTTCCATTGTTTTAGTTGTTTATGTTTATGTCCAGAAAGGTATCTTAATCATAAGGAAGAGCTATGGAAGATTCCTTACTTGAAGTTTCCATAATTCAAGCTAAGTTGAATAGTCAACTCAACACGGTTTGCAAAAGAAGGAAACAATATTAGCGGTTTTCTGCAACTCAATTCTTTCTAGGATTCTCCGATTTGAAGAACATGTGTTACCTTGCTGGATCGGTAATAAAGGAAACACATATTCAAGAAAGATATTGAGTTCACAAAGAATCCAAAATTCAACAAGGAAACAACAAGAGTTACCAAAACTGTGAACAACACATCTTGGTGTGCAAGTTTCAAGAAATCTATAAAAGATGTGAAGTTCATCAAGATGAACACAAGTAAATCGTGCAAAACAATCTGAGAGATTTATCATTCTTTGTATTGTCTTTGTCTTGCTTTTGCGAAGTTTTTGTATCAACTATTTACGTCTAGTTCATAGAAGTTAAGTAGTTCGTACTTGTCTGCTTCGTTGAGTTCGATCAACAAATAGCGTGAGTGAATTGTTGTGAGGAACATTTTAAAACTTTCTATTCAACATACTTGTAGTAACTTTCTTCCTCATATATATATATATATATATGCGGCTAACTCACTCCTCTTTCTCTCAAATTCCTGCTGCCTCTCGATGGAGGAAGACTTCGCACGCTGGTGGAGATCACACGTCGTGGGGTTTCGCTGTTCTGCTCGTGCGTTCAGCGACAAGGGATGTAAAGGCTAGTTTTTTTTTTTTAAATACAATCTTAATTTACTATAACTTATATATTCACTTACTGTTTCTAATCTTTGAAAATTGAGTCCCTGTAATTTCAATAGTTTATTTTATTTCAAGATTGGGCCTAATTGTCAATTAATAAGGTAATTTACATAAATGATTCAAATGCCTATATCCCTAATGTACAATTAACTGGTCCACTTAATTTTGGGATTATAACTTCTCTGTTAGCTTAACTTTGAAAAGCCCTTGTAATGGCCCACAATCTTAGTGCAATAATACTTAGTATTGATTTTTTAAAACTTAAATAAAGCCTCAAGGTTTACTATACATTCGCACAAAAATTATTTTGGAAAAGCTTGAAGGTACTTGCTAATTGATTATATAATACTGTCTTGCATGCTTAGTTACACATATTTAGTGGTTCTATTTTCACAAAATTCATGACTTGTATTTGGTACTTGTGCAATTAACTCTTTTTATTTGTCATAATGTTTTGAATAGTGAACGTTTCTGGAATTGAAATGGATCCACGACTTGGTCAGCATGGGGTACTACTAGGCAACTGATATGGGCATTTCCCGCATATTGGGCCAGGCCCAAACTAGGCCCATTTTGGACCATATCGGGGATCACTTTCGATGTCATATCGGTTATCATCACCGATATGTTACTGTGATCCCCAGATCCGAGGTCTATAAATACGCGGTGCCCGGATCCCGAATTAAGCAATTATTATCCCTCAGCTACCACTCGCCAGATCGAAATATATCACCGATATCACCTTCGATATCTCATTCGATATCAGGACGACCACGTGCACCTGTGACACGTCATACCACACCATCACCAACATCACATCGGAGGTCATCCTCGACATCACATCGGGGGTCATCCTCGACATCACATCGGGGGTCATCCTCGACATCACATCGAAGGCGATCACCGAGGTCTGTTCGATCTATTTACCGATATCCCACTCCCACCCAAGCATCGAAGCGTTGGTCCGAGGTGTTTCGGACCAAGCCTACATAAGACACATAGTGTAGGTCTGATTTAAGATAGGCTCGTTGTATTGCCAGACTACTCACTTGTAGCCGACACTCGCATATATATATATAAAACGATCTATTGTCAAATCAGTGGCGCCGTCTGTGGGAACACCAGTTCCCGGACAAAGACGCCGAGATGCAAAGAAGGAAGACCCGATCCGAAGTTAGCGGAGTTGTGACTAGGAGCGCCAGGATGGAGGACATACGAACCCCTCAATAGCCAACTGACCGAGAACAGACAGTAGCTCAAGCCGAGAGGGAGCTCCCTCCATCGCAAGTGCAATACAGGCGCGGGCCCGGGAGGCCGCCGCGAGCCGCGAATGCAGGTCCGACCCTTGTTGCACCAAGTGCGGAAGAACCCGAGACTGAGGGTCCGCCCACCGAGAACCACGCAACAGACATTCCAATGACCGAGGCGCCAAATGCGGATTTTCCCGGCCAGGAGGAGACAGTGCCCGCGGGACAAAGTGCCTTTCACCCCGCTGCCATAACCCCAGAGATGCAAGCTCAAATCAACGCCACTGTAAGAGCGGCACTGGATTCCACATTGGAGACCCTACTCCCACGACTGGCGGAGCAAAGGACTAAGGACATTCGGGCAAGGCCCCATGAATCTGGAGCGGAGGAGAGAAGGGCAAGGCAAGGGTACGACAAACATGAGGATACGGGGAACTCTTTCAGGGAGATATCGCCCACTGCTTACGATAGGGTGGAAAGACGGGACCTCGGGGCCCTAGATCGGGAAATAGCAAGAAAGATGGAGCAGCTTGACCGCGAGAGGGCGGAAGTAGTCCAGAGAATGGAACGCGGCCGTGACCGTGCCGAGGTCGCCTATTCAAGGAATGAGGATGCAGAAATGCCACGGGTAATCTCAAGAAGGATGGGACAGCTAGACCGCGAGAGAGCGGAATTGTCGAGGAAGTTGACTCAGAGTAAGAGGAAAGGTCGTAGTAGGACCCCATTCTCGGATGAGATAGAGGCCGAGGTACTGCAAAGATGGGACAAGATCCCAGTAATCAAGCCATACGACGGAAAAGGTGATCCTACAGATCATCTCCATCAGGTCGATAGCACCCTGAACCTGCACAACTACTCGAGAAGCATAAAGGCAAAGATCCTGTCCACCACTTTAACGGGCGCTGCACTAGATCGGTTCGCTAGACTGGAGGCCAGATCCATAACGGACTACGGTCAGTTGAGGGAGAAGTTTGAGAACCGATTCTCTAGCCAAAAGAGAAGGAAGACCAACCTGCTACACCTTGGCGCTGTGCAGCAAAGAGAGAGAGAGAACCTCCGAGACTATATGAAGAGGTTCAACGAGGAATTATTGAAGGTGGATGAGCCGCATGGCGGGCAGGTCATGATGATGTTCTTTAAGGGTACGACCCACCGTAGGTTTTCCGGGGAGCTAATCAAATTAACGGAGCCCACCATAGCACAAATCAACATGCTTGCCAACCAAATGGTCTACGAGGATGAAATGATGGCAACACGTTAGGGTTCGTTTTCAAGTAGGAACGCAGACAGAGAGCGCAAAAGGGAAAGGCCCCCACGGACGTACACCCCGCTAAACAGAGGCATTCTGGAGGTGATGGCCGTGGCGAAGAGAAACAGATGGTTGACGGAACCCAGGCCGTTGAATGAGACTCCCAGGATGAAGTTATCCGGAAAATACTGCGCATACCACCGTCAACCTGGACACAGGATGGAGGACTGCACACACCTGAGGAACGAAATCGAAAGATTGATCAAAGAAGGGAAACTGGTCGAGTTTGTCAGGGGCGCCAGGGAGGATGCTAGAGGAGCAGAGCATTCCTCATCCCCTAGAAGAGATTACTCACCCATGAGAGGAAAGCAGAAAATGATTAAGGCACCCGAGGAGCGAGGTAGGGCCATTGTGAATGCCCCGGGTAGAGGCGTTAAAAATGTAATCAATGGAGGAGGCTTGGGAGCTGACACGGATCACGGCCGAGGAACCACAACGCGAAGACTCCAGGGTGGAGCCTACATTGGGTACACCAACGCAACCATGTCGAAAGCGTACTTGGAGCAGGAGATCTTTTTCACCAGGAAAGACTCGGAACACGATTGGTGGATGAATATCAGGTGCATAAGGTGTTGGTGGATAGTGGAAGCTCCGCAAACCTGATATTCTCAAAGGCCTACGAGCAGATGGGGATAGCCCCGGACCGGCTAGAGCCGACATCTGCCCCGTTGACCGAATTTGGGGGAGCAGAGGTAGTGCCGCTTGGACAAATTACATTGCCCACCATGTTTGGCAGAAGCCCGCGCACCCGGGTCACGCCGATAAAATACACGATTGTCGATACTCCGTTTCCCTACCGCGCCATCAACCAGATTTGAGCAGTGGTTTCTACTTACTACCAGAAGATTAAATTCCCGACGCCTCAAGGAGTTGGCGAGGTTCGGAGTGACCAGATACACTCGATGAAGCACCCAAGAATCAGAAGAAAACAGGAAATACAAGTCTCGCACCAAGAATGCATTCCACGCACGGAGTGATCACCATGAGGAGCAAACAGAACAATACTTTAAAATTATGTTCGAACGACGGAAAGATTGCCCCATCGTGGGTTGGTCTGTAAACTTAAAACTGGGGGAACTACGCCAGTCTGATTCCCCACTCAACGGGATAGGTTTACCTAGCCCTCGACCGTTATCTCTTATTTAGCCCCTACGTGGGTCGGCATGTAACTTAAACCAGGGGGAACTACGCCGGTCTAATTCCCCATGCAACGGGATACGTAGGCGGGTTAGGTTTACCTAGCCTTCGACCGTTATCCGTTACTACCTTTTTATTTTTTATTTGTTGCTTGTCGCAATCTCATATTTCATGCAGGGTTATGTCCTAAGCGGACATTATAGAAGTGCAGAGAATGGCACAAACAATTGGGGAATGTTCCCCTAGATATATATTTGACGCATCGCCCTCTTACAGGTACATGGCTCAAAGGATCGCACATTACTATATCCGAAAAGGACATAGAGGATATTAAAAGGGTGATTCAGGGGGGCATTGCCCCAGATTATCCAATATTATCTATTCAAATAGGTACAGCAGGTACAAACGGGTACAACATGCGCAATAAAACGTAATGGAAACACTGTCTCCCATATAAACGGATATTCCCAGATTGAGGGAACATCCCGCAGATAACACATGCACATCATTTCGTGCCTTCATATTAGCCTTTAGGTCGAAATTTTTTTCTTGTCTGATATGTTTTACAGGGCTTAATGACTTACAGATTCAACGAAGACAGAGTCACCAAGAGACATAGTTAAAAAGAAAATGGTAAGGCCCGCCTACGACACAAAAAATATCCCTCGTGATAACGGGGTCGATCAAAGACAATTCAACGGTAGTGGGTTCCCTGTGATAACGGGATGCGCCCCTACCCACAAAAAATATCCCCTGTGATAACGGGGTCGATCAAAAAATATCCCCTGTGATAACGGGGTCGAACAAAAAATATCCCTTGTGATAACAAGGTCGATCAAAAAATATCCCCTGTGATAACGAGGTCGAACAAAAAATATCCACTGTGATAACGGGGTCGACCAAAAAATATCCCCTGTGATAACGGGGTCGATTCAAAAAAAAAAAGTCCCTGTGATAACGGGGCCAGTCCAAGAAAAAAGTCCCTGTGATAAAGGGGCCAGTCCAACAAGAAATTCCCTGTGATAACGGGGTCGATTCAAGAAAAAAGTCCCTGTGATAATGGGGCAAGTCCAAGACGAAAGTCCCTGTGATAACGGGGCCAGTCCAAGACAAAAGTCCCTGTGATAACGGGGCCAGTCCAAGAAGAAATTCTCTGTGATAACGGGGTCGATTCAAGAAAAAATTCAATGTGATAAAGGGGTCGATTCAAGAAGAAATTCCCTGTGATAACGGGGTCGATTCAAGAAAAAAGTCCCTGTGATAACGGGGCCAGTCCAAGAAAAAAGTCCCTGTGATAACGGGGCAAATCCAAGAAAAAATCCCTTGTGATAACGGGGTCGATCCAAGAAAAAGATTCCCTGTGATAACGGGGCCAATCCAAGAAAAAATCTCCTGTGATAACAGGGTCGATTCAAGAAAAAATCCCATGTGATAACGGGGTCGATTTAAGAAAAAATACCCTGTGATAACGGGGTCAGTCCAAGATGAAATTCCCTGTCATAACAGGGTCGATTCAAGAAAAACTTCCCTGTGATAACGGGGTCGATTCAAAAAAAATTCCCTGTGATAACTGGGTCGATTCAAGAAAAAGGTCCCTGTGATAACGGGGCCAGTCAAAGAAAAACGTCCCTGTGATAACGGGCCAGTCCAAGAAGAAATTCCCTGTAATAATAGGTTTGATTCAAGAAAAAATTCCCTGTGATAACGGGGTCGATTCAAGAAGAAATTCCCTGTGATAACGGGGTCGATTCAAGAAAAAAGTCCATGTGATAACGGGGCCAGTCCATGAGAAAAGTCCTTGTGATAACGGGGCCAATCCAAGAAAAAATCCCCTTTGATAACGGGGTCGATTCAAGAAAAAAATTCCCTGTGATAACGGGGCCAATCCAAGAAAAAATCCCCTGTGATAACAGGGTCTATTCAAGAAAAAATCCCCTGTGGTAACGGGGTCGATTCAAGAAAAAATTCTCAAAATTACATTAGGTGAAGAGCCTATTGGGTGAAAATCCCATAAATCAAGCTAGGTGAAGAGCCTATTGGGTGGAAATCCCATAAATTACGTTAGGTGAAGAGCCTATTGGGCGAAAATCCCATAAATCAAGCTAGGTGAAGAGCCTATTGGGTGGAAATTCCATAAATTACGTTAGGTGAAGAGCCTATTAGGTGAAAATCCCATAAATTACGTTAGGTGGAGAGCCTATTGGATGAAAATCCCATAAATCAAGCTAGGTGAAGAGCCTATTGGGGGGAAATCCCATAAATTATGTTAGGTGGAGAGCCTATTGGGTGAAAATCCCATAAATCAAGCTAGGTGAATAGCCTATTGGGTGGAAATCCCATAAATCAAGCTAGGTGAAGAGCCTATTGGGTGGAAATCCCATAAATTACGTTAGGTAGAGCCTATCGGGTGAAAATCCCGTAAATCAAGCTAGGTGAAGAGCCTATTGGGTGGAAATCCCATAAATTACGTTAGGTGAAGAGCCTATTGGGCGAAAATCCCATAAATCAAGCTAGGTGAAGAGCCTATTGGGTGGAAATCCCATAAATTACGTTAGGTGTAGAGCCTATCGGGTGAAAATCCCGTAAATCAAGCTAGATGAAGAGCCTATTGGCGAGAATTCCATAAAACAAACTAGGTGAAGAGGCAGGCTCTATGGGCCCCTAACCATAAGAAGAATATCCCCTGTAATAATGCGGTCGATCCTACATTTCTACCAACCCCAAGGAAATTCTAATCATTCCTTGACTGATAACAGACAAATTAAACGAATCTCATCAAATACGAGAAAGAAATGAGTGCGCCTCAGATATCGAAATACTGCGTATTCTATCATCATGACAATAAAAGAAATTAACAAGTTATCAGACAACAAGGCCATGAAGAGTCACATACTACGAAGACAACAGAGAAATAAATATTCAGTTACAGAACCACAAATTGGAGATAGTCCGGAAAGGGATAAAATTAAGTTACAATGAAGGCGGTAAACAACTACTCCTACGAGGACCCTTCAGTCTTTTTCTCCATGACCCCCTAATATCGAGGGCTCATGTAGTGGCCCCTTACCCTTGTCGGTCATGCCTGAAACGGTCGCCTTTCCCTTGTCACTAATAGGATTCGGGCGTGAAGAACTCGTCCCCACTATGAAAGGCGCATCCACAAAATCACCCAAATTGACATGGGTATCCGATTCCGAACCTCCAACGTCTTTGGTCAAATGAAAGTCGACCAACGATTCAGAACGTGGAGCGACATACTCACCGGAAGGAGACCTCGCAAATGGTCTCTCTGTCGCCACACCCCGTCAGGTTGAGGAAACACACTCTCCTGATTCGAGGTCAACACTCCAAGAGGCTGGCCGCACCATCCGGGCCTCCTACCACGTCAAGGATGTCTTGGCTAAGTAACCCGACCATTGTAGGAACGTTGTTAAAACGTTCTTCATTAACGTGTTTAGGCACTACAGTGCTAGGGGGAGGTCGCTCGACTCCCGACTCCTCTGCCGGAAACTCAACGACTGCATTATTTAGGTCAAAGCTAGACGCAGACTTTTATTCAGGCGCCACCGCGACGACCGCTGTTTCTGCAGCTTTCTGAGCGTCACGATCGGCTTGAAGGTTCAGCATCAATTGTCTGAACCCGATTCTAACGAAGTATCTCAGAAAAAGGTAATGTACCTGCAGAATGATCAAGAGTATCAGCATGAAGAAATAATAATAAACGATTCAAGTACCACGTCGAGGTCGAAACACACGTCGGGGGATATATCGAATATGATTACCGATATACTTACCGATGTGGTTACGCTAAACGACAGAGAAAACGCATAAAACTATGAACATTCAGAGTCTCTTACAAAGCCCTACTTATAGACGGAGGCCTTAACTACATCGAAATATACTTTCGACATCATATCGAATATGCATTTCGACATCATGTCGAAGATGAGACCCGACATCCTACCCTACTACGCGAAGAGCCACGAGAATATAACAACTGCCCCTGCAACCCCATCACAATTTCAAGGAACCCAAATATCAAGGGAACTAGAATTCAAACGAGGACCTCAAACTATGCGTCCACTGCATTGGGAGACGGATCGAAGTTCAGCACAAGTGCACTCCCCGCAAGTTTGATTTCCATCATTTGAACTGGCGGGACGAAGGGTACAGGTAACCCAGAAAATTAAAATTAAAATTTGCGAATCCTTATCTCTAAGATAAGAATACCCAAATTGGGGGACTACATGATATGGGCATTTCCCGCATATTGGGCCAGGCCCAAACCAGGCCCATTTTTGACCATATCGGGGATCACTTTCGATGTCATATCGGTAATCATCACCGATATGTTACTGTGGTCCCCGGATCCCGAGGTCTATAAATACGCGGTGCCCGGATCCCGAATTAAGCAATTATTATCCCTCAGCTATCACTCACCAGATCGAAATATATCACCGATATCATCTTCGATATCTCATTCGATATCGGGACGACCACGTGCACCTGTGACACGTCATACCACACCATCACCGACATCACATTCGGGGGTCATCCTCGACATCACATCGGGGGTCATCCTCGACATCACATCGAGGGTCATCCTCGACATCACATCGAAGGCGATCACCGAGGTATGTTCGATCTATTTACCGATATCCCACTCCCACCCAAGCATCGAAGCGTTGGTCCGAGGTGTTCCGGACCAAGCCTACATGAGACACGTTGTGTATGTCTGATTTGAGATAGGCTCGTTGTATTGCCAGACTACTCACTTGTAACCGACACTCGCATATATATATAAAACGATCTATTGTCAAATCAGCAGCAGATGGCTAGCTAGTGGGACCTTGTGACACTTTGCCCTTTCTCTCAAAAGCATTAGTAGTTCGTTGCTTTTAGGGGATCAACGAGCATGTACCTATGCACGTGTGAACGTTTTCAAGGTCGCTTCTTGAACGGAGTGACAATGTAACAACGTGGAGTTATATGGTGGGAATGATTTGTACCACCTAGTAATGGTTAAAGGCTCTCTAATATGTCTATTTAGGCGCTTGGCGGCTTAATGCGTTGTTGATAATTTGTTGCATTTCCATAGTCTTATTCTCTTGTACACCATGCACACACTCGTGACACCACTAAGATTTTTATCTCACTTGTATGCCCTTCCTTCTAATTTTAGGTAGGCAAAACTATGACCGAATGAGAAAGAAGACCGAGGAAGCATAGGGCTCCGCTGTGGTGTTTTATTATTTCTTCTAGAGATATTGTTTTTTTTACGTATCAAGACTTTCATTTTGAGACTTATTTTCGTTTATCTATTGTTAGGAATTTAATTTATGTTTTTGGGAATTGTCTTGGTAATTGCGGAACTTTGAGGTAATTGGAGTTATTGTACCTTTATGGATTCCTAGTTAAACCTTGTTATTTGATAAGAAAAGTTGGGGCGGGACAGTTGGTATTAGAGCTTGGGTTAATCACCACCCAGACTTTGTCAGGATAGGATCTTGGGCCTAGTTAGACTTGTTTAACGTACCACTAGAACTTCCGCATAAGTTTTATGGCGTGCTAAGTACCAAGGTTTAATGTATTATCGTCGAACGACTGATCGTGGATAATCCATTGCGAACCAATGTGAGAAGTACCAACCCATCTGTAGAGAGTCGGTTTAAGACGTGATGTAATGAACTTAGTTACTTAGTGTTTGTGTCTTTATAACCGTGTTACCTGACTTGCTTGATAATTGTCTTATAGTTTGTTCACGCTATTCCTTAGTAAATTATCTATGGATATTTGAACCTTGTTTAGTTTGATTTTAAACATATTTTCAGTTAGAATTTATAAATTGAGTTGTCCATATTTCTTGCTTTATTCGTTACGTATTACTAGATGGTTGCTTAGTATTATGTAATGCGTGATTTTAAAATCTATCCATTTTTTTGTTTGTTTTAATCTTTGGTTTGCCCTTTTATTATTTTCGTTAAATATTACTTTAGATTCCATCATGCAGCTTATGTGCTCTTATCTCGTAACAAAGATAATGTTTTTTTGTGATCACAAGGGAATTAGTCAACACCTTTGAATCTTATTTTCGTGAAAAGAATTTTTACTTTTGTCCACCTTTAAAATCTTATACTAACCTGCTTCCGCTACAACCTCTATATAATCACTCATAGCGCATTTATGTTCTGTTACTTTCAAAAAGATGAACCACACAAAAACTTCTATAATTTAGTTGATCAAAATCTGGTCTTGCTTGCTTGGATCTTGAATGATATTATGATACATGTTTAATTGGTTGATTGTTCTCACAGTGGAGTGTAAATGAACATGTTAGTGAAAATGTTATTTTTCGGTTGTTACATTATATGATCTTGTCAATGATTACGTGTCATAGTACTACCCCTTTACACACATGTTGCTTTTAGATTCCTTCTTTTTGCCTCTTCGAAAGATTTTAATGTGTAAGACGTATGCGAACAGTTTGAAAGATTTCATGTAGAGTCTCCATATTAACTTATTTGTATGCATCATATTTTCTTGCTTATATCTGTACTTTATTTTATTACACGTCTCACATTTAATTACAAGCCACTATTTAGTTGCATATTCTTATTCCGAATTAATTTACAGAGTCCTTAGTCATTACTGACTTGCTTATTGGACATGAAGTGCTCCATGTTTATTTGTTCTTTGTTATACCAATATTATCCTAAACTTAAGTTCATTGTTTTTGTTTGATATTCTTACGTATTATGTTTAATGCTTGTGCTATCCAAGATAGGTTGCATCCAATGTTAAAGTATTAAAAAATGGAAATACAAGCTCTTTAATTTTACTTTCATCCGGTCGTTTCGTCAATCACCTTCCACGCAATATACATCCTTTTCTTCTCAAAACATAAATTTCACCTCATCTCCTTCTCTTTTTATCCAAATCACCGACAAATTAGAATGATTCCCTGGAGATTCGATACTCTGGACAACGAATTTCATTCCACGGAATTCTTCTGGGAGGTTGAAGCCAAAAAGGAGCCACGATTAATGATTAGGAAGAAAGCACAAAATTCATTGCATATATGTTGTTTGTAGTTTATATCAAAAGCATGATACAAATGCAGCATATGAAGACTGATTCATATGATCCAGAAGAAGAGAAGAAATATCAGAAGAAGAGGAGAAGAAACAGAAGAAGAGGAATCAGAAAAAGAGAAGAAGAATGTGAACTGCATGTTAATTGCACTTGATGAGAATATGGAATGTACATGATCCTAACAACAGTATGGAATGCACCTGATCTGTGAAAAACATCTAAGAACGTTGTGAACAACATCTAAGAACGTGGGAAACACCTGGAGAAGCTTATGCATGAGCACTAAGCTGATAGAAAGGGAATGAGTTGGAAAGCTGTCAGAATAGATTCTTTTAAGTTAATCTTATAACATGTGTCTTGTCTCCTTTCTTACTTTTAATCCTATAAATGTAATGAGTTTATGTAACAGTTAATCATCAATAAAATTTCTTTTTCTTCTACTGATGCAATGAATATTTCATTCTCTTTGCAACTAATGTATGTTTACATTCAAGTAAGTCTTGTTCTCACTGTAGAGATCCATAACCACACTTCCGCACCACTCACATAACAGATAAAAAAAGAACATCGTTTCTTCTTTACTGCTACAATGCCAGACACATCACCTTCACAACCCCCTCGAAAGCAAACAGAGGGAGGAAACAATGGCACACAGTGTCCAGTATTACCAAGAGTTATGAATTCAGGAGAGGATCCAGCTCATTCACTTTACTTGCACCATGGACAAAATCCAGGTCAAATGCTAGTAAATCAGCACCTTACCAGTCAGAATTATCACAAATGGAGCAGAGCCATGAGCATAGCATTGTTGGCTAAAAACAAGTTAGGATTCATAGATGGATCCATCAAGGAGCCAGCAACTTCAGATCCAACATACACACAGTGGCTGAGATGCAACTGCATGGTATTATCCTGGATCACAAACAGTATCTCAGATGAGATTCCAGGTTATACTCAACATTCTGATTCAGCACAAAAATTACGGAGTGATTTAAGGAAACAACAGACTCTATATGCTAGAACATCAATTGTCAGGTATGAAACAAGATGGTAGCCCTATCAGTGTTTATTTCTCAAAAATGAAAGCCATATGGAATGAGATAAGTGCATATGATGCACTATATACTTGTAACAACAAAGACAATGGTGCTACTCATGCTATAAATACTAAGACTGAACACAGACACATCATGAATTTCTTAATTGGATTGGATGATAAATATAGTCAGGTAAGAAACCAAGTTCTATTGAAAGATCCACTGCCTGGAATGGATTATGTGTTCAACTTAATATTGCAGGAGGAAGCAAATCTTGAGTTGTTCTCTGGATCCAGTCACAATATTCATACCTCTGCAATGCAAGTCAGAGCACAATAGGTTATGCCACAAGCTACTATGGTGAATCATAATAAAAAACCTCCTTATAGGCCATGGAACAAGTCCCCAATTGGAAAGAAACTAACATGCAGTAAATGTGGGAAAGGCATTCACACTATAGATACTTGCTTTGAGATATATGGCTATCCACCAGGACACAAGCTAGCCAGGTTCAAGCCCATTCAGTCTGACAACAACAACAACCATAACAGGAACCCTTCAATCAACCAAGCTGCTCAGGGAACTGCTGTTTCAGAACCATAGTTACCAATCACTCAAGAGCAATTTCAGAAGCTTTGTAGCTACTTTCAGGGATCTAATATTACATCCAATAAGGTTGCTCAAACCTCACAACCTTCCATAATCTCATCTCAAACCACAGGTAGATATTATGCACTCAGTTGTTCTCACTCAGCTCATCTCACAAAACACTCCTGGATATTAGACTCAGGAGCTACTGATCACATCATATGTGACTCCAATTTTTTTATTGATAAACATACTCTGCATAACACTGTGGTTAAACTTCCCACAGAGAAAGCAGCTTCTGTCACTCATTCAGGAACTGTACTCTTAAGCAACAAACTCATCCTCAAAAATGTCTTATGTGTCCCCTCATTCACTTCCAATCTTATTTCTGCCAGTAAACTTGTTAAAGATCTGCATTGCTGTATTATCACTTTGGCTAATTTTTGTTTGATTCAAGAGCTAACACATTGGGAGATGATTTGGATTGCTGAGATGAAAGGAGGATTGTATCAGATAGTCTTGAAGAACAATGGCACTGACTCTAGTAGAATTAGTCAAGTTAAAACACATTCTGCTCCTTTATCTTCCTCATTGTTGTGACATTATAGACTTGGTCACCCTTCTGTCTCCAGATTGTCTTTATTAAAATCAAGTAATGAGAAATTTCCTTTGAATTTTGGTTCTATTATTTGTGATGTGTGTCACTTAGCTAAGCAACATATAAAGCCCTTCAAGCTTGATCCTCCCATAACTGATAACTGTTTTGATCTTGTTCATATGGATATTTGGGGTCCTTTTAGCACTCCTTCACTCACTGGTTCAAAGTATTTCTTGACCATAGTTGATGATCACAATAGGTTCAGATGGGTGTATCTTATGAAATCTAAAAGTGAAGTAAGAGGACTGATTATTCAGTTCTTTCAGCTCATTGAAACACACTTTCATAAAGTTATCAAATCTATTAGAACAGATCAAGGTTTGGAATTTAACATGAAAGATTTCTTCACTTCCAAAGGATTTATACATCAGCAAGGTTGCATTTATACTCCTCAACAAAATTCAGTTGTGGAAAGAAAGCACATGCACTTACTCAATGTAGCAAGGGCTCTCAGACTTCATGCATCCTTGCCTCTTAACTTCTGGGGAGAATGCATTCAAACAACATCTTATCTCATCAATCAAACTCTTACCCCATTACTATAAAACTCCACTTCCTTTCAGCTCCTGTTTTGTAAAGAGCCACATTATTCTCATCTCAAAGTGTATGGTTGCCTGTGTTTTGCTACTACATTGCCCAAACCTCATAACAAATTCACTGCCAGAGCAACAAAGTGCATCTTCATTGGATATCCAGCTCATATTAATGGTTACAAACTATATAACCTCACCACCAAAGAAACTTTTATTTTTAGAGATGTGGTCTTCTATGAAAATGTTTTTCCATTCTCTGAGATTACATCACCATCTCTCACTTCTCCTTTTCCATCACCTGACACTTATATATCTTATGATGATTTTTCCATAATTCATTCACCAACTCTTCCTAATAACACTCTACATCAAGATGATGGTAATACCTATCCTCTATCAGATAATGACAATCCTCTGTCAGATACTCCACTCTCTCCTACCATTGATCATGAATCCTATAATGATGATGTTGTCTCTCATGTTCCTTCTTCTCCTCACCGTTCCACTAGAGTCAGAAAGACACCAAATCATCTCAAAGACTATCAGTACAGACTCGCTGCAGTAACAACAGTTCCATCACCTCACAATGATGCTTCTAGCTCACCTGTTTGTCCTAATGATTTTACTCTCAATCTATCCTACAACAGGTTATCTTCTTAACATCTCCATTTTGTTTTATCTGTTGCTTCACATCCTAAACCTACTTCTTTTGATGAGGCTAACCTTGATCCTCTGTGGCAAGCTGCAATGTCTGCTGAATTTAATGCTCTCAGTGATAATAATACTTGGTCTCTTACAACTATAACTCCTGGTAAGACTGCTATTGACTGTAAATGGGTTTACAAGGTAAAATATACTTCCACTGGTGCGCTATTGAATGCCCCAAAGCAAGACTTGTGGCTAAGAGTTATAATCAGAGGGAAGGTTATGACTATTTTGAGACCTTTTCTCCAGTAGCAAAGATCACTACAATGAGATGCATGATTGTTTTTGCCTCTGCTAATGGTTGGTCTCTTTCTCAGCTAGATGTAAACAATGCCTTTCTCTATTGTGATTTAGAAGAAGAAGTCTACATGACAACTCCTCGAGGACTTGCTAATGAGGGGAAGCAAGTTTGCAAACTGCACAAATCACTATATGGTCTCAAACAAGCTTCCAGACAGTGGAACCACAAGCTTACCACTGTCATATCCTCTCAAGGTTTCAAACAATCCTCTGCTGATCATTCACTATTTATCAAAAAAATGTCTAACTCCATAACTGTCATCTTGATATATGCTGATGATATTATCATTGGAGGAAATGATGAGCAACAGATCACTCAACTAAAATAATTCCTCAAGAACAATTTCAAACTTAAAGATCTTGGTCCTTTGAAGTTTTTTCTTGGAATTGAAGTTGCAAGAAACAAGAGTGGAATATCTTTGAATCAAAGACAATACACACTAGATACCATTAATGATTGTGGGCTGCTAAAAGGTAAATCAGTTACTACTCCAGTAGATCCTAACTTAAAGATAGTTCAAGATGATCAAGATCCACTTGACAAACCTGCCACCTACAGAAGACTAATAGGGAGATTGCTGTATCTAACAATCACAAGGCCTGCTATTTCCTATGTGGTTCAAACTTTAAGTCAATGTTTGGCAAATCCAATGAAGTCTCACATGAAGAGTTGTAAGGTAATTGAGAAATGCTCCAGGACAGGGATTGTTCTTTCCAAGTGAAAATGACATTCACCTCAAGGCTTACTGTGATGCAGACTGGGTTGCATGCACAGATACTAGGAGGTCAGTTACTGGATTCTATGTCTTCATTGGCAATGCTTTAGTTTCATGGAGATCTAAGAAGCAACACTCTGTATTCAGATCTTCAGCTGAAGCTGAATATAGGGCAATGGCTTCTACAGTCTGTGAGATTGTTTGGATGAAGAACCTATTGGAAGACTTAGGTTTCAAGCATGATCAACCAGCTCTCTTGTTATTTGATAATAAAGCTGTCATCCACATAGCTTCAAATCCAGTCTACCATGAAAGAACTAAACACATAGAAATATATTGTCATGTGGTTAGAGAGAAGTTAATGCAGGGGCAATTTAAAATGTTTCATGTGTCTACAAATAGACAGCTAGCTGATATATTCACCAAAGGGTTATGCATGAAGCAGTTCAAAGTAATCATGAACAAGATTGGAATACATGACATGTATTCTCCTCTAGAGTGGGACTATCAAAAGCATGATACAAATGCAGCATATGCAGACTGATTCATATGATCCAGAAGAAGAGAAGAAGAATCAGAAGAAGAGAAGAAGAAACAGAAGAAGAGGAATCAGAAGAAGAGAAGAAGAATGTGGACTGCATGTTAACTGCACTTGATGAGAATATGGAATGCACATGATCCTAACAACAATATGGAATGCACCTGATCTGTGAACAACATCTAAGAACGTGGGAAACACCTGGAGAAGCTTATGCATGAGCACTAAGCTGATAGAAAGGGAATGAGTTGGAAAGCTGTCAGAATAGATTCTTTTAAGTTAATTTTATAACATGTGTCTGGTCTCATTTCTTAGTTTTAATCCTATAAATGTAATGAGTTTATGCAACAGTTAATCATCAATATAATTTCTTTTTCTTCTACTGATGCAATAAACATTTCGTTTACTTTGCAACTAATGTATGTTTACATTAAGTGTTTCTATAGTTTATAAAGAACAAAGGTTTGAATTCAAAAATCAATTAAAAAAACCAAAAAAAACAAAACCAAAAAGATGATGGAAAGATTTATTCATCTGTAACGGAGCATGTAATCTCAGCATAGGTTCAATATCGTTCCTTGTATTTATACCATGGCTCTCATTTAATGTCATCTAAGAGAAGAAGCAAAAGAGAAAGAGGGCAGCCAATTCCGCCTCTGCTCCAGCGTTCACTAGTAAATGATTTATTCTCAAGAAGACGTGAGCTCGGTTATCGAACTCGACGCCGAACCACATTCAGAATTCCTACTTCTTTTGATAAAAACAACAACTGATAATTCAACTATTAGGATATGGGTTCAGTCCCTGAGCTTGGAAGTCGCAGGATTTCAGCTATCTACAATGCGAGCCTCTCTGCCCGTGGGAAGTTGCCTAAGACACAAATTGGAAGTCGCACGTTCGAACCACACATTTACTTACAAGGACTTTCATTGCCCACCTCGTTTTACTACTGAGGTATATAGCAGCTTTATGTGGGTGAACCTGACGGACATAGCGGCTTTCAGTACCAAAGGTCACTTGTACGTCACAAGCTTGAGACCAGCAACATTACCATTAAGCGAGATCTTTTTGCGAAAGCAATGCAAGCAGAGGAAACAATATTTTAACAACATAAGCGGGATCGAACTCAAGACATACGAGGCATTCCCTCAAAACTTCATCCGCCTGGGCTAGGATATTTCTTACAAGAAAAGCATCTCTCCGTCGAAATGGAGCTCCTGTATCAGCGGCTCAACATTTAAAATACTAACCAAAGTTTGCAGGTACGTTAAAGTGGCGCATACCGAAGAATAAATCGCCCCTGTCGCCATGGCTAGCACCGCATTGTTGCTTTAAAGCAACTCAGGTTCGACTTCCACCCTCGTTATTGTGCCTCAAAATATATTTATGCCTGCTACTATAAAAGCAAGATAACAAAAAAATATATACCATCCGTGGTGCGCCGTCTTCGACGAGGAGGCTAACAACTGGACATCCCCTTCCAACGATACAAGTTTGATCCTTGACGCACCTGGTAATAAAATTGTCGCTCGTTTTCCCAACACCCATGAGGCAGTTAACGCATATTTATGCAAAATCTCCTCCTTCCTAATACGTCGTGCATTTGAACTGAAATTATGGATCGAGTTGATACTTGAGTTTAATGTTAAACTAACAATGTTACTTTAACACCAGACCAGAATAATTATGCAGCGAAAAATAAAATACACGAATTTAAGTAGATAATATATTAATATGATCTTCCCAACCGTAGGAAAAATACCACAAGCGTTTAAAAAGGTGTTTCTCACAAATCTCAAGCTCCTAACTCTCAAGTTGCTCGAACTCAATAAAGCAGACAAGTGAAATTGTTGGATCGTGTATTGACATAACAACTATGAGAGTTAAGATGGCATTGCCTTAACACTTTAATGATCTTCTTGATAAGAATAATGTGCATCAGAAATAAAGAACGCAAGAAGATATAATATTCAGAAATTTTCAATATTATTAAAAACTTCATAGCTTAGGCGAAATAACCAATAGGGATAATTATTATTTCTGCCCAATAACTTTGCTAAAAATTATATTTTGCCCTTTTTTTCTGAGCCGACTTTTTCTGCCCTGCTAGTTTTCAAAATTCGATAAAAAATGCCCAATCGGGCTAAAACGCTGACTTGGCTGTACAAGCAATGAGTTGCTACGCCTAGTCAATAAGTTGCTATAGCCACGTCGATTTTTTTTGCTGAAAAAACGTTTTTAAGATAATATGAATTATTACACTACTTAACCAATAGTTTTTTTAAATTACACTTGGACCCCAAAATAAAAAAATAAAATAAACATATCATCTTCTTCTTCTTCCCCGCACCCCGCTGGAGTTTGAAGTAGAGCCGCTATATATTTCGATTCTTCTCGGAATCGCATCCGATTTAACGTTTATAAGGGTTGGGGTGGGGGGGGGGGGGGCGAAATTGGGGATGGTGATGAAATTGGGGGTGGTAATGATGGCGACGGGGGTGGTGATGATGGCGGCGCTAAACTGGGGCTGGTGATGACGCGAGATCGAGGAACGTTAGATTTGAAAGAGAGGAGATGAAATTCGAATAGTATCGTCGATATTGTAGAGCCGGAGGTTTATTCTGGCGACACCGGAGTCGCTGGAGCAGGTGATTTATGGCAAGGAACAGTGATGATGACGACGAATTGGATTTCGACATTGACAAGCTTTAGTGAGTGGAGCAGTAGCAGTTGGTATCTTTGTGTAATGAGTGATTGGTTTGATGGTGGTGGAGGCGGGGCAACGGTGGTGGTGACGGCGGGGTGGTGGTGACGATGGGGGAATGGGGTGGTGGTTACGGGATAGTGTGATGAAGATGATGACTTTTTTTTTAATTGTATTTTTTTATATAATTTTTTTCTATTTTTTATTTTTATATATTGATAAAATATTTATTATTTATAAATAGTTATGTATATGTGGTTATTATTATTATCTATATATATAGCTTTTTTATTATTATTTATAAATATGTTTACTATTATTATTATCTATATATATAGCTTTATTATTATTATTATTATTTATATATATATATATATTATTTTTACCAAATAGTTATATATAAGTTTTTATATATATATAATTTTACTATTTATATATATATATATATATATATATATATTTTGGGGGGCAAAGCGTAATTTATTTTGGGTGCAAGTGCAATTTTTAATATTACAAGGATTAGTCCAAAAAACGTTTTTTGGGCTAAAAAATATGACGTTGCGCGACAACTTATTGACTAGGCGTAGCACTTTCTTGACTGGGCAGCCACATCAGCAATTTAGCCCGAATAAGAGAAATTTGGCATTTGTTATAAAAAAAATGAAAAATAGCGGGGTAGAAAAAGTGATACCGAAAAAAGGGCAAAAAGTGATTTTTGACAAAGTTATTGGGCAGAATTAATAATTCCCCCTAACCAATAACAAAACGTTTCTCACAACAATTCACTCATGCTCTTTGTTAATCGGACTCAACGAAGCAGACAAGCACGAACTACTTAACTTCCAAGAACTAGACTAAAATAGCTGATGCAAAAACTTCGCAAAAGCAAGATGAAGACAATACAACGTATGATTACTCTGTTGGATTATTTAGCACTATTATCTTGTAATCATCGTGATGAAATTCTCACCTATATATAGGTTTCATGAAACTTGCACTTCAAGGTATGTTGTTCACAAAAGTTTTGGTAACTCTTGTTGTTTCCTTGTTGAATTGGACTTACTTTTTAACTCAGCCTGTTTTTTTTGAATAATTGTTCCCTTTATTAGAGTTCTAATAAGGTAAGAACATTAGAGTTCTAATAAGGTAAGAACATCTTCTTCAATTCGGAGTAATCGTGGAAAGAATCTTAGTTGAAGTGGAACTCCAATTGTTTCATTCTTTGCAAACCGTGTTGAGTTGACTATTCTTCTCAACTTGAATTATGGAAACTTCAAGTAAGGAATCTTCCAAAGCTGTTCCTTATGATTAAAACCTTCCTGGACATAAACATAAATAACTAAAACCTTAGAACTTGATTAATTAGTGAATAAAGGCAAAACTAAAATAAAGCAGTTAATAACAGTTTTCGCGCAGGTTCTCTGGTTTCAATGTTATCCTCAATGTTGTCCCAACATTGCATAACATTGATTCCAGAATACCTTGCACTTTCAATCTCCCCCTTTTTGCCTTTCTTCACAAAATCAATACATGTTCCAATCAAGTCTTATATCCAGAAATTAATAATCAACAAGAAACAAATAAAAACTACTAAACTGCTCCCCCTCAATATAGACTAACATATTCAAAGTTAAGAAAACAAAGACATTCATTAATGTCTTCATCACATCAAAAATGTCCAGACTTCAACATTCATCAATGTTGCCTCAACACTGAAACCAGTGAGTTTCCCACAGAAAGAATTAAATAGAAAAACAGTTCTAAATTTGTTTTCATAAGCAATAGCAGTCAGAGCAGTTCAAACAATAGCCATACTTAGAGTTACAGACCATAGCTAATTAACAAGGTTCATGTTCCTTGATCAAATCAAAACACAGAGATAATGTACCAGCCAGCACAAAATTAACAACAGTTAAAGAAACAAAACAGATAACTAGAAAACCAAAATTCAAAATTGGAACTACTCTCCCCATTTTTGTGAAGAAAGGGAGTTTCTCCAAAATTTTCACCAAATTTTCCAGCTCTCTCAGATGCTCCTCCTTATCCTCAATCTCTCTCTGTGTATCAGCAATATGCCCCCTAAACCAGTTCAGCAGATGATCCACAAAAGTTGAGGTTATGACCATGATTTGGCAATAGATCGTTTTATATATATATGCGAGTGTCGGTTACAAGTGAGTAGTCTGGCAATACAACGAGCCTATCTCAAATCAGACCTACACTACGTGCCTCATGTAGGCTTTGTTCGGAACACCTCGGACCAACGCTTCGATGCTTGGGTGGGAGTGGGATATCGGTAAATAGATCGAACGGACCACGGTGATCGCCTTCGATGTGATGTCGAGGATGACCCCCGATGTGATGTCGAGGATGACCCCCGTTGTGATGTCGAGGATGACCTCCGATGTGATGTCGGTGATGGTGTGGTATGACGTGTCACAGGTGCACGTGGTCGTCCCGATATCGAACGAGATATCGAAGGTGATATCGGTGATATATTTCGATCTGGCGAGTGGTAGCTGAGGGATAATAATTGCTTAATCCGGGATCCGGGCACCGCGTATTTATAGACCTCGGGATCTGGGGACCACAGTAACATATCGGTGATGATTACCGATATGACATCGAAAGTGATCCCCGATATGGTCCAAAATGGGCCAGGTTTGGGACTGGCCCAATATGCGGGAAATGCCCATATCATATAGTCCCCCAATTTGGGGATTCTTATCTTAGAGATAAGTATTCGCAAATTTTAATTTTAATTTTCTGGGTTACCTGTACCCTTCGTCCCGCCAGTTCAACTGACGGAGATCAAACTTGCGGGGAGTGCACTTGTGATGAACTTCGATCTGTCTCCCAATGCAGTGGATGCATAGTTTGAGGTCCTCGTTTGAATTCTAGTTCCCTTGATATTTGGGTTCCTTGAAAATTGTGATGGGGTTGCCGGGGCAGTTGTTATATTCTCGTGGCTCTTCGCGTAGTAGGGTAGGATGTCGGGTCTCATCTTCGACATGATGTTGAAATGCATACTCGATATGATGTCGAAAGTATATTTCGATGTATTTAAGGCCTCCGTCTATAAGTAGGGCTTTGTAAGAGACTCTGAATGTTCATAGTTTTCTGCGTTTTCTCTGTCGTTTAGCGTAACCACATCGGTAAGTATATCGGTAATCATATTCGATATATCCCCCGACGTGTGTTTCGACCTCGACGTGGTACTTGAATCGTTTATTATTATTTCTTCATGCTGATACTCTTGATCATTCTGTAGGTACATTACCTTTTTCTGAGATACTTCGTTTGGATGGGGTTCATAAAATTGATGCTGAAACTTCAAGGCAATCGTGACGCTTAGAAAGCTGCAGAAACAGCGGTCGTCGCAGTGGCGCCTGAAATAAAGTCTGCGTCTAGCTTTGACCTAAATAATGCAGCCGTTGAGTTTCCGGAAGAGGAGTCGGGAGTCGAGCGACCTCCCCCTAGCACTGTAGTTCCTGAAGGCGTTAATGAAGAACTATTTAACAACGTTCCTACAATGGTCGGGTCACTTATCCAGGACATCCTTGACGTGGTAGGAGGCCCGGATAGTGCGGCCAGCCTCTTGGAAGTGTTGACCTCGAATCAGGAGGGTGTGTTTCCTCAACCTGACAGGGTTGTGGCGACAGAGAGACCATTTGCGAGGTCTCCTTCCGTTGAGTATGTCGCTCCACGTTCTGAATCGTTGGCCGACGTTCATTTGACCAAGGACGTTGGAGGTTCGGAATCGGATACCCATGTCAATTTGGGTGATTTTGTGGATGCACCTTTCATAGTGGGGTCGAGTTCTTCACGCCCGAATCCTATTAGTGACAAGGGAAAAGCGACCGTTTCAGGCATGACCGACAAGGGTAAGGGGCCACTGCAGGAGACCTCGATATTGGGGGGTCGTGGAGAAAAAGACTGAAGGGTCCTTGTTGAAGTAGTTGTTTACCGCCTTCAATGTAACTTAATTTTATCCCTATCCGGACTATCTCCGATTTGTGGTTCTGTAACTGAATATTTATTTCTCTGTTGTCTTCGTAGTATGTGACTCTTCGTGGCATTGTTGTCTGATAACTTTTTGATTTCTTTTATTGTCATGATGATAGAATACGCAGTATTTTGATATCTGAGGTGCAATCATTTCGTTCTCGTATTTGATGAGATTCGTTTAATCTGTCTGTTGTTAGTCAATGAATGATTAGAATTTCCTTGGGGTTGGTAGAAACGTGGGTAATCTGCCACTACTTCTGTGGGTAGGATCGACCCAATTATTACACCGGATATTCTTCTTATGGTTAGGGCCCATAGAGCCTGCCTCTTCACCTAGTTTGTTTTATGGAATTCTCGCCAATAGGCTCTTCATCTAGCTTAATTTACGGGATTTTCACCCGATAGGCTCTACACCTAACGTAATTTATGGGATTTCCACCCAATAGGCTCTTCACCTAGCTTGATTTATGGGATTTTCACCCAATAGGCTCTTCACCTAACGTAATTTATGGGATTTCCACCCAATAGGCTCTTCACCTAGCTTGATTTATGGGATTTTCACCCAATAGGCTCTTCACCTAACGTAATTTATGGGATTTCCACCCAATAGGCTCTTCACCTAGCTTGATTTATGGGATTTTCACCCAATAGGCTCTCCACCTAACATAATTTATGAGATTTCCGCCTAATAGGCTCTTCACCTAGCTTGATTTATGGGATTTTCACCCAATAGGCTCTCCACCTAACGTAATTTATGGGATTTTCACCCAATAGGCTCTTCACCTAACGTAATTTATGGGATTTCCACCCAATAGGCTCTTCACCTAGCTTGATTTATGGGATTTTCGCCCAATAGGCTCTTCACCTAACGTAATTTATGGGATTTCCACCCAATAGGCTCTTCACCTAACATAATTTATGGGATTTTCACCCAATAGGCTCTTCACCAAGCTTGATTTATGGGATTTTCGCCCAATAGGCTCTTCACCTAACGTAATTTATGGGATTTCCACCCAATAGGATATTCACCTAGCTTGATTTATGGGATTTTCACCCAATAGGCTCTTCACCTAACGTAATTTTGGGAGTTTGTTCTTGAATCGACCCCGTTATCTCAGGGGATTTTTTCTTGAATCGACCCCGTTATCACAAGGGATTTTTTCTTGGATTGGCCCCGTTATCACAGGGAATTTTTTTTTTGAATCGACCCCGTTATCACAGGGGAATTTTTCTTGGATTGGCCCCGTTATCACATGGACCTTTTTCTTGGACTGGCCCCATTATCACAGGGACTTTTTTCTTGAATCGACCCCGTTATCACAGGGAATGTTTTCTTGAATCGACCCCGTTATCACAGGGAATTTCTTCTTGGACTGGCCCCGTTATCACAGAGACTTTTTTCTTGGACTGGCCCCGTTATCACAGAGACTTTTTTCTTGAATCGAACCCGTTATCACAGGGAATGTTTTCTTGAATCGACCCCGTTATCACAGGGAATTTTTTCTTGAATCGACCCCGTTATCACAGGGAATTTCTTCTTGGACTGGCCCCGTTATCACAATGACTTTTTTCTTGGACTGGCCCCGTTATCACATGGACTTTTTTTTTTGAATCGACCCCGTTATCACAGGGGATATTTTTTGATCGACCCCGTTATCACAAGAGATATTTTTTGTTCGACCCCGTTATCACAAGGGATATTTTTTGATCGACCCCGTTATCACATGGGATATTTTTTGTGGGTAGGGGCGCATCCCGTTATCACAGGGAACCCACTACCGTTGAATTGTCTTTGATCGACCCCGTTATCACAGGGGATATTTTTTGTTCGACCCCGTTATCACATGGGATATTTTTTGATCGACCCCGTTATCACATGGGATATTTTTTGTAGGTAGGGGCGCATCCCGTTATCACAGGGAACCCACTACCGTTGAATTGTCTTTGATCTACCCCGTTATCATAGGGGATATTTTTTGTGTCGTAGGCGGGCCTTATCGTTGTCTTTTTGACTATGTCTCTTGGTGACTCTATCGTCGTTGAATCTGTAAGTCATTAAGCTCTGTAAAACAGATCAGACAAGAAAATTTTTTCGATGTAAAGGCTAATACGAAGGCACGAAATGATGTGCATGTGTTATCTGCGGGATGTACCTATTGTGTCGTTTCCATTGTGCTCTATTGCGCCTGTTGTACCTGTTTGTACCTGCTGTACCTGTTTGAATAGATAATATTGGATAATCTGGGGCAATGCCCCCTCAATCACCCTTTTAATATACTCTATGTCCTTTTCGGATATAGTAATGTGCGATCCTTTGAGTCATGTACCTGTAAGAGGGCGATGTGTCAAATATATATCTAGCGGAACATTCCCCAATTGTCTGTGCCATTCTCTGCACTTCTATAATGTCCGCTTAGGACATAACCCTGCATGAAATATGAGATTGCGCCAAGCAACAAATAAAAAATAAAAAATAAAAAGGTAGTAACGCATAACGGTCGAAGGCTAGGTAAACCCAGCCCGCCTACGTAACCCGTTGCATGGGAAACCAGACCAGCGTAGTTCCCCCTGTTTTAAGTTACATGCCGACCCACGTTGGGGCAAAATAAGAGATAGCGGTTGAGGGCTAGGTAAACCTAACCCGCCTACGTATCCCGTTGAGTGGGGAATCAGACCGGCGTAGTTCCCCCTGTTTTAAGTTTACAGACCAACCCACGATGGGGCAATGTTTCGGTTGTTCAAACATAATTTAAAAACTTCTGAAATTAAAAACATTGTTCTGTTTGCTCCTCATGGCGATCACTCCGTGCGCGGAATGTAATCTTGGTGTGGGACTTGTATTTCCTGTCTTCTTCTGATTCTTGGGTTCTTCAACGAGTCCACATAGCACATCCATCCTTGCACCTGCTCACCTATCATCTCACCAACTCCTTGAGTCATCGGGAATTTGATCTTCTGGTAATAAGTAGAGACCGCTGCCCTAATCTGGTTAAGTGCCGGTCGGCCAATGATGGCGTGGTAGGGAAATGGAGTGTCGACAATCGTCTATTTTATCGGCGTCCAAGCGGCACTACCTCTACTCCACCAAATCCGGTCAACGGGGTGGATATCGGCTTCAGTCGGTCCGGGGCTATCCCCGTCCGCTCGTAGGCTCTGGAGAATATCAGGTTTGCGGAGCTCCCGCTATCCACCAACACTTTATGCACCTGATAGCCATCCACATTAATCGTGATAACCAGTGGGCAATCTAGTTTCCCTGCGGTCAAGGCCAATGGACTAAGCTGTTCCATGTCTTTCTTGGTGAAGGAGATCTCCTGCTCCAAGTATGCTTCCAGCATGATTGCGTTGGTGTACCCAACATAGGCTCCACCCTGGAGTCTTCGCGTTATGGTTTCTCGGCCGTGAGCCGTGTCAGCTCCCAAGCCTCCCCTGTTGATCACATTTATAATGCCTCTGCTCGGGGCATTCACTATGGTCCTCCCTCGCTCCTCGGGTGCCTCAATCACCTTCTGCTTTCCTCTTCCGGGTAAATAATCTCTTCTAAGGGATGAGGAACGTTCTGCTTCTTTAGCATCCTCCCTGGCGCTCCTGAAAAACTCGACCAGTTTCCCTTCTTTGGTCAATCTTTCGATTTCGTTTCTCAGATGTGTGCAATCCTCCGTCCTGTGTCCAGGTTGGCGGTGGTACGCGCAGTATTTGCCCGATGACTTCATCCCGGGAGTCTCATTCAACGGCCTGGGTTCCGTCAACCATATGTTTCTTTTCGCCACGGCCATCACCTCCAAACTGCCTCTATTCAACGGGGTGTACATCCTTGGGGGCCTTTCCCTGTTGCGGTCTCTGTCTGCGTTCCTGTTGGAAAACGAACTTTGACGCGTTGCCATCATTTCGTCTTCGTAGACCATTTGGTTTGCAAGCATGTTGATATGTGCTATGGTGGGCTCAGTCAATCTGATCAGCTCCCCGGCGAACCTACGATGGGTCGTACCTTTAAATAGCATCATCATGACCTGCCCGCCATGCGGCTCGGCCACCTTTAACAATTCATCATTGAACCTCTTCATATAGTCCCTGAGGTTCTCCCTTTCCCTTTGCTGCACAGCACCGAGGTGTAGTAGGTTGGTCTTCGTTATTTTCTGGCTAGAGAATTGGTTCTCGAATTTATCCCTTAGTTGCTCGTATTCCGTTATGGATCTGGCCTCAAGTCTAGCGAACCAATCCAGTGCATCGCCCGTTAAAGTGGTGGACAGGATCTTTGCCTTTATGTTTCTCGAGTAGTCGTGCAGGTTCAGGATGCTATCGATGTATGGCTTGATCTAGTGCAGGTTCCGTCGTATGGCTTGATTACTGGGATCTTGTCCCCTCTTTGCAATACCTCGGCATCTATCTAATCCGAGAACGGGGTCCTACTGCGACATTTCCCCTTACTCTGAGTCAACTTCCTCGACAATTTCGCTCTCTCGCGGTCTAGCTGTTCCATCATTCTTGAGATTACCCGTAGCATTTCTGCATCCTCATTCTTTGAATAGGCAACCTCGGCACGGTCACGAACGCGTTCCATTCTCCGGACTACTTCTGCCCTTTCGCGGTCATGCCGTTCCATATTTCTTGCTATCTCTCGATCTCGGGTCCCGGGGTCCCGTCTTTCCACCCTGTCGTAAGCAGCGGGCGATATCTCCCTGGAAGAGTCCCCCGTATCCTCCTGTTCGTCGTACCCTTGCCTTGCCTTTTTCTCATCTGCTCTGGATTCACGGGTCCTTGCCCGAGTGTCCTTAGTCCTATGCTCCGCTAGTCGTGGGAGCAGGGTCTCCAAAGTGGAATCTAGTGCCGCTTTTACGGAGGCGTTGATCTGCGCTTGCATTTCCGGGGTTATGGCGGCGGGGTGAAAGGCACTTTGTCCCGCGGGCATTGTCTTCTCCCGACCGGGAAAATTTGCATTTGGCGCCTCGATCATTGGAACGTCTGCTGGGTGGTTCTCAGCGGGCGGGCCCTCAGTCTCGGGTTTTGCCGCACTTGGCGCAACAAGGGTCGGACCTACACTTGCGGCTCGCGACTCCCGAGCCCGCGCCTTCGTTGCTCTGGTGGTGGAGGAAGCTCCATCTCAACTTGAGCCACTATCTGTTCTTGGTCAGTTGTGTATTGAGGGGGTTGCGTGTCTTCCATCCTAGCGCTCCTAGTCATAACTCTGCTAACTTCAGATCGGGTCCTTCTTCCTTGCATGTTAGCGTCCTTGTCCTGGAATTAGTGTTCCCACAGACGGCGCCACTGATTTGGCAATAGATCATTTTATATATATATGCGAGTGTCGGTTACAAGTGAGTAGTCTGGCAATACAACGAGCGTATCTCAAATCAGACCTACACTACTTGTGTCATGTAGGCTTGGTCCGGAACACCTCATTGTGATGTCGAGGATGACCCCCGTTGTGATGTCGAGGATGACCTCCGTTGTGATGTCGAGGATGACCTCCGATGTGATGTCGGTGATGGTGTGGTATGACGTGTCACATGTGCACGTGGTCGTCCCGATATCGAATAAGATATCGAAGGTGATATCGGTGATATATTTCGATCTGGCGAGTGGTAGCTGAGGGATAATAATTGCTTAATTCGGGATCCGGGCACCGCGTGTTTATAGACCTCGGGATCCGGGGACCACAGTAACATATCGGTGATGATTATCGATATGACATCGAAAGTGATCCTCGATATGGTCCAAAATGGGCCTGGTTTGGGCCTGGCCCAATATGCGGGAAATGCCCATATCAGACCATGCATTCTTTATCTTTGGACAAAGGCACTAAAGTTCCAGCAAACTCCTCAGCCTTCTTCTTCTCTTTGCTTGGTCTTACCACTCCTTTTGGGTTCCAAGGAAGATCTCTCACTCTTGAACCAGACAAGTAACTTGGGAAAATTGTAAGTTCAGCTTCATTTTTCATCCACCCCACTTTTGCACTTGTCTTCAATCCTTGTTTGATGAGGATTTCATGCCATTCTTCCTTCCGACAACTTTAGACATTGACTTCAAAATCCTCTCCCCCATATTCACTGCTAGCCCATTCTTGATCTTGTACACTAGGATTACTGATTCCTTAGTTAGTACAATAACATTCTTACTTGGCAGCCAGTTGAAGCATGTAATCTTATGCAAGACAACACTAAGGGAAGTGAGTTTTGTAGTTGGCAGAGCATCTTTCCAGACTTTGACCAACCTTCCTGTCAAGTCTTCAATCACATCATTGTAGTAAGGGTCCTCAGATTCTTCATCAAGTGGAAATCCACAAATCTTATTCATGGTGTAGGGTTCAATATTGAATATTCTCCCCCTCACCGAAGCTTTTCCATACTTTGGAGATCTGTAGTCTCTAATCCACATGGAGATATTCAGGTAGAATTCCATTACAATCTCATGAGCATAATCATTCAACTCCATCACATATTGATGAATCCCTCTTGCTCCAAGCAAGTCCATCAGTTTGTGTTCTTTAAAACTGGCCATCTCTACAGCTCTTTCAAGGTGAATTTCCCTTCTCTTTAAAGAATCCCACTTCTTCTCCAAACCTTTGGTAAGGTAATAGAGTGAATAGTAATCCTCCTCATCTTCAGGGTAAATCACATACAGTCCATCTGAGTATTCCTCCGTTCCTAATGTTGCCTTAACATAAGTAGCAACATCTTGTTCTTCTTCATCAGATTCCTTCTACTCTTCCTTCTCCTCCTCTTCCACTTCATCCTCAACATCCACAACTTCAGTTTCCTGTTCCATAACCTGCTTCCCTTTCCTCTATCTCTTAGAAGCATATTTCTTTTCAATTTCAGCATTTTTCTCAGCTTCAACAGCCCTTTTCTGAACATATCTCTCAACTTGCCTTTTTCTGGCCTCAACATGTCTTTAAGCAGACTCAAACATCTTTTTACCTCTAATAAACTTATCAGCAAAACCCTTGCTCTTTTTCTTTTGAGCCCTAACCAACTCCATCACCAAATCATCCCCATATTATGTACCCTCCCCCTCAACATATTTATAAACATTATTCTCAGGGTTAGGTTCAGCCATATTTACCTCGATTTTAGCTTCGTTGATGATTGGAGTGGTTGCCTCAGATGTTGGCTTAACATTTGAAGTAGATTCTCCCTACTTGGATTTCTTGCCACGTTGCACATAAGGAATCGCCGTTCTTTTTGTAGCACCTTTAGCATCATCGGATTTAACAACATAACCTCTAGTGTGGGAGAGAGTGCGCGAGGCAGTGGGTTCACTGTTCAAAGCAACATCTGCAAGAGTATCCATAGGAGACTTGCTCGCCATTGTTAGTAAGAGAGATTTACAAAGAAAAATTGAGAGAATTTTGTAAATATGAGAGCAATTTGCAGAAATTTTAAGCACACATAAGGAAATTAGGGTTATGATTTCTAATATAATCATTAGTAGTGGAGAGAGAGAGTGAATGTTAGTGGGTAGTTAATGATCGTTAGACAATTAAAATCATCCCATAATGTTTTCACGCGTACACGTGTCCATGTTTAACTAACAAGTAACCAGAGCAGTTTTAAAAAATTTGAAAACTTACAAGTTCCTGTTTCCAATGTTGGCCTGCGACTGTGCACAATGTTGGGATAACATTCGATAACATTCAAACCAGAAGGTGGAGGTACATGCTTCACCAAGGCAAATTCATGTGAGAGCTTGAGATACATCCAAAATTACATCTGAAACTTAACAAATATAGCAAGTGAGTACCTCAGACATAATGTTCATATCAAATTCATGAGTAAGCAACATAGATAACAAGAAACACACAAAGATAAGCAGTTATGAATTCAAGGAAGAATTCACTTCCACAGCATAGAAAGTCACAGAAAAGTGTGTCACCTGCAATATGTCACCCAAAGTGTATGCCTCAACACATGAATTATACTCCCCCTAAGCCTAAACCGACACAACTCAACAAGAAGAAAGAAAACAATGCAGTTCTAACATGAATGCAACAATGTAATGTCAGCTAGGCAGATGATAAACACTTATAAATAACTTCTCAAACCAGCACAGTTCACATCTCTTTAAAATCTTTACTATTTTCATAACTCGTCTGAACCAAAAACTAAAGGTTGCTAAACACAAAGCTAATGTCACTACTGAATGAGGGCAGCCTGAACTCCACATACCCAGTAACAACATTAACAGCAGCAAGTTAGGCAAGTACAAAGGCCTTGAATGTTGACAAGT